>CM036589.1:1715000-3067500 GCA_020745705.1 Hemiprocne comata
TAGAAATGGAAACAGGCAACAGAAATACATTTTATTTTATTTTATTTTTTAACATACTGCAGCGTAGTCTGTAGGGTGGTATTTCCATGTTTTTGGAATGCTGTTGCAGCCACCCGGAGCAGGGTAATTCATCACCTGCGGGCAGGGAGCGAGTGCGGGGCACGGCAGGAGGATGCGGGGCCCCGGGGCCGGTTCCCCGGGGAAAGAGCATCCGGCTGGAGACCGGGAACGGCAGCGAGCGTCGGCGAAACGTCCCCGAAGGCAGCATCAGTTGGCAGGGGGGCCCGGGGGTGGCAGGGAAGACTTCTTCCCTTTCCCTTTTCTGGTTTAAAATAATAATAATTTTTTTTTTTTTTTTAATTGGCTTTTAATTACCTGGAGGAAAATATCCCCAGGGCACAGAGGGATGGGATGTGGGATGGGCATCGAAGTACCGCGATCGGCAGGGTGGGAGAGCCTGCCCGGTGGCTGTGCCAAGAGGAGGAATTACTATTACAATTAGAATTACAATTAGCATTACAATTGCAATTGCAATTATTATTATTGTTGTTGTTATTATTATTGTTATTGTTATTATTATTAATCCAGTGACAAACCCTACCCACATGCAAACCTACCATAGAAAACCAACCCCTGTCCTCAGTGCCACACGTCCCTGGTGCGACGCTGGGTGACACGGGCATGTTTTCCCCGGCCACACGTCCAGCCCCATGGGTGGGTTTTATTATTTTTTGAGTGGGTTTAGTTGCTCCAAGAAGCATCTGCTGGTCCTGGCTGTGCCTGGCCCTATTTCCCAGCTGCTTTTCCTCCTGGATAAGGGATTTTTGCCCTTTGGGCTGTGCCCGGTCCGGATCCATCAACCGGGGAAGCAACACCTGGAACAGCCGAGGGGGAAGGTGAAAAGGGTAGAAGTAGCTGCCCAGCACCAGGAAATGCCTTGGGATATCGGGTAGGAAAAGGTGGAGGTGTTTAACCCCTTCCCATCCTTTCTCCTACCAACGAGGTGCATCAGCCTGGGATGAGACAGGCCCTTGCAACCACCAAAAAAGAAGGGAATGAGAGAAAATCCAGCAGCAGAGCAGGATCCCAAAGCATTCAAGAAGTGAGATGAGGCTGGAGTACGTGTAGGGAGGGCTTCGAGGGGGACGAGGTGGGATTTGGGGAGGCCTGTGTAAGTGGAGCCATCCGTGATGGGATGACACAGGGGGGACATGGTGTGTCTGAGCCGGGTGGCACAAGGAGTTGGTGTGTCCGTGGGGGTGGCAGGGAGCATGGGAGAAGCTGGGCTGCTGTGCTGAGGGTGGGATGAGTGTGCTGGGCAGGTGGGGAGTGGGACGTGCAGGGGGACATCATGCCAGGCTGGGTGACACAGGCAGTCACACCGCTGTGCCCATCGCAGGTGGCATCAGGTCACTTCACTGCCCTGGGGAAGCGTGCTCGGCTGGGAAATAACTTCCCTGAGTTAATTCTGCACAACAGCCTGGGTCTCCCAGGAGAGCTTCTCAACCTCCCCTGGCACTGGGGGCAAACCTCACCTGGGGTCTCAAATCCTGCAGAGACCTCATCCTCAGACGGAGTTTTGGGGTGATGGTGGAGGCTCTGTAGCCCCCAGCATCCCCTCCTGGTTTGGGATGACAATGGAGGCACCGTACACCCCAGCAGCCCCTCCTGGTGTCATGTTGCCGGGATGGAGGCAGAGCAGCCCCATCCGGTGGGTCGGACCGGGCACCGCAGCCGCTCTGCTGGGAACGGTAATAATTAACGGAGCGAATGCCTGGGAGTCACAGGAGGGGAAAGATGCACATCCCAGATACAGCCGGAGAGCAGCCATGCTGCAAAGCCCAGGGCTGGCAGTGGTCCCACCCCAAGGGCTGCCCCCAGAAACAAGCTTTTAAAAGTTTTGGGGTGCTTTTAGAAGAAAAATCCTGGCTGGGACTGCAGGTGTAGGCGAGGGTGCAGTGCTGATGTCTGGGGAGCTCCATGGCCCTGTGAGGTGGTGGCACACTCAGGTGACAGCACGGCACAAGTGGTGTCCCTGTGTCTGGCCCTAAGCGATGGTGGGGCTGGTCCCTCTTTGTCACCACCCTGACCCATCCTTGTGTCCTCAGCCTCTGGCAGGGCTTGGGAACCACACAAGATGTCACCAGATTTTAATTGTCCCCAGCTTGGTGACAGGAACGTCACCTTTCTGGCAGGGCTGTTTCTCCAGGTGCTTTTGACATACCTGAAGCAGAGCGTGATTTCTGTGTGGACACATGGGTGGGAGCACATCATGTGTGCAGGAACCACAGGGATGGAAGCTGTGTACACAGGCAGGAATGGGATGCAGGAGCCATCCAGGGATTGTCCCCATCCCGCAGCAGGAGCATGGGGACAGTGGTGACTCTGGAGAGCAGGGACAGCTCCAGGAAGTGGCTGGGCAGGAACAGTGGGAGCGCCACTTAGTTGGATGCACAAACAACCCGGCATGACAATGGTTAATGTGGAGAGGGTTTGGGAAGGGATAAAATCCCCGGGCTTGGGGGTTTAAGGCAATTACTCTTGGAGTCAGGATGAGGCATCATAGGGGGCAGCTTATCCCCCAGTTGCCCACTGTGAGGTTCTCACACTTCTCTCATTGTGGCTTCTGGCCTGTTGGATACGGTATCGGAGGGGTCAGGGAGCCCATCCAGCCTGGAAACATCCCCATTCCCGCAGCTGAAACAGTTGGGAAGCTCAGGGAAGCCTCATCCCACAGGAGACAGCCATACCCTGGGGGGTTTCTCCGAGCTGGACTGACCTGGGAAGGAAAAGCTTTACATGTGGGAGCCACTTCTGATTTCCATAGAGCCTCCCTCAAGCATCTTAATTGCTTTATGCCTTAGTTTCCCCTTCTATAATTTAGGGATAAGGCAACTTCCCTGCTCCCAGAGGGCTGAGAGCTTTAATTAAAGTTTGCAAAGTGCTTTGCAGTCTTTGAATGAAAAGCACCAGCTCGTTATTGTTCCAGAAATGCCCCAAAGCTAGGAAAGAAAATGGGTTCAGTCCAGGACTGGGGCAGGGAGGCTATAATATATACCAGGGCCATAAAGCAGCTGTTCCAATGGACTGAGGATGCCTTAAAGCCAAGGGCTGGTGCTGTGCAGCCCCTGCAGGGTTTGCCCTCCTGGGGAGGGCAGCAAGGGGGCAGCGCTGGGCTCTGCCTCCCGGCCGAAGGCTCTGGAGCCAGCAGTGCCAGCCAGGCCTGCTGCGGGTGGGCGGGGGGGAAAGAGGCCGATGGTCCCGGGGGCCGAGGGGTGACAGTGGTTGCCAGAGGGGCTGTGGGTGCTGCACCACCTGCAAAGAGGTGGATGCTGCAGCCTGAGCTGGGAGCAGCGGTACTTGGTGTCCCACGGGCCTGGGATGCTGGCTGCCTCCTGCACTGCTGCCTGCTGCATCCCACACCGTGCCTGCTGCATCCCACATCGTGCCTGCTGCATCCTGCATCCCCAGCTACAATGTCCTGCACTGCTGCCTGAAGCATCCCATATCCCCAGGTGCAGCATCCAACACCACTGTCTCGAGCATCCTGCACCACTGCCTGCTACATCCCACCTCCTCCCATCTGCAGCACCCCATGTCCCCAGGTGCAGCATCCTGTGCTGCTGCCTCTGGCATCCCGCATCCCTCACTCCAGCATCCCAAACCTCTGACCACGTGCTTTCAGCATCCCAATCCAACTGCTGTGACCCTGCCACTGTGTCCAGCCCTCCTGGTGCTGGTGCCAAGGGTGTGCAGGGTCAGAGCAGGATGCTCGGGGGCCCCAGCTGGATGTTACCTCTGAGGACAGAGCCCCCGCTGCCTCTCTGGGCTCCTGGGACAGTGTTTGACCCCCATCGCGGTGGAAAAGATTTCTCAAAACCTAAATTAATGCTCTATAATTGTAATTATAATCAATATATAATTAGCTACCTGGTTACACATGATTCAGCCCAAGCCAACTGATGCCACCCTGGCCCCGGGCTGTGGGGATGGCTCCATGGGTTGTCCCACGTGGTGGTTGGAGCCACGGCTGCTGTGCCCATGGCATCCTGACATCAGGAATGAAAACCAGGGCTGGGTTCAGCTGCTCCCACCGTGCTGTGGTGACTGGGGCGTAGCCCAGACCCCAGGGGAATGCTGCAGATAAAGGGAAACTGAGGCAGGGCAGGGTGGCCATGGTAGTGCTCCTGGGGGGACCAGGACTTCTTTTTTGCTGGTCTCCAAGGAAAACGGAGTTTGCTGCTCCATCCCACTGCAGGACCAGCTGTGCCAGGACCCCCGTGAGCACCCATCTCTCCCTCTCCCCCAGGTGAAAGTCTGGTTCCAGAACAGGAGAACGAAATACAAACGGCAGAAGCTGGAGGAGGAAGGACCTGATTCAGATCAGAAGAAGAAAGGTTCCCACCACATCAACCGATGGCGCCTCGCCACCAAGCAGTCGAGCGGAGAAGACATCGATGTCACCTCCAACGACTAAGGCAGGGACAGGCTCCTGGTGGAGCCACCATGGAGAGGAACCCGGGGGAGGAAGAGGGGACACAGGCGGCGTCACCAAACGAACTCTAGGGACGTGGCCAAAGCCACCGCCGCCACCGCCGCCACCCGCTGCCTTTCCTCGGGGGCACCCGGCCTGAGCGGGGACCCACACCCCGTCCCCCCCTGCCGCCCAGGGCGTCCCTCAGAGGTGCTTTTCGGGAAGCTCCCGCCAAGCCGAGGAGGAAGAGGAGGCTGCCAGGGCGCCTGCTGCCCCGGGACGCGACTGCGCATCCTCCTCCGCGCTGGAAGCCGTCTGGCAGCCACGAGATCCAATAAAAATGTCCTACCTAGAAGCTCAATGTACCCTACCCCTTTCTCCCCTTTTTTCCTTTTACTTTTTCTTTCTTTTTTTTTTTCTTTTTTCCCTTCCCTCCCTCACTCCTTTTCTCCGTTTTTGTTGGGTTTTTTTGTGTGTGTGTGTTGTTGTTCGGGTTTATTTTTTTTTTTTTTAAACAGTTTTATTTTAATTTATTCTCTTATTTCGGTGCCCGCGTGCGTGCGTTCCCTGTCGTAGCTAGTCAGCAGCTGTAGTGTGTGTTACTGCGTGGTAATAAAGAGCAAAACATGCTGGAAACCTGTTTGGTTGCCTCGATGGAGGGGACAAAGGGACCGTCCCCCTCTCCCATGGCTGGTGGAGAGGCTGCAAGGACACTGGTGTGGGGGTGACGGGGTGTTGGTGTGGGGGGGGGACGGGGTGTCAGCGGGCAGGGAAGGGTCCCATGGGAGCCATGGAGCTTGGTGACCCCGTCATGGTGGATGTTGGGCGCTGAGGGCAGCCGTGAGGATGGGGTCCCCCTCGGGGGTGGCCACAGGTATGAGAGGTATGTGACAGCTGCGGGTGGGCGGCAGCTTCACACCTGCGCCGGGATTGAATGTCGGGAGAGGCTCCGAGGGGCTGCGCTGCCCTCCCACTCCCCTGGGAACAGCCCCCCCGGGATACCCGGGGCTGGAGAGGGACGCCCCAGCAATGAGGGACTTGGGCAGGGGGTTTTGGGGGACGCAGGTCCAGGTGTTCTTCCCACGTCTTGCTGGAGATCGGGGGAAAAGACACTTATAATAATTAAATACACAGTTATGTCTATAAAATACATACACAAATACAACAATTCTATATAAGATATACCATATATGCACATACCATACACCAACATGCACACAATATGGGCAGATGTGTATAGAATGTGTACATATAGTGTATAATGTACATCTGAGAGATATTATTTTATATATTTTAATGGTAGATACACAAAATACACATCCACAACATATACTTGTGTGTATGTATTTCGTGTGTATATACATCATATAGTATATATTTATATATCATAATATATATTTTAATACCATATATACACACACAATATAATCACATAATAGATACTTATCTATATATATTTGTGTATATGTGTGTGTATATATTGTATTCTATAATGCACATTATATATATACATATTTGATAATGTATATTCACATGTATTTTATTGTAGATCATAGATTCTATGTATTACGTGTCATCATAGAAATACCTAATTTCTAATTAATATATAATGTGCAATTTATAATGTGCAATTTATAATGTGCAATTTATAATATGCAATGTACAAGATTTAGTTTATAAATATGCTATATAATAGCATATAGAATAGCACATAGCATATAATAGCATATCTCATATACAGTATATATGAGATATGATATATACCTATATTTTATAAATAGTTATATATATTATATTTTAATGTATTATTTATTTATATTTTAAAATATATATTCTATATATTTTTAATATATTATATATATGCACACACACAAACTTAATAATTCCTCCTGTTGGGAATATCTCTTCCCACATCCCCTCAGGCCACAGAGAAAAGCCTCATCCCCAGCAGCTTCCCCCTTCCCATCCAACCAGCCCAGTGGCAACTTCTCGAGACCCTCCCACCCCCTGCCCAACCTGGTCCCTGGAGACACGGGAGGTTCCACCACACCCCAAAGTCCTTCCATTCTTTTATTCCAGACAGACCCGAGTGTTACACAACACGAGGCAGTCGGTGACACTTCCAAGAAGGTTAAAACCCACCGGGGGGGTCCAGGGTGTCCAGCAGAAGTGGGAATGGCTGGAAGACATGTGGGTGTTGGCAGGTGACCCCCCACCCTGCCATGTCCCGAGGGACCCACCGTTAGTGTGGTTTAAGGTGCATTCAATGAGGTGCTACAGGGTGATGGTGTGAGGAGGGGCAGCTGAGGGTGTCAGGGGCAAAATAAGCCATAAAAAAAAGGGGGGGGGGAAATAAGCCAAAAGTGGAGGTTTCCTAAAGCAACTTGGGTAGATACGTAGGGCTGGGGGCATCTGCCACCACCGGGACCACTTCAAGCCTCCCCCATCCCCCAACACCAGGAATGTGCTCAGAGCTACGTCAGCGTCTCAGTTGGCTTTTTGTACCTAAAAAAGATTTGCTTAAAGGCTGTCGGGGTCTTGCTGAACACACTGGCAGCCCCCTCGCTTCCCCCATGGGCTGAGGGGCACCCCAGGCTCCAGATCTCCATCATAGCCCTTCATGAGGAGCTCACTGAAGCGTGGGGATTCCCCCCCCCCATCTTTTGACTACGAGGCATTGATACAACCCTAAGATCTACCAGTGTGGCTTGTCCCAGGGTGGCAGTGTCCAGCATTGGCTGTGTCATGGGATCATGGAATACTTTGGGTTGGAAGGGACCTTCAAGATCATCTAGTTCCAAACTCCCTGCATAGGCAGGGACACCTCCCACTAGACCAGGTTGCTCCAAGCCCCATCCAACCTGCCCTTCAACACTTCCAGGGATGGGGCAGCCACAGCTTCTCTGGGCAACCTGGGCCAGCCATTGTCACATACAGGGACACAGAGCAGAAAAATGAGCAACAAGCAAACATGGCAGGAGCTGAGCTGTGGCCAAGCTTAAGGGTGGGTTCAGGACTCGGGTGACACAAGCCTGGGATTGTCCCCTGGTTGTCCCCTGGCCAGCTCGGGGAGCAGCCAACAGAAACATCTTCCAGGAGGGACTCCAAACTTCTCTCTGGCACCTTTTGCTGCAACCTGGTCCTCATTATTTCTTAATTAACATAGCCAAGAAATCAATTAACTGCGACATTTCTAATTAAATGCTACAGGAGACGATCGTCTCATTACTATTATCTGCTGGGGTGAACAACTTGATGTGTGTGGTGGGTTTGGAGCTCCCCGTTTCTTCCACTTCCCCAATTACAGGAGATGCAAATGGTTGGGTCGTTCTCGCAAACCGAAGGCTCCTTTTTTGTACGTTAGGAAAGTCGAGGAGATTAATTAGCTATTAAGTGAATGTGCTTAATGTTATCATTAGCTGCAGCGTGTCGTCTTTTCTGGCACGAGTTGCTGTCCTAATAAACACCACTAACGTGCTGCTGCCTTCCCAGCTCCATGGTTCATTTCTAATGCTGGAGGAAGAGTTGAAGGTGGGATTTTGGTGCTTGCTCATGGCCCCACCAAGGATGGCAGTGACCTCTGCAGGATGGAGCCCAACCTTGAGCTGCCTGCAAGTTAAATGGTCTTTTATGACCCATAAAGGTCATGTTGGTGCCTCTGAGCCATTCTGCTGCTTTTAAATAAGAATGCACCCCGACACCCCTTCTGTTGGGATGGTGGTGGCTCAAAAGCTGAGCTACATCAGCTGGCTTCAGTGTCCCAGTGTGGGGACACTGTGGTCTCTTCTTCCCCAAGAGTTTGGGACCATGGGGCCACCAAAATGTGCTCCTCATACATATACCTCATTCTGCTTGCCACCGAGTCAGGGGACAGTGAGAGGACGGGCAGCAGAGATGGGTCTGCACCATCCTGGCTGTCCAGAAGACAGGGACACAGATGGGCTTGGGAGATGCAGGGTCAAGTCCTCAGGTCTCCAACCTCATGGGTATCACTGATGCAAGCGCTACCTCACACCAGAAGCCCCACAGGTGCTTTCAGAAGAGGTTAGCAAAGGCAACAGAACACCTGAGGTGGCAGCTCTCCCTTCCCAGGTCCAAGTCAGGAGCATCTCCCCAGGGTTTTGGCAGGGAGACACAACATCTTGAGTTGCATTTGAACAGAATCTGAGAGCAAACGTTGTCACCAACTCGCCAGAGGCTGTGATTGGCTCTTGGACATAAACGCCAGCCACCAACTGACTCAGGACCCCAGGATGTGTTTCTTTCTCAGCACAAACTCTGAGCTGACTGAGCCCCATTGTCACGATGCATCAAGAGGAACAAGTTTGACGGGTTTTTGAGGGAAGATGATCAACCCAGGCTCATTTAGACCCTTTGATTGTCACGTGTCAGATTGTGCAGCTGCTTTGGAGCCCAGCCCTAAGATTGCAGAGTGGCTCCTCTGCCATCCCTCCAGCTGGGCAAGCAGGATCAGGCCCTCGTGAGCCACACGAGCTACGTGGCTTAGTCACCCCCAGGTCCATTCTTCTCCAAACCAACACAACCCTGATTGAGCATCACTGGATGGAGTGATGAGCATCCTTGGCTGATTAAGCTCTGCAGGTGATGTGTACTCATCCATACTTGCTTCCCATCACAAACTGGGAATTGGCTCTTTCCTGAAGCAGAATTTGCTCAAACCATATTTTTCCTTGGATCTCTCCTAAAGATATCCAGCAGCAAAGTCCTGACTCTTTTCCTCCACTGCAAATGCCTCGCCCCATCTGTGGGCCAGGCAGGTAGCTGGAGCTCAAAGCCTCCGAGATCTTTGGTCAGTGACCACAAGACAAAACCAACTCACCATCTCTTGCCTCGCCCCACCTCTCCAAAACCACCAAAAAAGAAACAAAGCCTGGGCTGAACAAGCTTTGCAGCAGAATGGTTCAGGCAGCCAAGAAACCCACCGGGGAAGGAGAAATCATCCACCCAAACAGGCACTGGAGCCAGGAGGCTTCTCCCTAACTCCCTGTCAACACAAGAGGCTGTTCCTGTCTCACAGAATCACAGAATCTTAGGGGTTGGAAAGGACCCTGAAAGATCACCCAGTCCTAGCCCCCCCTGCCAGAGCAGGATCACCTAGAGCACATCACACAGGAACGTGTCCAGGCGGGTGCACTCAGCCTTCACTTCAGGAGGAGTGTTGGGTTTTAGGCTCAGAGTAGCTTTTTCCCTGCCAGTGGGTGTCCTCACCCAGCCCAGGATGGAGAATCCTTCAGGTGGGAAACCACACCCAGCCAGCACCTCCATGTTGGACCAAGCAAGCTCAGATGAAGCTCTGATCTGGGGATGTCCCACCATGAGGTGACCCAGTGCTGCTGGGTTGAACCCAAGGACTCCATTGGCCCTTCCAGGTGCTCAGAGCAAGGCCAAGTGCTGCTGGCACCTCACTAACCTGTGACTCTGACTCATGCTCTAATTAACCCACCACTCTGACAAGGGGGTCTTCCCAGCACTCATCTCATCCCAGTGGGCTCTCCAAGGCCTTCCCGCTGCCGCTCCCATCAGCGGGCATTCCGAGACTGCCAGCATCCCTGCTCCCTTTCCCAGGGCTGGAGGTCTGTGCCCTTCCTTCACTCTTGTGGGGACTTATGTGCCCCACCCCCCCTGGGGCAAAATATGGGCCTTGCTGTGCCCACTATAGGATGGATGCCCAAGAAAGGTCCATAAGAGAGATGTCACCTCCCTGCAGCCCCTCAAAATCCCACCTGGAGTGGATGAGGTGGCCTCATTCCTCTGGAGGGTACATCTCATCTAGTGCTTTGGAGGAACGTCACCAGGTGCAGTTCAGCCATCCCTCACCCTGGTGTAAATCCGGAACAGCTCCATGAGTGTCACTGGACCCACCAGTGTTGGGGAGCAGGAGTTGGCCCATCAGCAGCAGCTACAGAGAGCCTGGATCTGGCCTCTCCTCCCCTGCACACTAGTTTGTAAATCCACAGAATTGATTTGTTTTGTGCAATTATTTCTGATTTACACCAGCGTGGGGACAGAATCCATCTTCCTGAGCTGGCCCGTCCATTGCATGACTCCAGTTCCCACTGGTGGGATTCCAGGGGTGGAGGAGCACATGGTGGGGCTCAGCCCCCCCATTTCAAGCATTGCAATAAATCCTTTGAATACATTCTGTGTCAGTGGTGATTTGGTTTCCCCTGCTCCCCCCCACCCTCCCCAAGACCCCCAACAAATTGGCATTTGAAGGATGAGAGCATGAATGCTCAGCTCTGGCCATCACCACCATGGCTCCATCCCTACAATGGTCCAAGAGGCCTGTTGGCATGATCTTCTGATGGTGACCCCGTTCAAAATCTGCATTAACTCCTCTGTGCCTCAGGGAGTCACTCGGGGTTCGCTCTTGGGTACCAGATAATGGAAAGCCAAATTATGGCCCCAAACCCACATGAGGGCAGGATTTGGTGCAGTGCTGGGGCACCTTCCCCACCTCACTTTAAGCACCCCAAAGTGGAGCATTGAAGAGACAGAGAGACAGCCAGCCAGCCATCTCCAGAGGGCAGATCACCCCTCGGAGGTTGCAGTCTCATGAAGCCATCAGCCTGGCACAGCTGCCAGCTGAAGCTGTCCTGCTGCTGGTTTCTGCCTCGGGTCCTCCTGTGCACCAGCATGAGGCTTTGGGCAGTGTGGGCTTTGATGGCTGAAAGTGTTGGCTAAAGTAGAGAAGAGGAGACAGGAAGAGAGCAGAGAAAGAGAAAGGAAAAGAAAAAAGAGAAGAGAGGGAGAGGAGAGGGAGAGGAGAGGGAGAGGAGAGGAGAGGAGAGGAGAGGAGAGGAGAGGAGAGGAGAGGAGAGGAGAGGAGAGAGGAGAGAGGAGAGAGGAGAGAGGAGAGAGGAGAGAGGAGAGAGGAGAGAGGAGAGAGGAGAGAGGAGAGAGGAGAGAGGAGAGAGGAGAGAGGAGAGAGGAGAGAGGAGAGAGGAGAGAGGAGAGAGGAGCAGAGCTCTGGTTGAAAGGGACCTACAACAATCATCTAACCCAACTGCCTGACCGCTTCAGGGCTGATCAAAAGTTAAAGCACATTATGTCCTCAGACAACCAGTTTAGCAAAGCCTGGCTTAGCCAATTATCTTAGGTTAATAACCTTACTTTTAGAGGATCTGTGTTGGGTAGGACAAATCCCAGCCTTTGTGTCTGTGCACAGGGAAGTGGCAGATCAATTGTATTTATGCTGTAAGATCCCTTCTTAGTCATTGGGTGGACATGTTGGCTTTCCAGTATCTTGAACTCCAGGCAAAAGCCCTGGCAGATATACCTGGCAGTAGGTCCCATGAAGTCTTGCAAGTGCAATGAAGGGCAGGATGCCACCAGGGCATCTGCAGAAGAAGGAGGGAGGGATGGAGGGCTATGACCTTTGCTGTGCCGCGCTGCACGTCGATCCATGGCAGGCTGCTTTTGGGGCAGGATCAGCATGACATTAAAACAGGACACTGATCAAACACCCTGTCAAGAACTTCCCATTCATGCACCCACTGACCTCTACACAAGTATTTTAGTGCAGCATCAGTGTGGAGATTTAATTCACATGGAAAACAAAACTTGCTGGGTGAAGGCTACGTTCAGTAGTGAGGTGTAAACACGCCGTTCAGCATCCCTCCATGCAGTGCTATGAAGTTCTGAGATTATTCTTTAGCTACTTCTCTAAAGTGTTTGAATGTAATTATTATTATTTATTTTTTTTTAGTTGTTGTTGCTGCTCCTGTTGCTAATTTAAAACTTTTAATATTAATCTTTTTGACTGGTGTGAGGTGTCAGTTCTCTGCAAGTGTTAATCTACTCCCCGGTCGCCGGGAGCAGCAGTACGTTACTATCGCTGAGCTCTATTAGCTGTTTTCTCTTGTTGTTGTTTTCTTTTTCCCAGTTGGGATCTCAAGCTTCCCCCTTTCCCTCCCCGAATCTTCTGTGCTGAGATGATCCACTTCCACTTACAATCCTTTGTTGTAGACTACAGTCTTACTGGTGGTGGCCATTGCGATTTCTGGCTCCAGCTGAGATGTCTCGATCTGTGAAATCAAAGAGGAGGCAACATCAGAAGTGATGTCGTGGGGTTGCACTGCAGCAGGAGCTGGGCAGAGCAATAGATTAATGTGGAGAAGCCCAATATGTAATTAATACAACGTCCATCATACCTTTTTTGTGTTATTTTAGTGTGATTTATTCTGCCCAAGTCTCAAAACATCCCTGTCTGAACTGACTCAGGTGAAGCGACGCAAGTGCTCTGCTTTGCAACGCTCAAGGAACCATACAGCGTCTCTGAGGACCACATGGATCCCACCCATCACTTCCCAGGAGACAACCCTTCCCTTCCCCACAGCCGAGGTCCCCTCATGTGGTGTCAGAAGGAATCCAATCCCCAAAGCTGTGGTTTGCACCCACAGGGATCCAACAAAGCCACAGGCTTCCTGGTGACATGAGGGGACAGCAAGCCCTCCTTTGGCTCCTGGACCAGGGCTCTACATCCTCCAACGGAGACAGATCACAGCTAAAACCCACCCACCCTTTCTTCTATCTCCATAAAACCTCCAGCCCTCTCCTCATTGTCTTTTTCCTTTCTCTGGCTTTGCACAAAGCTTTGCACATGGCTCCAAACCTCTGAATCCCTGGGAGGGATCCGTGGTGTTCCCAGTTCCAGCAGCAAAGACCCCTCTCCCAACCAGGACAGGACACCTTGCAAGCCCAGACTTTCAGAAATCCTTTACATTGAACTGATGCTGTTGCTGACACAATGCTAGGAACCCACGTTAAAATCGAAATGCTTTTGAAAATGTTTAACCTAGTTAGACAAATTAGCAAAAATTTGTGCAAAACAATTTAGGTATTTAAAATATTCAATGTTTTTAAAAACTGGAAAAACTGTTCTTAGCTTTCAGCTGCAAAAACCCAACAAAATATAACATCAAAGCAATCTTAACATGAGGTGCAACATAACCCTTCAGCAAAGCTGTTAAACAGCTACTGAAGCATCATGGGAAATAGCACTTCATTTATTCAAATGCACATATGTCAGGTTTTTGCACCATATGTCATTCCAAGCTATTTACAGTAATAATTAAATCTTAATCAACGTTTAACCTCTGTAAAATGTTTGAAGGGATCTAATCACCCTTCAGACTGCACTAATGAAGGAGAAATATATAAACATAAAAAGAAAATGATGCATAGATAGCACACCAGAAAGAACAGTAATTGCAAAATTGTATTTCTCTTAAATATAATCAGCAAATTATGTAAAGTAAGCCAGCGAGTATTTTAAGTGAAGACATCTTGGGTGTCAGAGGTGTGATCAGCTAATTTTGTACTGCTATCCATAACAGATGTAGCATATTTTCTTTTAGTGCCATTATTAGCAACTTCACCATTGCTTTCTGTGCTGAAGCACAAAGTGAAGCATTGTGCTGGGGAGAGAACCCAGCGAAGGTGCAGGAGAGGCGATTCTCACGTACGGGCGCTGCCGGGATCCATTTTGAGGGAGGATTAACTCCCAGTGCCTGCCTCTGACGCAGCTTTTCTTCCTCTTGTTTTCTTCTTTTTTCTTCCCGAGCAGAAAGAAAAGCTCCGAGGTATCAGGTTGACCTGCTAGAAAGCAGCCCCATGGAGGAGGACCTTGGGGTCCTGGTGGACAGCAAGTTATCCATGGGACAGCAATGTGCCCTCGTGGCCAAGACAGCCAATAGTATCCTGGGGATGCATTAAGAACAGTGTGGCCAGCAGGTCAAGGGAGGTTCTCCTGCCCCTCTACTCTGCCCTAGTAAGACCACATCTGGAGTATTGTGTCCAGTTCAAGAGGGACAGGGATATACTGGGAAAAGTCCAAGGGAGAGCTACGAGGATGATTAAGGACACCTGGGACATCTGTCATATGAAGAAAGGCTGAGAGACCTGGGGCTGTTTAGTCTTGAGAAGAGAAGAGGGGACCTTATTAATGTCTACGAATATCTGAAGACTAGAAGTCAAGAATGGGCCAGTCTCTTTTCGGTGGTGCCCTGTGATAGGAGGAGGGGAAACGGCACCAAGTGACAACACAGGAAGTTCCACCTCAACAGGAGGGAAAAGTTCTTTACTGTGAGGGTGGTGGAGCCCTGGGACAGGCTGCCCAGGGAGGTTCTGGAGTTTCCTTCTCTGGAGACTTTCCAGACCTGTCTGGACGTGTTCCTGTGTGATCTTCCCTAGGTGTTCCTGCTGCAGCAGCAGGGGGGTTGGATTTGATGATCTTCAGAGGTCCCTTCCAACCCCTATGATTCTATGATCACAGCTGGGTAGTTTCACCCACTTTATGGAAACACCAAGGTGTGAAGTGCTCTAAAATTATCTGGAATTGGGTGGCCCAAGCCTGAGCGTCCATGCTGGCATTGGTAGGGCATGTGGGATGGCTTGGACAGACCAAAACCCAACCTACTACTGGGAACATCTCCACAGAAAGCTGATGGAAAGCCATCAACCTCTCCAACAGGGGGCAGGAGTGGTGGGAGCTCCAAGGAAAGCCACATCTGCCTTGGCGGACCCCAGATCAGTCATCTTGCAAGCAAGACCTATTGAGGAAACATTGAGGACTTGGATGGGCTGAGTCTAGAAGAGAGAAGTTCAAGGGAGTCCCAGTGGTATTTGTGTGGGCAAGAGGCTATGGCACAGAAGAAAGGAAACATGTTCTGTTCACACTCTCTTGGGACAACATTCAAAAAACACCGAGTAGGATGCAATCTGAACAGCAGGAAGAGTATCCTAGTGGGAAGGAGCAAAGTATTGGAACCAAATGCTTGGGGAAGGTGTGGTGTCTCTGTGGTGGGAAGTTTTCAGCACAAATTAGATGGAACCCATCAAGAACAGTTTTTGCAGAACTGAGCTTGTCTTGGTGGAAGGAGACAGATGAGATAACTGCTTGTAGGACCTTTTGGCTTTCATCCCATGGGTCCGGGAGGGAAATGGTCTCCTTTCCCTGCATGGCTGAGCTCTTCATTCATGGCAAGGCTGTACACTAGGCTGTCAGATGGGATGGCTTTAGGAGGGAAAGGATTGAGGTGTGATGGTTCAGAGACTATGGTGTCTGAGCAGAAGGTCAAGGGAATAAATACCTCATGTGAGATGGACACATGGTCAGGATCTTCAAGGTCAGGGTCTTCAACGTTTGAAGATCTTGAAAGAATATACAATCAGTTGCAGGCATTGGTTTGGAGCTGCATAGTACTGAGCTCACCTAAGCCCCTTTCTGAAGCCTGGGAAGATGTGAAATAGATTTGCTGAGGGGTGACTGGTTGAATGGGAGCAATCTCTGCAGATCCTCTTCTGGTTAACTTTAATAACACAACTGTTAACTTTAATGAACCAAAAAGTGCTCTAGAACTTCACCTAGAGGACCTCGAAGGGGTGTATCCACACCAAGGAGGTAGGGACAGGAGGAACCTACTCCACAGCACCACCAGCAAAGCTGTTAAGAAATACATGAGGAGTAATTTGCTTGTTTCACAGGGAAATCAAACACAGAAGAACAGAGAGAAGCATTCAGGTGGTGGGCTACAGATAGTAAGACAACATTCAGACAACTTGCCTTTCATTGGAAAGTGTAAGTCCACCTATTTTGGTGCAGACTGCTAGTCTAGCTGTCCCGCATCCTGGACCTGCTCAGCCAACTGGACACAGCATTGTGAAATGGATCTGGAGACCACAGAATTTCCTGTCAAGTTCCTTGTATCTCAGCTTCAAAGAAGATCCCCAGCAGTGTCCTTCTTGGCCATGGCCATGCTGGGAACCCCTCTAACAGAACACCTGCCATGGAGAGTGCTCTGAGGACCAGGCTCAACCTTGTTGGAACTACACTGATGGGACCTGCCCCACCCCAGAAGGGGAAACTTCCAAGTTGAGTGACCAGCATGGGACGGGGTTTGAGTTGTGTCCATCCTCTTCCTCCCAATGGGGTAGATGTACCTGTTATGGGGCAAAGAGTGGATCCCCTTCCTGGCTCTGGGATGACAGCACTGATATGCCTACCACAAAAGGGCGTTCACCAATGAATCCAAGAAAAGAGAAGCCCAGGAGGGATGCAAGCTGACAACAGCACTGAGGGAACCATGGTGTGAAAGCACCAACCCAGAGAGTGATACAAGAGGCTGGTTTGGGAAAAAAAAAACAAACAGGTTTCCAGGCTGGTGGCTCCATGAGCATCAGTGCAGCACTGACCACTCGGTATCCTGACATCGAATCCCAGACTGGTTTGGGGTGGAAGGGACCTTCAAGATCATCTAGTTCCAACCCCCTGCATGGGCAGGGACACCTCCCACTGGACCAGGTTGCTCCAAGCCCATCCCACCTGGCCTTCAACACTTCCAGGGATGGGGCAGCCACAGCTTCTCTGGGCAACCTGGGCCAGGGTCTCACCACCCTCACAGCAAAGATTTTTTTCCTAAGATCTCATCTCAGTCTCCCCTCTTCCAGCTTGAAACCATTCCCTCTTGTCCCATCCCTCCCTGACCTTGTCCAAAGTCCCTCCCCAGTTTTCCTGGAGCCCCTTCAGGCACTAGAAGGTGCTTTAAGGTCTCCCTGGAGCCTTCTCTTCTCTGGGCTGAACACCCCCAACTCTCTCAGCCTGTCTCCATACGAGAGGTTGTATCCTGTCACACCAGCATGGGAGACCCCATAACAAAGCATGAGGAGGAGCAGGAACTGCTTCATTCCCCTGTGAGGCTACAGGAAGCTTTGCTATAGATGCAGGGATCCCAATCCTCACTGAGGACATGGCCAAGGTGCATCTCCAAACTCCTCCAGAAACGTGCCTGGCACCAGCTGCAGACACAACACCAAATTCTTTGCTATGAGGGTGGTGAGACACTGGCCTGGGTTGCCCAGAGAAGCTGTGGCTGCCCCATCCCTGGAAGTGTTGAAGGCCAGGTTGGATGGGGCTTGGAGCAACCTGGTCTAGTGGGAGATGTCCCTGCTCATGCAGAGGGGTTGGAACTAGATGATCTTGAAGGTCCCTTCCAACCCAAACCATTCTAGGAGCTATGATCTGGCATGGCTTGAGGACGCCCCTCTTCCCTCTTAGCAGACACCCAAGTGCATGAAGAAAAAAAAGCAAAAAAAAACCCACCCAAAAAACTGTCCCCTGACCTCATTCAAGCAGCTGTTCCCAACCCAGCATCCCCCAGGTGATGTGGACAGGGGGGGTGGCAGCGGTGGCTTTTCAGCAGTGCTCCTGACCTGCTGAAATCTATCCCTGCCTGGGAACAAAGGGACGGGCCCTCCACGGTGCCCAGCACCCCCAGCTCTCATCCCCCCGTCCCTGCCGGGCAGCGGGAGCCTCTTCTCCTCCCATCAGCACAGACAAGGCTAATTGGGGTGAGAAAGAACTGGCTCCGCGTGCTGGCGTGGGCTGGAGGAACAAATGGTGCGGTGGTCACAGCTGGTGGCTGCGGAGAAGGGAGAAGGGAGAGGGTGTGAGGCGAGGCTCCCGGCGCCCCAACTTCCATCAGCCCGTGTTGGCCGGCAGGGTGGGGGTTGCGAGGGGCGGGCGTTCCCTGCCGAGGAGGGGGCAGGCTCCACGCGCGGCCGGTGGAGCAGAAGAAGGCAGAAAGCAGATGCTTTTTGTTTGGGGTTGCTACTCGTTTCCATCCCAGCTCGGGGAAAGGTGTAGAAAGGAATGTGCTCCTCGGAGTGCAGGGAGAGAGATGGGTCTAGGCGAGCTGCCAGGGATCCTGGAACGATATGGAAGGCAGCTAGGGGAGACAGGAGCAGATGGATTTGGCATACAGCTCATCACTCAGCCAAAAAGAAAAAAAAAAAAAAAAAAGGGGAGGGAGGAGGGAGGAAAAGGAAGAAAGCAGCCAGTTTTGGGAGGGGGAGGGTCATGTGGACTGAGGGATGCTGCACCGGGGGGTGGGGGAAGGGAGGATCAGGTTGGTCTTCTGCTGCTGCCTTGGCAGTGCCGGTGAGGTGGTTCACTGGTGGCCCTGGTTTGGAGCCCTGGAGGGCTCTCCCAGGCCTTCCAGCAGCTCTCTGCCATCTCCTCCCAGGACATCAGGGCAATGGCCGAGGGCAGTGCCAAGCTAACTGAGCCCTGGGGAAGCTCCGTGTAACAAGGACTATGGTTAATAAAAGGCACCACGAAGCACCATGCTGCTGCTTCCATGGTGGTGGGCCCTGTGCACAGCTAGATGGAGAGGTGGGGCATGTCCACTTCCACTAACAGACCCCGTTCTGTCACAGAATCACACAATGGTTTGGGTTGGAAGGGACCTTCAAGATCACCTAGGCCAACCCCCCTGTCACAAGCGGGGACATCTTAAACTAGATCAGGTTGCTCCAAGCCCTATCTAACCCGGCCTTGAATGTTTCCTGGGATGGGGCATCCACCACCTCTTAGCACAGCCCGGGTCAGTGTCTCATCACCCTCAACTTAAAATATTTCTTCCTAACATCTTGTCTAAATCTCCCCTCTTTCAGTTTAAAACCATCACCCCTTGTCCTGTCTCTACAGGCCCTTGTAAAATTTTGTCCCCACCTTTCTTATAAGCCCCCTTTAAGTATTGAAAGGTTGGAATAAGGTCTCCCAGGTCCAGGCTGAACAACGCCAACACTCTCAACCTGTCTCCAGAGCAGAGCTGCTCCAGCCTATAGTGTCCTTAGTGAGAAAAGATGATGTTTGTCTTTTGACAGATGAGCTACACCATGGCCACAAGTGCAACTGTGGTGTGAAAGCACTTCTTTGCAGCTCTACCAAGGCTTCCTTTCACCTTCAACCATGGTCACCTAATGCAACTCTGCTGAGATGCAGAACTTCATTACATCTGTTTTAACATGACTACTTGAGGTCAAAAAACTACTTGACTGGGTCTTGTTCCCCAGTAAGACTGCCTGAATGTTCTTCTTTTAGCTATTTCAGATCTTCTTTCCTCCTTCTAATTGACAGTACCCGAAAGAATGCTGATGGGGCCACAATCACAAATCTGGTGATTAAGTTTACAAGGCTTTCCAAAATTGGAAAATGTATCCTGAATCATTTAAAGACAGCAAGATTTTTTTCCCCTCCTCTGTTCAGATAAATTCCTTCCAAAGCTTTTCCCAGACATCAAAAATTGAAGTTCTCTCCATGGATCCACTCACTACAGAACGAGATGAAGAAATTGGTGTTTGCTAAGGAGTGTCTCCTAGAAATGCTGCAAACCAACGACCAACTGAAGGTGACCTGACAGGTGAGAGAATTTGGGAAATGGCCCATTTCACCCTAAAAAATGTGATTAAATCACAGATGTTTTTGAAAAGCTATCCAGCCTCTGGTGAGGGAGCCCAAGCAACAGTGGAGCTACCAGACCTCTCAGTATCGTGCTTCAAAGACCATCAGCCATTCCCATGGTTTGATTTGTCCTAAGTTCAGATGTCCAGCTTTGCATTGATCTATTGGCTGCCCTAAGGAGCCTCTTCTGCCAGAGAGTCCCTTCCCGTGAAAGTATTCAGAGATTATTAAATCACTTTCATTAAAATTTATAGACAAAACTCAAGCTTCTTGTCTCCAAGGCAGATGATTGTTTGAAATACTGATGTCAAAGCTTTTTTCTGACCACTTCCCCATTTTTCTACATAGTTAAAAAAGCTACGTACCCCCAACCTGGACACACTGGTTGAGAGAGGGTCTCACGACTGACACACACGGTAACGAGATACTCAGTTTGCTGGTCAGACCATAAAGCTGGGGGAAAATGATTTTGGGATAAATCCAAACATTCTTAGGTTTTCCTTCAAATGAATGATAAAAGTTGAACTTAAGAATTGATTGGTACCGTCCTCTTCATTTTCTGTTTCTCTCAAGCCTTTTAGACTCTCCTCATTTAAAGAAACATTCCGTTTTCATACACTAAAAAACATTGTACCTGGTCTAAATGTTTTTCTCAAAGACCAAGATGCCTCATCCCTGGAAGTGTTGAAGGGCAGGTTGGATGGGGTTTGGAGCAACCTCGTCTAGTGGGAGGTGTCCCTGCCCATGCAGGGGGGTTGGAACTAGATGATCTTGAAGGTCCCTTCCAACCCAAACCATTCTGTGACTCTGTGATGCACCATGCCAGGAGAGCAACCACACTCATGGAGTAAGGGGTTCCTCTTTTGCTTGGAAATAAAACAAAGCCAGCAGCAGGATATAGATGAACGAGCCCAGGAGTGCATTTCATTTACACTCCCCTTTCGTAGGAGTGGACTCACACGCAGCTCAGCCTATCTTTAAAGTAAGGAGCTATCAGCTATTCCATGTAATTTGCTAGGTTTCCTGTGGGACTGCAAATCTGGAACAGCTGCCACGATCCAGCAGGTGGGTGACCTGCTCAATCCCCACAGTGCATTATTTTTGGGGGGGATTTCACATAAATGGCTCTGAATTCCAAGCCCTGTCTCCAAGAAGTACGTTTTTAGGGATTTCATTTCTCTGGGGACAATGAGCCAGGCTTACACTGAAGTGCAAGAGAGAAACACATCACATCTGACAGGACCTGTGGTCAGCACCAAAGGTGTATTGCAGCTCTGCTGTCAGACCTCTGGTTGGACATGGAATCATAGAATGGTTTGGGGTGGAAGGGACCTTCGAGATCATCCAGTTCCAATCCCCCTGCATGGGCAGGGACACCTCCCACCAGACCAGGTTGCTCCAAGCTCCATCCAACCTGCCCTTCATCACTTCCAGGGATGGGGCAGCCACAGCTTCCCTGGGCAACCTGGGCCAGTGTCTCACCACCCTCACACTAAAGAATTTCCTCCTCATGTCTCACCTCAATCTCCCCTCTTCCAGTTTTAATCCATTACCCCTTGTCCTCTCACTACAAGACCTTCTCCAAAGCCCCTCCTCAGCTTTCCTGTAGCCCCTTCAGGTACTGGAAGGCCACTATGAGGTCTCCTAGATATATATACCTATCTAAAACTGGCCTTAAAAAGGACCATTGCTTGACATTAATTTGATCTCCATTTTTTTCCCCCTCACTGAAACGGTTGAAAGGAGGGAAGTTAGAGTATTTGGCTGTTCTGGCTCCATTTCAGCAGCTTTTTCTAGTTTTTGCCACGGATGCTTTGATCACCAGCATCCACCTCCAGCTGTCTGTAGGACAGGGTTTCTCCTGAGACCAGGCTGGAAAGGGTCTACACGTGGCACCACCCTTACGCTGCTATGACATCTGTTAGATATAAAGTGTGTCAGGAGCAGTGTTAGTGTCACAGCTCTTCACACTCTATCACATCTGCTGCCACCTCTGCACCAACCCTGGAGAACGTCACTGCCTTCAGCAAAGCTCAGACTGCAAAGTGTCAGCAGCACCTTGGGCACCATCAGGTTTCTGATTTGAGATAGGCAGGAATATTCCTCATGCACAACAGATGTTTGGAGAGAGAAGTGCAACTGCTTCTGAGACAGCTCCAAGGTTTAGGATGGTCCTGCCCTCACCTTCTATGGGAACAAGTGACTGCCCTGAAGCAGAGCAGAAGAGTTTGCAGGATTTAGAGGTCATGGAATCACAGAATCCCAGAGTGGCTGGGGTTGGAAGGGACCTCTGGAGATCATCTAGTCCAACCCCCCTGCCAGAGCAGGGTCCCCTAGAGCAGATCCCACAGGAACACATCTGGGCAGGTTTGGAATGTCTCCATTGATGGAGACTCCACAACCTCCCTGGGCAGCTTGTCCCAGGGCTTTGTTACCCTCAGAGTAAAGAAGGATTTTCTTACATTTAGGTTAGACCTCCTGTGTCCCAGTTTGTGACCACAAGTCACAAACTCGTAGGTCAGTTATGGGACAGCAACTTCACAGAATCATAAAATGGTTTGGGTTGGAAGGGACCTCTAAAGCTCACCTAGTCCAACCCCCCTGCAGTAAGCAGGGACATCTTCAACTAGGTCAGGTTGCTCAGAGCCCCATCCAACCTGACCTTGAAGGTTTCCAGGGATGGGGCATCCACCACCATCAAGGTTTTTTTTTATCTTCAGCTTCAGGAGCTGCAAATTAGCCCATCACAGCTTCTCTACAGAAAAATAATGTGCACATCAAACCCCAACATGTTAATCAACGGGGAAGAAGGAAAATGTGGTATTTCAACCTACTGCCCAACCAGGCTGGAGAAGAGCACAACTGGTCCCACGGCAATGAGGTCCCCTCACCCAGTGGCACATTTGTTTCCAGTGCTCTAGGATGAGAAGTGTCAGCACGTGGGATGCCAACCTGTGACACCAGGCACCTAAGGCTGCAAGGGAGCTTCACTGCTCGGTGTGTCCCAGCCTGTTCTGCTGGTCAACAGCCTCCTGTGCTCCAGCCCCTGTTTTGTTCACTGCCCTGAATTGGTCCACCAGTAAGGTATTAGAATCCCAGACTGGTTTGGGTTGGATGGGACCTTAAAGATCATGCAGTTCCAACCCCCCTGCATGGGCAGGGACACCTCCCACTAGACCAGGTTGTTCCAAGCCCCATCCAACCTGGCCTTCAACACTTCCAGGGATGGGACAGCCACAACCTTCCAGTTCCCCATGGAAACCCTTCTGGTGTCTCAAGATAACATCGATGATGAACAGACATGGTGAGATGAATGAAAGCCAGGAGTTGGGCTTGGTTAGCACTGGGCTCTCAGACCCTCTCAAGTCTTCCAGCTTTATAAACAGATTGAAAGATCAACCCCCTGCACGACACTGTCTCCAAGTCATTGCAAAATTATGTGTTTGAACCACCTGGGAAAGAAGAGTGTTGCCCACAGCACCAGAAACCTCAAGTATTAAAAAAAAACAAGCCAAAAACAAAAAACCAAAACCAAAAAACAAACCCCCAACCCCCACCCCCAAAAAAGCAAACAAACAAAAAAGCCCAAAAAAACCCTCCACAAAACAAATTAAAGGCTTTGAAACCATAAGGTTTCAAATAACAAGATCAAGTCACTGCTTTCCAGAAGGTGCCAGCCCATGTCCTTGGTGACCATGGCACCTTGTTCTGCCATGCTTCATGAGGGACCAAGGGGCAAGACACAAGTGACACAAGTGACACAAGTAAGACCATGGTATGAGATGTCTTCCATGAAGTGAAGAACCACACAAAAGGCCTTTGCAGGAGCTAAGATGCCATTTCTCCTCTACTCTGGAGAAGGTCAGCTCACATGTAGGAGATAAGTGCTCATGAGGTGAACTCTCAGCTGGCCACACTAAATTAATTTCTACAGGAGCTCCAGACAGGTGGAGGTCGTAGGCTGGTACCACAGCAGAAGCACCTGTGTTCTGATCTCAGGTCACCTGGCCTCAAGAGGCACGGACCCTTCTTCAGGAGAGGACTTTTTCCCAAAACTGTTTGTGCAGGACATTCAGTCTATGGTGTGTAGGGCAAAAGAAACTTCTGCTTGGCCTCAGAGAAGAAGCCTCATTTCACATGATGTAGACTCTGTCGGGGAACATTCAAGCCAAATGATGGATGGAATCATCAGCCCACCTAAGTTATGATCTTGAGAACCCCCAAAACTGCAGAGTTTAGGGGTCATTGCTCCTTATAGAATCATAGAATGCCTTGGGTTGGAAGGGACCTCTAGAGGTCATCTAGTCCAGCCCCCCTACAATAAGCAGGGACACCTCCAACTAGACCAGATTGTTCAGAGCCCCATCAAGCCTGACCTTGAATGTCTCCAGGGATGGGGTCTCCACCACCTCCTTGCTGGAATGAAAGGCACTCACAAAAAGAGGTAAGAGTCATCTCTCCTCTTTGGGATGAAAATAATCCTACTTTTAATGTGGACATTATGAGTGTGGCATGTTCCCTCTGATGAAAATGAGCAAGTAGGTCCATTCTGGTAAGAATCCCTCCAGAAGTTCTGGTGTGGAAGAGAACACTTGTTGCTCTTTGGTGAGAACATCAAAACCTGCAGTTCTCCTGCTATGAAGAAGGAAGAGCATGATGGATAATGCAAGATTTAGGGATGTCCTTGTTGCTTTAAAGAAGCTAAGCAAGTTCCTCAGGATCTCAACCTCCATCACATTCCTTCTCTTGAAGGACCAACAGCCTCACCAGAAGCAGGCTGCTAGATCCAAAAGATTTAAAAAGCAATTATATAGACCCGTGAAATGTGATTAATTAGGCATTCTCTGCAGTAAGCAGGCAAGCCTGGACAACTGGCCCCATTTCTTTGCTTCTAATGTCTCACTTGGAGTTGTCGGAGGTATGGTTGCTTCAGATGAGCTAAACCAACCTCTGAGTAGGCAGAAAAGAACATCTCCAACCCCGTGCAGAGAGAGGGGGGGAAGCCAGGGAGCAGCCAGAGAAGAGCTGGGGATGGACTTGGGCACACCAACTAAAGAGGGGGATGGTGACCAAGAAGAGGACCAAGTTTTCAGGGTAGGATGCAGAAAGAGAGGAAAGGTGTTGCTTGGCTTTCAGGCCAAGGAGAAATCAGCAAAACCAAGGACCTGGAGGACTGCACAGGGCAGGAGGAGACAGGACTCCTGGCCACCTCTGTAGGCTCCCTGAGAGCAGGGCAGGAATTCCTGGGGGAAGTGCTGCGGGAGGAGCTGCTCTGTTTACAGGAGGTGCTGCTGAAAGGTGTCCTGAAGAAAGACAGCAATTAACAGGCCTGGAAAAAAATGGCTTCTTTCCACAAAGTGCCTTTTAAGTATGTTTTTCGAGCCACTTTAAGGGTTAATGTTTAGCTGTTTATCCGGAGTTGTCGGATGTCAGCTCTTTCTTTTGACTCCTAATGGCTTATAGCCATCAGGAGGTGAAGACTCCTCAAAAGAGATGGTGTCAGGAATGTTTTTTTTATGCCCACCAGCACCCACACACCTGCAGGAGCCTGTGCTTGCAGGAGAGATAGTTTACATACTTGAACCTGTATCCCAGGGACAGAGATATAAACATGAAACCAGATCCCATCTGACACCGCTGCTGAAGCCCCTGGGCAGGACAAAGGGGTCTTTTCTCCCACACCCACCTCGGATGACCACAAATAGCAGTTGAGTTCAAGCTGTTGTTTCCCAGCAAGAACAAGCTCTGCTGGTCCAGGTTCTGGTTCTAGGGCCAGATCCTGGAAAGTGTTCAGCACCTTTGGCTCCCGAGAACGCTGGTTGTGAAACAAAGGACCACGCTCAGGAGCAGACTTCAAAAACCAGCTGGGCCACAAATCAAAGCCTCTCGGACAGGGGACATGAGAACAAAGACACAGGCTCCAAATCAATCAGAGCACTGCTCACTCGTGACCTTCCTCAGGCAAGGGATGTCATTGAGCCTAATAATTACACGGCGAGGTGCAAACAGGCTGAGAATCCAACCACCCCAACGTTTCCTACAGGCTTGTAAAGAGTGATGGTGGAGCTGATGTCCCTGCATCACAGAATCCTCATGGTTGGAAAGGACCTCTAAGATCACCAAGTGTAACCGTCAGCACAAAAAAAAACTCACAACCAAAACACACACAACCTTGACCACTAGAGCATGTCTTGATGTGCCACATCTACACGTTTCTTGAATACCTCTAAGGCAGCTGTTCCAGGGCCTGGCCACTCTTTCAGCATAGAAATTCTTCCTAATATCCAATCTGAACCTCCCCTGCTGCAACTTCAAACCATTCTTCTGGTCCTGTTGTTACTTACTTGGGAGAAGAGGCCAACACCCATGTCCCTACAACCTCCTTTCAGGTAGCTGTAGAGGGATATGAGGTCTCCCCTCAGCCTCCTTTTCTTCAGACTAAACAACCCCAGTTCCCTCAGCTGCTCCTTGTATGACTTGTTCTCTAGACCCTTCACCAGCTTGGTAGCTCTCCTCTTGACATGCTCCAGCACCTCAATGTCCTTTTTATAGTGAGGTGCCCAGAACTGAACACAATATTCAAGGTGCAGACCTCGCATTTGGCCTCGTTGAACTTCATGAGGTTGGCACAGGTCCACCTCTCCAGCTTGTCAAGGTGGCATCCCTTGCCTCCAGCATGCCTGCAAGGATAGTTAATGATAACAGCTCCTTGCACATCTCTCTGCAAGCTCAAGCACCACCACCAACCCAACCAAACCATCTCAGACCACCTAAATACTTCCAGTAACACAGAGGCTCCTCCATGCTAGCGGTTCCTGGGGAGCAGCTTTCCCACACAGCACAATTAGAAGGAAACTGGAAGTTGTTGAGGGAATCTGCAGCACAGGAAACAAGCTACTGTGATATTTGTTGGGGTTTTTTGTCTTGGTTGTTTTGACAGGAAAGGTGTTCTGCAGAGGCCAGGCTGCCATGGGGGGACGAGGGGGTGAGCCGTGGAGGTGTCAAGGGAAAGCCAAAGGGTAGGGCCAAGGGGGAAGGGGCAGTTGAAGCCTGGCTCCTCAGGAAACACATGGCAGGTCCTGCAAACCCTGCCCCCACAGCTGGAGCAGGTGAAGGAAACCCTGAGCTGGGAACACATTGTCTTCTCTCCTGCTTGATGTTCTCAGAGACAGAAGGAAGGAAAATCAGAAAGCAAAATCAGGAAAGAGAAATCAGAATCAGAGAAGCAAATGGTAAAAGTGCCCCTGTCTCAAACCATGGGAGATCAAAACCTTGCCAAAAACTGTCTTTTTAGCCCAGAGTGAGGTTCAAGTTCAATGTTCAACCCTTAATGTGAAGCTTCAGGCCAGCACTCCCTGTTCAGCACATTGCAGGTACTGCACAGTGACCTTCTTGAGGTGTACAGGAGAGGATCCTCCTGTGCTGCATGACCAAAGTCCCACCTCTCTGCATGAGCTACTGAGACCAGGGCTGAAATCATGGCTGGGGACTGGTCCCATGGTGCTTTGAGCTGCTCTGGTGCCTTCATGAAGATTCACAGCCAAGGTTGTGATTTGATTTGGAGCAGGGAAGGATTTGTCACAAAAAGAGCTGGTGACAAACACTTGAGTCTCCAGACTTCAGGTCCCTGCCCAGGCTGAGAGCAAGGGCAGGCTCCACCAGGGGTACGGGAGGACAGACCTACCCTTGGCTTTGTGTGCAACATCTCAGACACTTAAAGCAAAGGCTAAGGAGATCTTTGCCTTTCCACTGCTCAGCTGAGGCTTGTTCCTGTCGTGGTGCAGGAAGACATGACTCTCCTGTAATGCAAGAGTAAGGCCATGGTCCTCTGATGTCAAAACTCAGCTCAGATAATCCTGTAAATCATAAATCAGTTTCACCTAGAGAGGTTCCAGACTAAAATTATCATGCCACAGCTGCTGACCACTTGCCATGGGACAGGTAGGGTGATAGCTGCATGAAACATGACCCAGAATCCAGGCTGAGGGACAACCAGTAGGGCACAGCTTGCATCCATACTGCCAAACTCTTCCCCCAGAGAGGGAGGCTTTATTCACTGGGAGCCACAACTGATCCAGAGAGGATGCAGACAATGAACCAGGCTGGACACCATGGACCAGTGACCCAGCTTATGCTTGGACCCTGCTGGATTTGGAAGTATAGATGTAATTTATTATTTCCTTCAGCTATTATTTCTTATAAAAGATGAGCCAGCAACTTGCTTTTGAGTTTTGTGCAACCACGTCCAGCCTTGGTGTGTAGTCATGACAGTATCATTCTGCTGTTCCCCAAATGTCACCTCCTCTCCCATCACATCCACCTTCTAGGTGCAGGACTACACTCTGGAAGGGGTCAGTCATTTCTCCTCCAACCTCTGACAGGAATGAGTTCATCCTTAGCAAAGAAGACCAGACCAAGCCTTGCTAAGCACTATCCTTCATCTGAAGGCCAGAACATGGCTCAACACATTTCCAAATACTGTTGGTTTTCTCTCCAGCCCTACCTGAACCACATCAGTATTCAACAACTCAATATCATATAGGTCCTGGGGGGTTCTACTCAAATAAAACGTTACATGGGAGTTAAAGAAGCTCACATGGATCACCTCTCCATTTTAAGTTCATGTGGAAAATAAAGATACTCTTGCCTATGTCAACAGTCACTCCACCAGAAGAGAAACTGGATCAGCACATAGAAGAACCTCAGATGAACCTTTTAATGCTTCAGAAGTCAAGGATGGAGCACCACTTGTGTGTCAGTATGAAACCAAACCTTCAGGCCACAGCCTGAATCTTCTGTAGTCTTTGGGAGACACATACCACCGAGCTTCCAGCTTCCTACTGGTCCTCAAGGACCTTGTGCCACATCTTCTCTAAGAGGACATCCTTCCAAGACCAACCTCCATCCCAAGGACAGACTTTGGTCAGCACACCCAGGTTACCAGCCCCTCAGGAAACCATTCCTCAGACCCAGAAGCAAAGAAATACCACAGAACTTCTCACTTCTCCAACATTTTTCCCCACGGCAGCTGGCAAATCTTTTCCTTTGCTTCTCATCCAAGTTGGACAAAATTACTGCAGAGAATCCCTCCTGCTCCCCCTCCCCCCGTGCAATGTAATCCCAAGGGAGAAATGGTTTCATGGGGACCCCCTGCTGTCTTGCATCTGATTTCCCTCCTAAGTATGGTATAGGGAAGCGTCTCGAGGGCTATGGCTGTGACCTCCATACAGCTCTTTTGTCAAGTGCCATTTCATTAAAAAATCAGCCTTTTAACTGTGGACACATTTCAACCTCACCAAATCTGCTAATTATTGACAGTTGGTGAAGAGGAGATTTCACTTGTTCCTCCTGTTAAACTGCATCTAATTAGTAATTACTGGTTCACTGTCATCTTTACTGCAATAATCCCACTGCACATTGGCTCATTAACCTTTTGCTTTTCTAAAGCAGCCTGCCAACAAGATGAAGGCTAAAACAGATTGGAAAACAATAGCTCAGCCTTGGATTTTAGGCTGTTTGTTCCCCTTGTCCTGGAGATCCAAAAGGAAGATTATTTTTAAGAAAAGGCTTTTTGGCTGAAATCAGCCCAGTCCCAGAAGATGGCTTGTCCTGCCCTAGGCACCATCCAAGGCCCTTTAAACTTAACCCAAGGTGAGGGCACGTATATTATCAGGGGTAGGAAGGCACTGGAACACGTTGCCCAGGGAGGTTGTGGAAGCCCCATCCCTGGAGGTGTTCAAGGCCAGGTTGGATGAGGTTTGTGCAGCCTGGTCTGGTGGGAGGTGTCCCTGCTCATAGCAGGGAGGTTGGAACCTGATGATCTTGAAGGTCCCTTCCAACCTTCACCATTCTATGATTCTAGCTCATGGAAGTGCCTCTCTGCCATCAGCTCTTGCTTCAGCTCCATTTCTCATCTGGGTTTATCCAGCTTTACCAGCACACTGAGCAGGGGATGAAGCAAGTTTCAGTGGTTCTGCAGCACCTTGGAAGTTCACCAGCATCCCCTTGGGATGCTGAAAAAAAAATAAAAGAAGGATTATCTGGATGAGCAGGAGCGGAAGGGTGGAAAAATCAGTGGAGCAACCCCATGGTTATTTCTTTTGCTGCTACACTGAATTTCATTTGCACAAGTCCCATTTTCAGTTTGGAACTGTCACAGCTGTTTCTGTTGGCAGTGCATAGCTGAGTAGGAGTTGTCAGTGGGGATGCTGGAGGATCGGCGGCAAGAAAAGAGATTCCCCCGGGGGGCATGGGAGGCAGTTGGAGGTTGTGGGCTAAATGCATTAACTAGATGTTCCTCCTAAACTTAACAGCAGTGAATTACTTAATGCATATTGATGCATTTAGGCACTGGAGTTAACACTATATTGGGATGAAAATTTGGAGCGTGCTCAGTGGCAAGGACCTGTGTCTTTGTGGCTGACACTGGGGGTTTTGTTTTTATATGGTGATCTTCAAAACCATCATGTCTAGAAAAAAGTTTAGTACAGGCTTCCACTTGTACTAAATGAATCACAGAATCACAGAACGGTTTGGGTTGGAAGGGACCTTCAAGATCATCTAGATCCAACCCCCCTGCCATGGGCAGGGACACCTCCCACCAGACCAGGTTGCTCCAAGCCCCATCCAACCTGGCCTTGAACACTTCCAGGGATGGGGCTTTGAATGAAGGAAGGTACAAGGTCTTAGTTAGACTAATTATTGACCCAAGAGATCTGGGTGCATTATCCTTCCCAGCACATGAAGGTTGCTCAACTCCAGATGTTTCCTTCAGCTGATATTGGTGTTTCTGGATGCAACCAGAGCTGAATTCTGATTTCTCTTCTGTTATTTTACAACAGGTGTAACTCTGAGGCAGGTACAGCTGATGTGATAAGGTGGCTGCAATTATTTAGCACATTTATTAAATCTATTGCAAGGCTTCAATTCTGCTTGAAAACTAATTGTAAGTTTTAGCACCTTCAGAAGAGTGGATCAAAGGTGGCCAGTCAAGCTCCCATAATAAAACCAGTGCTTAATAATACATCAGCTCCTGTGTTTGCTCTCTGACTAAAGAAAAAGGACTGTAAATGTGTGATTAAGGACAGAATTTGGCTCATATACAACCCCTGAAAGGGCTGCTGCTCAGAACACAATCATATTTTTGGACCAGAACACGTCTATTACATCTTGTCGTTAATAATTTACTCCCTGGGTAGGGCTCATCACAGCAGCATCACCTCAGTTGTGTTCGTAGCTGCTTCACCCACTGTGCTTAGGAGAAAAAGCAAACACACACACACATTTACACATGCACACACACCTAGAGAGGGGTCAATGTTCAAACACTCCACGTCTATCAACTCGGTTATCTGGCGAGTTCATGGACCAGGGATGAGTACCCAAGAATTCACATGTTCTGAGAAATGCTCTTTGCAAGGAATCACAGAATCTTTCTGGTTGGAAAAGACCTTTAAGATCAGCAAGTCCAACCATAACCCAACTCTACCAACCACTAACCCCACTCACCAACCGTTAACCCAACTCTACCAAGTCCAATGCTTAAACCATGTTCCCAAGCACCACATCTATACATCTCTTCAACACCTCCAGGGATGGAGACTCAACCTCCTCCCTGAGCAGCCTGTTCCAGTGCTTAATTACCCTTTCAGTGAAGAAATTGTTCCTAATATTCAATCTAAACCTCCCCTGGCACAACTTGAGACCTTTTCCTCTTGTCTTATTGCTTGTTACTTGGGAGAAGAGACTGATACCCACCTCACTACAACTTCCTTTCAGGTTTCAGGAAACTCAGCTTTCCTACCCCAGCCTGTGATGGAACAGCTCTGGAGAGATTGTTTCAGATAAATCACTTGCTCTGCTCACTTGAGCATCCCCACAGCCACCACCAAAGAGATCCTGTAGAATGGGAGGAATGTTCTTTCCACACATGCTCACACATATTTATAATAAGTACAAACGTAACTGGAAGACTGATCAGAGCAGGCTGCTCTGGAGAACTTAACTCGTTGGTGTCAACAGATGCAAGGTCCAGTAGTGGAACAGAGTCAAGATCCCAGCAGGTGATGAGCTATCCCACCAGCTGTGATGGTTCCTCTCCCTGCCATGAGGCGTAGGCAGAGAGCACGTCATTCTGTTTGATCTACTAATCAGTGCTGAATCATGTTTACACTCCAGATAACATTTCATCTGCTTTTAGAAGGTCATTTTCAAGCAATGCTGGATGCTTCAGTATTGCCCGATGCCTGAATCTGGATAGCCTTTGTAGGAAGCCAGACCTTAATTTTCCCTGTGGGCCAGAATTCATTCAGCTGTTAGCATCCACACAATTCTGCATGCTGGAATATCAGATATTATAAATTATCTGTCACCCATAAAGCTAAAATACAAAAGGCAGAAAGACCTCATGAGCTTCATTTTGAGATACAGAAACACTGAATAACTATTTTTGTATCACAGAATCATAGAATGGTTTGGATTGGAAGGGACCTTATAGATCATCTAGTTCCAACCCTCCTGCATGGGCAGGGACACCTCTCACTAGACCAGGTTGCTCCAAGCCCCATCCAACCTGCCCTTCAACACTTCCAGGGATGGGGCAGCCACAGCTTCTCTGGGCAACCTGAGCCAGTGTCTCACCACCCTCACACTAAAGAATTTCCTCCTAATGTCCAACCTAAATCTCCCCTCTTCTAGTTTTAATCCATTACCCCTTGTCCCCTCACTCTCTGCCCTTGTCCAAAGTCCCTTCCCACCTTTCCTGCAGGACCCCAAACTCAAAACCTGTGAATGCCTCAGATTCTCTTGTCAAAGCTTTAGTTCCTCCTGACCTTTGTAGGCCCTTACTATTTCAGAACGTGATTCCTACGGAATAGATCAGGAAGGTACAAAATGCTGTATTTCAAAACAGAATTTGTAGGGTGAGTTTCCTGTTGATGCTGAAATAATGGTTGGGTTTGGCCAAAGCTATTAACAACGTGCATCATCAGTGAGGAGAGAGAAAGTCCACAATGACTGACCCTTAAGGCTTGAGATGGCACGAAGTCTGGGGGAGTGGTAAGTAGGGAAGAGCCCAGGTCATTGATACAGAGACCTCTGGATCACATGGAGATCTGTAGAAAGGACAACATATGGTCAAACAGAAAGTTGCCTCTGGGCACAAGGAGTGTATGTACCTATGGCATGGGGCACCATGTTGGGGGGACGGTGGCAATGTCACCTGTGGGCTAAATGAGGTTGGTGGCACCTCCTGTAGTCTCACTTCCCTGATTATCTTGAAAGGAGACCTGCCAGGAAAGGCCACTCCACTGGTGGGTGAAGCTCCTTTCCCTGGAAATAGAAGCAGAAGGGATGCTCTGTGTCCAAGTGTCCTTCCAACAGGAACTCTGGGCACACTCTGGACACGTACCTTGAATGGGTGTGAGACCTGGCAATGCTTCTCAGTCCTTCACAACCAAAACCTCTGAGCAGAACTTGGGATCACAGCAAAAAATTGATGGGCAGGGAGTTAAGGTTGAGCTCCTGCCAAAATGACTAACGTGCTCTGTGGATGTAGGAATTCAAGTGGAAGCAGGCAAATCACATTGCTCCTGCAACTGGTACTTGTGCAACTTCTTACTGGAATACTGTGTCTGGTTCTTATGGAAGTGCTCCAAAAAGGATGTTGACTAATTAGAAAAAGTTTAAGGAAGAGCCATATGAATCATTAAAGCTTCAGAAAACACATCTTTTAGCCAGAGATTCCAAGATTGAGATATATTCAGTTTCTTAAAGAGACAAGGAAGGGACAGTTGTATCTCAGCCTGTGAACACATAGAAGGACAACAGAAAATCTGTAACAGGTTTTTCAGGCTAGCAGACAGGTGTGCAACAAGATTCCCTGGCTAGAGGTTGGGAATAAACCCATGCAGATTGAAAAAAATTGAATTAACCAGCAGAGACTATGATACTAATTTCTGATCAACTGTTGGAGACCTCATAGTTGACTTCCAGTACGTGAAGGGGCTCCAGGAAAGCTGGGGAGGGACTTTGGAGAAGGTCTTGAAGTGAGAGGACAAGGGGAAATGGATTAAAACTGGAAGAGGGGAGATTTAGGTTGGACATTGGGAGGAAATTCTTTAGTATGAGGGTGGTGAGAGACTGGCCCAGGTTGCCCAGAAAAGCTGTGGCTGCCCCACCCCTGGAAGTGTTGAAGGCCAGGTTGGATGGGGCTTGGAGCAACCTGGTCTAGTGGGAGGTGTCCCTGCCCATGCAGGGAGATTGGGACTAGATGATCTTGAAGGTCCCTTCCAACCCAAACCAGTCTGTGATTGATTCTATGACTCTATGATTGATTCCAGTTGACACAAAAAGAACTTCAGCAAAGTCCTTTGCTCTGTTTGATGGAGATGTTCCCATTTTATAACCACTAGTGACCCTCCCTGTACATGTACAGATTTCCAGCCTACAAATCTAGAAGCTCCGAACACCAGCTGGTCAGAATTAACAACTTACCAAAAAATACACCTTAGCAATTTGTTCAACTAACTTAGGTATGAGTGACTTAGTCACCCTGCTTGGTTTCTTGGCTCTGTTCACCCCCAGGCTGTCTTCCCAGAGCCAGGCTAGATGACGAAGAGGCAGAACCCCTCAAAGAAGCTCTGGGAAAGAAGATCCCCAGCAGATGTGTGTGGCAGGCTCTTTGCTTGACAAGCAAAGACTTGTTTTCATGATGTTGACACCAAGGAAACACCACTGCCATGGGAGAGGGTGGGCTGAACCATCTACTCCCTGGTGCAGCTCAGCTCTGACTAAGCTCCCGTCCCCAGACAAGAAAGGACGAACCCAGCTGGAATCTCAGAGCAGAAGTCATCAGTCAGAAACACCAAGATCCCTTGACTTGTGATCTGAGCAGACCTGATCAGGTATCACTGAAAGGGGGACTGGCCACCCACCACACTAGCTGAGACACTAGCAATCGAGCAGGCAGAACAGCATCCTCATCAATTAAAAAGCCCCACCTTATTCCAACCTCGTTGTCCCCCTGATCCCTGGTGTTTTGGTGACTTTACAGTCTAAACACCCTCCACACAGGAGAGGCCTGGAGCAGACCACCCCTGCGAGAGAACAACAATGTGATGGAAAGGAGAAGGATCACACGTGGCCATTCCTTGTCTGCCAAATGTGTGTTCGCTGGGTGGAGCAAAGGTTCCTCTGTTCAGTTCTTCCTCTTGGAAGGTACATCCCATCCCACCACATGACCCAAACCCTGACTGGAAGTATGGAAAAGCCATGTGATACTAATCTGTTCCATGCTGGCATATGCTGACAGGAGGGACTAACACAACCATCACCTGCCCAGTGAATCTGCACTAAGAAGACAGCAACAGTACCTCATCCAAAAGTGGAGAAAGCCAGAAAGGCAAAACAAGCAATGGCATTGGTAAACCCCTCTGAGATATCCCACCACAGTAACCAGACATCTACTGACCTCAGACATCTGCGGGAAGAGACTGATGGCCAAGGGGAGGGCCAGGCCAAAGGCAGCGAGGCACACAAGGCTTTGGACTGGGAGAACCATCCGGGGACGGGACCTCAGGAGGGATGTCCTGGAAAGGAAAGGCTTTGTTAGGCCATTTCATAGACCAAGGGAGTGCACGCACCACCAACACTGGTGTCCATCCAGACCCACTGGTCTCCCTCTCCCAAACTGGTCTAGGTTTCTTCTCAGTAGGTCATCATCAAGTTCACCCTCAAAAGATCCTGAGTCCTGCACACTCTGCTTTTGCATCTGCTGGGGTTGCACCACCCATGCCAACCTTCTGCATTAAAACAGCATGACTTCACACACGCTTCCCCCATTGCAAACCTAAATGAGGCATTAGGAAGAAATTCTTTAGTGTGAGGGTGGTGAGACACTGGCCCAGGTTGCCCAGAAAAGCTGTGGCTGCCTCATCCCTGGAAGTGTTGAAGGGCAGGTTGGATGGGGCTTGGAGCAACCTGGTCTAGTGGGAGGTGTCCCTGCCCATGCAGGGGGGTTGGGACTAGATGATCTTTAAGGTCCCTTCCAACCCAAACCACTCTGGGATTCTATGAAAACATCATACATGGGAGTAAACAGCACACAAGGTGACCTGGCTACATGCAGGTGAGGCCCCACCTTGAATCCTGGAATCAGTTTTGGGCCCCTCATAACAATGAGGAAATTGAGGTGCTGGAGCGTGTCCAGAGAAGGGCAAGGGAGCTGGGGAAGGGGCTGGAGCACAAGTCTTAGGAGGGAGCTGGGGGTGTTCAGCCTGGAGAAAAGGAGGCTGAGGGGAGACTTTCTCACAGGGTGGTTACAGTAACCTCTAAACCAGCTGGAGTTTCAGGTGACAGTAACCTCCAAACATCATTGCAGTTGCCATCACTGGGGTTTTAAAAAGCATTTCTAATCCGATGTGCACCATTCCCAAGGTGCCCACCAAAACCAAGCCAAACAACCCATCCCACACCAGGCACAGGCACAAGTGATTTTGGAGGCACACCTCCCCATGCAGCCAATGCAAAAGAACAGATGATACCTCTACCCCATTCTACTCCACGTTCACTGCAGGACAGGAACACGCACCTGAGGAATGACAACGGAGCAGCTGATGTGTGGGAACTTGTTACCCTGCTGCACGTTGTCTGTGTGTCTGAACATCCAGCCTCTTCACCCTGTGCTAGCAATGCTTGCTGAAAGCTGTCTTCATCTTGAGAAGGTTTGGGGGAAGTGGGGAAGGAAAACAAGATCCAGAGCCTTAACTCCTCCAGTGTCTCAGCTCCTGACTAATAAGCTATCAAGATGGAGCTGATCCTTTCAAGTTGTGCTGTGAAACCCAAGCTTCTGTTCTCCAGTATTTGGAGGTCCTCTCCCTTCTCTGTTTTGCATAGAGCTTGATCTAACCTAAATGACTCCTGCAGAAGTCTTCAAGTGTTTTGTTTGAGTGGGGAAGGTATGTTCCCTTGCTCCATGCTCTTTAACAAACACAACACTCCAGGATTGCCATCAATGAGCTGTGATAACTAATCCCTGGGATGCAGAGGGGCAGCTCCTGGAACTGATTTATTCTCCTGCTTAACCTGTCGTGATCCATGAGAGCCCTCACTGAGAAAATCACACAACCAGAGTACCTCAAGCCTCCCTGGAGCACAGTTTAGAACCCAGACATCACTGCTTACACCACCCCTGACACCTTAATTTGGAAGCTGCACCCTCTTTAATTACCACCCTGTTGGGGACCTTGTAATCACCCAAGTAAAAACTCAACCAATTTAAAATGATCCCTGGTCAGCCCCCAGGTGTGATTTCCAGGAGTGCTTCAAACTCAGGCCAGTTCAAATTACAAGGGCTAACCTTCCAATTAAGAAGAGTTAGGGCTTGATTTAAAAAGGAGAAGGGACTAATTAACACATGTAGTGTAATGTCTTAATTGGGATTCAGATTCTCAAATTTGTGTGGTTCAGAATAAACGCCTTGTAATTAGTCGAGAGGTCCACTTTGCTTCTGTCCCCCAGGATCTTTGCTCTCCACACACATCTCAGAGGAGTATGAAGTTAAATATTGCCTGCTGCAGTTTGTTAGCTGTCAGATGCAATCAAAAAACCCTCTTTTCACCCATTAGCCCCCCATCGGATGTGAATGATTAGATGTTTCCAAAGGGGTTAATTGCAGAGCATTACAGCAGCTTAAAAATAAATAAAATTAAAACCCATTTGCTGAAGAGTGAATTAGTTTACAACCCTGTCCTGTGTGCTCTGCCAAGGGGATCAGTCAGGGACGTGGAGGTCTGGGCCCTTAGATCCTCCTGACAGCCCAGCTTTGCTGTTGGCATCTTCTGAAGCAGACTGCTACATCCACAAGAGCAAATATTATTTTACCCTACCAGTAATTCTGCTGTTGAATGGAACCCTTGAAGCTATTTTAATATTAAAACAGTCATTTTACAGACCATCACCACGTACAGAGGACAGGCCTGGCCAGGCTCTGGGGAACTAAACCTTGGCACTAAGATTAGACAACATAGGATTGAAAAGTTTGTGCCAAGAGACAGTCTCACACTGGAAATCTGCAGGAAGACAATAATATGTGTGTTTTATTGCTCCTATTTCAGAAGCCAAATTTTTGGCACTGCTGATCGGCCTCACTAGTATAACTGGGAGTGTCCAGCCTGGAGAAAAGGAGGCTGAGGGGAGACCTTCTCACTCTGCAACTGCCTGAGAGGAGGTTGGAGCCAAGGGGAGTCAATCTCTCCTCCCAAGGAACAAGTGCTAGGACAAGAGGAAATGGCCTCAAGTTGTGCCAGGAGAGGTTTAGATTGGATCTTGGGAACAATTTCTTCCTGGAGAGGGTTGTCAGGCACTGGCCCAGGCTGCCCAGGCCAGTGGTGGAGTCCCCATCCCTGGAGGGATTTCAAAGCCATGTAGATGTGGTGCTGAGGGACATGGGTTAGTGGTGGCCTTGGCAGTGTTGGGGTAACAGTTGGACTTGATGATCTTATAAGTTGTTTCCAACCAAAATGATTCCATGATTCTGTAAGTGACCCATATGTGTACATCTACCCTTGGATGGCAAAGCTCATGTATTTTTGCAATACTTCCCTCCTCCTCTCTTTTTTTTTTTTTTTTTTTTTTTTTTTTTTTTAAACGGTTGGATTCTTTACCCCTCTTCCAAACCCCCTAATGCCTGTTCTTGCTGCAATCTGCCTTCAGAAAATTTGTCTAGCAGACACTGAAAAGGCAGTAACAGGCTGGGGAGCTCCTGATGGGAGGCAGCTCGTGCTGTTAAGGGCTCTACCCAAACCAGCGAGACCTTATGAAGAACATTTCCATATGCATGAACGTGCACGGACGTAGGTACAGACACAGACACGTGCATACTTGTACAGACTGTGCATCTGCTCCACAGAGACAGTGTGTTGTAGATCTTGTAAATACACCTTCATTCAACTTTCATCACATTGTTCATTAGTGGTTTAAATTTTGCATAATTTGGCAGCTGCCTCTGGCGTTTCTCAGGAGGTACTGTAATTCATTCCATATGGAAGTCAGTTGCTGTACTAAAAAGGAGTTATCAGGTTCAGTGAACCAGAGCTGTATTTGTCTAGGAGGAGGTGTCGGATGCTAAACTAAATATGACAGGAGTTAACCAAAGTCTCCCAGCTGACAGATTCTGGGGGGTTGCTGTGGTGTGTGGTGTAAACAGGTTCAAAGCTAATGCACACACCGCAAGACGCCCAGGACGCCGGCGGGGTGAGGGAAGCTGAGGCTCTGGGTATCCCCAGGCTCCTCAGAGCCCGGGCTTCCAAACACCCCTCTGATGTGCAAACAAACTCTGGGCTGGGTGTCCTACCCCAGAAGGAGCCCGGTTCTGCTGAGAACCTCCCAGAGCCAGCACTGTGCCACATCTCTGCTTTGGAGAGCCCGTCATGTCTCTCTGCTATCCGCAGAAGGGGTTTCTGAGCTTTTCTCACTCATTCTGGGTCATTTTGGGAATGCTGAGCTCTTCCAGCAACCCCTACCTCTGCCTGCTGTCCTGTCCAGCCAGGCCACCGGTGTCCTCACCAAGGAGCAACCTCTGCCCTTGGCTGTAGCCCCAGTGCCCCCTCCAGAGGCCACAGCAGACACAAGGCAGTGAGATTGGGGGTTTTGGTGCTTGATTGACATCATTAAGGGAGCAGTCTCAATGTTTACTCTGGAAACAGCCACAGCAGTTTAAGGTGTCACTGCTGGCACCTGTTTAGTTTAAACAAACTTCAGGGAGGGTTTAGCTGGACAGAGAGACTTTGCACTTCAGGGGAGGGAGAGCAGCTGTAGGAAACGTACTGCACACATGGTCAGGAGAAGATCTCCAGCAAAAGTCCATGAACACAAGGCCCAGGAGGGCTTCCTACCTCACAGACACTTCTGCAGTGAAAAACATGGTTTAAGCTGAAGAAAACTCCCTTCCAGCATCACAAAACCATGGGCTGAGCACTGGTGATCCATCAAGACAATCTGTTCTTCATGATCAGACTGACCTAGTGAAGCCAGAGCAGATCTGCAATGTTGACCCAGCTTGGAAGCATCCTAATTTGATAAGCTTTACAGGAAAACAGCCCTGACAACTGCTGTGTGAGGGTGCTCACATGCTGTGGCAGCTCTGCCACATGATCAGGATGGTGTGGAGATGAAGAAGGAGTAGAAATGCTCCTCTTGCATGGACGCAGCTATTCTGCTCCCCACTTCTCTCTCAGCTCTTGCCTATTGCCAACAGTTCCAGCTTTATCTCTCCTCCATGAACACTCCACAGTCAGCTCTGGGGCCTGCTCTTGTCTAGCCTGACAAACATCAGCTCTTGGAGCCCATCCTCAGACCTGCTGCTGCACTTTAGACCCTCTGAGGTTGCTTGTACTGTGGGGAAGAGATATAAAGAGGAAAAGAAGACAAGAAGAGCATATGTTCCTCAAACTCCACTGCCTGCTATTAGCTCCAAGTGTCCACAGCAGACATTGCTGGTGGACTGAGCTTGTTCACCACTTGTCCAGACCACATGAACCACGTACCATTGGATTTGGGCTCTCCCACCACAGAACTTGGCCTACAGAGGAACCTGATGTTGCACTTATGCATGGACCTGGATGATCCACACCTAGACTAGCTGCGTGATGGGCTTCAACTCTGCACGGAGTCAGAAGGTGGACCAAGACTACCAGAGAAGTCTTGGATGATGGCTGGGAGAAACCCACTCCATTTACCAAATTTCAATGTAACGACCAGACAAAAAGATTCACAGAAGCATCTGAATAAACGGAAATGTCTGAGGGATGAGAAGTCCAACTTTCTGCAGTGGATGTAGTTGTCCCCACACATCCACGACACGGAAACTAATGAAGCTTCCATTGCCTGCTCCAGAGTCAGCTACATCCTGTAGACAAGTCGTCTTCATCTCGTGGAAGATGCAAACCCAATGTTTTTTCCATATTAAAGTTGCCAGCACAGCTATTATTTATAAAACTTCCATGAGGATACATCTGCACAAAATAACTGACACCGTGTTCCCCGCGTGGCATATGCAGTCTCAAAATAAACATTGATTCTATATGTTCTCTGCTTCAACAGAGCGTCCAAGCAGCAGGAAATGCATGAAACATGGGGAAAGAATGGAGCTCAGCAGTGGGAGGTAACATGGAATCACTTGGAGAGCAGAGAAGGCGGCCCTGGGAGTTAAAATACACAGCAGGCAAAGAGATGAGAGAAGCCAAGAGAGCTGAAAAAAAATGGCACAAGAGACGAGAGAGGCAGCTGGGGGAGTTAAAACATGCAGATGGAGAGATGGCTGAGAGAAAGGAAAGACCTGGATCCAAGTGGAAAGACGACGACCAGGAACTGGCCACTTAAAATAAACTTTTTGAGTATCGAGACAAAAACGAGGGAGTGAGTTTTGCATGAATCCAAAAAACCACTGCTGGGAGCAGGTCCCTTGCTCCTGGGGTGGTGTAAGTCCCACTGAAACCCAGCAGTGTCCCCTGCTCTCACTCGGCCTCCTGCAAGGCTGGAGAAGTGCTCTCCTCCTTCACCACAACCCCAAATGTAAATGACTTTGCAGAGAATCCAGATTGGGACTTTGGGTTCCAGATCTCCAGCCTCCAAATAATGAGCCATCACACTCCTGATTCTCATTTATGGACTCTAAGGAATTCTAGAAATAAACAGATAATGCCCACCTGGATATGACTCCCATGAGCAACACTCCAGTCTAACTACAATCCTACTAAATTATAAAAGTTCAACTTCTCACCAAACACTCCAAGTTGTTGTTTTTTTTCCAAAATGAGGTTTCACCTCTGACTGTGGCCTTCAATAACCACTTCCAAAGATCTACGAGTCAAAACTTGGACTGCAAATCCCTTGGAATTGCTCAGAATTCCTGGGAAAGGGATGCTCTCCATCTCAGGTGGATGCTTCCGTGTCCTACAGTGATATCACCACCTCCACCTGCATGGCCAAACTGCACCCCAGTCCCTATCCCTGCTGTTCCTCACTCACAGGCTTCCAGGAATCCAAAGATATTTGATGGAAAATGGAACAGTAGGCACAAAGCTCTAAGGAGAATTTAGGCAGGCAAAAGTAGGGTCCAGATATTTTTATATAGAATCATAGAATAGATTAGGTTGGAAAAGACCTTAAAGATCATTGAGTCCAACCGTTATCCCAGCACTGCCAAGGCCACCACTAAACCATGTCCCTCAACACCACATTTAACATGGCTTGGAAATCCCTTCAGGGATGGGGACTCAGTGTTTCATTTGGTGGGGAGGGAAGTATTCCCTCACGAACCTGAGTTAAATTTTTCTCTTCATTAAAATTATGACTTTTTGAAGACAATCTCCTGTATGTCCACATTTGCTCAACAGATAAAATTAGTTTTGATGAGTCTTGCACAGAGCACAGGTGCATTTAGTATAACTCACATCAAACAAGAGGTTACTATGCCCCCAAGCATGAAGCAGATTTTACAGTTTTAGTTAAGCTTGTGGTTGCTCTGCAAGACCCATTATGGTCCTCAGCGTTTCCCGACGGAGACAATAATTTAGAGACCAGTTTTCTACAAACTTTGCATTTTTGCACATGATGACTTTTGTCTGTTCATGCTGCTCACTCCAAGAGCAAAGATCCTCTGAATTACAGCAATAAAACAGTTTATCTTCTGGGGTAGATCTTTCTTGGATGAGCTAATCACCAATGTATGGTTAGACCAGAACCATGTTGAGCCAGTGGTGGCACGCAGCCACTTTGGTGTAAACCTCAATGAGAGGCAAAGGTGAAAAGAAAGAGCTCTGCAGTAAGAGCACCATGAATTGGTGGCATTTCTGAAGTGTCTGGCATGTGGACAGATGAAGACAGAAGTCCTCTAGACTGACAACAGTGAAGCAGATTTGATGGGATTATAAAGGCTGGAATCAACACATCTGAATTTGAAGCTGCCAGGATGCTGGGATATGGAGAAGTGACAGTCCCTGCTCTTACACACGACTTTGAGCAAGCCTTGAGTAGGGTACTCCAGAGGAAGGTACTCCACAGGAAGGCATGGTCACACCTGAGCACCTCCCCAGCAGATCCTGAGGGTTAATGATGGGCTGGGGGACCCTGTGGGTGACACAGGGTCTTGGAGGAGGAAAGAGGATGCAGAGCTTTTGTCGAGCAGGGGCATGAAGTGAAAATCAAATGCTTTGCACAAAATTAGAGGGGCTGGAAGCTACCCCTTATCCTTGTGTGTCTCCAGATGTCTCCTAACAGTGGCTTGCAGAAAGTGTTCCCCAGACTGTGCCCTGCTGCAGGGAACCACCATCGTCCCTTTGAAAAGGAGAGGAAAACTATGTTTTGGCCAAAAAGGGCTGAAAGGACTTACCTAACAGCTCCCAAAACAGAGTTTGTTGCCCTGTTTCTCCACACACCCAGGTCATGGGAGGGACTGACCTTGGTGAGAGCCTCTAGGTGCTGGGGGGGGGTACAGACTAGATCTCTATTTTTAAATTCAGATGTTAAAAACCAGACTCCCAAATTTACAGAAGCAACCTCGGCCCTTCCCTTAAGGAGAGAAAATTGCCCAGAGGTGTTTCTCCAAGGGTAAACAAGGCTGACCAAAGCCATGGGTCAGTCCCTAACCCTACTAATTGCTGTTTACTTGTCAGTGGAGTGCTTCAGAGCAGCCATTAGCAACAGGTTTGTTTAAAGAGTGCTTCCAGCTTGGCTGTCTGGACAAAGGGAGCAAGCCCTTTAGCATCCCCATCTTTCAATGCACTCATCAGTCTCCAGAGGTTGGCAAGGTGACCCCCACCCCACGGAGCATTCATGCTGATGGGTGTCCTAAGGAGCCACCAACACCCAGCAGCTCCAAACAGGCTCAACAGAACCTCTGGGCAGAACAAAAAGTAGAGGTGTTGGAAAGTAAGGTGGGAAAACAGCCTATGGACAGGGCAGTTTGGGGTTTTTTCTGCTATCAAGAGCTTTGCTAGGAGATAACTGGACATGAAATAATAACCTTGCCCTTTGCTGCCCACTCCCAGAGCACAGATGCTCCACGGAGATGGCTGCCAGGAGAGACTCTGGCTTCATCAGTGATGGAAAGCAAATTTCTGCAGAAAATGTGCAGCACGATTCTTTCAGGGGAAGCCCAAACCACAGGGTGTTACTGAAAGAGAGCACAAGTGAGTTCAAACAGGGCACAGGCAAGTCCAACAGTGGCCAAGGTGGTCTGGATGTGGCACATGGCCAGCAGGCTGATTGCTGATGGACACAAGCCAAAACCTTCAGTCTGACCCCAGGTGGCAGCTCTAATGTTTGCTAAAGGGGGGGATGAAAACTTATAGACACTTCCACTGAATTCTGAGAGTTTTAGCTCACACTGGCCTACAGAATAGGGTTGTCCAAACTGCTGGGCCCTCAGAAAATTATGTAAAATCACCGTATCAACATATAACCACAAAATGTAGCACTTGAACAGCCTACAGCCATGGTCAAAAATGATGGAAAATGAACATTTTAATGAGCAAAAAAAGCCTCAGATGGACCAATGCTAAGAAATACCAACAAATAACCCCTACTGAGGATCTTTTCTCCCTTCCCCTTCAAAAGCCCCCCCTTCATATTACCCAACACTTACTTTTCCAGTACAGACATAATAATTGGAGGTAGAACCAGTATAGGCATTGGCAGGACCACTCTAGTCAGGGCCGTTTCTAGCAGTGCCTGAGAAGGAAAAACAAAACAAACAAACCCAGCTCAGCTGTTTAGATACAACTGATTTTTGCTCCCTTGCTACAAACGATGGGCTGGAGCTCATGCTTGGTCACTCCTCCAGTGGAATTCACAGAGACAATGAATAACTTCCCTGGTTTCACTTGATGTGACCAAAAGTGCTCCAACATATTGTCATGTTCCTACACCAACATGTTAGTGTTGCCTGGGAGGAGAAAGAGAGGTCAAACAGCTGCCTGGAAGATGCTGTAAGGTGAAACAGCTCTGCTCTGGTGAGACCTCCCCACAGTGCTGGGTCCAGCTCTGGGGTCCTCAGCACAAGGACATGGAGCTGTTGGAGTGAGTCCAGAGGAGGCCACAAAGATGATCCGAGGCCTGGAGCAGCTCTGCTCTGGAGACAGGCTGGCAGAGTTGGGGCTGTTCAGCCTGGAGAAGAGAAGGCTCCAGGGAGACCTTAGAGCACCTTCCAGTGCCTGAAGGGGCTCCAGGAAAGCTGGGGAGGGGCTTTGGACTAGGGCAAGAGGACAAGGGGTAATGGATTAAAACCAGAAGAGGAGAGATTTAGATTGGACATTACGAGGAAATTCTTTGCTGTGAGGGTGGTGAGACCCTAGCCCAGGTTGCCCAGAGAAGCTGTGGCTGCCCCATCCCTGGAAGTGTTGAAGGCCAGGTTGGATGGGGCTTGGAGTAACCTGGTCTAGTGGGAGGTGTCCCTGATCATGCAGGGGGGGTTGGGACTGGATGATCTTTAAAGTCCTTCCAACCCAAACCAGTCTGGGATTCTAAGACCCTATGATGTTTAATACTTAAAGGGGGCTTTTAAGAAAGATGGGGACAGACTTTTTAGCAGGGCCTGTAGTGACAGGACAAGGGGTGATGGCTTTAAACTGAAAGAGGGGAGATTCAGACTGGATATTAGGAAGACATTGTTTATACTGAGGGTGGTGAAACCCTGGCCCAGGTTGCCCAGAGAGGTGGGAGATGCCCCATCCCTGGAAACATTCCAGGCCAGGTTGGACAGGGCTCTGAGCAACCTGATCTAGTTGATGATGTCCCTGCTCACTGCAGGGAGGTTGGACTAGATGACCTTTAAAGGCCTCTTCCAACCCAAACCATGCTGTGACTCTATGAAATATCTCAGTAGGGGCTGAGCAGCAGCTTCAGCCCTTCCTCCCTTAACTGAGTTTCCATTTCAGTGATGTGCTGGGGGGACACAGCACCTTACTGCCTGCTCCAAGATTCCAGTCTGTTGTTTAATCACTGGGGGTTTGTTGCAAAGCATGATAACCCACCAGGCTCTTCACTCCCAGGAAGACACCCAGCTGTGGAGCTACGGTGGTCCCTCCTCTGGTGCTTCCTTCCTGGCAAGATTCACCAGGAAGCAGCAAACAGAGCAGCTTGTCAGCCTGACATGCATGAATTACCCTGAGATGAGACCTCAAGAAGATCATGGGTGCTCTAGCAAGATGTACAACCACCACTGTGTCTTCATTTACCTCTTCCAACCACCTTTGCCAGCACCCACCTGGGATGCCCCAAGCCACACATGGGGCTTTGGTAGATGTAGGTAGAAGATACTATAGATTTCGGATGGGAATGCTGGAACTCATGCCCATGGTCAGGCTTGGGAGCACTCAATCCTTCCAAACGGGAGAAGGTCTCAGCAAGGTGCAGATGTGTTACACTCAGGATCTGCCAAATTTTCCACGACAAAACCCAGTACTGAGCTATTCAAGAAGAAGCATCAGGATTTGATGACAGCTGAGCAGAAGTTCTCAGAAGTCCCAAATTTGATGCTTAAACTCCACTTAAACTCCACTGACAGTGCCTTCCCTTTTAATATTTATTCTCTACGTTGTCTGTCTTCCCCTCGACCATTAGGATGGAGGGGAAGGTGGGTCCTGAAGCCAGTCAATGTCAGTGAGAAAAACTGGCTCAAGTAAGTCTCTCCAAGCCCTTCAACAGATTGTTTTAAGCTCCCTGTTAAACAACAATATGGAGAGATATTAGAGATCTCCCATTTCTTGCCGAGGACTGTAAATCTGTACATTAATTGCTGTCTGTGAAGTGCCTTAAGAGCCTTGGACAGAAGGAGTGAGAGAAATGCCACGCATTATATTATTAACTCCTCTGCCTGGGCGTGTGCTTTGGTACATGCTTTACATTTCAGATGAAAGCCCACTTGGAAACAACATGTCTCAGACAACCAGATGAGGCTCAGAAGACAAAACTATGGAAGAAGAGTAGAAAAGGGAGTAATTTCAGGCAGATGGCAGAGTGTAGAAGGTTACTGGGGAGAGGAAACCAGGACAAGGAGAAAAACATCTGGCCACCCTCACAAAGCTTTGGTTGGTGGTTGTTAGTGCAGTTTTGCCATGGCAAGGGTTAATAAGCTGGAAAAGGAAGTCTTCCTCGTTTAGAAAAAGGTGGAAGTTATCTTTGCTTAGTATTCTACATGAACTGCTTGCAAGGTTCCACAAAGAAATCCTAAGGCTGTGAATATACCAGGGTAGTAGAGGATCCTCCTGATGTCAGTCTGCACCCTCCCAAACTATCAAGGTCAGCTCCCAAATTTGCCTTGGTGGCACGAGATGCTGTCCACCAGCACACTCAGGTTGGTGGCTACCCAACTGCATGTGTGGCTACAAAGCAGGCATCACATTTTGCTGCTCTGTCCTTCCTGCATGATGGGTAAGGCTCATCTATTGCCAGCTCTTTCATCGATTCTACAGAGTCTGCAGAAGAGATGGGTGGAAATTTTCAGCACAGACTGTAGTGACAGGACAAGGGGTAATGGTTTTAAACTGGAAGAGGGTAGATTTGGGTTAGATATGAAGAAGAAATTCTTCACCAAGAGGGTAGGAAGGCATTGGAATAGGTTACCCAGGGAGGTTGTTGATGCCCCCTCCCTGGAAGTGTTCAAGGCCAGGTTGGATGAGGCTTTGTGCAGCCTGGTCTGGTGGGAGGTGTCCCTGCTCATAGCAGGGAGGTTGGAATCTGATGATCTTTAAGGCCCCTTCCAACCTCAACCATTCTATGATTCCTACAGGTGTGGGATTTGTTGAGCCTGGAGGTGCACAAGCTCACCCGAGCCTTGACCAGGAACATCACAGGTACCTACATGTTTTGCAGCAATTCTGGAAGACCCGACAATGTTTCCGTTATTGTCCAAAACATCAATTCCTTCTTCCAGCTCTGTGTGCCTCATCAGGACAACATTGCAGATATTGGCACTAGCTGAGGATGAGAAAAGCACGATGATTAGCAAGGCAGCCCTGGTCAATACCAAATGGCAGGCTTCTGTTCGCTCTGACAGCCCTTCAGCTTTGATTGCCTCAAGCTGCCAAGAAGTTTCTGCAAGTCAAGGAGCCCCTCGTACACCCAGACAAAGATGTGTTTCTTAAGAGGAGAATAATAATCAGGATCATTTTCTTTTACTTGCAAATGGATCTGCTGCCACAGTCAGAAACGTATTGAGGCAAAGAAAAGCCAGCAATTCCAGATGTTGGTGTCTGAACTCTCCTTCACCCAACATTTCAATCTACTACATCAAAACAGGTCTTTGCACTGGGCTGTAAGTTGGCCTTGACCAACCAGGCACTGCTGATTTGACAGCTGCCTCTTCTGGAGGCACATCCCAGAGCTTCTCTTAACTCCCCTTACTAAGCCAGCAGACAAAGCCTCCCTAAATACCAGGTTGTAGCAGGTAGGATGGAAATACACCCCAAGGGTTCCAGTGAGCTGTGAAGGACAGCTTCAATCTGAGCACTTCAAGAGGACAGAACTATTATTTCAAAGCAAATAGGACAAGGTTGGGTTGCTTTCATGGACACGCATCCCAGTAGTGAGGGTCCTGCTGACTATCTGCCCTCATTTCACATGTTTTAGTGGGGAAATGGCTCTGGGGGTTTATTTGCTAGAGTTAGATCCATTTCTTTCCTGTAATGATACTTTTCTGAACTCTGACACAAACCAGCAGCACTTTGGCTGGCTCTGCTTCCCAACTGACATTTCCAGGATCTCAGCCTTGCATTCATGGCAGAGTTGGGAGCAGCTCTGGGACCCTCTCTGACATCCCCCACCCTTGCCCAGCCTGTGACTTTTGCAGCCTTCTCCAGATGACCCCAAGTTCTGCTCCTCAAGTAACGTGTTAGTTGGGTTGAGGAACATCTTTCCCACATGCAGCTCCTCTCCAGGCACTTCCCTAAATCTTTCTACAGAAAAGCTGCTAATTCCTACAAAAGTTTTGGTTTTGACAAACTGGCATTTTCCAGCAACCCCCCCCTCCCCGCTTCCCCACCACCACATTGTGTTGCAAACTTTCCAACCAGCCCAATCCCAACCCCACTGTTGCTGCAAGTACCACTGCTTCCAAAAATGTGTTTCTGTGCTGCTTGATGGGTTAATATTCGCTAATTAATCTCAATTCATGTCATATAACAAATGTCTAATTTTTTGAGGGTGGTGGGTGGGTGAGCCCTATAGGAACACAGCTCTCTGCAATCAAGGATGATTTGTGGTGACAAATGCTCCTTACACTCAAGAATAAGAGGAACATACACACACGCACACTCTGTCTCTCTCTTTAATATTCCAACTACCGGACCACTCTTCCCATCTATCCAAATATCAACCCTTCAGCTCCCTAATTCAAGATGAAAAAGAAAACAGGCATTTCATTTAAAGCAGGTTTAGCCCCTCTTTTTATTTTTTTCCCCTCTTTTTTTCACACTCCCATACCCCGTCCTCCTTGCTAGCAGTCAAGACTGAATACATCAATCCATGCCAGCAGAGATGCTCTGGCTGAGCCAGGAGGCTCATGATGGGATGTCCAGACCTGAAGGTCCCACCACCACACCTAGATGCTTCTCTGTGTCTGTGGATCCTATCAGGGTTTCATTGACCAGGTCCCAGATTCAAAATCTGATTCCAGCCCATTTGTCTGAGACAAGCACCCAAGAAGCTCCTGACACCTCCTAGTGGGAGGTGTCCCTGCCCATGGCAGGGGGGTTGGAACTAGATGATCTTTAAGGTCCCTTCCAACCCAAAGGGATTCTGTGATTAGCTGTTCCTGCTTCGTTTCAGGAAAACACTGAGAAAGCAGAAAATGCTGCTGATTATGGGTGAACTTGGATTTTATGGAAGTCTCAGACACAGGGGAGATGAGAAATAAATAAATACATGTGTAGGCAACTGGATTTTCAGAATTAGGGGAAAATTTGTGATACTACAGCCTGGAAACAACTTCTGTGAACACTTACTGACATATTGGAACCCGGGTTCAGGTACAAAAGCAGCCCACTGCCCTACTTCTGTGTGTGTAGTTCCAGCCTTTCTAAAGCAGGGTGCCCTCCACACACCAAACACACATTTCTGCACTGCATACATGTATTTAACTTTTTTTTTTTTAAGTCCAAGGAGAAGAAAACCTTCCTTCTCCTCACCTCCCTTCCCTCCAATGGGTACCTTTTCTTTAACTTTTTTTGCATCAGGTTTGGGATTCAACCTCTTAGGCATTTCTGTGTTTTTTTTAACCACATACTTCTACAGTCCAATCCACCCCATCAGCAGTGACATCCCTTGCCTTCGTGACAGCAATCCACACCCAGGCCTTGGAGAGAAGTGAGTAAACTGGATTCTTCTCAGTAACCCTGGGCATTGGTGTCCCTTATCACCTACAACTCCAAGAAATGGTCAAACCCCTTCTTGCCCCAATTTGGGAACCACAGCTCTCCAGAACACAGAGCTGACATGATCCTTTCTGCACTGAAAACCTTCCTGGAGAACAACTTCACTGCCCAAATGACCACAGTACCACAGAATCTTTCTGGTGGGAAAAGAACTTTAGGATCATTGAGTCCAACCATTAACCCAACTCTACTGATGTGTTGGGGTGACCAACACCAAGCATGAACTCCTTTTCCATCGAGCCAGCCAGTGGCTATGCAGAGCCTTGGCCATTTCCATGAGCTGTTCCACATGGGATGCTTTGTTGGATCCACCCCCTGGAGCTGGGGAGGATCTTTGGGACAGCTTGTGGTTTTCAGCTACTACAAATTGCCTCTGGTGGAGGGTGAGGGTGCAGCCTGACCTCCTGGCACCCTGCCCCAGTGCTGCTGGCCACGAGGTGGGGATCAGAGCAATCAGAGCTCTGATTGCTACCAGCTGCCTGGGTGCTTTCCTAACTGCCCACAGTCTGTGTTATCATGAGCAAGGTCTTGGGGTCCCACGGGGAAAGTGGATTTCCAGGAGGAACTGATCCTGTTAAATATGTCCTACAGGCAGCATTTCTGCAGGTGTGGTTTAGTTTATTGGGCAAAGACCCACGACCCATGAAACAGAGATCCATGACCCAGAGAAGACACAGCATGTGGAGCATCTCTGAGGGCAGTAAGAACCATAGACCAGTTGTCCCAGTGCCTACCCCAGCTTCCCAAGGCTTTGCAAGACTCTTTATTGACATTCCTGCTGGGACTCTGGCTGCCTTTCACCTGAGCGGTAGCTGCACATCCCGAAGTCTCCATTTCTCATTTCTCTGGGGAGACTTCATAGTGGCCTTCCAGAGCCTGAAGGGGCTCCAGGAAAGCTGAGAAGGGACTTTGGACAAGGGCTAATGGATTAAAACTGGAAGAGGGGAGATTTAGATTAGACATTGAGAAGAAATTCTTCTCTGTGAGGGTGCTGAGACACTGGCCCAGGTTGCCCAGAGAAGCTGTGGCTGCCCCATCTCTGGGAGTGTTCAAGGGCAGGTTGGATGGGGCTTGGAGCAACATAGTCTGGTGGGAGGTGTCCCTGCCCGTGGCAGAGGGTTGGAACTGGATGATCTTTAAGGTCCCTTCCAACCCAAACCATTCTATGAGTCTATGAACCTTTGGGAAGAAAGGCCATAAAGCTTTGATGCATCCCTCCAGCTTTCTAGCTATCAACCAGCACAGCTCAGCCGAGGTTGGTGGGAGAGGGAGGCAAGGAAGGGCCAGGGGAAAACTGCTTAATGGAAATGGAGCAAGAGCTGTACACCAGTGTCTGGCTTTTCATATAGAAAAGGTGAAATTCCACCTTGTTTCCAGGGGCCAATGGTTCAAAGCAACGGGAAGATGCATCTTAATTAAACACTTTGTCCAGGTCTGCAAACCAAAAACTCCCAGCTTTCAAAACCACAGAACAGCAATTAGTGGGAGGATTCCTGATGTCCTGGCACATAATGAAGCACGAGAGTACACACAGAAAAGAAGAGCTAGAGAATTAATTAGGGGCTAAACACATTAATTCTGGGTCCTCAGCCAATGCTGACACAAGTGTAACCTCCTTCTCCTTACACCTGGGCCTGAAAATAGATCAACCTGGCGAGACAAAGTCTTCCCACATGCATCTCTGACTCAAACCCAGCCCTGGAGCTGCCTCCTGGGTCTTGCACTCACCTCTAGTGCCCCTCCTGGTTCTAAATATCAAAAGAAAGTTGAAAACCCCTAAAATATATATTCCAGGAAAGTTCCAGGGAAGCCACAATGTCCACAGATCCCCTATGGACCAGCAAAGTGCTCAGGAATAAGACTGAGCACAACCTACAGACTGCAACCCCTGTCACCCCTGCTCTGCAGAAAGGGCAAGTGGCTGCTTTTCTGGCAGAAAAGGGGGGCAAAAACCCTAAGGACTCAGGAACTGAAGGCTGGAAGGTCAGAGCAACCAGCTCTCTGTAAAAAAAGGAGCAGACAGACCAGAGAAATGACAAGAGCAGCAGCTAGGTGAAGAGGTTCAGCATCCTTGAGTGAAGATCTGAGGACATGGCCCCTTTTCTGCCAGCAAAGGAAAAAGCTTCATGGAAAGTTTTGCATTAAGATAGCTTAAAAGGGACCTATATCAGTGAGAAAAACCCCTTTGCTTACCAGCCTCCTCCAGGCTTGGGCAATTTTTGCACCATCTTGATAAATAAAAAAGCTTATATAAAAATCGCCCTCACATCCTGGTGGTTTCCTCACAGCTGGAAGGACTCCTCATCTGCTGAATGTTGCAGCCACGGGCTTCAGCAAAGGCTGAGTTCAGCATGTCCCTCCCCTCAAACACCAAGCAGGTCACTGATAGGCTGCAGGAGGGTTTATTTTCTGCTCCATCAAGCCTGCAGCAGCCTTAATTCTTCACAATTGTTGGTCTGTGTGTAATTAGTGGCTCTTGGAGATCTGTATGTCCAGAGTAGGAGCATTTCATTGCATTTTTATTGTAAAAAAACCCCCGTGCTACCATGTATTGGAAAAATTAAATGCTCTTGACTTTAGATGGGTGAGGATCAGTCAATGCTGGTCATTTTTTAAACTTCAAATATAGAGAAAAGGTGTTATTTCTTACCGACTGCAGGGAATGGCACAAACCTCTGGATCAAGAGACGAGTGGCAGGGGTAAACTTGTTTGCTCTCTGAATCAGAACATTAAGGCCCACCTTTGAACAGAAAACAAAGCAAAACAGAGAAGCAGAAACATTTAGCTACAAGAAGCAGGGCAGATGGCACAGCTTGTAGACAGCAGCAGAGCTCTCCATGGGGACAGGTTGGGATCTCTCCCCATGCAGAAGCATTTGAGAACTAAACAACCCCAACACTGCAGAGTTTAGCTGTCTTGGGTTCAGCCCTTTGTTCAAGGAAGGGTTGAACCCAGTCGTGGGGTTGGATCAAACCGTCAGGCTTAAATGAAGAGTTGAACCCAACTGTTGTGTTTAAATGAAGGATTGAACACAATGTTTGGGTTTAAACAAAGAGTTGAGCCCAATGGTTGGATTCAAATGAAGAGCTGAACTCAATCGTTGGGTTTAAATGAAGTGTTGAACCTAACTGTTGGGTTTAAATGAAGGGTTGACCCCCACAGTTGGGTTTCAATTAAGGGTAGAATGCAATAGTTGGGTTTAAATGAAGGGTTGACCCCAACAGTTGGGCTGAACCCAACCATTGGGTTTAAATGAAGGGTTTAACCCAACCCTTGAGTTGAACCCAACCGTTGGGCTTAAACACTTTCCAGCCAAAAGACAGGCTAGAAACCACTGCAACACCATTGGTCCTTCTGGAAACGTCCTTAGCTGCATTTTCACCCAGTTCAGTGGCATCTTCCCCACCCAGCACAAAATCATCAGAGCTGGGAGTCCTCACCTTGCTAGGAAAAAGCCAAATATCAGTGGTGCAAACCACCCCACCCCACTTCATTGCAACATTTGGGCTATAAAGGAGTTATTAATAGAAGTAAGAAAGAGCAGGGAGTTTATTATAACCACGGATCATTTTTTGGTTGCCTCCTCCAACACTTGAATAATGCAGAGCTCTCCACAGTTTTGCAGGGATCTAAGTCATTGCATATGTTAATATAAACAGCACGGAGGAGAGTTGCTGCCTCATCAGCCTCAGCGTGGTTGGATAGTAGTGATAGTCAGAGAATTTCCATCAAAATCTGTTTCAAGCAAAACTGGGGTTATTAATTAAACAAACCTACCGGCAGGGAATGACTTCTGCCTTCAAAGTACTCTCCCCTACAATGGTTTCTCTTTTTCATCCCTCCCCCCAAAAAAAAAACCAACCCCAAATGCACCAACAAAGCTCAACAGCCCCAAGCTGGGAATTTTAGGCTGAAAATGGAAGCCTTCAGCAGTGCTTGGCCAAAAGGTTTTCAGCCAAAAATGCAGCAAAATTTTAAAAAAAAAAAAAAATTAAAAAAAAAAAATTCAGCCAAAGCCAAAAACCTGCCAGCAAATAGTGATATGGGGGCTTTGAAAAAAAGAAAAAATAAAAGAAAAGCATGGAGGAACATATTTTGCAAGCTGCTACATTATACATGCATCCTCAGTGCATCTCGGCGTTCTGGAGGCTGAGAGGAAGATGTGGAGAAGCACAACTGCTGGGCAAGCCCTGCAGAAGGGAAGTGCTGGCTTGCAAAACCCAGGGAACAATTCCAGAGCCCCACGAGGCTTTCCCCAACACCCCAAGCAGGAGTTTGTCCTCCTCTCCTTGGTCACCACGACTCTAGTGCTGAGCCCAGGAGAGCCCCAGTGGTTCTTCTTAGTCTGGGCAAGAATGAAGGTTTTTGTCTTAATCTTCTCCCTCGAAAGTGATAGAATGATTTAATTTTATTTACATTTTCCAAATGCTGTGACGTGTATTTGTAAAATCTGAATGCTTCTGGGAAGAGTTTGCCAGGGAAGTTGTGGCTGCCCCATCCCTGGAAGTGTTCAAGGCCAGGTTGGATGGGGCTTGGAGCAACCTGGTTTGGTGGGAGGTGTCCCTGCCCATGCAGGGGGGTTGAGTCTGGATATCTTTAAGGTCCTTCCAACCCAAACTATTCTGTGATTCTATGAGTTGGTGATTCCTGTCCAGCTTTAAGTGGCTTTAAGAGTGAAAATGAGACAGTCTTTTAGCCTGGCTTTGCTGGTACTGCTCCACGGATTTGGGTCTGTATAGCCTGGACACAGCTCATCTGTGCAGATGGTGAAGTTGGTTGGGTCTGTAGCCTCTGCTTGTAGGTTTGATGGGAGGATTTGACCATGAAGTGGAAGAGCAGCAGCTTTTGAAACAGAAAAGATGAGTCTGGGAGAGACACCGCTGTGAGGCTAGTGGCAGTAAAAGCATTTTACTTTCAGATTCAATTTGTGCTGCAGATGAACTCGCTCCTCCACTTACAGCAACCACCCTGCTGTGAATATGAAATTAAATGTTGCTATAGATTTAAATCCAATCTCCCAAATTCCCAACAAGAGGACTGGATTTAGGAAACTAATGAGGGTTTGTTTTTTACAGTTTTGAAATTACTTCAGCCAATCTGTGAACTCTTTCCCGCAGGTCACGAAGCTGGATGAAGGTAAACAGGTCTGGGAGAGCCTCCAAGGAGCAGGTACTCCTCACCCTCAGACCACCACTAGCAAAAGGGCCATCAACAAGGAGAGTTTAATGACTTTTACTCCTAGGAGCTGGCCAAGGAACACTATCAAGGCAAATTCATCAGGAAGAAAACAACTGCAGGAGTATTGTTGTTATCATCACCCTGCCTACAGCCTGAGTCACAGATCTGGGATCTACAACATTGGCTCTCTACAAACGTGGAGCAGAGTCAGGTGGGATTTGTCACACCAGACATGGTAGAATCAGAATCGTTTTGGCTGGGAAAAGACCTTCAAGATCATCAAGTCCAACCCTTAACTCAGCACTGCCAAGGCCACCACCAAACCATGTCTCTCAGCTCCACATCTACACAGCTTTGAAATCTCTCCAGGGATGGGGACTCCACCACTGCCCTGGGCAGCCTGGGCCAGGGCCTGACAACCCTTTTGGAGAAGATATTTCTTAATACCCAATCTAAACCTCCTCTGGTACAAGTTGAGGCTGTTCCCTCTCATCCTACAGGCTCCCTTTGCAGCCCAGCACAGAGAAATGAGCCTTTATAAGAGTTTTTATTCTCCTCCTCAGACAGATATTTACAGGTGCTCAGGCAAAATGACCCCACAGTGCCCTCATCCCTGCTGCCCATCAAAGGAGTCCAGGGATACAGCTCAGATGAAGGTATCTACACTGTTGATGTCTCAATTCAGGCAAGACAAGTGTTCCTCCCTGCAGCTGAGAGCTCTGGGCATGGGTTTGCAGAACTGGTTTTGGGCAGTAATGGTTTTGGTGTGGTACTGGTTTGGGATATTCCTGCACTCTGACCCAGATTAGAGGACAAATCCAGCTTTTTCTATTTTTTTTTTCAAGGCTTCCTTCTTCCCCCATCTTCAAGTGCTGAGAATTCCTGCTATTTATTTAGCTGCTGGTTTTGTTCCCAGCATCATCAACACTGTCTCACCAGAACAGGGTTTGCCCTGTTGCTGTACTTGATGCTGGTACCATCAGAGAGCCCATGAAATAATAAAACACAACTTTCTGTTTCCTTTTCTTTTCCTTCTTGTCTGAAAAAGTTCTGACCTCATGTCTCCCAAGACATGAACTTTAATTGCAGAGGAGATTGTTTTTAAATCTATTTTCTTTTTAAATCTCTGCTTTATTTTTTTTTTCCTTTGTGACTGTTAAGGGTTTTGAAGCCTGAGAGATGGCTCTTGGATGCCTGAAGTTGGCATTTGACAAAGGTCTAACCCCACACCTCTTAAACCAGCTCTAGAACAGTAAATACATCAGCAGTTGAAGAAGTGATATCAATTAATTTTGAGAGGGGATATTTAGGAAATAAAGAACTTTTAGGAAACCAGTGAGCAAGGTGGACATCACTTGGTAGATGATACCACCTAAACGTTATTGAGCATTTCTCTAGACTTCATTAACTGCATTGGTGGGATCTCCACTGATTTAAGGGCTTCAACTTCCCCAGGTTCCAGTAGCACTGGGGCAACCCTGACCCCTGCAGTTGGCACTGGCTGCTCCAAGTGACCTAGAAAGTCAACTTGGAGGGAGGGACTGGCTCCAAAGCAGCTTATCCTTCAGCCCTCAAATCACCAGATTGCTGAATTAGAACACTAATTGGATCTGATGAGTCCTATACAGCCAAACTGAAGAAAAGAGCATTAGGAGAAGGAAGGAAAAAAATCCTTCATTAGGGCTGAGAGGTGAAGATGGAGGCAGAGAGATGGAAAACTGGGCTGTTCACCAGCTGGAGCTTTACCAAGTCAAGGAGAACAGCATGGAGGAGTATTAGGGAAGGGAAAGAAATAACAATCCAAGTGGAGAAGGAAGTTAGAGAGGAGCAAGGGTAAGGAAAGGAGGAAACTTGAGTCCCAACCAAGGTGACTGAAGGAGGGATGACCACAGCAGCCCCACGGTTGGAGGCTCCAGTGGAAGAAAATGGCGTCGTCTTGAAAAAGAAGCAGGATTGCAGGAGAGGTATGAGCAGGAGGAGAGGTGATTAATGCTGATAATGGGACAAACTTGATTTGGCAGATGATGGAGAGAGAAGGACAGCTGGGGCTCTTGCCAAAGACAAGAGGTCGTTGCTTCGACATGGAATTTTCCATCCATCTGGATCCTGTACAGAGGTGGAGAACACCTGGGCACCACGGGGCTGGGGCAGGAGGAAGGGGCAGAGATGGGAACAGATCTGCTGGCAACAAAGATACACCAGTGAAACCAGAGAGAAAAGGCTGCAGGGAAGCACAAGGGGTTTGGAAGGCGGCAGTCGGCAAAGACGTGGTGGTTGCCATGTACTCCTGAGCCCAGAGGCAGGGTGGGGGCCATGGGGTGGCCCCCCAGGGCATACCATGTCCTTGGCTTCACTGCACCCAAGGCTCGAGGCTGTGCCTTTGGCAATGCCTGCTGGTGCTCCAACGGTGCACGGGCCTGAGGGAGGAACTGCTGGGCTGTGTTCCCAGTCCGAGTCATCATCTCACTCTCTTCTGGTGTCTTCTGGTATCTGGACTTGGTATCATCACAAAGATGATCAGAGTGCTGGAGCAGCTCTGCTAAGGAGACAGGCTGAGAGAGTTGGGGTTGTCCAGCCTGGAGAAATGAAGGCTTCAGGGAGAACTTAGAGCACCTTCCAGTGCCTGAAGGAGACCTGCAAAAAAGCTGGGGAGGGACTTTGGACAAGGGCAGGGAGTGATAGAACAAGGGGGAATGGCTTTGAACTGGAAGAGGGGAGATTTAGGTCAGACATTAGGAAGAAATTATTTGCTGTGAGGGTGGCGAGACACTGTCCCAGGTTGCCCAGAGAAGCTGTGGCTGCCCCATCCCTGGAAGTGTTGAAGGGCAGGTTGGATGGGGCTTGGAGCAACCTGGTCTATTGGGAGGTGTCCCTGCCCATGGCAGGGGGGTTGGAACCAGTTGATCTTTAAGGCCTCTTCCAACCCAAACCACCCTATGGTTCTATGACAGTATGATTAGAGAAGAGGTGCAGGAAGGGGAGCTTTGGAGGACAGGCTTTAGAGCTGGGCACCACTTCATTTAAAAACTCTGAGCAGCAAACTCGTGATTATCACCAGCTCCTCCACTCTACTGTGACTTTCCTCCTGCTTTCCTCCTGCTCCCCACACCACTTCACCTCCAAGGAAGCTCCCAGCCATGCTCCATCCCCTCCCATCCCTCGCCCTACTTTGTACTGACTTCCTCCAGTTTCTAAGCGTTTCCTGACTGCCCGAAGTGGCAGAGAGTCCTGAGGGCAGTGGGTGGCCTCCCCTGCTGTCTCACAAGCTGATTATGGGCATCACACCAAATTCACAGGCTGTCAATGCAGCCGCTCCACACGGCTCACAGACAATTATCAGGAAGAAGGAGCTGGGATTAGAAAAATCCACAGGGACACCTCCACCTAGAGAGGAGAGTGAAAAATTGCCTCTGTGTGTGTGAGCTAAGTGTGCAATGGGAGGAGGAACAACCCATGGCTGGTGGCACTGACAGTAAGGGAAGGAGCAGGGTTGTTGCCCAGGAGTGCTGTGTGCAAGGAGGCTCTCCCTGTCCCCAAGTCAAAAGCTTGGTCCAACAAGCTCCTGTACTTCCTTAGTAGGGGGGGAAAAAAATCAACATCCTGGGTGTTTTTGCTCTGATTCATAGAATCATCGAATCCCAGACTGGTTTGTGTTGGAAGGGATCTTAAAGATCATCTAGTCCCAACCCCCCTGCATGGGCAGGGACACCTCCCACTAGGCCAGGTTCCTCCAAGCCCCATCCAACCTGCCCTTCAACACTTCCAGGGATGGGGCAGCCACAGCTTCTCTGGGCAACCTGGGCCAGGGTCTCACCACCCTCATGGCAAAGAACTTCTTCCTAAGATCTCATCTCAATCTCCCCTCTTCCAGCTTGAAACCACAAAACTCATCTAATAAAGTTCTTAGGTTCTCCTTCTAGCTTTGGTTCGAATCCCCAAGCATCACTCAGCTTTCTTTTAAAGGACAGAGCTGGAAGTGGGACTTTTTATTATTCTCACTCTGGCATCAGAAGATTTTTAAACCTGTGTATGGGAGCAAACGTATCCCTTGTAACTGGTCCCAGGGCTCCAGTTCACTGAGCGGTGGGAGCAGGGGTTCAAGGAGAGGATTGCTGGCTGTGGCACAGGAATTACCAGGCTGCTGTGATTTAACAGGGATAACCTCAGCCTTGAACAGTCTCCACCCCTCTGCTTCCTTAGGACAAGAAAAATAGGATCTTTCTGCTGAAATCCTAGGTGGTGGTGAGCCTGTCGTGAATGGTAAAGGATGTTGTCAGGACAAATCACCTTTTGATTGTGCAAAACACTGACTTTTAGGGGGAGGAAGTTAATCCAGCTTGGTTAAAAAATATCATTTTGCAATGTCCATTTGTCCAGAAGCAGCTTCTGCTTTAAGCTGAACCCTCAGACCCACGCTGGGCTTTCCTCATTAGACTCGTACACAACTTTTTATCTTCTAATACAGCTAAACAGAAGATTTAGGAGTTGTAATTTTTGTGTAACCTCCGTGCTCGACTGGGGCTGAGATTTCTGCACGAATTATAATCCATGAATCCCGTGGGATCACAATCAAACATCTCCAAGACAAATTACAGTGATTCAAGAATTCAGATGCTCTGCAGAAGCCCTACAGTAGTTACAGGAGTCCCCAGAAAGCTGTATTTTCTGGGAGATAACATCACAAAAGCTTCAGTACAGGAGCAAGTTGCCCCAGGATGACTGAATAAGACACCTGCATTGGAGAGGAGTGATTTCATAGAATCACAGGATGGTTTGGACTGGAAGGGACCTTCAAGATCATCTAGTTTCAACCCACCTGCCAGGGATTTCCCATAGGGAAAGCAGGACTTAGAGCCCTGGAGCATCTAGGTTTGAGTTTCTGAAGAGCTCCCCACATTGGTCCCAACCCTGAGTCATGTAGCTTCTGTCTCCATTTCCCAACCATGCAACAGAGCTGAGAGAGAAGCCCAAGCCCCCCAGGGGCACCCCAAAGATCTGCAGGGGCTCCTGTACAGAGTGCTGGAGGCTACTGCAGCACCTTCTCCACAGTGAGAGCTCTGCCCTTTGCTCTTGTCCAAGTGATCGAGTTGCATTTCACTTCAGCAGATTGCTGCTGGTTTCATCTTTGAACTCCAGTTGTAGACTTGTGGAGGCACTAGCCTTCAGTGGGCAGGTAGCAGGGACTAACCTCCACCTTGGCTCAGCTGCTTGCAACCACAGACTCACCTAAGTCCTCTTTTTCTTTGCCCCAAGCCAGGAAGCACTTGCACACTCCATTTCTGCACAACCACTGTAGGGACAAGAGCAGTGACAAGCAGCCAGAGCCCGAACATCTCCCACCTGCTCCAGCAGGTCACTGGATGAAAACATCTGAACCCAAAAACCAAGATCAAGAGCACCAGGAGGCTCAAAACTGATTTATACAAAGCAAAGAGGAAACACTTATTTACTGTGAGGGTGACAGAGCACGGGAACAGGCTGCCCAGGGAGGTTGTGGAGTCTCCTTCACTGGAGACATTCCAAACCCACCTGGACACATTCCTGTGTGATGTGCTCTAGGTGATCCTGCTCTGGCAGGGGGGGTTGGACTAGATGATCTTTCTGAGTCCCTTCCAACCCCTAAGATTCTGTGATTCTGTGGTTCTGTGATACCAACAGGAATGCTTTTTACCCTTGCATTTTTCCAAGGAAAAAAAAAGTATCATGCGATACCTCAGCAAACCAGATTAGGTCATTAAACTGTCTTGCTCCTCTCCTTTTTAGAAGGGCTTGGAGTGATAGGACTAGTGGGAATGGTTTCAGACTGAAAGAGAGGAGATTTAAATGAGATATTAGGAAGAACTTCCTGTCTGTGAGGGTGGTGAGACACTGGAACAAATTGCCCAGAGAAGCTGTGGCTGTCCCATCCCTGGAAGTGCTCAAGGCCAGGTTGGATGGGGCAACCTCCACCAAAGGGAGGTGTCCCTGCCCATGCAGGGGGGTTGGATCTAGATGATCTTTAAGGTCCCTTCCAACCCAAACCAGTCTGGGATTCTATGGTTCTACACTCTCACAGTTGTGAAAACACCAGGTGCACACCACAGTGAGCCAGAGCACCCCGAAACTATCCTGGTGCTGGTTCCCCACCTCCACTGGCTTGTCCAGAGTCAGGATTTAGGGTCAGGAAGCAATGAGGCACTCTTAAAATGAAAAGACCTGGATCTGACACTGAAGAGATTCTGTAAAAACCCTCCTGTACACCATGACCAGCAATAACTCCAAGGTGAGTCGTTAGTAACTGACAGTCCCCAAAGTTATTAACGGCATTAATCACCTGGGGGGTTTAACCCAAGGTTGCCCAGTAGGGTGAGCCAAAAGGCAATGTCCAGGTCCTGGGCAGGTACACTTTAAGTGTATAGATCACTATGAAACACAGAGCCTGGCTGGCAGTCATGGTTACATGACACTGCATCTCTCTCTTTTATACAAAAGAAGACAAAACACCTACTTTTGTCAGAATTTAGCTCAGGTTGCTAAGTGAGAGCAACGTCTTTGTTTTCCTCTGTACTGACAAGACCATAAATCCCCAACATTCACTTCATAAAAACCTTCTGAGAGTTACAAACCCTGGTGCATTTGAAAGGGGAAGGAGGGAGCCTGGTTAATTTATTAATTGGGGCAAACCCCACCATCCCTCCACTTGAGAGATGCCCAATCCCACCCATGTGGTTTTGCTTCCCCTTTCATCGGGGCAGAATCGAACCCCTATCACAAGGGGGAAGCTCAGCACCATTGAGGAGGTTTAGATTGGATATTAGGAATAACTTCTTCTCCAAAAGGGTTGTCAGGCCCTGGCCCAGGCTGCCCAGGGCAGTGGTGGAGTCCCCATCCCTGGAGGGATTTCAATGCCATGTAGATGTGGTGCTGAGGGACATGGGTTAGTGGTGGCCTGGGCAGTGCTGGGTTAAAGGTTGGACTTAATGATCTCAAGGGTCTTTTCCAACCAAAACAATTCTATGATTCTATGATCATGTCTTGGCAGTCCTGAGAGACATTCATTGGGTAAGTTACATACACCTATAGATGTAAACACATTCTGTTTGTGTTTTACATCTAATTAGAGCCCATCCTGTCTACAGGGGAGGACAACCCCAGTGGGACCGAGGTACATGGCACCTCCAGGATACATGGAGTGGACAACAGATGGACAGGGAGCTAATAACCTGGGCACATCAGATACACCTTGGAGAGTCTGCAGGGGGTCTTCAGTATCAAGAAGAGCAAGATTTGGAGCTGGGCTTGGCAGAATGTGAAATTGTGATTGTGGAAATTAAAGACGTGATGTATAAAGCTCTGGTCCAAAGACTATGGAAACCAAGGGCAGTAACAGCAGTGCTGCAAGATGCTTCAAGGAGGGAGTACAGAGAAACCCAACAACTCACCACCACCAGTCTCCAGCCTACCAGCCTCAGCACCAGTGACAACTCAGAGACCAGAGAGAGGCTCCTCACAGTCTTTGTTGTGGTCTGGTTTAATTTGTGGGCATTTAATTGCAGCCACAAGAATCACTCCTGACCTCAAACCAGAGTTACAGTCTAAGGCCACGGCACCCAAGAGCTGAATGGGATGCAAAAGGCATCAGCAACACAGTAACAAACCCAGTTTGGATCTGAAAGTAAGAAACCTACTCAGAAAATATGTTGGAAAGGGTTTCTGTATCATTACAAACCCTCTGATCAGTATAGCTCTTGGCGCTGGAATATTTGGGGGGAAAAAAAAAAAAACCCAAACATTTAAAATATGCTTGGTTTTGCTCAAGTCTTTTATGCTACTCTCTGCCTTTGTTTGCCTTGCTTAGGAAAACCAGCTGGTATTAATTGCACTTCGTACGCCACCACCATGAACAGCAGCCAGATATCAGAAAATACAGCCTAATCCCAGGAATCCAACCCGATTGTTTTAAAAAAAAAAAAAAAACAACACAAAAACCCCACAAAAAAAAAACCAAAACCCAACACAATCACAGCTCAGTGTTCAGAAAAGCAGCAAAACGAGAGCAATCAGAAGACAAGGCAGGAAGGAGGCTGGTGTATGGAGAATGTGATAAAAATAAACCACAATCACAGAAGGAGCAAGAGAAATCTAGGTTACTTAATGGCAATCAGACTCCTCTAAACATATTTTCCGCCACAAGCGACGCCGGGAGACGCCACAGGCTCGTGTGGAGCCAACAGCCCCAATCCCTGCACGTGCCCCACAACAGAGGCCATGCAGAAGGGTCAGGTGAGAAGTGAGAGATGGGAGAGATCTGTCACAGAGTCACAGAGTGCTTGGGGCTGGAAGGGACCTCTGGAGATCATCTAGTCCAACCCCTCCTGCCAGAGCAGGATCCCCTAGAGCAGACCCCACAGGAACACGTTCAGGTGGGTTTGGAATGTCTCCAGGGATGGAGACTCCACAGCCTCCCTGGGCAGCTTGTCCCAGGGCTCTGGTACCCTCAGAGTAAAGAAGGATTTTCTCATATTCAGGTTAAACCCCCTGTGTCCCAGTTTGTGCCCCTTGTCCTGTCACTGGACACCACTGGGAAGAGTCTGGCCCCATCCTCCTGACACCCCCTGTAGATATTGATCAGCACTGATGAGATCCCCCCTCAGCCTCCTTCTCTCTCAGCTGAACAGCCCCAGCTCTCCCAGCCTTTCCTCACAGGGCAGATGCTCCAGTCCCTTCATCACCTCAGTGGCCTGTGCTGGACTCTCTCCAGTAGTTCTTGTCCCTCTTGAACTGGGGAGCCCAGAACTGCACCCAGGGCTCCAGGTGAGGCCTCCCCAGGGCAGAGTAGAGGGAGAGGAGAACCTCCCTGACCTGCTGGCCACGCTCTTCTTAATGCACCCCAGGATGGCATTGACCTCTTGGCTGCAAGGGCACATTGTTGGCTCATGAGACCATGTTGGCTCATCTTGGCCTTTTCACCTCTTTCCTCACACTCAGTCTTAAAATGATCCCTTCTGATGTCTTTGCTGGCCTTGCTTCTAGTGAGTGCTTCACCCCACTGCTGCATGGGAGGAGAGAATATTTGGGACCTGGCAGGACTCCCCTTGCCCACAGCCATGCTGTGAACTGTGTTGAGCTGGGAAAAATATGGAACTACTGAAAAATATTGGAACAAATAATATTCATTTCTCCAAAAACTCATCCTGAAGGGCTGCAAATCATGAGTCCCAGGTGTAGGACTGGATCTGAGAGCAGCATTGCTTCTCCCTGACACCAATTCATAGAATCCCAGACTGGTTTGGGTTGGAAGGGATCTTAAAGATCATCTAGTTCCAACCCCCCTGCATGGGCAGGGACACCTCCCACCAGACCAGGTTGCTCCAAGCCCCATCCAACTTGGCCTTGAACACTTCCAGGAATGGAGTAGCCACAGCTTCTCTGGGCAACCTGGGCCAGGGTCTCACCACCCTCACAGCCAAGAATTTCTTCCTAATGTCTAACCTAAATCTCCTCTCCTCAAGTTTTACTCCATTAGCCCTTGTCATCTCACTCCCTGCCCTTTACTCCCCTCTCTAAACCAGGAAAATAATCACGTTATTTGCAAAGATGTGCCAAGACTTGCAGTTGAACGGCGAGCAGCACAAAGCCAAACTCTGCTCTTCCCTCGGTGTGAGAAAGCAATTTGCTTGTCCCCGTGTTAGATGAAGACACGGAGGGTGAAGACGATGGGAAGTGCAATCACAAGCCAACTGATGTGTCATTTCACGAGCCCTCTCCCCCCATGACTCGCCAACCACAAACATGGAAGGGCTGCCTTTAATTACTGCGGGGGCTCTGCAGCCCACTGGGGGCAGTGGCACTTGTTTGCAGGTCATCTGGTCCTAATGGGCTCACCCTGGGAGGTGATTTGTTGCTAACTGACAGCAGAGACCAGCTAATGAGGGCTGAGGCCTTGCAAGCACACGTAACAAACCTCGAGGCTATTTCTTTATTATTTGTCATCATCATTTAAAAAAAACCCAACAAACCCACAAAACTGCTCGAGGAGATGCTGGTTATTCATTCAGATATTTACAATATCAAAATCACTCCCTGCTCTGCAGGGTTTTCTCTTGGCTGCTCTGCCATGGGAGGTGCTGGGGGTGGTCAGGACACCAGCGGTTCTGTGGTAACACGTTGGTAATGTCCCCAGCAGCTCATCTGCACGGGATGAGGGATGGGATGGCATCTAGAGGGACCTGTACAAGTTGGAGAAGTGGGCCCAGGTGAACCTCATGACGTTCAACAAGGCCAAGTGCAGGGTCCTGCATCTGGGCCAGGGCTGGGGGAAGACAGGCTAGAGAGCAGCCCTGTGGAAACAGACCTGGGGGTACTAGTGGATCCAAAGCTGGACATGAGCCACCAATGTGCAACTGCAGCCCAGAAGGCCAAGCACATCCTGGGCTGCATCAAAAGAAGTGTGGCCAGCAGGATGAGAGAGGGGATTCTGCCCCTCTACTCTGCCCTGCTGAGACCTCACCTGGAATACTGTGTCCAGCTCTGGTGGCCCTGACCCAAGAAGGATGTGAACCTGTTGGAGCGTGTCCAGAGGAGGGCAATGAAAATGATTGGAGGGCTGGAGCTCCTCTCTTATGAAGACAGGCTGAGGGAGTTGGGGTGGTTCAGCCTGAAGAAAAGAAGACTCCGGGGGGACCTTCCCATACCTGCAAGGGGCCTACAAGAAGGCTGGGGAAGAGCTGTTCACTGGGGCATGTAATGATAGGACAAGGGGTGATGGTTTCAAGCTAGAGGAGGGCAGATTTAGGTGGGACATTAGGATAAAGTTCTTTAAGATGAGGGTGGTGGATCACTGGAACAGGTTACCTGGAGAGGTGGTAGAGGTCCCATCCCTGGAGACATTCAAGGTCAGGCTTGATGAGGCTCTGAGCAACCTGATCTAGTGTGAGATGTCCCTGCTTATTGTAGGGGGGTTGGACTAGATGACCTTTAAAGGTCCCTTCCAACCCAACACATTCTATAATTCTATGACACGGGTGCAACTTCATCTCATTCTGGCACATCCTAAGTGCCATTGGATGCTCTGTTGGGAAGCAGAGCTCCTTCCAACATGAGGAAGGAGAAAGCATCGTCCTTCCCCGTTCACCCCAACCACATTGATGGATCCAAGGACAGCTCCTGCCTGACCCTCCGAGCACTGCAGCTATAAAACCACCACGATGACAGAGCTCAGGGTGCTCTTCACCCACGCTAAGGCCACCCCAGTGACAGCCCAGTCTGGTGAGGCCATCGTGGCACCTAGACAAGAAGGCAGCAACACCCTCCTGGCCTCCGCACCACTGAAGGGAGATTTCCTCTTGCACGAGCTTGAAAGTCTGTAAGTACTGAATGCTGTGGTGTCATCTACCCTCATGGTGCTTTTAAAACTGTCCCCATGATGGAGAGACGAGGTGTGCAACACAACCAGGCACTGGGGCTCCTGCTGGAGGTGCACCCACAAGTTCTGTGGACAGAGAAATCCTGCCACCATTTCAATTTTGGTGTTGTTGCTTTGATCACCAGCTCCTCCACCACCAAGGAGAAAAAGGGACAACTAACAGAGGTGCAAGCTGCCACCAGACAAAGAGCTGATCCACCACGGGCAGACTGATGAGCCACCCACGTGTCACCAGGAACAGAACACCACTGGTTTCCTACAACTTCTTTTATCTCCAAGTCTCAGTGCAGTTTTTCATGCTGCTTCAGGGAAGGAGCGTTTCTCACAGCACCACTGATGGTCACTTCTGCTCCCTGAACCTCTCTTTCTGCTTTAGCTCCTTTGCAGCCAGCCAAGAAGGAACCAGAGATTTTAAAGCCTTGCATCTGCTGTCCCAAGACAGATATTTCTGCTTGCTGCCCAAGTGGTTTCCTTACCAAAGCCTGTCAGCTCCATGGGGTGACACAATGCTGCCAACATCACTTCTCTGTGTCTCCTGCCCACTAACTGCTCCTGTTGCCAAAATGGAGAGGAGCATTAATGCCAACACGGTGGTCATCATCCTTCTGCTGCAGCTGAGCTGGGGTTGGAAGGCAAGTCATGAGTGGCCCATCAAGCTGGAGAACTTTGCTTTACTAATTCCCAAGGTGGAAAAAATTCGGAATGAAGGAGCAGGGAGGACAGTCGCGTTTGTGCAAAAGAGGTGGAATGTAGGCCTATGGGAGGTGGGCAAACCTCATGAAGTCCAACAAGGCAAGGTCTTGAAAGTGGGTCAGGTCCATTCCAAGCACAAACCCAGGCTGGGTGGAGAACAGATGGAGAACAGCCCTGAGAAGAAGGACTTGCGGGTCTTGGGTGATGAGAAGCTCAATGTGAGCTGGCAACGTGCATTGGAGCCCAGAAACCAACTGTGTCCAGGGCTGCATCACCAGCAGTGTGACCAGCAAGACCAGGGAGGGGACTGTCCCCCTCTACTCCGCTCTGGTGAGAACCCCCTGCAGGGCTGGACCCAGTTCTAGGAAGGACATGGAGCTGTTGGAGAAGGTCCAGAGGAGGCCACAAAGATGATCCGCGTGCTGGAGCAGCTCTGCTCTGGAGACAGGCTGACAGAGCTAGGGCTGTTCAGCCTGGAGAAGAGAAGGCTCCAGGGAGACCTTAGAGCACCTTCCAGTGCCTGAAGGGGCTCCAGGAAAGCTGGGGAGGGACTTTGGACAAGGGCAGGGAGGGATAGAACAAGGGGGAATGGCTTTGAACTGGAAGAGGGGAAATTCAGGTTAGACATTAGGAAGAAATTCTTTAGTGTGAGGGTGGTGAGACACTGGCCCAGGTTGCCCAGAGAAGCTGTGGCTGCCCCATCCCTGGAAGCGTTCAAGGGCAGGTTGGATGGGGCTTGGAGCAACCTGGTCTAGTGGGAGGTGTCTCTGCCCACGTAGGGCAGTTGGAACTAGATGATCTTTAAGGTTCCTCCCAACCCAAACCACTCTAAGATTCTATGAAAACTGGCAGCTGCAGAACACAGATGCATTTTGTGCAGAATTTCTGCTGTCCACTGTGGACATGATGTGCCAAACCCCTGTCAGTTCCTGGCCAGGAGCTCCTGCCTCCACAGTTCTCCCAACAATCTGCAGCCAGCTCCAGACAAACATGCTACTTTGCAAGGAAATCTAAACAAGCCCATGCAGCTTTTCCCAAAGGTGACTTGGGGAACCTGAGGACAAACATCTTGGTGAGCAGGAGGAGTGGTGACCTTCTCCCATGGCCCAGTCTGTCTGCAGAAAAAATGCCTGGAAAAGGATGTCTGTGTCTTGAGAATAAGGAAAAAGATCTTGGCCAAAGGAAAAAGAAAATAAAAACTGCTGCAGGATCCATAATGTTCCAGAAGAAAAGGGACAATCATGCATTTCAGAAGCTTACTTGAAAACCCAACGTAAGAAATAACTTCCATAAGCTGCACCTGCCTCCTTAGGAATTAGCTGACCCTGCTAAAGATGTCAGTTTGTGCTTCTGGGGAACCTGAGCATTGAAGGCCTGACCACTACACCATGAGACCATGACTTCAGCAATGTTAAAAGCTGCAGATTACTGCAGAAGTGACTTGCAGACCATTTCCAGCTTGAAAGATGCCATTTCAAGCATTGTGGTTCTTTCAAGTCAAGGTGCTGACCCATCAGGAGAGTATCTCCCAAAGCCTCTCAGCATGTCACACCATCACTCTGGGGCCTCAAAGTCACTCTTTTAACTTGGACCAGGCTCATTCACCACAAGTTAACGACTGTGCAGACAATCTGAGTCCACCCAGCAGCAAAACCACAGTGCAGACCCAGGACGTGCTGGAAGCCATAAGTGGGAGAAGTTCCCCTCTCTTGAAAAGTCTGGGCATGCACGGACAGAGTTAAACCTCATAGTTGAAATATTTTCTGGTTATGTTGACTGAATTCTGTCAATTACAAGATAAACATGCTTGGCAATTCAAACAAACATCTCAAAAGCTGCAGCACTACTGCAAGGGAGCAGTGACTTCAATATATAGATAGAAAGCGTTACCCACTGCTATTGAGACAGCACTTATGACAGCTCCCAAGTAGCCCTGGATGAACTTGGACGTCGGAGAAGGCTTTGGAAAGAAAAACAAAACACATTTTCAATAAACAAACTTCTGGTCATTAAACCCTAACCGAGTTGTTGGGGTTGGTTTGGTGTTGGTTTTTTTTTTTGGTTCGTTTTGTTTTCATTTTATTTGTTTTGAAGCAGAGACAGGTTTAATTTTGTCATACTGTTCTGTGACACACGGTCTGTCATCTAGCAGTGGCAAAAGCAGGGAACAGTGTAGCCTCGTGGGCAAGGTTAGATGGAATGGGAAATTAATTGGCATCAGGAAATTGTAATAATAGCAGCTTCAAGGAACTATGTGAATGAAACTCAGCAAATGGTACAAAATTAGCATTCTTGTACATGAGTGATGAAGCCCAAACTCTCCACATTTAGTATTTGTCTTGGAAATGTTATCTTGGTGGTTTCCAACCCAGCTTCCCATCTTGGGCTTCCCATATCCTGACACGGGATGAATGAAGGCTGAAGGGATGGAAGACAGCAGGAACAGCCCCACCACTTCCCAGCACCACTCGGGCACAGCAGCAGCATCATGGAGCCACCTTCTGCTATCCAAAAACCCAGATACCATTTTGCTCTGTGTTCATGTGCATATCAAATCAAACCACTTCATACCAGATAGAACTACATACTGGTTCAGCTCAAAGACGCTGAGTGTTACTTATGTGCCTCGAGCAATATTGAGATCCTCAAGCCATTTACAGCTGAGGATTAAAATGGAAGTCTACACAGGGGAATAGCCAATCCAGAAATTCCTCACTGTGCCGACTCCAGAGCTTCTATTAACAGTGAAGAGACAAGACTTATGTTTCCATGTCAAAACAGACCTAACATGCTGCACACGCCGCATATGTTGGGTCTCCTCACCTTTGTCGCGTTGCGGTTTGCATAGTTGACGCAGGCGTTGTGGCTCTGATTCAACCACTGAAGGGGAAACAAGAAGAGACAGGGCATAAACACCACTTCACAAAAGGAAATCATAATAAAAAATTCCATCAACGTGGGAATGCTGAGGGAAAACTTGTCGCCCTTTGGACCTGCTCATGATTTGTCACCTCTTTTCAAAGGCTCACGCACACCCACATGGATCATAGAATCATGAATCATAGATCGCCAGGTTGGAAGGGACCTCAAGGATCATCTGGTACAACCTTTCTAGGTAAGAACACAGTTGAGGTGAGGTAGCCCAGCACCCTGTCAAGCTGAGTCTTAAAAGTATCCAGTGTTGGGGAACCCACCACTTCCCTGGGGAGAAACATGAAGCTTAATAAATGCCTAGTGAACTGGCTGCTGGGCTGGACTTGCCTGATACAACCTCCCTCTTGAGAGGGCTCACTTTGGTTCTGCATTTGAAGCCTTCTTTCTAGTTTTTAAGAGATCATTTCATCCTTTTAAAGCTGAAAGCTCCTCCCAGCTCTGCTTGGTGGTGGGAACAGGAGCTCCTCATGTCACCCATTTACAAGGCACCCAACCTAAGCAGCTATCAGGGCTGGTTCGCTCCTCACTCGTGCAAGAGTAACTTCTCCAAAAGCCAACTCTTTCCATAGTAGATGTCTAAAAACAGGGAAGGCAAGTTGCCTTCCAAAAAATATGAACTAGTCTAGATGTCTCCAGCCATGATCCCACTGCCAGCAGGTAAAGCCACACGACCTAGAGCTAAATACACCCAAGCACCAGTTACTGGCACATACCAGTATGTTCTTGGATCTGCAGTCTCTCACACACACCAGGCAGGCCCCGTCCTGCTTTGATACTTCTTAACTGCATCATTCTCTACCACCACTTACTTTGCAGACAATAAAAACCCATTCACAACTGAAAACAGGTGTGAAAATAACTTGTTCTTTCATTTGTGCAGGAATTATCCCTAAGTGGGGTGTTTACCACGGACGGAACTCATTCACATGCTCACTTCCTTCCCTCACTCTTAATTCCCAGAGTTTTGATGGGAAATAACACTGCCACCTCCCTACACACAGACTTTTTTCCCCTGGATCACACTGAACACATTGGTCATTGGCTTTGCCCTGCATGGCTATTCCTGAAATCCCTGGGCACGGGACCTCCCACTGTAGGCAGCCCTGTGCATATGTTGTGCTTTCAAAGGGAACTCAGCCAGGAGAATTCCAACTACTTGACAGGGTGTCTTCAAAACAGCAGATGTGTGAGCTTCAGGGTCTACATTTTCATGGAAGCACACCCTGTACAATCCTTTACACCTGTACAAAATGGGTCCAAAACACTGATTTTGATCTCCCAGGCTATTTTGCATCTCCTTTGTGATGGCACTAATAGCTGGAAGCTGGAAAGCAAACCAATAATTTGTTTACAGCCCCTTCCAGACCTACCAAACCTTTCCCTAATTATATCCAGCCACATGATCTCCCCATTAATGAAACCATTGCCAGTGCAGAACAGCCACATGCATCAGGTTGTCCTCTAGACACAACTCAACTGCTCCTTTACTTTCCACCCATTCCAGCCAGTGTTACCTGCCAAAACACAGTGGATGCCAGCGTCTGGTTGGGCAAGAGGAGGCCAACAACCTGCAAGAGAAGAGATTTTTTACTTATTAGTAAATGCACCATTAATTTGCACTCAGTGCTCTTCTAGACATGCAAACAGCAAGCTTATTTCTAATTACTTGAATAAATTATCTCCATTTATGGCTTTATTTCATTACAGTCCTTGAACTTCTCTTCAGCCCATCGTGTCTCAGTTTCCCAGTGGCAAAACTGGGTGATGTAGCTGCCTGTGAAGGCTTTGCCTCTTGAATTATTGCCTGCAGCACACCTTGAAAAGAGCCTGGCAGCAGATGCTGCCCATTAAAACAGAATCAATCCTTTAATCCAGGTATTTCTGGTATTTCTGAGGATAACACAAACATTGCACGACTGCAAGAGTTCAAATTGTTACTGTTGGCACTGAAGGAGGGTTTTCTTATTTTCCTTTGGCACGTTTGCTGTTTCAAGCACAAGAAAGAAATCCCATTTGAACATCTGAAGACAGGAGTGCCACCTGGAAGCACATGTGCTCCTGTTTGGGAGCCTGAATTTTGTTTGAAGAGAAGAGAATTGTTGATGTCTCATACTTGGAACTGCGAAAACTCCTGCTTGAGTTAGGAGCTCGGGCTGCTGATCGCTGTCTCCAAGAGGCTACGGCTGCCCATCCCAGCACATCTGTCCAGGTGTTGCCTGCTGCTGCCTGAATGCCAGATGACACTGTTTTATGGCAACCTTTCCTCTGTAATCATGAGAAGAGGAAGAAGAGGAAAGGGATGCAAAACAAGGGGATTCTCAGTGATAAACCCACCAAACATGAACAGGAAGACGGGTTGTTGGGTAAGAAACAGTAAGATGAGATACTTCCTAATGCCATTGTAATTTTCTTCCCTCCTGCACCTTAAATGTCTGATGGTTTCTGAAGAAGATGGTCTTCTTGTCACAAAATCCCACTCGCATCTTTGTTAAGAGCATAAAGACTGAACAATTCCTTTTAAACCCAAATACACTTCTTTTAAGGACACTCGTGAACTGAAACATCTCTGAGGCATCGGGGTGAGAAGCCTGTGAGTTCATTAACGAACCCAGACCATCTTCTGCACCATTTTCCTAATGTTTAGCCCTAAGAAGCTGAGGAGAAAGAAAACTTCCCCATCAGAGCAGGGAAGGGAGAAGCTAAAGCCATCCCTGCACATCTGCAGCAGCAGCAGTTGAAGAGGAGGAAACTTCCACGCTTAAGGACAGAAGAGAGAAATAACAACAAACAAAAGGGTAATAGGGTTGGGAGGCCTGATTGCATTTACATCTTCTTTCCTTCCTCCTCCTCCTCCTCCTCCTCCTCCTCCTCCTCCAGCTTTTCCTCCTACAGCCTTTCCTGAAGTTGCAGCTACTTTGTTCGCTGGCCGAGCGCCAAGCCGTGCAAGTTACACTCATTTACCACTCCTGCTCAATCTGCAGAGCTCATCATTAATTACTCCCGTCGCCGGTCTCAGCCAAACGAATTCAACAGGCGATGAACCTCCTCAACCCCAAGACTGACTTATAATCCCTGAAGCCAACGGGCTAATGAGGCTCCGGAGGAGAGGGAAGACTGCAGGCAGCTCCTTACATTGTCAGCTGAAGCTGAGCGCCGAGGGAAATAAAAAGAGGAAAATAAATAAATTAAAAAAAGAGCACCCAAAATCTGTATGACTGAAAGAGGCACGTTTAAATGCAAACTCTCCATATGTGCAAGAGTCTGTCAAGAAATGTACAGTTTCACTTTTAATTACTGTCAGGGGAAAAAAAAAAAATAACTAAGAAGGAAAACAAAATTTTTTTTTAAAAGAAGCTTTTCAATGCTAGAAAAGTACCAGCTACAAAAATTTAATTGCTTATCAGGTGCAAACGGCCCTTTGTGACCCCAAAGCCAGGGCCAAAGCCACCCCTTGGTCATCTGTCAGCCCTGAGCAGCCTCGTGGCACGGTTGCATCTCCACTTGCAAGCCCCAAGTCCTGCCTTCTGTGCCAGGAGGAGTCATCTGTGACCCCATATTAACACCTGGGTCTTCTTGACATGCTTTGAAACCTTGACAAGACCCTCCCCACTTTTAAATTGCTGGGGAAAATAAGGTACCCAAAGCTGTAGGTAGCAGCTGGGAACAGCAGCACGGCTTCTGCTCCATCCTCACCGCCCATGTCTTGGGCTGAATTTGCCACATGGAGATAAATCTTCTTCCTGGGATAATTTAATGTCAGGGATGAAACATGAACCCAAGGTAAAAGGCAACAGACCCGTAGTCACCCTGCACATCCCACCCCAACAGCAAAGGGAGATAATGGGATGGACTTCTGACAGGAGCATGGAGGGATAAGAGAAGGTGGAATAGCATTAAACTGGAAGAGGGGAGATTTAGGTTAGACATTAGGAAGAAATTCTTTGCTGTGAGGGTCGTGAGACCCTGGCCCAGGTTGCCCAGAGAAGCTGTGGCTGCCCCATCCCTGGAAGTGTTGAAGGGCAGGTTGGATGGGGCTTGGAGCAACTTGGTCTGGTGGGAGGTGTCCCTGCCCGTGCAGGGGGGTTGGGACTGGACGATCTTTAAGGTCCCTTCCAACCTAAACCCTCTGAGTCTATGATAATGTGAGTAGCTGGATTTGCTCCCCACGGGGCTGAAATTTGGGTGGGCAAACACACACTCTCCCAACACTTCCAGACCCTCCATCCTCTCCTTGCTCTTGCAGTCAACTCTGGGGTGGAACCATCAACCCGAGCACGGAAGGGATGGAAGTTAAAAAGAAAAGCAACCAATTGCAACTTGGGGAAAGGATAAACAGGATTTGGTTGTGTCAGGGGAGTAGCTGCTTCAGCCAGAAAAGAAATTATTATTTTCAGCAAGACCCTAATCTCTTGCACAACGAGCTAAACCAAACTGAATTATTTTGCATTAGCTATAGGGGGAAAAAATGTATGTAAGGAGCCTTGTGTATTGAGTGACAGGCACTAAACCTGTTACTGTATAATCTGATCATGTTTCTGCTGGAATCTGCTGGTGCTGAGTTGCCCCCCACACGCCAGGACAATAAGGCTGTCAGTGAAGGCAGGGAGCTGAGGGCAAGGAGAGCCACACTCGTGCAGCATGAGCCCATCACAGGCACCTTAAGTCTCTCTTGAGGAAATCCCATCCCCCCTAAGTGAAATGCAAGACTCAAACTGTTTTTATGCCGGAGCAGGCTGCCAATTTTGTCACTAAATTTCACAGATCGATTGGCATAAATGTTACATTTTAATTTTAACATTTGAAACGTTTGGGGTTTTATTTTTTTTCTTTTTCTTTTTTTCTTTTTTTTTTTTTTTTAAATGACAAGAGGTTCCAGTTTATCCTTTACAGCTAGTGAAATTGGGCTCATCTGACAGCTCTCGGCTCCTCTGACAGCTCTGGATTTGGGCCGATTTCATTGTCAATTTGATCGTTAACTCATTTTTGTTTAACCTTTTCTTTTAAAATGCCCCATAAAAAGTTGCCACCAAACCTCTCAGCACGACAACAAATAGTCACAGCCATGATGATTGCTGCTTTCAGGGGCTGGCAGCCCCGCTGTCACTGTTCAGGGAAGGATCTTTGCCTTTAAGCAAGGGCCATGCCACGGTCCACTGGCTTTGGGAAGATAAAACTCAGCAGATTTTTCTCCTTCCACCATTTTAATGATCTAATGAGCTGGTGGTCAGGACCGGCTCCCTTCTGGCACCAACTCTGTGCCTCAGTTTCCCCGTTTGCAAAATGAGGTTAATGATTCATTCCTGTTGCTGGAGACAAGCGGAGGTTTCGGTGCTAGGAAGACAGGCAGAATTATCTCCCTGCTGGCTTTCGCTGTTGAGAGCACCCAACAAGTTGCACACTAACAAGTACAAACTCAAAACACCCTTAGCAATAACCCCACGGAAAGCACTCACTGTTTTAATTAATCAAAACTTGAGCGCACGACACCGGCCTCGCCGTGCTGCAGCTCGTCACGTTCAGAAAGAGACTTAGAAAACATGTAGATGGGGGAAAAAAAAAAGTGTCCAAAGCTGAAATCTGAGAGTTGCAGAAGTTGCATTTTGCAGGCAATGAGCTCATCTTGGTCTTCTCTTTCCAGAAGGGAAAGATAAAGCTGAAGATGTTGCAGGGGGCTGAGCGAACGTCGTGAAGTAGATAAATAACGTCGAGCACGACAATCTGTGGCCACAGGGCAGGTTTTACACGATGAAGCCCTTGCTAACATGTGATGGGAAAGGTGGGAAGCCTGTGGGAATGTGTGGTGAGGAGGTAAGGTGGAACTGGGAGAATTCTGGGAGTGCTAAAAAATGCATTTCCTGGTACTCGCAAACAAAGCGGGGAGAGATGTTAAAATACTCACGATGGGCGTTCCGAAGGGGATGTAACCTATTAAAAAAAAAGATACATGCATTTTAATAAGCAGTTTTGGGATGGGAAAACAAATCACATCTGAGAAACATCCCAGTTTTGGGTAAAAGCCACACCTGCTGGGAGCTGTGCTCACTTCCACCAGCTCTGTGCCACCACGGGGACATCTGTGGACCCACACCTGATGCACCGAGCACCAACTAGAGCAGCCTTCTGGTTTTTGCCCAGTCTTCCTCCCACCCTCCATTTGCTTTTCTTGGGTTGTGGTCTATGAGTTTCCCTGAAATTCGTAACATCTAGAGCCCAAAGCTTACTCCAGTAAATCCAGTCTGTGCCAGTACGTGGCACTATGATTCTATAAGGGTCTGGAGCACAAGTCTGATGATGAGCAGCTCAGGCAGCTGGGGTTGTTCAGCCTGGAGAAAAGGAGGCTAAAGGGAGACCTTCTGGCTCTGCAACTGCCTGAAAGGAGGTTGGAGTGAGGGTGGGGGTTGGGCTCTTCTCCCAAGTAACAAGAAATAGGATAAGAGGAAATGGCCTCAAGTTGTGCCAGGGGAGGTTTAGATTGGATCTTGGGAACAATTTCTTAATGGAAAGGGTTGTCAGGCCCTGGCCCAGGCTGCCCAGGGCAGTGGTGGAGTCCCCATCCCTGGAGGGATTTCAAAACCATGTAGATGTGGTGCTGAGAGACATAGTTTAGTGGTGGCCTTGGCAGTGCTAGGTTAAGGGTTGGACTTGATGATCTCAAGGATCTTTTCCAACCAAAATGATCCCATGATTCTATGATTAGCACTTTGGAGGGCATCATGGTGTTGAGCTGGACTGGGCAGCCAGCAAAAACTCAGACCAGCAGAAGCACAGGGCTGAGCTCAGACCAGGAGCTGCTCAGTCCAGAGGAGGAGGAGCTGGATGATGCTGCCATGGTGCTAACAGAGCTGACCTAGTGGCTTCCTGCCACGGAAAGGGGGAGATCCTGCCCCCCTTCCCAGGCTCAGTCACACAATCTGTTCCCTGCCTCGTGCCAGCTCTGTTGCTCATCAGACTCTCCCACAACCTACCCTGGCGAACCCAGGAGAAATACCCTCCAGCTTTCTGTGCCCCATCCCCTCTCACTGAGCCTGTTCCCACCAGGACAGCACCCTGAAGACACTCATGAAATGGTCCAACAAGCTGCGGAGCCCATGCCAGTTGAGGAGCAGGACCATGCCACCATTGGTAGGACCTCCCTCTTTCACCATCTGCTTTATCAACCTCTCCACTAGTGATGTCACACCAAGAGAACTCATTTATTTCTAGGTCAGTAGGAAAACAAACAGTATATCAGCAACCTGAAGAAAGTAGATGTGCATTGTGGAGGACAGAGGGACTATTTTAATCACAGGTGTAAGTTAAAGCTCTCTATATTAGAGAGAAACATTTACCCCAAATCTTACTGAGAGCCACAAAACTCAAATGCTTCACATTTTTCCCCTGCTAAGTCTGCCAATTCTTGTGCTAATTATAATTCATCTCTCTGACTTCCACTAGAAGGTCTCGAAGCATTTTACCAACATTACTGAATTAAGCCTCATGGATCCAATTTACAGTCGGAAAGGGCAAAGGCCTGAGAAGAAAAAAAATTCAAAAGAAAATACAGGACAAGGCAGCAAAGGGTTCTGGCTTTTCTCCCCTCCACTTCCCCTTCAACTTCATCCCTTTTCAAAGAACTGGAGAACAAAACCCACCAAGCCTGTTATTTTTCTCCATGCCCAGTATTGAGATGTTCCCCTCCAAAAGATGGGAGAAGTCGGTTTTTTCATTGAAATTTAAAATGTTTTGATTTAAATTTATTTTTAAAAAATATAAATAGGTCCTTTGGGAATGGGCCAAGGCTCCACTTGCATCCTCAAGAGATCTGCTAGTCAACCCACATCAGAGGTAGCCGTGGACCTGTGCGTGGCAGAGGGACACCCTGAAGGGGCAAGGAGGAGGTGATGATTTAATCATTAATCAGCCCAATTAAGCCACAGATAAGCTGAGCCTTCCTGAGCTCCCAATGCCATGGCTATGAGGTGCCACCACACACTGAAAAATAGGGCTCATCCCATTCTCTCCTGGAAAGTAAAACCATAAGCTGCTTTTTGGGCATCAGGCTTCCCTATTTACTACAAAATTAAAATGGCCACTATAGTGATGGATACCTCAAAAACACCTGAAAAGACCTCAGATTGAATCCATGTTAAAATATCTGAAGGAGAGGAAAATACTAAGCACTAGATCTTGCAGAGGCATTTAGGATCCTAATCCTCCTCACTTCCAATGGGATTTCAACATAGGAATTTCTGATCCTGGTCGAAATGTTTACAAGATGCAAGTCAAAAACAGGAAGAAAAAAAGAAAAATAGCATTTTGTGCCAATTCCCAGTGAAATTAATGACTGTCTGATGGGGTCATACTGTACCTGACATTCGGAAAGGCATGAAGATGGTCTCGTTTGTGTCAGGATGGATGATGGCCTGCAACAGAGGAAGTGAGCAAAGGTTGGTGAGATAACTCCAAATTACTCCTGCAACCAGAGAGGATTTGGTGCCCCTCAGACCACTCTTGCTTTCCCAGGGTTAATAATATAGAAGTAAATAATTAAAGCTGAAATACAGACAGTGGCTCTTTCTCGGTACTATGATGTCCCCAAAGGCCACCCACTGCTGTACCTTAACCTCAAGGTGGGAAAAGCAGATTTAGGGGGGGAAAAGGGAAACCTGTTTTCTGTCCCTGCCTCTTTTCAGCATCTCCACCGAGGTGCAGTTTAATGTCCTGGCTGAAACTCTGCCCTGTGAGAGCAAGGAAAAGCTCTCACTGTGGCAGAGAGGTGGGGAGGGCAGAGCTGCCTGTTCAGTAGGGGACAAGGGTGTTAATCACTTTATGCTACTTGTGAAGGGAATGGGTCACAGGACACCCCCTGTAAGAACTAGTGTGGCTCAGCCACGGTGGATGTGGCTTTGGGGACACTTGAGGAACATCTCCACCTGCAGATACATCTGCATGAGCCTGCACGGCCCATCATAGAAAGCCTGAAATGCTATTTCTGAGTCGGGATGAAAACATCCAGGCACGGCCTGCTCTGCTTGCCACCATAAGGGTCACCCAAATAAAATCCCCTCACAAGCCACGGGATTTGGATTTGCCAGGTAATTTAACCTTTACGTGTATCTGCAGCTTCTCAGCCAACGCTGGCGCCTGTGTCCACGGACATCCTAAATCTGCTTTATCAACAAACAAAGATCACTTGGCCCATTCTTCCCAAATGTTACAATGAGCCCAGGAGGTTGCACCAGTATTAAGTGGCTGGGGATGAAAAATCAACCCCCAAGTGATCAGGGACTGTGCAGGAGGAAGGTACGACACAGTTGCAAGCCTTACCAAAGAACTGTCAAACTATTTTCAAAAGACTGGAGACAAGAAATCTTTTGACTAGACAGGAAGGAGAAAATGAAGACATCAAAATATATAAATACAGAAAAAAAATAAAAAATCAAGATTCTTTGGTGACAACAGTGTTCTCTGCATTTACACTTCTGTGGCAAGACAAAACAGCAACTGGCAAAGTCAAAGAGGGAGAAGAGGACAGCATTGCTTTGCAGTAAGGAAAAAAAGCAGCAGTCGTTGAAAACAATAATGAAATATTTAAAAAAGTATATTACCTGCTTGATTTTTTGAGCACCCCACAGCTAGAAAAAGAAAAGAGAACATTGCATTTTGAAAAAACGAGCAGTGTAGTTTGATACCAACCCCCAAATATTCATCTTTTAGCTGCTATAATAAATGAACGCGAGGGACTGCTTTAAAACAGACTCATTTTGTGCTTGCTTCCAGGATGTATTTAAAGATCCTTCACACACACACACATCCAGCTCCTTCAAATCCCTGTGGCCAGTATGACCAGCAAGACAGGGGAGATATTCTTCCTGATATTGGTAAGACAGAAAAACAACAGCCAGGCTTCACACTCTGCTCCAGGCTTTACAAATGGAGAATTCTGTGGGTAACTCTGCCTCCCGCAGAGCTCAAGGTAAATTTAGCACAGCCTCTCCTTGGACCAGCTTCCCGTGGAAATCGAGGCTGGGGAACAACACAGAGCAAGCCCTGCAGGGAAATACAAGTGTCATCTCTTCCACTAAAACCTGGATTCAGAATAAACCACCACTAGTTTCCATTTTTCACAAGGAAAACGCACCGAAAAAATGCTTGAGAAGAGGAAAAATCTCATTTCAACTCTCCCGAGATCCTCCTGGTCTTTGCTGACTGTAATTCAGCAGCACAAAAATCTCCAGTCTGGCTCAGGCAGAGGAGATCCACAAGCACTGAGGAAGAAACATCCTGCCTGAGGTGCAGGTAGAGCTAATGAGAAGCTGCACAACGCCAAGAGATGCTCTGGCATACACATCAACCCACAGTTTGCCCTGTGCTCAATAAAGCTAGAGGGCTTTCCTCCAGGAATTACACCTCGATGCAAATTAAAATCAATAATAATAATAATAATAAAAAAAAAATCCCCATTTTGATGTATATCATTCTAGAGAGAGATGAAAAAACAGGGCTCCTGTAAAATATCACAACAGATCAATTGCTTTTGGTATTAAAAATTGTTCTGTTCAGCTCAAGTCTGGCTTCGACTTGCAGGCTCCAGCTGTGATCCACCTCTGCCTGGCAGCCTCCTGCACTCTCTGTTTCTGTCCTTCACGCAGGTACTGGGAGCTGCTGAAGCCACCCCTTCACCTGCCCTTCAAGAAAACAAAGAAATACAACACCCACCCGAGCCAGGAGACTGGCTGTTTCCTTGGCAAGGCGCGGTTGCCAATCTTTTAACCACCCTCGTGGCTCTTTTACATCTTTCCAATTTGTCAACATCCTCTTGAATCGAGGACGCCAGAAACGAGACAAATTATTCCAACAACAGTTGTACCAGAGCCAGAGCCAGGGTGGGCCAACCTGATAGCTCTGCTCTTGCTGTTGAAAAATCCAAAGACAGCGATAGCTCTTCGTGGCTCGGGGAGCTCACGGTTACCCACCAGAATATCCACCCAACCACCATGAGCATATTCTGGGAGCCAGGCATTCATAATTTATCATTAATACGGCATAAATTAAGCCCTGTTCTGTCATTCCTCTGAACCCCAGGCTGAGTGTCTTTCCCAAATAAAAATCCATGAAAATACTGTTGGAATAAGGCAATCACTCCATTTTAAATAGCATAAATTGACCCACTGACAGCAGAAGCCCCAGTATTTTACTGCCAGTTCAGCTTCACTCCAGAATTGAAGCTCTATGATTAACTCCACCATGAGTGATGAGTTACTGGAATATCTAACACACATAAAATACACATATTATACACATACATGGATCAGGTGATTCTCTCCCTCTGCTCCACTCTAGAGAGACCCCCCTGCAGTGCTGTGTCCAGCTCTGGGGTCCCCAGCATAAGAAGGACATGAAACTCTTGGAGTGAGTCCAGAGGAGGCCACAGAAATGCTCAGAGGGCTGGAGCAGCTCTGCTCTGGAGACAGGCTGAGAGAGTTGGGGCTGTTCAGCCTGGAGAAGAGAAGGCTCCAGGGAGACCTTAGAGCACCTTCCAGTGCCTGAAGGGGACCTACAAAACAGCTGGGGAGGGACTTTTGGCAAGGGCAGGGAGTGATGGGATGATGGGTCATGGTTTCAAGCTGGAAGAGGGAGGTGTAGATTGGGTGTTAGAAAGACATTCTTCACTATGAGGGTGGTGAGACACTGGCCCAGGTTGCCCAGAGAAGCTGTGGCTGCCCCATCCCTGGAAGTGTTCAAGGCCAGGTTGGATGGGGCTCTTTCCTGAATAAAACTTTGCTTTTTAAGGCAAATCATTATTCCGCAGTCTACAGTTAAATAACAGCAGTTGAGGGACACACGGAGACAACCTTTGTGGTTGGCAGAGACAAGATGTGTCTGTCCTCACCACTAATAAAATCCAAAGGGTAGGAGGCTCCATGCCCAAGCAGCTACCAGGGCTTTTCTGCACCTGCCTGCCCACCAACTTGAGGACTTTATGGGGCGAAAGTGGAAGTCCTTGAGCTGCAGGTGACTAGCCAAAGCTTCCTGATAACCTTGTGACTGCCCAGGTCTTGTGTATCTTGGATGTGAAATGGAAACCATGGGCTTTTCCTCCCCAACTGCAAGCACCAAGACAAGCAAAAAGGAAGAGCGATGGTTTCTGAGCCAGCGCTAGGGCTTTTTTGGTCAAATTCTCTAATTTCATTAATTGATCCCAATATTTATGCATTTTCCTGCTGCAGTGCAAATATTGTTAGAACATGCGATTTCATTACTTCTCAGAAAGAGACTTTACAAGATGCACCTGATGAGTCACCTAAAGATTCTGCCAGCTCATTTTCACTTTTTTATCCTCTAATTCATTTTCTGTCTGCAGCATTTTCCAGTTCTCTGATGAGTCTCGCCAGCTGGGGGGCTTGTTCCTGAGAGCAAGTGTCTATTTTTGCTGGGGATTTCATTCACACTCTCTCCGGCCATCTTGGAGAAGCAGCCAGATCCTGCTCTCATTTACACGAGCATGAAACCAAAGCATCTTCACTGGAGCACGTGGAACGACTCCAGATTCGTGCTCAATTTATGTTAGATTTCGGTCCATCATCTCTAAATATAGTCAGCCTCTACTGGGTGGGTCTGCTGTGATAGATCATCTTCCCTTACATCAGCTTTGCTGTCTATTACTGGCTCAAAGCTACACAGCGGTTTTGCCACCATGAAAATTTGGGTGCAAGAACCAAACCTGCTCCTACATGGATTTACACCAAAGAAGCCCAAAGGGCAAGGGGGCAGTAGTGCTGGAGCACTCTTAACACATTCCACTATCCCAAGGACCAGTTTCTCCAGCCTGTGGCCACTGTAACCTTCCACCAGGACAGGTCAGGCTCTGCTTCATGAAGATGTCCTTCATGGTCGTGGAGGAATCAGCTCCAGGACCGTTTGCTAGTTCTCCCAACACCAGCATTTCAGGACACTGTGTTTGTGGATGAGATTTCCATCCATCCTTCCCAGGATTCTGTTTTTTCTACCATTTTTCAAGGAAGAGATACTCACCAATTTGCTCACCACCCCCAGCTCATAGCTTTGAAACTCTGAACTCAGGAACTGAACTTTGTTCCACAGAAACATCACCTGCTTACAACGTTTAAGGAAGGGGATCAAAGGCTGTCATAACCTAAAGAGAAGCAAAGCTGTGCTAAGGAGCCAGAGACTGGAATAACTCTTGGTTGACAGGACATTCATTAGCATTCCTTATTTAGCAGCAGAATTGTAGCTTGAAGATAGCTTTAAAAAAAAAAAAAAAAGTATTTATGTAAAGAATATACTGAGCCCAAATCTATTAGCTAACACCTGCCACTTCAAAACCAGCACAAAAGGTACTTAGTCTTAAGAGATTAACTTCCCTCCTATTAAAATCAGGAAGATTTCATGGTCATGGACTCCAAGATGGGATTTTTTCTTTTCTCCCCTCTACACAAAGTTTCACCTGGATCAGAAAACTGTGGTTACAAACTGCTCACCCGTGTCTACAGCCAGCTCCACCCTACACGAGCACAGTTGACTGTCTCCAGACCACCTACTACATCCCTGAGGTTGGCCTCTGGTGTCTAAGGTCAGGAGAACACTGATGGATTCCCACCACCTACTCCTTTGCTTTGCCAGGAGGCACCTCCCGACAGCCAGAAGAGGGAGACACGGAGGTAGACTGGATGTTGGGAATCGGGAATCTGTAATAGATGCTCTAATGCTTCCCTCCCTTGACCACGTGCCAACAGGAGCAGAGACCTTTGCACAAACACTGCAGTAAACACTGAAATGACCTTAAATCATAGAATCATAGAATCCCAGACTGCTTTGGGTTGGAAGGGACCTTCAAGATCACCCAGTTCTTACCCCCCTGCATGTACAGGGACACCTCGCATTAGACCAGGTTGCTCCAAGCCCCATCCAACCTGCCCTTCAACACTTCCAGGGATGGGGCAGCCACAGCTTCTCTGGGCAACCTGGGCCAGGGCCTCACCACCCTCACAGCCAAGAATTTCTTCCTAATGTCTAACCTAACCTCCCCTCTTCCAGTTTTAATTCGTTATCCCTTATCATCTCACTACAAGCCCTTGTAAAAATCCCTCCCCAGCTTTCCTGTAGGCCCCTTTCAATCCATGGGTGCCTGCTGTGGATGTGCCACGTCAGGAACAACTCTACACAGAAAAGCCTTTATCAATTAACCACACATTAAACATGGACAATGACAATAATGACAGTTATTTTCCAAGAGCTAATGAGGAGTCTCATGGTAGATGAGCCCTACATAGAAGAGAAAACACAGTTTAAGTTTGCAGTTGAAGTTCTGCAAGGACAAAGTGACCTACCTGTGTTAGACTTTGCACCAACACCACTCACAACTGTTTGCAAAACTGCCCTAGCAAAGACAAGGTTGAAACGTTCTCAGAAGGATGAGAATTTTTAGTTAATTTATCTCATCCATCCACTCAAGTGGAGACAAAGCTCCATCTTGAGATCTGCTCATCCCCTTCCCACTCCATCGGGGAGGTTCTCACCCTTTCCTGCCTGCACTCGTGAAATCCTGATTTTAATAAGGTAACAGCCTGGAGTTAGCACCCCATCAGAAACTGCCAGTAGTTTCACACACTGGGAGTTGAAAGGTTTATTAAAGCAAAGCTCAGGTTATCTGTCCCACACTGAATTCCAAACATGGGGTGATAGGAGCAGAACGTGTGATGCAGCAAAGCTCACGCTGAAGAAGAAGAGCAAGCTGTGCTCCTGTGCGTGGCCATTGGGAGGGACAGCCTCCAAAACCAGATGAGCTTCCCAATAATCCCAGTTGTTTAATTTATATAAAACCAGAGGAAAAAAGAAAAAAAAAACCTTGCTAGAAGGCCCCATTTACTCTGCTTGGAAAATCCACTGAGGGACACTTCAGAGCAGCAACAGGGACCTGGCCTGGTGTCAGTGTCAAGTGACAGTGACGCCTCTGAACTAGCTTTAACTTCATTCCAGATCCCTTAACTGGTCATCGAATGGCCAGACTAAGACACCAGATGTGGAGCTCAACCCTCTATACAGCCATAATCAATTCAATAAATGCAAGAATTAACAACATAATTAACACCCACTGCAGCAAATTCTCTGGGTTTCCTTTCAGCAGGCAGAAAACAGGCGGTTTGACTCATCACAACTAGGTGACCAGTAGAGGTGGGACAACCTGCCCTCCAACAGTGCCTGCTTCTCTCTGTTGACTTTAAGATAGGACCTACATGGTTAGTTAAGGCTCAAACTGGGTTTGGCTCAAGATGTAAAAACATCCCATAGTGTCAAGAACCTGCTGCTCATACTGACTTCAGCATGGCTTGCAAAGGTCGGGTTTCTTTGGATTCCAAAGTTGAAGATTTTATGTTAGAACATTTAAGGGGGCTATAGGAAAGCATGTACTGATAGGATAAGGGGTAATGGCTTAAAACTGGAAGAGGGGAGGTTAGGTTAGATATTAGGAAGAAATTATTTGTTGTGAGGGTGGTGAGACCCTGGCCCAGGTTGCCCAGAGAAGCTGTGGCTGCCCCATCCCTGGAAGTGTTGAAGGGCAGGTTGGATGGGGCTTGGAGCAACCTGGTCTAGAGGGACGAGTTCCTGCCCATGGCAGGGGGTTGGAACTGGATGATCTTGAAGGTCCCTTCCAACCCAAACCATTCTGTGACTCCATGATTCTGTCAGCTGGGACACCAGCCTGCCCCCCAGCACAGCGAGGCGAGCGCCTTGGCGTTGGGAACTGAATTGGAAACCACCAGCAATTCCAGTGCAAAACATAGATTTCCACAGATACAAAACCAAGTGTAGGTGGAAACAGAACCAAGTCCTGACTGATAAAAAAAGATAGCATGTAAATAACACTTTGCAGCTTTGCAGCACTCAATAAACATTAACTAATTAATCCTCACAACATTCTAATAGAAAGACTTCAACAAAGTAAGAAGCGCTCACAGGAAACCATTCCTTGCACCAGGGCTGGAGAATGACTTAGATGCTATTACATGGTTTAAAGTACAGCTTGGGAAACCAGGCCTGCTAATCCAATGAGGTTGCTCAGGATCAGATTTCCTTCATCTTATTTTAGCTCCATAGAGCCTGAAAATCTAATCTGATTTGTAATCTAGACGTAATGTTAGATAAACTCTCTTAATCCTTCAATGATGAGATGAAACAAAGCTGGTTTGTAACTGAGCAGGAGCATCAACAGCAGCATTCAGCACAGCTGCTTTAAGGTGCATTAACCTACAATGAAGGGCCACAAAGATGATCAGAGGGCTGGAGCAGCTCTCCTATGAGGACAGGCTGAGAGAGTTGGGGCTGTTCAGCCTGGAGAAGAGAAGGCTCCAGGGAGACCTTAGAGCACCTTCCAGTGCCTGAAGGGGCTACAGGAAAGCTGGGGAGGGGCTTTGGACAAGGGCAGGGAGGGATGGGACAAGTGGTGATGGAATTAAACTGGAGGTGGGGAGATTTAGGTTAGACATTAGGAAGAAATTCTTTGCTGTGAGGGTGGTGAGACCCTGTCCCAGGTTGCCCAAAGAAGCTGTGGCTGCCCCATCCCTGGAAGTGTTGAAGGGCAGGTTGGATGGGGCTTGGAGCAACCTGGTCTAGAGGGACGAGTTCCTGCCCATGCAGAGGGTTAGAACTAGATGGTCTTTAAGGTCCCTTCCAACCCAAACCAGTCTGGGATTCGATGATTCAATGATTCAATGATTCTATGATTCAATGATTCTATGATTCTATGATTCTATGATTCTATGATTCTATGACCATGTTGCTGCTCAAGCTCCCTAAGGTGCCTTCTGTCCTCTGACAGTCTGGAAATGAGGCCCAAAACCTTTGGCTCATCTTAGGGTCACAAAGAATATTCAGATTGCAGAAGCAAGGAGCTCCAAGCTCAGCCCTTGGACGAGCAAACAGGGTAATTCCTCGCAAAGAAAAGGAAGCAGCAGGACAGCCTATATCCAGCTTTTATCTATCCTGCAAGAGACCAGAGAGGGAAGAAAAAAAGTACAGTTTACTGCAAATGGACCTCTTCGCTCTTCATCAACACTGTTAAGAAAAGCTATTATTCTCCAAAAGGGATGCTGTTTAGACTCTGATAGATTCATTGTTCTCTGCTGTGTCTGGGACAGCATGAGCGGCTCTTCCCGCTGCTAACATGATTGAGGGAAGAACACAGTAATAAATACATGCCCATTAAGCTGGTGAGCCTCTTTTCACTTCACTGATACTAATGGGGGAGAAATGAAACAGTTTCAAAACAGCAAGTTGCCAAAACTGCATTTGGAAAGGCTGAAGAGTGAGAAGTCACAACTGACACACCACAGTTCATGCTCCGCCAACGCTCGCAGGAAGGGGCTGGCTGGAGAATAGCAAGTGTCTGTCTCCAAGGGACAATTTCAAAAAGCTGCATTTTTCCTCTCACTACAGATCATTCAGTTTGGGGTTATTTTTAAATTTTTATTCCCTTATGCTGAAGGGGTGAAGCTTTCACAGTGGAGTTTCTACAGGTACAAATTCTGGTAAAGAAGCTGTCTCGTTGCTGTCTTGTTTTCTAACAAATATTCACACGACTTAAGATGCATCTATAAGTAGGCATCAACAACCTCCCTGGGCAACGTATTCCAGCACCTTCCTGCCCTCATGGTGAATAATTTCTTTCTGATGTCTAATCTAAATCTCCCCTCTTTCACTTTAAAACCATTACCCCTTGTCCTGTCACTGGTGATAGGACACCACTGCTCTGGTGAAAAGCAGACAAAGAGGGAAATCCAGATGGATCAAAAATCTAAACACCTGGTGTCTTGGAGCTACAAGGATTTTAGTCAGCGAAAGATCCACAGCTCAAGATGTTCAGTCTTGGTCTTATGGAACCTGGATTCATTTCCTACCTCCAACACAGACTTTATCTTCAGCAGCTGAAGCTGCAACCACGGCCCCATCATCCCTCCCCATCCTAGGTGTGCACTCCATGTTGTACAGGCAGACAGAAAATACAGGGAGCTGCTCAAGTAAAAAAAAATGAAGCATTTTGGGAGTGGGGGAAGGGAACTTTAGTGTTTATTAAGATCAGTTCTCTGAACCAGCTGTGCCAGTGCAAGCCAGCAAGGAGGTGGGAACACATGGCCGGGAGGAGAGGAGGCAGAGACATGGCAGTGCTGCCTCAGATCAGCTCAGGCTGCCATGGAATCACACTTTCCCTCACAGGATTCTGGGTGCAGAACACATTTGTGCCAGTTGACATAGAAAGTTCAGGGAATGACCAATTTAATAGGTATCATCTCTCTCGGGGGTGCTTGTTTAAGGACAGAGTTGTCTCCCTAAGACTACCGGCCGCGTACGGGTTGCATTTAGCTACTTCTGCCATTTTTTTAAAACATCTTCTTGGCCCCATAATGTCTTTAAAAAAATAAAAAAACTTGCACAGAAAAAATAAAAAATAAAAAGCATCACTTGCTCTTGAAAGTCCTTGTTCAAGCACCCTCAGACATTTCTGCTATTCCATGGCTCTTTACCTCTCTCTGCTGGCAGGACCACCGGGAGGAGCTGGGGTGGCAGCCTGAGATCAGGACCAAAGGGACTGAGGGGAGGTAGAAGAGGACAAGGAACCTTCATCTCCCTATTTCTTAGACTGTATTCTACTTCTTGTTTCGATAGGAAGTTTTCAGGGCAGAGTGGTGTGAATCTATAAATGGGGCAAATCAGGGATCTGATCCTTTGCTCATCAGGCTCAAATCCCTCCGAATATTGAACGGCAGCAGCTGTTCAATAGCTTAGCAGCTATTTCTACCCCAATTTCAAAGGTAAAAAATGACTCCACACACAACAGGGACACATTTTGCTGGGCATGCCAGCAGCATGGTTCCAAACATGGAATTACTGCAGGGAATTCTAGGAAAGAAAATTAAACTAGGAGGTATTCTGGGGGGAAGAGCTGAAAGACAAGAGCGGCTTGAGGTTCCTAATGAAATCTCTCCAGCACTGATACCTTCCTGCAGTCCTACCAAGGCAGATCTTGGGTGCCAGGATGTTGTTGTCCACATCCAGTGTTCATCAGCCCTTTCAAAGGGATTTTCTGCAGCTCTGAGCACAAAAAACACACTGTAAAAAGCAGCTAAACAGGAGTAAAACAGGAGTGATTTAAATCTCCCTGTATCTGATAGCCGCCGAGTGCTGCTTCTCCTAACTTTTACCACTGCTGACATGCCAGCACCAATCTGTTCCTCCAATCTGTGCTGGTCTGTTGGGCAGGTTGGGAAAGGGACTCACAGGCACAGAGGACACAGATGCAATCCTACAAATTAGTGCAGGAAGCCCACGGATAAAGGACAAAAGCCACGTCGTTATGCCCTGCAGTGGGTAAAGCCTTTTGGCTTGAGGCTGAAGCTCAGCACTGACCCCCTCAAGGTAGAGAAAACACCCACTTTTAAGCGAGCTGGCTCTTCATCTTTCTTTATCAGGCTGCTACTTTACAGCCCCTGTTTTTACAGGAGGAAGTGCTCCCTCAAATGAAACCTTTTCCCTCCAGGAGGCAGTTTGGGGAATTGCCTGCCCTGGTTAGAATTGGAGATGTCACAGTCTACACCTTCTGCTGCAAATTGGCTCCCAGGGCACTCGTGTGTGTCATTTTCACCTACCCACTCGCAGGTCGCACCAGTCCCCGGAGCTTCGGGAGCAGGGACGGATCCTGCCAACCCCGGGAGCCGCCGGCGGGAACCGGCACTGAAACCAGGGTGCTGCAGAGGGCTTGGAACACACCCCTCCTGCCAGGGAGCAGGCTGTGAGGAATGGGGGCTAAACAAGGCTGCTGGAGTGTAACGAGAGACCACTTAATGAAGAGCAGACAGCACAAAGAAGGTCCAAGCAAGATGAAGCAGCTCCCACAGAAGGGCAATAATAGAACTGTACCTACTCAGAGACTTAGAGAATGGTTTGGGTTGGAAGGCACCTCAAAGATCATCTAGTTCCAATCCTTCTGCATGGCCAGAGACACCTCCCACCAGACCAAATTGCTCCAAGCCCCATCCAACCTGGCCTTGAACACTTCCAGGGATGGGGCAGCCACAACTTCCTGCTATCCTTGTAGCTCCAAGACATCAGGTGTTTAGATTTATTATTTTATTTTATTTTCCTCTTTGTCTGCTGTAGGATCATAGGCTGAGTCAGGCTGGAGGGGACCTCAGGAAGTCACCTAGTCCAACACAGGTCACTAGATTTACTGTTGGAAATCTGTCTGCTCATTTGACTGTATATTTCAAATCATAGAAAGCTTTGGGTCAATGGTGTGGGTATTTACTCAGAATCTCAGACTGGTTTGTGTTGGAAAGGACTTTAAAGATCATCTAGATCCAACCCCCTGCCATGTCCCCTGGGATACCTCCAGGTTGCTCCAAGCCCCATCCAACCCGGCCTTGAACACTTCCAGGGATGGGGCAACCACAGCTTCTCTGGGCAACCTGGGCCAGGGTCTCACCACCCTCATAGTGAAGAATTTCTTCCTCATATCTCATCTACATCTACTCTAATTTCAGCACTAAGGGTACAGAAACACCAGTCATTTTGCACTGCTGCTGAGCACACATTATCTTCATGGAGGTGGAAGAGACAGGACGTAATTGACAACTGAACCGGTTTCTCCCATCAATATCAGTCTTACACATCTCCTTTTCTTTGCCTCTTCCAAAGATCCTACTACTTTTTAGCTTCCTCCAGGACCAGGAGATGAAAGGTGACACACGCCATCAGGTGAAATGCCTGCACTTCAAGTCCACTTACCCTTTGCAGAAGGAGCCAAATGAAGGACATGGATGAATGTGGTCACCAAACAGCACCAAGCAATAGCAAGTTTACAGAACTCACAAGTTCTCACAACAGAATCTTGTACTTCCAACTGTTTCTTCCACCAAACACTTCTGGAGTTCAACCACCCGACACAGAGACATGCAACCATCTAAAATCCCCAACCAGGAGACCAAACCTCCCCAAAGCCTTCAGGGAGTGAGTTCTCCAAGCATGTTCCACACAATTCTTGCAGTCCTGTTAAGACATCTAACCCAAATGACCAAGAGGCCAGAAATACACCCCAGGTGCCTGCATTACCAAGAATATCTTTTTATTTAGAGAAAAATTATGAAATCATAAGAGCCTATCAGAGAGGGGGCTTAATTACAGTGCAGGGTATTTCCACTACGCAGAATGTTTTTGGTTGGTGAGATTTTAATAGGTGGTATATGAGACACCTGACTTCATCTCTACTAAAAAACAAGTCTTCATACCTTAGGCAAAAATAAGTCTGGCTCTTGAATGGTCAAAGAAAAAGTTGGGTAAATAAGAGAAGCTGAAGAAGTTGAGTTTGGAATGTGTTCTCTTGCTCCAATACGTGGCACTGAACACACAGCTATCAAGCAGCTATTTGTCCTCTGTTTTGTTGGGTACATAACTGATACACCTCTGGTAAAAACTGCAGTTTGAAAACATTTTTCTAATGTAGGAAACCCCCCTAAGGTCCCCTCAATAAAAAGCTCTCAGCAGTCCAGCAGCTATTGGCAGTTAAGAGATCAGTTCTTCCTTTTTGCTACTGACACCCAAGAGTTGGGAGTTTACCACCTTGAGTTAATGTTCATTTTCCCAAGAGGTGAAATCATCCCTGTTCAAGAGCAAGTACTGGATAAGTGTGAGAGACTTGGAAGTGGAAGAGATACCAGTGTTGGCAGTGTTGGTGTCCATAGATCACCTCATAGAGAGTAAGTGGAGTGAAGCAGCATTTATTCTGGAAAGTGGCTTAGAGATGGTCATGGGGAACTGGAGCAAAGTACAATTATGGCTCTTCAGAGTGGTTTTTTTTTTCCTTTAGATACTCCATAATTGTTCCATTTCAGCTCATTTTGAAAAATCTGCTCTGCAAATGCAGAGAAGAAAGACTCACTCTACAAGAACCCTGTCAAGAAGATAAGTGTGGAGGAGATACTTGACGTTACATAGCTTTAGGCTTTTATGTTTTCCATTTTTCATGCAGTGAAACCATTTCAGCAAGCGATATAGATTGTGCTGAGCTGTTGTTATGCTTCCAGCTACTGCCTGCCATCCTTCAGGAGAACCACAAACTTCTGAATGAGGCAAAAAAAAAGAGAGGAATTTGAACACTGTCAAACGCGCCGTCGCACAAAAGTGGATCAATCGGGAGATTAGGGAAACAACTCTGTCAAAACAACTTGTCTTCTTGATTTCAAAGCTGATATTTGGGGGGTGTCAGGTTCTTAGAAAGTTAATGCATTAAAACTCTGCCCAAACTGTTATTTTTAAATGCTTCGAAGGTGATAATGATTTTTAATTTTGATTATGAGGCCTGGGAGACCATCCAAGCATCTCTTCTACACACATGCCGTGGCCAATCCACGCCTGAAGAGCCTGTTGTAAGGGAACCAGTTGCATCTCTAAGGGACTCTAGCAACCAAAACTTGAGCAACTCTGAAACAAAGAAGATAAAGTTGAGTTCTTCTCTCTTGAGCACCACATGAAGCTCTACCCAGCCTTTTGACAAGCAGTAAGAGTGAAATTAGCCTCTCTCAGATACAACTGTGTTACCATGTTGGATGAACCAAGTTGCTACTCCAGGAGATGCTTTTTGCCCACAAAAACCACGAGATGATTAGCTCTGATCACAGCCAAAGAGGGGTAAAGAAAAAAAATAAAACCAGCCAAAACTAAATTACCTCTCATCTGCTGGTCTCTTTCCAGCACGTGGCAACTTCACCAGCACATCAGAGGTGTATGTGACACTTGGACATCGGCTACATAAAACATCAGAGGGCTCAGTCTTTTATTCCAACATCAATCCATCCACGTGAGCCCCAAATTTGGCACCTCTCAGGAGCTGCACAGAATCCCTTTCCTGAATTAGCTCTAGAACAACTGTGAACTGTTAATACTTTGTGGCCAGACTCCATCCTGCAGGTAGTGGTGCCCAGAAGAGCCATAAAAAAGGTAAAACTTAGCTTGAGGAAAGCAAAACTGTATTCTCCAGGTGTCTTTGGATCACCAGGGAAAATTTGGAGTGATATCTATACAAGTGAGATGCACTGTGTCCAGCTCTGGAGCCCCCAGCATAAGAAGGACATGGAGCTGTTGGAGAAGGTCCAGAGGAGGCCATGAAAATGATCCGAGGGCTGGAGCAGCTGTGCTCTGGAGACAGGCTGAGAGAGGTGGGGGTGTTCAGCCTGGAGAAGAGAAGGCTCCAGGGAGACCTTAGAGCACCTTCCAGTGCCTGAAGGGGCTCCAGGAAAGCTGGGGAGGGACTTTGGACAAGGGCAGGGAGGGATAGGACAAGAGGGAACAGTTTCAAGCTGAAAGAAAGGAGATTGAGATGGGATCTGAGGGAGAAATTCTTTGCTGTGAGGGTGGTGAGGCCCAGGCTGCCCAGAGAAGCTGTGGCTGCCCCATCCCTGGAAGTGTTCAAGGGCAGGTTGGATGGGGCTTGGAGCAACCTGGTCTAGTGGGAGGTGTCCCTGCCCATGCAGGGGGGTTGGGACTGGATGATCTTTAAGGTCCCTTCCAACCCAAACCAGTCTGGGTTTCTGTGATTCCCTTCCCCCAAAGCAATCAACCAGCACATTGTATGTTCTGCACACACCAATCATTAATTAGACACTCGGAGCTGTACATATCTGGCACACTCATATTTAATGCAGCTCCCAGCTCCCCAGATCTCCCAGCACCCTCCCCTCCACCTTCCCTTCTTCCCCTGGAGTTAGAAAACAAATGGTGCTCACAGTGGAAGTTTCATGGCATGCGTGGAGAGCAGCACCCATCCCTACATCCTCTACACAGAGACAGCAACCATGGCCTTGCTTCCACCAGATTTCCTATTAGATCTTGCTCTCCCTTTCAAAGAAAGAGAGTATTGGGCTACTCAACATGAGAAGTACCCAACACCTGATATCACCAAGGAACCCCCATTTTCATACAGATCATCTGGACCTTTCAGTTATTTGGTAGAAATGTTCATCAATGGAAGTTGGGCGTTATTTAGCGACCCCAGCACACCAGTAAACACAAAGGCAGGAGGATACCATGCCAGCTGCATGACAAGAAGATGCCCCAGGGGATGGAACCAACTAATCCAAACAAAAGACTACAAAGATCACCTTTGATGCAAGGAGAAAAGCACACAAGATTATCTACACGTGTAATGGTTAATTGCAGGTTTCAATGGCCCAGCTTAAACCCACAAAGTAATGCCCTCCTACAGGAGAAGTTTGTGTCTAAATTGGTGGCTTTGCTTGAGGGGATGGAGATATTCACCCATTTGGTAATAATCAGGCTCTCTCATAAAAGATAACCAACAACCACTTGTGGAAGATCTTCACCTGCTTCACTGCAACCATAGGCAGGCAGGTAGTTTATTCAAGTCCACTCAAGAGCACACATGGGAGAGGAAGAGCATGCAGACAGAAGGGACTCAGGGTTATCAGGTGTTCTGATGTCACCATCATGGCCCAAGAAGCTTGCCAACACATCATGCCACCCTGGGAAGCTCCCAGTTAACCCAGTCAGAAGTTCCCAATCACTTCCACCCAGATGGATCACAGGAGTGCCCCAGTGTTTGAGGCTTTTATTGCCCAGTTTACCCCTGCCAGCTCCACCTCCCACCTCACTGCAACAGTGAAGAAGGACCTGCTGGTTTCATGGCTCTTTCCTCCAGGTTAACCAGGCAGCTTCAGCTGCTTCATACTTAAGGAGGGCCTATAAGAAAGATGGGGACAAACATTTTAGCAGAGCCTGTAGCAATAGGACAAGGAGTGATGGTTTAAATGGAAAGAGGGGAGATTTAGGCTGGATATTAGGAAGACATCGTTAACTCTGAGGGTGGTGAAACCCTGGCCCAGGTTGCCCAGAGAGGTGGGAGATGCCCCATCCCTGGAAACGTTCCAGGCCAGGTTGGACATGTCTCTAAGCAACCTGGTCAAGATGAAGATGTCCCTGCTCACTGCAGGGGGGTTGGACTCGACGAGCTTTAAAGTTCCCTTCCCACCCAAACCTTGCTGTGATAATTGTGGTTGCTCTTGTGGTTGTCCTGCTGCAGCCTGGGCACACAGATTGTCATCTGCTTTCAGGTCCCTTCCATCTTTACCCATTTTAGAGGTATCCTGGCTGAACATTCAAGTCTCACAGACTTGGTGGATCTCACCAGGGCTTGCTCACCTCCCCCTGTGGTTTGGTTTAATTAGTGCAGCAAAGCACAGTTAGACACAGTAACAAGCACGTGCTGCAATTCCACCCCAGGCTCCTCCTGGGACAGCTACTTTATCCTACACTGAGCAGGACAACACAAACCCCTCTAACATAATTGACACCATGATCAAAGTGAATCATGTCAAGACTTTACTACAAAAAAATATGACTTTTTACACGGATGTGATAACATTTGTGGAAGAAAGGCATTTCTGGCAGCATTTTCTCTCTCCTCCTCCACCCCATACCTCCAACCTGCAGAACAAGGTTCACCCCCTGCCTACATTGCCCGGGCTGAGGGCAACGAGAGACGTGATGCTTTTGGTTTTGCTCTCTCCGTGTGATCCTGAATGAATTCTGGGTAAATCCTGGGTCTGTCACTACTCGAACCCAAAATGTAGGTCAAAAGTCTGCGTGGTTTGCCACAGCAAATGGCTTGTATTTCATCTGCCTGGAGGCAGATGGGAGCTGAGTCATCTGCTGCTGCATCATTCTCTGCTTTTCTCCTTTCCTCAACCCTGGTTTCTTTTTTCTTACCATCAGACCACGGCTGAAAGCATGTAGGGACATCAAAAGGCCAGGAGAGCAACGCCTTGTGCTGCAGCAGGGGATGTTCCCCATTTCTTTTTGGTGAAGCCATGGCCCTTTCCCACCACAGCACCTACCAAACAAGTAGCCACTTTCAAAAGTGAACCTCAACTCATTTCTTCAGGTACCTGCCACACTCATCTTTCATGAGAAGAAATTATCCCACACAAACAGGAAAAACTAATAAATAGAAGAGGTTATTTGACCTACAGGGTGTGGGAGAAGAGCTCTCTACCATTTCCATCACCGTTCACTTGGGAGGTGCACTGCTCCTTTGGCACGGTTGATTCTTATACCTCCTGAAGTTGGTCTGCCAACCAAGTCATGCTGTTCTTTACATCACACTAACATCACACAGGACTGAAGTCCTTTGTGCTAGATGGACAAACACACACCACAGACAAGCCTCTGTTTCTGTGTTATGGTCAGGTGTCCACACATGGACAGGTAAAGAAGAGTTTGAGATAACACTCACGGGAAAGAACTGGGGATTTTTTGTTTCATGCAACTGGTTGGGAGGTAAAAGGCTCAAAGAGCAGCCTAGCCCCTCTGCAATACCCATCTCAGCTTCCACAAGTGTGAAGTGTTCATATCAAAGCAGAATCAAGTTCTACCAAAAAATGATCCTTTTCTCAGCAACCCTGCTAAGACCTTCCCACCAGTGGGGTTTCCACAACCTCCTTCAGCTTCCACCCCAACAGTAGGAGCGTCACCCAGAAAAAAGTATCACTGCTGATGGTACCACCTACAATGTGAGGACATCCAGGGGGTTACACACAGCCCAAACAACATTTGTGTCCCTGAAGAAATCAAAAGAAGTGTGGCCAGCAGGGCCAGGGAGGGGATTCTGTCCCTCTGCTCTAGTGAGACCCCACCTGGAACACTGCATGCAGCTCTAGAGTCCTCAGCACAGGAAAGACATGGAGCTGTTGGAGAGGGTCCAGAGAAGGGCCATGAAGATGATCAGAGGGCTGGAGCAGCTCTGCTCTGGAGACAGGCTGAGGGAGTTGGGGCTGTTCAGCCTGGAGAAGAGAAGGCTCCAGGGAGACCTTAGAGCACCTTCCAGTGCCTGAAGGGGCTACAGAAAAGCTGGGGAGGGGCTTTTCACCAGAGAGGGCAGTGACAGGACAAGGGGTGATGGTTTTAAACGGAAAGAGGGGAGATTTAGGTTAGACAGCAGGAAGAAATTCTTCCCCATGAGGGTAGGAAGGTGCTGGAATAGGTTGCCCAGGAAGGTTGTTGATGCCCCCTCCCTGGAGGTGTTCAAGGCCAGGTTGGATGAGGCTTGTGCAGCCTGGTCTGGTGGGAGGTGTCCCTGCTCATGGCAGGGAGGTTGGAACCTGATGGTCTTTAAGTCCCTTCCAACCCAAACCATTGTATGATTCTATAAGAAACAGCAATTATTATAACCAAGAGGAACACAGTAGGAGCAGGGGCTGGTGCAGCACAGTTGCTGGAACAAGAACCTGCAGGACTGACAGCAAGGTTTCCTCCAGCTAAAAAAAGAAAATTACTTGGTTTTGTTTTGGGTTTTTTGTGGATTTTTATAACTTCACAAGCACACTTTGCAAGGGAAAGGGAGGCAAAAGCACTGGCCAAAGGTGATCAATAACTCTGCAAGTCAGAAACCACAAACTCTCTACTTGTGCTAAAGAAAAAAACTTGGATGTTTGTATTGCAAACCCCTTGCTCTCACTTCTGCTCAGCAACGTGATTTATAACATCAATAAATAACTTCAAACCAACCCAAACTCACTAGAACACACTGGTGGCTGAGCTGCAAGGGACCAGAAGCAACACTGCAGAAGTCAGGAATCGACTGAACAGACCTGGTGTGAGAGTTTACCAGTAGAAACATCAACAAGAAAAGCCCTGCAGTTGTGCCCTGACTGCAGACACAGCCTAAGGAAGGAGCAGAAATGGAAGAAAAGGCTTTTTCCTCTTACCTCTTTGTTGGTGACTCCCGGGGGCAGAGTCCCATGCTTGTAATCCTCCAGCAACTGCACAGCTTCCTTCAGACGACTCTGCAAACACAACAGGAGCATGGTCTGCAACCCTTGTCCTGCACCAAATCATGTTATTGAAGGCACTGAATTGAAGTTACAGAATTACATATTACACACTATAATATATAATATATATTCTATATAATGAAACCTCAGATAATTTGCCAGAAAGAAGGTATACTTCATAGAATCACAGAATGGTTTCTAGGATTCTATGATTCTATGATTTCAGTATATTGTTTTGATATAAATGTTGTTTCATAGAATCATAGAATGGTTTGAGTTGGAGGGGGCCTTAAAGATCATTTAGTTCCAACCCCCCTGCATGGGCAGGGCCACCTCCCACTAGGCCAGGTTGCTGGCCAGATAGCTAAGTCTCTAATGTAGAAATAATAGTAGTCTAGCTCTGACTTCCTCCCAACCCAAACCATTCTATGATTCTACAAATTACACCTGTGGTTTTTTTTTTGTGCAAACCTCATGGTGGGTCCCGTTACCCATATGATACAAAAGGAAAAAGGACAGATGGACACTTGTTTGGTTGGTTGGCACAGCCCCACTGTCTTCAGAAGTGGTACAGAGGAAGAAACAAAAGAGAAAATACAAAAAACTCTCCCTTGCACTGGAGCTATAGAAGACACCACAAAAACTTGAGAGTTTTCAGTGTGACACCAGAGAGCTGATAAATCCTGGAGATGAATGAGCTCTCACTTAAAGTGGAAAGTGGTTTAAGACAAAAGAGATAAATTAAAGCACAATGTGGAAGACCCATTGGTGTCACCCCATGGCACTCCCAGATGAACATCTTCCAGTGATGTCTACAGGGAAACTGCTTAGATTGAAGATTAATGGAACAGGCTGCCCAGGGCAGTGGTGGAGTCCCCCCCGCTGGTGGGATTTCAAAGCCATGTAGATGTGGTGCTGAGGGACATGGTTTGGTGGTGGCCTTGGCAGTGCTGGGGGAACAGTTGGACTTGATGATCTTAAAGGTCTGTTCCAACCAAAACAATGTGATGATTCTAAGACCTGATGGCTCCCATGCCCTCTCCCAGTAAGTGCACTGGTGAGGTGCATCTGAGGGGAGGGCCAAGGTAGAAGCCTGCACATATTCAGGATCACCTCTAGGAGCTCAGTGCCCACTGAAGAGTCTCAACTCAGCACATTCCAGTCCCAGGCAGAAGAGCAGCTCCTTACAGCATTTAGGCAGCGTGGCAGCAGTGCTGGGTAACAGGGCACTGCAGCCCAGGTTCAGCTGATGAACCTGAAACACCACCACATTTCCACACTTCAGGAGGATCCCAGAGTGCCACCACATGACAGTATCACACAGTATCACAGTATCATTCTTGTTGGAAAAGACCTTCAGGATCATCAAGTCCAACCACCACCCCAGCTCTGCCATGTCCACCACCAAACCCTGTCCCCTGGCACCACATCTGTCTTTTTAGATGCCTCCAGGGATGGTGGCTCAAACACCTCCTCAGACAGCCTGGATCCCCAAGTCCAACTCCCGCCCCAGAACAAGACAACTCCAGGGTTCACATCATGTCCCTGAGGGCATTGGCCAAATGTTTCTTGAATATTGTCAGGCTTGGTGCCATTATTGCTTCCCTGGGGAGCCTATTCCAGTGCTCCACCACCCTCTGGGTGAAGAATCCCCTCCTGATGTCCAACCTAAACCTCCCCCTGCACATCCTCCTACCATTCCCTTGGGTCCTATGGAACCACTGACCTTTGCTGCTGTTTTACACACTCCTTCAAGAGACCTTCTGAAACCAGTTACGTGCCCTCCAGAAATACCCACATCAGTCATCAGTGCAGTTAAAGTAAGAACCCAACCACCACCATTCAAATACCTGCATGTGTAAATAAAGATTTTCCTCACATTGTCATAAATTAGAAGAATAAACACATTTCATGTGCTCAAGGGATCACAAGAACATTAAGCCACACTACCAGCCTGTCAGAATCATTAATTTACTCTCAGAAGAGTTGTTCATAGGTAGAGAAATATTTTTTAAAGTGTTCTGCAGCTGAAGCAAAGTTTACATATGCAGAATACTTTCAAGAACTGTATAGATATTAATTTCAATATATATAATTATTTAAATAAATATACACATTGTGTGCCTATATATGCACTATATTATAGAGTGTATATATATACACACTCTATATAATACATATACTTATGTATTTCTTGAAATAAAAACCCCAGGGCAGAAGCAGACAGGTAGAAAGACTCTTTGATCAGTCCAAGCTAAAGAGGAACAAGTCAGGATGAAATGAGTGGCTTCACTATCAATAAATCTGCAAATCCCAGCCTGCAGAAACCACCACATCACCCAGTAATGGCTCCCAAATATTTGAAGCCAAACAAATCACTCAGCTAAACATTTTCAGAAGCAGGTTTTCTGTCATCCAGATGAGTAACATCGACTTGGGTTTGACATTTCTGCACTAGCTCTGCTGTGCTGGCAGCCTTCTGGTGTTCGTGCCGGAGGAGCTTTCAGAAATACACAGTATTTTGCTGAAAATAACACGATGGTGGCTCATGGAAATCCCTAAGGTTTCAGTGCAATCGTGTCAAGGCTCCTGGTCGTGGCTGCCAGCTCTGCTCTCACAACCCTCCCCTAAACAAGGCGAGTGTCCCAGAGCTCATTACCAGCCCGCAGCCATGGGATCGGTTGCAGGGAAACCACTTTGCTCCCTTTCATGCCAACATCAAAGAGTACTTGGTTGTTTCCTTGGAAGCGCCAGCAGTTACTGCAACCTGAAAGCTGCAACTAATGAGTGACTATTGTCTCTAAAACATTCCACACACGGGACATATGGAACAGCAGCAATTCCTTCAGAGTGCGGAGCGAGCGGGCTGGGATTGGATCCAGGGTTGGGATCGGATCCATGGCCGCTCTTACACAGCCTGAGCTCTCACCATCAGCTCACATCACATCATCAGCTCTCATCATCAGCTCTCATCATCAGCTCACATCACATTATTTCCACTGACAGGTTTTATATGTTCTTGTGCTGATCAGCAGCTGCTCCACAGAACCAGAGAGTCTGTACACAAAGGCCAAGGGAGGTTTAGCACCAGGCAGGAGCGATGGCCACAAAAACCTGTCTATTCCTGGCAAAATGGGGGCTGAGAGATGGGGCTTGTTCGTCCTGGGTGCTAGTCATAGAATCCCAGACTGGTCTGGGTTGGAAGGGACCTTAAAAATCATCCAGTTCCAAGCCCCCTGCACAGGCAGGGACACCTCCCACTAGACCAGGTTGCTCCAAGCCCCATCCAACCTGCCCTTGAACACTTCCAGGGATGGGGCAGCCACAGCTTCTCTGGGCAACCTGGGACAGTGTCTCACCACCCTCACACTAAAGAATTTCTTCCTAATGTCTAACCTGAATTTCCCCTCTTCCAGTTCAAAGCCATTCCCCCTTGTTCTATCCCTCCCTGCCCTTGTCCAAAGTCCCTCCCCAGCTTTCCTGGAGCCCCTTCAGGCACTGGAAGGTGCTCTAAGGTCTCCCTGGAGCCTTCTCTTCTCCAGGCTGAACAGGAAGAAAAGCTGCTCCTGAGGAATGGGCCCATGAGGTGAAATCCAACAGCACAGACACATGACCATGTTCTCCTGGGCAGTCTCAGACTTCTGCAAGAGCCTCAGGGCTCTGTAGCTGGAATGACCAACTACAAGAAAGACCAGTTAAGAGTGTTGGTTGATCACTGGAAAACTATGAAGCACCGGAGGCAAGAGAAACAAATAGCATTTTTTGGCTGTTTGAGGCATTTCCAACCTGTGAAGAAAAGTAATCATATGAGATCACAGCAGGACTTGAGCTTCTTGAAGTTGTTCTTGATAGCTCCTTGCCCTGCCAGCCTCATGGTTGTTTAAAAATATCAGATTAGGAAAAAGCTATTGCCCAGCATGAGTAGCAATAAATTATAATTGTGTAATATTGTAGACAGCCCAATAATCCAGAGGTGAAAAGGCAGACAGCTGAATAACTAATGGCTGCAGAGCTAGGGAAGACAACCCTTCTTGCCTCCATAGGCTAGAGAAGAAGCCAGGAGTGCCAGCACAACATTCTGGAGAGCCATTTGTGCTCATTACTGGTATGTGTTTTTGTCACTGAAATTACCTACACTGTGTGTCTTGCAAATTATCTACACAGAACAGCATGTAACTCTGAATGAAAAACTGGAAGGAATAGATGAATGGGTCTGTGTTCTATTTTTTTTCTCCTTCTCTTGAGGAAATCTTAGTAGTTACTATAACAACCCTGGCCAGATCCCATCTTGTTTAGTGTGGTAACAAACAGAAAACAAAAAAGCTCCGATTTTGCTTTTAAAATTGCAGCCTTCATGAATTTCCTCTTTCAGCTCCACGGGGAGAGAGGGGAACTTTCTCAAAGAAAAGAGTCCCAGACCAGCACTGCTGATGGTTGACAAAAGAGTGGCACAGAAAGGGAACAAAAGTGTTAAACGCCAGGACCACATTGAGAAGGTGCCTTTCACATGGCTTGGAGGTGTCCAGGTGGTCTTAGTGAGTGACCCACTGCTTGAAAATTTCACCAGTGAAAGTCCAGGCTGGTCTTTCATCCCTCCTAGAGAAGTTAATCATGTTCTTTTAAAAAGAACCCCCAAATAACAGCTTCAAATGCCACCCAGCTCCACTCCCTGGCTTTTAGCACAACACAGCACTACTGTGAGAGTGGGTAATGTCTAAGATGACACTTCATTTCCATTTTAACAGGGGGAAAAAAAAGAGATCTGTCTGCAAGGTTGTGCTACTGTTTCAATATTTGTTGTTGCTTGATTGCTCTCTGTAGGAAGAAGTGTCACTGGAGTTTTTACAGCATCCCTTAAAAAAACCCAAGAAATGCAGCCACAGTTTTTCCTAACACACATCGGTGCTTTCATACCCCTTTTCTCATAAAAACTAGAGCACTTCTAGTGGTGGATGATGGGGTCTCAGCTCTCACAATAGGGTGCTAGACAGACCATCTGCACCCAGAGGATGTTCTTACAAACCCAAGCCCAGCAGCAGTGCCAGGGATCTACCAGGCTCAGCAGTTCTGAAGCTCCAACTCCACCCTTGGTGCTCCACCACAGCAGCCTAAGCCACGTCCACCTGGGAAACACCACCCAACAGCAACAAGTCTTTAGAAAAAGGCTCAATCTTATGCTGAAGACAGCTGGAAAACACCTGGGTTTTGAACCACAGCCCGTGAGAGGTATGTGATGGGCCACCACTGATCCATGAGCCTGGGTTTTATGGTTATGGCTGTGCTATTAAATGAGATGGAGCAAGGATGAGCCTGCATCAGCATGATCTCTGGAATGGTTTGGATTCAGACCATGCAGCTCTCTGCGAAGTGATTCCCTGTCACCATGGGCCAGGGCAGCTGCCAGGAGACATCCTTTGGAGAGCAAGAGTGCTCAGCTGCATGGCACAACCCACATCAGCTGGTTGCACGGCCAAAAAAACACTATCTGACTCAGTTTGGTTGAACTGGCTTAGATGGAACACAGAGGTTTTAGTCCAAAGAGCTGATCTGACCTGATCTGCTCTGACTCAGGACAACAGGAGTTGACTCAGAAGGTCGTTTCCTGGAGTACACTTGCAGGACTACATCAGCAGAATGTCTTGGTCTTTGTAGAAAGAGTTGCTGAAGGATCATGTTATTAGTGGCTTTGTTTGGCCAAAAAAAAGGAGGAGAAAGAACAAAACCAGAGATGCCAGTATCCCACATCACACTGAGCTGATGGCCACCCTCAGGAAACCTTCATAGGTGCCCTGAGTCCCTCATGACCCAGGGCCTACAGGAAAGCTGGGGAGGGGCTTTGGACAAGAGCTGGTAGCGAAAGGACAAGGGGTAATGGATTAAAACTGGAAGAGGAGAGATTGAGGTGAGACATTAGGAAGAAATTCTTGGCTGTGAGGGTGGTGAGACCCTGGCCCAGGTTGCTCACAGAGGCTGTGGCTGCCCCATCCCTGGCAGTGTTGAAGGGCAGGTTGGATGGGGCTTGGAGCAACCTGGTCTAGTGGGAGGTGTCCCTGCCCATGGCAGGGGGGTTGGAACTAGATGATCTTTAAAGTCCTTTCCAACCCAAACCAGTCTGGGATTCTGTGATCACTCCAGCACCCTGGTGGGACAGGGGACAACTGCATTGGGTCCCATAGGTGACTGTACATGCATCAGACACTTCCTTCTAGCATGTGAGCTCTTGTACTGACTGTTCACCTTGTCCTCCTTGCTCACTGTTTCTGTCTCGAAGATCTGTGTCTTGTCTTCTCTTGGATCTCAGCTGATGTCTACACATGGCTTGGAGCTGCCTCCAGAAACCCATATGTGCACATACAGACCATAATAACAGTCATTGTGCCAGCAGCACCACAACGTTACTGCTACAGAGTCAGCAGGGGGGAAGAAAAGGAGTCAAGTTTTGCATTTGGGGCTTTTAAGAGAAAATCCACTGATGGGACAGGGCACTCTGGAACAGTTTGTGTCCCTCTCTGCTCGTTCAGGGCTTGTCTCAGGCTTTTGGGGGTGCATTAGCTCGGTGATGATCCACTGTGAGTTTCACCAGTTTCAGAATCAGACCAATGAAGACTTCCTGGCACATGATCCAAAGGAAGAGTCTTCTGGCCCCCAGCACCACAAACTCGAGGTGGGATAGGGAAATCCAGCTGTGCTCTGGCACCAGAGCCTCAGCAGCTCCTGATTTTGTCTCTCCAGGGATGATCCATACGGCAGACTTGACTCCAGCTGGCCCCATTGTATTGGATCTACAGTGACAGACAACAGGAGCCAGAAACTTTTTGTTCAAGTAGAGCCAGCAGATGTGACACTGAATAAACACAGACAGTCAATCTGCTGAGTAAGAAGGTATCGTTCATATAAATAACATACATCTAATCCTGCTTCCATTTTAAACCCAAATATGGGAATGCAAGATGCTCAGTGCTCTGTGGGTTTATGCTCTGAACAATGAGATGAAGCAAAGGCAGAGAACACACAGCCCCTCTGAGCTCAGTTCCATTCTTATTGCACTTTTCCTTTGAATTCTTTTCAGATCCACAACGTCCTCCAGGAAGAGCTTCCCACAGAGCATCAACAGCCTGTCCAGGCTAATGGCAGGTGGGCTAAGTTAGCCTTACAAACCTGTCTGCTGGGCCCTACTGCTTCTCCTGATGGACCTTCATTACAGAGCAATTAAAAGTATTATTCCAATCATTTTAACCTCACACATTTTGAAAACAGGCATTACACCCACTGAGGGGTTTCTCATGGTCTCAGGGACAGGACCTGTTGGGCTTGACCTCTGAGATGACACATTTCCTGCTTATTGGAAAAGTTTGCAGCTGCCAAAAAAAAATTATTTCATAAGAAAGCCAGTAATGATATGAATTAGCACACCAGAAAACCTCCTTTTTAGAGGTTACATGAAATATTGGAGCAAGTATCCATGCAAAACATGGAGCTCCTGGAGAGAGTCAAGAGGAGGCCACAGAGATGCTCAGAGGGCTGGAGACAGGCTGGAGGAGTTGGGGCTGTTCAGCCCGGAGAAGAGGAGGCTCCAGGGAGACCTTAGAGCACCTTCCAGTGCCTGAAGGGGCTCCAGGAAAGCTGGGGAGGGGCTTTGGACAAGGGCAGGGAGGGGTGGGGTGAGAGGTAATGGATTAAAACTGGAAAAGGGGAGATTTAGGTGAGACATTACGAAGAAATTATTTGCTGTGAGGGTGGTGAGACACTGGAACAGGTTGCCCAGAGAAGCTGTGGCTGCCCCATCCCTGGAAGTGTTGAAGGGCAGGTTGGATGGGGCTTGGAGCAACCTGGTCTAGTGGGAGGTGTCCCTTCCCATGCAGGGGGGTTGGGACTGGATGATCTTTAAGGTCCCTTCCAAATCAAACCAGTCAGCCAGTCTGGGATTCTATGATTCCATGATTTAAGGTCATTTCAGTTGCCCTCCAATGAATGCAAAACCCTGTTTTCTGACCAAGAGGTAGAATTTAAGATCACCAGTAGAAGTATTTCTTCTAAAAGAACTACCAGCTCACTATTTTATGAAAGCAGGGAAAGGCAGTAACACTGGACACCTAAATGAGACAGAAATGGGCCAGAAGCCCAAAAGCCTGTTGCAAATAGCGTAATAATGAAGGAAAAACTACAACTCCTTGCTCAGAAAAGGTCATTTTGAAGAAGTGACAGGCTGCAATGCGAGCCCACCCAGCTCATCTCCATCAACATTTGCTTCCTGATCTACTCACCTGCATTTGTGGTTTTTTTCTTGCAGGAATTTTCCTTCTGAGAAGGCAGCAGCACTGGCAAGTTGGGCTGAAACCAGCTCAGGGTCTCACCAGCTGCCAGAGGGAGGTGGGAGACTGACAGGTGTGGATTCACTGATGTCTACTAAAGAGCAAGTTTCTGCTGCAGCTTTAACAGAGCCCAATTGTGCAATCGATCAGCTGTGAGACACAAATCCACTGGCAACCCAGCTTCATTACCTCTGCTGCTCAACAGAAGAGATTGTTTTTCATCCCAGCCCACCTAATAAACAGTACTTTGAGGAAACAAGGCGTGTGGACGTTACCTCAGTCACAAAGAGAGTGCGTGGATCGATGATGTCCAAGAAGTGCCTGAATCTGCCATAAAATGAAGTCTGGAAGACAGAAAAAAAAACACAAAACAAAGCAAAAAATGGGTTCAGTTGGAAACTGTGTTTCACCCGATGCAGAGAAAGCTTTTCTTTCCTCTGCAGAACTAAAGTAGCAACTAAAAAGAAATAAGATAGAAGCTCTTCCCTGGTAGTTCATGGTAGAAAAGAGAAGATGAGGAGTTGGACACCTCTAACAGCAGCACTGCTATTGACAGGATATGGATATGGATGCTTTAATAAAGGGGTCCCATCAGGCTGCTAAAATATCCTTTACTTTCCCCCCCAAAAAAAGACATCTTGCCTGCTTAACCCTCCCTAGGGGACTCCTGGGAGATGCCTCAGGCCACAAAAAACCCGATGTGAAACTCCAGACCTCCCACACCGAGTGATGTTGTCCCAGGAATTCACAGAATCATTCTGCTTGGAAAAGACCTCGAAGATCATCAAGTCCAACCATAACCTAAATCCACCCACCATAACCTTTATCTACCCATTCAATGCTTAAATCATGTCCCTAAGCAACATGTCCCACCCTGCAACACCTTTAACACCATCCCTGTGCTGCTTGGCTTTGTTCCCACCATCCCAAGGGACCAGCAGCACTGCAGGCTCCCTGATTTTGGGGACTGATTCGTGTGAAGGAACTCCTGCACCCATACACTGCTGGGGGGACAAAAAAAAAAAAAGGTATGTGAAATGATCTTTTCAAATGGTCTAAAAAGAGTTGAAAGTCTCAACAAGGAAACAAGTGTTTTTCTCTGTGAGGGGAAGAATAAGAAAGGGAAAAGACAAGACTAAGAACAAACCCAGTTCTGTGTCTTATCTTTATTGCAGAACTGTCCAGGCCCTAACTAGGGCTGGGATTCACTGTCGTAGAATCATGGAGTACCAGGTTGGAAGGGACCTCAATGGGTCCAACCCTTCCTTGGTAAAAGCATGGTCTAGACAAGAAGGTCCACCACCCTGTCCAGCTGCATCTTGAAAGTGTCCAACACTGGGCCAGTCCCTACACAAACCCAGAGCAGAAGATGGACTGCGCAACCTGGTCTAGTGGGAGGTGTCCCTGCTCATGCAGGGGGTTGGATCTAGAGGATCCTTAAGGTCCCTTCCAACTCAAACCAGTCTGGGATTCTAAGACAACTGTGAACCTTAACGTATGTCAAAGAAACCATAACTTCATGGTTTGGGCTTAGTCTTAACTGCACATTTGGAAAAATCCCATCTAGATGTTCTTGTGGAGGGATAACACTGTGCAAAAGCTGGTGAAGATGCTTTTGCTGGGAGCAGCCAAAGTGTCTGCAGGACCAGAAAGAGATCCAGAGAACTGGGAACAAAATCTGAAAGAAAGGGCAAGGAGGCTGTGAGATAGGCTGGAAAGATCACAGGCAGCTCCAAAGGAACAGAGAGCAGTTTTGACTCAGTATTTAGAAAATAAAAATTAAAAATGGACTTTAGGCAAGCCCAAAGCACAGGAGCATGAAATATTGATCTATTAAGAGCACTCAGGATACAGGTACATCATCAACTCCAACACCACTCTGGATTATTCCATCAGGATGCAGATGTAGGCTGAGCATCAGAACTGCCTCAGTGCAGCCTGGACTCTCACCTGGACATTGGCAAGGATGTTCTGAGGGTACCAGAGCCCTGGGACAGGCTGCCCAGGGAGGCTGTGGAGTCTCCATCCCTGGAGACATTCCAAACCCACCTGGATGTGTTCCTGTGGGATCTGCTCTAGGGGATCCTGCTCTAGCAGGGGGGTTGGACTAGATGGTCTCCAGAGGTCCCTTCCAACCCCCACCAGCCTGTGATCCTGTGAAGGACAAACAGACATGGGGCAGCCTGGTTTGGTGCTGCTCTCTCTCCCATGGCTTCTCTCCAGCAGAATTTGCAGCCCATTGTGGATGCAGAAAGGACACAGGTCAGGATCTCCTGACACTCTGGAATATTGGGACCCCTTTGCCCTGGTGCTCTCCAGCCCCATGCAGCAAAAGCTCTTTCTGCATTTGTAACAGAAACCAGCTCTAAATAAAGGCCTGGGATATGGATCCAGCAGCAAGGATGGCATTTCATCACAGCCTGGCATCATTTTAGGAAACATGCTGGTTCTCCTCTGCTGAAACCATCGACCACAGAGAAACACCACTGCCATTGCCTCCTGGTTCAGGCAGAATTCCCTCTCCCATGGCAGCTCCCAGGAATGTCCACCACCTCTCCTGGCAACACCCCGTTCTCAGCTGCGTACAAAACCCTCTGCTGTTATTTTTCCATGTTCTGCACTAAAAAAAGAAAAAAAACCCACAACCAACTAGCTTCACAGAACTTCGGGGGGGGGGGGGGGGGGGAGAAAAAGCCCGGTGGTTTTTAATTAGTGTTGATTTAATTAACACTAATCCTGGTACTTTCTAGCTTTTGCAAGCTTGACATTTTGCTGCCTCACTTTTCTTTTTGAGATGAAGATCTCTGCAGATGCCACTGTCCTCCACAGCCCTCCTGCCAGTGGTGCAGGAGTGACATGACTAATGGGTGACTCACTCAGCCCCTGTCACGTCATCCCAAGTGCTCCCACGTACCGTGTCCCTCTCCCACTGCCCACCCCAAACAGCAGAATTCAGAGCAGGACACGGTTTGAACAAGAACAGGAGGGGGGGGGGTGTTTAAATTTAAAGTGGTCTCATCTTCTCCGCTGCCGTTATCATTGTGATGGGCGTTTCATGGTGAGAAAAAACCTGGATGAAATAGAATTAAATAGAGTATCAGTGCAGCTTCAGTGGGTTTGCTGAGGACACCAAGCTGTGTGGTGAGGTCGACACGCTGGAGGGAAGGGACATTGGCCAGAGGGACCTTGACAGGCTTAAGAACTGGGCTGGTGCAAACTGCATGAAGTTCAACCAGGCCAAGTGCAAGGTCCTGCACATAGATCGGGGCAATCCCAAGCACAAATACAGGCTGGGGGGGAGAATGGATCAGAAACAGCCCTGAGGAGAAGGACTTGGGGATGATAGTGGATGAGAAGCTCAACGTGAGACAGCACCGTGTGCTGGAGCCCAGAAACCAACCATGTCCTGGGCTGTGTCACCAGCAGTGTGACCAGCAGGGCCAGGGAAGGGATTGTCCCCCTCTGCTCTGCTCTGATGAGACCCCACCTGCAGGGCTGGGGCCAGTGCTGGAGCCCCCAGTATAAGAAAAACATGGAGCTCCTGGAGACAGTCCAGAGGTGGCCACAGAGATGATCCAAGGGCTGGAACAGCTCTCCTATGAGGACATGCTGAGAGAGTTGGGGCTGTTCAGCCTGGAGAAGAGAAGGCTCCAAGGAGACCTTAGAGCACCTTCCAGTGCCTGAAGGGGCTCCAGGAAAGCTGGGGAGGAACTTTGGACAAGGGTGGGGAGGGATGGTATATGGGGGGATGACTTTGAACTGGAAGAAGGGAGATTGAGGTGAGACATCAGGAAGAAATTCTTTGCTGTGAGGGTGGTGAGACACTGTCCCAGGTTGCCCAGAGAAGCTGTGGCTGCCCCATCCCTGGAAGTGTTCAAGGCCGGGTTGGATGGGGCTTGGAGCAACCTGGTCTAGTGGGAGGTGTCCCAGGGGACATGGCAGGGAGGTTGGAACTAGATGATCTATAAGGTCCCTTCCAACCCAAACCAGCCTGTGATTCTATGATTTTACACCCACTTTACACAGCTGTAACTGACAGTACAAGGCACAGGAAAGGGAGAAAGAGACCACAGGTTTGAATGTGCAGGATATAAATGTTATTTTAGAAGATTTAAATTCACAAAGCTCCAGAGACTCTCAGGAAGCTGGTCCCATATCCCGGGGTCATTGCAGTCACAGTCACAGAATAGTCGTGGTTGGAAGGGACCTCTGATGACCACCTCCTAGAGCAGGATCACCTACAGTGATCACACAGGAACGTGTCCAGATGTGTTTTGAATGTCTTGAGAGGAGATTTCACAGCCTCTCTGGGCAGCCTGTCCCACTGCTTCTGTTACCCTCCCAGTAAAGAAGTTCTTCCTCATGTTTAGCTTCAGAAGTTGCCTCAGGTTCATCACTGGTGTCCTGCTCTGATCCTTGCCTGGTGCAACCTCAGCAACACTTGGCTCTGGATGCATCTCAGCAGCTCAAACCCCTCCTGCCCCAATCCTGTTCCCCCACACCTGATGCTGCAACTCTCTGAGTGGGGAGCCAAGAGTGCCAAAAGTCTCATCCTGAAATGAGGGATTGGTTTCCAGGTGCTGGTGTTGCCTGAACCTGTTTGTTCTGTGGGCAGACAAGCCCCTGGGCAAGGGCAGGACCAGGCGAGCAGGGTCAGGACAACAGCCCTGACTCAGGCTCCCATGGAACTGCACAGAAAGGTCCAGAGAAATAAAATAAATCCAAAAATCACTGTTTTTACCATGCAGAGCTGCTGACCATTCCTTCAAATGCTTCTAAGCCAGCAATCATACCTTTTGACACAAAACCAACCAGAGGTGCTGCAACCCAGGATGGGAAGAAGAGCTTTTCCAGCTTCATGAAACTGAAAACAAGTGTATGAAAAAAAGGCATGGGGCTTTCTGAAGGTTTTCTGCAAGAAGGAAAGTTGCTTTATCCTCCCAGCCTTTTTCTGGGAAAAAAAATAATCTGAATATCCAGGCTAGGCTAGGAACCAGGAAAACTGCCACGGAGAAGCAGCAGGCACTGTGCTATGGACCTGCTAGGAGATGATGGCCAAAGTGTCCTTTCCTCATATAGCACAAGGCACTTCATGGTGCAAGGTCACCAAGGGCCAACTGCTCACCTGCCAGCAGACAGGACTGGCTTCCTTCATCCCCACTTTTACAAAAATAAAGAAATTACCCTCTTGCTGCTGGCTGCTTCAAAGGAAGGACAAGGTGAAGGCACAGCTACTTCTTCCCTAGGTGAAACACAAGGTAGCAGCCAGTTCTCAGGAACATCTCTGACCACCAGGGATGCACAAAGAGACCAGGCAGGGAGACCCAAGCTCCAACCCCAAGGCAGACAACAAGGCCCAACTCATCAGCTGTGGTTTCCACTTGCATTACCATGAGCTCTCCAAAATGCAGTTCCACAAACATGGTTTTCCTTGCTGCTCTTACTATCACAGACTCATCCTGGTTGGAAAAGACCTTGAAGATCATCAAGTCCAACCATAACCTAAATCCACCCACCATAACCTAATCTACCCATTCAGTGCTTAAATCATGTCCCTAAGCACCACATCTCTGTTTCCCTTAAACACCTCCAGGGATGGTGACTCCACCACCTCCCTGGGCAGCCTGTTCCACTGTCCAACCACTCTTTTGGTAAAGAAATTCTTTCTAATATCCAGCCTAAACCTCCCCTAGTGCAACTTCAGGCCATTTCCTCTTGTCCTGTCATTATTCACTTGGGAGAAGAGGCCAACTCCCACCTCCTTACAACCTCCTTTCAGGTAGTTGTAGAGAGCAATGAGCCTCTTGGAAGCACAAACCACTCCTGAGTCTCCCACAAAAGGGATTCTGGTGTTCCACCACCACCCAGCCTTTCCAGCAGAAGGATTATAGTCACCCTGAGGCTTAATCACCACAGGAATTGAAGGCAAACTCTGCCTGCTCTTTTTCCCAGATCCCAAGAAACAGGATGAGCTGCAGTTCCATGGCAGGGAATTACCCTTGAATGCATCTGGATCAGCTCAGGATGCTCACGGGTCAGCTCAATGTCCCTTGTCACCACCACGGGACAGCACAGCAGAAGCCAAGCCACTAACAAACCTCCTGTTCTGCTGCCTCTAAGCCAAGTTGCTTCAAACAAGGCAACTGCATCAAACCTCATTCACTCCCACAGCCAGGCCAAGATTTTCAAGCTTTTTTTAATCACCCAACTGGAACCAAACAATTCTAATTAGTAAAAAACCACTTTCCCCATCCCGCTTCTCCCCCTCACGCACACGCAAGCTGGGCTCACTTGCAGCCAAAAAAACAGGGGGGAAAGACACAAATAATGGTTGGACTTGATGATCTTAAAGGTCTTTTCCGACCAAAATGGTTCTGAAGAAAGCTCAGCCTTGGAGAGGGGGGAGCAGCATCAAAGTGAGATGAGGGGCAGAGCGGGATGGGTGAAAGTCCCCAGTTCTACACCTAAAACATCTCAAAATCAACCCACCACGCCAGGTTTCATGAAAAAACCACAGCCCAAAAGAGCAGAGGAGCATGAGTTCAAACAAGTTTGGTTTGGTTTTTTAAACTCTGATGAACAAGAACCTCATTTGGCCAAAACAGAAGCCCTCTGAGAACCACCTAAAATGGAACCAAATTCAAACCAAGGGCAAAGTTGTCTTCTTGAGACTGTACCCAAACACCACCTGCTCAGCCCTCCCAAGCAGCAGTGTATTTACCACGACTGTGCAGCCCCTGAGCAAAAAAATATCCATTGTTTTTACTGCAAACCAGACACAGGACTTTTTTTTTGTTCCTTTTCAGATGCCTGTGGAAAGATGCTTGACTGCTGGCCCTTGCTGGTTGCCCTTCCATCAGTCCCCTGCTTCTCCTGACTAGGAGCCAACTGATTACTTTTTTTAAAAATAGCTTAAAGATTGTTCTTTGGTTTCATACAGTTGCATATAAAAAACCAACCAACCAACCAAAAACCACCTCCATCCCACATCCTAATAATTTGGAAATTTAGGGCCAAATGAAGTCAGATCCAACTGTTGCACCTCAGCTGCAACTCAAGATGCCTTCATGACCATGACCACAAAACTGAACCCACAGACCAGATCAGGAGTTTGGTCTCCAATTCTGACCCAAACACTTCCAGGCAAATACCAAAGTTTCTACAGGATAAGGAGGAAATCAACACCAAAATACAACAGTCTGTTCTGCAGACTGACTGCAGACAAGGAGCCTTCAAGAAGGGCTTCTCTGGCAGTAACACACTGAGGGATTGGTTCCCTCCATGGGGCTACAAGGACCCAACCCAGAGCCCCCCTGAACACTTTTCTTTTCATTTTCCAGCTGACATTTTACACTCGGGCTCCCCTGAGCACAGAGGCACTTTGTGTGATGGGAGTATTGTGTCTAACTGGGAACAACAGGGATGAGAAATGAAGCAATAAAGCCATAACGACATTCTTTCATCTTAAAATACATTCAACTCCCAAATTATTTGCCAGGAGCAAACGAATCCATTGCACACGACTGGTTGTCTCTGCCTCTCTCCAAAGCACCAGGTAAAGCCAAGTGATTGGGCAGACACTGACCTGACCTTCTCAGTTTTCTTGCAGGACCTTTTGGCTCTGCTAAGAGGAATGGAGAAGCCCCTGTAAAGAAGCTAATTTAAAGAAATCCATTCAGAAACACATTACAAAGACACTTTCCTTATTCCTTTCTCTTTAGTTTAAAAAAACAAAACAAAACAAAACTATTTAAAATTTGGAACTGATCTAGATCAGACCAGATGCTGCCACGTTGTACTGGGGTTTCTACAGCAAAGAGATGCCCCAGGAAACCCAGAGGCTGCCCTCAGGTGAAGCACAAGATGGCAGTTTCTAGTGTTTATGCTTTTCTTCTAAATGAAGCTCTGCCATTGCTAACAAGTGTTTATTTCCCTGGGTTATGACTTTTTTATTTTAAAAAAGTATTTTTTTAAAGCTTGCCTTTTTTCTTTTTTAGCTGAAGGGCTTTAGGATACCCCAAGCAGCTGGTGCTCTTGTACCAGACAGAATCATCAACAGTGACAAGTGGTGTCCCTCAGGGGTCTGCACTGGGGCCTGTGTTAACATCTTCATCAATGACATTGACAGTGGCATTGAGGGCACCCTCAGCAAGTTTGCTGATGACACCAAGCTGGGTGGTGCAGTTGATATGCCAGAGGGATGAGATGGCATCCAGAGGGACCTGGACAAGCTGGAGAAGTGGGCCCAGGTGAACCTCATGAGGTTCAACAAGGCCAAGTGCAGGGTCCTGCATCTGGGCTGGGGCAACCAGAGACATCAATACAGGCTGGGGGAAGACAGGCTAGAGAGCAGCCCTGTGGAAACTGACCTGGGGGTACTAGTGGATCCAAAGCTGGACATGACCCACCAATGTGCAACTGCAGCCCAGAAGGCCAAGCACATTGTGTGCTGCATCAAAAGAAGTGTGGCCAGCAGAGCAAGAGAGGTGATTCTGCCCCTCTACTCTGCCCTGCTGAGACCTCACCTGGAGTACTGTGTCCAGCTCTGGAGCCCCCAACACAAGAAAGATGTGGACCTGCTGGAGCGTGTCCAGAGGAGGGCAATGAAAATGATCAGAGGGCTGGAGCTCCTCTCTTATGAAGACAGGCTGAGGGAGTTGGGGTTGTTCAGCCTGAAGAAGAAAGGGCTCCAGGGGGACCTCATAGCAGCCTCCCAGTACCTGAAGGGGGCCTACAGAAAGGCTGGGGAGGGGCTTTTTACAGGAGCACATAGTGATAGGACAAGGGGTAATGGTTTGAAACTGCAGGAGGAGAGATTTAGGTCAGAGATCAGAAGGAAATTCTGTGTGAGGGTGGTGAGACACTGGAACAGGCTGCCCAGAGAAGTTGTGGAGGCTCCATCCCTGGAAGTGTTCAAGCTCAGGTTGGATGGGGCTCTGAGCAACCTGGTCTAGTGGGAGGTGTCCCTGCCCATGCAGGGGAGCTGGACCTCAATGATCTTTGAGGTCCCTTCCAACTCTAACCAGTCTGGGATTCTGTGATCTCAGCAAAACGGTGCTAAAACAAGTCCTGGGGTGCAGGACAGGCAGGGCAGGACCAGGCACTGTGGGAAACACCTGCCTGCAGCTCGTGTCCTTACACTTAGGCAGCCACTTTCTGCAGGTTGTCAGGATGGAGCACCCCGTTATTCCAAGGCAGGGCCCAGCCCTTCTCCCACCAGCCACCGCCTTGTCCCAGGCTCGGGGTAACACGTGCTCTTCATTAATTCATTATTACAACTGCTAAGAAGAAGGAATTTGATTTTATTTGCCTTTTAAATGCCATTTCAGTGCTGAGTGTTATTCACTCCTCCAGAGTGTCTCTCTTTGCCGCACACCACACACGAACTGCTTTCTTTTCCCATACCTCCTTCTGACCCTTTCTCCATCCTTTCTCCATCATTCCATGCCCAATACCATCGACTAAGGGGAAAGAAAGCACAGTATTTCCACCTCCCTTCAAGGTTTGAACTGGACACACCATCTATGCCCCCATCCAGCAAACCCACAGTTGTCAGGACAAGCCAAGGGAGGAGAGGATCAAGCCCCGGGGCACAGGAGCAGCCAGGCACCAGGCAGCCAACCAAACCAGATCTCCATGAGAATTCAGGATGGTTCCTTTTTACCAGGATAATTTCCCTCTCTGACCATCATTCTCATGCAAAGGATGGAGCTTGCAAGATGCCCAGAAGCTTGACCTTCAGCTCCCAGATATCCATCCATGGTCTTTCTCACCATTTCATTCCTGTGACATCTGCTGTAGTAAACAGTTCTCTGGGGCAAAAAAAAATGAAAAGTCTGAATAACACAAATTTCCTGTGATTAATCGTGGCTATTTTGGGATCGCTTCTCACCAGCCTGCAAGCAAGATGAACTTCTGCAGAGCACTGGGAATATTAATTCCCTTCCATGGCAGAGCAGTTCAGGGCAAGCACGGGACAGCTCCAGCTCATTTCAGTGGCTGTACTGAGGGCCCTGCAAGATCCAGATGACTCCAGGAGAAGGACTGGAAAGAAACTCCTCCTTGCAGGCTCCAGAAATGTGGAGAAGGGCAGTGAGAGACAGGTAAGTGACCAAAAAAAGGAACTGTGTATAACCTTCAAGAGGGCAAGTATTCCTCAAGAGCATATGCTGGGCAGCCCTGGGAAGCACAGGAGATACACACGACTTTACCAACCTAATTACAGTGTGATTTTTAAAAAGAACTTAATTAAGGCAGAGCAAAAAGCATGCAGGCTTGGGGCTTCTTTTTGAGCTAGAAGTCAGGCTTATGTAAACTTTTAAATTAATTAGGAAGAGATTTAAGGTAAACCTAACACAAGAAAACTCAAGCCATTGTGCAGCAGGACTCTGGGGAGGCACGGCCGGACACCTCAGCTGGGTAACTGCACCCACACCTGTGGTGCACCTCAACTGCAAGTTTAGGCTCAACCTACAGACTCTTCAGCCCTTCTATGTTTTCAGTTTGACTTGACAATATTAAAAGGCCAAGACTGTGTAGAGGATTAGCTCCTGCACCTCAGTAACTTTGGTTACCTGCAGGGACAGGTCTGCTCAGGAACGCAGATGGGACGTGGAAACCTTTCATAGGCATGATGTGGGGTAGCTGGGATTTACACCTTGCAGCACAAGATGCAAACAAACAAACTCCCTGTTTAAAATCCAATCCTGGCTGATAGAGATGTGAAAAAGCCCAGGGATGGCTTTTTTGGCAAGTCCTGTGAAGTGAGCAGATAAGTATCAAGCCCAAAGGTGTCTGTATCTCCCCTTCTCCTCTGCAATTCGTCTTTAAGGCGTGTTTGCAGGGCCAAGAGATTGCAAAGCATCAACAGGGTCAGTCTGTGGTGCTGAGGGACATGGTTTAAGCACTGGACTTGGTAGAGCTGGGTTAATGGTTGGTAGAGTTAAGTTATGGTTGGACTCGATGATCTTAGAGGTCTTTTCCAACCAGAAGGATTCTGTGACTCTGCCTTCAGGGCTGACAAAGCCACGTTTGGTGACAGCAAACGCCCTTTAGCCCAGGCCCACCTCATCTCGTACCTGCTGGGCTGGCCCTGCACACCCACAAGAGTTAAAGCAGTTGTGAACCAACCTTAAATACCCTTCTGCAGCCCTCTGAGAAAATCCCTTCTCCACAATGTTGGCCCTTCAGGAGAGCAGAGTTTCATCCACTTTAAGAAGTGGAAAATAACTTTACACTGAGCAGCACGAGTAGAAACTTCTGTGTTAACTCTTTGCTGTTGTGATACAGCTCTGGTTCCTCCAGCTGCCTGTACCAGGGCTTCTGGCAACCATGGCATGCCAGCAGCTAGCCATCGAGCTCCTGAGAGACATTATCTGACCAACAGCATCTTCATCTGAGCGTTACTGGAGGGGTTATCTTGGAGACAGGGAGAACATGGCTCTGCTGAAGGGGGTAATAAACCCTGGGTGTGCGTGAAACTCACCAGATCAGAGTACATGGAGAGCAGGAAATGAGTTGGGGGTGTTCAGCCTGGAGAAGAGAAGGCTCCAGGGAGACCTTAGAGCACCTTCCAGTGCCTGAAGGGGCTCCAGGAAAGCTGGGGAGGAGCTTTGAACAAGGGCAGGGAGGGATGGGACAAGGGGGAATGGATTAAAACTGGAAGAGGGGAGATTTAGGTTAGACATTAGGAAGAAATTATTTGCTGTGAGGGTGGTGAGACCCTGGCCCAGGTTGCCCAGAGAAGCTGTGGCTGCCCCATCCCTGGAAGTGTTGAAGGGCAGGTTCGATGGGGCTTGAAGCAACCTGGTCTAGTGGGAGGTGTCCCTGCCCATGCATGGGGGTTGGGACTGGATGATCTTGAAGGTCCTTTCCCACTTAAACCATTCTGTGATTCTATGATTTTTGCACTAATGTCCAGGACATTTCTGAGCATAGCATGTGTTGGGTTCCAACATTTGCAATACCTGCAAGGCATGTGCTCTGACAAGAGTGCATCTCTAAGGATGCTGTTAATACCCTGGGCACAGAAATGACATGTTTGGCCAACAGAATGAAACATCCTCAGCACAACTTGTACATGCTGAGCCATTAAAGGGACAAAAAGATGTTCATTGTTCAGGTGTGGGTTTATTCCCCTCATCTCCCCCCGCTGCCCCTGAAGGATTTCAGATCTGCAGCTTCTTTTTCATTATCATGTCCTTCTTAGCAAAGAGGACAAGCCATACACACGAGTTCTCCTTGTTGAGATGACCACCCTCGACCTCAGCTGTGAAGGAAGCCAGCTCCCTTCTTGTTGGGTTCCCCCCTGCTCACAGTCCTGCTGCACTAGCAGAGACAACCTCACCTTACTTTCCAGAGGGCTGACCCCAGTAAAACCACCAGAGTTTAACCGGTGCCACCTCCCTCCAGCAGCCAACACCCCTGGGCGGCAACCAACCACACCCACCCCTTATTTAGACCCGTGCTGGAAAGGTTTCCTCAGCTCATCTGACAGAAAAGAAATGCTAGAATTTATTTTGCCCAGGGTAAATGCCTGACAAAAACTCCAGAGCGTTGGGAACACACACCTAGGGCTTTGGCTCTGATCAGGAAGCACTAAACAAATCCTTTCTTAAAAACAACAACACGGAAACACACAAAAAAACCCCAACCCAACCAATTAGAGCTACTCGTCAGAAAATTAAGTCCTTATCACACATGCTCAAGCATAATGTCCTCATTTCTTCCTTTACCTAAAAATAGCCTGCTTCCATGGGGAGGCAGAGGCTTTTTTTTCCAGCAAAGACACACACACACACAAAAAAAGGTGACTCGACAAAACGCCACTTGCCCGGAGATCAAGAAAAACAAGTGGAACTGGAAAACAAGGGATGGGAAAAAGGGGAATTTAATAACCTCCAGAGGTGGTGCTGGGGGTGGATGTCTCCTGCCTGCTGTCCTAAATTCTGCTCAGTCTCTTTCCAGAGGCTCTGAGTCACAGTGGGGGAAGGAAACCACCGTGTCTCCTCTGAACCAAATCCCCAGGCAGCCGAGTTTGCTCTCCAAGGTTTTTGTTCCTAACACACAACTTTTCCTTGTTTTCCTCCACAGGGACAAAGATGCTTAGCACAGCTCCCTGCATCTCTCCCAGCCCCAGTTTTCATCAAATCTCCTCTTAAACAGCCCCAGACCTGCTCCCAGCCAGCGTTTCAGAGGAAAAGCAAAGGCTGTCATCACAGGGGGATACGTCTAGAATTTTAACAACCACCCGAAGCGTCACTAATCCTTTCCAAAACAAGTAAGACATCCTTTGTCAGCTGGACCACTGAAGCTGAGATCTTATAAACAGATAAATGCTGCAACAGGCCACTGGAAGAACAGGAAAAGCTGTGGGGAAAACACACTGAGCAGCTGATAGAAAAAGATCATGGTGTTTAAGGTCCACTGATCTCTCGGGCTGATGTGGATGTTCCTCCCCAGCCTCAGAGACTAAATGTTGGTAGCAAACACCAAGGTGAAGAGGAGGGGAAGTCAATAACCATAGCTGTGTGACCCAGAGGTGAAGGACCAGTGCCAGGGGGTGTGGTGGCAGTGGGCACGTGGCTGGAGCACTGGTGGGGCAGGCTGTGGAGTCCCAACCCCAGCAGAGCTGACCGCAGGGTCCGACCAGGAGCCCTAAGCCCTGGCAACACTAGGGCCTCTCTTGCTCTGCAGAGCTGCTGGATCCCAACCTGGGCTGCACTTTGTACCTTGGACAGATGGAGCAGAAGAAAGCACGGGAGAGCAGAGTGAGAGCTGGCAGGAGACTGGCACCATGACCCATCCTCCAGCTCCCACCAAGCCTCCACGCTGCTTTTCAGGAAGAGAATAAAACCACTCCAGGAAAGCACCCCTGAGCCATCCAGTGCTGAGGGCAACCCTCACCCTGGACCCAGGCCACAGTGTAAAGGCACCCAGCTCATCTCCCAGGAGTGGCAGGGAGGAGAGAGGACGTCTCCACTCAAGCGTGCAGGAATCGTTACCATCCTGCCATACCCCTCGAAACATTTTCTAAATGTTGCTACAAGTGACAGTCGCTCCTTAATGAACAGAACGCACCGATTCTGTGCCTGACTCGCTGCCAAGTGTGCCTCAAATCATCTGTGGTGTCTAGAAGGGAATAGCGTCTCCTCCTCCTCTCCTTATTAAAAAGCTCCGTCTCCCCAGCTTGAGCATCCCTCAGCTCACACAGCCAAGCAGGCTCTCGGCGTGGAGAAGTCACCCCTTCCTTGCTGGGGGGGGATCTGCTGCTCCAAGGAGGTCCCACCAGGACCTCCCATACAGGGATAAGGCAGTGAGGGAAGAGGAACATAGATCTGAGAGTTGGCTCCCCACAGGAGACTGGCAACCGGACTCCTCAGCAACCCAAATGGGTGGCCTCGGTCAAGCCAAGCTCTGCGAGCTGCAATTAGCAAGTCAGATGGTTGGCAAACAGCAGTCCCGTGCAGATGCCATGTGGATGATGGGAAAAGAGTCTCCTTGGAGACTGCCCCAAGAGTGGGAGGGGGGAAGACACCTACTAATGAGCAGACTTCTGCTCCTCATTCTTGATTTGGTAATTGCAATGGCTCGTTCCCCTCCAGAGGAACCCAGCCCAAGAGCAACTGAAGGCAGTTTTATGAACTTCATCAGCTGTGTCAGAAGCCTGACACGGCTCCATTAGAATGAAGCATGATCCTCGTCAGCTGTGCTGTAGCAGGGACCCTGCAGACATCTTGTGAATGGAGGCTGTGGAAGGTGGCAGTGGGGACAAGCTGCTCTGACCCCTGCACCAGTTCTCCTCACCCAGAACAGCTGCTGCAGGCCAAGGGCCTTCCTCAGCACTCCCCACCCATCAGGCACTGAAGATGGGGTGGCTCTGATGTGTGGATACTGCTTTCTCACCTCACACGTTCTCCCAAACCATGTTTCCTCCTCAGGCACCTCAGATAGCCCACACACCGTTTCCTGAGCATCAGCCCCTGCCCAGCCAACACCCGATCCCTGAGCAGTCGGGTGAGCCCACGGCACAGGCAGTCCCCTGGGAGGCGGCCACAGCACCCACTGGAGTGCTCATAGAATCCCAGACTGGTTTGGGTTGGAAGGGACCTTCAAGATCATCCAGTCCCAACCCCCCTGCCATGGGCTGGGACACCTCCCACTAGACCAGGTTGCTCCAAGCCCCATCCAACCTGCCCTTCAACACTTCCAGGGATGGGGCAGCCACAGCTTTCCTGGGCAACGTGGGCCAGGGTCTCACCACCCCCACAGCTAAGAATTTCTTCCTAAAGTTTAACCTAAATCTCCCCTCTTCCAGTTTTAATCCATTACTCCTTGTCCTCTCACTCCCTGCCCTTGTCCAAAGCCCCTCCCCAGCTTTCCTGGAGCCCCTTCAGGCACTGGAAGGTGCTCTAAGGTCTCCCCAAAGCCTTCTCTTCTCCAAGATGAACAACCCCAACTCGCTCAGCCTGACTCCTTAGAAGAGCTGCTCCAATCCTCGGATCTTCCTGGCTCGGTCCTGGCTCCCAAACCCAACCCCATCCTGCCCACCACCCCGGGCCCCTGCCATGGAGGACCCGCTCCCTCCCGGGGCAGCTCCTCACCTCCCTGCAACCTTGGGCTCGCCGCCAGCCTGGCTGTGGCAGGGCCCAGCTCTAGCACCGTCCTACCCCGGGGCTTGGGGGGGAAGAACGGGGCCGCGCCGGTCACCGGTACCCGGGACCCCCACCCAGTCCCGCTGTCCTGGGCAGTGGCCACGAGGTTCGAACCCGCGTCCCCTGCACTTCCCACCGCGCACCCCCATGGCCCACAGGGGCACGGCGCGACGCGCCAATCACCGCCCGCCGCGGGAGCAGCCGCGGGGCGGGGGCGGTAGCTTTGAGTGACGGGCGCGCGGCCCAATGGCAGGGGGGCTGCGCACCAATCAGCGCGCCGCCCTGCGGGAGGGCGGGACGAGCGGAGCTGGGGGTCTCTCCTCACGGGAACGGGGGGGAGACCGACGACGCGGTGGGGTCGGGAAGCTCCCGCCGCCTCTCCCCGTGTCCTTTCCCGCCTCCCCCTCTCCCGGCGGCGGTACCTGCTCGAAGCGGGGCTTCCCCAGCTGGAACGGGGGATAGTCCGCCGGTTCCGCCATCCCCTTCGCGCGCCGCAAGCGCCACTTTAAACAGCCTCCCCCCGCCGCCGGGCCCGCCCCTTGCGGCGCCGCCGCGCTGATTGGCCGCGGCCCACCGCAGCTCCCGCGGGGCACGCCGGGAGATGTAGTCCGCCCGGCGGGAGGCGGGGGCCGGGAGGGGAATGCTGGGACACGGCGGCCGAGGCCGCGGGGCAGCGTGGGAAATGGAGTCCGCGACGGGAGCGCGGGGCATGACGGGAAATGCTGTTAGGCGGGAAAGCTGAGGGGAGCCTCGGGGGGCGGCAGGGAGAGGGGGTTCACCTCGGGCCGGGGGTGTGCGAGGCGCCCCCACCCTGCCTGCTGAGGGGCTGGGCCCTGGGATGGGTCCCCCTGTCCCGGCTGCAACGTTTGAGGGGAGCACGAGGCCCCGAGGGAGCAGCCAAAGGGTTGGGGTCGAGCAGGGCCTCCCTGCTGCTCCCGCACACGGTGGTCCTGTGTGGTGTCAGGGCCCTGCCAGGGATGCACAGCAGACATGGGCCTTTCCCCTGCCCCCGTTGCCAATTCTCCCTCTCTGTTCTCCTTTTTGTGCAATAACGGTTGAATTGAGCAAAACTAACAGAGACGTCTGAGGCAGCCGCCCTCACCCAGATGCCAGAGCTCTGTTCTTCCAGCCCTACAAGCACATACACCTGGTGGTGCATGTTTCTGACTCCTTCACGAAGGACTCGCTTCCAACATATTCATCGAATCATAGAATCATGGAATGTTTTGGGTTGGAAGGGACCTTATAGATCATCTAGTTCCAACCCCCCTGCCATGGGCAGGGACACCTCCCACTAGACCAGGTTGCTCCAAGGTCCATCCAACCTGCCCTTCAACACTCCCAGGGATGGGGCAGCCACAGCTTCTCTGGGCAACCTGGGCCAGGGTCTCACCACCCTCAGAGTGAAAAATACTCTTCCTTTTTTCAACACCAACAATGCTTCCTCAGTGACGCTGACACAGCAACCAGAACATGGGTGGTGACAGAGGGTGCACAGGAACGTGAGGTGGAAAGCAGACGTTTACCTTAATTTTGCAATCATTTCAGCAAATAATAACACACAGAAAGGTGAAAGCCCGAAAACTTCTGAAAAAACCCTTCAGATTTCATCATTTCCTTGTGGAAATGGATGTTATTACTTTGATGGGAGCCTAACAATTGCTACTGACCTTTAAAAGACGTGATTAAAAATACAGAATAGGAAACCTGAGCATAATAAGTTCACTTTGATGCAGACTGATTTGTCCACTTCCGCAGGGTTAGGATTTGTGGAGATAAAGGCAAGGTCGTGTGGGGCTGGGGGCAGAAGGGGTGCATACGAAGCCATCTCCAGAATCCTCTTCTCTAGATTAGTGGAATAAGAAGTGTCTGGCCCTTCAAATGCTGGTGAAATTGTTTGGAGGATTAGGATCGATTCTCCGAGGAAGAGCAAAGGGGCAGCAAACAGATGGGAGGTGGGGATGGAGCAGGGAAGGCAGTGGGGGTATGAGGGGAAGGCTTGGAGCAGCAGAAGTGAAGGCAACCTATGACAGAGCAGGTCAGAAACACATTTTCCATCTAAGGAAGGATTAAACAATATAGCTCAAAAGAAAAATATCCCTTATTTTCTGCTATGCAGGGAAAAATATGAACATCCCAACACCTTGCTGTGGGGATGCTGCTGCTCCGCGCTGTGGATGTGGTGCTGATTTTTTTTTCCTCGCTCTCCTTCCATCTGCAAAACCAATTTCTGTTTTTAGACTAATTCACCACTGATCCCCTCCACCGAATCTTAAATCTCCTGCAGCTTTGGGTAGAAAAGGGACAGAAAAGGGGCTCGGTGCAGAGCCTGCCACAAGTACAACACCACATCCAAAGTCCTCAAGCCCCCACAGCTGGCTGTTCGGTGGGGGAGAGGCTCTCTTGTCTCTCTACACAGGGAAGGAGCTTCTACCAGAACAGAAAGGTGTCATTTTCATAGAATCACAGAATCCCAGAGTGGTTTGGGTTGGAAGGGACCTTAAAGATCATCTAGTTCCAACCCCCTCCATGGGCAGGGACACCTCCCACTAGACCAGGTTGCTCCAAGCCCCATCCAACCTGCCCTTCAACACTTCCAGGGATGGGGCAGCCACAGCTTCTCTGGGCAACCTGGGCCAGGGTCTCACCACCCTCACAGCAAAGAATTTCCTCCTAATGTCTGACCTCAATCTCCCCTCTTCCAGTTTTAATCCATTGTCCCTCATCCTCTCACTCCCTGCCCTTGTCCAAAACAAAACCCTGTGCCTGTGACTAGTGCTTGACAAAGCAACTCTTCCTTTTTTAATGGTTTCATCCTGTACTTCACGAAAGCAAATGCAGCAAAATCATCCGGGCTCTCAACAAACAGGGATGAAAACCCAGATCTCTCCCAAGGGAAACCCCCTCCCTCCCGCTGCAGCAGAGCCAGATAATTGATACAATCCCCAATGTTGACACATGAAATGTTGTGTAACAACAGAGGGGAGAGAATCTGTTTATCTAAAACCACATTTGGAGTGACATAAGACTATCACTTTTTTGGTTAAATACCAGAAAGAATATCAATTCTTTGGCTGATATCAGTCTAACCAGATCCATTTATCCTGACAACTCACATTTCCCTGGTTTGGGGAAGAAGGGGAGGGGGGGTTTGCTCTCCCCTCAGATCAAAGACACTTAAGTCACCACTGACGTTTCTCTCTGTTCTGGTGGTGGGGAGGAACAAGCCCCCCCAGATACTGAGCGAGCTCCTCCAAGGAACTGAGAGAGATGTGGGGGGCTCCGAGGGCCACCCCACCCATGACAGCTGGGGGTGGGGCTGGGCTGCCTGCTGGCTCGGAGAGGAAGTCACAGGAACATTTCTTGTTGGCTTCCATCTGTAAAACCAGATTTGAGGAGAACTTGTGGCGGGCAGTGAAACTCAGGCTTTGAGCAGCCTGTGCTTAAGCTTCCAAGCAGGCAGAGATGCCCAGTGTAATAATATAAGGCAGTTTTAGCAGGACTAAGGTCTTTAAATCCTTTTTTTTTTTCTTTCCTGTTGTGATGGATTCCAGCCTCCCACTGACTGCTGCTCTGCTCCACCCCCTGCAGCCCAGGGAAGCCCACACCAGCCCAGTCCTTCCCTTGGGCTCGTTTCGCAGAGGGTCACAGTTCAGTGCCCCGATCCTGCGAAGCAGCGTGCCAAACATTTCACCCCCCAGCCCATCCAGGCTCTCAGGGAGAACATGATCCCCCTAGACAGGTGCTGAGCTCCTAATGGCCCGTGATCCAGCTGGATGAAAAATAAACAGGGATTAGAGCTAACGAAACTCTCCTGTTGGAGCAGCGGAGTCATTTCCCGAAGCTTAAGGGGAGTTAGGGTTTTTTTGAAGGAAAAGGGATGAATGAAGAAAGCAGCAGGCCTGGAGAACAGCGGAGGGGGTGACACAGGTGGGTGGGATTAGGGCAGAGGAGCTGGAGGAGAAGGTTGGCGCTGTGCCAGGCAAGGTCTCCTGCACAGAGGGCAGAAACACACGAGTGGTTTGTGCTCACGCAGGGCGGGCGGACGCTGCGCGTTCCCGGGTTTCCTCCCCAGGCCCCCTCTGGCTGAGCTCCCTGGCGTCCACCCTGCAACACGAGCTCTCCTTTCCTCTTCCTCCAGCACGCCGCGCTGGGCTCTCTCCCCTTTCCTCATCTGCCAGTTTTCCCCAAATCCTCAGGAACGCAGGAATAACCTTTACCCTCCCGCTGCTCAGGGGCAAAGTCGGCGGTGAGCAGCGGGGCAGACCCGATCCCAGGCCAAGCTCCCATGGTCACTCAGGACACAGCAGGATTGCAAGGACACTCAGAGGAGCTTACACCCCCTCGGGGACACCCACCAACTGGGGCAGGGGGAATATTCAGAGAGGAACTTAAGGTAACCCTGCAGCACCAGCACCCTCCACGTGGCAGTGGGTGCTCGGGGACCATTAATGATGCTGGAAAAGCTGTTGGAGAAGTTGGACACTGTCATCCTACTTCAGAAAATAAACAGAGAAATGTCACTCATTGTCCAAGCGCTATCAGCACAGACGCTGTTGTCAAGAAATGAGAAGTATCTAGGAACAGCTTGAACAACTTTTATTTTTTAATATTTTTTTTTAAAGTGCTTAAAACGTAAATAACAAGCTCTTTATAAACATTAGTTGCAACTATTAAAACATGAAACACACAGAACCTGCTTCCTGCGTACATGAAGTACGGGGAAATCAACAACTCCAAAAACCCCAACACTTAATCTCTCCTGGTTTTGGGAAGTTTTTCTACCCCACGTTTGTTACGCAAAACACACGGCAGCTTCTCCCCAGACAAGTCGTAAGGCTGAGTCTAAGGTGACACTTCAGTATCCACATCCCTTCAGTTTTGTTCCAGTTTAAGGATATACCTTGGAGGTTCTTAGAGGAGCCAGTCAAGGCGAAAATAAATCACTTGGCCAGAGTTCTTTAAAAGCAAGAAACCCAGTTGTGGGCTGACAAGAAAAGCAGAGCACGGCTGTGAGCAACAGTGCCCTGTGGAAGAGCTCGTGAAACAGCTTGAGCCTGGAAAGAGAAAGACAGACCAGGAGGCAAAGGAAAAACACAGAATAATTGTTGTGGCCGGGCTGAAAAGGGACCCCAGTGCAAAGCTGCTGCTGGCCCATTAAAACCCTTCTGTCTGCCTGGCTGAGCAAAGAGCAACAGACCCGGGGCCCCTGCTCTGCACTCTGACCCAAAGTGCTGCTCACCTCCCTGGTTCTGCAAAGAAATCACTAAATATGGAGATCTGGGACATGAGCAATTTGAGAACATTTCCCCCAATTCTTTTTCTCATCCCCCTACTACGAGAAAACATCTGGGTCCTCAGAACCAGTTCCCTCTTGCAACTTAGATGTTTCAGCCAAGAAATTACACTTCTGTGCTGTTGTGTGGCATGGCCAAGCTGGCTTGCTCTTATGCAGAGAATAAAGACTGGGGTGGGGGGGAACAAAGAAACACACCTGCAGCACAGCAGGGTGGAAAAACAGAGAACATAGACAGAAGCACCTTTAAGATGCCTTTTCCTAAGCACAAGTCATTGTTTGTTGCTACCTCTGGACTTCCAGCAAGACGTGAAACATCAAGGCAGCCTTGGCTGTCGTCACCACTTGGTTTCTTTTCCCCTCGTGGTGTGTGGTGCCCAGGCCCCCGTGCTGTGTCCCCACCTTTGGAGAAGCTCTGTTCTGGCAAAGCCAAGGCAGGGATGTTTTCAGCCCTGTTTGCTCCAGCCTCCTGGGTGGAAGGGAGTGTGGGGCAGAACATGGGAGGGGGCAGGTATTGCTGAGAAGGCAGCACACCCGGTGTGTGCTGGAGCTCTGAGAGTCACTTGGGTAGATAAAGTGCAGAACATCCAAGCTTTGGAGAGAAAAGAAAAAAAAGGCAGAGCTGACTAAGGCAGACAGGAGATTAGGGAGGCGGTGAAACACGATGGAAGAGGAGGGGGAGAAGGCAGGGAGGTGCAGCAAGATCCTTACCAACACTGGCACTTGTTTGTGCAGAGCCCCTACAGCACTGGCAAGGCACGAGCCCCAGGAAACAGATCATTTTTCAGGGAGCAAAAAGCCAGCGTGAGATTCCAGCTCCACGCCTCCCCCTGACCAATGCCAGCCTGACAGGAGCCTTCCCAGCCCAGCACCCCTGCCCGGCAGCAGGGCTGCCCCTTCTCCCAGCCCTCCTTCCCACCCCACACTGCTCCCCTGATGCTGGGCTGGTTTCTTGCTGCCCACAGCTCCTCCCTGCCCACTTTCAGGAGAGCTTCTCCACAAGAAATACATGCCCAGAAAGTGAGGCCAGCTCTCAGGATCTTTCGATTATACTGGCAAAGAGAGGTTTCTGATACTTTCTGCAAGGAGAAACACCTTCCCTCAGACCCTCACATCTTACACCAGTAAGTCCCCAAGACACACAGAGGGAGGAGCACAAAGATGTGGGTGGAGAAGTGTGAAACCCCAGATTCCTTCCTAGGAGGGGCAAAGGCAGGTAGGAAGGAAAGGCTAGTGACCAGGTAACAAATCCTCCTCTTCACACCACGTTCTACAGGCTAGACGCTGCCAAACTTTGTCAATGACAGCAAGACCAAGTCTCCTTTTCAGCTCGTACCCCTACAGCCTGCTTCTCCCTCCTCAGACTTGGAGTGTGACCTAAAACTGTTTGTATCCAGCTGTATTTTGTCTTGGAATGTTCAGCCTGCTTTTCCCCCAGTGTCATCCCTCAACACCTCGAGCTCCCATGCCCCACGAGCTGCCCGTGCAGACCTCCTGCCCAAGACCAAAAGCAACCTGAGCTCAGGGGTGGGAAGGCTCTGCTATCTGCCCTGAAAAAGAAACTCCCCTAGCTCAGATGAGCACACAAAGAGAAGGGAATGCTGCCCAAGATGGGTTGCACTGAACTGAGAATTGGATTTGGGAGCCTTTTTTGGTGGGAAACTGCTGTTGTACTATTGCAAAAGGCACAGTTTTTCAAGGTCATGGCATACATTGAAGAATTAAGGAGAAAAGAACACGAAGGTTTTAAAAGAATCCAGTAACTTTGAGAGATCTACAGGAGAGAGAAGACACCTCACATGGCAAGACAGCAAGTTCCACACCAACTGCCCCTCTGCCTGCACGGGCACCTTCTCTAGCCAAAATCCTGCAGAATAAGGGAGGGGGAAACATCCTCCCCATTCCCACCACACCAAAACCTGCCCTGTCCTCTGGTGTGACCAGGAGCATCGCTCACCAGCCACACCATAACACCATCTATGGCTGTTCAACCAGGTCCATGGGAGGCCTTTGGATGGTCACTCAATGGTTAGCAGCGAGAAGCATCCAACTCCCGAGAGAGCTGGTCTACAACACCTAAGGGTTGGCCCAGGCCACCAGAGACCTGAGGCTGGCGTGTGGACACGGCCCAACTCGAGCTGTGCCTGGTGCTAATACTGGCATGAAGGGGTCTGCAAGGACCAGGGAATTGCTCAGCTCGGGCAGAGTGCTGGACAGGTGCCTGACCTGGAGGGATGTCATGCATAGAGGAGGCCAGGCAGCCAGGCATCCTTCCCTGCACATGAGCTTTGGTCCCCGTGGCATTTTCCTGTCGCCTGGAGAAAGACAACACAAAGTGGGGGCTGCCAGGGGAAAGCAACTCCTGTGGGCACAGGAAAGGGGGAGTGTGACATTGAGTATAAAATTGAGCTGTGGTTTATACATAGAGGAATTCCCCCCCAGGGCATGATGGTGCTGGGTGGGGGGGTGTGAGAAGATCTGCTGCAGAGCTGATGGTGCACAGACCATCACTGGCCCTTCTCCCACGTGGTGAGTTCAGGTTTGAGCTGGGGAATGGGAACAGGGTCATGGCTCTGTGTGCACAGCCAGGGAACAGATGCCACGTGGAGTCACATGGTGACATTGGCTCCAGTCCTTCATGGCCTCCAGCACTGTCACTTTGTGTAGTGACAGTCCCATAGGGTCAGCACAACTTGGAGCTAGCTCTTCAGAGACCCTTCGTTTTGGGGTGGGGGGGACAGCCTCTTCCAACAGCAGCTCCTTCCCCTGCTGCCCTGCCGAGCAGGCCCAGTGGACAGCAGCATGCTGGCAGACCCTTGCTGAGTTGAACCATCTCCAATGTCCTCGACCAATGTAACACCACCCATCAGCCAGGCTACACCACTCCAGAGAAAAGAGATGTGGAAGAGTGTGGGTAGAAGAGCAGCAGCAGCGGGATGAAGACACGGGCAAGGTGGTTGGTTTCCAGCTCTCAAATGTCCATGAAGCACTTAAAGCACTGGCAGGATGAGTGCCTGAGAAGAGGCCACTTGGTCACAACAGGAACCTAAGGAGGCATCTGCCTCATGTGGAGGGCTCTGCTCCTCCCCATAGAGTGGAGGATGGTCCACCACCCTATAGTTCCCTGGAGCCAGAGCTGGGATAAGCTTGGGCTGGGAAGGAGCAGATAACCTTTCCTGCTAAACTCTGCCAACAGAAGCCACTGGAGCCCTCTTGAAAGAGGAGGGGGGAGTGCAGGGATGTTTGCAGCGTGTTTATTGCAGAAGTGCTCTAGGCAAGTGATGCTGGTCTCTGGGGAGGGGTTACTTGGCCTTGCCTTCCCCCAGTGGGATCTGGAGGAGCGTGGGAGACTGTTCCATGATGCGCACCAGCAGCTGGTCAATGTAGTTCTCCAGTTCATGGATGTGCTCCTCTTTCTTGCTCAGCTCCTTCTCCCTCTGCAGCAGGAGTTGGATGAGTTCATCGTGGGTCAAGTGGTAATACTTGGCTGACTGGTCCAGTATGGTGGGATCCTGTGGTAGAAACCAAGAGGAACGTTCAGCAAGTCAACTGAAAACCACTGCTCCCTTCAGCGTTTGCAAGGTGCAGCAAAAACCAAAGCAATCGACAATTTCTAGGCCTGTCTTCTTTCCAGATCTGACCTGACCAGCCTGAGACATTGTGCAGCTACCTCGTCGTGTCTTTAGGAAGCAGCTTTCCCACATGCCATGCAGCCACCCAAAAATACTGGAGACAGAACAACTGCCCAGACACCCAGGCCAACACAGCCCTCTCCACACGGCTCCAGGTGACTGTGGGGAACGGATCATCTGCTCAGTCACTCAGGGTTTCCCCAGAGACTCTGTCAAACCTCTTTCCCCCCCAAGAGAAGTAAGGGCATGGGCACAACAGAGCTCATTAGCCTGGCATAACGAGGCCTGGCATTAGCTACTCGCCCTCTCTGGAGCTTCCCCCTTTCCAGCCCTCGGGCAGCAGGCCTGGATGATGGCAGGACAAGAGAATGAAGAGCTGAAGGACCCCTCAGGAACTCCTAGAGGACGAGAGCCCTGGGGGAGTTCACTCAGGTGAACCCCAGCAGCAGCATTTTGCATGTTGAGTTGGGGAGGCAAACAGATCAGCTGTAGACACAGAGAAGGAGAAGGCAGCCCTGTGAGACCATGTCCTCAGGCCCATCACACAGGTATCTTGCTTGCCTCAACATGCCTGAGTTTGAAATGCAGCCAGGCAAGAGGTGCCAGAGCAAGGCTCCAGGAAGCACCTTCCTGCTGCCTCTGCCAGGAGAAAAAACCCCTCAGGCCTTCAGTCAGGCAGCTGTCACACCCTCCACCCGTCATGCCTTGTGGATAACCAGGCACTTGCTCAGACTGTACAACAAAAACCACAAACCCAAGCAAGCAGTGGGAGAAGAACAATGGGATGAGAAGGTCCAGAGGCCAGGTCACAGAAGAAGGGAGGTCTGTAGGAGGCTGGGCAATGCCTATCAGGGATGTCAGGGTTAATTAATACACATGGTTCTGCTCACACTGTGGCAGGGCCCCATTCCACCTCCTCCAACACCAGCTTTCTGCATCTCTCTCACCAACTATAGAACATCTCGAGCAGGTGGGAACACAGCTCTCACCTCAGTGGTAGGTTCCTACCTTTAACTTCTTTGAGTCCGTTTTCTCCGGGTGAGAGGACGGGGCCACAGGCTGGACACTGCTCGTGGTGACTGTCTTCAGCTTCTCCAGGCCATTGCTCAGAGCTGTGGACAGGCTGGACCTGTGCTGCTGCTTCTTCTCACTGGAGACCTCTTGTACTGCAGCGCTGATGGGCTTCACTGCGTGAGGACTAAGGAGAACAAGGAGGTTGGACAGTCAACACCCTGCCGAGCTGGTGAGTGACACCACTGGCTCTCCCTGCCATTTTTATGGGGATGGGACCCACTTATCAAACCTAGTCAGCTCCACACAGCTCAGCCTGTGTTGCTCAGAGCTCAGCTGCTCTGAGAAGGGAGAGGAGAGCCAGTGTCCTGCAGAGCAGGCAGCCCTCAGCTCTCTCCAGCACCATTCCCACCCAGAGGTGAGATAAGGAGCCCCAGGATGTGTGTTTGGCCAAGATACAGAACAGGTCCCCATGCCCACAGCTGTGCTGCTGGGTCCCCACTGGGCTCTGGGTGTTGTCACTCCCAGCTGCCAGGAGCTGGCACAACTGGGGGAGTTTTAACCCAGGTCCAACGTAACCAGGGGCTGCTGCATCCACTGCCCAGAGGGACATTTTGCTGCCAAGGAGCCCCCAGATGAGTTGTCTGGGGTCACCACCAATGCCACAGAGATGCTCCTGCACCACCATGCACTGGTGCCTGTGCTGCCTCAGAGCCCCCAGAGCTGGGCTCCACCTGCCTGGGAGACACTGCAGAATTTGTCCCCCTCCACTAAGAAAAGGGAGGGTGAGGAGGTGGTGTCTGAACACACCTCCTTTGTCAGTTATGGAGCAATTACATTTTCATTATTTTTGCCTCAGTCTTCACCCAGAAGATTCCTCCTGGGCTTAAACAAAGTGATGGATCTCAGGGTGATGGAAAGGGAAGTGACCTGATGCTCCCTTCCTGCAAGGAACGGGCAGCCCCGGGCACCCTATGTGGGATGAGAAGATCTTAAAATCTACCCAGGAGCTCCAGGAAGCCTCTGCACTCCTCAGATGGAGCAGCCACCCTGCAAAGGGTGATACTCCTAACTGCTCAGTCCAAACACCACCACAGGGGAAGAGGGACATCTTGCCCAGAGGAACTCTCAAGCAAGGTGACCAAGTGCAGTCTGTCTTTACCAATGGGGACCTCAGGGTGTTGGTAGGACAGACTGTAGGAGGAGAAGTAACACCCACAGTTGCTGAGCGAGCTGTTAGCAGGGCTGGGCAGAGCCCTCTCAAGTCCAGCTGAAGCCATAGCAGCTCGATGGTCCTTTATTTCTATGTCAATAGCAGAGCAGGTGGCTTTCAACCCTACTTGGGTCAGAGATGATGGGTGAGGCTGGGACAAAGGCAGCATCCTCACATAAGGCATCAGGTGGATGGCCCAGGTCCTCAAGGCTGGTGTCCCCATGCCTTTTCAGTGGTGAAAGGATCAGGATGTACCAAGCAATCTCCCCATTGTGCTGACAGGGCATGTCTAGAAGTCCTCTTCGACCACCATGATGATCTCTCCTGTCACCCATTTGCTAGGAGAGGACAGCAATGGTAGCCACTGACCAGCTCCAACAAGCCAAAGGGTCAACACTCCTCATCAGAGCTGTCCAAGCACACGGACAGAGCCAAGGGTTCCAAGACAGCTTGAAAGGACAGAGAGGGATCCCACAAACCCAAGTGTCCACTGATAGCACCAGGGCTTGGAGAGGTCACTGTTCTGCACCTCAGCCTCAAGCACTCTCCAGCCTGGACTGAACCCTCCAGCAGCAGACACCACGTTACCAGTGATCCAGGAGTTGGTTGTTTGTTACAAGGTAAAATGGGGTGAGAGGGTGAACCAGAACCAGACCACGCACAGATCCTGAGAAACTGCTCCTTCCCAAGTGCTTCAAAAAACCAGCAGTAATGACTCTGCTTGCTGGACCCACTGCTAACCTCCTCCCTGGCCCAAAGTGAGAGGGGAAGACAAATCTGCTACCACTGCAGGCCTTCTACTGTTCCTTAAAACAGTGCCTGGGAAGGAGGGTGGCTGAGGAGCCTCCAGGATGGCTGGTCACAGCCAGGCCTGAAGACAAGGCAGCCCCACGTGCCACTGTCACCCCATACACCCCCCAGCCAGCACAGAGACTAACACCGAGCACGGCTGCAGAAGCAGGAGGCTGGCACCCCTCAGCAGGAGCTCTGCAGGACACTGTCACAAACACTCCAACCACTCCAGACCTCTGAAGGAGACCTCTTTTGGACAACTCTACAGAATGGAAACCAGCAACAGTCTTGGGATAGCTCGGATGCATTGTGAAAGCAGGGAGACATTTCCCACTGGAAGTCTGGTCTCAGGCAGCTTTCAGCCCCACTGTCAGGGGGACAAGATTCATCTCTGCAGAGCTGGAAAAGGTATTTAAAAAAAAAAAAAAAAAAAAAAAAGAAACCCACTCTCCCATTCCTTCCCACCAAGAGGGTGGTGGGTGCAGGGCTCCTGCTGGGCAGGGCAGGGGCTTTCCCCCTCAGGTTGTCCCTCTGAGAGGCTCCAGAGGCATTCCTCCACCTGCATCCCACCCCAGGACTGTTGGCACTGGGTCATTCCGGGTGAGTAGAGATTGCTTCACACCTCCCAGCCAAGTCTGAAGTCCTGATGGATCTGCTGAGAAGCTGGACCTGTTTCCATCCACTGGTTGATGAATGTGAACTTGAGAGGAGCAATCAGCTGCCCACACCAACAGCCCTGGGCAGCGCTGCATCTCCCAGGGGACACAAGTCCACAATGGAGCTTAACATATTCAAGATGAAACACCTCAGGGTGACAGTGGAACAGCCCTGTCCCTCTCCCCGAGAAAGCCTTAGGGTCATCAAACCCTTCTGGCTGGAAAAGACCTTTCATAGAATCATAGAGTCCAACAATTAACCCAACTCAACCAAGTCCGGGGCTCGCTGAACCATGTCCCTCAGCACCACATCCACATGTCTTCTAAACACCTCCAGGGATGGTGACTCCACCACCTCCCTGGACAACCTGTTTCAATGTTTGATAACCCTTTCAGTGATGAACTTTCTTCTAATATCCAATCTGAACCTCCCCTGGTGCAACTTGAGCCCATTTCCTTGCTGTGTCCCAGCACAGCTTTCCCCGACGCTCCTGAGGTCACTGCTGAGCACGATGAAAACCTGGGGAGATTCCCCTATGGCAACTTGGATATTAGGTCTTTATCAAGCCATTAAAACACTTCTCATGGAGAAAGAGACAACAAATCCAAGGAAATCAGTCTCTCATGGGCAAGCTGCTGTGCCTGCAGCAGCACACAGCATCTGAGGGCCAGACCTCCATGGAGAAAGGGGCTACAGAAGGAAAGGAATGACAGACGGACTGAAAGGGGATCAGCAACTCACCCCCAGGTCTCCCTGTGGATGTAGCAAGCCACTCCCCCAGCTCCAAGGGCTCCACAAGGATAACACACAGATCACAAAGACCATGAAACCTCATTTTCAGAAGACAACAATTCTGTTTGACATGGAGAAGGCACAAAGCAGTGTGTGCCAATACCACCGCAGCACCCGTGAGGTCCCCAGTCCTGTCACCTACAAAAGCCATGGCAGGCCACAACAGTCACCCATCCCAGTGCCTGACTGATGGGTAAGGAGCTGCACAACTGCTGGGTACCTCCACAGCACTGGAGTCCCCAGAGCACTGTCAGGGGCTGCCCTTTAGGTCCCACCTGTACTGGGAGATGTGACCAGAGACACCTTCCCAGCAGTGAAGGCACCATCCCACCTTTCCCCAAGGAGCAGAAAGGGAAGCCTCTGTACACTTGAGTGTTGCAGCTGCTGCTCTGAGCACCCACCTCACCTCAATGGCACCCAAGAGTCCTCCCACGTGGCAGGAGAGTGGGGAAGGTTCTGCAAATGTAATCCCAACACGTGCTCTTCTGGACTCTGAATTCCTCGGCTGCATCTTCAAAGCTGAAGCTGTTCCAGGAGGACACAACCTCCCAGCTCAGTGACCAGGCGGGAGGTGCTGGTGTCACTCAGGTATACTGGTCTGCCACTTGACTTGCCCTCTTGAACATGAATGGCCAGCAGAGAGCCACTGTGGCCACCTGGGAAGAGGACATGGGTCCCCACACCCAGATTCCATGCCTCCCGAGGAGGACACACAACCCCAGCACACCAGACTCTCAACAATCCACACCAGGTACCAGCTCCTCCTTTATCTGATGGAAGAGAAAGACACTCTTGACCCAGCTAAGCCTTAAAGCCTGTTCCAAGTTTGAAGTCTTTCCTTCCACCTCTTTTCTACCCTATCTCTTCTTTGTGTACATGCCACTGACCAGCCTAACAGGAGATGCCTCTAGGAAAGGCAAGCATCACCATGGGGACCTGGAAAAAGGTCTTTCCACCTTGCCTCTCTCCCCCCATGACTATTAGTCATATCTCCCTGATCTTATACATTAGTGCTGCTCCTCAGAGCCTTCCACAGAAACCTCACTAACTCTTCAGAGCTTCTCGAATCTCAACAGCCAGTATCCAAAACATCCATGTTTACAGGTAGAGAAACAAGAGGAGATGTTTGAGGACTTCTTAGATGTGTTTCATGACAGAAGCCAACACCAACATGACGACCAGCTCTTAGGTCCAAGCCCACGTTCCTCCCATGAGTCAAGCCTTGGGTGGATGCACAGTCAAGCCTGGAGATGACTGTGAGCACCTACTATGGACTAAGAGGGTCCTGGGACTACACTGCTCCCATTGCCTCATTTTACCCTTTGGGTTGCAGGACACTTCTCTTTCCATGAAACACAACAAGCACCACCGAAGTTCAGGAGGTTTCTGTCTACCTGCTGTTGGCAGATTTAACAAGGTTATGTCTTGGAGGATGAATAATCCAATTACGAACAATTTGAGGATCTGGCCTCAATAAATCTTAAAAAGAAAACAACAACAACAAAAAAAACACCTAACAGACCCACAGCTGCTGGTCTTTGCCCCCAAGGTCATGTTGCACATCAAACCCTGCTCAAGCCAAGGAGGAATCCCATGCAGGAGGGCTGGAGCTCAGCTAAGTTCTGCTGTCCCCATCCTCCTGCCTTCTCTCTCCATGAGGACACGGCCAATCTTGGCCAGATGGATTTTATCATTTCAGTGCCCCTGTGAAGCTCCATTTCCCTTTTGTCACAGAAGTGAGGCTGACCAATAAGTCACTGCTAGAAGACCCATGTCCCCATGTAAACCCTAAGAGCTTGATCCTTGGTGCTCTGGGCAGACAGAGCCCGTGACAACCCCCTCCTGCCCAGGCAGACCAGGGAAAGGTGCACCAGGAAACCTGGATGAACTGAAGGACACAGAGCAAGACTCCATACCCTAAAAGCAGCATCTTTCTCTGCTTCGTGGCTTTTCTACAAGCCCAAGACTGACCTGGGAGAAGGAACAGCCCCTTCTTTCCTCCGATGCACCACCAGAGTATCCCACTCCCCTTCCCAATATCCTCAAGGATAAGTCCCACTTGCTTCATAACCAACGGGCATCTTGGCAGGAGGGAGGGGAGAACGGCACTTTGCCACCATCCTGGTGAAACTACGTGGGGGTTTTTTGGCTAAGGAGGGAAGAAGGTTTTTAGTACCTGATGGGCATTCCAAAAGAAAAGAAACCAAAGCTGAAGTCATGGAAAGGGAGGGGGGCAGCAGCTGCGCACATGCCATGAAAGGGACTCATGGGAGCATGAACAGCTGGAAGCTCTCCTGGCAGACATGGAAAAGGCACCTATGTTGCAAGCACAGGGAAGATGATGGAACCAAAATCAGCACGGAGCGAAACGCGGGTGCAGTTCTGCTGCGGCTGGGTGCTCAGCTGGGGCAGCTCTTGCATGGGTCAAACCTTTTGCCCAAGTTCAGGGCAAACACGGGACACCAGTGGCCATTCCCTACCATGATCCAAGAGAGCCAAGGCTTCAAGCTGCTCTGTGGGACCACGGGAAGGTGAGGGAAGAGGACACCTGCAGCAACACACAGAGTGGCCTCCTGGGAGCCAGTGCAACCACGAGCTGCCGACATGGAGCTGGGGTCCACTTACCGGCCCCCCGATACGGGCAGAAGGGAGACAAGGGTTGACCTCTCCCAAATCACACACCCTTCACCTTCCCCGGAGTGCTCACCTGGTCGTCTGCTGGCAAAAGGGCTTCTCAGCTGGCTGTGTCTCCCTGGGCAAAACCACGAGCGCTGAAGCTTGTGTGTCACCGGACTGCGGCAAAGGGCAGGGCTGGGCGGCTGCGCGGCTGGTGGCGGCAGGGACCCCGCTGCTCGGGGGGCACGCGGCAGGGGAAGGGAAATCAAACTGTTCAGGGTTAGTTGCAGCCACAAGGAAAGGGGTGGAGAAGGCCAAGGGCTGGCTGCCATGCAGGAAAGGAGGCTGGCCTAGCGGGTCCTCGGGGAGGTTAGTGGGCTGGAAGCCTTTCCCAAGGGCTTCCTCGGGGAGGGTGGTGAAGCTGAAGTCTCCCTGACCAAGCTTTTCGGGCAGCTCAGCTTGGGCAGGGAGGGGGTCTGGTGGCTTCTCCACAAAGGGATTGGTTGGGGTGTTTGGGCTGAGTGCTGGAGCAAAGGGATTTCTCGGGGCTGATGAGTCCTGCTCGTGCCTCTCCTCCGCCCTGTCTGCCTCCCAGAAATCGGCCTTCTTGAAGTCTATCCTGCCGTCTGCCGAGCATCGGCGCCACGGCCCCTGGGGCTCGCTGCCAGGGGGGCTGCCCTGCTCTGCCTCCCCGGAAGGGTTGCCCACAGCCACGGGGGCACAAGGCTCGGGATGGTCTCCCTCTTGCCCAGCAGGGCTGGCCACTGGCCCGTGCTGCCTCTCACCATCACCCCCCGCCGGCTCCGGCTGGGGCAGACTCTCTGCACATGCTAACCTTTGGGGTAGTGCTGCTGGGCTGAGACCCTCGGGGTGACCGGCTGCCTCCTGCTCTTCCAGAGCTGTCCAGAAGGTTTCCAGCTGGCTCGGGTCTAGCTTGGAAGGTGGATTTAGTTCCGATGTACTGAGCTCCTCAGGGAACAGCTCCTGCTCAGAGGCCATCTCACACTCGGCACCGTCTGCAGCCCCCATCAGAGGGGATAAACCCGACTGGCTCCAGCCCTCCTTAGCACCCGACTGGCCCAACCCATCTAGGGAGAACTTTGACAGGCAAGTCTCAAACTGCTCAGCCATGTCTGTCTCGTTCATCTCTGACCGCTCTTCCCCCAGAGAGGTGTCCCCTTTCGCCAGCTCGCTGGCTGGTGCCTCCAAATTAGCTGCTGAGTCCGCAGCGGCAGATTCAGCATCCTTGGACACCGGGAACTTGCTCCCACCTTCAGCCTCATCCACTGCCAGAGTGGGCAGGGTGGGAGATGCAGGGACAGAGGGCTCGCTGCTCAGCCGGCTCCTCGGCAGCTCCACGCCTGCCTTCGGGACTTCCATGTCTTCCCATGGCTCCTGGCTGCCTCTCCGCCCCGGCTGCAGGTTGCCAGCACCCTCCTCCTCACTGTCCCCTCTGCCACCTGCGGCTGCAAACCACCTGGGAGGCTTGGGGGGTGGCACGGCAGAGCCAGAGGCCATCTCCTCCCTCTCTTGGGAAGCTGCCCATGGAGAGGGGCCACCGTGGCTCTCCCTGATGTCAGAGCTGATGGTTACACGGCTCTCGCCGGCCTCGAGACGCATGCTGGCCTGGAGCCGGTAGACTGAAGTGCGGATGTCGAAGGCTTCCTCCTCACTACCAGCACCCTGGGACTCCATCCCAGGCTCGGGGGCCGTGGGGAACCGTTGTGCTGCCACATCTGTGAGCACCCGCGGGGGCACGGCCACCACGTTGCTGCCTGGCAGGATTTTGGAGGTGGGCCCGGGGGTGAAGGTGCTTCTGGGCAACACACAAGCGGTGGCGCGGGATCTGCTCTGGGCTTCGAAGGCGGCGCCGGCGCCAAGGAGGGCTGGCTGTGGGCCCAACGTGCTCTCCTGACCCAGGTGCTCCTGCCCAGCCACGCTTTGGGTGCTCTCTGACAGGTCAGGAGCCGTTTCGGTGGCTATGGTCATCCATCCGTTTGTCCCTGCACTAGAAGGTTCCTCCTCATTACCGTCCCCTTCCTCCCTAGCACTATTTTCAGCCATTAGTGCTGTTGAAGCCTCTTTTTCCCCTGGATTTCCTGATGCAAACGCAGCTGTCCAAACTGTAGGCGTGCTGCTCTTCCTCCTCCCTCCCATCGACCCTGCAGACACGGGGCTCAGCACATCCTCTATCACAGTTGCTTCCTGGGTTGTGCTCACCAAGTTTGCCCCCACATCCAAACTGGAGAAGTTCGTCCAAGACCTCAGAGTTGCAGGCATTTCACTGCCCATGGGTGAATCAGCCTTTTCAAACACTTTTGTCCCCTTCTCCTGGGCAGGCTCAGCTGATCTTTCTGTCGGGCTGGCAGCATCGGGATCATCGATGAAAGCCATGCCCTCTGCTGCCACCAAAGCAAAGAAGTTTTCCTTCTTCAGCTCTGGTTTGAGCCTGCTGGTCGCAAAGGCATCGAAGGTGTCGTCCCACTCCGAGAGGGGAGGAGGGACGGCGGGTTTCTCATCTAGAGGAGGAAGGTCTCCTTGTGATGGGGGAGTAGTTTCTGGTACAGGGACACAAACGCTTTTGGCTGGAGACTCCCTCTCCGGGTCTTTATGTCTTAGGGAGGCAGAGGGACTGCAATCCTCAGAGGAATAAAAGTTCTCAGCGACCTCTGTTGAAGCATGTGGCCCAGGCGGGAAACTAGAGAAAAAGTGAGTAGGTGAAGGAGAATTTAGTACCTGGTCAGCGAGGAGGTCCTCAAAGAAAGGATTGCTCTGCAGGGAGTTGAGGAATGGGTTGGTAGGGGACAAGCATCCGGACTGACTGTCTCCAAGAGCGGGAGAGAGGTTAGAGCTTGGCATGCTAGCAAGATGGGCTACAGCAGCAGAAGGAAACTGGGCAGGGAAGCAGGGAGGAAAATGAGAAGGAGCATCTGAGCTGGTTTCTACCTGAGGAGACACTTCCAGGCTGTGGAGGGAAGACAAAACAGTCCTCCTGGTTAATGCAGTGACAGTGCTGTAAGCATACACCACACACACGACAAACGCTCCGGTTCAAGCAATGCAATGACCAAATACATCCTCGTCTCTCTTGTTAGGCACAGCAATGATTATGGAGCCAAGGCATGGAAAGGGCATGCACGACAAAAGGGAAAGGGCAGCCCTTCTTCTAGAACACTCCTCCAGATTTCCCCTTTCTGCCTTAAGAGCCCTAAAGACTCAGCAGCCCCAGAGGTTTTTCCCGCATCATAGAATGGTCGGGGTTGGAAGGGACCTCTGGGGATCATCAAGTCCAACCCCCAGCCAGAGCAGGATCCCCCAGGGCAGATCACACAGAAACGCATCCAGACGGGTCTTGAAAGTCTCCAGAGAAGGAGACTCCACAACCTCTCTGGGCAGCCTGTCCCAGGGCTCCATCACCCTCACAGTAAAGAAGTTTTTCCTCATGTTGAGGTAGAACTTCCCATGTTCCACCTTGTGTCTGTTGCCCCTCATCCTATCGCAGGGCACCACTCAAAATACACTGGCCTACTGGTCTTGGCACCCACCCTTCAGATACTTGTAAACATTAATAAGGTCTCCTCCTGAGGCCCAGGGACTCAGCTCATGTATTTTATCCTGATGCTGGTGGGTAAGAGCGGGCGAGGAGCTGGGCTGAGCTCTTGGATTACTGGAGCCAGTAAGACCCCACAGGAGTGAGCCTTTCCCATTTACCCCAGTGCCTCGTTACTCTTTTGGCAACATACCAGGATGACAGCAGAGGTGGTGCTCCCTCTCACGCAGGAGAGAAGGTAGCACAGCTGCAGGCAGCCAAGGAACAGGAGCAGGAGGGAGCAGGTGGCCAGGGTGTGTCCCAGCCTCCTCACCTGCCCTTCGTCATGTCACTTCTGGCCTGAGGTCCCGAGATGCCAGAACCCCCAGCTGGGACCCCAGGAAGGAGGAAGGGATTCAGCACATCTCCAATACAAACTGTCAGGCTCCTCCTGCACCTCACCCCAAGTCAGGTGGCTGCTTCTTTGCTACCTTTAAGAGGGATTACACTGACCTTTCTTTGGGATTTCATCAACCTTCCTTGGGGAACTCCTCTGGTGCTGAGCATCACCACCCCCAAGGGAGCCTGGCCAGGCTGGGGTTGGCTATTTTAGAGGTTTTCACATCACAAAGGGTGTGGTGTGGACACCCCATGCCCCAGCTGGTGCTCCAACTGCCACACTCCCTCCTCTTGACCCCCCATCCACAACATGAGTCGTGACAGAGAACCACAAAGATTTAACATTTAAATTTTCATATATACATAGAATGGTTTGGGTTGGAAGGGGCCTTAAAGATCATCTAGTTCCAACCCCCCAAGTCCCCTTGACTCATCCCTGCCAAGAGCAGCCCCGTTCCCAGGATGGGGCACCTGGCACAAGTGGCTGCACGGCCCCAGGGCCGAGCTGGTGGGATTAATTCCTTCTCCATGGGCCACAAGAGCTGAGCTTCACAGAGATCCCTGTCTTGGTTTGGGAGAAATAAGGACATCCATCAGCCAGCTCCGGGCATATCGAAGTTTAACGAGGAATTAATAAAGTAATTGCTTTGCCAAAATGCACGGGAGTATGTCCAGCCCCCGGGGCCACATCCCAGTGTTTCTGTCCCTCACCCGAGCTGCTGGCAGGGATCTCAGAGGGCACAGGAAGGTCACGGTCAATGCGCTGTCAATGGGCAGAGCTGCCTGGATGTCTCGTTATCACAGACGACACAAAAAGCCTCAGACACATTTCAAAGCTCAAAAATGCCATCTTGAGGCAAAAGCTAACGGCGTGTGGGGGTGCAGGCAGCACGGGTTGCTTTGAGAGCAGGCAGGGTTGGGTGGCAGCAGCGTGCCTCGGACCACGAGGGATGCACGGGTGGGCAGGAGCCCCAGGACACCACAGCAGGGGGGCAGGGCCCACTTCTCCCCACCCTTGGCAGCTCCAAAGCCCCCCTCACGCATCATCTTCTGAGCAGCTACCCTGGAAAGGTGCCTATGTGTGCAACCAATGCCACCAGAGTCCCCCTGTCCTTGCTTTTAGGTAGGTAACACACAGAGCAAGTGCATGAGGGCGATGGGCTCAACTCCAGCACCCACCAGATGCTACCACCAGATACTACTCAGCAAACTGGTAATCCAGGCACAGAAAAAAAGCCTCAAAACCTTCATTTCCACTCAAAGCTGCAGCTCATTTGGTGCTGTGGGCAGAGACAGCTCGTGGGTGCCCTCTCCTGCTGTCACCAAGCAGCAGTGGTGGCCATGGCACAGGTCCCTGTCCCCACACAGCCCAGCTGTGCTCCACCGTGTCCCCATGTCCTGTTTGGGCCACCACCATGGGGCAAGGTGGAAAACCCATTGCAGGCAGCCAGGCACACACCTCTGCAGAAGGTAACTGAGCAGCCCAGCTCTTCCCAAGCGTTTTGAGCTCTCAGCAAGCACAGAAAACCTCCAGAAGTGGTGGTGGGAGATGCTGCTGGAGAAGGTGATGGACACAAACCACTGCAGAGAGACCAGGAGCAGCTCTGTGCTGAGGAAGGTGCAGAACCTGCAGCTGCTGGGTGGCTCCAGCACCTCAGCTGGACACACATGCTGGAGCACAGGCTCCTGTTCTCTACCACTTGCTCTAAATTGACCCTTTTCCCTAATCACCCTCAAATTTAAGCTCTCCAGAAGAGGACCACAGCTGCTCAGGACCCACATCCAGCTGGATGAGCTCACAAGATCCACAACTGGGTTCTATCTGAGGTGGAACAGGGCAAAACGTGACAAATTTTCCTTCCCAGCTAGAAAGGGAAGGTGGCAAGGATCCCACCTGGATCTGAGGGTGGGTGCAAACAGCAGACACCACTGCCCTACCTCTGCTTGCTCCTGCAGCTCCTCCTTCTTGCTGGCACTTGATTTAATGCTTTGGTGCAGATGAAGATCCCTCATTCATGGTTCTGCTTCAACAGCTTTTAGTGCTGAGTAAGAGCAAGCAAGGCCTGATCCAGCCAGCTCTGCTGGGCTCTACCACTAAATGGCTACAGAGCATTAATTAGCTTCAGGCTCCTAATGAGTGCTTGCTGCTAATGACCTTCACAGCTGCCAGAACACTGAGTGGTTGAAGTTCCTTCCCTGGGGAACAGCTGATTCCAGAGCAGCTCCTCACCTGGGCAGTCACCACGGGAAGTGCCCTGAATTGCACTAATCCCCACCCACACAGGTGGAGGAACAGCTTCAAGCTCTCTTCAAGCCAACCCAAGATGACCTTGTCTTCCTTTCTTGAGTCATGATGGGGCTCACAGAGTGCTGGATCTGCTGAGAAAGAGCAGCTCTTGGCCACCAGTGAGGTGGTCCCAGCCCCAAGCTGCTGACTGCATGGTCTGGGACACCCTGGATCAGGATGGTGCTTTCAGCAAGTCCCTGATGGCCCCATAGCCATCACGACCTACACAGTGGTGTCAGGATGCAGCAAAATGAAGGTTGCACTTTGCCTGGGACACAAGGTGGGTGAATGTGACTCTTCCTGGAGGGAAGGAACCGTGTACCTTCTGGCTCCAGCACAGGAGGACCCAGGCAGCCATCCTGTATCATCCTCCCCAGCATGTGCACCCCAAGCCAAGTTAAAAATATAAAGACAGAGCTTCAATCCCTCTTTTTTTTTTCTGTGGGATTAGTTTTCCTCCTCCACATCCCCCTCCTGAAGCTTCCTTTCCCCTGCCCATCTCCCTTCCTACTGGGAATTCCAGCTCAGGGGCTGCACAAACCCCTCTCAAACCACACACTCCTGGCAGCAGAACCCGCCTCTCCCCTGGGTTTTCACAGCACCAATTGCACCCTCATCGTGCGACCCCTTTCCTGGGGACAAACATCCCCTGTTTTGGTTACCAGCCCCACCCTGCTCTCCCCATGTACAACCCACCCCCCAAAAAGCCCTTTTTTTCCCTTTCTGGAAGTGCTCAGTGAAACAAGGAGCTGAGGTCGGTGTGTTCCTCTAGAGGGAAACCTCCGCTTGCAGTAGCCTGATCGAGAGGATCTTTGCTGCATTGAAACGCTGACTCACCCTCCTCCTCCTCCTCCCATTCCCCCAGCACTCAGCCCTGCCAGCCAAAATAAATAGCAGGTACCTTTCTGCCCTCGTTTATTTGCTTGGCAGCACTTCACAGACGTGTTTTAGCCTCTCAGCATTCAAAAAAGGAATAATAAAAAATATATTGCTGAGCAACCCCCTGGAGGGAAGTCTCTTTCAAACGGCTTGTTCAAGGCAGGGAGGTTCTCTTTTCACCCCCTCCCTGAATTTCAGGCTGGAGGCAGCCACCCCAGCTCTGCAGTCACAGAGCACCATCCCCAGCCCATCTGCAAGAGGGTGGGAAACTCTGCACTGTGCAGATAAAGAAAACAGCCCACGTGCTGAAAAAGCAGGAGTTTGGGGAGGGCAGGGATCAAATCCAGCCACAATCTGCTGAGGTTAAGAGCTATGCTGAAGCTCAAGTGGAAAATCCCTCCTAGAAGGGCTGGATCCAAGGAAGTCGTGACCCTACCACTCCCAAGCTGCTTTTTGCACCATTTCCCAACCAAGCTGGGGAGGGTGGAAAAGCAGCAGGACCCGGGGGTGCTGGAGGCCCCAGAGCAGCTTCAAAGCCTGGCAGGGATCAGGAATTTCCTCCCACGGATGTGAGCAAGGCTGGCACAGCAGGATTTGTGGAGAAAGGGGTTGGGAAGAGATGGGCAGAGCAGCCTGGGACATTTTTGTACAGGGTGGGAACCCAGGTGGGAAGAAATCAGAGAATATATGCAAATGCTGCTTTTAAACAGCAATTGTGGAGGTGAGAGCAAGGAGTTCAGCTATCTGTGCAATAACCACTTTGCTCTCCCCTTGGTCCTCACCTGCCCATCATCCCAATTAAAACAGACAAGTTCTGCTTTAGAGATCTGCCCCAAAACCACAGGAATTAAAAAAAATAAATAAATAAAGCAGAGAGAGAATCTGGGCAGTAGGAGCCCAAGTAGATGCAAGGTGCTGACCCCAACACCAACTTTCAGGGGTGAGAGGAGGGCTGTGCTCCTCCTGGACAGCTACAAAGCAGGTTTGTCTCACCAGGGCTGAGCTGGTGCCAGCTTGGGATCCAGTTCACCATCCTGCTTCATGTCCATCCCCGGGAAACGTGGGCTCAGCAGGGGAATGGGAGGAAGAGGAATTTTAAGAGACATTTTTCACCCTTGCAGGCTCCCCACACCCCTCGTGCCAGAGGGGAAATGTCCAGCTCCATCCCTGATCATTTTTACCCTGTGACTGATCCAACACAGACGTGCAGGTGGACACAAGACCTGTGCCAGAGATGTCACCCTGATGGCTCCTGCGACAGGCTCCTCCACAGCACCACCATTATCCATGACACCCTGCTCCTCATGACATGGTGCTCCTCTTCATCCAACTCTGCAGCCTCCCAGGGTCTGCTCTGGAAGGCCCCATTCATGGTGCTTTGGAGGGGGCCTGTCACACCCATTGGTGTTCAACCCCACCAACAAGCTCACCTGGCCCACCTCGCCACTCCCCGCTGTCCAAGGACCGTGCTCCAGTCATTCAAAACCTTCTTCCCATTCCCAGCATTTAGGAAATGTACTTTTTTAGGAGCACACAATGAACAGTGAGGAATCTGAGGCAGTATTTGCCCTCACTGCTGGATATGAGGGTATGGACTAAGCAAGAGAAGTGACAACCAAAGTGGGAAGTGATTTTACACGTTCCCCCCTACAAAAGCAGTGGCAGAGGGAAGGGGCTTCAACCTGCCAACAGCACTAACACCATTATTTTTACAAGAGAGAACAATTTCTCTTTTCTCCTATTGCCAAGCATGAGATGCAGCCTCATTTTATCACCCTGACCCAGGCTGCAGGAAGCAGGACCTGTGGAGCTCTGGTAACATTGTAGGAAACCCCAAAGAAGTTAAAACAATTCTTTTAGCCTCGGGCCTCACCTCAAATAAACCTGCTGAGCTTCTTCCTTACATACAACCCTGGACCACACCACCTCAAAAACAACAAATCCCAAACAGTCTTTTATTTGGGTCCTAAAAGAGCAAACACTGTCTTCCAACTGCTTCCACTCAAGCCAGTATCAACACCCAGGAGCTGCCACGGATTAGGAAGACCAGGGTGAAATGCACAACCTTTGGGATCTGTTTCCCTGCCAGGAACCAGTGAACAAACTGTGAATCAGAGCTGAGGGCAGAAACATCCAGCCCTCTCCCTGGGTAAGAGCACAGACAGGTCTGCAGCTCAGCAAAACCCCCTAGGAACAGGACAGAAAACCTTCCTATGAAGCTGAAGTTAAACCCAGCCCGAAGTCAGTGGCTTCCTCATTTTGGAAAGGGTGTGGTTCTGCAGGAGCTGGTGGCTGCAGACAGGCTGTGCCAAACTCAGCTCAGCTGCAGGCTCATTTAAACCCTAACTGCAAAGCATCTTTCTAATGACAGGCCTTTTAACTCATTGCAGGTTGAGTTTTTTGGTCTTGCAAAGGTGACTGCTCCTGATGCTCTCCCCCCATGCTCAGCTCCAGGTGAAACTTGACCTGCCCACGCTGGGCAAAAAGGTGAGAAGCTGCTGCTTGCCCAGCTGACAGGAACCACAAAGCTGGAGGTTCCAGCTGAAGTTTTCCAGTGGGAGAGAAAAAAATCCTTTCTGCAGACAACCTGAAGACTTAAAGCTGCTCGATTCAGGGGCTGGTTCTCTCTACAAAGCAAAGGTTAATCATGTTCCTCTCTAGAAGTTAACCTGGTGACTGAACAGCTCCTCCAGATGCAGAGGGACCTCCACACAACAGGAGCTGCTGACTTTGCAGTTGCATGCTCGGGAGGCTGTAGGGGTTGGATGATCACAGCACAGATGGCACCAGAGCACACACCCAGCCTGACACCATCAAGACCTAAGAAGCTCTTCAACAGCTTTAAATTCAATCAGTGGTGTGGTCCTCAAGGTCCTTCGGTGTAAGGAAGGAGAATAAAATGGGAAGTTAGAGTTCTGTGTAATTAGAATAAGTAATGATGTTGCAATTAATGGCCAGAAAAACTGAAGAACCAGGAACTAGAGACAGTCCATCACCCTTTGATGATGGAAAGGCCATTTCTCCATCAAATGAGACTCAGTCACCATCTCCCACGCCCCAGCCTGGGCCATATGCTAGGTAGGACAAGTGTTTCTTGTGACATTCCCCCAAGGTGCTCACCTATCCCAGCCCCCAAAGCCCCAGACACTGGGTTTCCCCTCCCAGCCAGGCAGCTCTAGCACTTCACCATCCTCCTCCACCAGAGACTCCTCCTAATGTCTACCTTAAATTTCCCTTGCTACAGCTTAAGCTCATTACTTCCCATTTTCAAATTGCAAACTGCAATTAAAGCCCATTCAGGTGCTTAAATACACCCCAAAAGGGGCCCCTGTGAGTTTGTTCCCTCCAGCCTGGATATCTTATGGGTTTGTTTTTCACACCTGATCTTTCCTATTCTAGGACTTAAGCAGCAGGTTTATTATCACCAAATTAAAAAAAAAATAAAATATGAGAATAATACCAAGTGGTAATATCCTGTCATTCCTCAATCACAGATCTCAGAAACAAACCTTGGACTGGGATGTGACACCAAATAACTACGGGAGCTTCAGGTCTCCTGGAAATGGAAGACCTGCACAGAGGAAAGCAGCCCCAGCAGTCCCAGGACCTCACGTTCATCTCTGCAGCTGCTGGAGCAGCTGGAGGGCAGGGAGCCTGGTCCTTCCTTCCCCCATCACCTCCTCCATGTGAGCCAGCCCTCGGTCCCCAGCAAAAGGCTTCAGGGGAAGGAGCTCCAGGCCCTGCCAGATGGGGTGTTTGTGACTGGGGGAGCAGCTCCCCACCTGCCTCTGTGTCCCCAGCTCTACCCGTGCACTGGGAGCACTGGCAGGACCCAGCCCCACCTGCTCCTCTCCCACCCTCACACCGACAGCACACGGTCCTCTGGAGGGACACACAGCACAAGGACACGTGGCCCTTGGTCTTTGGGAAGGGGGTGGCAGCACGTTCTCACCTCCTGTTGGCCTTCAAGACCACTCCGAGCACCACATCTTGCTTTGGGGTGGGAAGGGGAGGGCTTTTGGAGCTGCCCCTGTTCTGCAGCCACGTGCTCACCCCCTCCCTTTGGTCTGAGCAGCACTTTAAAAGCAGTTTAACCCCTGTGGGAATCTGGTTAGGTTGAATAAACCACGAGTGCCCTCCCTCATTAAAGGAGGCTTAGACTGAATTAAAACCTTTCTGCTTAATAAATTAGGTTAAAGTCAGCCCAGATTAGAAAATCTCTATAATAAATCAACCCTGTAGATTCAACCAGCTCTCAACTGCTGGTTATTTTGTCTGGCTGCTTTTAACCCTGTTTCTTCCTTCTCCCTGAGCAATGACACCACCACACGGGGCTCCTGGTGGACCTCTGGACCCCAGCTCAGCTGCTGGGGGCTACAGGGATGGAAGTGGGCGACACACCATCGTGATGAAGCCTGCACAGAAACAGCACCAACACCACCTTTGGTGTGCCCCAAATTCAGTGCTGAGGGTTTGGAGGGATGAATCATCACATAAAGCAAGAACAATTAGAGATTGGTCATTGGGAGAAAGGAAGGCTGGGGTGGGATGGGAAGAGGAAAGAGCAGGGCTGGGATTAGTTCCTTCAGAAGTATTAATAATCTCTCAAGCTACCAAAGCAAGGCAGGCCAGGCTGGACCACTGGCAGAGAGGGGGTGGGAGGATCATAAAAAACCATGTGATTACATGTCACTGTGTCCCACATCCTACAGTGACTGCCAGGGAATCTCTTTTAGCTTATTAAAGGATAATGATCCTTTACTTCGAGGCCACAGAAACACTTGGCATGACCACGCTGAACATCACCTCTGCAGAGGGAAATGTCTCCCTCTCCATGATGGGGATCCCTCCCTTCCCCAGCTGGGAAACACGGCCCAGGAGGGCAAATGGAGTTGGTTGGTGGCAGAAGCCAGGGAGGATCCAGGAAAAACCACCCTCCCTTTGAGACGTTTAAGACCAAGGAAGCGTTTTCCCTGCTGCCACCCTGACTGAGCACTGGGGACCAGTCCTCCCCTGATGGAGAGCACCCAACAGTGCAGTCACTGAGGACGAGAGGCTGGGGCAGCAGTTTGGTGGCCAGGACATCAACACACCCCGTTTCACTGACCTGGGTTTCTGAGGGGACTCTTTGGGCTCCTTCAAACCAAACCAGCTGCTGGTTTTGTTCCTCTCATCTCCGCCTGCGTGCACGGAGGAGCTGTGGGAGGGTCCCACCTTCTCCCCCTGGCCTTTGCTCCCCGCCTCGCCCTTGTTGCCCCCGTGGTGGAAGAGGCCACTCTTTGCTTTCTTGTCTTCCTTCCTCATTTCCTCGGGTTGTTTGTCCTTTGTTGTATCCGTGGAGAAGACCATGGGTGTTGCAGCTTGAGTCGGCTTGTTCTCTAAGCGACTGTTTTCTTCCATCTTGGCTCTGCCCAGATGGTTGCTGAGGGTGACAGCTTTCGTGGACACCCTGAGCTCCTCCTGCAAGGCTAAGCTGGGAGGAGAGGGGATGAACCTGGGCTCGTCTCTCTGCTGCGTCCTCTCAAAGCTGCTGACCCCCCAGGGCACCTGGTGGGGGTCGGGGTGGAGGGGGGTGAAGCCAAAGGCCTCCTCCTGCCGCCTGGGCCCGGCGGGCACGGCCAGCGGCGCAGAGCTCTGCGGGACAGACACGGGGCTCTTTGGTGCAGGCTCGTCGCTGTAAACGTGGCTCCCGTTGATGCAGAGGGAAGATCTGGACACGGGATCATTCTTTGGCTTCAGGCTTTGGATTGCTTTGGGCTCCAGGACCGGGCTGACCTGGGAGACATCGTCACTGAAGGCTCTCTTGTGGGTCAGCTTTGGAGACGGCAGATAATCCTTCACTGGGGGAAATAAAACACCAAGGAGAGGTGAGGCCACCTGAGTAACAGGCACAGGGATGAGACAAACATCCTCATCTTCGACTTGCAAATAGTAAAGAGATCTGTGAAATCAGACTGGCTTTCTCCCTCCAGGCTCTGCCAGATTATAATTAAATTACTGGCAACGCAAAGCGCAGGTGATAAGTACGTGGCTGTACAGGCCTTACAATGTCCTCCTCAAGCTCATCACCTCCCACTGCAGGATCCAGAGGGAGTCCCTGTCAGATGACAAACCCCTTGTCTGAGAGGATCTGAGGTTGATAATAAATGCAAGAAACTACCCAGAAGGTACCTAAAGGGCTTATCCTTCCATGTGATTAAAGAGTTTGCATGGAATAAAAGACAAGGAGCCTCTGACTGTGCTCTGACAGGCCAAGCTGCTGCTCCGTGTGATACCAGCCAGGAGGCACCACCACCTGCTTCTCCCTCCCACTGCATGACCCTGGGGCTATCCACAGAATCACACACAATCATTCTGCTTGGAAAAGACCTTTAAGATCATTGAGTCCAACCATAACCCAACTCTACCAACCATTAACCCAACTCTACCAAGTCCAGTGCTCAATCCTAATGCTCAGCAGATTTTTGGGGTTATGTGGAGAGTCCGGTGGGAAGGACTGCCTGGATGTCAGGAGACAGGCAGCTGCTCTCCCCTCCTAGTTGGAGATAGTGTCTCCTTCACCATGAAGTGAAGCCACTAAGGTGATGAAGGGGCTGGAGCATCTGCCCTGTGAGGAAAGGCTGGGAGAGCTGGGGCTGTTCAGCTGAGAGAGAAGGAGGCTGAGGGGGGATCTCATCAGTGCTGATCAATATCTACAGGGGGTGTCAGGAGGATGGGGCCAGACTCTTCCCAGTGGTGTCCAGTGACAGGACAAGGGGCAATGGGCACAAACTGGGACACAGGAGGTTTAACCTGAACATAAGAAAATCCTTTTTTACTCTGAGGGTAACAGAGCCCTGGGACAGGCTGCCCAGGGAGGCTGTGGAGTCTCCATCCCTGGAGACATTCCAAACCCACCTGGACATGTTCCTGTGTGATCTGCTCTAGGGGATCCTGCTCTGGCAGGGGGGGTTGGACTAGATGATCTCCAGAGGTCCCTTCCAACCCCCACCTGCCTGTGAGTCTGTGATGTGAGGATGATGGGGCCAGACTGGTGCCTCCACCACACTCGGGACCATCACCCAGCACAAACCAAGAGGCACCACGGGGGCAGCTTCACCAGCACATACCCAGGGACTCCCACCCAGTATGGGAACTTGCTGTCTCCAGCCAATTAAACCATTAAATGATACATTTTGTTTTCAAGGGACGGCAAGAATTAATTCCCTACAAGAGCCTGTTTTGTTTGCAAATCACCGCTCGCCAAGCCAGCAGCTCAGATTGCTTTAATCACTGGGATCCAGCCACGGCTCCAGCTCTGCCTCCAGGCCTGAGGAGCCTCATTAGACAGCCAGGGCAGCAGGAACGTGCCCTGCTTCACCCAGGCCTCTGCCAGGGGCCTTCTGCTACGAGGCAGGGTCAGCACCCTGCTTTTGGGGGGCAAAGACAGGGTCCCAAAGCACCCTCAAGCTCACGGTGAGCAGCAGGGAGCAGCTGCAGCATCAGCCCAAGTCAGGCTGTTCACACACAGGCTCTGCATGAACATTTGAGACATCTCCCCATGTCCTGGCAGAGATGTTACTGCCAGCGTGGAGAGCTACTCTGCTCTGGTGAGGCCACACCTGGAGTGCTGTGTCCAGCTCTGGAGCCCTCAGCACAGAGAAAGACATGGAGCTGTTGGAGAGGGCTCCAGAGCAGGGCCATGAAGATGATCAGAGGGCTGGAGCAGCTCTGCTCTGGAGACAGGGAGTTGGGGCTGTTCAGCATGGAGAAGAGAAGGCTCCAGAGAGACCTTAGAGCACCTTCCAGTGCCTGAAGGGGCTCCAGGAAAGCTGGGGAGGGACTGTGCACAAGGGCAGGGAGGGATGGGACAAGGGGGGATGGTTTTAAACTGAAAGAGGGGAGATTTAGGTTAGACATCAGGAAGAAATTCTTCCCCATGAGGGTAGGAAGGTGCTGGAATAGGTTGCCCAGGAAGGTTGTTGATGCCCCCTCCCTGGAGGTGTCCAAGGCCAGGTTGGATGAGGCTTGTGCAGCCTGGTCTGGTGGGAGGTGTCCCTGCTCATGGCAGGGAGGTTGGAACCTGATGGTCTTGAAGGTCCCTTCCAACCTCAACCATTCTATGATTCTAAGATTCTATGATTCTAGGAGGGCTTGTGCAGGATGCTGCTTCTTAGGGGAGCAGTTAGTGAAGGGATTTGCAGGAAAGCCTCAACAACCCCTTACAAGGAAAAGACGGGGAAAAAACACAAGGGGAGTGGGGATTAAACCATTATCCTCTTACCAGAGTGCTCTGTGGACAGACTGCTGTGTCTGCTCGGGGACTGGGGCACCTCAGGAGCATTTGCAGCCCAGCCCAGGCTGGCAGAAGAGATGGTGCTGTCGGAACCCAGGGAGGTGTTGGATTGTGTCAGGGACGACTTGCGCAGCTTGTTCTTCAAGAAGAAGCCCTTGACTTTGGACTTCTTGCCCCCGATGTCGTAGTCATCCTCCGTGTCGAGGCCGCCCATGGTGCTGGGGATGATGGCAGAGGCTGACTCCAAGTCATATTTCTTCTTGCCTTTCACCTTGTCCTTCAGCTTGCCGAAGGGCGACCGCGGCTTGTCCTTCATGGACAGGTCGAACATGCTGGCCGTGAGGTTGTTGCGTGTAAACTGGATGCTCACCAGGATCTCACCACGTTCCTTCTCCTTCTTCCCAGCCTTGGAGTGTAGCTTGTGCCACCTGGAGCCAAAGAGGAAAGAAAAGGAAAGGCCCATATGTCATTTCTAGGAGCCACAAGCCAGGAAGACCTGGGGGAAGATGCTACAGTGGCCTTCTAAGAGCTGTCTCCATCCTCATCCTAAAGCACAGAATCACAGAATCATAGAATGTGTGGGGTTGGAAGGGACCATTAAAGGTCATCTAGTCCAGCCCCCCCTATAGTGAGCAGAGGACCTTTTTGACTAGATCAGGTTGCTCAGAGCCTCATCAAGCCTGACCTTGAGTGTCTCCAGGGATGGGGCCTCCACCATCTCCCTGAGCAAGCTGCTCCAGTGCTTCACCACCTTCATAGTCTTCATAGTGAAGAACTTCTTCCTGATACCCAATCTGCATCTACCCTGCCCTAGTTTAAGGCCATTCCCCTTTGTCCTCTCACTCCCTGCCCTTGTCCAAAGCCCCTCCCCAGCTTTCCTGGAGCCCCTTCAGGCACTGGAAGGTGCTCTAAGGTCTCCCTGGAGCCTTCTCTTCTCCAGGCTGAACAGCCCCAACCCTCTCAGCCTGTCTCCAGAGCAGAGCTGCTCCAGCCCAAGGATCATCTTCATCACCCTTCAAATTTCTGCAGGGTCACTCGAGACGTTGTTGTGAGCCCGTGTTTAAAAAAAAAAAAAGACAGTGCTTTGTTCTTGAGTTTTAAATATTCAAGAGCCAGTGACTCAGAAGAAACCCTTCCAAGTCAGAGATGGTACCTAATGGCAAAGGCTCTCCACAACATCCATCACAACACCTTCATGCCAGACCTGCTGTGCCTCACCCTCCATAAAGATGCTGCAGTCTGCCTGGAATTGTCCTTGCATCAAGCATTTAGAGGATACTGCATCCCAGGAACTCTTCATGGGCAGGAGGAGCTGCTGGGCAGCACCTACACTATCCAACCCAAGCCTGGTTACTGGATTTTTGGGAAGCATCTGCATTCCCACAGCTGGTCAGCAGCAGGCCCCAGCTTTGGGATTGGTGATGACCCCATGTGATGGTGGAGGATGCAGCACATCTATTTGTCCATCCCCTTCCTCTCCTCTACATCCCTCAGTTCTGCTGAAATGCCTGGAAAATCTGAGGCAGCCAGAAGCCTGAGCTGAGGAAGGAAAAGGACTTTAACACCATCGTGCTGGTGGCCAAAGCCCAGCACCAGCTGCTGGGGCTGGTGAGAGCTCCCAAAGGAGATACTGGCCATACCCACCAGTGCAAAAGCTTCTCCTGACTCCACAGCAGGTTACTGGGGATGCTCCTGCTGCCCTGCCCCAGATGAAACCCATAACCCCAGAGCTTTGCACATAGAGATGGAAGGAGCATGGGAAAAGCCTCCAAAACTTTTAATGCAGAAGGGAAAAAAAACCTTCTAAGCTTCACTTAGGGCCCAATCCTTCTGCAGGAAATAGCCAGTGCACCAGCAGGGCATGGAGCAACCCCTGGTAGGACATGGGAGAGGGGTCTTGCCTCCTGCCAGCTGGAATGAATGGTGGGTGAGAGGACATGCTTATGGAGATGTTGGAGTAAGTCCAGGGGAAGCCACGAAGATGATCAGAGGGCTGGAGCAGCTCTGCTCTGGAGACAGGCTGAGAGAGTTGAGAGTGTTCAGCCTGGAGAAGAGAAGGCTCCAAGGAGACCGTAGAGCACCTTCCAGTGCCTGAAGGGGCTACAGGAAAGCTGGGGAGGGACTTTTGACCAGGGCAAGGGACCTCTGCTGTGAGGGTGGTGAGACCCTGGCCCAGGTTTCCCAGAGAAGCTGTGGCTGCCCCATCCCTGGAAGTGTTCAAGGCCAGGTTGGATGGGGCTTGGAGCAACCTGGGCTGGTGGGAGGTGTCCCTGCCCATGGCAGGGGGGTTGGGACTGGATGGTCTTTAAGGTCCCTTCCAAGCCAAACCATTCTGGATTCTATGCTTCTATGACACCAAAGCAAGAGATGCCCAGAGGGACCTTCCAGCTCTCCATTTCACCACGGTCCCATGTTCAGACAGGGCTGCACAAAACACAGGCCATGAGGGAACCACTTCTCCCCCAAAACCACTGCCAACCCAGCAGTCCTTCTCTTCCCACAAGACGCCCCATCTTTCTGCCCCAGTTCAAGGTGCTGTTTCCCAGGATGGCTGCAGCAGGATGAGCAGGTGTCCAGCACAGCCACTGCCCCAGCAGCTCTGATCCCTGCTGGATGAAGTATTAAAATCCTTAATTAAAATCCTTAACAAGTCACAAGGAAATCTGTAGGTTCAGGACAGACCCTGTTTCTTCATGACTTGCTTCATGGGTGAAAGCAAAGGGAGGTGGAAGAAATTTCTAGACCCGGGTTAACAATTTCCTAATGATTTCCCAGAAAAATAAAGATCCAGGTGGTGTTTTACACCCACTTGAAAAGTGAAGTCACTAAAAAGAAAAACTGGGGAGAAAATGTGAAGGGATGGAGCTGGGTGTGACCACGCTGATATCACCAAGGCGAAGAGAAAACTTGAATCACATCCTCCAGAAGTTCTGGAATCACTGCTAGGGAAATTGTTGTACCTTGGATGAGGGAAGGAGCTGGAAAGTCTGGGGAGCCCCACACTTTAGCTCAGGAAGGGGGCACAAACCCCCTAATTCTCTGCTGGGATGCCTGGATAATAACAGGAGCACACAGCTGGAGGCACCCAGGTCCTTCACAATGCAATCCAGGTGCCACCAAATGGCAGGAGGGACTTTGCTGAGCACGGAGATGGGGTTAAATCCCAAGCAAACCTCTTCATGTTCCTACCACTTGCTCATCCCTCTGCCATACGAATCCCACTGCAAGATGTTTAGTACCTGGGCTTCCAGATTGAGAATATCCAGTCCAGCAGGAAAAAAGAAACCAAACATGGAAAAAAATCAGCTTTCACCCCTTAGAGGGAGTCATCAGCTGCTAAGAGACACCCCAACAGGCTGAGCTGCTGCCAGGGAGCAGGAGCAGGTGAGTCAGGCAGATCCTTCCCCTAGGAGCAGTGAGGAAAAGGCTGCTTGGAACAGGCTGTGGCCACAGCACATCAAATGTTGTGTTGCTCAGTTTGATGCAAGAGCTGGAAGAAGTTCAAGAGGGAAGGGCTGCAGCAGCCTGCCAGCTGGGAGAGGAGAGATTTGGGGCCTGAATCATTGAGCAGGAAAAGAAAAGGAGAAACACACAAAAAAAAACAACCCTTGCCAGTAGTTTTTATATCTTACATCATCCCGTGGAAAAAAAAAATAAATAGAAAATCTGGTGGATTAATGTAAGGAAAGGCACAAGAAGCTTGAGGATGATGAGCTGTAGCAGCCTGCAGGAGCTCTGACCTGGCTCAGCTCACACAGACACACTCCCAGCATCTCCTGTCCTGTCAGCTACAAAGTTGTGGTCACTACAATTAATTTGGGTGCTCGGCGGTGACACCTCTGGAAGAACAAGCCTGAAAACCTGATCTGCTTCAAAAAGCATCAAGGAAAAACCTTGGCTTGGGCTGGCGCTGGATTAAGGGGATATTTTTGGTTCCCAAGACCTCGTCAGCCAGCAAGAAGCTGGGACTACACCTCAGACAGGGAATGGAGCTGTTTTTAGGCCGAGCTCTGAGTTTGTGGCACAAGATGAATGTTTGGGAGGATCGAGTTGTTCCATGTTGGGAATTCTGGTCTTTTTTTATGCATCAGTTCCAGTGGAAACAGGAGGTGCAAACACTGCCTCGGCCGGGGTGTGGCAGGAGAGCAGGACTGGGGTGGGTTTCAAGGCCCAGCCCAGCTGCACAGCTCCAGCTCGGAGCAATCGCTCTGCATTTAACTGGGTTATGTTAATTAGACCATGGAAGAGGTGCAGAGAGACCAAGGAAGGTGTGCCAGGCATGCCCAGCACTGAGAATTGCAAGGACCTGCTTCTTAGAGGTGTTTTTGGAGGCCTCTCTGGAGGATGGTGCCACCAGCTTGGGTCCAGCTCCTTGCTGCACAGGACATCCAGGACAAGCCACCCATCTCCGGCCACCTACTCCCAGGGTGCTGGTCTGAGCAAGGTTTGGAGGGGTCACAACCAGAACAGACATTGCTAATTAAAAAAAAAACACATTACATTTAACAGCCTGTTTTGTTCCAGTGCCAAAGCTGGTGGTGATCAGGAGCAGGATTGCTCCCAGCTAAGGAGACGTGCTTGGTGCCTGAGTCCGTGCTCCTTCCCTTGCTCCCTACAACTGGAAACAGGTCTCCCCCTGAACACAAAGTGGAGGATGAAACCTGCAGCTTCCCAGCCTGCTGGTCCCATACCAACACCCTTCTGCTCCATGGAGAACTGCTCCTTCCCATCACCAGCTACTGCACACCCCCTCTGTAAGGTGATGTTTCTGCTGAGACACCTCTGCCCTGGCCACAAGGACAGCCAAGCTTCCTCAGAACCTCTCCAACGTGACACATCCGAGGAATGCAGCTCATGCCAGCTTGAAGACACAAGCTGCATGTTCAGGCAATTCACTTTTGTTAAAACAACCCTTTATTCTTCCCTCTTAGGCCCCACAGGTCCAGCACCTCTGTGCATCAGGTCCCTGTTTGCAGTGCTGCACCGTGCTGGGCAGGCATCCCCCAGATGCCAAGGGGCTTCTCCCACCACCCCCCTGGGATCTGCCCTCCACGGATGCAATGACAGGGAAGGGGCAGGTGGCCCTGAGGACCTTCGAGGGGGAAGGAAGCAGCCAACCACCCCAGCACCCAGGGACAGGAGAGGAAACCTCAAACAGAAACCTCCCCACAGATGCCCCAGAAAGGGGAAGCAGCTGGAGGCCACTTGGAGCTCTCAGGCAGCTCCTGAGATGTGCTCCAGGGGTCTGCAAGCTCCCATCCTGCTGCAGCAGGACTGCTTGGGAGCGTGGGAGCTCCCAGCCCCCCGCGTGGCTCTGCACACTCATGTAGGTCACCGTGGTTAATCAGCACATCCCAGCTGCCTCCAGACAGCTCCAGTCAAACCCTTTCCTGAGGAAAGGCTCCTCTCTCCTCCCACTTTCCACTGAGAGGCAAGGAAAACACCAGCCATGCAGCACGGCTGCCAAAGGGCAGGTTTGGGAAGAAAGGCACCAAGTGCCCGGCATCTAATTTGACTTTTCCTGTTGCCAGGATCAATGGGAGCAGCGAGGGAGGCACGGGGAGCAGAGCACAGAGCCCTGCTGGAGCTCCCAACAGTACGTGCCTTCCCCCCCCTCCGTGCCTTCCCCCCCCTCCGGCAGCATCCCGGACCGGAAAGCCAGCTAGTGCTGAGCAAGGGGAAAAAAAAAACCCTGGCAGGGAAACAAGAGCGTAGGAGATGTTTATTGAGGAGGGAAATCGACCCCACGGAGGATGCTGACGTGATGGATTCGCTCGGGGTCGGCGCCTGGTTTGCCCCGTCCCCCCCTCCCCTGCTCTTCGTCCTCCATCGGGTCCAAGTGACCATTGACAGGAGCCCCTGCTCCCAGGAACCTTGTGCTGGGTAGCCAGGCTACAGGAGGAAGATGCTTGGGCAGTTTTCCCACCTGGTCCGTGTGGGCTGAGCCAGAACCTTTCGGGAATGGGAAGCCAAGCTCTTGGGATGACCAGGGAGATGGGGAGCCAACCCTTAAAGACAGGGAATGGTGGGGAGGGGATCCCAGGGGAGACTGACCCCAGGCTTTGTCACTTTGTCCCTTCCACAACCCCTTCCTGATCAAGCATCTCCTTCAGCACAAACCCAAGCAGGAAGCCCAAGCCCCAGTCCTGTCAGCAGCTTTGCAGGTCATCATCCCGAAGCCCCACAGTGATCCAAGCTTATTTTGTTGGTCTGGGATTACTAGAGTCATGACACCAGGATGAGTGGAGGGACACAGGGCGCTGCAAGCAACACGGCTCTCAGAGATGCTGTGCCCACCACCAGGGCACCATCCTGCCCTCATTTCAGGGAGGATGTGGGTCCTTCCAAAAACAACCACCCTTTCTCTCCCATGGGTCCAGTTGCGGTCCCCAGGAGATCCCCATCTACCCTCCAGCTCAGCCAGACCTACCTCACCCCAACAGACTAGTCCAACACACCTTGGGTACCTTCACCAGTGGTTCTCCAGTTTCACTCCTGGACTGGTCCCAGTGCTTTACGAGCAGCAGGTTCAAGAGAGCTTGCTCAGGTGGTCATGTCCCTCAGCAACACGTGACTCACAGACCCATGCAGAGAAGGGTGCACAGCTTAAATGTTTTGAGAGCACTACAGCTTCCCAAAAGCCTCCCAAAGCCACTTGGTGTGGTCCAGGTGGCCAAGGTTCACCTCAAACTCAGCAGAAATGCTCCTGTCCCACACAACTTGGCTGCCTGAGCTGTGGTACAGAACAATAAGAGACAGCCCAACGTGGAGCCACTGCCTCTTCCCTGCCAGCACCAGCCTGTCATTTACTGCTGATTTGTTCCTGCAACAAGGTGTGCCCCAAGAAAAGAGCCCCAAGTGTTTAATTACAACCTGGGCCCTACAGCAACGGAGAGAGCAGGACAGAGCACAGAGGAGGCAACCCAGGGAAAACACTAGTCACAGAATCCTGGAAAGGTTTGGGTTTAAGGGACCTTAAAGCTCATCCAGTTCCAACCCCCCTGCACGGGCAGGGACACCTCCCACCAGACCAGGTTGCTCCAAGCCCCATCCAACCTGCCCTTCAACACTTCCAGGGATGGGGCAGCCACAGCTTCTCTGGGGAACCTGTTCCAGTGTCTCACCACCCTCACAGCAAAGGATTTATTTCTAACCTAACCTAAATCTCTCCTCTTGCAGCTCAAAACTGTTCCTCTCACCCCACCCCTCCCTGCCCTTGTCCAAAGTCCCTCCCCAGCTTTCCTGGAGCCCCTTCAGGCACTGGAAGGTGCTCTAAGGTCTCCCTGGAGCCTTCTCTTCTCCAGGCTGAACAGCCCCAACTCTCTCAGCCTGTCTCCAGAGCAGAGCTGCTCCAGCCCTCTGAGCATTTCTGTGGCCTCCTCTGGACTCGCACCAACATCTCCCAGTCCTTTGTGTGTTGGTGGCCCCAGCCCTGCAGGGGGTCTCAGCAGAGCAGAGCAGAGGGGGACAATCCCCTCCCTGGCCCTGCTGGTCACACTGCTGGGGATGCAGCCCAGGTCATGGTTTGTTTCTGGGCTCCAGTGCACTTTGCCAGCCCATGCTGAGATTCTCCTCAACCAACACCCCCTCTGCCTGACGTTGGCAGAAGGGGCACAGCTCCTCTTGGCACAACAACCCCTCGAGGGACACGGCACAGGCAGCAAAGAGGCATTTTGGTGAGACCAGAGGCTGGAGCAGCCCTGAGCAAACACACGTGGCATCGGCCCAGGAGGAAGCTCACCTACCCAAGAAGGGAAGCAGAGGGTGGAAAACAACCCGACCCTGGGGAGTTTAGTGCTTTTTTTGTCTGGCTTCATGTTTTTGACACAACTTCCCTCCCCCGCCAGCGCCGAGAAGCTTTTCTGCAGCGTAGGTTCGTTTGGTGTGGGTTTTGGATGGCCTATTTTGCAAGGTGATCCCTGTAAGCTGCTAAAAACACAGATGGAAAATAAACACAGGCTGGTTCCCCCACGGATGGGGAAGAACAGGCTCGAGCAGCTGAGGTGGGAAGAAGTTAATCTCTCCAAACGTTCTTCTGAGAAGGAAGTGCTCAAAACCAAACTTGAACAATCCAACCCCCCCCCCCCAGCTCGTTAGATAATTCAGCTCATGACTAATGAAGCAACTCAACCCTGCTGCTCTGATGGGTTCCTGCTTTGACACGACCAACTCAGCTGCTCAAGAGAGCACTGGCTAAATGGATGTCAGAAAGGAAGAGCAGGAGCTGCGTGTGGTGAGAGGCACAAGGGGATGGAGCTGCAGTGTCTTGGTTTGAGCCAGGATGAAGCACAGCACTGGTGCTCCAAGCCATGTGTTACTGCAGCTGATGTGGGAGCACGGGACAACCAGGAACCCACATGAGAAAATGACACCACTGCCCCAGGACAGAGAAGCCATCCGTGCTCTGCTTTATCTGCACCCTGCAAAAGGGCTCATCCCACCACTCCCAGGCCAAGAAAAGAGATCACTCCAGTGGGTCTGATCGCAGGGAACAGCCTGCAAACTTGCAGGGCATGATGAAAACCAGGAAAAAAACCAGCCCTGCTTGTGTCCCCAGCTCCCTGGCAAGGCTGGTCCAACACCCAGGCTCTGCTACAGAGCAGAAATGTCCTGGCTGGAAAAGACCTTTAAGATCATCAAGCCCAACCACTGTCCTACAGCCCCTCAGTGCTCCATGCACAAGGTCCATCCCAGCAAGGTTCTGAGCATCCTCACTCCTGCATCCCAGCCAGAGTGGTGCCCCACAGGGCCCTGCCACCTGGCACCTCCCCTTGGCCATGGGGAGACTGGGGTGGCCCAGACCTGCAGGGCACCCCAGACAAGCTGTTTTCTCAACCCTGAGCAAAGAGGGGACAGAGGATGGCTACCCCATCACCCAATGCCCCCAAACCTGCCCCTGTCACCTCTGTGCTGGCTGGAAGAAGCAAGCAGGGGTGTGTGACAGCATGGAGGGGGATGGTTCCAGGGGCAAGGTGGATGCCAGGGATGGAGAAGAAGCTGTCAAACACCAGGACAGTGCTGGCGTGAGAGCAAGGGTGGGTAACTTCATCACAAACCAGTTTAGGAGAAGAAGATGAGAGGCTTTCCCTGCTCCAGCTCAGGATGGGCAGGTAGGAGGAGGAAAGGAGGGAAGATTTAAGGAGCTGTAAAATGGAGCATGAAACATTTATGAATGAAGAGGAGATAGTAATAGCAGGAGACAGAAAGTGATCTCTTCAGCTATATTTATCTGCTTATGCTCCAGAGAGTCCAAGTTTGCATCCTCTGAGCCACAAACCAGGCAATAAACCACATCTGTGGTCACCAAATGACCTGAGCTGCCAGGCCAGCACCGCCCGGGCACAGCAAGGTGAGGGGACAAGGCCCCTGTGTGAGGACAGGAGGCTGTGCTGGTGATCCCCCAACCCAGTGCACGAGAAACCAAGGGCACAAGGAAAAGGTATAAAAAACCCCAAGCTGACTGCAAAGCACAGGAACACTGAGGAGCTGCTCCACAGGCTCCCCCAGTGCACCTGCTTCCATCAGCTGCCTCATGCATGACTCCACGTGCACGGGACGGGCAGGAGAAACACGTTGCTGCAAATCCTCTTCCACTTCCAAATGGGAAGAGCTGAAAACATTGGCTACACCCGCAGGGCACGCAGGAGTGTCCCTTGTCACACCAACAGACAGCTGTGACTGCCCCATTCCTGGAAGTGTTCAAGGCCAGGTTGGATGAGGAGCAACCTGGTCTAGTGGGAGGTGTCCCTGCCCATGCAGGGGGTTGGAACTAGGTGATCTTTAAGGTCCTTTCCAAACAAAACCAGTCTGGGATTCTAAGGACCTGCCAGGCTGCAGCTGAGGGCACCTGCAGCTGCTCTGCTCTGAGGCACTGCTACAATCGAGCAGATTTCCCCATGAAACATGAAGAACATCCCCCAAAAACTCCTCTCCTGCTGCAGATGCTGCCTCTGAGCCATCCAGCTCAGCCCCGTGTGACGACACATCCTCTTGGAATGTGACAAGAAGGGAGAGCAGAGCCCACCCGGCTTTCCTGGTCACCAAAGAGAAGGACTGGTAAGAAATATTGTACCAGACTCCATAAGGAAGGGAGGGAGTCACCCTGGAAAGATGAACCGAGGTGGGGAGGCTCCTGAAGCACAGCACGAGCACTAGCTGAACTCAGCACATGCACTGGCACCAGCTCCACCCACGTCTGGAGCTTTGCACCAACAGGTTTGAGGCTTTTTCTGGGCTGGCTGTGGGTTTTCCTGCAGCTGCTAAGGGACAGAGACAGCTGGAGGCAGTTTGGGATCTGCAGATGAGTGTGAAACAGAGAAATGAGCCTGAATCTGCAGCTTTTTGGGGTTTAAGATGATGGAAGGTGACAGGCCAATGCTGTCAGCCACCAACAGTCCAAACCCAACATGCCAGAGCTGCAAAGCTGGGATCAAAGTGCTCAAATATCTTTTAAATTCAACAAAAGTGGAGCATTCCCAGAGCAGGACAGAGCAGTGGCCTTAAACCAGCACTGGCAGCTGGGTGAAATGGGGTTAACTGGGCAGGTAGGAGCAAAATCTAAGCACTGCCACCATTTCATAAGCAGGTCACCATCACACTCAGCACCTTGACGTTTTCCCTGTGGGCTCTCAGCTAAGGGCAAATGCTTGACTGGGACAAGCTGGCCACCAAGATCCCTGTCCCAAGGCCTGGCTGCCTCCTGCCCAGCCTTGCCCCTAGCAGTGGAGAGCATCTTGACCTCATTTTTGACAGGACTAACCCTCTCCCCCCCTGCTCCTCAGTGTTTCAACACCGCAGGGTGTTTCCTGGCTCAGCTGAGACACAACAACTCCTCAGAGCTGCCTTTCTAGCCCCAAAACAAGGATTTCATCACAGTTGCTGCTCCAAAGACCTTCATGAGCCTTGCAGGGCACCTCTGACCACAGCCCCTGAGGAAGAGGCCTCTGTTTGCCCTCGTATTAAAACTTTCCACCCCAAAGTTATCACGGAGTTATTTCCTCTCCACCCTGCTGGAAGGTCTCTTCCTCTCCCAGACATGAGGACAGACATGTGGAGGACACGGCTGCAGTGACCTGGCCTTGGCTCATGCCTGATAGGGAGCAGAAAGTGAGTTCTGACCCTGGCTGTGAAAATCTCCCCTAGGAGATGAGCCAGAAGCCAAGGCCATGGTGGCAACAGCAAGAAGGACAAGCCACCGCACCCCAGAGAGATGCCACAGTGCAGGTTCTGCTGCTAATGAGCTCCACTGATTTTAATTTAACAAGGGAGGGCGAGAGCCAGAAGCACACCTTGGGCTGACAGAGGTCCAGAGGGGCTGGGGGTGGAGATGAGAGCTGGTCTGTGCCCAGGGAAAACACCACAGTGCCATATAAAGCATGTTACATGGAAACAAAGAATCATCCAGAACAGTTTGGGTTGGAAGCGACCTTAAAGATCACCTAGTTCCAACCCCCCCTGACAGGGACACCTCCCACTAGACCAGGTTGCCCCATCCAACCTGGCCTTGAACACTTCCAGGGATGGGGCAGTCACAGCTTCTCTGGGCAACCTGGGACAGGGTCTCACCATTCTCACAGCCAAGAATTTCTTCCTCAGATCTCATCTCAATCTCCCCTCTTGCAGCTCAAAACCATTCCCCCTCGTCCCATCCCTTCCTGCCCTTGTCCAAAGCCCCTCCCCAGCTTTCCTGGAGCCCCTTCAGGCACTGGAAGGTGCTCTAAGGTCTCCATGGAGCCTTCTCTTCTCCAGGCTGAACAGCCCCAACTCTCTGAGCCTGTCTCCAGAGCAGAGCTGCTCCAGCCCTCGGATCATCTTTGTGGCCCTCACCACAGCAAGGAGGGAACAAGCAGCAAGGGGAAGAGAAAGGTGCCTGGTGTGGGGCTTAGCCCAGGAAGGACCAAGAGACAGCAAGGGAGCCCCAGCAGGGATTCAGGGAATGTCCCTTGGCCCCAAGGATGCTTCTCCCTCATCTGAGGTCCCCGTGCTGCTCTGTGATGATGTGAACTCTCAGAGGATTTCTCAGTCACTCCAGAGCCAAAGCAATTTCAGAGCAATGTCCCCCTGAGCCACCTCTGTCTCAGCCTGTTCCCTCCCCCAGCCATGCTGCTCCTCCCTCCCTGTGCCAAGCCAGGCAGCCACGGAGCCAAAGAGCTCCTTCCCCGACCAGCTCTGCCAGCCATCCTGGCCTGGCTCCAGGACATCTTCCCCCCAGACCCATGGCAATCCCTGTCCCTTTTCCACTGAGCCTTGCCCCAGAGCTGAGCTCCACCTCCACAGAGAAGAGAAGCCCTGGTGGCCTCAAGGACTCCAGCTAGAAAAGTTTAGCACCCGGAAGGAAGGGTTTGTACCCCAAGTTGCTGATGGAGAACCAGGAGAGCGTTTGGCTCCTGCTGCCAGGGTAGAGATGCTGCAGCTGCACGGGCTGAACACAAGCTCAGACCCCTCCAAGCAACCAGCCCCTCTGCAGCTGGGGAGGGAAGGGAACAAGCCAGGGGAACTGCAGCAGGGAGGGATTTGGGGAATTCAGAGCTGGGCTCAGGGTGCACGGGTAACAGCTTGGCCAGACAAGTTCCCTGTCACAGAGACACCAAAGGCTGCGAGGCAGCAGCCAGCAAGCAACTGCAAGTCACTGCAGGGAAACACCAGAGCCAGGAACCACCATCCTCTGCTGCCTTTACTGGCCCCTTACCCACAGGATCCCAGCACTGCAAAGCCCTGGATTCTTCTCTCCAGAGATGGAGCTCCAGCAGGCTGGTGTTTGCAGGGCTTCACCCTGCAAGCCTCCTGGCCTCAACCTTTCCCATTTGCGAGGGGCCGTGAGGTCTTTGGGGAAGGAAGCAAGTGAAAATGAGATTTCAAAGGGGGAGAGAGGAGGTAATGACCATCAGGGTTTTTCTTTGCCCAGCCAAGGAAACTCTGGGTGCCCACCATCCCTCTCCACCATCATCCTCACAGTCCATGGAGCAAAATCAAGACCCTTTGGTGCTCCCACGCAGCTAGGTCCAAGGTCCAACCCCACAGGTGTTACCATGCACCTCCTGTCCTCCCCAGCGCCAAGTCCCTCTCATGTCACCCACCCAAAGGACCACGTTGGCCAAGGGGAGCACACACTCTGATGGGTGTGGGATTGAAGGCTGAGATTAGATATTAGAAATAATTTCTTCACTGAAAGGGTAATTAAGCACTGGAGTAGGCTGCCCAGGGAGGTGGCTGAGTCTCCATCCCTGGAGGTGTTTAAGAGACCTGTAGATGTGGTGCTGAGGGACACAGTTTAAGCACTGGACTTGGCAGAGTTGGGTTAATGGTTGGTAGAGTTGGGTTATGGTTGGACTCGATGATCTTAAAGGTCTTTTCTAACCAGAAGGATTCTGTGACCCTGTGAAGCTCTCAACTTACTACAGCTGGAGGCATTCCCACCCTCCCCAGACGCTGTGTTGACGGGGCTGGATGTGGAGGTAACACTGCCCAGCTCACTGCCAGGCTGCAGGGAAGGCAGGCTGAGCCCCCACAGGGACTGCAGACACATTTCCTGGATGTGAGGAAGCAGAAGTGGTAATTGCTGCCCTGGAGTACAGAAAAAACCCCTCTTCTGCTGGGCTAAGTTCTTCTTTCAGAGGGACTGACCAGCCCCTCGAATAACCACATCTCCCTGCCTGCCTGGGCCTGGCAGCTCTGGAGGACCCACCTGCAGTTGGTTATGGTGGGACATGGTGATGGTCACTGGGCTTTGGGCTCCCAAAAAATAGAGCAGGACAGAGAGCTGCAGGGACCAGCTCACAGGAGGGAGAGGTGAGGACCAGGAGCACAGGGCTGGACCACAGCAAAGGCTTTTCCTGATGCAGAAAGGTCTGGAGATGCAAACCTGGCTAAGCAGGGCAGTAAAAGTCATGGGTGAAAAATAAAAGCACCACATGGCTCAAGTGGGAAGGGGGGAGAAATGACCCTTGGAGCTGTTGCTTTGCTTGCCAGCCTGAAGCCTTGGAGCCAGCTGAGTGTGGGACAAGCCTTGGGATGCCCAAAAAGGCCATCAGAGCTCTCAGGCTGCTCCTGTGCAAATCCAAGAGTTTGATGGTCTCCTGGACAAAACACTGAAAATGACCAAGATGTTTGGTTGAACAAGGCAGCTCATAAACACCCCTGGACACTGGCTCGTTCCTGGAGAAGCGTCCAAGTTTGAGGGAACATTTTCCATTGAGCTGAAAACAAGCATAAAAAACATCATGGGTAAAGTTTCCATGCAGCAAAAAACAGCAGGAAAATGAGAGCAAGGTCAACACGCTGACAACTGAGGCCTTTTTTTAAGCCAGGTCCCATTCCAACTGGCAGCAGTTTGATGCCCAGGAGCAAGGACTGCAGATGGGGCCCTAAAAACCAGCATAGAGGAGAGACTCAACTGATACATCCCTTGCTGGGGGGCCAGGGGTTATCTCCACTGCACAGGCCTGGGTGAACTTCAGGGTGCAGCCCTGGAGTGGGGCAGCCTGTGTTTGTTTTGCTCTTTCTTTATCTGGGGACTAAAATTTCCTCCTCAATAAAGTTGTTTGCAGTAGTGCCAAGCTAGATGTCAGAAGTTGGCTGGAAGCTCAACCCACAGAGCCAGACCCCCTGGGGCTCCCCCCAGCCCCTCTCTGACCTGGCTGGACACGTTATTCCCTTCCAAAAAAAACAAATGCAGCCCCTTCCATGCTGCAGACCTGCCACCCACTCTCCAGACACCTCCCAGCTGAGGGGCCTCAGTGAATGGAGAGCTCTCCATCACATTATCTGTACTCACTTCCATCCTCAGGGGCCACAGGACAAGATCAAGAGCCTCAGAAGCTCTTCTGATCTTCAACGGCACAAGGGGAAGTTAATTCTCCTCATGCAAGCGAAGCTGCAGGAAGGGAGGGAGACAGACAGCAAAAATCGTGGGGTTCTCCTGCCTCTCAGCCCTGATCCCCTCCTTGGGCTCCAGGAATGGTGCCACCAGGGTGACAGGGGTCCAGCCACGTTGGACGTTGCACCCATGAGATTAACAGCCCCTGACGCCGAGACCTTTGAGACGAGACCACAGACTCAGCCTCCTGAAACCTCTGTGGGGCCGCTGTGACCCCCCCCCTCCTTTGCCTAGCTCCATAAACTTCTCCTACCAGGAGTGTGGCTTTCCCGGAGACACAGCTCCTACCCCGGCTCCCGGCGCAGGGCTCACCACCCAAACCACAAAGACCACGGAAAGTGTTTATTTCCCATCCTCCCGTGCCAAAACAGCCCGTCAGTCCCGGAGCACCCGGCAGCCGCGGGTCAGCTCCCTCCCTCTGAAGTCTGAGCACCATCCTGGTTTGAATTAGGCCCGAGGAATTCCGACCCAGCCCCTCCGACACCGCCCATCCTCCAGGCAGCGCTAATAAAAGCAAAATAAACGCTGAGGCGAGGGGGGGGAAGCACTCAGACACTGACTCCGGGGTTAGTCACTTCTCCTCTGTGCCCACGCTCCCATTTTAGGGAAAGCAGGAGTCTCCACCGGCCGCAGATGCAAACGAGCCGCGTTTCTCCGCAGGGAGAAGTTTTTCCGACCCCTTTTTCGCACTAATCCTGCTCAGCAGGAGTGGGGCTGTGCCTCTGCTACCTCCCCGGCCCTGACCTGGGTAAGGGGCAGAGGGAAGCTCCTCTCCAAGCCTGCAGCTTTGGGGAACCGAGCCAGACGAATTCCTGGGGTCCAGGGAGCCAGCAAGCAGCAGGGATGACCCCGGAGGCACACAGCAACCCAGCCACGTCTCACAAAACTTGTTCCCTAATGGAATTTCATCCACATTCCTGCATTTCTCTGCTTGGCAAAGGCTAGAAAACATTATTATTGTTTTAAACCCTTCTGAGGGAAAGAGGAAGAACACCAAATCCGCCCCCCCCCCAAGCAGGGATTTATGCTGGAGGCAGCACAGGGCTGGCGTTCCATCCCCTGAAATCCAGGACCCTCCTGCAGCTGCACCACGACAAACCAGGTCACATCAACAACCCCACCAGCCATCAGAAGGACAAACCACCATAGGCATCTGTGCCACAGCTTTCCAAGAGAGACAGACTCCACGGGAATCCTCCTGGGCTGCGGAGGAACCTCTCGGCATCCTGTCCCCTGGCACCCCCTGCCCAGAGGGAGGAAGGATCCTGTGATGCCTTATCCCACACCACTCCATTCCAGGGGGAATAGAAGGACCCCAAGTCACCCCATCCTCCACAACACCCTTCCTGGAGCACATGTGATGTCCTTACTCCCTGTGATGCCCTTCCTGGAGCATCCATGGGCTCTGTGATACCCTGCACCCTGAAATGCCCTTCCTGGACCACACATGGACCCCCTGCCAGCCCTCCTCTCTCACAGCCTTTCCAGGCGCACCCATGGACCCCATGATGCCCCATCACCCATGATATTACTCTTGGAGCATGCACAGCCCCTGTGATGGTGGATGACCTCCTGCAACGCCCTTCCTGGGGCACACACGGACCCATGACACCCATCCTGGGGCAAAAAGGGACCCCGCGTTGCCAACCCAGGGCATGCAGGGACCCCGTAACACCCATCCTGGGAATGTATGTACCCCGTGTTGCCCATCCCAGGACACACAGGGGTCCCGTAAGGCCCATCCCAGGGCACGCAGAGACCCCGTGAGACCCATCCCAGAGGCCTCCCCTGCCCGGCCCCCATGGGTGTCTGGCGATGCTCGGCGGGACCCACTCACCGCTCGTCGGGCGCTCGGCCCTGCTGCAGGGCGGGCTCCAGGGGCACCAGGGCCTGTCCCAGGAAGCGGTCCATGCCCACCAGGGCCCGGTGCATGACGGTGAGCAGCAGGCCGCCGCGGGCCAGGCCGGCCGGGGTGCTCAGCTCGGGGGGCAGCTCGAAGGCATACTCATCCCGCCATTCGGGATTGCCGGTGGTCTTCTCGGCCACCGAGGTGCTGTACTTCTCGCGGCCCAGCTGGATGATGGTGTAGGCGTCGCTGGTGCCCGGTTTGCCGCTGCCTTTGCACCGCAGCCCGCGGGCCCGCACCACCGTCACCTGGACGTGGGTGGGCAGCCAGGCCGGAGACCCCTCAGCGGGTAGCGCGGCCGCCCGCAGCAGCGCCATGGCGGGACGCTGAGGAGAAGCCGGGCCGGGCTGGGCCGGGCTGGACCGGGCAGAACCCGACAGAACCGGGCCGGGCCTCGCTCCGCTGCCGCAGCCGGGCCGCAGCGCGAGCGCCGCCGGCCGCCCCGCACACCCTCCCGAAGCCACGCCCCCTGGGCCTTAGCCCCGCCCCCTCGCGAAAGGGCCCAAAGCCCCGCCCCCGCCACCCTATAGCCCCGCCCCTCCCCGCACAAACCCCGCCCCCGCCCCATATAACCCCGCCCCTCCCGGAGCCCCGCCCCAACAACCCAAACCCCGCCCCCTTGCCTGTGATAACCACGCCCCTGGCTCAGCCCCGGCTGCGAGACCCGCGACCCCGGCCCGGGGGGGTTGGGACGAGGCGCTTGCACCGGGCGTGCAACCGGGAGGGGGGCGTGTACCCGGTGGGGGGTGTGCACCGGGCGTGCGGCGCTGGGGCGTGCAGCGAGGTGGGCGTGCACGGGGGGGGGGGCGTGCACAGGGGGGTTGGGTGTGCACCGAGGGGGGCGTGTACCGGGGGAGTGGGAGGGCGTGCAACGCGGGGAGGGGCGTGCTCCGTGGGGGGTGTGGGGCTGGAGTGCGGCGCTGCGGCGGGCGGTGACAGGGGAGGGGACTGCACCGGGCGGGGTGTGCACCGGGGCGGGATGGGCTGGTGTGCACCGGGGGGGCGTGCACCGGGGTTGAGTGTGCAACGCGGGGCGTGTAATGGGCTGGTGTGCACCGGGGGGGGGGGGCGTGCACCGGGCTGTGACACCGATCCGTTCCTGCATTCCGATACAGCGGGGAGGTGCGGGCGGGCACACGCAGCAGGCTGGGGCCACCCCAGAGCGTCGCGGTATGTCTCCCGGGGCGAGAAGGGGGGCACACCTCTGTGCACCCCGACATCCCTCTGCTCTCGCCCCTGGCCGCTCCGGGCGCTGCGGTGGTTCCCTCGCTTGTCCGTGTTGCCCTGCGAGGGGACGTGCGTGTCTATGGATGTGCTTGTGTGTCCGTGGATGTGTGTGCGTGTCCGTGGATGTCCATGCGTGTGCTTGTGTGTCCGTGCACATGTCCAGCACCATTTGCTGCCGGGGGTCCCCCCTGCTCCCCCTGTCCCCCCGCAGTGTCCTCCCGCTGCCCCCACACCACCAGTGCTTTTAAGGCTGCTCCTCCCTCCATGGGAGCAGATTCCCGATGTCCCCACGGGATCATTCCCGGGCATCGAGCCCCGCACAACCTTTCCCCTTTCCCACCTTGGTTCCCAGCAGTGTTTCCCACGCAGCCACGGGCCCGGGGGACAGCAGCGTCCCCGCGGGGGCCCCGATCCCGACGTGCCATTAAACCCCTCCCCGCTGACCCTCAGAACCGGCTCTCGCCACCAACGCCGACATTCCCCGGCCCCTCCAGCAAGGTCAGGCCGCAATCTCAGCAGTGCCGGGGACCCGCATTTTGGGGGCTCATTTTGACTGTGACGGGGCCATCTGGGCCCCGGGGCTTTGATATCACGGCGATAAGGGCCGTCCGGGGTCACCAAGGTTCAGGGGCCGGGCCCGGGCTGCTCTGCTCTATCGCTCCCATCTCCGGCACCAAACCAGCCGCCAAGTTTATTTTTATTTTTTGTTGTTGTTGTTGGGTTTTTTGCCCCCTTCTGCTTCGTCTCCCGTCTCCGGGGACCCGGGGCTTGTCCGTTCCGCTCGGACGCGGGGACGGGGGGCGCCCCGGCGGGGCTGCGGGGCATTGCAGGGGCACGACAGCCCCTTTGGGGGTGCAATGTCCCTTCTGGGATTTGCCGCGTCCCCTTTGGGGGTGCAACGTCCCCTCTGGGTGTACAACATCCCCGTTGGGCTTTGCTGCGTCCCCTCTGGGACCCCTGTTTCCCCTTTGGGGGTGCAACGTCTCCTTTGGGATTTGCTGCGTCCTCTCTGGGATCCTTGTGTCCTCTTTGAGGTTCATGCCATCCCTTTTGGGGGTGCCACAACCCCTTTGAAGGTTCTGTGTCCCCTTTTGGGGGGTGCAACATCCCTTTTAGGGTTTCCACAGCCCCTTTGGGGGTGCAACGTCTCCTTTGGGTTTTGCTGTGTCCCCTCTGGGATCCCTGTGTTCCCTTTGTGGTTCCTACCATCCCCTTTGGGGGTGCAACATCTCCTTCGGGATTTGCTGCTTCCCCTTTGGTATCTCTGCACCCCTTCTGGGATTTGCTACATCCCCTTTGGGGGTGCAACATCCCCTCTGGGGTTGCTAGGACCCCTTTGGGATTGCTGTGTCCCTTTCAGGGTTACTGTGTCCCCTCTGGGTTCCTGCATCCCCTTTGGGGGGGTGCACTGTCCCCTTAGGGATTTGCTGCATCCTCTTTGGGATCCCTGTGTCCCATTTGGGGTTGCTATGTCCCTTTTGGGGTTCTTGTGTCACCATTGGGGGGTGCAACATTCCCTTTGGGATTTGCCACGTCCCCTTTGGGATCACTATGGCTCCTCTGGGTCCAGTCTGGGGGTGCCACAGCCCCTTTGGGGGTGCAAAATCCCTCTATTTTGCCAGGTGGGACTCTCTGCCCCAGCCGTATTCAAATCTCCCATTAAAATATGCTCCATATAGGGAAAAAACCTACACAGGGAATTTCTTATCACCCCCGAGATGAACTGAAATCCAATTATCCCTCCAGTCCGGAGCCCGGCCCCGCTCCACCTCTTATCCCTCCTCAGCATCTGCTTTTTATTTTGCCTTCTTTTGATTGTTTTTCCCATTTTATTTTTTTTTTCTCTCTGATTATCTCTCCTCTGGCTCTATCTCCTCCTCTCTGCTTCTTTCCATCCTTGCCCCCGTAATTGGGGTGGTTTGTTTTCTGTCTCCCTTCACCTTCCCTACCCTGCTTAGCTTCCCAGCTCTTATTTATTGATCTCCTTCACTTCTTACACTTGTATTTTTTACCTTTGCATTTTAACATAAAGACGTTTTTTAATTATCCCTGAAATAATATTATTATTATTATTATTATTATTATTATTATTATTATTATTATTATTATTATTATTTTCTTGAATCACAGGGGAAACAGGTCAGGGGCAGAGTGGGAACCACATCCCTGTTTTATGGGTGCCCTTTGCAGCATCCCCAGGGAGCCTGGACTGGGTTAAATTTTGCTTTAACTTTTACTTCAACTTTAATTGTTGCTTTGACTTCAATTTTTTCTTTACCCTTTCTTCCTTTGTCATTCATCTTTGCTCCAACTTTAATTTTTGCTTTGATTTTTTGCTTGAACTTCAGCATTTCCTTCAGCTGTAATATTTGTCCCAACTTCAATTCTTGCTTTAGCTCTCGTGTTCTTCAACTTCACTTTCTCCTTCAACTTTAATTTTTGTTTAATTTTTGCTTCCTCCTGCACCGGGGCAGCCGTGCATCCCCCCCCCCAGCCCCCTCCTAAATGCCACTGCAATGACACCCTTGGCGAGGGTCTCACCTCCCCCAGCTGCCTTGCCAGTGAGGAGCTGGAAAATTACTTTAATTGCATTATTTTGCTTTTTTTCCCTCCATTTTTTCGCTCAAAACGCTGCTCTCCCGGTGCTGCTCACATCCAGGATGGGGAAGGCACCTCGGTGGGGTTGCAAAGAAATTGCATTTCCACAGGAGCAAAGTAAAATCCTGCTGGAAGGTTGAGATGGAAGGGCGATGGGATGCCAGGCGTTGCTTCGGGTTGGGATCATCTTCCTTTTTATTATTATTATTATTATTATTGCATTATTTTTTTTATATTTATTGCATTTATTTTATCATGAGCGCTGAGCCCCAGGGTGGGAGCAACTGCACCATGGCCTGAGCAAACAGCCCTGGGATTAGAGGGATGAAGGATGAGCTGGGGATGCATCGCCCCAAATCTCGGCTCTGGCAATGCTCATCCCGACAAATATTCACTCCACCATCCAAATATCACCGACATTCCCCAATTTAGGACATGGACACACGGACCAGGTGTGACAGCAGCACCCAAACCTCCCCAGCCTCCAGGGTTTTTTTTTTTTTGGGGGGACAAGGTGCAAAACACTCCCTGAAAATGGGTTTCCAAGAGAATAGTGACCATTTCCCACTGCAAAATCCCGGTTGGCAGCACAGGGATGCCCGGGAATGAAGGAAGGGGGGAGGGGGGGAGCCAAGACAAATAAAGAGTTCAAATGGGAAACGATTAAAACTAAACTAAACTAAAATAAATCGAAAGCGGGGGAGATAAGGAGCGGGCGCCCTCGCTGCCTATTTAACATTCATTGGATTGAATAATCAGGCCTCATTATCTCAAATTGTCTGCATATTTGCCCTCAAAATGCTAATTTGAAAGTTGGCTGCGAGCGCCGTCTGCCTATTTTGACTAAAATATGATTTTGCTTTATTGTGCATTTGTTTGTAGCTCCGGGGGCATTTCCCCTTGCGAACCGAAAGGGAAATGGGAGGGAGAGGGGGGAAAGAAAGAAAAAAAGGCAAAAAAGAAGAGAAAAAAAAAGCCCGCTCTTTATCAAAGGGGGGCTAGGGAGGAGAGCAGCGCCCTGTTTTGCCTAGAAATGGCATTATTTTTAGGCCTTCCAGTGAAATTAGAAGTGTTATCAGTTGCTTTTCGGGGATGGGCAGTTTATCGTTCATCTCGGGAAAGGAAATAGGAGAAATAATTTGCTTTTATTCTGATTGTTTGGTGGGGAGGGGTGGAGGCTGCTGCTCCCCGTGGCTCGTGTCCTCCTTTCTTTGCCCCCATCACCTCTTCGCCCTCGTCTCTGCTTTGTTTATGGGCGGGGGGGGGAGCAAAATCAAAGCTTAGCGCTTTATCCATCGGACCCCGCACGGAAAATCAACCCTCGGCTCCGTTTGATCTCCGGGCGGGATTCAGAGCATCAATCTATTTATGTTATTACCCTCTCTAAAAGTCAATCAATAGATAATAAGGTGGGAATCATGGGCAGGAGTTTTAAAAAAAAAAACCCTATTCAGAGCCGAGGATTAGGGTTATTGAAGGGCAATTGCTCCGAAATCGTTTCAATCCGGTGTTCGGGATGCCGGGATTCACTCCTCGGCTTACCCACCAGGCCGCCCCCCACCCCCAAACGACACATTTCTCATGCAAACGCCCCCCCTACCCCCACCCCGAAGCTGTTTGCAGAGCAAACTGCAATTGTACGGGAGATTAACGGGGGCTTTGGGGCGGGGGGGGGGAAGGCCACCGAGCCTTGTTGACAAATAAAAGTGGAAATCCGGCTCCATCAATTCCGCGGGTGCCTCCGGATTTGGCAATGACACTGGGGTTGACTTTCCTGGCTGGGCAGATGGAAAAGGGGGGCGTTTGACTCGTGCCCTGGTTTTGGGGGCAGATGGCAGAGCAAAAAAAAAAAAAAGGGGGGGGGGACACACACACAGAGGTGCTGGTGGCCCTGGGGGTGCTGCAGCCCCTCCACTCCAGGTTCCAGCCTGGGGGGAATGGCAGGAAAGATGCTGCCGTGGGGCATGTTTGGCCTCATTGCTCCATAACCTCGTGGAGAAGGACAAACTTCAGCTGTCCCATCACCCCCACTTGTTGGTGTCCCTTGGGATAGTGGGTACAGGCACAGTCTTACAGTTCTGCCCTTCTAGGGCTGATTATGGGTTTGGGGGCTGGTTGGAGCCCACACACGTTCTCCTGACTAGTGGAATTTGGCCAGCTCGCCTTGGGATCAGCCAAGAAGTGGGATGCTGCAGATGGAGCCATCCCCGCAGGGGTCATGTGGCTTGGCTGAAGTCACACAGCTTGGATCTAGCTCCGGGGCAGATTTCAGCCTCTGGAAACACCCATGGTCTGGGGCACAGCAGTGGTGGTGGCCTTGGTCGGCCCTTGGTTTGCTTGTGTGCATGGTAAGCTGTGCTTGGCTTTCTCCCAGAGGTGGCCCTCATCATTACCAGTTCAACCAGTGATGGCAACCATGCATGGAGAGGAGACAGGTTGGCACCCTCCGCTGGGAACCCCATTATCCATGCAGGATATCAGGAGAAACCTCCTGGCTTTGGGGTGTGCTAGCCCCACTGTGTCCCAGCTTCAGGATGTCCTGTCCTGGTCTGTCCTGGCTTGCTGCATCCTACCCCTTTGTGTCCCCTCCCAGTGTGTCCCATCCTTTGTGTCCCATTCCAGTGTACAAACCTGGTGTGTCACAGCCCGAATATGTCCCTTCCCCGTGTGTCCCAGCCCCAATGTCACAGCCCCATGTGTCCCATCTCAGATTGTCTCATCCCAGGATGTCCTATCTTGGTGTGTCCCAGCCCTGTGTGTCCCCGCCTGGTGAGCTCCTTTCTTGGTGTCCCCCATCCTGCTACCCCCATCCCACTGTCCCCTCTCCTGCTGTCCCATCCCGGTATGTCCCATCCCAGTATGTCCCATCCTGGTGTGTCCCATCCCACTGTCCCCTCTCCTGCTGTCCCATCCCAGTATGTCCCATCCTGGTGTGTCCCATCCCACTGTCCCCTCTCCTGCTGTCCCATCCCGATATGTCCCCATCCCGATATGTCCCATCCCGCCGTGTCCCATCCCACTGTCCCCCCGTTGTCCCCCGGTGCCGCAGCCTCAGGCTCGGGGCGCAGCGCGGTCGGGCAGCGCCCTCTGGTGGCCGGCGGGGGAAAGGCTCGGCCGGGACCCACAGGGACCGCACAAGGACCTCACCGGGACCCTGACACCTTGGCTGGGACCCCTGACTGAGACCCCACTGGGGTACCTCCCAATTGGGACTCTCATTAAGTGGGAGCCCGATAACTGGGACGCTTGCTGACTGGGATCCCCGATAACCAGGATCTCCGATGAGTAGCAGTGCAGGATCTACACGAACTGCCACCCTCACTAGTTAGCAGCCCTGTTAATTGGGATGTTTGGTAACTGGGATCCTCCTTAGCTGGCAGCTTGCTGACTGGAATTGTGCCAACTGGGATCCTTGTTAACTGGGATCCCTGCTAAATGGGATGCTGGCTACCTGGGACCTCCACGAACTAGCACACTTGTTAACTGGGGAGCCCTCTGCCTGGGATTCTGGCTTACTGGGATGCCCACTAACTGGAATGCTCATCAACTGGGATCCTTACTCACTGGGATGCTTGCTAAGTGGAAAGCCCAGTAACTGGGATGCCCTCTAACTGGGATGCCTACCATCTGGGATGCTCACTAACAGGGATCCTGGCTCACTGGGATCCTAGTAATTGGGATACCCCCTAACTAGAAAGCCCAGTAACTGGGATCCCCAGCAACTGGGATGCCTGTTAACTGGTATACTCACTGACAGTGGTGCTTGCCAACTGGGATCCCCACCAACTGGGATGCTCAGGGGTCTGTGTGGGTCAGAGATGCTCAGCACTTGGGGTGCCTTTGGGAATCAATTCCAAATGCTCCAAGCTGCAGAAGTTTTGCTGGAAGCAGCTGCTTTTCCACCCCCAGCATCCAAAAGAGCTCTGGAATGAAGCAGCACCAAAGCTGTGTGAACAGGACAGGGCAGGATTTGTCCTTAGCCACAAACCCCATGAACCACGGCTCTAAAAAGCCAGTAAACAGAAATAAGGAAGATTAAAAAACAAAGAAACAAACCAACCAGCAAGAACCCACCAGTTTTCCTTCAGTTGCCTGGAAAGGTGGGAAACCTTAAAAGAAGATGTACCCCTTCTGCTTCAATTCTGTATCCCACTTGTCTGTTTGAGGGTGGACTCATCCCAGACCCAGGAGGACTCATCCCAGACCCAGGAGAACTCATCCCAGCCCTGGGGAACTCATCCCAGCTCCAGTGGGATGCATCCCAGACCCAGGGGTACTCATCCCAAACTGAGGAGAACTCAACCTATCTCCGGGGAGACTCATTCCAGCTCCAGGGGAACCCATCCCAGCCCTGGGGGGACCCCTTCTAGTACCCAGCTTCCCAGCTTTGATCCAGAACCCCCCAAGTTTGGGGCAGGGTATAGTTTAGCTCCTAAACATCTACAGATGTTATTTGCAGAAACTCCCCTGTGGAAGCTCTCAACCCCACGGAGCTCCTGGGTAAGCAGTTCCCCAGGTCAATCACTTGCAGGGTTTAAAAGAAAAATCCATATTTTTTTTTTATATTTTTTCTGCCTTTGCACCCACAAAGAGCCCCCGGTGGTGGCTGTGGCCTGTGCACAGGGGGGTTCCTGCTTGAGAAATCCTCCCCAGAGCTGGGTCAAGGCCATGGAGAGGAGCAGCAGAGCTGCATATCTTAGGATGCTTAAGGGAGGGCTTGGCTCTGCATCCCAAATCCTGCTGATAAGACCTTTCATAACACCAAGGGAAGAGCGGATTTAACTGAGGGGGGGAGAGCTGGGATTCAGATAATATGATCCAGAGGGAACCAAAGGTCAGGCCTGGATCCTCCTCAGCCACTTGATGGCAGCGGGTGTCCAAACACTTCGGGTTTTTTCCAGTAATTTCAGGTGAACTGGTAGAAAAAAACCCTTTTTTCTCTGAAAATTGTGGGGGTCTGTATCCCCCCCATCCCAGCCCACAGCACAGGAGCTGTATGGAGTATCAGCAATTGGATCCAAAAGGATTTTGTGGGTGAAGGGCTCTGAAAGGAGACAACGGACAGACAGAGGGATGCTGCAGGGACAGGGGATGGACACCAGACCAAGGCGGGGCCCTGAGGCTCTGCGGTCACCCCCGAGGCTGTCTGGGGACAAGGGGGTGACCCTGGAGGCCTCACTCCTCTGCAGACAGGCAATCCACACCCTGCGCAGACAGCCCAGCCGAGGGCTAATGAGCAGCATTGTTATTAATTAGCTCAGGAGCTGGAGCCTTGGGGCAATTTTGCTTCGAAATGAGGCAGGAGCCATCCCTGGGTTCACCTCCCTGTTCTGGATCCGGACCTGGTGAAAGGAGACCCTGGGTCTGTGGGCAGCCCCCCCCAATTCCAGCCCTCCTCTGCTCCTTGCCTGCACGGCATCACACCCCCCCCCCCCCCCCCCAAATTACTAACCCTCTCCCAACTCTCCGGGACAGGGTTTTCCCACCTGGCTCTCCCAAAGCACCATTGGGACCCAGTATCCCCATTTTGGCCCCAGTATCACCTGCATCCCAACCCCGTGGATGCCATTAGCATCCCATCCCACGGGCACCCTCCATCCTGGGGCAACCCCGCTGCGTGGGGGTGTCGGGGGGTGGGGTGGGGTGGGGTGGGGTGGGGTGGGTGGGGGGGTAGTGTTTGCAGAGCTCCATCAAACAGGGAGAGAGGAAAAAGGGAATAAAAAAAGGGAAAGCACCTCCTAACCAAACACACCCGAGCCCACCCAGCCCCGGTGAGGGCCTCCTGCCTTTTTATCTCAGCCTTTTCAAGGCTGTAATTAAGAACTAATAACGCCAAATCTGCTGCCCTTTCATCTCTCCCCCGACCCCCCCGCCCCCCCAGATCCTTTATTTGCCCCCACCGCGGTGGTTGTGGGGCGATACCCCCCCGTGACCGGCCGGGGAGCACGGCACCGTGCCTGCCGAATGGCAAAAAAAGCATCAAAAAGGCTTTTTGCTGTAAAAAAAAAATCCCTGGGGAGCCTGAACCTGCCTGTACCGGGCTCAGATGTGCCCTGTGGAGCGGGGCGGGGGGTCCCTGTCGCCGTCCCCATCCCCGAGGTGGCCACGCAGCTGCAGAGCAGAGGATGCTCCACACCGGGAGCCCCGTCATGGTTTTCTCAACGATCCCTTAGGTCTGTTTTTTTTCCCCCAGTTTTTGGGGCCCCCCACACGCCTGTGTTGGGTCCCGGGGACCTTATGATAGCTGGGGCGGGGAGGGGGGGAAGCTGCTGCGGTACAGATGTGGGGCCCCAGCCCTCCGACTCCCCCGCACCCCCCATTTCCTCCCCCAATAAACCCCCCAGCCCCGGTGGAGTCCTTTGACCGGGGCTGGCCCCCCCGCCGCGCCAGGCCCGAGGTGTGACTTTTCCCAGCTCATTAGGAAAAGCTGTACGATTTTAAGAATCTCAGACCCTAATGACCATCTGAATCCCATCAGTGGAGAGGGGCGAGCTGGGGGGGGGGCGTGCAGGGACAGGCCTCCCCCACCCCGCCTCTGCCACCGCCTCTCGGAGCATCCCTGGTCCTGTCCCTTTGCCTCGCTGGCGCGGGGAACGTTGTGTCCCCCCAAAAGTAGCTGTGCAGTGGGGGTGTGTGCTGGTGTGATGGACTCAGAGCACCAAGGGGGACCCCGAGCTCCTCTGGGGACTTTGGTAGCCTTGGGGTGACACTGGCTGTCCTGTGGTGTCCCCTGAGTGCTTGGATCCTCCTGCCTGAGGGTTTCCATTTGCTCCCCGTGGGATGGGGACACGAGAGTCTCCACCCTGGAGGAGGACACATGGGGGTCTCCACTCAAGGGTTAGGGGGACACGGTGGTGGTGGTGGGGAACTGCAACCGAGGGCAGGGGGACACCCCGGTCAAGGGCTGGGGGGACATGAAGGGGACAGCCTGATCAAGGGCTGGGGGACACGGAGGGGAGACACCCCAGCTGAGGGCAGGGGGGACATGAAGGAGGACAGCCTCGTCAAGGGCTGGGGACATGGGGGGAACATCCTGGTTGAGGGCTGGGAGACACGGGGAGGGACACCCCAGTTGACAGCAGGGGGACATGGAGAAGACACCCGGGTCGAGGGCAGGGGGACACGGAGGGGACATCCCCGTCGAGGGCTGAAGAACACCGGTGACATGACCCCCCCTCCCCACCGCCCCCCGGCGCAGGGCACAGGACGATGCCCCCGGTCCCCGCCCGCCCCGTCCCGCCCCGTCCCCTCCGCCCCCCGCCACCCCCTGGGGACGGCCGAGATCCCCGCGGGGGCCGCTCGTTCCGGCCGTATAAAGCCTGGCGGCGGGTCCCGGAGCAGAGCCCGCCATGCCGGCCCCGGCCCCGCCGCCCCCCGCCCGGCCCGGCCAGGCCTTCACCATCGCCGCGCTGCTGGGACGGGCCTCGCCCCCTCCGCCGACCCCCCCTTTGCCGCTGCCGCAGCTCTGGGGACCCTCCCCGGATCCCGGGGTCGTCCCCGCCGCCCCCACCCGGGTCCTGCCGCCGCCGCCGCCTCCCCCCGGCGCCCCCCGGCCGCTCTGCGGGGCCTGCGGGGCCCTGCCCGCCTGGGCTGCCCGGCTGCGGGCAACAGGTACCGACCCCCGGCGCCCCGCACCCTGAGCCCCCGCCTCGCCCGGGGGGACAGCCCACATGGGGACCTCTCCCCAAGGAGGGACAGCCCACATGGGGGGCCTCCCCCCCCATAGGGACTTCTCCCTAAGGGGGGACCCCTCTGAAGGAGAGCTCTTCCAGGGGACCCCACATCCACCTCTCCCATGGGGACATCTCCAAATGGGGACCTCCTGCCAGCCTGTCCTAGGGGCCACCTTTGGCTACCTCTCCCAATGGGTGACTGTGCTCAAGAGAACCTCTTCTAGAGACACCCCTGTCCACCTCTCCCATGGGGATTTCTCCAAATAGTGATCTCCTTCCACGTTCTCAAGGGGACCCTCTCCAAAGGCAGGATCTCCAAGGAAGACTTGAATCCACCTGTCCCATGGGGACATCTCCAAATGAGGATCTCTTTTCACCTTTCCAAGGGGGGACCCATGCCTGCCTTTCCTGGGGGACCCCTCCAAAGGGGATCTCTTCCAGGGGAACCCATGCCCACCTCTCTCAAAAACCTGTAAATGGGGGACCTCATTTTATCTCTCCAAGGGGGAACCCTTGGCCTTCTCTCGCCCAAGGGGACCTTTTCTCAGGGCAAGAAAAGGTGGCTCTGTCCACCTCTCTCATTCAGATCCTTCCCAATAGGGAACCTCCTCCCAAAGGGATCTCTCTTCTGCCCCTCCAAATGGGACCCCCTGGCCTCTCTCAGGGGGACATCTCTGAATTAAGGGATTTCTTTTTGTCTCTTCCCCCTCCAAAGGAGTTCTTTCCAAGAGGGACCTGTATCCACCTCTCTAAGGAGATCCCCTGCAAATGGGGAATGCTCTCCCACCTCTTCATATACAGGACCCCTTCCAAAGAGACCTCTTTTACCTCTTTAAAGGGGACACTTCCACATGGGAAGATCCCTTCTGCCTCTCCAAGAAAGGACCTTCCAAAGGGGGACCCTACTTTAAAGGGAACCTCTTTGAGGGCTCCTCTCCATCCTGACCCTCCCTCTGTCCCTCACCTCCAGGCTTCCTGATCTCTGAGTGCTGCTTCCCTGCCTTCAAAGCCAAGACTGGCAAAGCCAAGCGAGTCAGGACCATCTTCACCAGTGACCAACTGGCCCGGCTGGAGAGGGAGTTTGCACGGCAGCAGTACATGGTGGGCACAGAGAGGTGCCTCCTTGCCTCCTCCCTGCACCTCACTGAAGAGCAGGTAAGCCCCATCACACTCCATCTCCACCTGCCCACACCAGCAGGTCCAGGGAGACCCCCAAAGCTGTGTGCCAGTGGGTGGCACCTGGGCCATGTCCCTCAGTCTGGGACAGGAGCTGTGTGAGGCAGGAATTATGGATACTTTACATTAGAAGGGTGGAGGATCACAGATGGGGAAACTGAGTCACAAAGTGGCTCAGCGTGGAGGGGTTGAACTTGAGTCCAGCTTAAGACCAGACCTTCCCCACCACTGGCAGGTCCCAGCTCAGCTCCCGGGTTGCAGGGGACAGTTTTCCATCTCACTGGGGACAGCATGGCAGGGAACCTCTTGTCCTGGCCATCCAGGGGATGTCCGAGATGGGCACCTAAGGGTTTGTGGAGTGTCTGGGCATTGCCTGAGCCACAGGGGTTTAGCAGATGATGAGTCCGTGGTCCATGGAGAAGCTGGGTTTGAAAGCCAAGCTTTCCCCTCTCCCTAAGGTGAAAGTCTGGTTCCAAAACCGGAGGATCAAGTGGAGGAAACAAACCCTGGAACAGCAACAAGCCAAACTGGCCAAAATGGGTTTGGCCACCCCACAGAGGAGCCCTGATTCACAGAGCCACCACAGCGAGGAGGAGGACAAGGACTTCCCAGCAAAGCTGAAGGATGGCCAGGAGGACACAGGCTTGGGGACAGCACCCACACAGACTGTGACAAAGAGCTGCTGAGTCCCCCCTTGGGGCCCCTTTTCCATGTGTATTATAGGACTGTATCATAGCTGGCAAGGAGCATATCTAATATATCCAGGGCACCAAGGATTTTTGCAGTGCCCAAATAAATTATTTATGCAACTCTTGGGCTCATCTTTGCTCGAGGAGGAGGAACAACAACCCATGCCTGCAGTGGCAGCAGGTGTTCAGTGGGGGCTTGTTCATGGGAGCAAGTCCCGGAGGTCTGGGGGAGGGGGGGCCACCTGCACACCCCACCCGATGTCAGCCCCATAGCCAGGCTCATCCCAAGGGTGCTCAGATACATCCTTGTGCTCCAAAATAGCTCAGGACCTTCAGAGAGCCCAGGTCCTTGCAGAGAACCTGCATCTCATGGTCCATCCATCTCATCTCTATCTTCCTTCCTGCCAGCAGCATCTTCACCAGAAAGCCCTGCTCTGCCCACGGGGCACACATCCCAACCCAGTGGTGGCATCCTGCTTTCTTGGAGCAAGGAGAGTTAGGAAAACCAGGGAAAATGTGCCTGGAGAGGAGAGCTGGTGGTGGCTTTGCAAGCTGGGCACCCAGAGTGCCATCTCAGCTGGGCAAGGATTAGCCAGGTTTTAATTGCTTGGCCCTGCTTAGGCAGATGTTGAGGTTTCAAAACCAGCTGGTTTGGGTTGGACACTGGTCTGGGAATGAGCTCCATGGGGAGCTGGGGAGCTCCTTGCAAGGATGCAAACCAGTGAGTACCAACAACCCTGGACCTTCTGGGCAAGAGCAGCAATGGGGACCTCCAGGTTCTTGCCTGGGCAGCACCAACTCCTGCTGACCATTTTCTCCATGTCTGCTCTGGGCTTGGGAACCCGGAGGGTTTACTGGGACAGGTGTGAAACCTGGTGCAAGGAGAGGGGACGGTGCAAAGAGAAGGGGACAATGCAAGGAGAAAGGGGACAATGCAAGGAGAAGGAGGACAGTTAAGAAGGGGATGGTGCAAGGAGAGGGGACGGTGCAAGGAGGGGGGACAGTGCAAGGAGATGATGTCAGGAGAGGGAGTGACACCGGGAGAAGGGGATGGTGCATGGAGAGGGGAAATTATGCCAGGGGAGGGGGATGTGGTGGAAGGAGAAGGGGACGATGCAAGGAGAAGGGGATGGTGGCAGGAGCAGGGGACAGTGTGACTGAGGGAAGCTGCCCTTTGTTTCTGCTGTTCTCAGGGCTGGGATTAGCCAGCGGGTCTCAAAGGGCCCAAACTGTGCTGGTGTCTTCACATGTCTGGGAGAGCCCGGGCTGGGCTAATCTGGCCCGTGGGTTTATTGCAATCAGGGCTTACAGGGGGGTGTTTTAATATCTCCCGGCTGGGGGCCGAGCTGATTGCCAGAGTTCAGTTGTTCTCAGGACACCTTTAATCCCCTGGGAGCTGGCAGGCCTTGGCCTCGGGCAGGATTGAGCTTTTGCCATGGTGCTGAGCTCCTCCAGAGCAGGCAGCAGGGGACCTGGCCCCACGCCGGGGGATGCTCCTGCAGGGTCTGCCCGACTCCAACCCCTCTGTGGCTGATGACTGTAATTAAAACTGCTGGGCTTGACTGGGTTTTTCAAAAGGTGACTTTTATATCAGCTGAATTAAACCATGTCCATCCCTCTGGGACCTTGGGCAATGACCAGGAGGGTGTTCTTTCAGTGGGTGATAATCCTTGAGGGGGTGGCTGGTCCCTGGGGCTCAGGGTGCCTGTGTTCCCTTTCCTACCTACCTGGGGACAGCCTGGGAAAGCCATCCCTGTCTTCCTCTCACCCAGTGATTAACCTGTTTGCTGGTTCCTTAGGATGAGGAAGGGAATGGATCTGCAGGACAAAGCAGCAGGTTACTGCTCCAGTGGGGATGAGAAGAGCCAAACACCCAGGTCTGGCCCTGGAAATGGGATGGAGCCGATGGTTTGTGGAAAAGCCATTTCCAGCTGGGTCATTTTATGCCCTGCCAAGGCCCTGCTAGACCTGGCAAATCAGAAAGGGGGTAGCAATGCAGTTTCCTTCTCCCATCTGAGACATCTCCCTCCCCAGCCCAGAGAGGAGGTCTCACAGCTCAGCCCAGCTCCTGGCAACTCGACTGGGGCACATGGATTTGGATCAAACCTGGGCGCAGCGATTTGGACCATGGAAAATAAGGGAGAGAGATGTTCCAAGAGCTTGGTGTGGTCTTGGGCTGGATCAACCTACCTGGGACAGAGCCTTGGCTCCTCTCATGCCCCAGGAAAGAATAAGAGCTGTGTGTCCTTACCCAAACCCCACATGCATCCCAAAACCCCCACTACTCCCTTCCCAATCCTGTGTGTCACGTCACTCCCTTAAAGATACAATTTTTTCACCTGTCTTCAAAAAAACCCTGAGTTGGCTTTCAGTGACAGATAATTATAAGGAAGTGAGAATGAAGCAGCCTTATTAAGAGGATCAAGGTTATCTGCTAAAGATGCAGAGCTGAGCCCTCCCCAGCAAGCCTCTGGAGATAAGTAGGAGGACAGGTAGGTTGGGAGGCGGGTGGGTGGATGTCTCAGGGTGGACTGTTTGCCCAGAGGAACAACCTGGTCTGCATGTGGATAAGATGGATGGGTGGATGGGGATAAATGCAGGCTGCAAATGGGTGGCTGGGTAAATGGGATGGGAGGTGGATGGAGAGATAGGAGAAGGGATAACCGGGTGGAGCTGTGCACTCTGCATCCCCCTCCCCGCTGTCCTTCCTGCCAGGATTATTCCTGCTGAGCACATGGCGATGGACACGAGTTGTTTGCACGAGCTGCGTTTACTCAGGACGGGAGAAGTCTGCGGGATGGAGCATTTGGATATTGGAGCAGCAGGACCCCTCCAGCCCCCCCAATCCCCGTCATCCAGCTGCTCTCCCAGACACCTTTTGCATCCCTTCCCCGAGCCGGCAGCCCCCTTCTCCTTGGCTCAATGCCCCCTCACTCTCTCTCTTTTTTTTTTTTTTTTTTTTTTTTTTTTTGGGGGGTGGTCGCGCGTTCCTAAATGGGATTATTCCCGTGTGCCGCGGACGGGCCGGGTTGCCGGGGAGGGCAGCCTGCCGGGGGCGGAGGTTCAAGGCACAGCCCGACCAGAGCCGGGATACGGGGCGCCCAGGTCGGCCGTGCTCGTTACCAGGCTCCGTCTCGTCGTGTAATCTTGTTAAATGGTCAGGGAGCATTTCCCTCTGCTTCTCCCTCCCCTTTAATTCCCGATTGAAACATCAAATAAGCTTCCCGAGGCTGCCGGGCAGCTCCGACGGCTCCACACCGCCTGGTTGCAGCGGGGATAAAAAAAAAAAAAAAAAGACATCCCGAGCGATGGGAGGAAACACCACGACATCCATCCCAACGCTTGCAGTTTTTCTGGGATGAATTTGCCGCTAGTGTCCTTGCTCAGCCAAGGAGCAAAGACACTGATTCTGGTGCTCACCCTGCCAGCTCCCCTGCTCCCTGCTCCTTCCTCGCCTCCCACCCCAGTCTCAAAAATGGGAAAACTAGGAGGAAATCCCTCCCCAGCTCTGCTCTGCTCCCAGCCACGCACACGGCAGGGCCTGCCAGAAACCAGGTGGCCTCACTTCGGTGAGACGAACTGTCAGGACAAAGAGAAAGAAACGATGAAATTTGCAGCATCTCCCCCTGGAGGAACAGTTTGTGGCACGAAATCCCTCGGCCCTCTGGCACTGCTCTGGGCTTTGCTGGGGGTGCACGGGAGGGCCCTGGCAGCAGGATCCTCTGCGAGGGTGTGATTTTGTTTCAAAAAGGTGATTAAATCATTACGTCAAGTAAGCCCTGATGGTATCGGATGAATAAGGGCATCTCGCTGGGAGGTGCAGGACAGGCAGTCAGAGACAGTGCTCCCCAACTCTGCTAAAAGCTCCTCCTGGGACTCAGGCTGCTACGCTCCCGTGCCTCAGTTTCCCCAGCTGGGTAAAGACAGCTTTGGACACATTTATCCGGGCCGGCTCTGATCCCGCTCCCACTCAGCACCCCTGCTGAGAGCCGAGCCAGATCCGACCCTTGCTCTTCCCCATCCTTCCCCCACTCCATCTCTATTGATTTAATAAGATGGAGAGGAATTAACGGGGCCGGAGCATTGGAATAATGAAAGATGAACAAAGGGGCAGCGCTAGCAAAGATGCTGCCAGCTTTTAATGATGAGGCCGGGCAGATCCCCTGCTAGCTGTCCCTTTGGAGTGGCGATTAAGAACATACTGTTATTGTTAAGGCAGAGAGATAAATCCTTGCACCGTTTCTGATGTGATCAGCCGGGGCTTCTCCCTACAATTTGTGATCCTATTGTGGACGGTGTTTGCCCTGGGCAAGGAGAGTCTGGGAACCACTTATGAACCATCCTTTGGTCATTAGTCTCCTCATTAGGAGAGAACAATGTGGGAGGAAAAAAAAGATAATTGAAGGGAGCAGCGGGCTGATCCTGCAGCCAGGCGGGTACCGAGGCTGCCTCAATCCCGAGTTTGTTTATAATTCCCAATTAATTTTAAATGCCTGGTTTTGGGATGCTCTTACTACCTGCAATTGCAACCCGTGTGAACACGGTGCTCAGGTCTGTGCTTGGTGGAGGATCACGGAGCATTCTCTGGGGACTCGTGGGAGGGTATTCGCTTATTTTTTGGGGGGTCACTCAGCCTTTGTTGTCAGTTGGGTGTAGCCCCACCGTGGACACAACCCCGGCTGTATTTGGAGGGACCCCAGGCAGGTGGAAGGGTCTCCAGCACCCAGGGAGGGTGAGGGTGGTGGGATGCAGCAGGTCCTGCTCCCTCGTTTCACATCTGGCTGATATATGAGGCCAGATGTGACACCGAGGGGTGTGACACCGAAGGGTCATCTCGCTTGGATCGGGGACATCTCCCCACGGACAAGCCGGGGCAGGATCCAGCCACTCCGCAGCATGAACTTAATTCAGGTCTTGCCTGGAAATACCAGCCTGTGGGATAAATCACCGGAAAACCCCGGGGCTCTGAGGGGAGAGCTGCTTTGCCCCACGAGCTTGGCCATGGAGTAATGAGAGGAGCAGAGGTCCTGTCCCCATCCCCAGGGACACCCTGCCCGGGCTGGGTGCAGGGCTCCGTGCCCTGGGGAGGAGGGGGGAAAAGCCGTAATTCCTCAGGATGCTTGATATTATCAAGTGCTAATGAGACCTGGATGGGGCTGAGGTGCTTTGCAGGCCATTATCCCAAATTAACCTGACAATGCAGCCGGGGCCGGTGTCTGAGGAGCGGCTGGGGTGTGTATTGGCTGTCTGGGGCCGGGGGGAGAGAAGGATGCTGTCCTTTGCCTCCCCCCCACCGCCCCAGCTCCCCTCTGCCCGCACTCCCGGGCTGACAGCAAGGGCTCTGCATGTGGTGGGGTTGGTTTTTCCATCGCATGAAGAGGTCGAATCAACCCCCCGGGACGTTTGCCAAGCCCGAGCTGGGGTGAGGTGGTGGCAATGGAGATGGAGAGGACAGGGGTGTCTCCTCTGCAGGCCAGTGTTGGGCATATCCTTCTTGGAGGAAACTCTTCTGTTCCTAAATCACAGAACCACAGAATCACTGTTTGGTTTGGGTGGGAAGGGACCTTCAAAGCTCATCTAGTCCAAGTCCCCTGCAGTGAGCAGGGACATCTTCAACTAGATCAGGTTGCTCAGACCTGGAATGTTTCCAGGGATGGGGCATTTACCACTTCTCTGGGCAACCTGGGCCAGGGTTTCACCATCCTCATAATAAAAGAAGTCTTCTTTATATATAGTCTAAACCTTTTAGTTTACAACTGCTTGAAAGAGTCCAGCGCAGAGCCACAAAGATGATGAAGGGAGTGGAACATCTCCCTTATGAGGAAAGGCTGAGGGAGCTGGGTCTCTTTAGCTTGGAAAAAAGGAGACTGAGGGGTGACCTCATCAATGTTTACAAATATGTAAGGGGTGAGTGTCAGGGAGATGGAGTTAGGCTCTTCTCAGTGATGACCAGTGATAGGACAAGGGGTAATGGGTGCAAATTGGAGCATAGGAGGTTCAAGGTGAATATCCGAAAATTTTTTTTTACTGTGAGAGTGACAGAGCACTGGAACAGGCTGCCCAGGGAGGTTGTGGAGTCTCCTTCACTGGAGACATTCAAAACCCGCCTGGATGCGTTCCTGTGTGATGTGCTCTAGGTGACCCTGCTCTGGCAGGGGGGGTTGGACTAGATGATCTTTCGAGGTCCCTTTCAACCCCTATGATTCTATGATTCTATGATTCTATGAAATCCTCGTGTCCATCCCATGTGACTATTTGCGCAGGGCTTTGGTGGCCTGTCCAGTGCTTGGGCAGTGGATCAAACTGGGGAGCACTCAGCTGAGAATCACTGTATGACAGACTGGTTTGGGTTGGAAGGGACCTTCTTGTCCCAAGCCCCCTGCATGGGCAGGGACAGCTCCCACTAGACCAGGTTGCTCCAAGCCCCATCCAATCTGCCCTTGAACACTTCTAAGGATGGGGCAGCCACAGCTTCTCTGGGCAACCTGGGCCAGTGTCTCACCAAAGAAGTAACCATGATCTCAGAACCATTTCCATGGGGCTGGTGGCCATCTCTGTACTAGGCTTTCACAGGGGGACACAGGGGTTGGCCATGCTCTTGTTGCACCTGCAACAGGGGCTCCCAGTGCTGTGTAACACCCCCAAAGCACAGGGTCGTGCCATCGCCCCTGTGCTCACCCCACTTTGGGTCTGTTAATGGGCCCCTGCAAGGAGCTGAGGCTCCAGAAGGCAAAGTGAACCAAAAACACAGTCAGTAATTATCATTAGCCTGAGTAATTTATCTTCTCTAGACTTTATGATGAAGGAGTGAACAAGCATCAGTTGTTCTCCATGCTCCACTTTTTACAGAGAAGATGAAGTCCCATTCCTCTCACCCCTTGGGTTTCAGTGGGATCCAGCTTGGGATGGGGAAAATCACCAGCTCCAGGAGCCAGGTGATTAGGGGATGTTCCTTGTTGATTTTTACTGGATTATGGATTATTAATTGTTACGGGTTATCACAGGAGAAAATCTGCAAAAATCTGACACAAAGCTAAAGCTGGCTTTCAGAATCCCATTTTTAAGCCAATTTTGGCGCTTTTTTTGAGAGTAAAAAGCATGAGCTCATGATTTCAGACTGCTCAGGTTGGCAGTGCTGGGCTAGTTACCCTAATAAGCACCAGCATGTCAGCTTCACCGGTGACAGTGTTGTCCCAAAAACTGACAAAAACAGGAGCCTTGGGACCCTTCTCCCTAACGGGACGTGACTGAAAGGATGCTCTCAGCCCAGAAGATGTTTTCTCACTTGCAGAAGGACCCACAGCCCGGATTACAGATGCACAAAACCCCCGTCACGTTTTCACATGTCCCTGCTGTGGGTTTGGGGAAATTTCCGCCGCTTCTTTCGCCCGCTGGGATGGTTTGGAGAAGGATGGAAACAGGAGCCAGGCTCTCCTCACCCAGGCAGGCGAGGTGTGAAATTTCTCATGGGCAAACAAGTGAGAGCCGCGGGGTGCCCAGAAGAAGGGGGACAGAAAAGATGAAGGAAAGGGGGCCGGGGGGGAGAGAGGAGGAGGAGAGAAAGCAGCAGCCAGAGAGAAAGAAAAATCCCCGAAGCAGCAACCTGAAGAGTGGGGCATTTTCTATGAGGGGATTGTAAAATGCACTCTCTCTTTCCCCTTTGCAGGGGGGAACAAGGGCCCCCACTCTATCTGATAGTCATTAGCATCAATTAGCCCCGTTTGAAGTAGGCAACATCTTTGTCTCTTTGCAAAAAAAAGAAATAAAAAAACCTTTCAGGGAGCCCATAATAACATCTGGAGCAAGGAGAGGCTGAACTCAAGTTCCCCACTTTCATCTCTTGTCGAGGTACTTGGAATGTTAATGCAGCCTCATTCTTTAATGGAGTTATCAGGAAATGCTTTTCACCCCCTTCCCTTTGCTCAGGGGGGATGTTTACAAAGGGCTGGGGGCTTTTTGTTGTTGTTGTTGGTTTGTTGTTGGGAATTATTATTTTTTTACCCCCTTAAGAAATCCCCCCCTCCCCTTTTCTCCGCTCTCGAAAAAAAAACCAACCTGGAATAAAATTTAACAAAACAAAACATACTAAAACCCCACCACTACCAAAAAAAAAGATCAGGATCAGGGCCCATCCTTTCATCTTCCCTTGCCCAGCTCCTGCCAAAGCCCCTTTTGCTGGAGCAGATGGGGATGGAGCTGGTGAGCAGGGAAGGGGGGGGGGGGGGGGGGGGGGGTGTCCCCGGGGCCCCTGCCCTGCCTGGCTGCTGGGTGCTATATTTCCCAAGTCATTACCAGCGAGTGAAAATTTCCAGCTTTCCACCCGAAATGCATTAGCTGAGCACACAGTACTAATGGGAAGCAGGACGAGTCATTAGGCAGCCAGCTCGGCCAAGCAGGAGAAGCCAAAGGGAAATGTCAGCCGGTGCTTTTGGGCTTGGGGCTCATCCCTCTGGATCAGTGTCCATCCATCTGTCCATCCCACCGTAACACCCGGCTCTTCCATCCCAAAACACACAACATAAAACTGCTCCCTTAACAGCCAGAGCACCCCCAACATCTCTTTCCATGGGAATCCACGCCGTTGTCCCAAAAACCCATAGCGGAATTAGAGGCAGGCATGACTTATTATTATAAAGAGGATAAATAATTAAGAGACTCAACAGGCTTTTAATAAAACAAATAAAAACCTTTTAACGACACCCGTGTTTTATTCCACGCCACCTCTGTGCACACAAAGCCCGAAGCTGTGAATCCCTGTGGATTTTTTTTTCCCAGTGGTGGCTTTTTTTTTCTTTTTTGGCGGGGGGGGGGGGGGGGGAATGGGGTGGAGGGCAGAGGCTTCAGCACTTGCCCAGCTTTGAACGTGTGATTTCAATTAAGTTCCAGGGCGGCAGGATTGAGACTGGCTGTTTGGATAAGGAGCAATAAAGCAGCAGCTGTATTTATTCACTTATTTTGAAGCTGCTGTGGAAGACAGGATGCTAAACGGCAGGGAAAAGAAAAGAAAAAAGCTTTTTAAAGGCAAACTTGAGGGACTCTTTTGTCTCCTGCGGGCATCCTCTGCCCCGAGGTTCCAGTAGCCATCACCAGGGTGCTTCCTCGGGGAGCGAGATAATCCTGCCCGTGCATTCCCATAATTTCCATTTGCTTTGAAATGCTCAAAAATACAGAGATGCTCGTTTATAATGAGAACTGTTTCTGTGGCTGGGAAAAGGAACTTTAAAGTGTGTGAAAATGGCAGGACTCCCTGATCCAGGGCAGGATTTGCTGGATATGGATGGCTCGCCCGTGCACGCAGAGATGTTTAATGCTGGGGTATTAAGCCACGGGGGATTTTTGCTCCACGTTTATTCACCTGGAGCCTCCAGTCGGGGATTTCTCCACCTTTGTATACACCAGAGTGATTTTTTGTGTGAATCTGGTGCTCGTGGAGATGTGAGCAGAGATGTTTGATGGTGGGTTGTTAAACCGCAGAGGATTTTTGCTCTATGTTTATTAACCTGGATACTCCAGTCTTGGGATTTCTCCACCTTTCCGCACACCCGAGTGGATTTTCAGTGTGGATTTTTGGTGCTTGTGGAGATGTGAGTGGCCATGGTTGTGTGTGTGTGTGATTCCCTGGTTGTGTGTTGGTCAAGCCTGCTCACTCCTGGGCTTGGTGGCGGCGCCACCCGCAGCTCTCCATTGGAACACGCCTGGCTCCGGGGGTGTCACACGGGGACGGCACCCAACCACACCAGCAGTTAAATTCCCATGGCACAGTGGCCTCTTAGCCTGCCCGAGCTCCTGATGTGCTCTTCCCATATCCCAGATCCACACACACCCTTCGACACAGCCAGGCAGGTACACACAGACACGGACATGTTCCCCTTGGCACGGCAGCTGGAGGGACTCAGGAATGTGGCCAAAAGGATGGTGTGGGTGCACCTGTGGGGAAGGTGTGGGTGTCAGGGTGGGCTTGGGTGTCAGGGTGGGGAGCTGTAGGTGTCCATGGGGGAAGGTAAGGGTGCCAGCAAGGTTTGGGGGGGGGGGGGTAGGGGTCCATGGTGAAGGAGTGATTGAGAGTTTGGGTGTCCATGGGGAAGGAGCAGGTGTTGGTGTGAGGGTCCGTGGGGAAGGAGAGAGTGGGTGCCTGTGGGGGGAAGCTGCAGGTGTGCGGGTGGGAGTCAGTGCAGGAGCCGGCAAGGGAGGAGAGGGGCCCTGGGGGTGTCAGTGAAGAAGAAGGGGTGTCCGTGGGGATGCCGCTGCAGGCCAGCGGGGTGGGGGCAGACCTCGCCGCCCCCCCGCCGCCGCTTTGCATAGGAGCGCGCTTCATCCCAGCCCACCTCGCCCTCCATATAAACCGGCGGGGCCGGCGGTCGCCCCACCGGCCCGGCAGTTGCCACACCGGCCCGACCATGCTTCGCAGCCCTCCGCGCCCCCGGCCCGACCCGCCGGCCCCCAAGACCCCTTTCCACATCGAAGCTCTCCTCGCCCGGGACCCGCCGCGCCGCGGCCCCGCCGCCCCCGCCGCCCCGCCGCCCCCGCCGCGCTGGCCCCCGGCCGGGCCGGGCCCGGGAGCCGCGCTGGGGCCGATCCCCGGCGGCTGGGGCTGGGGCTATGGGGGTGCAGGTGAGCGGGAGGGATGGGGAGGTGCGGGGTCTCCCCGGCTGTCCGAGTGCGGGGGTGACCCAGGGAGAGTGTCCGGTGGGTGGGCAGGGAGAGGGGGGGACCTTCCAGTCGGGACCTTGGCTGGCATCACCCGCCCAGGACTAGAAGGGGGTTTGGGTCACCAAAAATAGTGTTGGTTTGTTTTTTCCACCCCCTCTACTTGCGGCTGTAGTTTTATTTCTGCAGCCTCTCGACCAACCCCAAGGGGAAGAGTTGGGCTGGGGCTGTAGGAAATAAGGGAGGGGGAGAGGGGAGTCTCCTGATCTCCAAGTTTCACCTCTGCGCTGGAGACAGGCTGGGAGAGTTGGGGCTGTTCATCCTGGAGAAGAGAAGGCTCCAGAGAGACCTTAGAGCACCTTCCAGTGCCTGAAGGGGCTCCAGGAAAGCTGGGGAGGGACTTTGGACAAGGGCAGGGAGGGGTGGGGTGAGAGGAACAGTTTTGAGCTCCAAGAGGAGAGATTTAGGTTAGGTTAGAAATAAATCCTTTGCTGTGAGGGTAGTGAGACCCTGGCCCAGGTTGCCCAGAGAAGCTGTGGCTGCCCATCCCTGGAAGTGTTCAAGGGCAGGTTGGATGGGGCTTGGAGCAACCTGGTCTGGTGGGAGGTGTCCCTGCCCATGCAGGGGGGTTGGAACTTGTTGGTCTTTAATGTCCCTTAAACCCATACCAGTCTATGACTAAATGATTCTAACACTTACTTTTATCCTCTGTAGTGATGGATAATTAATATTATCAATTTACTCCCACCATTAAATGACTGGGTGAAGTCAGACCCAGATGACATGATTTACAACCTCCAGTAGAAGCTCTCAGCTCAGGGACAGTGTCCCCATGTCCACGCGTGCCCCCCCCCGCCCCCGCATTTTAAGGGTTGCTTTGCTCACACTGGCATTTATTTCTCTTTCCACGTACCAGAAAGGCACTGCAGTGCCCGTGCTTTCATCACGCCCGCAAAACCTGCCGTCATTTCCCAAAGCCTCAGCCCTGAAAGTAGTTTCCCCACCATGCCAGCGCCCCTCTGCTCCTGTGTGGGCCCCTCCTTCTCCCAAAGCTGCCCTAGTCCAGCTGCAGTTTTGCTCTCCCTGCCATTTTCCACTTGCAGAAGTGAAACTGCTGAGTGTTTCGCAGCACCCGGCCCCAAAAACTGCCCCTACTTTTAGCGGAAAAAGGTTGTTGTTGATCCGTGGGTGAAACGTACACGGTGCAGATGTGCTAATCCATCGGGTTCGCTGTATTTTCACGGGGGGGCGCCGCAATTTTTTTATAAGCAAACCGAGTGATTTGTTTTAATGAATTACCTCTATTTGGAATGCTTTTTCTTGAAATGAAGTCTCTTTTTAGCAGTCAGAGCCTGATCTTGTCATTGCCCAGGCAAAGGCTGCAGCCAAGCATGTATTTTACCTGCACAAGCAGCTCTTGATTTGATCTCGATAGCTACAATACTCAGACAACCCAAAGTATTTGCTACTCTTGATCTTTTTTTTTTTTTAACTACGTGGCATAATTATTTAATCTATTATGTCTTCCACGAGACAGCATCTGCATAGTCGTGTGCTATTATATCAAATATCCAGGTATGAAAATAAAGTTAAACAATTTGCAAAGCCATTTCCACTAAGTATTTCGAGTTTAAAATGACACTCGCTATTATTCAAGGATGAAAATAGAAAATAATAAAAAAAAAAAGTGACAGGTGAAATTATTTTAATGATGAAAATAGTTTTAAGTGCAGTCAGGGCTGTTAAGCTGTCAGGTCTCCACCGCACAAATCCTTAAACGTGGGCAGAACTTGCACCCAGTTAATGAAATAAAGTAGGTTAAGGTGCCCGTTTTGTGCCTGGAGAACGTGGCAACATCAGTCACCAAAGGAGGTGTGAGTAGCAGGTGTCACTGCGTGTCATTGTGTACAGAATTTCCAGTCACAGAAACTTGGCTTGCCACGATACATCACGACAGCCCTTGGGTTTTGGCAGGACAGAAGCTGTAGTACCATCAGATACAGGATCACAGACTGGTTTGGGTTGGAAGAAACCTTAAAGTTCATATAGTTCCAACCATCTGGCCATGGGCAGGGACACCTCCCACTAGACCAGGTTGCTCAACCAGGTTGCTAGTTCTGGCCTTATCTGGTGCCTAGTACCTTCACAACTGCACTTCAATACTTGGAGGTGGCACCCAGATGTCCCTCCTGTGCAGGCAGGTCCCTCTGGAGTCTTTCTGGGGCTCAGAAGAGGAGCAGAGTCCCCAGTCCAGCAGTGTTTTGGCACTGAGCAGGAGGGGCTCAATTGTCCCTCCAGCTCTTCACACTCAGATGTGCAAAGTCAACACTACTGTTCCTGGGCATGTTGTAACTCCAGAACCAGCATCGTGGATGCAGAGGCTTTTTGCCTGGATAGCTGCAGCCCCCTCTCCTCAGCTCTTGACTGTGGTGTCTCCACTCCTCCTGGCAGGGAGATCTGGCTGGTGTGAAGGTCCCTTCAGGAGGACAGAGCTGGGTGGGATGAGCCCTGTGGCTCCTGGGGGATGGTAGCAGTTGAGAGACAGCACTGCTCTTAGGCTGGTGCCAACTAGTCCTGTGACAGTGCTGGTGTATTGTATGTTAATTAGGTAATTATGGTTATCACCAGGCCACAACTAGATAGGAGACTGAGACCTAATCCACTTGTTAGTCCTGCTGATCCCTCCACACACCAGGAATTTTATGGATCAGTCAACCTTTACACACTGGGGTGGAGATGGGATTTTTGCATTTAGCAGCTCTTGATGGACTTTATCATTGTGTTACAAAGATCCTGTACAGATGGAGGTCAAACCCTGCTCACCTCACTAAGTGCTGACTCCTTTGGGACTGTCCGAGGTTTTACCTGCGGGTAGAACAACAGGATAGGTTGGAAGGGACCACAAAAGACCATCTGGTCCAACCTTTCATGGGAAAGGGAGCCTACATGATATCATCTAGATAGGGACAGAGTGGGGACATCCCTGCTTTTCTTGTTGGTGCTGCTTTCTCCCAGCCCCTTTTAGTGCAGCGTGTTGTAGAGCAGCTGCATCTGGATTTTGGCTGGAGCTGAAGGGAGCTGGGCTTGGCACTTCAGCAAGGCTGGAGGAATGGCCTCAACCATGCAGACCCCTTCAATTGCTGCTTCTTGCTTGCAGGTCTGGAGTTGTCTCACTGTGTAGGGGCCAACTCGCTGGGCCCCACTGTGCCTTGGAGGTCTGGAGGGCCCTGCAAGATGAAGAGGGTCCGCACTGTCTTCAAACCAGAGCAGCTGGAGCGGCTGGAGAAGGAGTTCCTCAAGCAGCAGTACATGGTGGGCACGGAAAGAGTCGACCTGGCAGCAACGCTGCATCTCACAGAGACTCAGGTAGGACATAGGGGAGCTGGGGAAGGGGACCCATAGATCTTGGGGCTGGGTTTGGTCTGTGGGCATTGCCCTGCTGTGACATGGAGCGAGAGGGGGACACGACCCGTGGGACTGTCTGCTGCAAGCTGGCATCGAAGCCACGTGCCTGGAGGGATGTGAGATGAGTTTAGATGGTTTGTGAATAAGAACATCCTCTTCCTAATCCATGAAGTGGAACGAAAAGCATTTAGGGACACAAACCTGTCTGCTTTGGAGTTCAAGCTGAGTTGGACAAATGTGTATCTACATTGTTATGATCCTCTGGAGACAGTTCATGCTTTAAATGTCCTTTTATGACAATTAATCTGATTTTTTTTTCTGCTCTTCCAAGTAAGTTTCTGCCCCTTTCTGCGCCCTGCTTATTTACTGGGGAAAGGAGGAGCCATGTGGCCTTCTGTGGTAGGATCCGAATTCAGCTGGAGAAAAGGGAGAGCAAAGCAAGGGTGGTTCTAGGTGATCAGGGAGGGTGTGAAGAGCACAGGGAGCAGGGACAAGGGTAGGTAGGTGTTTCATTGTGGTCTCTGGAAGCTGTGGCCCCAGGGGTGGGTTCAGTGGTTTGTGGGAGCTGGTGGAGGCACCTCCTTCACTTCCTCAGCCAGAGCCTCCTCTGTGCAGCTGCGTCCCCCTTTCCCCATGTCCAAGAGCAGCACTCTGCCCTCCATAGTGTCACCTCCTCCTGCCCACATGCACTGTGCCCCAAGCAGGGAAGGGGCATGTCCCCCTCTTCAAAGAACGCTGCTTTTTGGGGACAGCTGCCTCAGAAGCACGTAGCAATGGCCCCCGTTGGAAAGGGGCTCCTGGAGACCTTGGATTAAGCTGTGGTGCCATTTTTCTGCTAGGTGAAAGTCTGGTTCCAGAACCGGAGGATCAAATGGAGGAAGCAGAGCATGGAGCAGAAGGCAGCAAAGCTGTCCCAGTTTGGGGTGATACAGCCTGCCACCGCAGACTCGACGGACATCAAGGACCACGAGGAGGACCTTGTGGATGTTGAGCTTTGAACAGCTGATAAGATTGAGCTGCCACTGTTGTGTTTTCAGCCATGCCTGCTTGCTGGAGATACTGAGGGTGCAGGCACGTCTTTGGTCCAAGTGAGACGTTACACTCTCCATCTGAGAGCTGGACTTACAGGACATACTGCAGCTGGCTGGGAGGAGCCCCCCAAATATTGTGTGGCTGCTGTTTGGTAGCCTTGTGCCATAATTCCTGGGGCTTCATCACCAGGCTGGTTGTCCTTGGTGGTTCCCTAGCTGTGGCAAGGCATGTGACCTCCCGTTTGCTCTTGAAGCACCAGGACACACAAACAGTTTCCAGCAGAGAGGCTGAGGTGACAATCAGTGTCTCTGATGGCTGTGGACATGGGGTCACTTGTGTTGTGTGTGGCCGTGTGCTCCCAGGAGGGAGGCCCTGTGCTGGGAGGAGAATCAACCCTGATTGTTATTCCTGGTCAACTTGACTCCCACGTTTGATGCTTAGATCTCAACAAAAAAAAAGGTGAAAATTGGAAAGCCCTTTGCTCCCACCTGCAGACTATTGGTACACTTGTAATGAGATGAGCAGGGTCTGATCCTGCCCCTGGAACACAAGTGCCTCCTTTGGTCCTGGTGCCTTGGTGTATCTGTGCCTTCCTTTTGGCTTCCCAAACCCGAAGGGCAGAACCTGGTGGGTGTCTCTGCCTCTGCCATGTCCTTACCCCGCCGAGGGGTGTGTGTGCAGCAGGGAACCAGGCACTGGGGCCAGCCGAGGGGCAGGGATCGGGGCTGTTGGAAAAAAGCAGCTTTCCAACACCTCTGGTGCCTCAGTTGACCCCCTGCCCCTCGCCCAGATGTGCCACTTCTGGCCCAGGTGGCAGTTGCTCCGTTCTCTCCTCATTACACACCCGGCTGGCCGTGGGAAACGGCACCTGGAGTGTGTGGTGAGCACATCTGCAGCCCCCCGATGCAGTCAGCAGCTGTATTTCTGGTAGGTGGGAGGGCTTTGAGGGGTCAGGACTAACCTCTTGACCCCCTCAGGCCAGGCTGTCAGCGCTGGGGCTGTCACCTCACCCTCCTCAGGCTGCCCAGGGAACCAGGCACCACGTCCCATCAGCTCAGGATAATTTATTGCCTCTCTTTCTGACCCAGAACACTGTGCATCACTTTACTCTTCTTTTGTTATTTATACAAATAACTTTTTTTTTTTCCCCCCCCACTTAATAACTGTCACTTATTTATTTGCTTTGCTTAATAAAAATCTAGTGTATTTTAAAAAGGAGAGATGGGACTGGCTGGGGGAGGCAGGGCTGGGCAGCTCCTTGGTTTCTGAGCCGGCAGCAATCTGCGCCCCTCAGATTCCAGGGATGAGTTACTGATCATTTTTGCTGGGTTCCTGAGGAAATGGAGGAAAAAAACAAAAAGAGAAACGAAAAGCATCTTTTCCTCCTCTTAATAAGACCCCTGTTGTCAAAAAGTAACAGCTGGTTGCCAACAGCAAGTCAAGAAAGGGCGATTTCTTCTCAAAAGGGTCATTTCTTCTCAGAAAAGGGTGATGATTTCTTCTCAGGAAAGGCTGATTTCTTGCCCATTTTCACTCCTGACACACCCATGCAAATATGAAAACAGGTTTTTTTCCCCACGCTTCTGTGCTTTTTGGTAAACCTGTGTGCTCACCTCAAGCTTGAACATCTGGAATGGAGCACGAGCAGCTTTGAAAAAGATCAGCTGAAAACCCCCAAGTGTTAACACAAAAAACCCCAAAACAACCAGAAGGAGAACACATTTCCAACTACTCTCTTTAATTTTCAATTGAAATTGTTAACGGAAGGAAGAAACCCAATGTATTTTCATCCTTCCCAAAAGTTTGAGGGTTTTTTTTCTTAATAAGGTGTTTTGGACAAAATAAATGCTAACAATCATAGAATCATATAATAGAATCATAGAATGCTTTGACTTGGAAGGGACCTTAAAGATCATCCAGTTCCAACCTCCCTGCCATGGACAGGGACACCTCCCACTAGACCAGGTTGCTCCAAGCCCCATCCAAACTGGCCTTGAACACTTCCAGGGATGGGGCAGCCACAGTTTCTCTGGGCAACCTTGGACAGGGTCTCACCTCCCTCATAGCAAAGAATTTCTTCCTGATGTCTCACCTAAATCTCTTCTCTGTGAATTCTGATCCATTCCTCCTTTTCGTTTCACACCCTGCCCTTGTCCTCTCATCCCCTGCCCTTGTCCAAAGCCCCTCCCCAGCTTTCCTGGAGCCCCTTCAGGCACTGGAAGGTGCTCTAAGGTCTCCCTGGAGCCTTCTCTTCTTCAGGCTGAACAGCCCCAACTCTCAGCCTGTCTCCAGAGCAGAGCTGCTCCAGCCCTCGGATCATCTTTGTGGCCCCCTCTGGACTTTCTCCAGGAGCTCCATGTCCTTGTGTTAAGGGCTCCAGAATTGGACACAGTGCTCCAGGTGGGGTCTCACGAGAGCCAAGTAAAGGGGAAGAATTTTTTTTTTTAATTGATGACCCCATATCATGGGTGAAAGTTGATAACATGAGTTATTATCTCTAGGCCAGTTCCTGCAGAGATAGAACTACACTGATAGTAAGAAACATGTCTGGTTAGTATGGAGTGCTCAGGTTTGGGCTGTTGCTCCTGGAGAACCAGGACCTCTGTCAGCAGATGTCTGAAGTCCAGGAGAAGGCTCCCCCCATGCTCTGCAAACACAAAAGTGGAAGCAATCCCACTCCAGCTTCGCAAATACTTCTAAATTAATGTTGTGGGCACCAGGGCTCATTCAGAGACAGGAAAGATGCCTTGAATGAAGTGTTGATGGCCTGGCCATGACTCAAGCTGATGGTTGACAGATGAAATACCCCACCACTTAGCACCAAAACATTAGAAAAACAGGACGTGTAAAGCTGCTATTCCAATAATAGCCGGTCCTCCCACTATTAGTAAGAAAATGTAATTGAAATAGATGTGATAAAGTAGCATTGCTCCACCTGCGCCTAGGTCCTCATGGACCCCTGGGATGGGCGTTTTGTGCTGGAGCAGTGCCCTGCACAGCCCGCTGCTGGGTTTCACCCCAAAATACAGATGGGGAGGATGTTCTAGGCAGTTTGTCAGTCCCTTGTCGCCAGCCGGGTGGCCGAAGGAGGTGTCCCCGTGGCCATGGGCTGCATGGCCCGGGCATGGAGGCGGCAGGATCCCACCAGCCACCTGCACAGCGTTACCACCCGGTTTTTAGGCGCTTGAAGACAGCCTAACCGGAGGTGGCGAGGGAGCAGGGGGCACGTTAGCGTGTTTTGAAGGTTTTTTGGGGGGAAAGTCAAGCCAGGTTCGAGGGCGCAGGGAGAGCTGGCGCTGCCTCCTCGCCCTGTGAGGGGCTACCTCGCGTTCCCGCCTGACAGGGATATGGAGGCTATTCCTCCCCGGGCTGTACGGTTAAAAATTAATAAGGGAGAGGCAGCAAAACTCCTGGTTTGGTTTTGTTTTTTGTGGCTGTGGAAGCCCCTCATGCCCGTTTCGGGGCTTTTTGGCAGTGTTTCTGGAAGGTGGCGGTGGGCTTAGGGGAGGGCTAAGATGGCGGCCGCCGACCCCTGCCCGCCCTGGGGCTGGGGGGAGTGATGGCGGGCGCGGACCCCAGCGCGGGTGAGGGTGCAGTCGCCATCTTCGTGCAGGGCGGTGGGTGAGAGGGGCGGAGGAGGAGGAGGAGGAAGAGGAAGAGGCACTGCCCGCCCCCGGCGGGTCAGAGCGGGGAAGTCGCCGCCCGAAGATGGCCGCCGCGGCGGGGGACGTGTGCGGGGCCGTGGCGGGTGGCCGCGCCGGGGCCGGGGCCGCAGCCGAGGCGCGGTTCATCAGCAGCGCCAAGGTGAGCCCGGCCGCGGGCGCCCCTCCTTTCCCTCACGCTGCGGCAGAGCCAATTTTGGGAGGGAAAAATGGGGTAAAAGCCCGGTAGCCTCCTCTCAGGTTGGGCGGGGTGAGGGGGTACCCTCAGCCCACGGGTGGGTTTCGGCTTCGGGTGCGTCCTCTGACCCACGCCTCTCCCTCGGCAGGGAAAAGGTTTGTTCGCCACCAAGAACATCCGCAAAGGGGAAACGGTCTTCGTGGAGAGGCCGGTGGTGTCGTCCCAGTTCCTCTGGAACGCCTTGTACAACTACCGAGGTGAGCTGCCGGCGGTGGTGGCACGTCCTTGTCACCTGCCCCAGCGAGGTCACCACGGGGCTCTGGTTTTCAAGGAACGAGTTTGGGTTTGGCTTCCCTGCTGCCACTTCTGCCTTAGCGATGAACAAACTGTTGCCAAGTTGAAAACTCTGGGGTCGTTAGAGGAATGGGAACTTCCATCAGCCCTGGAGAAAAGCATCATGTGCCATCATCGGGCACCATCTCTGCTGGGAACACCAGTTTTTTAGTGGTTTGGGTGGGGATCCCAATCACACCACGGCAGAAAACAGCCCACAGAGGTGCCAGCTTTCTCCTGAGGCGCCAGAAGAAAAAACAAGGGTTGTAAGAGCAGGATTTGAAACTTTTTTGGTCCTACCTAGACCCTGCTGAGATCCATCGTGGGTCAGCAACATGGGGATGGTTGCCATTGTATGGCCCTTCAACACTTCCTAGCATGTCTCCTTTTTATAAGGGCATGTAGGGGTAGGACAAGGGGTAATGGTTGGACTCGATGATCTATGGTTGGACTCGATGATCTATGGTTGGACTCAATGATCTATGTTTGGACGTGATGATCTTGAAGGTCTTTTCCAACCTAAGTGATTCTGTGATTCTGTAATGGCTCTGAACTGGAAGAGAGGAGATTTAGGGTAGACATTAGGAAGGAATTCTTCACTAGGAGAGTGCTGAGACACTGGAAAAGGTTGTCCAGAGAAGCTGTGAATGCCCCATCCCTGGAAGTGTTCAAGGCCAGGTTGGATGAGGAGCAACCTGGTCTAGTGGGAGGTGTTCCTGCCCATGCAGGGGGTTGGAACTAGGTGATCTTTAAGGTCCTTCCAACCCAAACCACTCTGGGATTCGACGATTCTGTGATCAAAGGGCAGTAGATGAGGGCTGGGGCAGGTTAAATTGCAGCAGAAATGGTCTTTGCTGTAAGAGCCTGGTGCCTCCAGCTTGGGGATGGTGTTGGTACCAGTCATGCTGTCTTGCCCTGGCCTCTTCTGTTCCCTCACTGTGGTGTCTGTCTGTCCTGTCTCCCGGCAGCCTGTGATCACTGCCTGCGGGCTCTGGAGACGGCGGAGGAGAACGCCCAGCGGCTGCTGGGGAAGAGCTCCCTGGTGCTGCCTCACCCAGAGCAGTGCAGCATCCGGAAAGACCTGCACCAGCAGTGTCCCCGCTGCCAGGTATGGGGCTGCCGGGGGAGACCTTGGTCTTGTTGGGGTCGCCAACTCCTTTATAGCATCTTGTGCTGCCCCAAGATGGGTGTCTGCCTTTTCCCTTCTGCATCGTGATGGCTAAAGAGCTGGGGCTCAGAGAGTCAGGGAGGGGGCGCAGCTGGGCCTAGGACCCCTTTTTCCTGCTGCCATAGCCAACGCCAGGTGCTGTGCCCCTCACTCTAGGTGACCTACTGCAGTGCTGAATGCAGGCAGGCTGCTTTGGAGCAGTACCACCAGGTCCTCTGCCTTGGCCCATCCCGTGACGACCCCACACACCCCCTCAACAAGCTGCAGGAGGCATGGAGGTAGGGGACCGACCTGCCTGCTTGCTCCACGGGTGGAGGAGGTGGCTCTCCTGTGCTGGGTGATGCTGCCTGGGACCAGGGCTGAGGATTGTCCTTGCTTTGCATCCATGCATGGGGTGGCTGGAGGGTGGTGGTGGCCATGGACACTGCCCAGCTTTGCCTGCTGTTTGGGCAGCAGGTGGATTCGTGTTGGCAGCGCAAGGGATTGGACACACGGCTGAGCAGTGGTTCTTTTTCTTCCAGTAAAAAGCTACAAAGCACTGAGCTGTGCATGTATACTGCTCCTGGAAACCTCCAGCCTCTGGGAGACCTTCCTCTGAGTACACAAATCGCTGCCCCTGCTGGCAGATGACAAAACTGGCACAGAGGGGAGAAGCAACATTCCTGACCCAAAGCTTGTCACAAACCCCAGCTCTTGCTGCAGGCCTGGGCTTTGTATGGGACCCAGGCTCTAGTTTAGCAGGACAGTGGGGGATTATTTGTATGCCCAGAGCAGGCAGGTGGTGCAGGCTTCTCCTCACCCCAAACAGTGCTGGATCCACACACAGCGATGCTGCACTGGCCATTTTGGTGAAGGCCTGGCCACATGGATGGTAGCTGCCTCTGCCTCCCTCCAGCTTTTGATTTCCATACCAGCACTGATCTGCTCATCTTTTTTTCTTCATTCTTATCCCCCCAGAAACATGCATTATCCACCAGAGACTTCCAGTGTCATGTTGATGGCCCGGATGGTTGCCACTGTCAAACAGGTAGGTCTGCAGTTCGGAGCTACAGCTGTGACGTGTGGTTTCCTCATCCCATTGTGGGTGTTACTCCCAAGGACTGATCTCTTCTCCAGGAATTGACAGGGTCCTTGTTTGAATAGATCTCAACATCCAGTGGTCCCTGGTCATGGAGACAGCAGGGAGCAAAGGATGTTGCTATGTTCTGAGCCAAGAAGGTCTTTTTGTTATGTGCCAGAATAGTCAGAACCTTTCCTTTGGCTCTACTTCTTTGGCCTGGCTTTCTCAGTGTTTATTCTGACAATAAACTACCACCCTGCAACTGCTTCTGGTGGTTCTAAGTAGCAGGCTGGACACCTCTTAGCTCAGCAGGGCTTGTCCTCTCCTCTCTCCTGGCTGAAGAGGAAAGTGGTATTGCTGCAGTGCCTTTGCTTGATTCCTTTCCAGGCTAAGGACAAGGAGTGGTGGATCAAGGCCTTCTCCCAGTTCTGCAGTAAGACAGCAAATGAAGAAGAGGAGATTGTGCACAAGCTGCTGGGGGACAAATTTAAGGTAAGAGCTTGGCAGTGCTTGGATGTGTTGAATCCCTGAGCCTGCCCTCTCCCTGCCTGTGTCTGTGAGACCACGGGTGCACAGGCCCCATGACAGCTGGGATGGGGGACACTGGAAATGCCAAGCTCAAAGTGGGGGCACAAAGCCCCTCCTTTAGGGGCTGGCTTACCTGACAAGAGTTGCTTGGAGGGCTTTGGGCTTGTGGTGCTTCAGTGGGACATGCTGCTCCTTCCCATGGTGGAGGTGCTTCTGCGGTGGGATGGGACAGGGTGATATTTAGCTGCTGAGTAGGTGGCTTTTGCTGCTAAAATGCGTGGCTTTTGCTGCTCTGAGGGTGGCAGCCCCCAGCCTTGCAGGGAAGGAGGAGGACCCTGACTCCTGAGCCTTCCAGCCTGTTCTGGGCTTGGCTGTCAGCCTGGGTCTGACTCCCAGTGGAATTTCCCCACCCTGACAGTGTTACCATCTCGTGCCAGGGCCAGCTGGAGCTGCTGCGCTTGCTCTTCACCGAAGCCCTTTATGATGAATATCTCAGCAGGGTGAGTTGAGCCACCTCCCCACTAGCCCAGGAGCGTGGTGGGACCCTCCGCTTGGCACCAGCCCCCAGGAGTTATGTCTGCCCCGAAGACCAGGGCTTCCCCTGGGCCTCTGCCCGTTCCTTGCTTCCTCCAAAGCTCCCCGTGGGATTTGAGGTGCTTGCAGAGTGGGGTGCTGGCCTGGGCTCAGCTGCTTTCTCATCTCCCTTCTGCAGTGGTTCACTCCAGAAGGCTTTCGATCCCTCTTTGCCCTCGTTGGGACCAATGGCCAAGGCATAGGAACAAGGTAACGGGGCTTTCTGGGTGCTCCTTGCAGGGCAGCAGAGCTGTGGTGTGGAGGGGATGCACACCTGTAAATCCACAGTGACCTTGGCTAGGGGCTGGGTTCCGACCTAAGAGAGGAGATGGCCAGGCAGACTTAAAAGCAGTCCTTCACCTTGGCTGTGTCCAGCCCTTCCACATCCCTCTGCCAGACCTTGGCCACTCAGAGTCACCGAGTTTGACTCCTAGATCCCCCCTGCGAGGTCCCACCATGTGCTGAGAGCCCTGGGGGGCTGTAAGGGTGTCCCTCTGGTTCCCCACAGCTCCCTGAGCCAGTGGGTGCACGCCTGCGACGCGCTGGAGCTGCCCATGCTGCAGCGGGAGGAGCTGGACGCCTTCATCGACCAGCTCTACAAGGACATTGAGAAGGGTGAGCCCCTGACCTGCCCCTGGGCAGCATCTAGCAGTGCTGTTCTCAGGAGACTGCTGGGGACTCCTCCCAGCATTCAGGGAATAGGAGAGGTTCCCAGCAGGGACTGGGAGATCCCAGTTCCCCTGGTCCAGGCAAGCTGTGCCTGCTGCCTTTGGCTTGCTACATGGATAGGGCAAGTCCAAGGTTTTGGGCAGTGTGGGCCAGGTGAACTGTGGCAAGTCAGGGGGGCTGGAGGGCTGATCTGGAGGGAACCTGTGCAGGGAAGTCCCATCTGCACTGAACCTTCAAAGACCTGGTTATCACTTACTGACTGATGCAGGTGTGTGAGTACAGGGATGGGATTAGAGCATACACTTGAACTGGGGGTGCAAATCATCCTCCATCCCCTCCCAGTGGGAAGGGAAAGGTGTTTTGGAAGTGTCTCTTGCAACACCCGGCCTCTACAGCAGGTCTGGCTGGGTGTGTTCAGCCTTGATCGAGCTCCCTCCATGCTCACGTTGAGCTGCATGTGGGGAAGAGCCCAAAGAGCCTATTCAAAGCTTTAACCTCCCTCTCTGCTGCAGAGTCAGGAGAGTTCCTCAACTGCGAGGGATCGGGTCTCTACGTGCTCCAGAGCTGCTGTAAGTACCACAGGAACCAGGAGGAAAACTAGTAGTGAGGAGGGGGATGTCCTTGAGCTAGTCAGGCTCACCTCTTCCTGCAAGCTTCTGGAGAAAGGGATTTATGCCTCACATCTGTGGCATTGAGTGTGTTGGGGTGGGGTGGGATGGGGCCTGGCTGCTCTCTCGGGGTCTCCTGGCATCTCACCTAGCTCTGAAGTGGTCAGTCCTGGCCTGAATGGACTTGGATTGATAGGAGCTCCGGGAGCCATGTATGCAGTTAGCAAGGAGACCATCTCCATCCTTGTCTGAGCAAAACGGAGCTGAACAAACCACAAAGGGAGGGCCAGGCCATGGGGATGTAGGAGAGGATGTCCCAGAGCTGTCTTCTCTCCCTCAGAAGCATTGACAGCAGAGCAGGGATGAGTAGGGCTGGCTGCTGGGAGGGCTGGGAAGTGGGGCAGAAGTACAGCCTTGTGGTTCCTTCAGCATCTGGAGTCAGGGAATGGTGCTGTGCAGCCCTGGGGATGATCCAGAACAGCTTCCTTTCTCTTGAGGGTTTTTTATGGGTCTGAGGGAGAGCCCTGGCCCTGCACCCTGCTCTGCTGGACCCCCCTAGTCTCCAGTGTGAGTGCAGAGTGTCATGCTGGTGTCCCCAAGGTAGATGGGGTGGCTGCAGCAATGTGCTGCCTTACCCTTAGCCAGGCTGTGGCCCTCCCAGTTGGAAGCACTGGCCCCCACGTGCCTGGGCCACACAGAAGGGCAGGCACCAGCCCCACCTGAGCTGTGGGGGGACTCCGACCCTGCCTCTGCCTTCCCCTTCCTCTGGAGATGCCTGCTCAGCTCTATCCCATCTTCCCCCCAGGTAACCACAGCTGCATCCCCAACGCCGAGACGTCCTTCCCAGAAAACAACTTCCTCCTGCATCTGACAGCTCTGGAGGACATCGAAGCAGGAGAGGTGAGACAGCAGGGCCTGGATGAACCTGGGGTGACATTGCACTTTGGCAGAGAGGCTTTCTCCTGCCAGGGAGCAGCTTGTGTCCCCCACAGACCCCAGCCCCATACCTCCTGCCTTGCCCTGGCAGAAGAATTCACACCTCATCCTACATGGGGGGCTGCCAGACCCTGTGTTCCTGGTGGTCCCTCTGGGAGGGACTGGTACAAATGGAGCTGCTCTGGGTTGGTGGGGATTGGCTCTGGTTTCTCTTGTCTGACAGGAGATCTGCATTAGCTACTTGGACTGCTGCCAGAGGGAGCGGAGCAGACACAGCCGCAACAAGATACTCAGGTAGGGAGAACCCGGGGGGACATGGCACCCCTTGGCACTCCCAGCCAGCCCCAGAGACCAAGGATTTGGGTCCCCCCTCTCTTGCTCTGCTCTGCAGTTGGCTTCTGCAAAGCTTTGCTGTCCTCACCCACCTTCCTTTTCCTTGTGAGACACTGGCCCGGGTTGCCCAGGGAAGCTGTGGAAGCCCCATCCCTGGAAGTGTTCAAGGGCAGATTTGATGGGGCTTGGAGCAACCTGGTCTAGTGGGAGGTTGGAACTAGATGATCTTGAAGGTCCCTTCCAACCCAAACCTTCTATGATTCTCTGCCCCTCCAGGGTAGGTGTACCTGCTGATGGTCACCATCCCCATGTCCCACCACCCCCGCGGGGCTGAGAAATCCCCCTCTCCACTCAGACTACCCCACCTGAGCGCAGCATGATCCAACCCACAAACTCCTCCGGGTTTAACACGTTTAGTCCCTTCCTGGCTGCTCTGTTCTGTTGGGGACAGTGTTGGGGTTGTGCCTGTCTCAATGCCATCCCTCCTTCTTCTTCTTTCCCTTTTTCCAGGGAGAACTACTTGTTTACCTGCTCGTGTCCCAAGTGCCTAGCTCAAGCCGACGATGCTGACGTGACGTCGGACGAGGAGGAGGAGGGGGAAGGAGAGACGGATGATGCTGAGCTGGAGGATGAGATGACTGACGTTTGATCCTGAGCCGGGGCAAGAGGAAAGGGAAGGAACAGGGGGGTCCTCTGAGAGGCAGCAGCTTTAATACTAGAACAGGGTTGTGTTGTGGGGTCGGGTGGGAGGCCACGTGCCGAGGTCCAGCGGCGTGGGGCAGCGGGGGAGCCGGAGGCAGGCCCTGCCCCCCTGTCCTTATTGTGTGTGTGAGGCCGTCCCCGTCCTCCCTCTGAGGACAGGCTGTGAGCTGGTGGCCCCCCTGCCACATCCCAGTCCCTGGAGGGGCTGGCTGGTGCTTGCAGGGGGGGCTGGAGGGCAGTGGGTTCCAGCCAGCCCCCACGCCGAGGTAGGGGACATCACGGTGGTCACCTTGTGGCCGCCTCCCAGGCTGCTTTGCCGTGTCCGTGCCGGCCGTGGGCACGGAGGAGCGTGTCCTTTCCTACCCACAGGGACAAGGGGAACCCATGTGTGTGTTTCTGTGTGTCTGTGCACGAGGGGTACTATTTAATGTCTATATTAGCACTATCTACACACCAAGGAGCTGAGGTCCTTATATATACTCCATTCCATGCCTTGGCTCGGCGAGCAGCAAGGGGCAAAACGATTCTGCAGGTGGGACAGAGACACCTTCATGGTGGCTCAGATGCCTGAGTCCAGTGGGGGGAGTGGGGCCCACCCTGGCAGGTGCCTCCCTCCCACCTCGGCCCCATCCTGTGCATGATGCAAAGCCCCTGCAGAGATTGCCAGGAGGCCACTGCTAGCCCACAGCCCACACCAGGATGGTGTTGGGTAGGCCAAACCACCATCCAAAACCCAAAAGATGTTTTGGGTTTTGCACCGTGAGCCATCCTGCCCAGGCTGCTCAGGAGGAGGCTGCAGGGACACAGTGTGATCCATTCCGTGCTGCCAACCACCACTGTGCCTGTGGTGTCCCTGCCTGTGGACCATGTGGCCAGAGGGAGAAGACAGCCCCAGTCTGGGAATGTGCCCAGGGTTATTTTCCTCCCCTCTTGGATTCTGGGGAGCTGTTCTCCTGCTGTCTCTTCCTTTGGGCCCGTGGTAGCTGGACTGTGGGACCGAGGGTGACGGTGTAGAGGGAACCTCTGATACGACCATCACTGCCAGCCCCCCACCTTGCTGCTTGTCCCCAGCTGTCCTGGGGCCGTGTCCCCTTCAGTGTTCATAATAAACCGAGACTGGTGAGAAGCGGGGCCGTGTCCTTTGTACTGGTGAACTGCAGGGGGGGTACATGAGGTGGAAATTCTTCACTGTGGGTGGAGAGACACTGGAACAGGTTGCCCAGGGAAGCTGTGATGCCTCCTCCCTGGAAGTGTTCAGGGCCAGGTTGGATGGGGCTTGAAGCAACCTGGTCTAATGGGAAGTTGGAAATAGATGACCTTGAAGGTTCCTTCCAACCCAAACCATTCAGTGATTCTACAATCCAGGGGCTGGTCCCAGTGGGGACATGGTGGTCTGGGGACACCCACCAAGGTCTGGGCTCTGGGTCTGTCACCCAGCCTGCCCTTGGGGACGGGTGCCAGAGACAAATCCTCTCCTGTGGGGCTGTTTCTGCCCCAGGGTGTGACTGATCCCTGCAGGACAGGGGTCTGCCCTGGCTGCAGGAGGCACCTTGGGAAGTTTACTAGGAAGAATGTCATTAAAGGATGAGATTGGTCCCTTCGTCCCCTGGCTGACGAAAAAAAGACAAACTTCCCTTTCTGTAAAATTTGTTCAGACTTCATTAGCTCAGACAAAAATATATACAGCTGGTGGGCAAGCCCTGCTAGTACAGCCCAAGCCTGTGTCCACTCTCCCTCCCATCCCTCTTGGACCACATCCACGTAACCCTGCCTCCCTCTCAATCAGCAGCACAAATTCCTGGTGGCATCTTACAGGTCGTTAAGATGTTCCTTGGGGAAGCTCTGGCCTGCTCTGGGCCATCACCCCCTTCCCAGAATGTCACTACAAAGGGTGCTTGGTGCCAGGCTCAAGGTTGTCACCACGGGTGGTGGTCTTTGCTCTTCAGCCAGACACTGGTGGCAGCAGAAAGATCTCATTGCTGAATCCGGTGAGGCTGGGTGATGGGATCTCTGGAGAATGTTGGGACTTCTTCCTCAAACCTGATCCCTGAGGCCAGCTCCTGGGATCCACCGAGAAGTCCTCCATCCACCACAGCCTCCTGCTGCTACCAGAAGGTCCAGGGGGGCTGCATCATTTCATAGGTGGGGATGCTGGTGACATTGACGGGGATAGAGATGATGGCCCAGGGGAGCCCATGCTGCTCCAGGGAGCGTCTGATCATGTACCTGGAAGGACACAAAGGTGACAGCCACATGTGAGGTGGGAGAGTGGAGCCCAGACACGAGCATTAAACCACAAACCAGCTCAAAGAGAAACTCTGCGGATTAATTACGACTCAATACACTAAAAATCCGGCTCACCGAGCCCAGGCGGGACACACCAACCACTGGGACCTCCCTGTTTTTGTGGGGACAAGGCTGTCGCTTGGCCCTCCCCAGGAGATGTTCCACACGTGGGAAGATGAAACACCTCTTGGCCGTGGCACCTACCCGTCCCTGCCCAGCAGGAAGAGCGCGGGGATGTCGGCTGTGCGCCGGGTGCTGTCCTGGATCATCTCGATGTAGAAGCTGTCGTTGTCGTAGGCGTTGTCCGCGATGATCACCGCCCGCCCGCCGTGCTCCTGGATCACGCGGGTCTTCGACAGGAATGAGCAACCCCTGGGGCAGTCAGTGACAAACCTCTGGTGGCCGCAGGCAGATCCTCGGCAGAGAAGTACCAGAACTTCCCTGGAAATGCCCAAACCGGGGGCTGTCTCCCTGGCTCCGCGCCTCCCCCAAACCCAGCTCCTCTCTGAGTCTGTATTTTAGGCACAGGCCGCCCACACCCTGCCACCTTCTCCTAAATAAAAATAAAATCCAACAGGGATTTCTCCAGGCTGGTTTCTAAGAGGCACAACACAAAATGCTCTGGGGTAGGAGCAGCCTCACGTTTTCCTCAAATGCCCGCAAAAGGGGTAAATCACAGGGAGAAGCTGGAGGTGATGGTAAAATGTAGCCATGGCTCTGCCACCCTCTGTGCCACAGGCAGCCCCCCTCCTGCCCCAGGGCCCCCCCCAAGCCACTCCCGTGATGCCAGACATACCCCCTCTCCACCAAGGCAATCTGGTCCTGGATGAAGACACCATTATTCAGCTCTCCACAGGCTTCGGGGGGATCTGCTGGGACCAGGTGGATCTGGTCGTACCTTGTGTTCTCCGAGGAGGAGAAAGACAGGGGTGAGTGAGGGGGGATGGGGGCTGCTTCCCATCCCCAGCCCCACCACAGTTGTCACTGCTGTCCCCTGCCCTGCTCTTCCCCCTGTGGGGTGTGTTTTTGGGGAGGTCCAAGGCTCCCAGGTGCAGGGATGCGGGCTGCCCCTTCCCAGCCTCTGTAGGGCCATCACTCAAGAGTGTGCCTAGATCTTGGCGTGACCACGGGGAAGGGAAACTGAGGCATGACACCATCCCTCCATACAAGTGCTCCTGGGAAACACATGAACAGCCACAGCCTTCTCCTCCAGTCCTCACTGCACCACGTGTTTCCTAACAGATCCACTCCTGCATTCCCATCCCGACCTCGGGTTTATTCAGTTTATCCTCTGACTAGTTGGTTTGTCTCTGCCATTCCCCAAGGGAAACCTGAGCAGCTCTCCTGGGACATGGCAACACCAGTCTCAGCCCTTGGAGAAGGTGGCATGTGCTCCCTGAACACATGTGGGGGCAAAAGGACCAGCATGAGCCTCCTTCCTAAGGGGAAGGCTCATGGAAGAGCAATTAGCTCCATTTTTAAAAAAGGCTTCAAATCACCAGGTCCCACAGAGGAGAAATATTAGGATGGAGGGACCCAAAACCAATTCAGGTCTTAATACTTACAAACACGCCACCAAAATCCTTGGCTGGAGTGGCAGTGAAGATGTAGCGGATGTCTCCAGGGCTCAGCACTTGGAAATACAAGTACTCATGGATGCGTAAACCTGGGTGTGCATGGAGAGAGGTGAGAGGCAGAGAGAAAAAAAGAGGAAAATGCCTGGAAAAAAGGGAAAATACTCCTCCTGAACTGCACCATGCTGAAGGGAATGCATCCTCTGGCAATGACAGCTCCAGGCACGGGGTGGGGGAAACGCACCCGGATTGTGGTGCGTGGAGGAGAAACGCACCGGGATTGCGGTGCTGGAAGGGAAGCGCACCCAGAATGAGGTGCTGGATAGGGAAATACAATTAGGTTGGGGTACATGGAGGGGAAACGCACCTGGATTGGGGTACAGGAGGGGAAATGCAACGGGGCCGGGGAGCACCAAGGAGAAATGCAGCCGGATCGGGGTGCACCGAGGGGACAGGCAGCCGGGGCGGGGCTCACGGGGGTAAAGGCGGAACGGGGTACCGGTGCCGGGGGGGCCGGTGTCACTCACCTCGGGCCGGGCAGGAGCAGAGGCAGAGGCAGAGCCACAGCGACCGCCGGAGCATGGCTGCGCCCGGCGCCGCCGCACGCCCCGCCCCGCCCTGCCCCCATTGGTCGCGCCCTCTGCATCGCGCCTTTCTATTGGTCGGCGCATCCATCAATCTCCTGAGAGACGGGACGGCCGCGGTTGCGCCCTCGGTCCCCGTCAGCTCGGTGGCCGCTCGGGGCGGTCCTGGCAAATAAAGCTCCCGTGTCCTCTCACCGGCCCTGCCAAATAAAGCTCCATCCACCAACCCTGCTCGTCCCAGGTCGTGTGCCCGCTTCCTCCCCTGTCAAATAGTGAGCCGGCCTCCCAGGCCAGTTTCACGTCGCTGCCTCTCTATGGTTGTTCGGGGGAGGCGCCTCACCGGGGCCGCTCTATCTGCCCTTACCATAGAGCGCAGCCGGAAGTGGTCGCCTAGCAACGCGTGCTTCCCCTGCGGCCCCGCGGAAGCTTCTGGGCGGGCGAGGTGCATTGTGGGGTGGGGCCTGTCCGAGACAGGGGAACTGCAGCCGGGAGCGCCGCCAGGATGATGGTGAGTGCCGCTCACCGCCATCCGCCGCCATCCCCGCCGCCGCCGCGCCCCGCTGCCTTCCAGCGGCCGCCCCGGCCCCCGCCGTCCTCCAGGCACCCTGTTCGGGGAGGTTGTGCCGGGTCCCGATCGGAGATGGCGGAGGCCGCCCTGCCGCTACTCAGGGCGTGAGGCTGCGAGTTGGGCCCCGGTTCCCGCCGGGCTCCTGAGGGCGGCCGGCTCGGCCGGGAGGGGTTCGGTGGGAGCGGGGCGTGCTAAGAACTGTGGTCGTACACCTCGGTGGTCCTGGAGTCCCGGACCGGGCCCCTCAGCTGCTCGGCCCGGCTCCGTTCCCCTCCCCTCCGGCGCTCTCCAGCCCCGAGTCCTGTTGCCGTGGAAGCGGCAGGCAGCGGCCCGGGGGCGGTGTGCCTGCCTCTATCCTGATTCCCTCGGGGACGGAAGCGTTTATTTTCCGTTTGCTCTGGTGGCTGTGGAAGAACTTGGTGCCTTTTCTTCCACAGGATCTTTCCGGGGCTGAGGGAGGCCGGGCTGTGGTTCTCACACATCAGCCCCGCAGCCCCAGCCTTGCGTGTAACGGCCCTGATGTTGCTCTCTGCCCGCGGGCGGCTGTTTAAAACAGGGCGCCTCAGACTGGCTGCGTTGGGACTTTGTTTAAGCCGTGTGTGTACGGCAGGTTTGCTTCCTGAAAAGGGCAGGAGCGCTCCCAGAGCGGTGGGAAGCCCTTCTCAGGCAGGTGTAATCGCTAAAGTCGTGTTTCTTTGCCACATCCTTCCTCTCTGTGAAAGCATCTCTCAGCAGTTGCCATCCTCTGGGGCAGCTTGGGCTCTGATTTGAAGTGTGACGGGGAGGGGGCTGTTGTGCCTCTTCTGCTGAACATCTTGCTGCACTGTAAGAAACAGTCGCTGATAAAACTGCAGCACTTGTGCAGTTCCTAGAGTCACAGCAGGGTTTGCGTTGGAAGGGAACTTAATGCTCATCCAGTCCAACCCCTCTGCCATGGGCAGGAACATCCTCAATTAGACCAGGTTGCTCCAAGCCCCATCCAGCCTGGCCTGTAATGTTTCCAGGGATGGGGCAGCCACAGCTTCTCCGGGCAACCTGGGACAGGGTCTCGCCACCCTCAAAGGAAATTATTTCTTCCTAATGTCTCATCTTAATCTCCCCTCATCCAGTTTGAAACTGTTCGCCCTCGTCTCATTACTCCCTGCCCTTGTCCAAAGTCCCTCCCCAGCTTTCCTGGAGCCCCTTCAGGCACTGGAAGGTGCTCTGAGTCTCCCCAGAACCTTCTCTTCTCCAGGCTGAACACCCCCAACTCTCAGCCTGTCTCCAGAGCAGAGCTGCTCCAGCCCTTGGATCATCTTTGTGGCCTCCTCAGGACTCGCTCCAGCAGCTCCTTGTCCATGTGCTGAGGACCCCAGAACTGGACCCCAGCACTGCAGGGGGGTCTCAGCAGAGCAGAGGGGGACAATCCCCTCCCTGGCCCTGCTGGTCATGCTGCTGGTGTCAGCCCAGGACACAGGTGGTTTCTGGGCTCCAGCACACACTGGTGTCTCATGTCCAGCTTTTCACCCTCCAGTACCTCCAAGTCCTTCCCCGCAGGGCAGCTCTCCATCCATCCATCCATCCATCCGTCCATCCCCAACCTGGGTGACACCAGGGATTGTCCTGACCCGCATGCAGGACCTTTCACTTGGCCTTGTTCAACTTCATGATGTTCACATGGTCCCACTTCTCGAGCTTGTCCCGGTCCCTCTGGATTCCCTCCTGTCCCTCAGGCGTGTCAGCCACAGCAGGTCCCTGCTGGCTCAGAATTACCACAAACTCAGAACTTTGCTGAACTATGGAGGGTGCCCACGTCTGGGGACAGTTACCATGTGCTCCCAGAGCGTGTGCTGGAGGCAGGGGGCTGAATTCCAGTCACACCGTGGGAGCAGCAGGAGATGGAAAGCAATGAGTTGGTGTGAAGGCAGAGGGAACGTTTAGGAGGCTGCGGGTTTTAATCCCAACCTTTTCGTGTGGTGGCAGCTTGCTGGGCTGTGAGGAGTTAGCTCCAGGTTGTCCCAGGCTGTCGGGATGGCAGTGACAGCTCTGCTGTGGGTTCTCTCTCCAGCCAACACCAGTGATCCTGCTGAAGGAGGGGACGGACACCTCGCAGGGCATCCCCCAGCTGGTCAGCAACATCAATGCCTGCCAGGTGATCGCCGAGGCCGTGCGCACCACCCTGGGGCCTCGGGGCATGGACAAGCTCATCGTGGATGACCGGGGTAAGTGCTGGGCAGGGGCCCCTCACAGCCAGTAGAAAAGTCACTCAGAAATCATCTCCAAGTGCAGTGACCTTGACCCTGGCCTCCACTAGTGAAGAGAAGGTAATTGTTGGGCCTGCTCAGCTGGGTTAAGGCAGACAGGGTCTCTGTAGGGTCACAGATGGTTTGGGTTGGAGGGACCTTAAACATCATTTAGTTCCAACCCCCTGCCATGGGCAGGGACACCTCCCACTAGACCAGGTTGCTCCAAGCCCCATCCAACCTGCCCTTGAACACTTAAAAAGGATAATTGGATTTAAATTTACTCAATAATGACTATGGTTGATTTTTAGTCTCTTTCTTCACACAAGTGTCAGACTCAAATATCTGTTTGTATCTGTCTGGGGAGGCTTTTGAGAAGTAAGAGGGAAATTTAAAGCCCTTGTTAATTGCTGTGAAGCTTTATTCTGCACTCAGGCTAAATTCTGTTTATCTGGTCCCAAAAAGGGACTAGAAAGACCCTGTTTGTATGGAATGGAGGCACCTGCTGAGACACCATCTGTGAAACAGCAGTTCTGGGCTCCCCCTTGCCATGGGAGTGACCCCTTTCCTTTTCAGCTGATTTCTAGTTGTGTCTCTGGCTGTGGGAATGGATTAAAACACGGTGGTCACGTTGCAGATCATAGAGGAAAAAAAAACCCAACAGTCATTTGGCTGAAGAAAAAGGACTTTAACTGGAAATGTGGCATGGGAGGCTGTGGTGGTTGAGAAAGAAGAAAATTCACAATGATGCAGGACTGGGGATTGGTCAGACAGTGCTGGAGATTAATTAGGGGCTGAGGCCATGTTTGACCTGAGAGGAGACTGGCTGGTCTGAAGGACAAGAGGAAATGGCCTCAAGTGGCATCAGGGGAGGTTTAGATTGGATATTAGAAGAAGCTTCTTCACTGAAAGGGTTATGAGCCACTGGAACAGGCTGCCCAGGGAGGTGGTTGAATCACCATCCCTGGAGGTGTTTAAAGGACATGTAGATGTGGTGCTGAGGGACGTGGTTTAAGCACTGGACTTGGTAGACTGGGGTTATGGTTGGTAGGGTTGGGTTAATGGTTGGACTTGATGATCTTAAAGGTCTTCTCCAACCAGAACAATTCTGAGATTAATTTGTCTCTGAGGCCTGAAAAGCTCCCTTGAGTGTTGGGGTGCTCTTCCAGGGTGGCCAGGCCAGTTGAGCTTGACTTCCCTTTGTCCACCAATCCTAGGCAAAGCCACCATCTCCAATGATGGTGCCACCATCCTGAAGCTCCTCGATGTTGTCCATCCAGCTGCCAAGACCTTAGTGGACATCGCCAAATCACAAGATGCAGAGGTAGGAGGATGCTGCCACCAGTGGTTGTGTGGGCTCTGTGTTCACGGGTGGGGATTGCTCAGGAGGTGCTGGCATTTATCCTGGTTTCTTTACTGACACCTTCTCTTTCATGGTAACTTTCAAGTCTTTTAACACTGCCGAGGTGGGTTGGAAACTTCAAAAATACAAGTTTCACGTGTCATGAAGGTAGGGAACAGGGGAATGAGAGTCACCCCTCAAAGAGGATGTAGTCTGAACCCAGCCATCTTCATCCCTGAAGAATCCAGCCACGAATAGGTGAGCAGAGAAGATGATGGACTCTGTTTTCCTCTGCAGGTTGGGGATGGGACCACATCTGTAACTCTGCTGGCTGCAGAGTTCCTGAAGCAGGTGAAGCCCTACGTGGAGGAAGGTCTCCATCCTCAGATCATCATCCGTGCCTTCCGCACAGCAACCCAGCTGGTAAGGCAGCACTGCAGGCTGGGGGGGTGTCTTGGGCTTCTCCATGGTGTCCAGGGAGAGGAGTTCTGTGCCAAAGATGAAAAATAACACACTTCCAGGCACAAGTTGGTGATGAATTGGTGTTGAGGGAGGCAGAAGCCATTTCATGATGTCTTCCTGCAAGCATCAGCTGCCTTTCCTGGTGTCAGGGAGCTGCTGTTACCAGCTAGTACCTCTTGAGAGCTGTTGCTTCCTTTGTTTTTACTCCAGGGAGGAATAATGAAGTGGGAAAATTCCTTTCCCATTCTTCTGATCGCTGCTGCTCCTTGGTAAACCTTATCATTAGGCTTGACCTTCTCTGGAGCTTAACTCCTTCAGTAGCCCTTTGGTTCCTCAGGTCTCTGCTGAAACCAGTGGAGCAGCTCTGAGCCTCTTCCCAATCCTTTTACATCTGTGTCAACGTGTTTCTTAGAATCACTGTGCTGGAAGGGGTCCAGGCTTTTCCCAGTGGTGTCCAGTGACAGGACAAGGGGCAATGGGCACAAACTGGGACACAGGAGGTTTAACCTGAACATGAGAAAATCCTTCTTTACTCTGAGGGTACCAGAGCCCTGGGACAAGCTGCCCAGGGAGGCTGTGGAGTCTCCATCCCTGGAGACATTCCAAACTCACCTGGACATGTTCCTGTGGGATCTGCTCTAGGGGATCCTGCTCTAGCAGGGGGGTTGGACTAGGTGGTCTCCAGAGGTCCCTTCCAACCCCCACCAGCCTGTGATTCTCTGTGATTCTGAATAGCTCAAATGGTTGAAACTTCAGAAATGCTGAAGTAGGGAGTAAAAGGTAACGAGTTGGAATTAAGAGTTGGAAATGTGATCAGCTGACAAGCATGAATCATTAATCCAGCTGTTGGCTTGTGTCTTGGCAGGCTGTAAACAAGATCAAAGACATTGCTGTGTCAGTGAAGAAGGAAGATAAAGAGTAAGTTTCCTTCACAGATGACCTGGTTGTGTAACTGGGGTTGTTCTTGAGCCTTTGGAGTTTCCTGCTCCTCCGGGGGGAGATTCTGTGCTCTTCCTTGGGCTGCAGTGAATTATGTAGGCCAGTGTCTTCCAGTGCACGTGGAGGAAGCCAGGGACCAAAATAAATGGCCTGATTTCTTTTTTTCCAGTGGTGGTGGAGACTTGCAGCTTTTCCTGTTGAATTCCTGAAGTCAGACAGCTCCTAAGTGAACCAGACCTTGTGTTTTCCTTTCTTTCTCGCAGTGAGCAGAGAAGCCTGCTGGAGAAGTGTGCAGCCACAGCCCTGAGCTCTAAGCTGATCTCCCAGAGCAAGGAGTTTTTCTCCAAGATGGTTGTGGATGCTGTCATGATGTTAGATGACTTGTTACAACTCAAAATGATTGGGATCAAGAAGGTGCAAGGAGGTGCTCTGGAAGTAAGTTCTGTGGGAGCCTGTCCTGAAAGGAGCCAGTGGTCACAGCTCCTTTGGTGGGCTGACTCCAGCAAAAATGCAGCCTGGCTTGAGAGGGCCTGTTTGGGAATTACCACAGTGAAACAGCTGTTAAGTGAGGAAAAACCTTAGCAAGTAGGGCTGGATTTCTTTTCTGTAGGTAGAAAAATCTGTATTTTTTAACCAGATACACTCTCCTCTCTCTGCCCTCTGCAGCAAACGTTGTTGCTGGTACAAATTCCATTTATATCTCTGCAAATAATGAATATTCGGTGGGAAGTCGCTGTTACTTGTGGAACCAAAAGTCCTGGTTGTATGCACAAGTAATTGGGTTGGGAAAAATGCCAGGGAAACATTGTGGAGGAGCTTGATCTGTGGTGTGTGCCACAGTGCTGGAGTACCTGTCAGGGATGGGGCTGCACCCAGGTGTGTGGCAGGGACTTGTCCTTGGGCTGTGGGACAGTTGGTGTGTCCGTGCTCTCTCATGCCAGTGTCTTGTGTAGGTTTGGCCTGTTGCTTGGGACCCTTCTGCTGGAAAGTAAAGCCCTCCACAGTTGCTGTGAATTATGATTCTGTGGCTGCTCCTGTCTGTAAACACTGTGTGAGCGTTTTCATTGAGAAGAGACATTATAGTCACACTGTTACCTTGCCCAGACAACTCATTTAGTGTATTAGGAACATTTCAGCATCTGGTTTGGTGGTGTCTGGGCCTGCTGGCATCCTGAGGCTTGCAGAAATTGGTCCCCTGGGGAGGATGGTGTCTCCCACTCTGGCTAAAAGCAGCTCTCCCTCCTCTGTGTTGTTTTGCCCTTGTGTTCTGCTTGTCAGACTCCTTGGAGACCTGTGTGAGGATGGGGCAAAGAATTTGGGAGGCTGCTTTTCAGGGCTGGCTTGTGAGAGATCCTGGGGTCATCTCACCCTGTCAGCTGGAGCTGAGGAAGCCTCTGCTTGTCCTGGCTGAGGAGGGACAGCGACCCTGGGCAGAGCCAAGTCTGCAGGGCAGGGGTAGATACTTGGGGTAGGAGATGTGGATGCTGGTTTTTCTCCCAGCCGTGAAGTCAAGAAGTTCACCTCAGGGGGCAGCCTCGGGCAGGGCAGTCCTGGTGCTGAACAATCCCCGAGGTGGTGGTGGAGCTTGGGAAAAAAAAAACTAAGCAGGGCAAAAAAATCCAATGCCGGGTGTGGGGCTGAGAATGAGAAGTCTCCATCTTCAAAGGGTGGGGCTGGGAAAGACATTAGAGAGAGGACAGATGGCTCCATCCCTTGATCTTCAGACTGTGTGTAGCATCTTTGGCTGCAGCGTTTTGAGGGGTGGAAAGGAAGTGATAGAAGCTGGTTTGGTGAACAGAGAGAAGAAAGTATTTGCTGCTTATTTTCTTTAAAAGTGGGTTAATCAGAGGAGGCAGCTGTTGGGGCTCTGGAAGCAGGGAGTCTCCTGTGGGAGTTATTAACCCTGTGGAGAAAGCTTCAGGAGGCTGATCCTAACACAAGTGCCTGTCTTCAAGGACTCCCAGCTGGTGGCCGGGGTGGCCTTTAAGAAGACGTTCTCTTACGCTGGGTTTGAAATGCAACCCAAGAAGTACCAGTCTCCCAAGATTGCTCTGCTGAACGTGGAGCTGGAGCTCAAGGCTGAGAAGGAAAATGCTGAAGTCAGAGTGAACACGGTGGAGGTAAGAGCTGAAAGGGGAGCTTGTCCTTCCTTGTGCCCACAAGATAGGGTGGCTGCTTGAGAGCCAGTGGGATAAATGGGATTGCCCTGTGCACGTCCTTCTTCCCCTGGAGGCAGCTGGTGGGTTTCACTGCCTTGTTTGGGAGAGGGATATGGCAGACTTGGACTTGCAGCAGGTTTGGGGAATGTTTCTGCTCAGCCATTGTGCCTCAGCTATGCCTTGAGAAGTCATCAGGTGCATGGTGACTTCTTCATGCTTAACAAGTGGCCTTCCAGGGAAAACTTAATTAAGCAGTGCTTGAAATGCTGAGAAAGCCTCTTCAGTATTTAAAGAAACAAGGTAGCTGTTCAGACAGTAGTTCCCTTTCCACCTTGTTAAAATATCTCTATGAAGCATGGTCATTCTTTGACACCTTGGAAAGTGCCACCATAGAATCATGGAATGGTTAAAGAAGTGACCTTAAAGGTCATCGGGTTCCAGCCTCCCTGCTGTGAGCAGGAGCTGCATGCACTTTGGAAGTTTTGCATGCACTTGGTTCCTGCATAACCTGAAGGTCTCTGTGCTTCCCTTTTGGGCTCTTGGCTCCAGAGATCTCAGTAATTGTTTCCTTCAAGTGCCCCTCTCTGCTGTGGTGAACACCAGGGTCTTTTCCTGGTGTAGCTGCCTGCTGCCCGTGGTGCTGCTGGGTGCTGCTGTACTTTCCCAGCTGGCTGTGGCTGTGTTCCACTGGCAGCTGGAGCACAGGGGCTGGTGAAGCCTGGGCACAAGGAGGGTTCTCAGGATAGGTGTTTCTCCTCTGTGATACCTAAGTCTCTGCCCCCAAATCCACGCACAGTTCTGTGAACGCCTCAGACATCCATGTAATCCCTGTTTCCTCCTTGTGTGCTCTCCTGAGCTGTCACTGCTTCTCTGCCAGTTCATCCAGCCCCTTTATCAATTCGGTTGTGCTGCTGGCAGCATTTGATCAGACGTGGCTCTTGGGTAGAAAGCAGAGTGACCTCAAACCACCTGTGAGTCCTGGAAAGCAGCTTCCTGCCCGGGCTGCACGGAGCAGCCTCGCTGCTGCCTTCCCAACCCTCTGTGACCTGAGTGCTTCTCCCTTTCCCATCCCTGCTAGGACTACCAGGCCATCGTGGATGCTGAGTGGAACATCTTGTATGACAAACTAGACAAAATCCACAAGTCGGGAGCCAAGGTTGTCCTGTCCAAACTTCCTATTGGTGATGTGGCTACTCAGTACTTTGCAGACAGAGACATGTTCTGTGCTGGCCGTGTCCCCGAGGAGGATCTCAAGCGCACGATGATGGTGAGTTGCCTCGTTCCACAACAGAGCCTTTGGGTTTGTTCTGAGCAGTGCCAAGCTGCTCATTCCCAAAACAGGGCAGCAGTCGGTGACTGAACTCACTGTTCCTCACAGAGATGCAAAATTTAAATGGCATATTTTTTTGGCCAATGTAGTTATTAAGTAAAGTTGCCATGTACTGACAAGGCTGTTCCTTAATGGAGTGAACGTTTGCACAATAGTTGTATAGAATCACAGAATTCCAGACTGGTTTGGGTTGGAAGGGACCTTCAAGATCATCTTCATCATCATCATCAAACTCTCTCAGCCTGTCTCCAGAGCAGAGCTGCTCCAGCCCTCTGTTCTTCTCTGTGGCCTCCTCTGGACTCTTCCATCCTGAGTGGTTTTCTCCTAAGCTTTGTGTAGCTGCTGGACTCCAAAGCCTGTCAGTTCAGCACTTAGAAGAAACATAACCTCATTTTGCTGCTGAGGGTTACCTCTGACGTTGGTAGCCTGCCTAGATGCATGAGAGATGGGAGGAAAGCAGAAGGGTTTTTTTCCTGAACCTGGCCTGCAGGGTGGTTTTGCATCAGCTGGAGGGTCAGGAACCTGCTGGGCAAATGTGTCTTGCTGGTCAGGGCTGGCAGTGCCACACTTGTCTCCTTTTCCTGCAGGCCTGTGGTGGCTCCATTCAGACCAGTGTCAACGCCCTGTCAGATGATGTTCTGGGCCGCTGCAAGCTCTTTGAGGAGACTCAGATTGGAGGAGAGAGGTAAAGACATCACCTCTGAATCTGTAGTGTCCCATGGAGGTGAATGTTGGTTTGGGAACTGAAGGTCTGAGTGTTGGTGGGTTGAGCATCTCTCAGGGTGTGAACACCTGTGTGTTATTGCTGCTTTTCCTGAGGCTGAGGAGGGAGGGGGCAGGAGTAAGTTTTCATCTCAATCTTACCTCTTTTCTATGCTTTTAAAAATAGAGATGTGTTGCCCAGTGCCATGCAGAAGGCGTGGGGGTGGTGTTTCATTTGTAACTGACAAGCAAGGCCTTGTGGGGCTGATGGTGGCACTCGTCTGATGTCCCACGGTGCCACTTCCCTGTTGGTGCAGATGGAGCTGGGGGCCACACAGTGGGGTTCTGGAGGAGGAGTCCTCTTTGGGGCTGCCTGCTAACATCTGCTGTCTTCCTGCCAAGGGAAAATGAGAGCTCTGATTTAGCACAAAGCGCTGTCAACAGGAAGAGAGTGGATTGTCCTGGGTCAGCTGGAATTTCACTCGAGTCTTGCTGTCTCTGCTCCCTCTGAGCTCTAGGCCTGATGGGGACACTGCGTAGGGTGGAACAGCTTCAGCTGTGCATCAGGCTTGGAAAGAGCTGCTCCATTTCCTTACTATCCGTGTGAAGCCCATTGAGCAGCAGCACTGCTTCTCCATCCCCTTCACCCTTCTTGCCCTTGGCAGGTACAACTTCTTCACGGGCTGCCCAAAGGCCAAGACCTGCACCATCATCCTGCGTGGGGGCGCCGAGCAGTTCATGGAGGAGACGGAGCGTTCCCTGCACGATGCCATCATGATTGTCAGGAGGGCAATCAAGGTGAGCACCAGCAGAGATATCTCCCTGCTGGGCTGGCCTTGGGCTTGCTGATGGGAGCTGGCATGGCTGGAAGTCCTTCTAGAAACCTTTTCACACACCAGCATTTGGCTGAGGTCTCTTGGGAGGGACTGGGAGTTCCTGGTGGTGGAGTGGAGCACGCAGACAGGCAGCAGCTGGTTGATGAACCAAGTGCTGTCCCGTGGCCAGAGCAGCCTTGTCTCTGCAGCATTGCCAGCTGCTTTTCAGGCACTCCTGGCTTTTGTCTCCTCTCCAGTATGGCTGTAACTTGTGCTTGCTGGCTTTGGTGTGGTCTGTAAACACCTCCATCCCAAAGGCAACACAGTCTTCTGTGTGCAGCAGATGGGTCTTCACTAGGTAGATCTCACGTGCATGTCAGCGCCTCTTAAAGCCACTTGTTCCCTCCTCTCTTGGTGACCAACCTGAGGGGTTAACTGTCCCCAGGCTATGAAGCAAGCTGGGAGCACCAAGAGAGAAATCTGAGGAACGTGTGGATGGGAGCTCTGCTTGTGGAATCGCTGGTCCTGTGTGATGGCTGCTGCCCAACTGTGGGCGTTTCTGGGTTATGTGCAACGAGGTGTTAATGTGATGCTGGCTGGTTAGAAGCAGCCTGGAGGCTGCCTGCCCTGAGGGGCTGAGAAGAGGCACGGCAGGATTTTTTAGAACTGTTTTCCTTCAGAAAGAACATCCTGATCTCCCCACGGAGATAAATAAGGAAGGGGGGGGGAAACAGCAGAAGTTGGCTGCGAAGTGTTGCTGCAAGTATTCTGAATTTGGAGCGTTTTGCAGCAGTGAGGGAAGCTTGCCCAGCACAAGGGGGCTGTGCTCTGCAGTCCCTCCCCTGGCACAGTGTCCCCAAACCACCCCTTCATCCTGTGCCCTGCTGGGAAGAGCTGGTCGCTGCCACAGGAGGTTCTTGGCCTGTTTCTGGAGCTCCCAGGGGCAGCAGCAGCCTGGGCTGTAGATTCTCCTGGGCCTGGTGTGTCTGCATGTCCCTGACATGCAGCCCTTGCAGGAAAGGTTTCCCTGGCAGGAGACTGAGACTTTCCCCTTCTCTTTCAGAACGACTCGGTCGTTGCCGGCGGTGGGGCGATAGAGATGGAGCTTTCCAAATACCTCCGGGACTATTCCAGGACCATTCCAGGCAAGCAGCAGCTGCTGATTGGTGCTTATGCTAAAGCCCTGGAGATCATTCCCCGCCAGCTCTGTGACAATGCTGGCTTTGATGCCACCAACATCCTGAACAAGCTCCGAGCCAAGCACGCGCAGGTGGGTGCCCACCTTGGAACCGAGGGCTCTGAGGGACAACCAGAAGTGTGTGGCATTTCTCCCTTTCTTTTTCTTGATCCTGAGGGACCCGGTGCAGCTCAGCCCAGCCCATGTCCTTTTCAGACCAAGTGTGGGCTTGGTGAGGGTTCCAGTAAAAGGAGCTGTTTGATCACAGCCATCGGGTGACTTGTAGAGCTGGGAGTTTGGATTCGCTTTTTGAAAATGCATCATTTGTCAGGAAGGAGGCTTCTAAATTGAAGTAATTACAGAATCACAGAATCAACCTGGTTGGAAAAGACCTTGAAGATCATCAAGTCCTACCATAACCTAAATCCACCAGCTGTAACCTAAATCTACCCGTTCAATCATGTCCCTAAGCACCACATCTGTCTTTTAAACACTCCCAGGGATGGTGACTCCACCACCTCCCTGGGCAGGCAGTTGGCTGAGCTGCATGTTTTCCAGAGGAGCTGCAGACTGAAGGTCTGGATTGTGTGGGATCACTTCCCATCTCGTGGTGGGTGTGTGTGCACATGCAGTCCTAATTCAGGCAGCTGGAATTGGCCACTTTGGGGATCACTCCTCACACCTTCTGTCCTGCTGGTGATTTTGAGGTTAGGGAGAGAATGCCCCGAAATGAGCAGCTGAGTCTTGGGCTGCAAAAACTGGTGCTGTGGGGGGGGGAAGTGAGACAGCAGTGGAGTGGAGGTCAGTCCTGAACAGCTTCTGCAGCTTGTCCTCTCAAATATCACTTTGTACAGCAAGGTCCAGTTTGTGCCTCCCCCTGAGCATTTGCATGTGTCCAACTCCCAGTGCACTGGCCCCGAAGTCATAGAATCCCAGACGGGTTTGGGTTGGAAGGGACCTTCAAGATCATCCAGTTCCAACCCCCCTGCATGGCCAGGGACACCTCCCACTAGACCAGGTTGCTCCAAGCCCCATCCAACCTGGCCTTGAACACTTCCAGGGATGGGGCAGCCACAGCTTCTCTGGGCAACCTGGGCCAGTGTCTCACCACCCTCACAGCAAAGAATTTCTTCCTAATGTCTAACCTAAATCTCCCCTCTTTTAGCTTAAAACAGTCCCCCCTCATCTAGTTCCTCCCTGCCCTTGTCAAAATTCCCTCCCCAGCTTTCCTGGAGCCCCTTCAGGCACTGGAAGGTGCTCTAAGGTCTCCCTGGAGCCTTCTCTTCTCCAGGCTGAACACCCCCACCTCTCTCAGCCTGTCTCCAGAGCAGAGCTGCTCCAGCCCTCTGATCATCTCCGTGGCCTTCTCTGGACTCTCTCCAACGGCTCCACATCCTGCTGTTGGCGACCCCAGAACTGGACACACCCCTCCCAGAGGGTGGTTCCCAAGTCCCGTCCAGCCCAACAACCAGACCCTCTTCCCTCCTCTCTCTCCCCCAGGGCGGGACGTGGTACGGCGTGGACGTGAACAACGAGGACATCGCCGACAACTTCGAGGCCTGCGTGTGGGAACCGGCCGTCGTGCGCATCAACGCGCTGACCGCGGCCTCCGAGGCCGCCTGCCTCATCGTCTCGGTGGACGAGACCATCAAGAACCCCCGTTCCACCGTGGACGCCGCTCCCAGCGCCCGGGGCCGGGGCCGAGCCCGACCCCACAACCACTGAGCCCTCCCTTCCCACCGGGGTGGGCCCTGGTGCTCTCCCCCGACCTGCGAAGTGAAGTAGAATTGATGTGTTGTTTAATTAAGGCGCCGGTGGCCAGATGGCCGTTGCGAGGCCTCGCAGGCAACCACTGGCCTTGTGTAATTAAGAGTCGAATCTTGGCCTGGGCAGCAGAGGCCTCCTGTCAGCTGCCCTGCCCCAACATGGCCTACCCAGCACGGATCCCCTGAGGCTCACCTCGTCCTTCCACATGGAAGCAGCAGGGAGCAGAGCCCTCTTCAACACAGCCAGCTTGGCCTTTCTTGGTATTTATACTTTTTTTTTTTTTAATTTTTTTCTTTCTGCTGGGGGTTTTCGACCCAGGTTCAGACACAATAAAGAGAGGAGGGTGTTTCAGTGGCACATGGGGGTGTTTGTTCTCTGCTGCTTGCAGGGCATGGGAGTGGCTTGTTTGACTTTAAAAGTTGACCTTTTATATTTGTTTTTTTGCCCTGTTTAAAAACAGGTGATGTGCTGGGAATCACAGAGTCACAGACTGGTTTGGGTTGGAGGGACCTTCAAGATCATCCAGTTCCAACCCCCTGCATGGGCAGGGACACCTCCCACTAGACCAGGTTGCTCCAAGCCCCATCCAACCTGCCCTTGAACACTTCCACGGATGGGGCAGCCACAGCTTCTCTGGGCAACCTGGGCCAGTGTCTCACCACTCTCACAGTGAAGAATTTTTCCTAATGTCTAATCTAAATCTCTCCCTTCTTCCAGCTGGAAACCCCCCTCATCCTGTCCCTCCCTGCACTTGTCCAAAGCCCCTCCCCAGCTTTCCTGGAGCCCCTTCAGGCACTGGAAGGTGCTCTAAGGTCTCCCTGGAGCCTTCTCTTCTCCAGGCTGAACAGCCCCAACTCCCTCAGCCTGTCTGTGGAGCAGAGCTGCTCCAGCCCTTTCACCATCTTTGTGAACTGGGAAGCAGGACCCAGCTCCCTGTGCTTCCAGGATGGATCACTCGTTGTCACTCCTAGAGCTCTGACATAGCTCAGTGACATTTCTACTCGATGTTTCTCAGTGAGCCATTTACATCCTTGCCTTTTGCTTCACATAGGTGGTTCAGGTCAGTGTCTGTGTCTGACACCTCCAGCCCTGGCAATGGGGTACTTGGGGGGGGGCAATATGTGGGGGGGCTGGTGGGCTTCAGGGATGGATCCTGGCACTCGGGGTCTCTGGCATGAAAATATTCTTGGGGAATATGGACAGGTTGAAAGTGGGGACTGATCCTGATCCTGCTCTGCAGGCAGCTGGGGGGTTGCCTGTTGCAGGTGGCAGGTCCTGGGGGCTGAGGGTGTTGCCCCACCCGTGTCAGGGAGCTGGGGGAATGTCATAGAATCATAGAATTGTTCAGGTTGGAAAAGACCTTTAAGATCATCGAGTCCAACCTTATCCTCACCCTATCACCCTGTTTCTGATGACCCACCACTAACCCATGTCCCCAAGCACCACATCCAGACGACTTTAAACACATTCAGGGATGGGGACTCAACCACCTCCCTGGGGAGCCTGTTCCAGTGCCCAACAACCCTTTCTGTAGAGAAGTTTTTTCTGATATCCAACCTAAATCTCCCCTGATGCAACTGGAGCCCATTTCCTCTTGTCCTGTCATCAGTCACCAGTGAGAAGAGACCAACCCCACTCTCACTACAACCTCCTTTCAGGTATTTGTAAAGAGTGAGAAGGTCTCCCCTCAGCCTCCTCTTCCCCAGACTAAACAGCCCCAGCTCCTTCAGTCGTTCCTCACAGGGGATGTTTTCCAAACCCCTCACTAGCTTTGTTGCCCTTCTTTGGACCTGCTCCATCACCTCAGTGTCCTTTTTGTACTGAGGTGCCCAAAACTGAACACAATACTCGAGGTGGGGCCTCACCAGTGCGCAGTACAGAGGCAGGATCACTTCCCTAGTCCTGCTGGACACACCATTTCTGATCCAAGCCAGGATGCCATTGGCCTTCTTGGCCACCTGGGCACACTGCTGGCTCCTATTCATCCAACTGTCAATCCATACCCCAAGGTTCTTTTCTGCCAGGCAGCTTTTCCAGCCACTCTTCTCCAAGCCTGTAGTGTTGTGACCGAAATGCAGGACCCAACATTTGGCCTTACTGAATTTCTTACAGTTGGTCTCAGCCCATCGATCCAGTCTGTCCAGGTCCCTCTGTAAAGCCTTCCTACCATCCAGCAGATCAACACTCCCTCCCAGCTTGATGTCATCTGCAAATTTACTGATGGTGCATTGGATTCCCCTCATCAAGATCATTAATAAAGGTGTTAAACAGGAGTGGTCCCAGCACTGAGCCCTGGGGGACACCACTCGTGACTGGCCACCAACTGGATTGGATTCCATTAGTCACAACACTTTGGGCCTGGCCATCCAGCCAGTGTTTAACCCAGCAGAGTATGTGCCCATCAAACCCATGGGCAGACATCTTTTCCATGAGGATGTTGTGGGGGACAGTGTCAAAGGCTTTACTGTCTCCTCCTGCCTGTCTGATGGCAGCAGGGTCCCATCCCCACTCCCAGGGCTGCTTCACCCCAATTTCCACCTCACGGTGATACTCCAACCCACAAAGCTGATTGCCAAACTCTGTGTGGTCATAATCTGGGAACCAGGAATCCTCCAGCCACCTGGGCTGTCCTCACCAAAAATTAACCCGCTCTTTCCCGTTTTAATTCAAGGACTGTTCAGAAATCTATTTTTTTTGCCAGTGAGAATTGGCACAAAAATGTTCCTGTGCAGCTGAGACCTGGGGGAGGCTGCTGCCCCTGCACCCCACCTTGTCCCTGTGCCCTGTGGAGCAACTGAGATGTGTCCCCAACCCCCTGTGTCTGCAGGGAGAGGGAAGGAGGAACAGGGATACTTCCAGTAAAGCCCAAACAGCAACTGGTCTCACTGGTGCTGGAGCTGGCCAGGGTTCGATGTAACCCCCGGGAGAGTGAAAACCCCGCCTTGATCTCAAGAGTCTTTATTTAACACTGAATCATAAAATAGCTCTTTGCACACCTTTTTTTTTTTGTTGTTTGATTTTTTTTTTTTGGTAACTCTTGAAATACACATGGTTTACACTCGGCAAAGGTTCAAAGCAACAACATCAAAGTGCGTCTACAGGTGATGGTACCAACCAAAGTGCTAAAAACACGGTCTCCCACAGGCAGCAGCCACCACCTCCCCCATCTCCCCATCCCTCAAACCCCCCTGGATCCTCTTCCTGACCCCCCCCCCCCCCCCATCTCCTCTGCACCCCCATTTTGGCTGCACCCCCGCGTTCCTGGCTCAGCATCCAGGACCCTGTTCAGCATCGAGGGACCGTGGGGCCGGGAAAGAAAGGGAGGTTTGGTTCTCCAGACACTGGCACATCGCTGCGAAAGACTAAAATAGACCTAAATTCATCGAGATTTTAAAAAAATAACTGAAGAGGAGGCTGAGTCGCTGCCTTTGGGGAGGGGGGAGGTCACTGCATGGGGGGGGGGGATTGTCCCCTTGGAAATCGCTCAAGGGGCTGAGCTGCTGCCAGAGCAAACGCTGCCACGAAGAAGTGCTGTAGGGAAACGATTGTAATTCCTGTAGAGATAGAGATATATTTATATAATTCTTATTTTTTTCCCTCTCCTTTCCCTCCCCGTGGGAAGCGTGTCCTCTGATTATCTCTCAGCAAGTGTGCGGGAGGGCGCTCGCTTCCCAGACCCATCCCACCCTCCCACACCATTGCACCCGCTTGTCCCCGGCCCCAGCCCGCCTCGTCTCCCCCCTTCCACGGGGCTCAATCCCGAGGCTGGCTCAGAAAAATCCCATTTTTCCTGCTTTCTGGCAGTTTTCCCTCCCCTCCTTGCTGCTGCTCTCCAGGGAAGGACGTGCAGCAGCTTTTCCTCAGGGCAGGAGGGACCAGTTTCCTGCTGTGGGGATTGTTTTGCCTCCCACCTGTGGGAAGGTCACACATCACTTTGCAACAACCCCCCCGTGATGCTTCGGTCCTGACAAACCATTTCTGGTTGCTAAAATCACCCTGTTTTTTTTTTGTTTTTTTTTAAAGCATTTTATCATTTGGCACCGATTCCCAAATGTTTTCGCTCCACCCCAACCTGCAGGTTTTCCCCCCAAAACGAGGGGCTGAAGCCATGTGCCAGCTCCTGGGCCAGGCTCCTCGAAGAGCCAAGAGAAGATGCTGTTCAACCACTCCAAGAGCCTTCCTCAACAATTCTCATGGAGTTTTTTGTTCCATGTTAACCAAATTTGGAGCCTTTTGGAATCACAGAATCACAAACTGGTTTCGGTTGGAAGGGACCTTAAAGACCACCTAGACCCAACCCCCCTGCATGGGCAGGGACACCTCCCACTAGACCAGGTTGGTGGATCCAAACAAGGTGTCCAAGATCCAGCCATGGCTGTGCCTGTGGTGCCAGCTGGGACCGTGACCCATGGTGAGAAGTGGAGTAATTTTTTTTTTTGCCTTTGCTTGATAAAGAGATTAAAAAACCTCCTTGGCTGGAACCAACCTGGGGGTTCCCCCTTCCCTGGAGACCTTATGCCCCTGGGCCCCCCCAGGCTGGGAGCACAGGGATGAAGGCAGGAGGAGGCAGCTGGTCCCAGGAGCATCCCCAGCTCCTGGGGGTTGGAGCAATGGAAGATGAGCAAAATCCAACATACAAGACAGAAAAACATGGATTTGGGATAAATTTGCCCCCTCCAAGCTGGCTTTGCTGGTGGTGTTCCTCTTGAGATCTCTGCCCAACACCCAGATGCAAGCAAAGGGAAATGTCATGAGCATCGACCATGGGGAAAATTTGGGCACACTCACTAAAAAAGGACTAAATCCCCCCCCCAGATTGTTCCACGGGAACCAGGTCTGGCAGGAACCAGCAGCACCATCCATCCAGCCCCTGCCAGATCTGGCCACCACCATGACCTTGAGGGAGTGCTGCTCACCCCAGTTGGGGCAGTTGTGCCCTGGCTTTTGCCAGGGATTGTCATCGCAGACCACCCCCCCCCCCGGGGGGGCTTCTCTAGGGTCTAGTATGGGGTTGAGCTCACACTGCAGTTCTCCCCTTCCCTTGATTTCAAGGCTTTCCCAGAGGATTTGGTATTTCTGGGAGTCTCCATCATTTCCAGAGGAAACCCCATGACCACTGTGGTGAATCCTACGGCCACGGGCAGCTTCATCCAAGCATCCTGATGGGATTGGGGTGGGCAAGGGGGGTTTGTGGGAGAGCCAAGAGGGCCACGTGCTGGTGGGATGGGGAGGGAAAGCAGCAGGGAACCCATCAACATGAGCCGTTAATGAGCTCGTTGCCATTAACAACCCGGGCAATTAGGAGCCACCGATGGGGGGGGGGGGAGACACAGGGCTCATTAACACTCAGCCTGTGCCAGCCACCTTCATCCCCAGCCGAGGAGGAAGAGACCCATCCAAGCCCAAGCATCATGCAGGATGGGGAAAACACCCCTGCTTCCCATCTCCCAGTCCTTGAGCCTTCTCAAGGTCTCGTGTCATCGTGGGATTTTTGTAAAACCGTGGCTTTGCTAAGCCACAACTTGGACTTTTTGGGAAGGCCCCAAAGGGAGGTGGATGGTTTGGTCTCGATGAGGCACCAAAGCACCAAATTTGGGTGGGGTTGTCCTGCCGTGACTGACAAAACCCTTGTGGCAGCGGGAGGACAGGGATGTCCCCCACCCACCCATGCCACCACGGCCACCAGCAGATGCAACCACCAGCAGACGTGGTCACCCACGGCACCAGCAGCTCCTCTGGCCTTGCCGGGGAGCACAGAAGGTTCCTGCAAGAGTCCTCAACATCTCCCTCTGCTTTCCATCACTCCATCCTCACCCATGGCCTGGAGGATCTGGGTGAGGGGCTGGGTGTGGGCAAGCAGCAAACCTGGAGCAGCCACCTTCAGTCTTCAGACACGACCCTCCAACACGATAGTCTTTAAGCACAGAGTGTATGAACATGCTGAGTAAATAATTTTCCTTTAAAATCTTTTTTTCTTCTTCTTTTCGTTATAGAAATAAATACTTACTTTGTTTCATTTTTTTTTCTTTTTAAGGGAATTTCTGAAGTCTCCGCCCTGTTTTGAACGGTGACATCTCCACTGGGACCACACTGGTGGGATGGTGCCCAGGGGGTTTTAGCTTGGCTGGGTGGGTCTTTTTTTGCTGGTCGGGACTCCTCTTGGCCCTGCATTATGCATGTCCCAGCCTCCCTGGGATGGAGATGAACCCATGGTGGGGAGCTTGTCCCTGATGCTGGGGAGCTCATCCAATGCTGCCCATGGGGGCATGGTGGGACGTGGTGGTTCCTTGCAGGTGTTTTTTTGGGCTCCCACATTTTCTGCATCCAGAGACTGGCCTTCTCCTGGAAAGCTGCAGTGGGTGGGGAATGGAGGTGCTTCCAACAAGGGGTTATGGCCAAAAACCCCTACCCTGCTTCGGAGGAGATAGCGTAGATGGGATGAGGGGTGGATGAAATGATCTCCTGAGGTTCCTTCTGCAGTTGGAGACCCAGGAGCTGCCTCCAGTCCACCACCAGCTTCAGCAACTGGGGATTGATTTTATTTTCTATTGAGGTCCCAGTGGGCTGTTGGTGTCCTGGGAGCCCCTGGCTGAGGCCTGCAGTTCTCGTGACCTGGATGAGGAAGGTGGTACCAGGATGGGTCTGCAACCTTCTCCCTCCTGGGGGGATGCTCCATGGCAGCCCATCACCCCAGGAGGGCTGGAGGAAGGGGAGATGCCCTGGGTGGCCAACAGGCACCAAAACCTCCAACCAATGGTCCAGAGGACAAACTCTCAAAACCTGCTTTTCCCAGCTCAGCATGTTGGGTCCAAGCACCCCTGGCTGGGGCACAGGGTGGCAGGGGGCTGTGGTTAAGGCCGGCGTGTCCCTGCTGCTGGCAGTGCTGTGACGGGTGTCCCCAGTGGCACCTTCTCCCCAGGGAGGACAATGGAGAAGCCTGACCCTGCTGGATGTATTCCAAAAGCCTTTTTCTTTGGAAGCAAGAAGGGTCCATGGAGGGCGATGGTGTCCTTGCGGGCAGAAGGCAGCCAGAGGCAAAAAGCAGAATTAAAAGACCAGCTGTGGCCATAGAGGAGGGATCTACCAGGGCAGTTGGGTTGGTGCTTTCACCAGCAGCTTTGGATTTCAGGACCATTTGGCCAGGAGTTCTCCTTCAGGCTGCTCAGGAAGGTGATAAGATGGCAAATGTGGGTGTCCCGTGCCAGTCCCTCTCCACAACTCTCTTGGGGGGAAGCCTGAACAGGTGGTGGATGTTGGTGGGGACAGAAGCATGACCCATGTTTCCTGGTGGATGAGGATTTTGGAGATGGTTTATTGCCTTGGCAGGAAGGTTTGGGTGGAGAGCAGGTGAGGCTGGAAACCTCTGGAAGAGCAACCATCTCGCTTGGTGTCCTCTGGCTCCTGCAGCCCCCAAGATGCAGCCCTACCATCCTGGGCTTGTGCTGTTGTGGTTGCTGGTTTCTGGGCAGTATTTACCCAGGCTTGGGTGCTCCTCTGCTAAACACATGAAAAGAAAACGAGCAGAAACCCTGCAGGAATGCTGGGTTTCCTCTGGAGGAACCGCCTCTTCCCACCCCACCTCCACCAGCCCACAGGGAGGATGGGGATGGTCAGTGATGCCCAGCAAAGAGCCCACAGGGACGGGCTGAGCCATCTTCATCTCCCACACTGTCAAACGGCCAAAAAAACACTCCCAGAAAGAGAGTTTGAAGAAAAAGACATTCCCCAAACAAGGACCCTTGGCAACGAGCAGCCACGGTGGGGTTCAAAGCCATCCCCCCTCCTTGGGAAGAGTGTGGCCATGTCTCTTCAGGCAGCCAAAAAATGTCCTTAAGTAGCACCTTCTCACCCGTGAGCTGGCCCTGGGGATGAGCTCCCACTGCCAGTCACTAAGGCCTGCAAGAGTCTGGGGGTTTCTTTGTGCATGGGCCGGCATCTCTGTGCTCCAGGTCCGGCAACGAATGGGCAGCAGACGGTGGGTTTGGTTCCACGGGGCCTCCAGCTCCACCGGGCAGAGGAGGGAATGTGCTTTGTGGTTCCCTGAAGGTCTAACAGCCTCCTTCCACTTTGATGTGTAAAATCTTGGAGAAGCCAGGTCTTTTCCTCAGGGCCTGGAAGAGGAGCAGAGAGCGTGGCTGGTTGGTGCAGGACCTGGCAGGCTTGCTGCCCCGCAGGTTGATCAGGGAAAAGAGAGGACATCTTCAATCCCCACCGTGGGAAGGGGCCCACCCTGATCCCATCCCCACCATAGGAAGGGGCACACCCTGATTCCATCCCTACCACCACATCCCAAGAGGATTTGGCTTCCTTGCAGGGCTGGCTCAAGACCTCTTCTTAATCCCATGCCCTGAAGATAACTCCAGATTTGGTTTCTGTTTGGTTAAAACCACCATTTCCTGAGGACAGTAGTAGTTTGGGGCAGGTGACACCAACATCAATAGGGTTGTCAGGCCCTGGCACAAGCTGCCCAGGGCAGTGGTGGAGTCCACATCTCTGGAGGGATTTCAAAGCCATGTAGATGTGGTGCTGAGGGACATGGTTTAGTGGTGGCCTTGGCAGTGCTGGGTTAACGGTTGGACTTGGTGATCTCAAAGGTCTTTTCCAACCAAAATGGTTCCACGATTCTATAACATGCAGGGACAGGGGGGATTTGCAAAGCCTGGAGATGGCTGGCCAGGCAAGAAAAGACATTCCAAAATGGCTCTTCTCTGAAGGTGACTCCCAGCCTGGGGGTGGATGTGGGTCTATCTCACTGCCCATTGTTGTTCCCATGCCAGGGCTTGGTGGTGGAGCAGGAGCTGCATGAGCCATGTGACCCCATCCGAGGGTGCTGGTGGGCCTCCATCCCCAAGGCCTGCTTTGGACCTCATGGGAGTTTCACCTTACACCCCCATGGGAGCCCAACCTGCTGCAGGATGAAGCCAACCAGAGCATGGCATGAGATGGAGGCACCTGTTTTTCCCCTTGGGCACAGATGGAGATGTCTTCCCTGGAGACCCTGAAGAGCTCAAGGACAGCCCAAGCCCTGCTGAGCATCACGAGCTAAGCAAGGTCTGCAACTCTGCCCAATTAAAATGAACCCCATTTCTGCTTTCATGAGTGGATTTTAAACCACTTCAGTGTTCACAAAGTAGGTGGCCCTGCCAAGGAGGCAACAGCCCTTTTCTGTCCCCAGGGAACAGCCCTGGACAAGAATTTGTCCTCAGACCCCATGGGGGTCTGACATGAGACTGGTGACACACGGGTGACCTGGGTATGGCATCCCTTACCTGGAGTTTGTTCACCATTTCTTCAAACATCTTCTTGGCTTCAGGGCTGTGGGGTTCCTTGAAGTAGTCCACAATGCCCACCTGCACGACGATGGACTTCAGGTTCCGGCACACACCTGAGGGCAGACACCACCTGGCCTCACCATACCTGGTGGGGACACAGCCTCTCCACAGCCAGGATGGACCCTAAAACCCACAGAGTGCTCCTCAAAGCCTTGTGCATTTGGGGAAACCTCACTCTGAAGATGGAGGAGACCCAGTCTTGGTGACCAAGAGCTCTGTAGGGAGGATGGTGGTCTACAAGATGGTCCCTGACTGTCCTATCCCGAATCAGCAGTCCTATTGCTTACTTGGGAAACCCTTACTCTTCCACCCAGAGGGATGGGTTCCCAGCAAGTCCAACCACAGTCACATGTGCCATTACCACCAGGTAATGCACCTCCAACAGGCCCTCCTTCTGGCTGTGGACTTCTTTCCCCCTGGAGCTCCCAACCTGACTAATATCTTCAGTGAACAGAGTGGCTCCCAACTCGGAGACACCAGGGTGAACCTCAGGTGTGCCATAGACACTGAGGCCTCCATTACACCGAGGAGAGCATGGAGGAAGTGTCTCCATCCTCCTTGTGGCCCAAGGCGAGTTCAGCTCTTCCCTCAACCCAACCTTAGCAAGGGGCTGTTGGTTGGATCTCCTCTTAGAAACTTTCCACCATGGAGCTCCCAGCACCTTCCAGTGTTGGCAGTGGGTTCCTGTGGGTGGGGCTGGGAGGCAGGGTCTGCTTCATGAACCTCAGTAACTGGTGGTCTTTTGGTCAATGGACAATGCACTCCTCCCATTGCTACTCACTGTTGAAGTGCAGCAGGGCTTTGGGGGTGACGGGCGTGGAGGTCAGCACTAGCATCTCCAGCCCCTTCAGCCCCTCTCGACACATCTCTGCAGCAACCTCCTGGTTGATCTCCGCCACGTGGTCCAGCTCCAGGACCTGAAGCCTCATGCAGTTTCGGGCTGGAAGGACAGAGCACCCACCATCAGGACCCCATGGAGAAGGGATGAGGACAACCAATGGGAATGGGGTGGTTGGAGGCATGGGGGGCAGCAAGGAGGGGCAGGGTGCACCCATGGTCCTTGGGGTGGGTTTCTCCACTGAGATCCCCATAGGGCATCTCTTAGGGGTATGCCCTGCCTCCAGCAAGGTCCCCTCCTCCTTGTCCCATCAGAGGAGAGCTGCCTACCTAAGGAGGCCAGTCCCTGGATGCCACAGCCTGCCCCTCCAATGCCCAGTGCCCGCAGGTGGGGCCAGCACCGTCCAATCATCTGAAGGCAGCGGTTGCTGAAACGTGTCGGCTGCTGGCTGGGGAGATGAAGGAGAAAGAGCTGGGGAGGGCTGGAAGAAAAGTTCACCCCTCTACCATGCGTGGTCCCATCTGGGGATAGGACCTCTCCCACCCCACCAACCCAGGTGTTGCCATGCTGGAGGGAGGTGTTTCCAGAGCAGACGCCTCCATCTGAGCAACCACTCTGGGTTGTGTTGCAACCAGGACAGGGCAGGTCCAACCACTCTATGGAGTCCCTCTGCCCCCCACCTTCCACCTCTGGAGATCTGAATCAGGCTCCAAACTCTGTGGTGTTCCGCCCCCTCAACCTGGCCACCTCCTAACATGACTCTTACCATGGATGCAGAGGTGCGACCTGGAGGGAGATGATGTCCCTGCAACCTGCTCCAAGGGCCCAGATGACTTCATGACCCACAGGGTCCGTAGAGCTCCTGGAACAAGACAGAGGACACATGGTGGTTCCCATTGGCAGTGATGCTGCCCTGGGGGCTGTGTCTGCAGCCTCATGCTGCACCTGGAGGTACAAATCTGGTCATTATTTGTAACCCACGATCTGCCCATGAACCAGACAATCCCAACACCAACCCATGCAGGAAGGCTGAAGGCATTTCTATCTGGAATTGTGCCTACGGATGTGCAATGTCAAGAAAAATGGAAGAAGGTGAGGCTGAAGGTGAGGCTGAAGGTGAGATTGAAGATGAGTTCGGAGGCAAGGTTGAAGGTACAGGCTGAAGGTGAGGTTGGTGGTTGCAAGTGAGGTTGATGGTTGAAGGTGAGGTTGCAGGTGAAGGCAGAAGTCTTCCAGATGCAGTGGTGGCAAGTGCCAGACCATGTACCCAACGTCCCTGCAGATCCCATTGGGTTGGTTTCACTTGCCACCTGCCCAGCCTGGATGGAGAAGGTGCCAGGAGGTGGTAAAGATGTTTCAGCTGATGGGTGGTAACTTTCAGCCAAGGCGAAGTGGCTGCTCCATGGCCTCTGTGGTTGTGCTACCACATCTGTAGGAGGCTGTTGGCCAAATGTTGCTGCAGATGTTTGTGGTGGGCTCCTCCTTGGTCTTTTTGGAGGTGTCAAAACAGACTTCATGGGATGCTGCTGGACTCGAGCAGGGATGTAGTGGAGATGCAGGTTTATCATGAATTGTGGCACCGATCAGGGGTGGCTGTGATTTTTGGCACCCAACTGTGGTGCCACTGGCTCAGAGGAGCTTTCGCTGATGCCACCAGCTCCCTGCACTTAGTCAATGGAGGAGAGACATCAGGTGCATTGTCCTGGTGCTGCCAGCCCAGACAGAGGCCCCTGGCTTCTTCACCCCACTGGGCTCCCTCCTGAAGATCAAGGCTGCTCTTCCTCCCTCTGAACGACCTACTTCAACATTTCAGGCAAGCCTAAAAATAAGTGATGGGCGTTACCTTGGACATTTCACATGTCTCCACCAAGGATACCTGCCAAGACACCCTTGTCAGGGTGGTGGGTTAATTAGAGCATGAGTCAGAGTCACAGGTTAATGAGGTGCCAGGAGCACTTGGCCTTGCTTTGAGGCCCTTGGAAGGGCCAATGGAGGAGTCCTCGGATTAAACCCAGCAGCATTGGGCCATCTCATGGTGGGACATCCCCAGATCAGAGCTTCACCTGAGCTGGTTTCGTCCAACATGGAGGTGCTGGCTGGGTGTTCTTTCCCACCTAAGGGATTCTTCATCCTGGGCTGGATGAGGACACCCACTGGCTGCAGGTGAAATGGATGCAGAAGCTGAAGTGGTCATCTGCAGGGTGCAGTGGAGCAAGGAGCATCCTCCTTGGGAGTATAGGAAAGCTAAAGCCTGTCTCCACAAGAAACAGAGCCTCTTCAGAAGGTGGCCAAGACCAAGGAGAAGTTAGTGATCTCCACCAGGCCCTGTGACCTCCTTCACAACTGACATATATGTGCCTTCTGTCCTTGTTCTTGGGCAAGGCTTCCAAGTTTTGTTTTAGCAATCCCATGGCAGAGCTGTTCCTTCCTCCCAGGACAGAGGGACCCCAAGGTCTCTTCTTCCCATTAGAAGCCTTCATCAGGGGGTCACAGTCAGGTGGGACCTCACCAGGCCCCAGTGTTGGTGCATCTCTTCTTCACCCTTCTCTAACACAAAGCAGTGTCCCCACACCAAGACCCTGGTCACGCCTCCACCTGGGGTGAGATCAGTAACAGAATGGTGGGAATGGAGCTGGAAGGGAAACATCTGCAGGGGAACATGCCAGAAGAAGATGAGAGTTGCAAGGACAGCTTGCACTGAGGACACTGAGGCTGCCACTGGGCTGGGGACATGTCAAAGTGGGTCCTTCACACCTGGCCAGATGTGGTGCATCCTGACAGGGAATGGGGAGGGGCATCAGAGGAGTCCCAAGACATCCCATGGATGTTCCCAGCCTTCTCCCATCCCGGGAACCACACGGTCCCCGTGGGCAAGGGTGAGGATTCTGGTGGCCATGCTTACCGGTAGGTGACAGCCTGCAGGGCCCGGCAGTAGCAGCTGGCCAGCCAGAGCGAGCGGTCGGTCAGCACGTTGGGGCAGTGCGAGATGCGCAGGATCAGGAGGTTGCTGCCCGTTGCCTTCAGCAGGGACTCCAGCCCTGCTTCCAGGCAGCCCCTGCCACGGATGGAGGCAAGGTCAGGCATGGGCACCCATGCTCACACTCCCCATGGCCACCCCAGGGCCACCCCAGGGCAGTGACATGTGCCCCGGGGACCTGTGGCCCCAGGACACCCAAAACCCACAGCAGGAGCTGGTGTTTGATGAACGTGTCAGTGGAAATAGGATGTTGAGGCTCATGGAGCACCATCATCCCTGAGCACCAGAAGAAATGGCCTCAAGTTGCACCAGGGGAGGTTTAGATTGGATATTAGAAGAAACTTCACTGAAAGGGTTATTAACCACTGGCACAGGCTGCCCAGGGACGTGGTTGAATCACCATCCCTGGAGGTGTTTAAATGATGTGTAGATGTGGTGCTGAGGGACATGGTTTAAGTACTAGACTTGGTAGAGTTGGGTTAATGGTTGGACTCACTGATCTTAAAAGTCTTTTCCAACCAGAATGATTTGATGATTCTGTGATTCCTACGGTCACTGCTCTGTCTGTGGGAGGAGGGTGCTCAGGACACAGGGACTCACCGTGTGCTCTTCATGTAGTCCTCCTTGCTCTCCTTCTTCCCTCGCTGGCGCGGCTTGAGGTTTTGGAGGGTGAGGGAGTGCATCTGTGTGCACCACTGAGACAGCATGGCCAGGAACTGGGGGGACAGGGGTGGCCATCACCCAGGGGGACACCCTCAGCATGCCCCATGCCACCCATCCCTGGCTGTCTTTGGGCAGATCTGTGCAGGTGCAGCCACACACACGACATAAAGATGTGAAAATACAGATACGAGGTCATGCAAGGGCGCGTGCAACAAAATCATGGAGGTGACCACAAAAGAACATGAAAATGTGTGCACGTGTGAGCCCATGGCCACAAGCATGCATGTGTGAACGTGCAACACATCCAGCCACCGGAGCCTCCAATATAAGAAGGACATGGAGCTGTTAGAGCGGGTCCTGAGGAGGCCATGAAGATGATCTGAGGGCTGGAGCCGCTCTTCAGCTTGGAGAAGAGAAGGATCTGGTAGGACCTTATAGTGGCCTTCCAGTACCTGAAGGGGCTGCAGGAAAGCCGGGGAGGGACTTTTGATAAGGGCTTGTAGTGAGAGGACAAGGGTGAATGGATTAAAACTGGAAGAGGGGAGATAGAGGTGAGATCTTAGGAAGAAATTCTTTAGTGTGAGGGTAGTGAGACACTGGCCCAGGTTGCCCAGAGAAGCTGTGGCTGCCCCATCACTGGAAGTGTTGAAGGGCAGGTTGGATGGGGCTTGGAGCAACCTGGTCTAGTGGGAGGTGTCCCTGCCCATGCAGGGGGGCTGGAACTGGATGATCTTGAAGGTCCCTTCCAACCCAAACCAGTCTGGGATTCTATGTTCAGATGACGATAATGGCATGACAACCAACACAAGCGAGACACTTGCACAGCTTCACCATTCTGGAAGCAAGGTCTCACCCCGTGCTGTGCCATCCCCATCCCCAGTACCTTGGAGGACACCCTGGCGTTCTCCAGCAACACCCGTGTCCACACGGCCGGGTGCCGGGCCACAAACTTCCAGTCCTTGCACACCTCGGCTGCCCGCAGCAGGGTCCTGGTGTCCAGGTAGGTGAAGATGCAGAAAAGAGCCGCCCTCATCTTGAGGATCTCGGGGCTGATCACCTCGCTGGAGTGGCCGGGGCTGCCCCTCTCCAGCCGGCCCACCTTGCCTGTGGCCGCCTCAGTCCTGGCTACGGGACACCCACTCTCAGTTGCCACTGGTGGCCAGGGAAGACAGAGACGTATCCCACGTCCCCCCCCTTCCACCCTCCCCATCCTCCCACCCCACCAGAAGAACCCGGTGCCGTCTCACCCGTCAGTCGGCAACTGCCGGCGGGTCGGGATGTGGAGGATCCGGGTCCCTCCGGCTCCCAGCCTTCGGCCTCGGACTCGGTGGTGCGGGATCCCACATCGGAGACATCTCCCTCCTCGCCCTCGGTGCTGTTGCGGTAGGGCCGGCGGTGCCAGTTCTGGATGGCCTGTCGGCGCAGCCCCGACCCCCGGGCGCCATCCCGCCCCGGGTGGGGATGTCCATCGGCCGTGTCATCGGTGGGACACGGCTCCGCGCTGTCGCTGTCGTAGCAGCCTGAGCTCTGGGACACGGCTTTCACCCGGCTTGAGGCCCTGGGGGAGAAGGGCATCCCCTTCCCGTCAGCCCCTCGCCCACTGGATGATGAGCGTCCCGTGAAAATCCCAGATAGGCAGCAGGGATTTGGGACTCACCCGGTGCTGGAGGAGGAACGTTGGTTGGAGATGCCGTAAGGACCGTGTACGGCTGCCCCTGGCCCCGGGTGCCGATCTCTCTGTGGGGAGATGGGACAAGAGGAGCCAACATGGTGACACCCAACATGTGGGTGGTGCAACTGAGGGAGGTGACCCCAATATCCCACCCCGTGCCAGCTGCGTTTTGGGATGAGGCCACAACCCAGCGGGATGCAGAAGAGCATCTCCAGCATCGCCTTGGAAACACAGACCCACCGAGAAGCAACTTCTCTTTGGGATCCCCCTACCCTGGGTTATCCATTTCCCCACAGGAACAAGACGAGGGTCCCTACGCCTCCCCACTCAACCCTTTGCAGCCATCAGAGAAGCCACATGGGCACCAGCCTGAAGCCACTTGGTTGCCCGTGCCTGTGCCCGCAGAGGTACCAGTCGGCCGGTGGCCTTGGCCCCCGGCGTCCCGCAGCGCCCCAGGCTGCCGTTGGGGGTGGTGCCACAGCTGCTGCTGATGATCTGGAGCTGCTTCTCGGCCCGGTCTGCCCGGTCCAGCAGCTCCTCGATGAAGTGCTGGAGGCGGACCTTGGCGTTGGCCTCACGGGCGGCCGTCTCCTTCAGGAACTGGTCGATCTGCAGCACCTCCCTGTGTAGAGGGACCACAAGTTTCACCAGGGGACGCTGAGATTGGATATTAGGGACAATTTCTTCCCCTAAAGGGTTGTCAGGCCCTCGCCCAGGCTGCCCAGGGCAGTGGTGGAGTCCCCATCCCTGGAGGGATTTCAAAGCCGTGTAGATGTGGTGCTGAGGGACATGGTTTAGTGGTGGCCTTGGCAGTGCTGGGGTAACAGTTGGACTTGGTGGTCTTAAAGGTCTTCCAACCAAAATGATTCCATGATTCTGTGGTTGACACCCCAGTCCTTTCCTACCCATCCTTATGAAGCCCCTCCATCCCTGTCTGTGAGCTGGGGTGGGGGCTCAAGGAGGCTCATGTGCACCCAGGCCATTTCATCACCAGCCTGATGTGGGTCTGTGCCAGCTCAGGTGGCTCCTGGGCCTAGTCTGGTGCAGAGCAGGGACCAAGCAATGCTCCTGGCATCCAAGGTAGATGTGCCCACCTTGTTTTTGGGGGGGATGACAACCCAAACACATTCCCTGGCATGTCCATTGCTCCCAGAACTGGAGTCAGGCCCCTGAGCACTGTGGAGCAGAGGGGGGAGGATGATGATGGTGTGGTGGGATGATGGAGGAGGGCGACAGTGGTACCTGCCTCACTCAGGGCAGGCTTAAAGGAAAGATCTTAAGAGCAGCATGGAGTCCTTGAGGCCCACTCACCCCCTACTCCACTAACTCCAGTGGCTGCAGGACCCCGGCTCCTTCATTAACTCATTAATTAGCAGGCACTGGGGAGCTTCGAGCCTGTGCGTGGGCAGGGTTCACCATCCCCAAAACGTGGCCAGGTCTGGGGTGGAGCTCAGCCACCCGAGGTGCACAGAGGTGTGCCCAGGCACACCCCCCCACCCATTGACCTCATCTGCCTCCCAGCAACACAGGCACGAAGACACAGGCACACGTGAGCACACCCCAAAACCCACGTGCAGCCAGACCCCCCCGGCTGTCACACCCCTGGGCATGCCCGTGCCTGACGTGCACACCAGGCACACACCATGAGCACCAGAAGTACAAACACAGCTCTGCAGGGCTGGCCTGTGCACACCCAACCGTGCACACCCAGCAGTGCACACCCCCCCAGTGCACACACCCGACCATGCACACCCAACCATGCGCACACCCAACTGTGCACACCCAGCAGTGCACACCCAAACGTGCACACCCCTCCCAGTGCACACACCTGACCATGCACACCCAACCACATGCACCCAACCGTGCACACTCGACCATGCACACACCCAACTGTGCACACCCAACCGTGCACACCCAACCGTGCACACTCAACTACACACACCTGACTGTGCATACCCAACAGTGCACACCCAAACACACACCCCCTCCCCAACCATGTGTACCTGAACCCTGTACACCCAAACTGTGCGCACACCTAACCATGCACGCTCAACCACGCACATCTGACTGTGCACACCCAACTACGTGCATCTGACTGAGGACACCTGACCATGCACACCTGACTGTGCACACCTGACTGTGCACACCCAACTACGTGCACACCTGACTGAGGACACCTGACCATACACACCTGACCGTGCACACCTGACTGTGCACACCTGACCATGCACACCTGACTGTGCACACCTGACTGTGCACACCTGACCGTGCACACCTGACTGTGCACACACCGCCCTGCCCAGGAGCACAACGCAAGAGGAGGTAGCAGCATTAGTGCCATAATTCCCACAGCTGCTTATTAATTGCCATTTAATTATCACTTAATTGCCCCCCAGCTGCCGTCTGCAGGATGACCTAGGAGCTCCCTGGTGATGCTCTGGGAAGGCTCCTGGCTGGGAGATCTAGGAGATTTGGAAGGCAAATGGGCCCACGGCAGGGCAGGTGTAAGGTGATGCTGATGGTTGTCACCGGCACTTCTCGCATTCCCATGGATCGGATGGAAAAAACACCCTCGGAAATGCAAAAGGAGCCCAGGAGCAAAAAGCCTTCCACAGGGACAAGGACCTCAGGGTGTTGTGGAGCTGGCAGGGCTAGGAAATGTCCCTGGCAATGATTTATTCTCGGGGAAGGGAGAAACTGGTTTTGCTGATGGAAATGATCAGTGATTTCCCCACATCCAGGAAAAAAACCTTCCTCTTTTCATCAATTCTTCACGTGCTTCCTCTGCAGCCTGGGAAGTGATTTTGTTGCTCTGGCTTGAGGAGTGTGAGGGCTGATGGGGACAGTCAACAACCAGGAGGGTTCCTCTAGAATTCCAGAGTGGTTTGGGTTGGAAGGGACCTTCTAGATCATCCAGTTCCAACCCCTGCATGATCAGGGACACCTCCCACTAGACCAGGTTGCTCCAAGCCCCATCCAACCTGCTCTTGAACACTTCCAGGGATGGGGCAGCCACAGCTTCTCTGGGCAACCTGGGCCAGTGTCTCACCACCCTCACAGAAAAGAATTTCTTCATAATGTCTAAACTAAATCTCCCCTCTTCCAGTTTGAAACTGTGCCCCCTTGTCCTTGAGGAATCCTACCAGTGCTCCCAGCCCAGCAGAAATGTGACTTTTCCCCATTGTCCTGCTCCTCACTGACTTTATGGACCCCATGGTGTCCTCCGGCTTTGCTAAGAAACTCCTGAAGAACAAGGTCTATTTTGCTTGAGTGACACTGACAGGCAAAACGACCCAATGACCAGAGGGAGACTCAAGAGCAGTGTTGGGGTGGGAAGTGGGTGTTGAGTGGGGAACATGGGGTGAAAATGAAGATGAGAGTGCCATAGGCCTAACAGGAGATGGAGGTCATGCTTCCCAGGCTACACCACTCTCCTTCTAGAAGAAAACCCCTGGATTAGGCATGGCCAAGCTGGCTTCTCTCAGGTTTATGACCATGGGACAAGTCAATGGGATTGTTAGGTTGGATGATCCAGCTTTGGAGCCAGTGGGGATGATCGAGCCCTGATTTTGAGGGACACCCTTTGGCACTAGAGGTGGGCTACAGAAACATGGCCACACCATGTTCCTTGGCAGCACAGCAGGATGGCCATGTGAACCTTCATGTCCTGGGGGCACTGGTGGCTCTGGGACAAGTTCTGACATGACGTGACCCAGCTTGGACATGGAGAAGCTCAGGTCTACATGGAAGCAGCTCAGGTCTACTGCCCACATGGGAGAAGGTGCAAAACCTGATCAGCAATGACACTAATGGGCATTGCCAAGGGGATTGTGTCCTAGCACCTGGTCTGAGGGTTTGGTGATGGTGTTGGGATCTTGGGGCTTGCTCTCAGGGACCCATTTCCCCCCACCCTGCAACCCAAAGAGGTGACAAAGGACTCACTGTTGCTTGCGGGTGAGCTCCTGCTCTTTCTGCACTAGGTCCTGCTTGAGGGAGGCCAACATCTCCACGCTGACATCCACCTGGCGGGAGAGTTCAGATGCCCGGTCCTCCAGCTCCTGCTTCTCCCGGCTGAGCCGTAGGCTCTCCTGCTTGGCCTTCTCCAGCTCCGAGCTCTTGCGGTCCAGCTCCACCTGGAGCCGGCCCACCTGTGAGGCGATCTTCTGCTCCACCTCCTCCGTCAGCTTCTCCAGCCGCTTGTCCACCTCCAGCTTCTCAAAGGCCCGGATCTTCAGGCGAGCCAAGCCTTCCTCATAGGCAGCATCCATGGTGCCCGGCGGCGTGGGAGCCGGTGCCACGGCTTTGCCCCGGCTGAAGATCTCTGTCAGGGGGATCTCGATCTCGTGGACATAGCGGGGCGAGGGGGAGGAGGACGAGGCCGGCTCCAGCTCCTCGGCAGGGACAAGGTCGCAGGAGAAGCGCTGGTCCTTGCCTTGGAAGGAGGTGCTCTCAAAGTAGTCCCGCCGAGCAGCCGGGGTCAGCAGGGCCCCGTCGGTGGCCAGGGGGAAAACGGCAGCATCGCAGATGCTGTTGGTCTTGGAGAGGACGTAGAGGGTCTCATAGGTGTGGTTGTACTCCAGGTGGGCCCGCAGCGAGGACAGGCTGCGGAAGCGCTTGTGCTCCCCGCAGCGCGGACACCGGTAGGGCAGGTCCAGCGAGGCCATCCCTCAGCTCTGCTCCCTGACCCAGGGGAACCCCACGGCCCCGCTCATGGCGCAGGGTGGACAGAATGGTGGCACGTGGGATGGGGTGGGGAGCCCCGGGTGGTGGGGCTGCAGCTCTGCTGGGGCATGGCGGGGTGGGAGCCCTGGGGTGGGAGTGGAGGGTCCGATGAGTCCAGGGGGGATGTCAGCATCGGCCAGTGCCAGGTGCTAGGAGAGACAGGGAGGTTAGTGATGCAGGGACAGCAGGCCCCCACAAGTCCCTCCTTGGCCCTTCTTCTTGTTTCCCTCTCTGCCTCCATTCTCCTCTCTCATGTTCCTCCCACTCATGCACAACCCTTGGGAGGGTGCATGATGCTCAGGAAGGTTTACAACCCTTGGAAAGATCAACAACCCTTTGGGACAGTCCACAGCCCTTGGGAATGTGCACAATCCTGGGGAAGACCCACAACCCTTAGGAAGAGCCACAACCTTTGGGAAGACCCACAAGCCTTGGGGAGATCTACAACCCTTAGGATGATCCACAACCTTTGGGAAGATCTACAATCCTCGGGAAGATCCAGAGCCCTTGGAAAGGAGCATAACTCTTGGAAAAGTGTGCAACCCCTGGGATGATCCAGAACTGTGCACAACAGCTGGGAACGTTCACAACCATTTGGGAGGAGCACAGATGCCAGAAAGGTGGACAACCCATTGGAAATCTCTCTCCATCTGCTCTGAGCTTGCCACAGAGGGGTGACCCATGTGCTTCCTTGCCCACCCACCATGCAAAGAGCCCCTGCAGTGCCAGGGATCTCCAGGCCCTGGGAGCATCCCTGTGTCTGATGCTGGAGCCAGGGTGTTGGGAGCCACCTCCTCCAAGCAAAGAGTGACCCAAGTCCTGCTACATGAACCTGTGCAGCCTCCCACCAGAATTAGATACTTCTCCAGCCCCTCCCCACAGTTATCAGGTCTCATTGCTGGTCCCCTCAGGGGCTGTGGGACCCCCATGCTGTGCTGTCCTGCTGACACAGAGGACCTGGTGGCTTCCCACGCCCGAGCAAGTGAGGGTCCCTATGGGGACCTGGTTTAACCCCCACTCACAAAACTCCAAGACATCGGGGGCTGGGAAAACCCCACCCTTGTGGGTGAGGGTAAGTGGGGTAAGCCACCAAAGATCCAACCTAGGAGGTCACTGCTTTCTCTTCCAGCCTGGGAGCCAGAAGCACCCATTGGGGTGCATTTTTCTGGTTCTTTCAGCCCAAAGCACCGAGGGCACCCATGAGTGGGAGGATCCTTTGCTCATATATTCCACAAAGGGCTTTTCCCACCACCCAAAACCCCCTCTGAGCCCCCCCCTGCACCCCACAACCCCTATCCCTGGTGAGCACCAACCTACCCACTGAACCCTCCATCTGTGCTCATCCTCAGGGCAGCATCCCTGGTGGCTCAGCACCCCCCCTTGGTGGGCAGAACCTGGCCACGAGGTTGGGGAAACCATTTTTTAAGGGAAAAATCAGGAAAGACAAGAAATCCATGCAAAAAAAAAAAAAAAAGAATAATAATAATAAAATAATATAAGGTGTTGTGAAGGATTTCTGGAGGTGCCTAGCTGTGTTTAGGGGTGGTTACAAAACACACCCTGGCACGTCCACCCCTCTTGGGCGATCCCCGGCGAACACAAAGCACCTGCCGGCAACTCCGGTGGGTGCCACGGGATGAGAAAGCGCTTTTCCAGGCGTAGGGATCGAGCCACAGCCTCGTGCCACCCGGCAGCTCAGGCCTGGATCCCTGCCCGCCTTTCCCGGGGTGCCCCATCGGCCTCGCTCCCTGTTTCCCAGCCCAAAAGCCAAGGCAGGATCCGGCCCAGGCGGGTCCGAGTGCTCACATCGCCCAGTCCCTCTTCCTGGACGGGTCCTGCCCTGACCACAAAACATCGCCTCCCTCCCAACCCCGCCAGCGATCACCAGGATTTTAAGGAAATTATGAGCGGAGTCATTACTACGGCGGCCACGCTGCTGGATCCCACAGGCATCCGGAGCCGGGAAACGCTCCCGGCCACCAGGAGACTGCAGCAGCGGGAGAAACCCAGCCCCGAGTTGCTCCGGCATCGCTACCTGCCGTTCATCATGGAGCCTTTCTTCGCATTGTTTAACATTTTTCCTGCCCCCACCCCCCCGCCCTACCCCTTCCCCCCCAAAAAAAAAAAAAAAAAAAATAAAAATTAAAATGACCCGCAGGCAGCTCCACTGCCTGGTTGAAGAGGGAAAAGGGGAGGATGGGGCAGAGGGATGGAGGATGCTGCCGGTGCCGTGTGCCCGCCGGTCTCCATCCTTCCCCCGCCCCGGTCCCCATCCTTCCCCGGCGGAGGCTGCGACGGCAGCGGGGTGGGAAGGAGCAGGGTGGGGGTGAGGGTGGCTGGGGATGAGGTACCGGGGGAGATGGGCATGAAAAGCCGGGGTGCATCCTGCCCCCCCCCCCCAACACCTGGAGCAAGGAGCAGCGGGTCCCTCCTCACCTCCTGGCAGCGGCTTTGTCCCCGCTTCGTGCTCCAGGGGTGGGGACACCCTGGGGCGAGGAGCAGCTTGGGGACAAGCCACCACCTCCCAGCGCAGCATCCCGCATCGCCCCATACCTGCTTGTCGCCGCCGACCTCCCGCGCTTGGCTCCTCCGGCGAGGGCAGCATCGCTCCCGTGTCCCCAGCGGCCACCACTGTCCCCCACCGTCCCCACCAAAGCCAAGCGGGGGGGGGGGGCTACGAGGGGGTGATGGAGAGGGTCGGTGCACAAAGGCGGCGGCTGCTGAGAGGCTTCAGGGCTTTGTCCGGGCAGAAGGATGCTGGCAAGGAGGGATGCAGCCTCGGGAAGAGGCAGGAGCAGCGGGAAGCATCCGGCTGCCTGCGGCCAGCACCTCCATGCCAGGCCCTGGGGAAGGAGGGAGGGTGGTGGCTGAGGGAGGAGGAGGAGGGGAGCGGAGGCTGAAGGCCCCGGTGAGGTGGCGGGAGTGCTGCTGGGCACCCTGGGGACGGCGGGGCTCAGGGGGGGCTGTGCATGGCGAGGGCAGGGGAGAAGAAGGGAGAGATGGAGGGAAGGAGGGAGGGCGAGCGCTGGCAGCCGCCTCCTCCTCCTCCTTTGCAGCCTGAGCCCGGAGTGTTTCTCGCCGCCGCGTTCCTCCCTCACAGCTCCCTCTGCCTGTCTCCCCACGAACACCGCGGGCTCTCCGCCGGGCCTTGCTGCCATGCGGCAACCCGCCGGCCTCATCCTGCATCTCCCCCCGCACCCCTCAATCCCACCCTTGTCGCCCCTCAGCCAAGCCCCTGCCTCTGGCAGGCTCCTGGCAGGGATCATCCCCGAGCATCTCCCCTGGGAAGAAGGGGGGGCAGTGGGTGTGGGTGTGTGGCTGAGCATGGGCACCTGTGTTGCTCCTTCCTCATCCTGGGCTGGACCCACAGTGTAACCATCCTGGCTTGGTCCTGATCCAGTCCCTGAGCAGCTTGGTTTGGTTCCCAGCTTGGTTCTGAGCTGGTCCTCAATTACCCTGGCTTGGTCCTTGGCTCAATCCTGTTCCAGTAGCATAACATCCCAACTTGGTCTCCAGCTTGGTCCTGATCTAGTCCCTGAGTACCCTGGCTTGATCCCCAGCTGATCCAGTTCCTGGGCACTGCAGGTTGGCCCCTGGCTAGGTCCTGATCCAATCTCCAAAGACCCTGGCTTAATCCCTGGCTTGGTGCGGATCTAGTCCCTGAGCACTCCAGCTTGGTCCCCAGCTGGTCCCCATGGATCCTGACTTGATCCTTCTCTTGGTCCTGATCCAGTCCCTGAGCAACCCAGTGTGGTCCCCATCTTGGTCCTGATCCAGTCCCTCAGCACCATGCTTGGTCCTCAGCTGGTGTCTCAGCACCCCAGCTTGGTCCCTTGGTTGGTCTTGATCCAGTCCCCAAGAACCCTGGCTTGGTCCCCAGCTAGTCCCCAAGGACCTTGGCTTGATCCTTGCCTTGGTCCTGATCCAGTCCCTGGACATCCTAGCTTGGCCCCTGGCTTGGTCCTGATCCAGTCCCCAGCTACCTGGGCTTGGTCCCCAGCTAGTCCCCAGGCACCCTGGCTTGATCCAGTCCCCAGCACTGAGGGCATCCAGCACCAACATGTTGTCTTGTCTCTGATGTGGACACATGGGAAGGCAGCAGCACTGGGACCAGGATGCTGCTGGCCTGGGGTCAAGTGGTTGTCCCCATCCCTGAGTGGCCCCAGATTTTGGGATGCAACAGCTCCTACAAACACAAGCTCCCAGTCCCATCTCACCCCAGCTGCACCCAAGCTGCCACAGTGGGTGCCCCCCTGCCTCCCACCCTCCCTTGGCATCAAGCTCCAGCCTGGGTCTCTTTGCAGAGCTTTCAGGCTCAGCATCAATTCTTGAAGCACTTGGAGGGGGGTATTAATAAGCCCTCGTGCACCACCCATGGTCAGCAGAGTGGGGCAAGAGGGGCTTCTCACTGCCTGGCCAGAGCTGACATCCCATGGAGAAGTGCCTGACAGATGCCTCTTCCTGAAGGAAACCTGGGTGCTGAGATCCTGATGAATGTTATCTGGGGTGTCCCCTCAGAAAAAAGGGTTTTTTTTTTCTGGTTCCCGGGGTCCTCTGCATCCCATGGAGTTGTCCTTGCTCGGGGTCAGGCTCATGGGATGGTTCAGGTGCTGGGGCCAGCAGTGCTTGGGGTTGGTGGGTGCCCACCTGAGGGGCATGACCAGCCTTGGGTGCCATGAGCTCTTAGGGACAGGTCTGAGGGGACATTTTGGTTTCCTCCCTAAAGCAGGTATTCTTCTGGCCCCTTCCCCAGTCGCAGTCTTCAGGAGTCCCATATCCCCTGCCCAGCTTCCCACCTCTCCCCACGGGGTCCTCCCACCCCATGGCAAGCGGATTTTGCTGGGAAAATGGTATAACAGGGATTTAACCCTGGGATGCTCCAGCCCACCTGTCAGCAAAGGGCTGAAGTGACAGGAGGGGACATAGAGAAGGAAACCTCTCTCCTCCATAAGGCAGTTGGGGGGCAGAATCCAGCCTGTGGGGCTGGTGGAGGGGATAAAACCTGCCAGAGAGAGCAGATTTGCAGCCATGATCAGCACCTTCTCCCTGCCTCAATTTCCTGCTCTGCAAGAAAAGGCTGATCATCCCCAAAATGCCTGAACATCCATGACCATCACCTCTGTTCCCACAGGCACCTTTTCCTCCTGATGAATTGAAACCAAAGACCCAATCTGAGTGAGCATCTCCCATTGGAACAATGGGATTTCCGAGCTGCGTGTTTTAACTGATTTTTAACCACTGGAGGAGGGAGGTTCTGCTATTGGTGGCACCTTCTGGGCTGCAACATCTCCTCCTTAGCCAACCAGCTGATGGTCGATCCCAGGAGAAGGGAAACAGCATCTCTTGGCTGTTTAAAAAGCCAAAAGGGAGAGAGCAAATGCCCCCCCTCCATCCCAGCTTCGCAGGGGGCCATATCCTGCCTGCTTGCCTCTGCCTGATGGTGCCTGGATCTTTTCCAGCCTTGGGAATGTGCCAGGCTGAAGATGGGGAGTGGGGCTGTGTTTTGCCCCATTTCTTGTGGGTGAAGTCCCATGTGGGTCATCCACATCCCACGGAGGACCAGGAGCCTGGAGTCTGGGCTGGATTGTGGGGTCCCCTCTATGGACCCCATGGATCTGTATCCAAGTAGGATCAGAATAAACCTGGAGCCACATCCCTCTTTTTGGAGGGGGACTCGCTGGCAGGGAGCTGGGATCCCTTCCCTACTCTGTCCCGGGACAAGACCCTTCTCCCAGGATGAGTCCCCCCCCCCCAAGGGAATTGGGGATGCTCAGGGGAACAGTTGCCACCCCCCACTGCTCTGATTGATCTTCCCCTCCCTGCTCATTATTTAAGCAGTTTTCCCCCTTTTGTGGCAGCCAGAGGTCAAAAACACACCAGAACTGCCCCCGGTGTTGCTGCTACAGGGGGATTGAAAGGCAGAGAGGGGGATTGAAAGGCAGAGGAGAGGGGGATTGAAAGGCAAAGGAGAGGGGGATTGAAAGGCAGAGAGGGGGATTGAAAGGCAGAGAGGGGGATTGAAAGGCAGAGAGGTCTCAGATTAGCTCAATTCTTTAATTAGAAAAATAGACACAATTTGCTAAATATTCCTGATGGATTTTTTTGGTTGTTTTTACAAACAGGAAAAAAATAACAACAACATCACCTTTCCCAAGGGACCGTTAGGCACCGGTTGCCGGATCCCGGTGGCACCTCCCTCCTCTGGGAGAAGGGACCGGTGCATCCGCAGCCCCCGACCGCGCCGGTCGGAAAATAACCAGGAGCTCGGGATAAAGTGCTGGCAGGGAATCACAGTCAGCTGGCTCCAAAGGCAGGAGCTCCGTGGGTTGGGGTACATAAAAGAACCATCTCGGTGGGGGTTTCTTTCTGTACATGGTTTTTTTATTATTTTTTTCCCCCCCCCCCTCCTTCCTTGGAATAGGAGCTATAAAAATGGCTCGTTCCCTGCAGTTTGGAGATGGCTCCTGGTGGCTGGAGCTGCCACATCCCCACATCCCTCCTTCCAGTGCCACGGCATCACCTCCACCTCCGTGTGTCCCTCTCCTCCCCGGCACAGCCCGATCTGCCGTCACCGTCTCCGGGGACCATCCCAGGAGGCTATTCCCACCCCGGCTCTCCCCTGAGATGCTCGGGGAACCTCGGGAAACACCATCTCCCAGCCTCTCAGTTTGGGGTTTCACAGTGTCCCGAAGGAGAGGCCCACGGAGAAGAACCCCAAGCCTTTGAGCTTCTCCTCCGTCCGGGCTTTCTGCTTCAGGTGGACCTTGCTGTGGCGTTTCTTCTCGTCGCTCCTGGCGAAGCGGCGGCCGCAGGTGTCACAGGAGAAGGGTTTCTCACCCGTGTGGGTGCGGATGTGGGTGGTGAGGTGGTCACTGCGGCTGAAGTTCCTCAGGCAGATGCGGCACTGGAAGGGTTTGTGGCCCGTATGGATGCGGAGGTGCCTGTTGAGCTCATCCGAGCGGGCGAAGCTCCGGATGCAGTTCTCCACTGGGCAGGCAAAAGCCTTCTCATGGGGTTTTGGGCAGAAGCATTTGGAAGAGCACTTGGTCCGGCGGGTCTTCTTCTTGGGCTCAGCCAAGGCAGGAGGGTTGGTGGGCAGCAGGGAAGGGATGGAGGAGGAGGTGGCGTGGCCCAGAAAGTCCGTGGGGGGGACGGAGGGTGAAGGGTGAGGATGGAGGAGCTCAGCAGAGCTCATCAGACCTGGCAGGACTTCAGGCTGGGCCAAGGAGGTGTCGAACTCCGGCATTAAGGGAGGAGGGAGGTTGTGGATCTTGGTGTCGGCGAAGTCCCCGCGGGCTGGGAAGTTTTCTGGCTCGCAGCTGTAGCCCAGATGGGTGCCAAAGCAGGCAGCATCCTCTGCCAGGCTGCCGAGCTCTGACTGGCAGCTGATGGACAAGACGCTCTCCATCTTGGAGCCCAGAGGGTGGAACAGCCCCTGGCTGCTCTCACCAGCTGGGAAGGCTTCAGGAGAATGGTAGCCAGCGGGCAAGTAGGCCTGATGCTGGGTGATGGGCTCCCACTGGGCACAGGAAGCTTTAAACTTGTCCAGAGGTGGGGAACCAGAAGGCAGCTTGATGTCCTGCTTGTTGTCCAGCTTGGGCTGGAAGAAGCAGTGCGAGGTGTCTCCTAAGGTGGGTTGTGCCTGGAGGGGTTGAGCACCCTCCGCCGTGGGGAAGCTGCCATAGCCCTGCTCCGGGAAAGGGGCTTGGCTGGATCCGTTCATTTCCGGCTGGCAGGCAGCATAAAGGTCCAGCTGGCTCTGAGCCACCTCGGGACACTGGTAAAGAGCATCCAGGTGCCTTTGGTGGCCTTCGGAGGAGGAGAAGGGGGAGATGCCCAGGATTCCCGACATCAGGTTGAAGAGAGATTCCTGGTCCTGGGGATGCTCCGGTACCGCCTTGATGAAGAAGCTGCCGGTGTAGCTGAGCGAAGGGGAGGGCTGGCTGCCCAGGGGGGGGTAATCCACCCCCCCGCCGCTCATCGGGGTGCCCAGCAGCTCTCCTGGGGACACAGAGGGGACGATGATTAGAGGGACGAAGGGATGAGGGATGGGGAGGGGGGGGGCGGGATACGGGGGAACAGCGGGAGGCTGATGTTGCGTCACTGCGAGGTCCCCGTCCTCGCCGGGTCCCCGGGATCGCACAGGGAGCCCTGAGTGTCACCTCCCTCCCCCCGCTGGACCTCCAGGACCCCCACCCTGGATTGGGGGGGGGGGGGTGTTGAACCCACAGCCAGGGGCTGGGTGCAGGCTGGGGGCAGAGGACGGGGAGATGCCCGATTCTTGGCTGCAGCTCTCATTCCCGGTGGGGTCCCCCATCCCTGCCCGGCTACCCCCTGCTCTTACCTGCCAGGAAATCGGCCTCTGCCAGAAGTTGCTGCTCAGCCTGCCCCAAGCCCTGCAGGTCTCCGGTTTTCATCTCGCAGCTCTCCTCGTACTTGGAGTAAAGCGGATCTGGGCAGAAATCCATAACGTTGAGCATCTCTCCCGGAGATACGGTTGGAGCGGGTTGGAGAGAGCCGGAGGATGCTCAGGACGAGCCCGGGGATGCTCGGGGCAACCCGGGAGATACTGCGGGGTGCCCAGGGACCGCCTAGGGGATGCTGGGGACAATCTGGAGGATGCTCCGGGGTGTTGGGGACAACCCGAGGGTTGCGCCGGAGTGCTGGGGGCAATCCAAGTGATGCTCCGGGGTGCTGGGGGCAATCCAAGTGATGCTCCGGGGTGCTGGGGGCAATCCAGGGGGTGCTCCTGGGTGCTGGGGGCAATGCGGGGGATGCTGGGGCTGGATGCCCGGAGCGATCCAGGGGGTGCTGTGCCCCGGGGGGGGGCAGGGGGTGCAGGCAGGGCCGGCAGCAGCGGCAGCCCGTGCGGACACCCGGCTCTCCCTCCCCGCCGCCCCCTTTATAGCTGGAGCGGGGCTGCTCCGACCTTCCGCCGCAGCCATTTCTGGAGTCCCCAGTGAGGCTGCCGTGACGTAAATGCCCATATATGGACTCAGGATGTAGGGCAGGGAGCCCCAATAAGGAAATCTCTCCCGTGACGTGCTGCCCCCTCCCCCTCCCTTCCCCTCCCCCTTTTCTCTCTCTCTGTTGTTTTTTTTTCTTTTTTTATTTTTTTTCCCCCTTCCATCTCTCTCTTTTTAACTAATAATCGCGATATTTTTAACAAATCGCTGCTGCTGAGTGCCCTTGTGTCCAAAGCATCCCCCTCTGCAAGCCTGCCCGCATCCCCCCATCACACCCTCGGCGTCCACCCCCCCCCGCATCATGCACATGCATGTACACACAGGCATGTGCGAGCACACACATGTGCAAGCGCACACGTCTAAGCACACGCAGCTTTTTCTTTCCTCCGGGTTCCAGCTTTGCCCCTGCAGTTCCCACGGCGGGGAAGGGGGGTGGGGGGTGTGGGGGGGTGCTGGGCACCCCTCCGGATATGGCCCTTGCGCCGCAGCGATGCGCCGGATCCTTGGCTCCCCTCCCAACGTGGGCTGCTCCTCTTCCAGATTTACATCTCCCCAGGCTCTTCTTCACCTCATGCTATTTTTTTCCCCGTGAATGCCTTTTGTTGCTCTTGTTCCTTCTAGAAGCCTGAAGGTGCCACCGGGTTTGCTATTTCCACACCATCCCCCCCCTCCCATTCCCCCCCCTTTTTTTCCTTTCCCTGTCTGATTTTGCAATACTTTCTCCTGGCGTTTTGGATGTGCTTTGATTTGGGGCCGTGAGGTGGATGCCGGGCTCCTCCTGCGACTGAGCAAGCAGCCAAAAAAGAGAAGGCAAACGCCATGGCCAGCTCCCTCAGTCATCCCAGTTCATGGCTGCCACCCAGGCCAGTGTGTGACAGGCACGGATTTGGGCTGGGAGAGGGCAGATCCATATTGTAAATCCCACCAGCTCATCCAAGGGGGATGTTCTAAGACATAACGACACATGCAGTGAATTGGAAGGATCCTGGCAGAGCTTCCACCCTGCCATGGTGACCCAAGCATTCCCCCAGCCTCTGTGGTGGGGTGAAGCCTCCAGTGAAACAAGTTTGGAGGCTGCTGCTTTCCCTGCTTGTCGATTTCCAGATTTCCAACCTGGATTTGGAGCCAGTCCTGGATGAGTGGTGATGCTTTGGGGAGCAGATCACCACCAGCACCCAGCACAGGCAGTTTGGATGGGCAGGGGAAGGTTTCCTCTGGGCCATCTGGCTGTTGGGTTCAGAGCCCACTGGAAAACACATCTATAAGAATATTTACAGGTAAAAAACTGCTGTTTCTCAGTGCAGGGCAGCCAATGAGAAGGTTATATCCACAACAGGGTCTGCAGTAGAGGGTGTGGGATGCCAAGGAGCTAGAAAGGAGGAGGGGACCTGCCCACATCCACAGGGCCAAGAGATCCTGGAGCCAGGGCACAGGGGCTGGAGCAGGGCCCTGCTCCACTGCTATTCCTGGCTCCCAGGAATGACTCACTCCTTCATCTTGGGCAAATTCCCCCTCGATGTGTCTAGCAGCTCTTCCCCACATTGGGGTCAGGTTGCTCTTCCCTGCCTCTGTGAAATGCACCCAGATGGTTGGCCAAGGGGTGCAAAGAAGCATTGAACCCAGCTGGTGATTCAGGGAGTGTCAGGGAATGAGTGGAAGGGTTCCGGTTGGAAATAGAGGAGGGGATCGAGGGAGATCCAGAAAATTATCAGAGTGTGGAAATGGTGAGTGGGATCTGATTATCCACTGTTTCTCATCTCACAGGAACTGGGGAGAGCCCAGTGTGATGGCCAGAAAGTGGGTGTCAAGCAAACCAATGACAATCCTCAGCCCTGCAGTGCTTGATGAAACTGGAGCTTGGTGCTTTGGGACATCATTTGGGACCAAGATGATAAACAGGTTACAAATAATCCATCTGTGGCTACTAAACACAACCCCAACAAGCTGCTTAAGGGATCTGCTGGATGCTGGTGGGATACAACCAAGGGATGGACTTTGGGGTCCTTGCTCTCTTCTTCACCTCTCCTTGGCTGCATTTGATGGACCCCTCAGATCTTGGATGCTCTTGGTGCCACAATTTGAAGGGTCTGTCAGGCTTTAGAATCATAGAACCAGAGACTGGTTTGGGTTGGAAGGGATCTTAAAGATCACCTAGTTCTACCCCCCCTTGCATGGGCAGGGACACCTCCCACTAGACCAGGTTTAGGATGTGTAGGGCCTCCAGTCTCTGAGCTGGAGTCTAGATCCTCACTCTCCTCTGCTGCCGAGCACATCCCTGGAACAAATGCTGCCAGGACAAGCAGCTCTCCTTTTCTCTTGGAGGTGGAAAAAACTGTCCCACCTTTTACATGACACCATCCTAATGTGCCATGGGAAGGTTCCCTGCTACTACCACAGGGCAGAGGAAGGTCTCTGAACCTCTCTCCATCCTTAAAGATGATCCTAAAATAGTGGCAACATTTCCCTTCCTCAGACAAGAAAATAAACAATTACTGTGTGGCTGATAGAGAGCAGCTGACTATCCATGTGGCCGTAGAGGTGCTGCCTAATGTCCCCTCTTCTTCTGGATGAATGGTTTTTTTTCTTTTAAGCCTGAGATAAATAGAAAACTACTTATATTAAAAACAAGAACAACAACCCAGTCCAAAGGGACCCTCTTGGATGGCAAGGGGAGTGTGGCTGGGTTTGCTCTGACACTGGAAGTGACACAACACATGAGATAATGGGAAAACGTGACTGTGACTAGAGCCAAGCTCCAGGACCAGGTTCTGGCACAGTGTTTCCCTTCCCAGAAGGGGAAGTTGGCTGGTGAGGAGGTGGGATAGCCTTCCTGGAGTGAAATGTGTCGTCATAAAAATATGGGGAGGAAATCCGTGCAATGGCTCAGGCCTCCCCCAGGGAGGTACCAGAGCTCAGGCTCTGCCCTGGTTTTTGGGTCCCCTCTCTCTTTCTCTGGCCCTGGAGATGCTGTGGAAAGCTTTGCTTCATAGAAATCTAGGCTGGTTTGGGTTGGAAGGGACCTTCAAAATCATCTAGATCCAACCCCCTGCCATGGGCAGGGACACCTCCCACTAGACCAGGTTGCTCCAAGCCCCATCCAACCTGCCCTTCAACACTTCCAGGGATGGGGCAGCCACAGCTTCTCTGGGCAACCTGGGCCAGTGTCTCACCACTCTCACAGCCAAGAATTTCTTCCTAAGGTCTGAACTCCATCTCCCCTCTTTCAGTTTGAATCCACTCCCTCCCCCTTGTCCTATCCCTCCCCACCCTTGTCAAAAGTCCCTCCCCAGCTTTCCTGGAGCCCCTTCAGGTACTGAAAGATGCTCCAAGGGCTCCTCAGAGCCTTCTCTTTATGTCTTTAAGAGCTGAAGAGGTTTGGAAAGCTCCCGTGGCAGCCCTGCATGTGTCCATGCAGCATCTTACAGCAAAGGATCCCCCAAGCAGAAGAGCTTCAGGCTCTTGCTCTCTCCACACACCCTCGATGAAGTGGTGGGAGCATCCCTGGGGGAGCAAATATCAACCCCAAAGGAAGGAGCTGTTTTGCTCCAGTGATGCTGGGAGTCTGAAAGGCCTCTCTGAGCTTTCTGGCAGGGCTTAGGTTACTCAGCCCCAAGCTCACCTGGTTCTGCAGCCCTCCAAGCATGCTGCAGAGCACAGGCTGCCAGCCCGGGACTCCCCCAGTCACCGGCCATCTGGAACTGCCTGGCATGAGCCCCTGTCCTCGGGTGCTTGCCCACCTCCACCAGCCAGGGCAAGTGTTTGCTTAGTGACCTCCTTGCTGGCTCCTGCTGGTCCATCCAGGGTGGACCGAGTCCAAACTAGGGTCATGAAGATGCCCAAAGGGTTGGAGCAGCTCTGCTCTGGAGACAGGTTGAGAGAGTTGGGGGTGTTCAGCCTGGAGAGGAGAAGGCTCCAGGGAGACCTTAGAGCACCTTCCAGTGCCTGAAGGGGCTCCAGGAAAGCTGGGGAGGGGCTTTGGACAAGGGCAGGGAGGGATGGGACGAGGGGCAATGGTTTAAAAATGGAAGAGGGGAGATTTAGGTGAGACATTAGGAGGAAATTCTTTGCTGTGAGGGCGGTGAGACACTGGCCCAGGTTGCCCAGAGAAACTGTGGCTGCCCCATCCCTGGAAGTGTTCAAGGGCAGGTTGGATGGGGCTTGGAGCAACCTGGTCTAGTGGGAGGTGTCCCTGCCCATGCAGGGGTGTTGGAGCTAGATGATCTTGAAGGCTGCTTCCAACCCAAACCAGTCTGGATTCTATGAATCCCCTGCAGAGCTGGGGTCCAGTTTGGTCCCAGGGGTCGCCTTTCTGCTGACAACCCCAACATGCTGCACATGATCCATTGCAGCAGCACATCAGCCTTCCTTTCCTCCTCAGTTTCCCAGTCTGTGCTCCCAGCTGGGACTACAGCATGGAAATCAAGGCTTAATTCTTGGCTTTGTCCCATGTTTCCCCCCTGGGTTTCATCTCTGGAGGCTTGGTTTGGGGTCTACCCTGTAATCTGGAGAGATTTTGCCACAAGGTTGGATGCTCCCGGGACTCTCAGCCCTGCTTAAAGGGAGAAACTGCCAAGGAAAGGAGGCAAATCCTCCTCATCCTCCTGCCTTGCCTTGCCATGAGCCAGCAAGGAGCTGGCAGAAGGTCTGAGGAGCATTTTCCCCACCATGGCAGGCAGGCTGGGCAAGACAAGGCAGCCCCGGAGCTGCTGGCAAGGGCAGGGATGGGCAGCACTGATCTGAAGCTGGAATTAATTATTCCAAAGGGATGTGTTGAGTATTGGTTCCTGGCAATACTACCTCAGCAGCCAAACTTGGGCCTGTGTGCCCGAAGCCAACAGATATAATGTGAAAAGTGTAGTTTCCATGTGTCTTCTCCAAGCTCCCAAGTATCCATGGCTCAGCAATCTTCTTCCTTCGACCTGATGCCCTGGATTTACTAGTCCTCAGTGGATTTTTCCACTGTCTGATTCTTTTTTGTGCTCAGTGCCCTCAGGGCTGTGATGTGACCTAGGTTGGAGGTGGAGCAATCTCCCTCTCTGAGGGTGCTGGCCGCCTCCACGCTTGCAGCTTCAGAAAAGCCTCGGAGCAAATGGGTGTGTGCAGGAGAAATCTGATGGGGAGAGGAATTCCCTCCTCCTGCTGATCAAAACCTCCCTGCGATGATGGGGATAGCTGGGAAATTCCCTACCCTTTCCACTATCCCCTTCCAAGGGCTTCTCTCATGGGTAAGCAAATGGGTTTGCTGACTCTGAGCTGCTGGTCCTCAAGATTCAAGAAGATGCTTCTGGGATTCAAGTGTTTTTCTCGTGGAAGTTGGGAAAAAGGCAACAGCCCTGCAGCATGGCCTGCCTCCCCTGGCTCCCCAGGGAGCTCCTGTTTCCATTGCTTGTGGCCAACAGTGTCCCTTGGATTTTCTGCGTGGTGCTCAGGTTTGCTCTGAGAACGGGGCTGAGCAGCCGATGGGATTGGGTATTTTAAAGAAACCCTCCTGGGAATTGCTGCTGCTTCCCCCCATGGGGTTAGAGGCAGGGACAGAGGTGGACACCCAAAGGGGCAGCTTCTAAGATGCCATTTGGAGCTGCCAGTACCACCCTGTGCTCCATGCAAAGCCTGGAATTACCTTTCGTGGATCCCATCTTCTGGATGCAGAGCATCCCCTTTAAACCACTCCCACCAAAAAACACTCCCAAAGCCAACCACGAAGCACAGATTATTTTATAAACGGCCCCAAACCTCCCTCCACCAGGACTCTGAGGTGGAGAAGGAAGCAGCATCCCAAAATCATGAAGCTGCAATGGACTTCACAGGAGGAAGGTGGATGGCACGATTTGATGGAGCAGCAATTGCTCCTGGGATGGCCAGTGGAGATGGCACCTTGATGGGTCACCACCCAACCACTGACTCTCATCTCTTTGCCCTCCATGTCCCTCTTCAATTGCTCCAACCATCTCCCCTTCCAGGAAAACTTCTAGAATGCAGCACTCAGCATTTCCATGGCAACTGGCACGCCACCAGCCAGTCTCTGCTGTGTACCTATTCCTGGCCATGGAGAGGACACTCATGTGACAGAGGAGACAGCTCAGAGAGGTCAAGAAGACCACCACCACCTCTTGGCCATGCTACCAGCCCCGGGGTGGTGGTGGTGGGATGCTCTGAGGACCTTTGCTGAAGAGCAACTTTCCCCAGGCATGGCCAGGCAGCCTCAGCAGATTTAAGCAGCACATGAGGCTCTATGAAATGTCTGCTAAAAGAGGCTTCTTCGTTGTTTTTAGACACTGGGCATGAAGGAGAAATTGCTGGCTGGAATTTCAGAGCCTGGGCTCAGCCAGAGGTCAGGGTGGATGGTTATCTCACTCCAGGTTTTATGTTGCTGCACATCACCATATTCCCCGTGGTGCTCAGTGGTAACAGCTCTTCCCACCCTTAACATTTATGGTCAGCTTCTCCAGCATCCCTGCTTTATTATTTCTTTTTTATGACAAGCAGCTAAGCTTTGGGGTAAAATTCCTGAAATTTGGCTGCAGTTTAGCCGAGGGGAATTACATCCTGGGAATGACAGCACAGGGGGATGGCAGAGCAGCTTGCCAAAGCGGAGAGGTCACTGCGGTGTCTGCCAGCGCAGCTCCTCCTACAAAGAAGCGATGGGCAGAAATAATCCCACCTCCTGCTCCCCCCTGCCAGGTAAAATCAAACCCAACTCCAAAGGCAAAGTGGGAATGCTGTGGGCTCTCACAGAAGCTGGTGAAGAGCAGACGTGGTATTTCTATTCTCTCCTCCATCACAATATTTTTAGCATGTGGTTCTGCACGCGTTGATCCAGGGGCAGGAGGATGAATTTGGCTCAGGAGAAGCAGGGGGCTGCCAGGAATGCAGTGATTTGGCTGCAGTGAAGCAATAAAGCAGGGGGGACACACGATTTTTACAACTTCTTTTCAAATTCACATTTTTTTTTTTCTAAGAGTCTGCCTGCCTTGGTGTATTGACTGGGAAGCTGCAAACAGTTCCAAGCATCTTCCCTTCCAGTGTGAATGAAATGATTCATGAAGTCCCAGATAAGTCTCTCTCCACTCATTCTCACACTGGTTTTAATCACCTCTAACACACACACAAAAAAAGTTGTATATTTTTAAACAAATCATTGAATTATAGAATGTTTTGGGTTGGAAGGGACCTTCAAGATCATCCATTTCCAGCGCCCCTGATGTGGGCAGGGACACCTCCCACTAGACCAGGTTGCTCCAAGCCCCATCCAACCTGCCCTTCAACACTTCCAGGGATGGGGCAGCCACAGCTTCTCTGGGCAACCTGGGCCAGGGTCTCACCACCCTCACAGCAAAGAATTTCTTCCTAAAGTTTAACCTAAATCTCCCTCTTCCAGCTTGAATCCATTTCCCCCTAGCTCCATCCCTTCCTGCCCTTGTCCAAAGTCCCTCCCCAGCTTTCCTGTAGCCCCTTCAGGCACTGCAAGGTGCTCTAAGGTCTCCCTGGAGCCTTCTCCTCTCCAGGCTGAACACCCCCAACTCTCTCAGCCTGTCTCCAGAGCAGAGCTGCTCCAGCCCTTGGATCATCTTTGTGGCCTCCTCTGGACTTGCTCCAGAAGCTCCATGTTCCTCTTGTGTTGGGGGGCTCCAGAACTGGATACATATATAAATATACAAAATATATATACTGATGTATATACACAAATAAAGCATCCCTGAAACCTAATTATTGGGCTGTTTTATTTTAAAAAAGGCCTGAAGCAAAACGTTAGGACTTTATATTTTTGAACAAGGGCTTTGAACAGCAGCTCGATGCCCCAAAGCATCATTAGGCTCTATCCCCAGTAGGCTGTTGGACACCTCAATCCCCACGGCAGATGAAAACCAGGAGGGTTGTTTCCCTTCTCCAGGTCGTTTCTGGCTCGCTGCAGTCCTGCTGGTTTTGGGCAAGCAGAGGCTCGCAGGACCCCCCGGGGCTCTGTTGGAGGTGTGGCAGGGACACATGTCCCCAGTGAGATGCAAATATTGGTCCCTTTAGCGCAGCGTTGTCAAAGGGAGCTGCCTTGTAGTCAGATCAGGGCGTCCATTAACAAACCATTAGAATAAAATCCCTTCTGAGGAGGTACGGAAAGCGAAGCTGGAGAGGGAGGAGCAAGTTTCCTTGCCCAGGAGAAGGAGGAAAGCCTCGAGGTTGCTTCCCCTCCACCCATCCCTCCCTTCCTGGGCACCCGGCTGGTTTCGAGACCCAGTTTCCCAATGCTCATGGGGATTACTGGGATTTGGGGCTGACCCTGGGAACGGGCAGGAGGCTTCCTCCAGGGATGAGGAGTTAAACGGGCTGACTTTGCACCCGTTGGTGTGAGCTGAGGGACTTGGCCAGGGATGCTGCAGAGAGCCTGTTGCAGAGATTGGAGCTAAATCCCAGCTCCCTGCAGCCCCAGTCACTTTTACTTCTCTAACCACCTACTGCAAATCGTGCCTGTGAACCATGCTCAATTACTTACCCCCCTGATAACAAAGAGGGGGGACACACACCTTGGCCCAGTGCCTGCCTGGAGATTATTTTATCCATCAGCTTCTCATTTGTGAGTGTCACTTGCTTCCTTGATCAAGCTCACTGCTCCTTTTCAGGAAAGCTTCCAAGAATCTGGAGACACGCTCCCCAGAATCATTAATCAGAGCAGCATGAAGATGTATTAACTCTCCTCTCCATGAAATAAAACCATCAGCCTCTGAAGTCAGCTTTCCATGCCATCAATTCTTCCTCCCAAGTAAATTTAGAGGCTGTCACACTCAGCTGCTAACGAAGGCAAATCCATCTATCAAGTTCTGATTTGTTACTTGTGGTTCCAGTATCATGATCTCCACTCACATCCAAAAAACAGGAGTGAAATCAGAGCTGTCCTATTTTTTACTTTGTTGTGGGTTGTTTTTTTTTTGTGTTTTTTTTTTTTTTTCCATTAGTATTAATTATGTTAATAAAACTTAATGATATTCATGCCAAAGGTTGGAAGTGTGTGGAAATTCATGGAACTCTTCAAATTAACTGCTCAGGTCTCTCTGGTATTGAAAGCTATGACAGCTAGGATGGGATGTAAATGAACACAAGTTGTATCTGTTGCAGAGTTCAGCTGTGAGAGGAGCAGAATTTGCCATCTCACTTGCAGGGAACAGGTTGTTCAACCCAGGTATAAATGTCAGAAGTGTCACCCTAAATTGTACCTGCTAGAGTGCATTTTTTTACCCCAAAATACCAGGGGATAACACTGATTTAGCTACTCCTAAAAATGTCTTAAACTGCATTTTGCAGGCAGTTGCTACAGATTGCCAGAACCTGGAAGGACACACCAAGGGAACTGAGTGCAGATGGATGTCACCTTGTACCTTCCTCTGGGCATCCAGCTGTGGCCACTGTCAAGGAACAAAGTATGGGGCTAGATCAGCTTATCATAGAATCACAGGTGGTTTGGTGGGAAGGGACATTAAAGATCATCTAGTTCCAATCCCCCCTGCATGGGAGGGACACCTCCCACTAGACCAGGTTGCTCCAAGCCCCATCCAACCTGCTCTTCAACACTTCCAGGGTTGGGGCAGCCACAGCTTCTCTGGGCAACCTGGGCCAGGGTCTCACCATCCTCACAGCCAAGAATTTCTTCCTATAGTTTAACCTAAATCTCCTCTTTTTCAACCCAAAACCATTCCCTTTCATCCCATCACTCCCTGCCTTTGTCAAAAGTCATCCTGATGCCATATGTTACTCAGAGTATTTACTTGTGTAGCCTGAGAGTCAGACATAGGAAACACCTTGAGATGGTTGCACAGGGGTCCTCCAAGGGTGTTCACTCCTTTGCTTTCAGCTCCTCTCTGAAGTTAACAGAAGGGCCTTTTCATTCCCTTGGATTGGCTGCAAGAGGGATTCAAGTAATGCTGAGTGTCCCACCATCTTGATGCAGGAGCCTGCAGGATGAGGACATCCTGGAGAGCTTCTTGCAAGGTGACGCAGGCCCTGGACTCTAAATGTTGTATTTGCCCAGGTTCTGCTCCTGATGGATCTCCCCTGACTCCTTGGCTTGTGTCCACCTTTGCTCCATTCCCTGCTTGTTCTCCTCACCTGGAGGAAGGGCTTTGCAACTGTCAGCAGCGTGGTGGGGAGATGACAGCACCTCTCAGTCCTGTGCACTCAGTTTTACATCAGTAAATACTCCTGCAGTCGCTGTCAAGCAGCTGTAGGGAACAGAGGGGCCCATTTAGCAGTGGCCCTGGGACACTCCTTACTCTGCAGGTTCAGAGGATGGACAAGTCTTCTCTTGTCTTAACTCTCTACTGGAGCCATCAGCTAGTGATTCACAGAACCCCTCAGCTCCCTCTTGGTCCCAAAGCCTTTCCTGGTGTTCACCCTGTTCCCACCATCCCCTGAAGCTGCTGGTGCCAGCTGGGACTAGTTGGTGGCAGCTCACATGTGTGGAAACCCACCTCAGGTAATGACTGCAGCCCTTAGCATCAGCCATGCAGCTCACATCCAGCTATCAGGAAGGGCAGTACCCAGGGAATTACCAGTGACCTAAACCTGGGATGTAGCAGGGCGGTTTGCAGGCAGCCACTGAAGGAGTGTGTCATTCTCAAAGCATGCAGGTTGTCTTGGAGCATGTGCAGTCCATGGGATGTGTCCAACCATCCTGAACAACTCACCCCATGCTTCAGGCTCTGTGGCATCCCTTATTCCCACAGCCCCAGTGCATCCCACTGGGACCAAACGTAGCTCTGCTCCGGGACAGGTTTGTTCTTCCAGGCTAAGAGGACTCTCCTTTCTCTGCAGAAGACCTGGCCAAGAGCTGCAAAGAATTAAATAAACCTTACAAGAAAGTGTCAGTAGAAAAGAACGATGTGTCTCCTTCCCTGGTGCCCAGAGCTCTGCTGGAGGGATCCAGTGGGAATCCTGAGTTACTCCAAAGGGACAGTGCAGGGCTTGTCCCACCCTGGCTCACTGACAAATACAAATAAATCTGACTGGCATGGAGCATAAACTGCCTGCCAGGAATGTGTGAGGTCTCCATAGAAACCCCTGACAAGAGAATCTGACGGCAGGAATAAAGCTGTAGCCTGTTGATGTTGTGACTTCCTCTTTTTTAATGTTTTTTTTCAGGGAAGTGGGGTGTATCACTGGAGATGATGTTGGGGACAAGGCAAGGGACGGACACAGCGTCTGCGGCGTCGACAGCGAGTGATGGCAGGTGTGTGCTCAGCTCACATCCACTCCTCCTTCACTGCCCCAGTTCACAACTGAAAACAAGCAGAAGAAGGAGTGTGAGAGACGGACTCTATTATGGCCTTTAGGCTGAGTCTGCTTCAAGGAATTGTGGGGCAGTAGATAAATAAAAATATGAAGCAGCGTTCCTGAGTGGAGACATTTCTCAAGCTAGATCACCTCCTTCAGTGCTGGCCCCTTCAGCCTCTGCCCAGGAAAAATCAGCAAATCAAAGAGTTCCTGTGAAAAATAAACGTTCCCTTCCCACACAGCCAGGAAAAATACCCCGAGATGAGGATGCAGTTCAGAACTGAGGAAACTGACCTCAGGAACCACAAAGGCGACTGCCCAGATCACTGGATCAGTAGAGAGAGAGAAAGTTTTGATTTCTTTTGGTTATGAAACTTGCTTTCTGCTTTTGGGTCTCGAGGCAGAGCTCGCCCTTGTCTCTCTGACCAGTGTGACTGCAAGAATCAAGGTCAGACAGTTCCTGCTTGCCCAGCCAAGGTTGTAACTTAACTGGGAAATCCTCTGGAATTCCTGAGTCCACTCTCAGGGTCCATCCCAGCTCTGTATCAAGGTGAACCCTGGGCACGCTCTGACCTACCCCTTTTCTCCTCTTCAGCCCCTCACTCTGAGCACAGCAGCCAGGGCACTGAGCTGCAGGGAGCTCTGACTACCCAGTTTAGGTGTTGGGGAGGGATCAGGATCCTGTGATTAAAAAAAAATTACTCAGTGAGTTCAGTTGCAAATTTGGGCTCTTTGAATTGCCACCTGGAATTAGCAGCTTTTCCTACCAGCTGAATAGTGAGATTTGAGCTCCCAAGCAAACACTGAATTGCCCAAAGCAGGCTGGGGTGCAGCCCACCTCCCAGCAGGTCAGGACCCCATACCCTCTGCAACCCTCTGCTAATTAGAGTAGGTTCATTTTGTGCCTTGATCATTCCTGGCTCCCTGATGGGAAAAGACCTGGTTATACATCATCCCTCCATCCCTCCCCTCCATGATGTGTCACCTGTAGGAGGAAGGTGTGTGTTCTATGGCCATGAGGTTACCTGGTCTGACTGGCTGGAGGACTCCAGAGGTGACTCCTATGACACTTCCTAGTGACTTAAACATGCATGGGAACTTGAGATCCATGGCCAGGGGTTAATAAACTCCCTACCCTTCACAACGGGGAGGCTTCCTGCAAGCTGCCTCCTGGGAACCATCCCTGGCCCAGCTCCCAACCTGTGTGAACCAGGAAGATTTATTTGATTGTTGTTTCCTCTGTTAATAAAATGAAGGAGAAAAGAGTGGAGCTGCAGCCCCACACCCCCTTTGAGTGGGAAATGTTAATGCTGATGGTAAAGTGGAGAGGATGGAGCCCTGGCCAGGTGGTCCTGGAGCTGATGCAGAGCAATGCTGTGAGGTTTAACTCATTAATGCTTGAGAGGAGTTTTAGAAGACAGCACAGGCTGAGAGAGTTGGGGTTGTTCAGCCTGGAGAAGAGAAGGCTCCAGGGAGACCTTAGAGCACCTTCCAGTGCCTGAAGGGGCTCAGGAAAGCTGGGGAGGGACTTTGGACAAGGGCAGGGAGGGATGGGATGAGGGGGAATGGCTTCAATTTCAAAGAGGGGAGATTTAGGTGAGATCTAAGGAAGAAATTCTTTGCTATGAGGGTGGCGAGACCCTGTCCCAGGTTGCCCAGAGAAGCTGTGGCTGCCCCATCTCTGGAAGTGTTGAAGGGCAGGTTGGATGGGGCTTGGAGCAACCTGGTCTAGTGGGAGGTGTCCCTGCTCATGCAGGGAGGTTGGAACTGGATGATCTTGAAGGTCGCTTCCAACCCAAACCAGTGTGTGACTCTGTGACTGTAGGGATTCTGTGACTACAAGGTGAAAATCCTCTGCTGAAGGCCATGCACTCTGTCACTCACCTGCAGAGCTGGAACTAAGAGAACTAGAGGAGTGAGATCTGACTTCTGCAGGAACCTGCTGGTGGGAATTTTGCTGTCGACTTGAAGAGTACCAACATTTGTGGTAGGTTTCTGTCCTGCCTTGGACTTCACTTGCACAGAGACATTTGATGCTACACACTCTTTGTTTCATGACTGGTTTGAATTCTCCTTTCCTGCTCTCCCAGTGAAATAAATACAGCTGATTTCTCAGGAAATACCCATGTCCTGATTAATCCCAGGCTTAATCCAGCTGTCCTCAGGGTCTGAATATGGTCACAAATACTTACTGTTAGCTCTGAAATGCAACCAGTTTTGGTACAGAACATGCTAATATTTTCTATTTTAACTTCCACGTGGCATTTTCTTCTTTCCCCCCCCCTTTTTAGACTTCAGATTCAAATAGTGATGATAAAAGGTCCAAAACCAACAAAACACTGGGAGCTGAAAGGTTTCAGAGGAAGAAACAAGCCTGTTGTTTCCAGGAGCTGAAATGAGGCCACGTTTTGTTGGCACTGCTGTGACTTTCCCATGGTGAAACGCTTTGAAGGTGTGTCACATCAGAGATGGTGGTTTGCCACTTTCTCTTCTTTCACTTCAATGATTATAACCTCTCATGGCTCCAGCTTCCTCTGCAGTCACGGAATAAGGTGATAAATAATATTGGATTCTTCTCTGATGTGTTAAACACCGTGCTGTTCTGCAAACCCCAGGCTCTTGCCTGAACCGAGCCTGGAATGTTTGTTTCCAACCGTCAGGTTTCACTTCACCTTTGTCATGTTGAAGTTCATGAAAAACAGGCCTTAACATTTGGATTTCCATTGAATCCCGGGGCCAAGCCAAGTCCCTGGAGCCAACCAATTGCCACTAACCCAGGAGCTGACTCATGGAATTGGCTGGTGTTGAATTACTCTTCCAGAGAAGGCTGAAAGCTGAGGCTTTCACTCCCCAGCGACGTTCAAAATCCTTCTGTGCTCTTTGCCAGGATGTCTGCGTTCGCTTTGCATTATTACCCCCAGCACTTGTTATATCAGGATCATTTGGAAGGAAAATTAGGCATTAAGTGCTTCCAATCCTGGTATTCCACAGAGAGATTTCCTCCAGCAAGGCACACATGACCTGCCTACAGCACGCACAGCACACGACCTCGGAGAACAGACTTTCCCAAAGTGGGAATGCCAGAAGGAAGGTTGTCTGGCTGCTCCTTTGTGGGGTGACATCAGGCCATGTCAGAACTGGTGCAGCAGGCCTTGAGGTCCTGGTCTCAAAATGATCTATGGCAAGGTAGAAAAAAAGGGGGAGAAGGACTCTTTACAAGGGCATGGAGTGACAGGATGAGGGGGGAATGGTTTTAAGCTGAAGGAGGGGAGATTGAGATGAGATCTTAAGAAGAAATTCGTTCCTGAGAGGGTGGTGAGACACTGGCCCAGGTTGCCCAGAGAAGCTGTGGCTGCCCCATCCCTGGAAGTGTTCAAGGACAGGCTGGATGGGGCTTGGAGCAACCTGGCCTAGTGGGAGGTGTCCCTGCCCATGCAGGGGGCTGGAACTAGATAGTCTTGAAGGTCCCTTCCAACCCAAACCATTCTATGAGTCTAAGGGCAAGGCTACAGTGAGCTGTGTCTCCTTTCTGCTCTCATCCACCTGAGCTCCTTGCTCATAGAGAAGGACTGAGCTGCCCAAACATCAGTATCTGGGGTCATTTGAGGTGTCCCCTGACATCTCCAGAAATTACAGACTGTCTGCAGAAGACCTGTGCCCTCCTGGAGTGACTGGTGGAGTTCAAGCAGGGCACCCTGTCATGACACCAAACCATAGAACCACAGAATTGTTTTGGTTGGAAAAGACCTTTAAGATCATCAAGTCCAACTGTTACTCCAGCACTGCCAAGGCCACCACTAAACCATGTCCCTCAGCACCACATCTACACAGCTTTGAAATCCCTCCAGGGATGGGGACTCCACCCCTGCCCTGGGCAGCCTGGGCCAGGGCCTGACAACCCTTTCCAGGAAGAAGTTGTTCCCAAGATCCAATCTAAACCTTCCCTGGTGCAACTTGAGGCCATTTCCTCTTGTCCTGTTGCTTGTTCCTTGGGAGAAGAGACCGACCCCACCTTGCTCCAATGTCCTTTCAGGCAGTTGTAGAGGGTGAGAAGGTCTCCCCTCAGCCTCCTTTTCTCCAGGCTGAACACCCCCAGTTCCCAAGGTTTAAGCCCCTGATTCCTGCTCCAGTCTCTTCTATTACCTACTCCACTTTTGCCCAGCTCATCTTCCCTCTATCTTTCTCCCAGCCTCCCTACCCTTTTGGTCCTCCTACAGGAGATATGTGCCTCACCCCTCCATGGTGCCTTGGGAAGAGGCAGACAGAGTCCTGCAACTCATGTCAGCTCTTGTCTGTATCATCCTTGGCACCGGCCAAGAAAAGTGGACTTGAGCTCCTGCATTCCTAACCAATGTCCCATGTGTGGTGGGAGCAAGCAGCAGACCACACACTGTTCCCATTTAGGAGCTGTGGAGAGCTGAGATGGATTCATCCATGCTCACAGAACATGACTGCAAATTTCCCATAAATCTCATGAAACATAAAGGGAAAAAAAAAAAAGGCCAGATTTTTCAAAGGTGTTTACCTGAGCATGTCCAGGTGGGTTTTCCTGGGATAGGTTTCTCCTTGATCGTTTCATAACACTCCAAAACATTTTCTCATCTGGCAAAACAACGTACTTTTCTCCTCCTCTCATTCCTGAAAACCACAGAACTGTTTCATCTGAAACTTTGCATAAAATCTCAGCTGGAGAGAGATGTTTGTCCCAGAAAATTCTTGTCCAAACAATTACAGTCTGGCAAAAGTTCTGAGCAACAGAAAGCAGGCGTTGGAAATGGGAAAATCCAGGCTGCCTTAATGAACAGAGCAGCTGGAGGAAGAGGAACCAGCAACGGGCTGTGTATGTCACCTACAGCAATAGTTTCTTAAGCTTTGCACCCATGAAACAATTAATTTTAAACATTTGGCTTCTGCACTGGCAAGACTGTCCTTGGCAAAACGTTATAGCACAAGTGCACTTACTCGTTGTCTGCACTGTGAGGAGTCTTGCCTCTTGCACCCTGGTGATTGCCCTGTCCCAACGTCAAAACCAGGGATATTGTGGTCTTATGATTCAACTTTTTCAGCAATGAATGAAGCCAAAAAAGAGGTGGGTTTCCAGGAACTTCTAGAGATCTGTGGTTAGCCGCAGCAGGCTTTGTTTTGCAATAGAAAATCATAGAATCATACAATGGTTTGGGTTGGAAGGGACCTTCAAGATCATCCAGTCCCAACCTCCCTGCATGGGCAGGGACACCTCCCACTAGACCAGGTTGCTCCAAGCCCCATCCAACCTGCCCTTCAACACTTCCAGGGATGGGGCAGCCACAGCTTCTCTGGGCCAGTGTCTCACCACCCTCACAGCAAAGAATTTCTTCTTAATGTCTCACCTAAACCTCCCTTCTTCCAGTTTTAATCCATTCCCCCTCGTCCCATCATTCCCTGCCCTTGTCCAAAGCCCCTCCCCAGCTTTCCTGGAGCCCCTTCAGGCACTGGAAGGTGCTCTAAGGTCTCCCTGGAGCCTTCTCTTCTCCAGGCTGAACAGCCCCAACTCTCCCAGCCTGTCTCCAGAGCAGAGCTGCTCCAGCCCAAAGATCATCTTTGCATTGCATGGATTTTCAAAGAAGCTTCTAAAATCTTAGTAGAGCGGATGACAAATCCATAAACTGAGGGCATCTTGCTTCACAGATGGAAAGATACAGAAATCATGCTGACAAAATTACTGAAAACTGTAACACACCCACAACACCTCGGCTACCATATTTTATTTTGGTTTTTTTTGCCTGCAAATTCTGGGTGATCCTGTAGCCAAAAATGACAACTAGAAAAGCAACCTGAGGGGACACAATTCCTTCATAGCACTCTGTGTCCCAGAATAATGATGTGTGTTGGTTCTGTGGGTATGGAACCAGCCGGAATGATTCAGAGAGGCTGGCACAACGGAAGCGTTAGTCACTGTGAAAGATCAAGAAGTTAGTGTTGGTTATCATGGGCATGTCAAGGAGAAATGAAAACCAAATAGGGAAAAGGGCAATGGAGTGGAAGAGAAGCTGAGAAGGAGATGGTGGTGGAAAGGGTAGCTTCTCCAATGAATACTCTGGAAGATGAAAGTAGTGCCAGGTGGCGGATGGGACAGGGTGGTAGCCTGTATTTGGGCTCAGAGGAAGAATGTGTCTAACAAAGGCAAGCTGGCAAACTGGAATGTGTCTTGTTGAACCCATCAGTGCCCTCAGATGGATTGTCCTGTATCCTCACCTCAGCATTTCTGAATTTAAATCCACGAGCAGACATTGCCCTCTTAGATGTGACAGGCAACTGTAGGGCACCAAACCCTCTGCACCAGATGCTGAAGCAGACTCACAACTAGCCTTCTGCACACCAAGATCTCTTTGCTTCCACCATGGGCTGTAGCTTGGGCTGAACAGCTGTTCCAGCTTGGGATGAGCCCTGTTTGGGGTGTCTGCTGAGGAGACTATTTGGCCTCATAGTCTGCTTGGAGAGCATGAACTGGAGCGTGGTCCTTCCCAAAGATGCAGTAGCTCTCTTTCTGGAGAGGGGTTTGCCTGATGCCTAACAGTAACACTAAGCACAGATAAACTGGCTGTAGAAGGGAGAGAGGGAGCTACAGTGGGGTACAAACCATTGCTTGACTCCTTTGTCTTACAGGTGACTCAAGTTAGCTCTGGTTTAACTTGACTAAAATACCAGGGAAGCCGGGTCTCCACATGTGAGCTTTGCCCACAAAGTGTGATGGACCATGCGAGTCAATGAGGTGGGAAGTGACAAGCAGAAGCCATGAAGCCTGATGTCTTACAGAGCTGTAGCTCTTAATTGGTTCCCCTGGTGTCTCGTCAGGCTCTAATTAACAGACTCTATAAAAATCCTTCCACGCTTGGGACATCACAACATGTGGCTGAAGCTGCCCAGTGGCTCTCAGCCAGGTATTCCTTTAAAACTAGGAAGATGAACAGACAGACGGACGCAGGCAGAGTCACTGAAGCCTTGTTTCCAAGGAAGCTGGGCTCGTGTGGCCATCTTACACCTCTCAAGTGTTGATTCATAAGCCCCCACACTAGGAGTGACCTGCCAGACAAAAGTCAACATCGTGCTTTCGTGGTAACAGGCTCTGCCAATGCGCGTGTGAAATGCCAGCCTGGCAACGGCCCAACAGGCATGAAAGGGAATTAAATGCACTTTTAAAATCAATCAGCATTTTAGATCTGTTTCTATATCGAAAGGAGCGAGGGAGAACATGACAAGGTTGAGGCAGCGTGGGCAAAGTGATTCACCAGGAAAGCGAGGGTCAATAGGTGGGGATGGGCTGTGCATTTCCTCTTAATCTCTGTGCTGGGATTTCAGGGATATAAACGAGGAGCTGGTGACCTTCTGCAACAGAAGGGGATGTGTGTCCCCTCCTAAGGCTGCACTGTGGGTTTTCATTTTGTCTTTGCAACTAAAAATCACAGCTTAAAACATGAGAAAAAAACTCATGGTAGATATTTGGTTCAGCAAACAGAATCTGCAGAGGGCAATGACAAGTTTGAATTTTTTAATAGTACGTTGATGAAGTTCTATGTTGGTATAAAGAGGCTCGATAGCTGTGGTCCCACACACACCTGCTCTGCTCAGGTGGTATAAAGAAGAGCAGAGCAAAGACAAGCACCCATTTTAGGGGATGGGAATGACTCCCTAGTCTCCATTGCCTGACCTCCAGGGGAGCTTGGCTGCCTGTCCTACAAGTGGGCACCCGTGTGTAGACACATAAAATGGAATCATGGTGGGTGCCCGTTTTCTTTCAGCTTGGACCAAAGGCTTTGGAGTTGTCTTTCTGTAGCTTGAAGCCCAAGATGAACCATTTCTTTGTTGGACTGCAGCTGGGACCCAATAAACAATATCAACAATAATCATATTAATGACAATAAAAAAGGACTGATCCAGATAACAGCACAGATTGTGATTTCTCAGTCACTGCAGGGAGTCCAGGGATTGAAAGTGAGAATTTACAGGACTTGGTTTAAAATGCATGGCAGTTACAGAAAACTACCAAGAAGATGGAGACTCCCTATTTACAAGGAGTCACATGGAAAATACAAGGGGTGATGGGCACAAGTTGCTCCTGGGGAGACAAGAGGTAAATTTTTCCCCATGAGGACAGTCACACATGGGAATAGTCTCCCAAGGGAAGTGGCAGATTCCCCCCCATGGGACAGTTTGAAGTCTCAGCTTGACAGGGTGCTGAGCCACCTCATATCAACTAGAGTAGTACCTAGAAAGGTTGGACCAGATGATCCTGGAGGTCCCTTCCAACCTGGCACTCTGTGGTTCTATGATTCTATGAACTGATTGCCAAAGCCCCCATGTCAGGGCCAGCTGCACTTCTCTTGTCCACTCCCGAGGCCAGCAGTGGGGAGGAAGGTTATCTAGAACTCAGGGACGTCTGTGAAGACAATCCCCTCTTTTTCTGAGTTGATTATAGATTTATTACCCAGCACTTCTTCCCAGTCTCCAGCACTGTCTTTAGGCTCAAAGCAGGTGGTTACCTCGAGCAGCAGAAGCTGAGCTTCGAGCGAGACAAAGACAATCCTGAACATCAAAGACAATTCTGAACATTAAAGACAATTGTGAACATCACAGCAGCAACCACAGCTCTTCCCAGCTTATCCTGGCTCAAGACATCAGGTTACCCCCAGGGACTGCTGGAGCTGAAGCCTGAAGGAAGCAGAGTTGGCAGGAGGTGGCCCAAAGCCTCCAGCCTGCTCACCTGACCTTGCTCCACCAGTCTGCTCACAGCAATCTGAATTGTGCCTGCAGGGCTGCAAAGCCTGTAGCCAGCTCTGCCAGCTCCTCTGCCTGTGGAATGAGGGAGTGATGATAGCGACACTTGATGTGAATTCCCACCTGCCTCACACGGCTGTTTTGGGCTTTAATTAATACTTACAAACTGCTCAAAGAGCCATATATAGGAGCTGTTATGTAAGCAGGAGTTATTATTATTAAAAAAACCCCACCACATTACGAGTGAGTTATTAGACTGACAGATGGAATTATCAGCGGAACTGCATTTTTATCAATCATCTTGCATTTTGTTTCATCTTGTCTTTCTTTTACCACCCTTCAGCTCCAGGCTGGCAGCCCTTACACCATCTAAACGGGCAGAGTGTTGAATGTTGCATCACAGAGTGGCTCTCGATGGCACAGATGAGTAAGCCAGCTCTTCCCAGGCTGAAGAGACCACGTTGTAAAACCAACCAGGATCCACCCGCGGGTTGAAATGGGCACGAACAATTTAGAATCAATGATAGCTGAGACCTGAGTGTCATCTCCCTCGTTCAGGGCTGGCTCTGAGCTTAGGCAAAGCAAGTGGCTGCCACCCTCACAGGGAGCTGTGGGCTGTGAGAAGGAAAGCTGCCAAGGGGAAACATTTACTATTTGCCAGCAGTAATTGTTCTTCATTAGAACCGGCACACTGCTGTGACGGCGAAGGAGAATCTTCTCACTTATCTGCTCGAGATGCTGGGGACTAAATGGCACGATCACATCAGCTCTCCTTCCAGAGAGCCACTGAATGCTGTGTGCCTTCAAGGCAGGCCTACACATGATGGGAGCAGCCCAGGTGAGGCTCCAAGTCTTCCTCCAGGAGAACCTGCTGTCTCCAATGCACAGGTGACCTAGCGACAGGACAAAGGGGAATGGCTTTAAACTGGAGGAGGGGAGATTTAGGTTAGACATTAGGAAGAAATTCTTTGCTGTGAGGGCAGTGAGGCACTGGAACAGGTTGCCCAGAGAAGCTGTGGCTGTCCCATCCCTGGAAGTGTTGAAGGGCAGGTTGGATGGGGCTTGGAGCAACCTGGTCTAGTGGGAGGTGTCCCTGCCCATGGCAGGGGGGTTGGAACTCGATGGTATTTAAGATCCCTTCCAACCCAAACCAGTCTGGGATTCTGTGATTCTATGACCTGTCACAAAGAGGAGCTGGGAGCAGAATGTGGGAGGATGATTAGGAAGAGCTCACAACTCCTCTTGTGATGGGAAATCTTGAGGAAGCTCCTTCCAGTAGGTCAGTGGTGAAGACAAGGTTCACAGGGCTTTTCAACAGCCAAAGCCCCCAAAGAGATGACTGTCCCCACCACAGTGCAGTTTTGGTAATTGCTTCTTATCTCGATCTTTGGTGGGTAACTCTGTAGAGCAAAGATCTCCTTCCTCCACTTGGACAGTGCCTGGCATTTTGTTTCTGGATGGGGCTTCTAAAACGACAAGACACAAATATTTATTTTTACTACTAGATTTCCCCAGAGTGATTCTGTATCCAGGATCTGAAAAGCTTCTGGGTTATACATGAAACTAACAAACGACAGGGCTCCTGTAGAAAACAGCTACTGATAACACAATCCTCATTTCTGTCCAAGGAAATCCTGTTTCCTTCTTGACTATACTGGGAAAGACCATCGGGGACAACTGGATCCTCAAAAACACATACCTGGGACTCTGTGGCTTTCATACTGTTCTCCTCCTACCCAACCATCCCACCCGTGAAAACTTTCATGTATCTGTTGTTTGTGACACGTTTTCTTTTAATTGCTACATTTAATTAATGATGCTGTTACATTCTAAAATAGATAACCTGCTTGGCAGCACGTGTTCCTAAAATCAACAAGTTCATTAATATCATTTGGAGCAAAATCTTTTACTGCTTCTGATAATATTAAATTGAAGAACAGGCATTAAAACAGACAGTTTCTCATGTAGGTCTCTTATTTTTTCCAAGTATAAATTTCCAAGTATAATTTTAAAGGTTTCTATCCCAAAATAGTACTGTACTGTACATTACTAGTAAAGGAATAAAAAAAAAAACCCTTCCATGAGGTAAGAAAGAAACAAAATGTTAGATGTTGTAAGTTCCCAGACATTCATTGCATGACTAATGCTGCAGTGAGGATTTTCGGGTGGTCAGAAACCAAGAAACAAGGATGCTCTGTGGTATCAAATGAGGAGAAGATGATTGTGCAGTTAACATGGGGTGATGGTTCGTGGTTTGTAGGGTTTTAGCTGCTGGGCTAAATTAAAATCCTTTAATTCGCTTAAATTAAAATCTCTCAGTCTGGTTACAGCCTTTTTGTAGCCAAGTCTGAAAATGAACTGCAGCTGCATGTTATTAATCTTACTTTGGGGGTCTGTAATATTAAAATAAGTCATTTAAGGATGGTTAAAACTGAGGTTACCACTGAAGAGGATCTGGGAAGGTCAAATTTTGTACAAATTCAAGGCTTTTCTTCTTTCTCATTGGAGTCGGAGGCTGGGGAACCCCTTGCTGTGGGTTCAAGAAAATAAACTATAATTTAATTGAATGTTTATCATTGAAGTGTCTTTTAGCCCTCCCTCACAGACAAGGGCCACACTGCACCACGAGCTGCAGACATAGAAATAAAAAGGACAGTCTCTGCCTCGCAAGGGACACGGTCTAAGGATAAGGCAAGAGCTAACAGATGGAAACAGACAGATGGAGGAAAGCATGAAAACAATGATCCAATGTCAGCCAGCATGACGGGAAGTCAGCTCAGCACCCCGGTAGGCTCTTGGGCAGCTTTTTATTTTTTTGCAGGAATCACAGCAAAACATGGGAAGGGGCACGAAGGTGCCTGTCTGCAGGCTGGCAGGGAGGGAACGCTGGCTGGCACTGCTGGCAGGGGGAGCTGCCTTCCTGCTGCTAATGAAAGGTGGGATGTGGGATGAGGGTACGTGCTTGCAAATGAAAAGCAAGGCTCTGAGTTGGAGGCAACGGGGAGGAGGGGGACGGCGGATGCAGAGCATCAGGAGGAAAATGTTAGGTTTGGCAGCTGCCCCTTGGGTTGGGTTTGAAGTCCAGAGAAGGGGGCAAGGCAGCATTTGGGGTGGGAGGTGGTCGGGTGCAGGTGGCTGCATCTCAGAGCCTTCAGGGGGAAAGGGTGGGAGACATGTAGATAATTTGAGCGATGGGACCAGTGAGAAGACCCAAGATGAAGGTGGGGCCCACATGAGAGGTCTGAGGGAGCTGGGTCTCTTTAGCTTGGAAAAAAGGAGGCTGAGGGGTGACCTCATCAATGTTTACAAATATGTAAGGGGTGAGTGTCAGGGAGATGGAGTTAGGCTCTTCTCAGTGATGACCAGTGATAGGACAAGGGGTAATGGGTGCAAATTGGAGCATAGGAGGTTCAAGGTAAATATCAGAAAAAAAATTTTTACTGTAAGAGTGACAGAGCACTGGAACAGGCTGCCCAGAGAGGTTGTGGAGTCTCCTTCACTGGAGACATTCAAAACCCACCTGGATGTGTTCCTATGTGATGTGCTCTAGGTGACCCTGCTCTGGCAGGGGGGGTTGGACTAGATGATCTTTCGAGGTCCCTTCCAACCCCTAGGATTCTATGATTCTATGATTCTATGAGTGATATCTGCTAAGAAAAGCAGGGGAGGGCTGGTGGAAGCCACTCAGAGCTTGAATTGACATCCAGAATATGAGGATACCGAAGACAGGCTGGGCCTCTGCTCCAGAGGCCAGGTGGAGTAAAGATTTGGAGCTGCAAGCAGCTATCACAGAGGCAGTACCTGAGTTGGTGTCTATGAGATTCTGCTGGAGGAGACATAACAAGGAGACCATGCAGCACACAACATACAGAGCACCATGAGATCTACACTGAGAACCTGCGAACAAGAAGAGAAATATTCTCCAAAGTCCATCCTGAAGGAGCCACTGGAGAAACAGGAAGGTGCCACAGAAGGACAAGACTTCAAGAAAATCAGTGCAACTTCTGGAATTGATTGAAAAGTCAGGGAAGGTGAGGATGAAGTAATAGTTCTGAGATATAACTTTAATGAGGGACACTGGAATGTGCATTCCTTAGCTGGGGTGCAACACCACATAAAAGGGATGGACACGGGAAGAATCCAAGATAGATTGGGCATGTCCACCCTTGGAGATATTCAGAACTTCACTGGACAAACCCTTGAGCAACCTGATCTAGCCAGGTCTGCTAAATCCCTTCCAGCACATAACTATTCACTAAATCTGTGGCAGCAACTGTTCAGTGTGTTCAATGAACTTAGACGTGGAGAGAGAAGGTGAGGTGGGCAGGAATGGAGGTGGCAAATGGGTTTCAGAGTGAAGGTCCTTGGAAATCATAGAATCAAAGCACGGTTGTACCGAGAGGAAACATTAGGAGTCAAGAATGAGGGTGTAAGGACACAGTAAGGGATGGGATAAAAGTGAGTGCCAAGGAGTCAGCACGAGATATTTGAAGCAAGAGTGGGGATGATCAAGAAACTCCTACATTGGTGACCATGGAGGAGATGAATGAAAGGCAGATGGAGGGCAGGGAAGCACAGAGGTAGAGAAGGGTCACAACATATGTTGCCCATAAACTCTTGGGTGTATTAGGCAAGATCTTGTCCTTGGAGAGAAGCAGAGCAAAGAAGAAAGTGAACCTCAAAGAATGAACAGTGCAAGAGTCTAACAGTGCATCAGCAGAAGTCGAGACTGAGTGAATCCACTCAAAAGAATGAACATATAATGGATGAAGTCCCCCTTGCTCCTCGTTGTTGCGATTCATCAGACCAAAGATAGACTTTCACAGCACAGGTATGTCCATTTGAGCAAGTCACACTGGGTTCCCTTTACAGCCAACACAGGAGAACAGAAACCTTGAGGACATGCCTCATCTCAACCCTAAAATAGAGATCTAAAAGAGATCAGCTGACTGGTGCCCTAAAAGAATAGGATTTCCCCCTCCATATTATAAAGGGAGTTTACACATCTGGGTTCAGATTAGAAGTCTGTACTGTTGGAATATAACTTTAGATAACTGCCCTGCCCCCTGTCCACCCCAACCACTCTGAAGTCTGAACATGGGAGTGGAGAACTGGGATCAGGGATGAGCTCAGACAGGCAACCTTGCAGTGGGAAAGAAGGGCAGAAGAGTCAAAGGTAGAAAGAGACCAAGGAGTGGTGACAAGATACAGGTGAGATGGATGGACACCTGGACACCATGGAAAAAATGGCTGTGGGTTTCTGGTCAATGCCAAAAGAGAGCAGGCTGCTTGAGAAGTTGCCATCAGAGAAAACATGTCTCAAGGGTGTGTGGCTCCCCTTGAGAGTGTGAAAGTTGACCAAGAATTTTAAGTCCAAGACTGGGGCTCCTGAAACAGGAGCATGTGGCCATGTGAACACCTGCACCTGAGTGAGGTGTCTAAGCTCCCTTTACAGTTAATTAAAATCTGAAGATGGATCCTGTTGCCCAAACACAGGCATCGAGTGCTACTTGAGATGCCCAGAGGTATCACATCTCCATTTCCATTAGGGTATGGGTCTCCCACAGGTCTGGTGTCAGATTTACCAGCTCTGCACGGGTGTCTTGGGCAACCTGCTACCTCTCAGGTGGCACTAAATGTCTGTGGGCAAGTAAGAAGAGTTGAGTCCAGTGAAGTATAGGGGTGATTCAACTGACCCCAGAGTAGATACCCACAGTTCAGCAGTTGAATGCCTCAGGAATCACTATTGCAGAAGGGTGAGGGACTTCCTCCCACCAGTTCCAGGCAGATGTGGAAGTACCTCAGACTGAACTAGGTGCTATTTTTAGGCAACTGGAACCCAACCTGCACTGTCACCCGTTGTAGTGTAGTGTGTTTAAATACATGGTTCATAGCATCACAGAATCAGAGAATGTCTTGGGTTGGAAGGGACCTTTAAAGGTCATCTAGTCCAACACCCCTACAATAAGCAGGGACATCTCACACTAGATCAGGGTGCTCAGAGCCCCATCAAGCCTGACCTGGAATGTCTCCAGGGATGGGGCCTCCACCACCTCTCTAGGCAACCTGTTCCAGTGATCCACCACCCTCATCTTAAAGAACTTTATTCTAATGTCCAACCTAAATCTGCCCTCCTCTAGCTTGAAACCATCACCCCTTGTCCTATCATTACATGCCCTGTGAACAGCTCTTCCCCAGCCTTCTTGTAGGCCCCTTGCAGGCATGAGAAGGTCACTATAAGGTCCCCCAAAGTCATAGAATCATAGAATCCTAGGGGTTGGAAGGGACCTCGAAAGATCATCTAGTCCAACCCCCCTGCCAGAGCAGGGTCACCTAGAGTACATCACACAGGAACTTGTCCAGGCGGGTCTTGAATGTCTCCAGTGAAGGAGACTCCACAACCTCTCTGGGCAGCCTCTCTTCTTCAGGCTGTAGAAACCTCTGTGTGAGCTGAATGTCACCCTTGGTCTGTAATTCAGATACCTTGAATGCCAAGACAGTGAGGACAATGGTGTGGTGGATGCACTTGGGAGTCTGCTACTGAAGAAGACAGACTGAAAACTTTAAATAGACTCCTCAACATTTCAAGCATAAAACAGGTATCTTGGCTTCCACAGGCATGGGCTCAGAGCCCCGCTGCCACTGCAGATTTTATCAGGGACATCAGTCTGAAGAAGCAGGTAGCACTGCCCCAACCTGGCCACAAGTGCCCAAAAGCCACAATTAGCAGAGATGAATGGATTTCTGGCAGCCCCACGAGCAATGTCTGAATGGCTGATGGAGTGCAAGTGATTTTGCTGTCGGAGCAGAAGCACCCTGATGGGATGGCATGGACAGAGAGTGCACTGCAGGAGCTACTCTGAACCTGTGGGGAAAAGAAAGGCTCCAGTTTCCAGCACTGCTGGTTTGTCATTTTTCATCCTCACTCAATTCACTTATTTATTTCCTCGTTTAAACTTAGCACAGAACTCAAAGAACGTAACGTTTTAGCTTGACAAGTGGTTTATTCAGGCAGCTGATTTACCAATTCAAAGGCTACTCCCTACAGACTCCTACCAGAAATGCTCTGATTTAATTAAAGAAAGACTCAGACCTCCAAACATTATCGCAGCTGGAAAATCCAGAATTAGCCATACATTTTTTCTGAAGGCACTTTCCCCTGATTTGCCTGAAACCCGGGGCAGGGCTCTGTACATCGATCATCATTTCCTATCATTTTCAGCTCAGGCATTAGAGACGCTGTGTGGGCAGATTTAATAGGTTCTTTCTTGCTTCCTGGTGAGGAGAAGGATTGCATAAGATGTGAGTCAAGATTCCAGTCCCGAATCTGTGCCTGTGATACCTGCAGGAGCTGCAACTGCCAGTCGGGGTGTCAAGAAACAGCAGCAGTGATCTCGGCGCACCTTGGGTTGCTGGAGAAAGGTTGACTGAAATGTTCTCCTTTTGCATGAAACTGGGGGCTCAGTGTTACCCCTTCCTTGGGAGGAGGGCACTGGGGTTCCTTTTCTCACCCCAGTTTACCCTTTCCCACTCCTAAGCTTTCTCCTAAGATTTCTTTGGTGATGAGTCCTCCTGATCGCTCTCTTTGGGTCCCTGTTTGTTCCCAGAACCCTCTTTGAGGTTGTTTTTCACCCAAGCCCAGAGCCTTTTGACACAGGGTTTTCCCTCCTGTCCATTGAATAAAATTGTAAACAATTCATGCATCACTGACAGAATTTTCAAGCTTTCTGCATGTTCAGCTCCTCAAAAGTTAGGTCTATTTAACCTGATTTTGGGCATCTTACCAGACTTCCTACAACAGGTGTTCAGTCATCCTGGGCACCTTCTGGGATCACTGGAAGGAACCATGTATCCTCAGAGAGGGGATCTTGGCCATGCTCAATCATTTTCTAAGATGATGGTCGTGAGACACTGGCCCAGGTTGCCCAGAGAAGCTGTGGCTGCCCCATCCCTGGAAGTGTTCAAGGGCAGGTTGGATGGGGCTTGGAGCAACCTGGTCTAGTGGGAGGCGTCCCTGCCCATGCAGAGTATGGAACTAGATGATCTTTAAGGTCCTTTCCAACCCAAACTATTCCATGATCCTATACCTCATTAGGGACTGCGAGGCAACCATTGTCCCACCTTAGATCACCCAGGCAGGTGTGTGAGGTTTGGTGGAGTGATGCGGGGCCCAAGTTCCTCAGATCATTTTATCTCATTAAACCGTTTTCCTCAGTGTAATCCTGATTTGCTCAGAAACAGCAGTTAAACCCAGATTCTGTTTATCCCTCAATCTGATTTAGAGAGAATCAGCTAATAAACCCTCCTGTTTTCCCCAGCAGTGTTTCAGTAACGACGGCAGACTGTCAGTGCTACCACAGACAGTGAGGAGAAAAACCTTTCACCAGCTTTTCTCAAAGCCACACTGACCTACACTGGTTCTCTTCCCCCATTCCAGCTCCTATTCCTCGTCAACCCTGGCACGTAGCTCAGCCTCCCCAGTCATTCATTTATTTCCATCTTCCCTGAGCAGCACTGACTCTTTGGTGCCTGAGCTCTAACTCATCATTATCGTCGTTACCCTAATACCTGGTTTCATGTCCTGCATCTCCAGTTTGAACTCCTTCCCTTGCACTAATACATACACATTTCAGCTTCTCTTTTCTCAGAGCACTCCCACTGTCCTTTCACTAATTGAATCACCTCCCTAATCAGTCTTCTGGTGTATGAGCACTTTCTTTCTCCTTGCTGCCCACCCTTCTGCCCACTGACACTCTTTATCTTCACTTACTTGCTTTTCCCCTCACTTTTTGTTAACCAAGACTAGATGTAGGGGTTACCTGGGTCTCTCCCACTAAACCACATAAATGTTTTCACTCACAAACCAGGAAAAGACTGAGCAGAGCCAGCTCTGTAAATGTTCTCCATGAGATCATAGCATCATAAAATCAATCATAGAATGGTTTGGGTTGGAAGGGACCTTCAAGATCGTCTAGATCCAACGCCTCTGCCATGGGCAGGGACACCTCCCGCTAGACCAGGTTGCTCCAAGCCCCATCCAACCTGCCCTTGAACACTTCTAGGAAAAAAACCCAACACAAACACTAACATAGCTGAGATTTTCCAGAACAGCTGAACAATCCTGGTGACCAGCTCCCAGTAATGATGAGTTTCCAACTATCTCAGTGCATCCGAATCGGACAGCCTGAAAACTTGATCAAAACTTCAGCAAGATTCTTGAAAAACAGTTTAGTCAGTTAAAAAGTGCAGTAGCTGAGGCTATCACAGCCATTTGTAGATCACTTTATCCTCTCAGGCTGCCTGGGACCATCACTTAACAGGTCATAATATTCACAGTCCTGTACATCTCCTGTTATTAAACACCTCCACCGAGGTCACATCCCCAGCCCTCTGCCCCCTGGGTGCTTTGGTGCTGGACAGAAAGAATCACCACATCAAAAGCTTTCCAATTCACACGTCATCAGCACAAGCCAGGATCTGAATGTTAAATGCTCCTTTTTCTGAGATATTTGCAGTCATGAGGGACACCTGTATTTCGTATTTTCCTCTGGAAATAGCCCATTAATAATTCCCTGTATTTCAATACATTATATTCCACATTTGGAAGCCCTTGTGCTTTACAGGGTTTAGGGAAAAGCTGAACCAGGTAGGGCTGGTCAGGCCCAGTTCTCTCTGAAAATCTTCCACAGAGATGGCCTTTTAAAAAATTCCTCCCTGGTTTTCAAAGCAAGTGACATTTGATTGGAAAGGATTTTAGCACATTACATCTCAGCCTGAGTAAGTCCCTGGATATTGTTAGAAAATTAATACAGAATGTGAACAGCTTCCTGTGCGAACGTGTAAGCGATAAACATTCAGAAAATCCTCCCTCCTCCCCTCCCTGCCTGTGAATTGCTCTTCTAAAAATAAAGGGTATGACAGAGTTTCTGTATTGTATGACAAGAGGAGCCCTTCAGTCACTTGCAGCAGAGGAAAGCAAATGGCAAGCTTTCTCACAGATGACATTTGGAACTGTTATTAGCTCTGCAACAGATGGGCTAAATTCTGCTCTCCTGTGCACCGCTGTAATTAGGGGAAAATGGCACTGAAATGGAGCAGGCTATTCCTTGCACTTCCCAGGGAAAGCAAACATGGAATCTTTGCTTCTTGCAGCTGTATTTACTTTTTTATTTGCTGCCTCTTCTCTTCCTCACCCAGTCACCCCAAGCACGCACCTCGATACGTGTTATTTTCTTAAGCCTCTCTTTGTACACTATCAGGTGATGATTTTTGGGGATGTGCATAAACAAGGACTGGGATAGGCCGAGAGGAGCAAATTTAATTGCATTTGTAATAGGAGGTGGGTTTGGATATAAAGCTGCATCTCCTTGTTAGCATCTTAATTATTTTAAGGAATGTTTGCCTTGACGTACTTCAGCGTTCTGATTTATTTAGAGCTGAAAAATAACACCCAATTCACTGCAGAATCAGCCCAGACAAAAATGAACATGCACTGCCTTTTGGGATAGATTACATTGGATGCATGGCAGATAACTGTTATGAGGAGAATAAATAACCCAGGAGACTGAAAATGTTACAGAGCTGCTTTTATTTTTCAGTCTCCTTCAGCTTCCCTCTGCTTAGCAGAGAGTGAAAACTGGTGCAGTTATTTGTTGTCTTATATGCAGAGAGGTGGACAGTCTGGAGCAATATTCAAATGGACAGCTGGAAATATTGCTTATACCAACAGGACAAAAGCTTAATTGGTTTTGAGAAGGAGCTCAATAACTTAATGAAAGATTAAGTGATGTTCTGTCTGTGAAACACGGATGGTGAAGCTGCAGTCAATGACCCTGCAGACTCCTCTGACTCCTCCGTATCTCTTGAGCCGTGGGAGAAGGACTGTTGGATCAATGATCTGCATCTTCTGCTGCTCCAGCTTTCACTGACACCTGTGTTTGGTGCTTTAGAGGAAGGGGAGGTAAATAAAATATAGCTGGACCACGGTGCTTTTAAGAGGAAATCCCCTCTTTGCCCTTGCTGACAACCAGCTGGAACACAACATGTCATTATAGTCTGAATGCCTCAGAGAGAGCCTTAGGGCTGCACCAGGGAGAACGTGGAGCTTCTCCTTCCTTTGTGGCACCCAAAATGAAGAGATGAACAACTATGGGGAGCCTGCTGATACCCAAGCCTAAAGGAGGCCTTTCAGCATTATTCATTTCCCCCAAACTCCATACCTGTAGTTTCCTCAACCTGACCGGGAATACTGACACACCAGCAAGGACAGGCCATCTCTCCTGGCCTCTGAGAAAGCTTCACAGACCTCCCACCTAGGAAATCACATCTCGTTCCCTGGTAACACCAACACGATCCCAAAATATCTGCTGCCAGATTTGAATATACCCTCACCAGCAAGCCCCAAAGCTCGCTGCGAGCAGGCTGGCATGGAAGAGCAAGGGAAACAGCCCCCTGTTCCCCACAGGAAAAGCAAGCAGCCACCAAGCTCATTTGAAAAATTATGTAGGTTCTTAAGTGAAATAAGTACAATTTTGGCAAAAATCACAGAGAACGAAGAGACATGTAGAATAAAAACAGAGCTTACACAGTGCTCAAACAGTGAGGATTACAGAAAAACACATGGTCAACAACCTGTCCTGGAGAAACAGGCATGCAAGACAGATGGAAGGGATGGGAGCACTCCCCACAACTCATCTTGGTTATAGCCTTGAGCACTAGGTAGAAAACACTGACTAATTGGACTTACCAATTAACATACCATCAGTATATTAATGTATATTAATGTACTATTAGCATACTAAAACACACCCCGTAGGCTAGAGGGACCCCCACTAACATAAAGCCCCTTAGTCTTTGAGCATGTGTGGTGAAATTTTAAAGCAGTGTCACTTTCAATGAAAGCAAAGAACTAGTCAACCAATCATGTATGTGAGTGATAGAATATCAGTAATTTTACATATTTCTGTGTATAAAAGTAACTCCTGTGTTTTGAGAAGCTGTGCTTGCTTTGTGGAATTGTACCTAGGTCTCTTTTCAGCACAGAACTGGAAATATGAAGCCAATATGTATCTATACTCATATATAAAAAGCCAATGAAGGTGATCTGAGGGCTGGAGCAGCTCTGCTCTGGTGACAGGCTGGGAGAGTTGGGGATGTTCAGCCTGGAGAAGGACCCAAGAAGACCTTAGAGCACCTTCCAGAGCCTGAAGGGGCTACAGGAAGGCTGGGGAGGGGCTTTTGACAAGGGCAGGGAAGGATGGGATGAGGGGGGAACAGTTTTAAGCTGAAAGGGGAGATTTAGATGAGACACTGGGAAGAAATTCTTCACTATGGGAGTGGTGAGACCCTGTCCCAGGTTGCCCAGAGAAGCTGTGGCTGCCCCATCCCTGGAAGTGTTCAAGGGCAGGTTGGATGGGGCTTGAAGGAACCTGGTCTAGTGGGAGGTGTCCCTGCTCAAGTAGGGAGGTTGCGACTGGATGATATTGAAGGTCCCTTCCAACCCAAACCATTCTATGATATGATTCTAGGATATCTCTCTCGCCTCCGTGTGCGGATCGGCTTATTTCCCATCACTGTGCGAGTTCTCCCTCACTCTGCATCTCCCCCAGCTCCTTCCGGCCCAGCGACCGCCGGGCCGTACGAGCCGGGCTGTGCGAGCAGCCCCGCCCCGCCGCGCTCCCATCCGGGTACTCGCCACCGCCCTTTGCGCGCTAAAAAACGCCGGGGCCCTCCCCTGCTCACCGGCGGCGGAGCCAGGCGGCTCTGCGCATGCGCCGGGCGGGGGGGCGAGGCCCTAACGACGGGTGGGCGGGGCGGGCTCCGTGAGAAGCGCAGGGCGGGCGGGCGGCGACAGCTGCTATGGAACCGGGAGAGGAGGCGGAGGAGGAGGGAGAGGAGAACCAGCGGGTTCCGGTGAGTGCACGGGGGGCTGCGGAGGGGTTAGGGCAGGCGGCCTTTTGGGCGCAAGGCGGTAAGGAGGCGGTGGCTGCTCTGAGTGGCCCCTGACCCCGTGTCCGGCCTTGGGGAGGGGTGTGACAGACTGGCTCGCTCGTGTTGCTCCTTGCCCCCCTGATGGAGGTGGAATTGGACTGATCGCTTCTTCTCTTCTCGGAACGGGCTGCCACTGCCTGATTCTTCTGCCCCAGAAAAAGTGGGGGTGCAACTGACCTGAAACGCCCCCCTTCTTCCTGGAGAACACGGGCTGTGACCAGCCTGATCAATTTCCACCCTCCCGACTTCTCCCCTGGGAGAAGAGGGGCTGTAAATGACCAGATTCCTCCTCTCCTCCTGGGAGGAAGGGGGTGTGTGTAATTGCCTTGTTTTCTTTGTGCTTTGCTCTGCCCTGGAGAGGGTTAGGTGCAGTTGGCTTGGTCACTAACTCCCCTGAGAGGTCAGAGTCAGTGGGGCTGGAGTGGCCCCATGGAGCCGTTCCTTCCCCAGAAGGGCTCATACGTGGCCCTGTGCACTCTGCCGAGTTCCTCTCAGTGCTGGAGATGGGAAAGAGGAGATCATGAGTGTCCTATCGTGTTCTGCCACCCCCACGTTCTGGATTCAATGTCTTTCTGAGCTTGTGAGAGCGTTGGGAAGCTCTCTTCCTGTGGTGTTGCACTGTTCTGGCACCTGGTCTTAATTCTCCTGCTGTTCTCATGGTGGTTTCCAGAAGTGTGAAGGGCTTGTAGCACCTGCACAAGTTCTGGCTCTTGCAAACTGTTGGGAGGCATCTTACTTGAACAGCTGATGTTGGACATTTGGGCCTGGAGGTGTTTATGGATGTCATGTCCTCAGTTATGTGTTAGGAAAGATATAAGAGGGCAACCCAAAATTAAAAGTTACATGATGGTCATCACTCTAGAGCTCTGAAAGAACTCAGAGGTGCAAGAGCCAAGTGGCAAGGAGTGGTAGATTCCATTTAAATTGTTACAAACTTTCCTGGGGAAAAACCACAGGTTTCAGTCTCATCAGGAAACATAATAGAAGGTAAAACAAAGAATGGAAACAACCATTTGAATAAATATGGCATGTTAAAGACAAGTCCAGCCTCTACAAATATGGATATAGGGACTCAAAATAGACTTAATTCAGTTTCCAAAAGCCTTCTGCTGAAGGACCATCACTATATGTTTTTGGGAGGGCTGATTGCCACAGGATAGAAGGCATGGTTCCTGGGCTGCTGTGTATTCTTGTCTATATTTAAGCAGAAATTAAGTTCATTTGAATACTGATTTACTGGCAAATTTCAGTCAAATTCACAGTTCTAAGTTGTATGTGTTGTTACAGACTAGTGAACTTGCCTCCTGCTCTTGTTTTACCTTCATGGTATTCATCACGGGTCAGTTTCTTTTGATCCTTTCTGGGTGTCAGATTTAGTTGTTTTACGGTGGCTGTTGCTTTCTTCTCTGTTTGTTTTGCTCTGGGGTTTAACTGCTGCTCTGACAACCAGAGCTCAGCTCTGGGAATACCAGGTGGAGCTGAGCCAAGCTTGTTGCTAGTCTACTGCTGCTCTCCTGGGTCAAGGGGGTGCAGGTGCAGACAGACAGTTGGGCAGATGGATCTTCTGTCTGTTGTAGTACGGCTGCTCTTAGAATCACAGCAAGGTTTGGGTGGGAAGGGACCTTTAAAGCCCATCCAGTCCAGCCCCCCTGCAGTGAGCAGGGACATCTTCAACTAGACCAGGTTGCTCAGAGCCCTGTCCAACCTGATCTGGAATGTTTCCAGGGATGGGGCATCTCCCACCTCTCTGGGCAACCTGGGCCAGGGTTTCACCACCCTCAGTATAAAAAAAGTCTAATATCTAGTCTGAGTCTCCCCTCTTCTACTGTAAAACCATCACCCTGTGTTCCCTGGCTACAGGCCCTACTAAAAAGTCTGTTCCCATCTTTCTTAGAAGTCCCCTTCAGGCACTGGAAGGTGCTGTAAGGTCTCCCTGGAGCCTTCTCTTCTCCAGGCTGAACACCCCCAACTCTCTCAGCCTGTCTCCACAGCAGAGCTGCTCCAGCCCTCTGAGCATCTTCGTGGCCTCCTCTGGACTCATTCCAACAGCTCCATGTCATTGTGCTGAGGACCCCAACACTGCAGGGGGGTCTCAGCAGAGCAGAGGGGGGACAATCCCTTCCCTGGCCCTGCTGGTCATGCTGCTGGTGTCAGCCCAGGACACAGGTGGTTTCTGGGCTCCAGCACACACTGGTGTCTCATGTCCAGCTTTTCACCCTCCAGTACCTCCAAGTCCTTCTCCTTATGGCTGCTCTCAATCCATCCATCCCCAGCCTGGGTGACACCAGGAATTGCCCTGACCCACGTGCAGGACCTTGCACCTCTTGCACCTCTATTACACATTTCTGCTACTAGAGACTATTTTAGCTATGATTTCAGTTGGCAAAGAGAGGACAGTGCTGAAAACCTGTGTTTGTAACTCGTGCCATGCAAGGCTGTAGTTTCAGGAGTGCCACACAAACCAGCAAGCCCCAGGTCACCTACTAGAAGAAGTGACCTGTGTTGCTGTGCCCTGGTGACTTGGTGTTCCCTCTGTGTTTGTCCCATGTTCCACCAGCCAGCAACCCAGCTCGGCAGGGCACGGGACTGTTGCCTTCCCTTAGAATTCAAAGGCCTGCTAGAACTTCTGGCATCAGACCCTAGGGGTGAGAAGGAAGTTTGTAACCAGCACAGTGTTACTTCTTACTGTTTGTTTGTTGTTTTTTGTTTCATTAACAAAAACACTGTCAGTTTCCTCTTTTAGTTTGGATTAGGAGGATGATTTATGCCCTGTCCTGCAAAGGTTTTGATTCGATGTTTATCTAAACAGAGCTGTGACAAGCAGGATCAAGTCTGGTTTTCATTCTTAAGTGCTGCAAAGCAGTAGCTATAATCCCAAAGGTCCATCTTTAATAGACATTTTTATTTTAGTTTTTAAGCTAAGTAGAAACATCAAGACCAGGTACTTAATCTGGAAAAGATAAAGGAATGAGCATTTCCATAGGTCAGAGGACAGTACAACACACATTACAGCTCTTGTAAACATGATCTAAAAAAGCCAAAAGAAATAAAAATCAGGGGATACTCAGCGCATTTTCAGTGATCCAAAGCTGAGAATTTAGCAAGCTAGTTGGCCTTCTCATGAAATAAAAGCACTCAGGAATGCTGTTAAATGCTCATATTGGAGTTATGATTTGGACAGCAAGAAGTTAAGGGATTTTGGTGCAGGAATGAAAATAAGATGTCCCAGCTGCCTTGTGTGAAAAGGGCTGTTCTGAAATTTCGGGTAGGGGCTTAAACTGAATTTTGTCTTTATTTGGAAACAGCAGAGAAGAGGTTGATGCTTGAAGGAATGTTAATAGATTTATTAGCTGTCAGATGGCTGAAGTGTCAACTTATTAGGAATCTAGTATGTTCTTTTAATGGTAAATGAGGCTCTCCTCTAGGCTCCCTTTCTCATGAGAGGCTGAACCAGATGATCTTTCGAGGTCCTTTCCAACTGTGCAATTTTATGAAACCCAGAATAATTAGTTCTGAATTAGTGGAACAGGATAAACCCATGTTTAAATCTTCTTTCTCAGTCTGTGTGCCTAGTAGAAGAGCAGTGGATCAGAGCGTGGAAATAGAGGTTGAGGTCAGTTCATCTCATGTCTCTGCTGCTGCTTTTTCCTCAGGGGGAGGAGTCCTCACACACTTCTCCTGCTACAGGTCCTCCCCACAGGAGACAGCCCTCCATGAACTTCTCCAGCATGAGTCCTTCCCACAGGCCACAGTTCTTCATGAACTGCCCCAGTGTGGGTCTCCCACAGGGTCACAAGTCCTGCTAGCAAACCTGCTCCAGTGTGGGCTTCTCTCTTCATGGGTCTGCCAGGAGCCTTTTCCAATGCAGACTTCCAACAAGGTCACCTTGTCCTTTGGGCAGCCACCAGCTCCAGTGTGGTGTCCTTCAGGAGCACAGTCTGCCTCACCATGGACTGCAGGGGAGTCTCTGCTCTGGTGCCTGGAGCACCTTCTCCTTCTCTGACTTTGCAGAGCTGTTTCTCACATATTCTCACTCCTCTTTCCACAGCTATTGTTCTGCAGCCTTTTTTTTCCTCCCTTTCTTAGATATGTTCTCACAGAAGTGCCACCAGTGTCACTGCAGCCCCTCTGCTACCAAAACCTTGCCATGAAAACCCAGTACACCCAGTCAGCCATTCAAGTATCTGAGTGATGCTGTTCCTCTGGGATCAGTCCTTGGGCTGATGCTGTGACCCAGGTGGATGGGGTGGATGCACTCACATCGAGTTGGTGGATGACAGCAACTTGGAGGGAATGAATGATATGCTGGAGGACAGGGCTGCCATTCAGAGGGACCTCAGCAAGCTGAGTTAGTGGCTCAAGAGGAATTTTATGAGCTTTAGCTGTGAAAAATGTGGAGACTTTCTTGCTGAGAAAGAAAATTCCCGTACATCAGTACCAACTGGTGGCCCTTCAGGGAAGAGCCTGAGGACCTGGTGGACAGCAAGTGGAATGCGAGTTGACAGCTCACTCTTTGCAGCAGAAATGACCTGCCATGCATCAACAAGAGCATAACTGGCAGCTGAAGGGAACTGAATATTCCCTCTTCTTGGCCACAGCTGGATCCTGTGTCCTGTTCTGGGCTGCCAGGACAAGAGAGGTGAACAAAGTGGCCTGGGTCTGGTGGAGGCCACCAAGACAGGAGGCTGGAGCACGTGGTGCATGAGGAGAGGATGTGGAGGCTGGGTTGGTTTGGCCTGGGGCAGAGGAGGCTGAAGGTGAGGATCTGGCAGTGGTGCTTCCCTGCCAGAAGAGGGATTTGGAGAAGGCAGAGGAAGACTCTTCTTGGGGGTGCACAGGGACAGGACAAGCAGCAGTGGTGATGTGTTACAATAAGGAGAAATTCAAACTGGAGACAAGGAGATCAGTGTGTTTATGAAGAGGCTGGTGAAGTGCTGGAGCAGGGCCCACAGAGATGGTTAAATCTCTATCCTTGGAAATAGTCAAAAATTGACAGGATGAGGCCTGAGCAACCTCATCTAGCCTTGAAGTTGGAGCTGCTTTGAGCAGGTGGTTGGACTGTGTGACCTCCAGAGGTCCCTCCAACATGAGCTGCACTGTGATTACACGAATAAAACTTCTCCTTCAGGCATTAAGGTGTCTTACAGTAATCAGCTTTCCGATTGCCTTGCACTGCCTGCTCTCAGAGCAGAGTGCTCTCTGCCTTGGAACCCTTCCTTTCCCTGGAAAACTGAGGAAAAAAACCAGGCAGGCTGGGTGCAGATCAGCAATGATTAATTTTCCCCTTGTTGTTTTAGGATGCTCCATAAAGCTGTTGATATTATAAACTTGACAGTGGGATCTGCTCTTTTTAAGAGATTCCAAATGGTGCACTAGCAGTCTTTGCAATGCCAGTGTATGTTGTGTAAATAGACAGGTTATCTTTCTGGAACCTTTTCAGCACATCCCTGGTAGTTTACCCTGTCATCAGTATTTCCTTGTTGTATTGGAGGTGGTTCTGATCATCCGTGGCCCTTTAAAAGCCCAATGTTTGCTGCACAAAAGGAATAAAACAGTTCTGAATTTGCACAGTGCCTGATGTTCTGGTTGGTGGTGCCTTCATGCCACGAGGGAATGGTGTGGGTCTGAAATGTACTGCTAGCACACCAGTCCTTTTTGAAAAAAACCCACAAGGTACAGCTTAAATAATCTGTATTTCTCATACCTGACAGCACCAAATTATTGTTGCAGTATTCCAAAAAATATTTTTGAGATCTGTGTTATTTACTGGAATGTTCACAGATGAACTTCTGTGATGATCTTGTAGGTTCCCAGATGAACTTCTAGTGCTGATCTATCTGCAGGCAATGAGGATTTTGTTTTTCATTTCAGTAGCTGGACTGAAACGTTAACACTTCTCATACAACTTGTGGTACTGGGCTTCTGGCCACAAAAAATAAATCTCTGCTGTAAAAACTTACTCTGCTTTTGAATGAGAGACTTTTTTTTTAGCGTTCTGAGACAAAGTGGGGTTCATATGGACTATAAATGAAGTTGTTTGGTTATTGTGAAATTCAGTCACAATCTGTGCAGCATTAAGAGTTCTGGGTTTAAGTAGCCCCTCAAGGGCCTTTGCACAACAGTTGCTTTGCTTTTCCGTGGCTGTTCATTCCAAGCTGATGGTTGTGCCACGAAATCTGCAGGCAGGTCTGAGACAGGGTGATTTAAACTTCTTGTGATCTGGCAGAAAGGTTTCTTTAACCTTTAGGGACACGGTGGCCCATTCCAAGTTTTAACAGGTAAATCCGTGTCTCCTTCTCCATGTTCCTTCCTCCCCCACCGCTGGGGAGGCCCTGCCCTGCAGCAGGGGGTTGCTGGCTCCAAGTGGCATCAGGCTGGCACTGCAGAGGTGATGGTGGAGCTCACACCTTAGCTTGCTTTGTCAGGCTGCCCAGCCTGGGCACAAAGCCATGCTACAGCCTGCAGAGCTCCATTGAGGTCTTATTTGTGACAACTTCTTACAGCTTGTTAAAAATTATTACCACATACCATTTGAACATAAACTCATGGAGAAATAAAAACGAGAACCTTTTAGTACACAGTGATGGAGGATCCTCCAGGGAAGGGATTTCCATCATACATCCTTTGGGCCCAGTTATTCAGCACATGGGCCTGGGGTCTGTAGGATGGGGGTGTTTCTTCCTCTGTATTTAAAACTGTTTATTCAGACAAATTGATTCATTGTTTATACAGACAAGTTTGTCTGAAATGCAAAATGTTGTTTAATTATCCATTAATTGTGTTTTCTTTATATTGTGTGCTTGTTTATCCACTAGGAGTAGGTGATAAAAGCACAGAAATGCAATAATTTGGAACAAACTATTTGAAATAAATTGGTAAGGAAGTACCCAGTGTGCCTGTTAAGAACAGTTGATTTCAAAACTGTTTAATTATCATCCTTGATAGGGTAAGTGATTTTAGTAGCTCCAAGTGTGGCAGAGGATGATTGTATCATGACCTCAGAAGAGTTTTTGATCTTGGGAGAAGCTGAGAAAATATGCAGCAAGTTTGGGAGGCATCTCAGGTGGAGTTTTTGATGTTTTTTTCCTGGCTTATTCCTGTGAAGTATTTTCATTGATGAATTGTGTGATTAGTAGATGGTGGGACCTAGAAAATAAGTAGATAAGGGTATGCTGAGGAAAGGGATAAATGCTTGGGGAAGTTGTATCCGAATCAGGAATGTTTTTTGACAAAATGGGGAAAAAATAAGTCCTGAATGTAGCAAGGTGAAATCCAGCAAAAGCAGGTTGAGAGTGGGATCCACCTCTAGTGCTGGTGTGTGATCGCCCTGATCATAGAATCACAGAATGGTGAAGGTTGGAAGGGACCTTAAAGATGATCAGGTTCCAACCCCCCTGCTATGAGCAGGGACACCTCCCACCAGACCAGGCTGCACAAGCCTCATCCAACCTGGCCTTGAACACCTCCAGGGAGGGGCATCAACAGCTTCCCTGGCCAACCTATTCCAGCACCTTCCTACACTCATGGGGAAGAATTTTAGAATTTTTCCCTGCTGTCTAACCTAAATCTCCCCTCTTTCAGTTTAAAACCATCACCCCTTGTCCTATCGCTGCCCTCTCTGGTGAAAAGCCCCTCCCCAGCTTTCCTGGAGCCCCTTCAGGCACTGGAAGGTGCTATGAGGTCTCCCTGGAGCCTTCTCTTCTCCAGGCTGAACACCCCAACTCTCTCAGCCTGTCCCCAGAGCAGAAATGTGGTGTAAATGTTTGCTGACATTGAAGAGTTGGTCCCAAACTCCATCACTTGTTTTTTGGAGGGCTGTTGATTTTGCAGCTGCATGTTGAGATGGGTAAGGAAACTGAGACACAGATTTATGCTGAATTAACCTGGCCATGTGCCTCTGATTTTTAGGAGGGAGAAATGACATGAAATGGAATGTTTGGAAGTGTATTTCACTACTGGATTTCACAGGGTAGTTCTGATGTGCTGGGAAGATCAGATTGTTAGAATTATTCATTTAGGGAGTTCTTTCCCATATATCTCCAGATATTTTTCATTGTTGTTCTGTGTTCTATTGCATGATATTTTTCTTGGGGTGTTTTCAGTTGTTTGTGGGTCAGAATAAAGTAAGAGCTAAGTCTGGGTGTTCCAACTTCGAATGTTTCAAAACCGAGAAGCATTTGTATTCCTTTCTATGAAATGTGGCCTCAGTTAAGATTGCCAAACAGGAGCTGCTGTTCCTCCCACTGGAGCTCATGGCACTGTGGTGTGTGGGGGTGGTTGTAGTTCAGCTTTATTTTAGTCTTTTCCTCTCATGATGCATTTAGCAGCAAAAGGTGACTTCTGGTGTATGTGATCTCAGGAAGAAAAACCTTGTTGAATTTTCTTCGTTCGAGTTTAATTGTATGGAAGCCCTTAGAATGATTATACCCATTTACTAAGTCCTAATGTATTTTTCAGTTGCAGCTGCTTTCTGTGCCTTGTGCCCTGGTACACACAGTGCTGAGACGTGGCAGAGCTCTGCCATTGTGGGGCTGCTTTCACGTTGCTCCTAAGTATGAGGATTAAAAATGAAATAATGAAACGGAATGTGCTGGGGCCTGTTCGCTTCCTTCAGCTGCGAACCCAGGAGGCTCCAGTGACTTGGCTGTCGTTGAAAAGGAGAGATTATTTCCTGGGTGGTGTTTTGTTAGTGCCTTGTTGGGATGCTTAGAGAGCAGTGCTGAATGCAGAGCTCAGCCTCGTGTGTGAGCAGGAGGACCTGCAGCTGGGGGGTGTGTGGGCCTTCAGCTCTGCAGCTTGGAGCTGGGGCATTTGTTAGCATAGAATCCCAGACTGGTTTGGGGTGGAAGGGACCTTCAAGATCATCTAGCTCCACCCCCCTGCATGGACAGGGACACCTCCCACTAGACCAGGTTGCTCCAAACCCCATCCAACCTGCCCTTGAACACTTCCAGGGATGGGGCAGCCACAGCTTCTCTGGGCAACCTGGGCCAGGGTCTCAGCACCCTCTCCGTGAAGAATTTCTTCCAAATGTTGAACCTAAATCTCCCCTCTTCCAGTTTTAATCTATTACCCCTTGTCCCATCACTCCCTGCCCTTGTCCAAAGTCCCTCCCCAGCTTTCCTGTCACCCCTTCAGGCACTGGAAGGTGCTCTAAGGTCTCCCTGGAGCCTTCCCTTCTCCAGGCTGAACACCCCAACTCTCTCAGCCTGTCTCCACAGCAGAGCTGCTCCAGCCCTCTGAGCATCTTTGTGGCCTTCTCTGGACTTTGTCCATGAGCTCCATGCCCTTCTTATGTTGGGGGCTCCAGACTTGCACACAGTTCTCCAGGTGAGGTCTCATGAGAGCTGAGTAAATGGGGACAATCCCCTCCCTGGCCCTGCTGGTCACACTGCTGGTGACACAGCCCAGGACATGGTTGGTTTCTGGGCTCCAGCACACGGTGCTGTCTCACGTTGAGCTTCTCATCCACCATCATCCCCAAGTCCTTCTCCTCAGGGCTGTTTTTGATCCATTCTCCCCCCAGCCTGTATTTGTGCTTGGGATTGCTCTGACTCAGGTGCAGGACCTTTCACTTGGCTTTGAAAACACAAATCAAGCTTGAGTGCTAGCAGGAAAATCTGTCTTGTGTGGGAAATACTTGACTTGAGGAAGGGATCATCTTTCCTTGAGGTCCTTCTATGACTTCAGCATCTCAAGCATGATTGGCATTTGGTTCTTCTTAATTTCAGAACATGGAATTTGGATATATGCAGTTGTGGAAAACTTGCATTTTTTTGTTCTCTTTGAAGGCAATTTTGAGAGACCAAATTCAAAACAAGTCTTAGGATTTGCTGGGAAGTTTTAATGAAATGTATTGGTGTAACTACCACAGCTGGAGAACTGTGGCCATGTTTCTTGTGATGATGTGCAACCGTTGAGCGATTTAACGAGCAGTTTTGGAAGGGGTTAATGTGTTGGTTTCACTGAGCATTTGCTAGGTGGGCTGCTCTTGGTGAGGCCACACCTTGACTACTGTGTCCAGTTTTGGGCACCTCAGTACAGGAGGGGCATCGAGGTGCTGCAGCATGTCCAGAGAAGGGCAATGAAGCTGGTGAAGGGTTTTGAGAACAAGTCTTATGAGGAGTGGCTGAGGGAACTGGGGGTGTTTAGCCTGAAGAAAAGGAGGTTGAGGGGAGACCTCATTGCCCTCTACAACTGCCTGAAAGGAGGTTGTACAGAGGTAGGTGCTGGTCTCTTCTCACAAGTAACTGGTGATAGAACAAGAGGAAATGGCCTCAAGCTGCACCACGGGAGGTTTAGACTAGACATTAGGAAGAACTTTTTCACTGAAAGGGTTGTCAGACATTGGAACAGGCTGCCCAGGGAGGTGGTCGAGTCACCATCCCTGGATGTGTTTAAAAGTCATCTAGATGTGGTGCTTGGGGACATGGCTCAGTGCTGGACTTGGGAGAGTAGGGTTAATGGTTGGACTCGATCTTGAAGGTCTTTTCCAGCCTAAGTGAGTCTGTGAAGCTGGGACTGTAGGATTGCTTCTGGATTAGTGGAGCTTTTGGCTTGGTGGTAGCCAGTTTTTCAGGATGGTTGGCTTCCTGGGAGAATCAGTCACTGATGGTAATTTTTTCACATGAGTTTACTTGGGTTGAACCCTTCTGATGGTTTCTGAGCAGCATGTTTCTGTGGACAATTCCTGACTAATTATAAGTATATTCCTTTCTTGGGGTCCTGCTTCATCTCCCTCCCACCACCCCAATTCAAATCCTCTTCCCCTCTCACCCCCCAATAGCATTGCAGACAGACTGGTAATTTCTGGACTTTTTGATAACAAATGTTGACAGTGAAATCACAACTGGTAAAGCTGAATGGAGCTGGGAGCCTAACAATGAAGGTTTCTTGCTTTTCTGTAGTCATATTTTTTTCCTGCTTTCCTAAACAAAAAAGAAGCATGTGTTTTGTTTAGGTGAGGTGCCTGCTCTAATTTGAATTCTGTTTTAACAGAAATTAGCCCTGTAAATATCTTTACAGTTGTGCCACTTTTTTCTACAGCCTGCCACTGTGCAGACCACACTGCTCATCTTCATGGTGCTGTAGCATCATTGTGACAATGACAGCAGCTACTAACACCAATATAAAAATAGGAAAAGGATATAATTATCTAGCTGCAATAAGATATGAAATAAATGTTTGAATCACATGTTCTCATTAACGTTTTCATCTCCTTGGCTTGTGATGCTCTAGGTGTTGTTCTTTTTTGACTTTCTCTCATAACCCACAGGCAAAGACAAAATTTTAGAGCATGAAATAAGAGATGTGTGGTATGGTCAGATCAGACTGCTTGGGGAATCAGCTCTACCTCTGATCTGCCATGTTGTTGTACACCACGTTCTCTGTGCCCAGCAAAAGGAGGATGAACATTGATCGTGCATGCTCTCAAGTAGTGCTGTGAATCAGTGTTGATGAAACATTTTTGGGCCTTTTGAGTGAAAGGCACCATGTGGGTCCCTTAGCAATAGAAATACTGCTTCATAGAACCACAGAGTGCCAGGTTGGCAGGGACCTCCAGGATCATCTGGTCCAACCTTTCTAGGTACTACTCTAGTTGATATGAGGTGGCTCAGCACCCTGTCAAGCTGAGACTTCAAACTGTCCCATGTGGGGGAATCTGCCACTTCCCTTGGGAGACTATTCCCATGTGTGACTGTCCTCATGGGGAAAAATCTACCTCTTGTGTCCAATCAGAATCTCCCCAGGAGCAACTTGTGCCCAGCACCCCTTGTCTTTTCCATGTGGCTCCTTGTAAACAGGGACTCTCCATCTTCTTGGGAGCCACCCTTTAAGTACTGGAACAAGATAATAAGGTCTCCCCTGAGCCTTCTCTTCTCAAGGCTGAACAAACCCAGTTTTCTCCTTCCTGCTCGTCTGGGTGACTGAATATTTGAGCCTTTGGTAGCTCTGGATATAATTGTACTCTGAATCTTCTAGAACATTGCTATTTGTGGTAATCACATCATAACTCATTAGCATTTCTCCACCAATTTCTTCTTGAGAAATCTGCATATGATGCATCTCTGGCTCTGTTTTCCCAAAATAAGACCCGTCGAGCCTATACCAAATTCTAATGTGAAGAGAATTTGCAAACTGTAAGAGCTACAACAGCATTCAGGAGGAGGAAGTACTTCAGGAGAGAAACTTCCACCAAGTGGAAGCTCAGTTCTACTTTATCCTTCTATACTCTCATTTTTATCCCCTTTCACTCAAGTCTTGATTGGGTTAAATTTGATCTCAAAGGAAGATTCTTCCTGACTTTAGTTAATAGTGAATTGTGCTTTTTTTTTCATTCTATGATAAAATATTTTGGTAAAAGATAAAGATGAGAAGGTACAGGTAGAAGAAACCTGTTCAGTTGACTTTTTTTACAGTTTTGTGGCAATGTCTCTCTCCAGATGTGTTGAAACTGTATGGAAAAAAGGCTCAAATTCAGAGTTGGACTGGAAGGGTTAATTAAGTGATGATGTTTCTCATATTTTCTCTAGATATCCAGTCAACTTTTTTTTTCCAGAGAGCAAGTTAATCAGGAATGGAATAATTCTCTTCAGGAGAAGTGGTTCCTCTGGCATTGTGGGGAGAGTCAGGGAAGGCTGTGCTGCAACTCCTGTAGCAGAGAAAAAGGATGTTAATTTAGGTGGCCAACAGGTATAGAAGTAATTAAACAGTCTGAGGAGGACTTGCTCACTGTGGGCTAAAGAAGGTGAATTCCAAAGGGTGAATGAATGAATGGTGACCTTATAACAACTTGCCAATATCTGAAGGAGGCCTGCAAGAAAGCTGAGGTAGGGCTTTTTACACGGGTTTGTAGTGAGAAGACAAGGGACAATGCTTTGAAGCTTAAAGAAGGGAGATTCAGGTTGGACATGAGGAAAAAGCTCTTTCCTGGGAGGGTGGTGAGATGCTGGAACAGGTTGCCCAGGGAGGTTGATGGCTGCCCCATCCCTGGAGGTGTTCAAGGGCAGGTTGGATGGGGCTTGGAGCAACCTGGTCTAGTGGGAGGTGTCCCTGCCCATGTCAGGGGGTTGGAACTAGGTGATCTTGAAGGTCCCTTCCAACCCAAACCATCCTATGATTCTATGCTTCTATGAATGAAGAATAACATGCAGAGTTTGGGTGTTTAGTCTTTGGTTCATTGTGTGCATCCTGAGTGCTGTCATTATTCATCTGTTCTAATATCCTCCTGAGCACCCACTTAATTAGCTGTGCTCAGCATATCTAAATCAAATCAGTGCCTTTTTTTAAATGAAATTAGTTTTCTAATCACAATATGGGTCCCTTACCTAATGCTATTAATTTTCAGTACCTAACGCTGTTAATTTCCAATTGGATTAATAAAATTGCCCTTTTCTGGAGGTGCAGATTGTAAACCCAAATCTTCAATAATAGGCCTTAATTAAATTACCAAACAGCTCCTGGAATGCTTTGCCTTCAGAGCTATTGTCACGTATGTTTCAGTGCTGCTCCTTTAATTATTTGTTTAGTATGAACAATAGCAACTAGAGGAATGCAGTGGGGACTGAGTGTATGCATACAGGCTGCAATTATGATCTTTAGTCCCAACACAAAGCCCAAACAAACTTATTTTGTGCAGGGAATTAATTTGGATGAGGAGTGTCTGCCTGGCTGGGTCCTCGTTTCATGTTTTTTTTTTTTTTTTTTTATATGATTAAGTCATGTTTCGATTTCAGTGATGCTGTTTTGTGGAAGGATTTATGGTGGCATATAGTACTGAAATTCTGGCAGTTGTCCTTCCAAAAGCTAAAACTTGAGATAATTCTGTAGAGTTGAGGTTTTTGTGACTGCCTGAGAAAGGCAGAGGTGTTGCCCCAGTGTCATAGACTCATAGAATGGTTTGGGTTGGAAGGGACCTTAAAGATCATCTAGTTCCACACCCTGCATGGGCAGGGACACCTCCCACTAGACCAGGTTGCTCCAAGCCCCATCCAACCTGGCCTTGAACACTTCCAGGGATGGGGCAGCCACAGCTTCTCTGGGCAACCTGGGCCAGTGTCTCACCACCCTCACAAGCCAAGAATTTCTTCCTAATGTCTAACCTAAATCTCCCCTCTTTCAGCTCAAAACAGTTCCCTCTCATTCTATCCCTCCATGTCCTTGTCCAAAGCCCCTCCCCAGCTTTCCTGGAGCCCCTTCAGGCACTGGAAGGTGCTCTAAGGTCTCTCTGGAGCCTTCTCTTCCCCGGGCTGAACACCCCCAGCTCTCTCAGCCTGTCTCCAGAGCAGAGCTGCTCCAGCCCTCTGATCTTCGTGGCCTCCTGTAGACTCACTCCAACAGCTCCATGTCCTTCTTATATTGGGGCTCTAGAACTGGTCCTTTATTTCAAAGGAAAAACCCATCCTTTAAGGGGTAGAAAGAAAACTCCTGAACTGTAACCCCATTTTACAAGTGGTGTGGGCTGCAGTGCCCAGGCAGGAAGAGTTTGAAGGTTACCTGTTCATGTGCAGAATTGGGGCTGACACTAATTGGGGTCCCTGTCGTGCTTTGCCAGTGGGTCTTGGCAGTCCACTGACCACATGCTCTTTACAAGGAAGAGAAGTTCAGCCTGTCTTCAGCTCTGCATGTTCTCAGACTTAGGAGGGATGAAAAAAAAAATTAAATATATATTAGGAAGATCTAAAAGCCATCTATGATGGCTGTAATTCATCTTTTTGTAGATGGATTGTTACGTTTTGGGTAAGAATCACGTTTGACTGAGGTGCCATAAATAGTCAAGGGTGAACTTGTCTTAGGTTGCAACATGGACGGGCATTTTTGTACAAAACAACAAACAAGCTTTTATTCACATCCACCTGTTTAATGCATCAGAAGAATGAAAGAGAATTTGGGTGTTAAATTAGCTAATCTAGTAGGTAACATCCACATTTAAAGAAAAGAATCTCAAATGCTGAGTTTTATACGTTTCCTTTACAGTGAAACAGGGTTTGTGGGCTGGACTGGTCTCTTAAGTTTGTGTCTGATCTCTTCTCTTAGAATGTAACTGATGTCTTCACTCAGACTCTCATGGCTTGTTTTTGTTGTGTTTTGTGATAAAGGTTGCAGGTGGTGTGCTCAGTCCACCAAGGCAGATCTGTGCTACCAATGGAAATTGCCAAATGAATATTAGACCAATTTGTCAGAAAAATCTATCAAAAAAGAGAATTGTCACTGGAGGACTCCATAGCTGAAGGCACATCCAACAGTACTTTAATTATTCATGTAGAAGGCAGGCTTTGGGAAATCAGTAGCTTCTTTCTCACTGGCCCCCTGCTCTTCTCAGTCTGTGACCTTTTACTCCTGCTCCTCACATGTCCCTTGTCCACAGCAAGGGCTGGTGTAGTTCTCATGGCAACCAGATACACCAAGGAGTAGAGAGACAGTTCATGGTACAGGAGTAGGTGGCAGGGAGCTTCCTCCTGCCCCTGCATGTGCCCAGGGCAGTGTTCTTCAGATCCTGCCATTTGCTGATTTTGTCACTTTAAAATACCTCCCAGGCTAGCTGGACTTTTAAAAAAAATATATATTATTGGTGAGTTAAATTGGAACTAGACTTGCCATGAGGAAGGGGTGAGGGCAGGGAGAGGTGTTAAAGAGCTGGGGGAGCTGCCAGGCTTCCTGGTTGAGGCTTCATGTTAAATTGCTGCATTAATAATGTTACCTGATATTCTCCAGTGCTGGTCTCCAGGTTTGGTTGTTTTTCTTTTTTTTTTCAAGTACTTTCCTGGAACACTTTAGGTTGGGCTGGGCCTTGGTGTTCCAGACATGTGTGTTTTCACAATTATAAACCATTGTGTTTGGACCTGGCTGCCTTATCTGGGCAAAGCTGTTGCAGTTGCTGTGACCTCAGGCATGGGATGTTAGAGAAATTTAATTTTGACTTCAGAACAGCTTCCTCTGTTACCTTGGGGGGAGATGGGGAAAATCCATCTGCGTTTCTAGGCAGTGGTTAAATTAACTTCAATTCATGCCCTCAAAGTATGTCAGGTATTGCTGAATTATAACAGAGAAATCAACCTAGACTTGCTTTAAAATATTTATGTAAGATGGGTTTTAAAATTTACTTTGCAACATTGATATAAGCAAAACCATTTGTTTTTTAAATAAAATAATAATCAATAAAAAAGGATTAGAAATTATTTGTCGGAAGACCCAACTATTAATAAACCAGACAGGAAAAATGCCAGGACCTGACTCTGGTCAAGGTGATGAATCTTTTTGGTACTTTGTGGTTTACTCAGAGCTGCACCTGCATGGGTTGGGAGTGAGGAACAAACTTCTGGCCCTCAGAAATGATTGGCTAATGTGCAGCAAATAATGCCCACTGGTTTTTTGGGAGCTAAAGTGGCAGATGAACCTGCCCTTTGTAGTTAAGTTTTGGTCCTCTGGCCGAGTACGGTTGAGGTCGATGCCTCACTTCGGGCGTTGGGGATGGCTTGAGGGTTTTGTAGTTTTCATTGTCTGTCACATCTCTACAGGTGTTGAAACAAGAAGTTGTTTTCAGTTTGAAACATACATATTGTTCCTTTTAGCCCATTGCAACGACCCCCCCACGCCGTGGCTGGAAGGAGGAGCCCTCGAGCCGCAGCAGCAGCGGGACGCAGGCCTCGGGTACCAGTGGGATCTCCCTAGGAGAAGCAATTCGTCAGAAAACTGCTGAGAATTGGGTATTTGCCATGCTTTGTTTTGGCTGTGGCTGAAAATGATGGGATTGGAAATAACATGGAGTGCTGGATCTGTGTAACTTAGGTCTCCAGTGTCCTCGCCCTCCAAAGGTCTGTGTTTCTGTATCGTGGAGCTGCAGAAAGACAGGACTGTTGTCAACTGACAGGTCATCTAGTCTAGTCTGGATCCAAGTGCTACAAATCTTTTTGACATTGATCATTCAAACCTGAATCCCCAGTAGTTCAGGGATTTTTGTTTTAATCCCTCCCCACAGTGTTTTCTGGTTATAAACCTTATATGGTTTCCAGTGTAATGTTTTCTTTGCAGCAGGATCTTTGATCTGTGTTCAGTTGGGAATTTGCTATAATCCTAGTTCTGCTGCCACTTGAATTGTCAGATCTGTCTCCCTCAAAATAGCTGATTTACATGTTAGCACAGAGCCATGCTGCAGTTCCTGGGAAATCTGACCTTTTAGAGCTTAATTTTAATGACATGTTCCATATGTGATGAAGGGAAACGACCACTGATACAGTCATAGCACTAGCTGATAGGTATGCTGCCAGATATTTCATTACTCTGAGAAGTGCATAAGATCAAAGGTGTTTTGAAAGGACTGAGTTGATAAAAACTTATTTCCAAATTATTATAAGAATCTAGTGCAAAAATTATAGTTCATAAAACTTTTAATACCTTAGTAGTGTTTCAAAAGGTAGGAGAGCTTGCAGCTAGTGAGTAGGGGTTGTGCTGTAGTTCTGCCAATTCACTGGGACTCTTTCTTGCTTGTATTAACATATGTGTGATTATAAGTTATATAAGCTGATGTTAATGGTTTGCCTTATAAATGATTGATACTCTTAATTCTCTGCACTGAGGACTGGTCTGTGCCTTTTCTGTAATTAAAATGTATCTGTTTAATTACTTCCCCAGTAATCCCAATGCAAATTCTTTAATTAATTACTTGAACTGAAGATGTTCCTTTCCATTTGAACGTGAACTGAAAGTCTTTTGCTTCAAATATACCAAAGACTTGGCCAGGATTCTTGGGCATTATCTGTGTAAACTCAGAATTTCTGTAATAAGAAACTTTTGTTAAAGACAAATCAGAAGCTGTTCTGCTTGTTACTCCCCAGTTGAACAATGCAAAGAGCCTTTACTCTGCAGTGTCCTACTGAAGTGTTTGTCCTTATCAAGATTTTCCTTTCTGAGTGAGAGATTTCACTCTGGTTTGGAAAAAGTCTGCTGCCATGGCAGGATTTGGAGAGGGAGCTCAGTTTCAGACAAGTGCTGGAAGGCTGGTGATCAGATAGTGAGCTGTGAGAACTGACTGTGTCCTTCAGCAGTTCCTACTGCCTCATTCAAAATGGAGTGTTTGTATTGGAAATGCAACTTAGAAGCCATAATTCCACTTATTTTTTTTTCCTCACAACTTGGTCTTTATTTCTTTTGGAAATACATCTTATGAAACTTGATCCTTGAACGCTTCTTTTCCTCCCCACCTGTTCTTAGGAAATGGAATCATGGTATCAGCTTTCTGCAGAAGTGGATGTCAGCCATTTAGCTGCTGCCTCAGGGACCAAGCTTGGTCTGACTCCTGATAGAAGTGACCTGAGCGAGTTCCCTACGCTGGAGGAAGGAGTGTTGTCCTCAGCAGAAGCATCTAGAAGGCAGTCTCCTGGAGACAGAGCACATGGCTTACTGCTGGGTATGGTCACAGTTGCCTTTTGTTCAACTGCTAAACAATTAGGACTTCCTTTTAAGATCAGTCCCTAACTTGGATTTGACTTTGGTGAGAACTGGTGTTAATAAAATACATTCTGTGTCATTTTATTGTCCAAGCCCATCTTCAAAATGAGAGAGAGGGCTTGTGCACCTTCCCTGGAACTTCTAACATGTCAACTGGTTATCTTTAATCTGAGGTAAACCTGCAGTTTTGCTTTCCTTTACCATTAATAGTAAACCTGAGTAGTTAGAAAATGTGGAGTCTCTCTTAGGTGAGGTGACACTTCTTTGTCCTTAAAGTTATTATTAATTACTATTAATATAATTTGTTAGTCAAAGATCTTAGTTAATTTTGAAATAGATATAATAGTAAAGTAGATATAATTGTATTGATAACCTGAAAAAACTGATCAGAGTGTGTGCATGCTTGCAGCCCTTCCTCATACATTCAAACTACTGAGTTCTGCTTCTGCATTTCACTGCTTCTTACAGGGCTTCTCTCTAGACAAAGTAAGCTCCAAATAGAGTTAGGACAGGTTTTCAATAGTGCTTTAAAAAGGTGTCTCACAAGTGTAACTGCTCTTCAGTTAATCAGTATATATATATTCCTTTTCAGGTAAGAGGAAAAATTGAGGAGTTATAGCTAGAGGTACTGCACTGCTGCAAGATGTAACCCAAACTATCCAGATGAAGGGATTTGCTTATGTAGGAAGTTAGCATGACAAAGACTACATGGAAGGGGAAGAGGGTAATTATTTATAAAACGTTTTAAGTTGGTGTTTACCCACTTTCCTTGTTGCTCTTATATGCTCAACTCTTGTTTGTTTTCCCCCCCCGAGTGGTCTCACTTGCCTTTTAACAGAGCTAGCAAGTCCTGGGGGTGCTTTGCTGCAGCCTGCTGTGTACATCAACTGCAGCAACCTTGTTGTCACCCTCCTGTTGTCAGAGCACAGGACCTTCTGCTAAAAAGTCCTCTGTTCTGGTGCTTGAACACAAGTTTCTACACTCCTCCTTACTTCCTTCATATCAATATTAATATCTTTGTTACAAGTCCTTACATTTCTCTTTGGATTTGTCAATACCCATATTGGAATGCACCACATTAGTAGTGATTATTTCAAATAGATATTGGTCATCTGGGCCTCAGAATGCTTTTTTAATTGGTGTGCTGTGCTCAGAATAGTTAATCACAGCACTAAGATGTGAAAACCTGTGTGCAGTGTAGTGTTGTGTTCCTGGTGTTATCATTGACAATTTGATACACAAAAAAACCTGTGGGGTGTTAAAAGCCTCACTGCAGTACAGCTGTGAGCATCTGCTAAGTATAATACACTAGTGGTGAATATTTGGGTTTCTGCATTGCTGAATTGTGATAGCTGTTATTTTTCTAACATAAAAAGCAGTTTTCAGACCTGGTGTTCCCTCATACTTTAGCTTCTTGTTCTATTTATTGTGACTGACCAGTAAGTTTGTTCCAGCCATCCCAGTGTAGTATGGAATTCATAGAATCATAGAATGGTTTGAGTTGGAAGGAACCTTCAAGATCATCTAGTTCCAACCCCCTGCATGGGCAGGGACACCTCCCACGAGACCAGGTTGCTCCAAGCCCCATCCAACCTGCCCTTGAACACTTCCAGGGATGGGGCAGCCACAGCTTCTCTGGGCAACCTGGGCCAGGGTCTCAGCACCCTCTTCATGAAGAATTTCTTCCAAATGTCTAACCTAAATCTCCCCTCTTCCAGTTTTAATCTATTACCCCTTGTCCCATCCCTCCCTGCCCTTGTCAAAATTCCCTCCCCAGCTTTCCTGGAGCCCCTTCAGGCACTGGAAGGTGCTCTAAGGTCTCCCTGGAGCCTTCTCTTCTCCAGGCTGAACACCCCAACTCTCTCAGCCTGTCTCCAGAGCAGAGCTGCTCCAACCCTCAGATCATCTTCGTGGCCTCCTCTGGACTCCCTTTGCACACCCAAGTGTTACCACATCCATTAGGTTATTACATTTGTGACTCACTTCTCCAGGATGTAACTGAAATTGCTGAATAAAGGTGCTTATAAAGCTGCTGTCACTACACCTCTAGGCTGGTGGTTTTCTTCATGAGCAAACAAAATTATTACAGGCAAATAACATGATTGCTTGTGATATTTTAAAATAAACCTGCATTGCTTCCAGTTAACTGCAAATTCAACTTGCAATTTGCCATTCCCGTTCCTTGCTTGCGTAATCTTACTTGTATGTAGGTTATTTTTTGGGTTTTTGTTTGTTCTGGAGGTGAAATTGCTTTGGGAATAACCTGGTAAACATCCGTGGCAACTCCTGAGGGTTTTCTGACTTTGGCTGTTATTGCAACATGCAGCTCTTGTGTATCTGTGGTCATTTTGGTAATGCTTTGATCCATCCTTTGTGAAGGAGCCTGTGAGGGGAGAGAGGACATCTCTGGTGGATTAGGACCAGAGGCTCTGGTTTATGCCAGACTCCTCTGGGGCCCATGCCTCAGTGCCTTCCACTGTAGGTCTCACCCTGATGGCTGCAACTATCCCTTGTGTCTCCTGCTATGCTTTCCTTAAAGATTTAATTTGGTTTTGGTAACTTGGATTATCTCATTGAAACAAATCCTGTGGCTCTGCCTGCACCTCTTGTTTTACTTGTTCAGGGGTTCTCTCATACATGGTTCTCTGGTAGCTTCATGGTGGTAAATATACATGGATTTCTTTGAAGGAAAACAGGGCAGAAGATGACTTCTACCCATAAAGGCAGAACCTGGGACAAGGTTAGCTTTGGTAACCATTTTGGTTCCATCTGCTGAAGGAACTTTTAAATTCCTCTGTGACACAAAAGCATGAAGGGAAAGACTAGCACTTTTTTTTTTTGCCTTCTTAGAAACTTCAGGTAACTTAGTGGGGATGCCACACATTTGCCAATGCAGAGTTAACTTGTTGCTTGTAGTCTGTCCTGACCACTAAGCACTGTCCCTTGCTGCCCTCAGCCTTTTATTTTATTTTATTTGTTAGTTTGTTTGTTAAAACAGTGTGTTAGGAAGATTAAGTGAGGTCCTATTCCAGCATAGCACAGGCAGACCAGCTTGGTATGGCTGAATTAACTGCTGGCTGCTGTGGGTTTGGAACTCTTTCAAAGGTGTTTATCAAGAGGTTTTCTCCATTATGAAATAAAAAAGCACTCTTGGCTAGCTCATGTTTGGGCCTACAGACAGCTTTGTAACTAAAAGCCATGTGTGTCTCACAGAGAGCTGCTGTCTGCCTAGAGTTGGTTCACATTGAGTAAACCCCCTTTGTTTGTTTTGCCATGTAGGAACTCCAGGTTTAAGACAGATAAAAAGTGGAAGGACGTGGTAGATTAGGCATGCTTTGTTTTTGCCATCTTCCTTTGTATAGGATTGTTGTATTTAGTATATTCTATATAGCATTTTGCCCACATTATTATGGTTTGCAGAGCTGGAAACCATATAATCAAGAAAATTTCCTGGTCTTTGTCAGTGTTTGCATTTTAAATGCCACTGGAATTTTATTTGTTGCTCTCTAGTGACTGTACCAGTAGCTACAGACTTTTTGTATACCCACTGAAATTTCCAGATATGGGAGGGAAGGTGAGAGGGAAGGAAGAAACATAAGCTCTAATGCTAATTTGTTCCTTCTTCTCTTCAAAAAATGTTTTGAATTTCATTTGGAGAAGGGAAGTCACAATGACAGTTGTATTGCAATTGCTCCTGCTGCATTGTGGAACAGATTGATCAAGCCAAGAAGGTTTTGTTTTTGTTGTGCCTTCCTTTTTCATCTCCCACAAATGGCAGTTTGACTCTGGCATTCAGAATTGTCAGCAGGCTGTAAGATAAAGTAGCATGCCCAGCTTTGCTTGTTCAGTGAATTCAACTGTGAGGAAGCTTTTGACCTTCAGAGTGACAGCAGGAAGAATTCCTGTTTTGACACAAATGCTGGAGGAGTGTTGTACTGACGTCACTTGCTGCTTTAAGCCTCCAGCACCTGCTTCTCTGCCTGCAAAACCTGGGTGAGGTCTGGGCAGAATGAGCCCCTAAATCATTGTGAGCATCCAAACCAGGAGAGCCGTGATCTTTCTGCCTGCTGAAGAAAAGAAGTTACTGAAAACGTTAGGGTTCGTGTGCTGTAAGGTTGGGAAATGTTCAAAAAAGGCCAGAGGAGGCAGAACATGTGATGTGGCTGGAGTTATATTTTACAGAATTAATATTTTCATATATAAAGCCTCAGTTAAATGTCATCTATTGAACTTCATGAGGGTGTTTTATAGGTCACCCCACCAGTTGTCATGGGACAAGCAGAAGGAGAGGGTTTCCACTGAGGATGTGCCTGCAGTGAATCTTGACTGTTCTCTTTCCTCCTTTTTTATTTCTCTTCTCTGTTTTCCTCACTCTTCCTGGCCTTGTCAGTCATCTGCTGCTTCGAGTCAGTGAGCACCACCACGGTTCCTCTGCCTGGAAAGCTCTGGGGAAGGCAGGGGCCTGTCAGCCTGAGGCAGGTTTCTGCTACAGGGCAAAACCAGGAGGCTCTGTGGAGGAGTCAGGGGAGCAGGGCTGCCTGCAGTGAAGGTTGGTCTGAGGGTGCAGGTTTGCAGTATGAAGTTACCTACTGAAAAGGAGGAGTCTGGCTTTTCCTTGTCCTGAATATTTGTTCCTGCTGCCTCCCTTCTGCCAAACCCCCTAGGTGAATCAGTGCAGTCAGCTAAGCTTGTTCTGACTGAAATTTAATGGTAGGGTTGGACGTGGAGGTGGTTCCATTTCAGCTGGATCAGGGCTCTCTGAAAAAAGGAGGGAGAAACACATCTCTGGGCTGGGGTGGGGAGGTTGGGGCTGGCCCTTCTTGCTGAGGGGTTGTCTTACTGCTTCAAGTGGAGACAGAGGACCCAGGGGCTCTTGTTCAGGACGACATGGAAGAGTCTGAGGAGGGAGGAAAGAGGGAGAATTGAAGTGAAACTTCTTTGTGCTGTTCAGATAGCTGTTGGAGCCATTCATGATCTGTCTAAACTGCCTTGCACCCTTTGTGGAGACCCAGCTGTGCTATGTGGATACTCACTCAGAAATTTGTCTCCTAGGCTTGTGCAGCTTCACTGTTCTGTGTCACATTCTTGTTTTATATTATCTGAGCTGAAATGCTTCTAATGACCAAATTGCTGTTCTTGCATATGTACATACAAATGTAATCAACTCACCCATAATCTTCTCTTTGATTATATGAAACAGATTTAGCTCCAGGAGGCTCGTGTGATGAGGCATGTTTCTTCAATCTTTTAGCTGTTTTCCCTGGTTCTCCTGTGATATTTCCAAATAAGGAGTTCAGATCATCAGAAGCTGCAAATCCCATTTCCATAACAGTTGCAGGAAAAGGTTGGAAAGAATAGTCCTTGTTACTACTTATTCACTATTCTTCCATATGTATATGAAACATTTACTTGCCATTTTGGATTCAGTATTGCACTGGCCTCCCCTTGGTGGCTTGTTTGTCATGACCCAGGTCCTCATCTGAGTTGTTGGTTCCTAAGGTAGTTTGTGACTCTGTTGGGCTGGCTGGGATGTTTTGTTCCCACCAACGTGTGGCTGGACTTCAGCCATCCTAAAACTTGTCTCCTTGTACCCCAGATTGCCTTTTATCAATGGTCTCTCCAATGAGATGTTTCTTGCTTGGGAAATACCTGCTTGGTATTGTGTGTCTTGTCCCTAAGAAAGTCAGGATTCCTGAGGTTTCACTCAGGGCAGGGACAGGAACAGCTCTGGAAGGGGCTCAGGAGATGAAGGGTTTCCTGATGATAACTCTACTTGGAGAATGCTAAAGGATTTTTCATCCCTTGAGTGCTGGGTGGACTTTCTTCATACAAATGTTGAGTGGTACTTCAATTTTTGTTGACATAATGTATCTCTAAAGTATTGATTTATCAGCCAAATGTTGTGACTTATGTTGTGTGTATATATAAATGTATATTCACATTATTTTATCAATCCCTTTATAGATGGATTAAAAAAACTTGTTTGGCAAGACCTATTTTTGACAGTAATCAACAGCTTTTTTTCCCATTATTTTTGTTCCCCCCCTCAGTCTTTTTTTGTTTCTTCATTTACCAAGTCAGCACACCCAGTCTTTATTGTGCAGAAAAGCTTTTTCTTTAATCACACCTGCTTCTCAAAACACATCTTCATTCAAAGTGAAGAAGTTAAGCTGAAAATCAGGAAAGTGTGTTTTCCCCTTCCATTGTATGAACAAAAATGGGATGCCAGTTCTGCAAACATGAAGTGCATCATGATGGGAGATGACAAGTCTAATTTGATAACTGCAATGACTGTTGCTTTTGTTCATGAATATAATGTTAAATGTAAAACTAGATTTGGGAGGAAAAAGAATACATCTAACACAGCTAAGATAGTTTAGATTCCAGCTTGCTTAATGGTTCTTAAAATACATGGGTTTCCATCCTTAACTCAGTTCTGTATCCAAGCTAACTATGGGTGATTTACTCAGTATTTTCAAGTATAACAACAAAAATTATTTGAGTAAATGAACAAAATAAATGCATGGTAAATATTGTCCATTCCCAGTTAGTAGTTGAGAATAATGTGCAAGCTCTGTCTGGTTCTAAGTCAGTATCAGTCAGTGAAAACAAACCTCTTTGCTTTCTCTAAAGTACATTTTAAATAAATGCTAAGGAGATGACAGTGAATGAGATCAGTCTCCTGGTCCATGAATTTAAATCATGACACAAATTGTGATTAAAATCACAAAGTAACAATCAGTCTGGTACATTAGATGATACATCTGGTACATCAAAGATGCTCAGAGGGCTGGAGCAGCTCTGCTCTGGAGACAGGCTGAGGGAGTTGGGGCTGTTCAGCCTGGAGAAGAGAAGGCTCCAGGGAGACCTTAGAGCACCTTCCAGTGCCTGAAGGGGCTCCAGGAAAGCTGGGGAGGGACTTTGGACAAGGGCAGGGAGTCAGAGGACAAGGGGGGATGGTTTTAAACTGAAAGAGGGGAGATTTAGGTTAGACAGCAGGGAAAAATTCTAAAATTCTTCCCCATGAGTGTAGGAAGGTGCTGGAATAGGTTGGCCAGGGAAGCTGTTGATGCCCCTCCCTGGAGGTGTTCAAGGCCAGGTTGGATGAGGCTTGTGCAGCCTGGTCTGGTGGGAGGTGTCCCTGCTCATGGCAGGGAGGTTGGAACCTGATGATATTTGAGGTCCCTTCCAACCTCAACCATTCTGTGATTCTGTGATCCCAACAAATCTTGGTTGTGCCCTGTAATAAAACAGAGCCCTGAGGTGCTGTTAATTATAAATGAGACATCCCTGACCTTGTTTCTTACTTTCTTGGCTCCTGCTCCCTCTGTGCTGATGTGACCAATCTTGAGTTTTCTCCTCTACTTTTTGTACACCTCCATGTGTGCTGGAATGATTTTTTCCCCCAGCTTTGCAGGGGTACTGAGCAGTCTACATTGGAGCCTCTTCTGAATGCCTCTTCTTGTCGAGTTGCTCAGGAGCAGCAATTCATCCCTACTTTTTGAAAATCCACATAGTTCCCTTTCCTATAAACTTCCAGAAAAAGCAGGTGGCTTTTTTTTTTTCTTCTTTTCATTCACGTTTAGTATTGCAAATAGTTAAGACAAAAGTGGAGTTGGGAGCAGTGCAATGCATTTATGTATTGAAGGGAGAATTTAGCTTTTAAGAGGTACTGGGTGCTAGAAAAACAAACTCCCCACTTCAGTTGCTGTAGCATGTTTGTGCCATCTGTACTACAGATGCTAAAGTGTAAATTTGGCTTCCTCTAGGAGACATGAGGCTGACCATGTGGTGGGGACAGCTGCTGGGAGAGAAGGGGAGCTTTGAAACTAAATAGCAATCATATTATTATTTTTCTAGCTGCTCATGGGTGGGACTAGAAGGCATCCAAGCTTTGAGCCAGCTTTGCTGTGTGGTGTGGAATTATTTCTATCCGTGTAATTATCCTCTCACTACCTAGTGTCCTGATGTAACTTAAAAGAGGATAATTGGAAGCATTAAGTTAAAAATGAATCAGAAAGGTGCCTTGGGGTTGGGTGCTACTCCTCAGGTGGTGTAATACAAGCTGTAGAAAGGCTCAGGATAAAGCTGAGGTGGTGTAAACTTGATTGTCTGCATGTAATGGTCACCTTACTTGGTGTGATCATGCTTCTGTAAGTGACACAGAGAATGGCTTGAATGAGATGGTTGAAAACTAATGAACCTAAATGAAATGAATGTGAGTTCTGGCTCTGGGAATCATAGCAAGAAATGGCTTTTATGCTTTAAAAAAGCTTACTGTAATCTGTTTATTTTTTTTCACCTATCAAAATGTGTCTGTAGTACCTTACACTTCTCAGATCCCAGCTTATCATTGTTTTTATTCCTGAGCTATAAAACATTTCTGTTTTTGTAAGCAGTGAACTGACAAAAGAAGTGCCAACTACCTCAAAGGACAAAGAAATATGTGATAGAAACGAAAATGTATTGCTACAGTACTAGTAGTGTAATTGTGGTGACTAAGTTTTATTATGACTTGCATCTTGAAACCCTAAAGGAAAAAACCTCTGCAGTCTTTGCTGTAAACAAAAGTAATGGAAAAATGGAGACAGGGAAGGGCAGCAGTGGGGATTCTCTGTTCTTAGAGAAGTGAAGTGGAAGCCCTGTGGACATTCTCCAACGTGGACAGACTGTGTGGAAATCACAAGGGGAGATGCTGACTAGTGAGTGGAAAAGAGCAGGGATGTGTGCAGAAAGAAGTTAAGGATAAGGGCTAAGTTAGAGATGTCAGTGTCATGGGGTGGTTTGGGATTGATGAGAAGCAGTCTGAATTTGATACGTGATAAGAAAGCTGCATTTAAGACATGAGGGAATGTGCTTCAGCAGAGGATTTAAACGGTGGGATTCCATCATTTTCCCTGCAGTTGGCATGGTTGTGAACTGTGAAGGCTGGATTAGTTGGCAGGGGAGTTTAAGGAGGGATTGCCTGCAAGCTTTTATTACTGTGTGTTGTTACTTTTAACAGCTACTCAGGGCAGTCGGTGTCCTCCCTGTCTTCCACTGCTGAGGTGTTCAACCCAAGGCCAAAGATTTTCAGAGGAGACACTTCTCCAGCCATCAGAAATGGATTTTATTCCCTTAAGGTAGGATGAAGTGACCTGGTGTCATGACAGAATGCAGACCATTTTTTCTAGAGTGGCCATGAATTTTCCTATGTTTGGTAACTACATAATCACAGTTTTATGGTCAGGGGAATACAACAAGGCTGTGTTTGTTTTGTACAGACAGAAGGTGTTGTCAGAGTTCTGCTCAACTTTTTATTTGTCCCACCAAAGAGTTTGAACAAGAGAGAACCAGAACAAGCCTCTTCTGAGCTTGTCCTCCTGCTGTACCTGAAGAAAATGGGAAAATGAGGAACTCCACCCTCTCAGACATCTTTTTGGCTTTCTTAGACTCTGAAATAAACTTCATGACATTTTGGGGACACAAATGGGATCCAGCTTGTGTTTACAGTAGTAAATACATGGATATGTGTACATGTCATGATTCTGTGGTTTGCATGTACTGCAGTAACACATTATGTGCAGTTGAAAAAGTGTTTTTATATAAAGTATGAATACATAAATGAATAGCTATTCCAGTAAAAGTCTTTGTCCAAAGCCTTTATTTCAAGGTGTGACAAATTATTCCTTTTGTGCAAAGAAACCCTCTGCCCTTTATTCAAAATGGGAAAAAAGAGAGTGCAGATAAACACACTCATTTACCACGTCATGGCTGTTCAGGCTCCTTATTCTTTATTTGGTGTGTGACAGGAGACAGATTTGTTCCCTAGTGTGATCCACTGTCACTTCACTTTGTGGATCAGAGCTTAGTTCCACCAGTACCATTGATTAGTTGGGCTTTGATGATAATTTTCAAACAGGAATTTATTGATGAGGCTCTGGCTTATCAATGGATATAATGAAACTGAAGTATGTGATTGATATTTTAAAAAAATCCCGTGTGATTTTATGTATGTGTGTAAGCAACTTCTATATTATACTTAACTAATAAACAACCTGTCAGTAAAAAATACTTCAGTCCTAAATTGGCTGAAAAATATTGACATACTAAGTAGAAACCAGTATTATTTTCAAACCTTTATTTTATAGGCTTTTTAATATTTGAATTTTCTTTAAATTTCTTCATGCTTTGGCCTGTTTAGGGGAGATATTTGTGTGTGTTGCTGAACCCCAGTTATTTGAGTGAAGTTGTACTTTTGCCTCTTAAATTAAAGCAGAGAATATGGATATTAAAGGAAAAATTATGATCAGAAATTGACTTTTGTTTTTTGCCTCTTCTAGAGGAGTCCCTGATGTTTCTGGTGCGTTTGAGGAGCATTCAAAGGCTTTGCACATCCTTGAGGATGCAGAGTCTCCCTCTGCACCCAGCAACTGCTTCACTTTGTCCCAGCATCCCCTGTCCTTCAGGCACATGGAACCTTTGGGTGCCAGCTCTGCCTCTCAGCAGACCTCTTCTTCTGGGCAGCTGCTGGTGAACAAGGAGGCAAATGAAGGCTGTAAAAATGATACTGAACAGAAGGCATCAGTGCCCCAAACAAGTGAGAATTTAGCAAAGCCCACCTCAAAGGGGGTGCCAGCCAAGGCAAACAGACTGAACCAGATGGAACCTTCTCTTACCTGGAGTACATCTGTAAAGGATGAATGTTTCTCCCGTGGCAACAATGAACCAGCTGCTGGTTTTGAGCTTTCAGAGAAAGAAAAAGGGTTTCTGAGGCACGATGTGTTCTCCTCTTCAGAAAACTCCTCCTGTAAACCAGCACTAACTAGGAATTCAGAAAAAAGGGAGGGAGAGATGCAAGAGGAAAAGGTAAAAATGGCCGAGAGCGAGTCAGAAGAGTGCAGGAGGCAGCTGGAGAAGCTGGAAAAAGAAAAGGTTCTTGAGCTTGACTTGTCTACTAGTTTATCTGATGATTTGAGGAAAGACAATTGTAAAACTTCAGAAGCACAAGAAGATTTTTCTGCTCAGGCTTGTGAAACAAGTGAGGGGATGTCAAAGGAATGTGGAGTGGGTTTAAATGCCTCTGAAAGGTTGGAGTTTGTGGCTGTTGCTGAAGAACCCCAGGGAGCTTCCCTGCACCATCATCAGAAGGAACTATCTCCTGCAGTAAGATCTGAGAAAGAGGAGTTTATCCCTACTGTGACAAGCACCAGTGATTGTGCACCTAAGCAACTAGCTGTGACTGACAGGGAAGCTCCTTCTCCATGCAGTGGGGATGCCCCAGTGGAAGCAGAACCTGGAGAAAGAAGGAGTGAATTAACTATTTCAGATTTTTCCATAGAAAGGGGACATAAAGTCACAGGAATTTCCCCTTCCTTTAACCTTGTAGGTGATGGCTCCTTTTCTGTACACTTGGCTCATCCAAACTGTCAGTCTACTCCAGGGGTACTTCTAAAGGAAAATGTTAAGGCAGAAGAACTTGGTGTCCCTGTGATCAAATCAGATATTCAGGCCTCTCCTTCATGCTTCAATGAAGTGTCTTCAGAGAACTCACCTACCAGTACCCCTGTATCTGATGAGAAGGAACGTTCACTCCAGTGTGCTCAGAAAGAAAACAGGGAATGTTTTGAGTCCTTAAAATGGAAACATCCCCACAGTGGAAGAATTCAGTCTCTCCCATCACTTAGTTTCCTGGAGAAGGTAGGGGCTTGGAATGTGAGCCAGCCAGAGGAGGTATCCCAGGTCAGGACTTCATGTGACCCAGGTGGAGTGTCCCCTAGAAGGAAAGCCTACAGTGCAATTGCCAGTTTTTCAAACAATATTTTATCAATACAAAAAAGTGGTAGAGACCCCACGGATTATGTTGCTGCTTCCCCTAGAGAGACAGGTTCCTTGGGAAATTGCCATTTGCATAATAAAAACTTGCTGCTTGTCCAACCTCCTCTTACTAGATCTCAGTCTGACAATGCAGTAAATGTTTCCAGTAGGAACACGGAAGTTACTCCTCCAGCAAACTCAACAGAGGCAGTGAAACCTCTAGAAGGAAAAAGCAATGTTTTAGGAATGTCTGAAAACAGTTTAGGAAGCTCCATGTTACAAAAGCTTTCAGTCGAGGTTGGTTCTAGACCTAGTGGTAAAGATGCAGAAAGTTATAGTAGGAGAGACAGCTCAGCCCCAAAAGTGTTTGTTCCCAGTGAAGATGTTGCTCAGCTCCTCAGAGAGGATGGAAACTCTCAAACTGATGACCAGAAGAATTGTGATAGTCTTGAAAATCAATCTCACAACCTAAATATTCCTGCTGGCCATGTCAGCATGGACAATTTTGATGATATTTCACCGGATAGTTTGAATCTTCTTGTTAGTTCTGGGGAAAGCAGCCAGGGCTCTACAGGGTGCTCTTGTGTGGTTTCCAGACCCATCTCCAGTGCAAACGATGATAACTTCATTCCTGTTGAAGCAACTTCTTTGGAAACTCCAGTGAAAGAAGAGCTTAATATTGAAGAAAGGATCCCAGTAAGTTAATTTCTAAAAAAATTTGTAACTCTTCTTTACCTTTTGCTTATGTGGAGATCAGAGAACAATTGGCTGTCACAGAGTGAGTAGGACAGAAGATCTCACAGGAACAAGACACTAGGATGCTTATGCCAAGTGCAAGGTCCTGCCCCTGGGTCAGCACAACCCCAGGCACAAATCCAGGCTGGGGGAGAATGGCTAGAGAGCAGTTCCAAGGAAAAGGACTTGGGGGTGGGAGGAGATGAGAAGCTGGACATGAGCCACCAGTGAACACTGGAGCCCAGAGAGCCAACCACATCCTGGGCTGCATCAAAAGAAGTGTGGGCAGCAGGGCCAGGGAGGGGATTCTGCCCCTCTGCTCTGCTCTGGTGAGACCCCACCTGGAGTGCTGTGTCCAGCTGTGGAGCCCTCAGCACAGGAGAGACATGGAGCTGTTGGAGAGGGTCCAGAGAAGGGCCATGAAGATGATCAGAGGGCTGGAGCAGCTCTGCTGTGGAGACAGACTGAGGGAGTTGGGGGTGTTCATCCTGGAGGAGAGAAGGCTTCAGGGAGACCTTAGAGCACCTTCCAGTGCCTGAAGGGGCTCCAGGAAAGCTGGGGAGGGGCTTTTCACCAGAGAGGGCAGTGACAGGACAAGGGGTGGTGGTTTTAAACTGAAAGAGGGGAGATTTAGGTTGGACATCAGGAAGAAATTCTTCCCCATGAGTGTAGGAAGGTGCTGGAATAGGTTGCCCAGGGAGGTTGTTGATGCCCCCTCCCTGGAGGTGTTCAAGGCCAGGTTGGATGAGGCTTGTGCAGCCTGGTCTGGTGGGATGTGTCCCTGCTCATGGCAGGGAGGTTGGAACCTGATGATCTTGAAGGTCCCTTCCAACCTTCACCATTCTATGATTGTGTGATTATGGTTAGTTTCCACTCTCCAGTCATGTTGGGAACCTGTCATCTTTTAGAAATACTAGGAAGTATGTGTTTTATGTAAGCCTAAAAAATGTTAAAGGACCCTTTAATTGCTTCTAATTTAAACTCTGATTTCAGAGTTATCCCTTTTTTCTCCCCATTGTTCTTTTAGAAGACCCTGGTAGGGTCTGCATCACTACAGACTGAATGAAATAGTTTTACACTGCTCTGTGCTCCTGGTGAATTTAATACATGTTATTAGCTCAACTTACCTTAAATACAGAAGTGGAAGAAATAACTTCTGGGTGATATTTAACATGGGCAAAGAAATGCCAGGACCTGTTCCTGTGGGATCTGCTCTAGGGGACCCTGCTCTAGCAGGGGGTTTGGACTAGGTGGTCTCCAGAGGTCCCTTCCAACCCCCACCACTCTGTGGTTCTGGGAAAGAGTTGGATGTGGAAAAGATGTAGTTTGTTTGTTTTTTCCAGGTATAGATGATAGTATCATGGCAACAGAAAGTGAGAGAAATGTGAGGATTGGTGGCTGGTGGTGGTGGAACATAAAGGACACAAGAGCAGGAAACAGTGGAGAAAAAAAAAAAGTGAAATCTGTGCGATGAAAGAGTTATAAATAAACTGGTTATAGCTCTTTTAGCAGAGCATTGATAAGCCATTTCTGATCTTCCTGATTCCTTCAAAAGATCAGGTTATAATTATCCAAACATGAGGCTGAGACTCAACTGCTGAGTAAGGAGATACTGGGCTGCAGAGGAGAGATGAACTTCACACACCCACGGATCTGCAATAATAGCAAAACCAACACAGAACTCCTTGGCAAATCAAATTGCCCTTTTTTTTTTTCCCCCTATAATACTCATTTTGCTTGTTCACTTAGTTCCAGTATCCAAGGCAGAAACTCTTGATTTTTTTGGGTATTTTGCTCATAAAGGAGCCTCTGGGTTCCTTTCCTGCTGTATTCCTGTTTGGCTAATGCAGATTTCTCTCCTCCCTTCCCTGCTTTAGGAGGGTTGGTGGGAATGGAGGGCAGATCGTGGCAGCCATGTTAAGGATACCAATAGCTGTTGGGTGTTAGAGAAAATTAAATGCAGATTTATGGTAATCATAAACATGTAATTATCTTCTGAGTAAGTGGCTGTTCCTCTCGCAAGATGACTCCTATAATCATGAGGTCTTTGGAACTGTGTTTTAGAAGCACTCTTCTCTCAGTTGTCTTTGCAATTATGTGTTGAAACAAATATAAATATTGTAGGGAGGATATTTTAAATGAAATGCATGAGATGTAGAGGTTGTCTGTTACCTCCTTTTTTTGTAGGACTGTAAATTAGGCATGTTTACCAGCCCGAGTTGTGAGGAATTCTGTTCTCATAAATCACTGACAAGGTGAAGCAGATTGTCACATATATGGCTATTAATATGTTTAATTAATAGGAAATGGAGTTGGCCAAGTTCTAGAAGGTAACTTTTTTCATTTGCTTGCCTAGTTTAGGACACAGTACAGAGGAATTGAAATTGCCTCTACAGGTGATAAAGTTAAGGCAAATTTTGATGTGGTTTTATTTCAGCATATAATGCCTGTATGTAAACTTAGATGCTCTGTTGCAAGGGAAGAATTTAATTTCTCAGGACATTCTGGACAGCCTTTGGTGGGCTCTTAGCTCCAGGAGACTCCTCCAGCTGTCAAAATACATGAATACAGGGACTGATGCAGGGTGTGTCTGCACTGAAAGTCCCTTGGATGTTGCACAGAGAGAGTTGGTCTCATTCTCATAACATTTTTATTAGTATATTGCAGGGTTTTAGGCTTTGAGTATGATTTTTCATTTGGCCTCTCTAAACAAACTGCTTGGTTTAGTGTTTATGAAGTTATACTTGGGCACCAATTTCTATATATTTGTGGTATACAAAGAGTGCTTGTGTGTATTTGTTTGTACTCAAGGAAAAGGGAAAAAGACATGTATTTTACTCTCTTTACTAAGGAGGGGTTATTGCTTTAGCTAGGAAAACTAAGTCTGGGTTGCACATGGAATTTGTTCACTTGTATGGACTTAAACCAGTGCAGTAATTGTATGCAGAAGTGGTTTCATAGCCAGGGAGTCTGAGGTGCTGCTGAAATGTCTTCATTGCTCGTCAGGCCACTGAGCAGATGGGCAATTAAATGTGACACTGCCTGTGTTTCTTCATTAAGATGTCAGCAGCAGAAAGGGATTCTATCCCTTGGGCAGTAGAAGCTTGTTCCCTACAGCAACATCATGATGTTTCTTAAGCAGCTTTGACAAAAGGGTTCCCAACTCCTGGCCTTGAAGATCAGCTCATATTGAACATGGCCTTCAGAGTGACTTGCCTGCTGCCTTCCTTGAATTTCAAAGTCTGATAAGGTCTTTGCAGCAATCATTTGGGGAGAAAAAGGTTTTTAAAACAAATCTTTGTGTTCTCCTTCCAGCTGGCAAATGGCATTTTAAACAGGTGATGCTGAAGGTTACCAGTCTCATAGAACCATAGAATAATTTTGGTTGGAAAAGACCTTTCAGATCATCAAGTCCAACCCTTAACCCAGCACTGCCAAGGCCACCACTGACCCATGTCCCTCAGCACCACATCTACACGGCTTTGAAATCCCTCCAGGGATGGGGACTCCACCACTGCCCTGGGCAGCCTGGGCCAGGGTCTTACAACCCTCTCCAGAAAGAAATTGTTCCTAATATCCAATCTAAACCTTCTCTGGCACAACTTGAGGCCATTTCATCATATTTTCTGACCTTTTCCATAATTCCTGGATCCTGTGGAAAGGGCTGTGCACTGGTTTGGGGGTACTGCCAGTTGGCATCTTTGGCATATGGTGAAGGAAAGGTCAGGAAAGCACCAGGAAAAAACTGTTGGTGGGTGTGAGCAGAAGCTATCCCCATCAGAACAGTTCTTGCAACTTATTTCTGACTTGCTGCCAAGCACAAATGAATGAGGAATAGACTGCAGGAGGTGTCAGTTGTTCTGCTGGGCTGCATGTGTCTTGTGAGGTGGCCACCACCTGGCCCTAGTCATACTAGCTAGGGGAGAGGCTGGTCATTCATGGTCCAAAGAAGGGCAGGAGCTGGAGATGTTGCCTCACATTGACTGCTTTAGTTTTTTGGGTGAACTGTTAGTGTGAGTTGAACCTGACTGAGGTTTAAGATGTTTTAAAACAAGTTGTTTGCATTTAAGGTGACAGTGGAAGCATGCAGCTTGAGAATCCATTGACATTCTGTAGGAATGCCATGTGTGGTACTGATTTCTTCTCTTTGCCAGATATATCTTCGCAACCTTGGCATTGACCAGTCTCCTGGAACTATACTGACACCCTTTGCACCCCGGGGACCCATCAGGGAAGTGGAATTTTCCCCCTCAGAGCTCAGAACATTGAAAGACTCCACGGACACACTGACCAGGACAGCTCCACAGCACCAAGGTACAGGGAGGGAAGACCTTGTGGTGTGCCAGCCTGAGACAGCACTGAACTTCTGACTCAGCTGTGAGGTTGCCCTTGGCCTGTTCCTGCCAAGGGTGTTTCTTCCCATATGATGCTCCGTTTCATTTGTATGAGTTGATCTTCTAATATCTCAAATGTGAGATGTTAACAGGCTGAGAGAGTTGGGGTTGTTCAGCCTGGAGAAGAGAAGGCTCCAGGGAGACCTTAGAGCACCTTCCAGTGCCTGAAGGGGCTCCAGGAAAGCTGGGGAGGGACTTTGGACAAGGGCAGGAAGGGATGGGACGAGGGGGAATGGTTTTGAGCTGCAAGAGGGGAGATTGAGATCTGAGGAAGAAGTTCTTGGCTGTGAGGGTGGTGAGACCCTGGCCCAGGTTGCCCAGAGAAGCTGTGGCTGCCCCATTCCTCGAAGTGTTGAAGGGCAGGTTGGATGGGGCTTGGAGCAACCTGGTCTAGTGGGAGGTGTCCCTGCCCATGTCAGGGGGTTGGAACTAGATGATCTTTAAGGTCCTTTCCAACTCAAACTATTCTATGGTTCTGTATTTGGCATTGGAAAAATAAGCATTAAAACACGTGAAAATGTTCCCCTTACTAAGCACTCGTGGTTATGTGGCATCTTCTAGCCCGTGCAGTGACATTTCATCTTTTTATTCTTTATTCATCTTTTTGCAAGAGTTCTTAAGAAGGAAATTCTTTGTATCTGAAGATAAAAGAAATGTTACCAGACTTTTTCTTCTTGCAAGAGAAACAATCCTTTGTTTCTTGTTCTTTCTGAGATTTTTTGGTGTGTTCAGGGTGACAAAAAATCAAATGCATTTTATAACTGATCAGTTCACAAATCCATCCATCTCAACATAAAAGAATCGAAATTACTTCAAGTGTTGAGTCATTCCTGGATGAAGAACAATGTGCTCAGTGAGGGTTAAGATGTTCCTCAGTGGTGTGCCCATGTAGTTTGTGTAGAATGTGAAAATGTGCCTTGCAACTCCTTCAGGTGTGTACTTTCCATCTTCTGCTGTGGCATTTGCACCTTGTGCCCAGTGGGGAAGTGCAGATCTGAAGGCTCTTCACAACAGGGACCTCTCTAACCCTTTGAACATCTGTGACTTGAGGAATCCTGCACTGACCTGTCTTTCTAAACCAAAGTGATCAAACACCCCTTTTCATAGGGGTGTTTCATAGGGCCTTTCAAGGCCCTGTTGGCCTTGCTTATTTTCTGTTATTTTTTTCCTTCTTCAAGCCTTGTGGGAGACTTGGCAGCTGAAACCACTTGGCAGTTGGTAGAGGGGCAGAGTTGTCCTCAGTGGAGATGCTGTTCAGCTGGACTCTGGACTACTTAGTGCACTTGAAAATAACACTGGTTGGGCCATGAACCAAAATTGTGTTTGAACCTCTTCACTGTTGTGTGTACCTGCCAGCTTGCATTTAAGAACAGCCTTTGCACTCAAGTTTGGCTTTTGTTTTTAAAACTAAAAAAGCAAGTAGGGGTTTTATATCCAAATGCTAAAAGTGCATCTTCTCTGCTTTTACACCTTTCTAACCAATGGTGGGAAATAACCTTACCCATAGTGTGGCCTTTGCCTTCTTCCAACAGGGTGTTTTGGAAATACTGCCCCACAGCCCCCCTGCCTCTTGCAGGGATACTTGAATCCAAGTGTTCATTTGGACATTCAAGCACCTCTGTGTCATTTATCTAAGAACATTTACTTAAAACCTAGTTTAAGCCTTTATGTAAAAGCAAGCTATTTGAGTGATAGGACAAGAGGGAAAGGCCTAAAGCTGCTCTAGGGGGAGGTTTAGGCTGGACATGAGGAAAAGTTTCTTTCTGGAAGGGTTGTCAGGCATTGGAACAGGCTGCCCAGAGAGAGGCTTCAGTCACCATCCCTGGATGTGTTTAAAAGTCATCTAGATGTGGTGCTTGGAGACATGGTTTAGGGCTGAACATGGGAGAGTAGGGTTAAAGGTTGGACTTGATCTTAAAGGTCTTTTCCAACAGAAATGATTCTATGATTGAGTGATAAGTCAGGCTTTGTATTTTTTTTTTTTATGTTCTGTATGTATCCCAAGTGGACTAAGGGATTTCTTTCAGTAGACAATTCTCATGGAAGTCTTAGTTCCAGTTACAACTTTAGAATAAGTTCTAAAAACAGTTTCCTAAATGTTTTTCAGTATTTCCATTTTTCCCTCCCTTTGCAAGCCCTCTAGCAGCTGAAAAAGTAGTCTGTACTGATGGAGGTGTTTTCTGGAGCTCTGAACTTCCTGCATCTTCTGTTTCTTTGTAGGGAAATTGCCATCAGCACTTCGAATTACCCAAACAACATCCAGCTCTGGCACTTCCACTCTCAGTCTGCCTAAACCAATGAGTTCAGAAGTTGCCTTTGATATTCTGTCACTCTGTGAACTCTCCCACCACTTCTCAAGATCTTCTGGAGACAAAGCAGTGAGTCAGTGTGGTCTGTCCTGCCACCAGCTGGAGAGAACTGCTCTGCTTTCCACACAATGGGGGACAGGGTCTTCGGTTGTCTCCAAACCATCTGAAGCAAACCAGCAGCAGCAGATGGCTTCACCTGGCTGCCATTCTGACAGAGACAGTCCCCTGCTTCCTGAAAAAAGTGTTCAAGATCTGCTAGCTAAAAATGAGTCAAAAGATGCGAGCAGCAGCCTGCAGAGCTGGACTGCCTGTTCTTTGGCTGGAGTTCAACATGAAATGGAAGTTGACAGAGGATCACAAACCTCAGGTGTAGGTAGTAAGAGAACAGAGGGTCAAGAAAGTGATTCCTTGATTGGATCTGGTGCACTGCAAGAAATACACAAGCTTTTGGCAGAGGCAGAGGATATAGCTGGCAGGTCGTGTGGTCCTATTTTTTCCACTGCCTCTTCTAGAGAAACTGGTGAGTCTCCCCCAGTGCTGGGTAGAAAGGAGGATGGCTCTGAAGGCTCCAGGTTGGGGAAAGGCAGCATCCCTCAGTGCCAGAAGATGCTGTCATGGGTGGAGACTGTGACCCAGAGAAGTGTGCAAGAAGAGGGGTCAGTAGAGAAGCCCCTGAGTTATAACACAGGCAGTTCAAAACAGGAAAAATCTTTTGAAGTCCATTTGCACAATAACGAGGAGATGATAACGGAGATGACCAAAGAGTTTAGGGCAGAAAAATCTGTAGGAAGGTCTGAGCCAGAAGGCTGCAGCAGTGTAACTACAGACAGAAATCTGCCTGGTTTTGTGGGCCTCGCACAAAGCCACGGGAGCAGTGAGGGCAGCACTGGAAGAACTTCAGAGCTGGGCAACCCTTCTTCCTCGGGCAGCACCACCAGTGTTGCAGGAGGCTTGCAGAGCATGTTGTCCAAAGCTAGTGCAGCTGGAAGCAAGGCAGGAGGCACTGGAGGGAGCGAGGGCAGTAGCAGTGGAGATTCACTAGCTGCCCATGTCAGAAACCTCCTGAGAAGTGGGTCAGGTGCACCACAACTGCTGAAGAGTGCAGATGAAGAGGAGAGGACAGCACGAGGTAATGAAATGGCTCAGTTGTGTTTTATCAAGTGTGTGTTTTGAGAATGGCAAATCTTTAGTTAGGCACCTGCTTGAGGGATTGCTTTGAAATGACTCTGAAATGAAAGGGCTAAGGATGTAAGAGGGCATCTGAGTCTGCTCCCCTGATCTTAAAGGTGATTATATTGTGTTATATTGAATTAGTGTTAATGGGACAGGGCCTGAGTGATCAATGGTTCTGTTATCTTATGTGGAACGATGGAATGGGATAGAACTGGACTTTTCTAGTCTGAGCATCTTCTTTTGCCTAACATTGACATGAAAAAGTGTTCTATCCACATAGTTATGAGGCATCTGCTGGGTTAAGAAGTTGGGGAGGGATTGTGTGAAAGACAGACCCAGGCAATAGAAAGGCACAGCAAAGTCTTGATTTGAAGTTATACAACTGTTCTCATACCTGGTGTGAGAAAATGGCAAGGACACTGCTTTCTGTTTTATGTTCTCTGTGCAGCATGGATGAAGCTAAAACTGGCCAGCCGAGCTCAGGAGTCTGTGACAGGCTTGAATGATGAGCACCAACAAAGAATAGAGGAGATAAAGGCAGAGCTGCTTCTGAGTGCCAAGAAATCTGCACTAGCCAAGGTACAAAACAGACAAACCAGCTCCTCTGGAGAGAATGTTTGAATTGAGTCAGTTCCTGGGTATGTTTCAGGACCAGCCATGGCACTTGCTGTTGAGTTGTGGGTTTTTTTTTTTTCCCCTGGGCAGTAGTTGGATACCTTGGGGGGGGGGGATGGCACACAACTGAAGATCTTCTGAAGGAAGGTATGAAGGACAGAGATGTGGTCAGTGATGGTGTGGTGGGAGAACTGGTGTTATTGTACACGCAGCTCACAGTTCTTAGTTGGCTTAATGAGTTCTGCTTTTCACAAAATATTTATACATGTGCTGATTGTGCCTTGGAAACTCTGCTTTGGTTGGAAGGAGTTTAGTCTGGGTAACAGCAGTGCTTGTTGTGCCTGCCCATGTGTCTGAAATGTTTACAAAGGAGCGTGGTGCTTATTTTTGAAAGGGTGCTTCAGGGAAGAAGGGGGTAAATTGTTCCTCCTTTGTGTTGACTGTATCAAAGGTAATGGGGCTTCAAGTCCTGTTAGAAATTCCTTAATGGTGAGGATGAAGAGAGGAAGATGATGGAGTGTGAATCATAGTCTGTTTTTAAGAAGAGCTGTGGAGAATAATCTAGGTGTAGTTAATGCTCATTTGGGGCAGGGATATGGACTAGATGAGCTTTCAGTCTCTTCCTTTACACAAGGAAATACTCTACTCACACTGTTCTGCTTTTACAGTGAACACCAACAGTCCAGAAAGCTTAGGAGAGTAGATGGCAAACATGGAACTTTTGGCATAGAGGGATTTTTAAATTTCATTCTGATTCTATTTGATTTTGACTCTCCCTAAAGTTCTTCATTGTCCATTCGTGGAAAGAGAGAGTGCAGTGGGCTCCTTTAGGAGAAAAAGGAGGGAAAGGCTGCAGATTTATGAACCATAAGTGTTCTGTTAGGGGCCTAAGAAAGGTGACATTTCAGATTGTCCAGAGATGAGTCTTGAGAGACTTCTGTTGAACTGATGGCACCCTCCTGTGAACTTGTTTGTGATGAAGGGAGGGAGACACAGTTGCCAAGACACTCCTATACAGAAGTTACCATTTGATGTGTAATTCCTCCATCTGTGGCCATACTGGGGTGGCTGTAGAGACCTGGTTTTTGCCTGAGCAGGTAAGTTGGTAGTACAGTATCTTCTGTTGGTAGGCTGGAGGTGTTAAACCCTAGGGTGGGTGATGCTTTTCAGTCATAAAGAGCCATAGACTCACATGAAGTTTGTGGGGATTTTTAAGGAAAGGATATGAAAAGTCAATCCAAGGCTGCAGAAATAATATAATTGTAGAATGGTTTGGGTTGGAAGGACCTTAAAGATCATCTAGTCCCAACCCCCCTGCATGGGCAGGGACACCTCCCACTAGACCAGGTTGCTCAAAAATCAGCCCTGTTGCTCTTTTTCCACTGAAATCATCAGGGTCTTTCGAGATAAGAAGAATTTCAAGAATAAGAAACTGGGAAGAGCCAAAGACTTGTAGGTGGTCTTCTGTTCCAGGAGCATTGTCTTTCACATTTATTTATCCACCTTCCTGTGCTGTTTGTACATGTACAGTTTTGGTCCCCCAGCTGAGATGGGGAGGTTTTGAGTTGCTGTTAGAGGTAAGTACAGTTTCACCATAATTAAACCTAAGAATTGAGGACATTATTACCCCACCTGTATTTTTATGGGCCCCAAAGAGCTATCTCTTGGCTTACCCAAGAGTGTTCCCCTTTTGCACCCTATTTTCTTCCACTAGATGCTGTATTTTTCCACTCCTTGTAGTTTCTGACTTGTTCAGGAAGTTCACTGAGTTGCAGCTATAAATTTGCACTGCAATCTCTTGTAGATCATATGCCATGCAGATCTTTTTTGGAAAGATGACACATAACAAGCACAATAAGACATGTGAAAGGCTCGGGAAGATGAGTTTATAGCAACTTCTGTGCTTGCTCTCAGGAGGAGGACTTGCTGTGTATTACTTCAGGCCATTGAACTGGTGCCTGGTTTAGGGAAGAGATGATCTTGGGAGCACGGGGCTGCTCTGTGTCCTGACACTATTCTGCAGTTCCTTGTTGTCCCTCTGGGTTATAGGAAATTCAGGGAGCCAAATAAGCTACAGAAAAGTGCTGCTTTGGAATGATCATCCAGACCTTGCTGAAGAAGCTTACTGCTCATGACATCTGGGATGTAGAAAGGATGGAAAATCTGTTGTGGAATGCTTCTTTATACTTTGTGACTTAGAACAACAGTGGTTTTGGCTGATTTTTTTTATTTCCAAATTCCAGCTGCTAAGGATGGTTAACCATCCAGGGGCCTGATTGCAGTAGAGCGTTTGACACCATCTCCCACCACATCCTCACAGCTAAACTGAGAAGTGTGGTCTGGATGATCAGGTAGTGAGGTGGATTGTGAACTGGTTGAAGGAAAGAAGTCAGAGTTGTGGTCAATGGGACAGTCTGGTTGGAGGCCTGTATCTAGTAGAGTTCCTCAGTGGTTGGTACTGGGACCAGCACTAGTCAATATATTCATCAAGCGACGTGGATGAGGGAACAGGGGGCACTGTCAGCAAGTTTGCTGATGTCACCAAACTGGGAGGAGTGGCTGACACACCAGAAGGCTGTGCTGCCATTCAGTGAGACCTGGACAGGCTGGAGAGTTGGGTGGGGAGAAATCTAATGAAATCCAACAAGGGCAAGTGTAGAGTCTTGCATCTGGGAAAGAACAATCCCATGGACCAGTACAGGCTGGGGACTGACCTGCTGGAGAGCAGTGTAGGAGAAAGGGACCTGGGGGTCCTGGTGGACAGGAGGATGACCATGAGCCAGCAATGTGCCCTTGTAGCCAAGAAGGCCAATGGCATCCTGGGGTGCATTAGAAAGGGTGTGGTTAGTAGGTCAAGAGAGGTTCTCCTCCCCCTCTACTCTGCCCTGGTGAGGCCACATCTGGAGTATTGTGTCCAGTTCTGGGCCCCTCAGTTCCAGAAGGACAGGGAACTGCTTGAAAGAGTCCAGCACAGAGCCACAGAGATGATGAAGGGAGTGGAACATCTCCCTTATGAGGAAAGGCTGAGGGAGCTGGGTCTCTTTAGCTTGGAGAAAAGGAGACTGAGGGGTGACCTCATCAATGTTTACAAATATGTAAGGGGTGAGTGTCAGGAAGATGGAGTTAAGCTTTTCTCAGTGGTGACCAGTGATAGGACAAGGGACAATGGGTGCAAGCTGGAGCGTGAGAGATTCTATGTAAACATGAGGAAAAACTTCTTTACTGTGAGAGTGACAGAGCCCTGGAACAGGCTGCCCAGAGAGGTTGTGGAGTCTCCATCCCTGGAGACATTCAAAACCCACCTGGACATGTTCCTGTGTGACCTACTCTAGGGGATCCTGCTCTGGCAGGGGGGTTGGACTAGGTGATCTCCAGAGGTCCCTTCTGACCCCGACCATTCTGTGGCGCTGCTTCCTCTGCTGTTTCCACAGTTGTTCCAAACAGTTGGAAAAAAATACAGTCTAGTTTTATTTATTTTTTTTAAAACAAGGTTATCTGGACCATCTTCATGGCAGTACCTTAGTCTTAGATTTGCTCTCTGCACCTCAATGGAAGCATTGTAATTTTTAATGACAAATTAAGGAAGTGCAGATACTGGTAAATTAATAAAATGATGTCCACCCTTAAGGAATCCTCTCTCAAGAAGGCTGGTGGCCTTGAGTTTCACATACAGTGCCATGAGCTCGAGTGATCTGGATGTAAGGTTTGGATGCTGATGAAATGATCTGTGTTTTGTCTCATCCACTTGCAGTGTTCACCATGGTGGTGCCTCTGGTGCTAAACTGACCTGTCCAAAAGAGTTGGGGTGAAACCATGTAAGAGGGAGCTGCTTCCTGGCATCTTGTGTGGAGTGTGGTGTGGTATTTGGTGTCAGGACCAGGGCTGGCTGTGGGACACCTGGGTTAGTGAGGGGAATCTCTGTCTGTTGTGTTGCTTTCCCTAGAATGGGAACAGCTGCTTTCAAAGATTAATGTTCCAGTTGTTTTGCTTCTGCCCCTCGTTGGAGGTGCAGTGTTGACAGATCAGGTGAGTCGTTGTCTTCATTTGCTTCAGGGCAAAATCCATTGCAGAGTTTTGATTGACACTGACAGGAATAAATTACCCTGAGCAGTAAGTTTTTCCCAGTTGTACTTGCAAGGCTTTCTCTTTGTGCTCTTAGAGAAGCAGGTTTCCTGCATGCATCTGGGGGGGGTGATGTTTTATTCACTTGTTTGTAGAGTGATCTTTAATCTCGAGGTATCTGCATTTCTTTTCTTCCACACTGCCTTCTCCTTACAGCAGCCAGGTAAGTTGCTGCAAAGATCAACTGTCAGCATTTGGGAGCTCGTGCTGTAATGCCTTGGAAACAAAGGTCCCATCCATCCCTACCTCCTGGTTCCTCCAAATAGAATCACAGAACAGTTTGGGTTGGAAGGGACCTTAAGGATCATCTAGCTCCAACCCCCCTGCATGGGCAGGGACACCTCCCACTAGACCAGGTTGCTCCAAGCCCCGTCCAACCTGCCCTTGAACACTTCCAGGGATGGGGCAGCCACAGCTTCTCTGGGCAACCTGGGACAGGGTCTCACCACCCTCACAGCAAAGAGTTTCTTCCTAATGTCTCACGTAAATCTCCCCTCTTCCAGTTTGAAACCATTCCCTCTCCTCCCATCCCTCCCTGCCCTTGTCCAAAGCCCCTCCCCAGCTTTCCTGGAGCCCCTTCAGGCACTGGAAGGTGCTCTAAGGTCTCCCTGGAGCCTTTTCTTCTCCAGGCTGAACACCCCCAACTCTCTCAGCCTGTCTCCAGAGCAGACCTGCTCCAGCCCTTGGATCATCTCTGTGGTCTCCTCTGGACTCGCTCCAGAAGCTCCATGTCCTTCTTATTTTGGGGACATGTACAAGGAGTTGCAGAAAGTAGGGAAGTGAGGGTGGTGAGCCTACCAGAGAGGGAGGGTCATGTTTTGTTTGTCTTGTTGATCTCAGCTAATCTCTGAAGACAATGAATCTGCCTTGTCAATATCTCTTGTTTGTCATGAGTTCAAAGAAGAATTTGGAATATCTAAACATCGAGTATTGAGACACATTTTTTCTGCTTTGTGGTGATTGGAGCCATTTGCTGAACCCTTCATACCTGTGGCCTTTGTTTAGTGTATTTAGTACTTTGCAAAAGGTGTGTCAAGAAATCCAGTTACGTTGTGAGATGCCAGGAGAAGGTGCAAGTTCCTTGGCGAGCAGAAACTGTACCCTGGGAATTTTCCACCTCACTGCAGTGTCAGTGTTCTGCCTCATGAATAGGCAGTGAAAGGCAACACCATCTGATGAGTGTTTTCGGAGAGCAGGGTGTGGAGTATTTTATTTGGCCTGATTCTGCTGAGGGGCTGTAGCCCGTGTTGCTTTAATTTTCTGTACCTGCTATGATGAATTGCTGTTGGGAGTTTTTTTGTTTGATGCTGGAAGGCCTTTGACAAGGTTTCCCACAGCATTCTCCTAGAGAAGCTGGTTGCTTGTGGCTTGGATGTGCACATGCTTTGCTGGATAAAAAGTGGTTGGATGGCTGGGTCCAAAGAGTGGTGTTCAATGGAGCTCCATCCAGTTGGTGGCTGGTCACGAGTGGTGTCCCCAGGGCTCAGTCCTGGGGCTGCTCCTGTTTAACATCCTTATTGATGACTTGGATGAAGGGATGGAGTTGCACCCTCAGTAAGTTTGCAGATGACACTCAGCTGGTGGGAGTGTCGATGTCCCTGAGGGCAGGAGGCTCTGCAGAGGGATCTGGACAGGCTGCATCGATGGGCCAAGGCCAATGGCAGGAGTTTCAATAAGACCAAATGTTGGGTCCTGCACTTGGGCCACAACAACCCCCAGCAGCTCTACAGGCTTGGGGAGGAGTGGCTGGAGAGCTGCCCAGAAGAGAGGGACCTGGGGGTTCTGATTGAAAGCAGCTGAACATGAGCCAGCAGTGTGCCCAGGTGGCCAAGAAGGCCAACAGCATCCTGGCCTGCATCAGGAATAGTGTGACCAGCAGGACCAGGGACGTGATCCTTCCCTCTGCTCAGCCTTGGTGAGGCTGCACCTCAAACACTGGGTGCAGTTCTGGGCACTGCAGGATAGGAAGGACATCGAGGTGCTGGAGAGGGTGCAGAGAAGGGCTGAGGGAGCTGGGGCTATTCAGCCTGGAGAAGAGGAGGCTGAGGCGAGACCTCATTGTTCTCTACAACTACCTGAAAGGAGAGTGTGGTGAGGTGGGTGTTGGCCTCTTCTCCCTGGTGACCAGCAATAGGATGAGAGGAAATGGGGTCAAGTTGCACCAGGGGAGGTTCATATTGGATATTAGGAGAAACTTCTTCACAGAAGGAGTGGTGAGGCCTTGGAACAGGCTGCCCAGGGAGGTGATGGAGGCACTGTCCATGGAGGTGTTCAAAAAATGGGTAGATGTGGTGTTTCAGGAGATGGTCACAGGGTTGTAGGGCAGATGGTTGGACTTGATGATCTGGAAGGTCTTTTCCAACCTTAACAATTCTATGATTCTTCTAACCCAGGTGTTTCTGTGATGTTGTGTGTCCAATTGGCTATCTTTTTTAATTACTAAAATGATCAGTGAAATCACAAAGCTTTAGTGATGCGTGTGTCTCGCTCAGTCCCTTTGAACTTAAACTCAGATGGTGAACAGCCATGCAAAAGAGCCATTTTGCCTCATCTGTTATGAACTGGGTTTGTAACACCCAGCTGTGCATGAAGCTAACTGATAGGAAGGAAATTTTATTCTTGTTTTCCAGCGAGTGCAGAGATTTTGAAGCAATATTTACAACTGAGCCTACTTAGCAGTTAACAACTCTAAAGGTCACAAAACGGAAGGGTTCTATAATAGATGTCACTGCTGCTGTTTAATGTAGGATCAAAACCACGTCAGCTAATTGGCTGGCACTTAAGACACATTTTTAATGAGTCCCATTAATGGATGTTTTCCGGAGAAAGCGTGTGCTCCTTGATAATGACAGAGTGGTGATTATTGACAGCACAAGTCTCTGAGTTCTGCAGGCCAGGTTTTGGTGAGGGCAGCAAGTTATCCACATAACCTGTGTGAATTCTTGTGTGTTTTTCAGGCTTCGTGGGGATGCAGCTTGGAGGCTGCTCCTGAGCGCAGCCATAATCAGGAGCTGGACATAGAGCATCTCAAAGCTTCAAGTGACAATAGATTTCAAACTGACAGACAAACAGAAGCAGTTGAGAGTGAGGAGCTTTTAGAGTCAAGTTCACACCAAGCTGTGCCGTTACACGGAGCGGATCCTTCCCATTGTTGCCTGCTGAAGGATCTGCAGTTCAAATCTTGGAGTACCCTTCAAACACCTGCCTGCAGCCAACATCAGACAGTTGCAGGTAGTCCTTCTGAGGCTGTTGAGCTTCACCCACCATTCTGGAAGGAACGGGACACATGTGCCGTGAGGTCTGCAGGTGCTTCTGGTGTACAAATGCGAGTCCATGTTCCAGCTTGGAAGAAGCTGTCTGTGGAAAAGTGTTCTGAAGAGATGGCCAAGCAAATTACTTCTATCACCTTTTCATCCCGAAAACGTTTGCAGTCACCACTGACTCCCATGGCACTTGGCAGCAGTCTTACTGGAGATGGCCTTGATGGGATAATGCCTTTGGAGGTTGACTCTGCTAGCACTGAGGAACAGAGCCATGGCAAACAACCCTGGGAAAGATCTAAAACTTCTCCTCCAGGTCCAGTGCTTCCTGGCTCAGTGTCTAATCAGATTGCTTTTACTGCAGGGAAAGACAAGCTTCATCATGTCTCTGACAGATACAGAGTTGGAGCTTATCACGAAACAGACTGTTTGTCAGATCAGGATTCTGCAAGCATCCATGCTGATAGAAGGCAGACCCTTAGTGCAAACACTTCTGATGTTCTGCCTCAAAATGTGACTGAATTGGGCAGGTGCAGTGCCAGGCTTGTGAGGTTTGACTGTAATATCAGGCTCAGTCAAGACACAAATAGACTTAATGAACCCCATTCCATAAGCTCTTACCAGCAGGAGAAAAGCAGCCCACCTGGCCACAGCCAAGTGTATGAGAGCTTGGAAGGTTCAGGTCCAGCCAAACAAACTGATTTGCTGAAAGGCCACCTTGAGTTGTTGGAAGAAAAGAAAAGTCCTTCTGACAAAGCACCTCTCGATCAGAAGGAGCTTGGGAGTGAGCAGATCTGTAGGTCTCACCGTTCCTCTGCGGATGAGATTTTATCCACCACGTCTGCATCTCCTTCATCCCCAACTAAGAAAGTACTGTCTTGTGTCCACATAACTCTTTCCTCGAAGTGTCACAACCCAGAGCTGCATAATGACTTGAACACTCAAAATGAGAGGAGATCCTGGGGTAAACCTGAAGTTAATAATCAACCTGTGTCTTTAAAAACTCCAGGAACTTTAACAGAAGCTGTTTCTGAATCACCACCTGCTGACCTTATTCCAGAAGACCAAAGATCTTCTTGTTTCCCAAGGCCCATGTCTTCAGCAGATCCCTGCCCAGTGCTTTCCTCTGGGACAAGCAGAGCAGAACGAGAGCTGGCTCTGCAAGGCAGTCAGAGCCCACAGGTCCCTGTTCTGGGATCTGGGGGATCTAATCTGAAGAATATCTTCAACTCTGTAGTTGCTGCAAAAACTGGGAAAAGTACTTCTGATGCTGCCACTCAAATAACAACAGAAAGCCCTCAAAAAACCACCTTTTCAGCTGAAATCTGTATTAATTCACAAGACAGTGAACATGCTGTTGACCAATTGCCTCTCCAGAAAGCACATGAACTTCCCAACAATACAACTTCATCTCTCCACAAGATTTCCTCTTTCCCAAGGCAGGGTGGTGAGCAAATTAGTGTCTTCTATGTCTGTGTAGACTTTCATCTATCCAAGTTCAAGATATTTATAGGTATTAAAAGCCAAAACCAAACCCAGCTTTTTGTGTGGAAGTAACATTCCTGAGATAATCTTTATATTTAAAGTTGCTCAAATGGAAAAAAAAAAACCCAACCCATAAAATTGGGCTTTACAGTCCTGTGGGTAGGGAGTTGTGTAAATACAGTTGTAGTTCAGTTCAGGTTTAGCTGGAACTGAGTTTGCTGGGCACAAGTCTGGTTGAAGAACATTTTCTGACCATTTGATTTTAGATAATTTGATTTGATTCACTGCTTAAGAGTTTTGTAGAATCCCAGACTGGTTTGGCTTGGAAGGGACCTTCAAGATCGTTTAATTCCAACCCCTCTGCATGGGCAGGGACACCTCCCACTAGACCAGGTTGCTCAGAGATACATACCTGTTTATCAAGAGAGACATCTGATGACTGATTTACTCTCTGGTCAGGGTATTACAAAAGCTAAGAGGAGAACACACACCTCATGGGTTTCTGTAGGTTAAAATAGAAAATGTGGGGGGCTTTTAAATCTGCTGACAGAGGAGTGGGACTGTTGCACCCTGGTTTCCCACAGTTGTGTAGTTGTCAGTATTTTTCCAGGGTTCCAGGCTCTCTATTCTCAAGATGTTGAAAGTAATGTGAGTTCAGAGAGAAGATTATTTTCGTAGAATCATAGAATCATAGGGGTTGGAAGGGACCTCTGAAGGTCATAGAGTCCAACCCCCCTGCTGCAGCAGGAGCACCCAGGGCAGATCACACAGGAACACATCCAGATGGATCTTGAAAGTCTCCAGAGAAGGAGACTCCACAACCTCTCTGGGCAGCCTGTCCCAGGGCTCTGTCACCCTCACAGCAAAGAAGCTTTTCCTCCTGTTGAGGTGGAACTTCCTGTCTTGCAGCTCAGTGTCATTTCCCCTCGTCCTGTCACAGGGCACCATTGAAACATGAAATATCTGTTACATCAGAGGGCAAAAATATTTCAACTCTCTGATCACCTCATCTCTTTGCTATTAGAGGTCAGCTAATGTTCTGGTCCAAACATTTGCTGGAATTCTGTTTTGACAGCATGTTCTTCTTATTGACTTGGGAGACAGATCCATGCTCATTTAAAATTATGTTGTTAAACACAGATCACCTGGGAGCTATGTGGGTATGTGAGTCACAGATCTAATTCTCAATAGGTAAGCAAGCTGTTTTTTCTAGCTAAGCAACAGTAAGGGGTTGGGGCTGTTCAGCCTGGAGAAGAGAAGGCTCTGAGGAGACCTTAGAGCACCTTCCAGTGCCTGAAGGGGCACCAGAAAAGCTGGGGAGGGATTTTGGACAAGGGCAGGGAGTGAGGAGATAAGTGGTAATGGTTTCAAACTGGAAGAGGGGAGATTTAGGTTAGATATTAGGAAGAAATTCTTTGCTGTGAGGGTGGTGAGACACTGGCCCAGGTTGCCCAGGGAAGCTGTGGCTGCCCCATCCCTGGAAGTGTTGAAGGGCAGGTTGGATGGGGCTTGGAGCAACCTGGTCTAGTGGGAGGTGTCCCTGCCCATGGCAGGGAGGTTGGAATGGGATGGTCTTTGAAGGTTCCTTCCAACCCAAACCATTCTATGATTCCATGAAGCCTTCTAACCACTGGGAGGGGTATTCAATAATGAAGAATTGCAATTTATCTTCCTAAAGACTAGGGTGTTTCTCTGAATTTACCACAGTGAGCATCTTCAGCAGTCTCTTTGGGTCCTGATTTGTTGCTTTTATTTTCAGTTGCATTGAAGGATTGAAGCCTGACTTAATTAATTGCTTTTTCTTCCATCCCCACAGATCAGCCCTTATTGCTGCCATATAAGCCTTCTGGAAGTACTGGGATGTATTATGTCCCTTATCTAAAGGCAAGATCCAAAATGTCTCCAGTTGAGTCAGAGACCAGTGTTGAGAGCTCTCCCTCAGGTACCTGTTTATCTTGGGTCTTCCAAATGCAACAGGATGGTTGTAGTTCCTGGCTCCAAATGTCTGTCATGTGCAGAGCTGTCTCAGTTGAGCTCAGAACTTTCCTCCTAGCTTAGAGGAAGGGCATTGATTGTAACAGAAAAATGTCTTTGTTCATGTTCACTCCACTTTAGAGCACAAAGATGGGCGAGTCCTGACCAAGGGCTGTGGTTTCCATTTCTTTGATGAAAGGGATGTCAGAACTCCATTCTGGCAGAGAAAAGAAACAAGGCTCAGTGCTCTACAGCATGGCAATTCTTTACTTTCTTCTGCGAATTATTATTCAGTTTGGACTCTTTCATATCTCTGCCAGTTCTCCTTCCTTTTAGTTGCCTTATTTATTATATTCCTTACATTCCCCTTCTTTTATTAATTTGGTATGTGTGCATTCTGAAGGATCTGCATAATACAACACATTTCAGCCAATAGCTTTCTCAGTGCTGAATTTCTTTCCTCCTTCTCAGAGGTTTCCAATGTAGAAAGCCTTTCTATAAACAATGCAATTCTTAACTGTGGTTTAAAATGTTTACCCCTTCCCCACATCCTCCCATCTCCCACTTCTCATTTACTAGAGGAAAAGGATGCTCTGTGATTCATCAATCTCTTTTGCTTTGCCTGCTGTTATTTTGCAGTTCTCCCCCATCCATAAAGAACACATCACTGGAGCCTTATAGGCCTTATTTGCAGGTTGTTTTCAGTCAGAGCTCTTGGACACCCAAAGTTAGTTGTAGACAAAACTAATATTGCAGAGATGTCCAGTGCCTGACAGATGTGCCCCAGGGGGAGCAGGTTGATTGCACAGTGACAGTAAGTGCACAGGTCAGGCCTGAGAGCCACAAATTGTGCTTGTAATTGTCTATGCATGTCTCTGCTCCTTACTTTTTTTTTTCCAGTCTGTCTGTTGTAAGTTGTTCCAAATGGGAGAAACAAATGTGACAGGCCTGTTGTTTTGCAGAAACTGGAGCTCGAGATAAAAATTCAATATGTGTACGAGGGAGTGCAAGGTTCTAGAAAATGTACAGCAGGATGGAAAACTAAGTTTTGGTTTCCAAACTCCCTGCTGCAGCGAGGAGTCTTAGCTCCTGAGTAGCAGCTGAAGGAAAGTGAGTTTAGTGAGTCCACTGAGTGGAACCAGGTGGTGTTGACAAGGATGATCAATCCGTTGGGGCCAGTTTAGCTTTCTAACCTTAGGAGACAGTGATGTGACAGTAAGAGAGCTCTGCTGCTGCTGTCTTTAATCTTGTGTAGAGTTTATACAGACATACTCTTCCAGTTTTTCTCCATTCTGAGCTTGGAAAATAGATATTTACATGAGTCAGTGAAAATGTCTGGAATTTTAATGTGAACAGGAGAGAGTCTGGACATTCCAAGTCCTGTGCCTGGCTTCTTAGTGGACTTCTCCAATGCTCATTTTTATCTGGGAGGGAAGGAGGAGACATCAGTCAAATCAAATAAAAAAATCAGTTAAATACCAACATTACAGAGAGTCTGCATGACATCAGAAGACATTTGTGGGCAGGAGCACAACCCCAACCCAAGATACAAAGTCATCCCACCTGCTTTTATTTACCGGGGAATTGGTTGTTTCTGCTGATTAGTAGAACAGGTAAAATTTATCTTCCTCTCAGGGAAGACCCTTGGCACCAGAGATAATGGAAACCAATGTGGAGTAAGACCCACTGCTGCTGTGTTAGTCACTACAACTGCTCACTGGGGATCAGGATTGTTGGTTGGAGAACATACTGCTACTAATACCTGGATAATGGGCTTTATTTCAGATGTTATAGTGTGAAATTTCTGTATCTATTTGTCCTGCTTCTTCAGTTTACTCATAGTTATTGCTCTCTTTATTTGCAGGGTCAAATGATGCTCTTCCTCCAACATTTCCAGCAAACATGCTTGGTTTAAGGGGTGATAATCCTCCAGACAGGACAACTATCAAGCATAAAGAAGGAATCTGCAGGAAGAGGACTGAGCCCAAGCTAGCCTGGGCTGAGGAGCAAATGGCAACTTCCCCAGGTAGTTACAATGTGTGCTTAATTTACATGTGTTCTTATGCACATGAAAGAAAGTAGAACAAATTAATGATATTTCAGGATCCATGATTTCTGGTCTCGTGATATTGCTGATAGTTTACCTGAAGGTGCTGAATTTGATTTTTTTTTTTCCTCTTCCCTATCTTTCTTGTCCCTGACTGCCCAAGTACTTGCACATCCATATTTCCTAGCATTCCAGTGGCCCCAGTGCTTATCAGAGGCTTTGTAAGGGTTTTGGTTGGTGGGTTTTGGGTTTTTTGTTTGGTTTTGTTTGGTGGGTTGCTTTTGGTTTTGTTTGGTGGGTTGCTTTTGGTTTTGTTTGGTGGGTTGCTTTTGGTTTTGTTTGGTGGGTTGCTTTTGGTTTTGTTTGGTGGGTTGCTTTTGGTTTTGTTTGGTGGGTTGCTTTTGGTTTTGTTTGGTGGGTTGCTTTTGGTTTTGTTTGGTGGGTTGCTTTTGGTTTTGTTTGGTGGGTTGCTTTTGGTTTTGTTTGGTGGGTTGCTTTTGGTTTTGTTTGGTGGGTTGCTTTTGGTTTTGTTTGGTGGGTTGCTTTTGGTTTTGTTTGGTGGGTTGCTTTTGGTTTTGTTTGGTGGGTTGCTTTTGGTTTTGTTTGGTGGGTTGCTTTTGGTTTTGTTTGGTGGGTTGCTTTTGGTTTTGTTTGGTGGGTTGCTTTTGGTTTTGTTTGGTGGGTTGCTTTTGGTTTTGTTTGGTGGGTTGCTTTTGGTTTTGTTTGGTGGGTTGCTTTTGGTTTTGTTTGGTGGGTTGCTTTTGGTTTTGTTTGGTGGGTTGCTTTTGGTTTTGTTTGGTGGGTTGCTTTTGGTTTTGTTTGGTGGGTTGCTTTTGGTTTTGTTTGGTGGGTTGCTTTTGGTTTTGTTTGGTGGGTTGCTTTTGGTTTTGTTTGGTGGGTTGCTTTTGGTTTTGTTTGGTGGGTTGCTTTTGGTTTTGTTTGGTGGGTTGCTTTTGGTTTTGTTTGGTGGGTTGCTTTTGGTTTTGTTTGGTGGGTTGCTTTTGGTTTTGTTTGGTGGGTTGCTTTTGGTTTTGTTTGGTGGGTTGCTTTTGGTTTTGTTTGGTGGGTTGCTTTTGGTTTTGTTTGGTGGGTTGCTTTTGGTTTTGTTTGGTGGGTTGCTTTTGGTTTTGTTTGGTGGGTTGCTTTTGGTTTTGTTTGGTGGGTTGCTTTTGGTTTTGTTTGGTGGGTTGCTTTTGGTTTTGTTTGGTGGGTTGCTTTTGGTTTTGTTTGGTGGGTTGCTTTTGTTTGGTGGGTTGCTTTTGTTTGGTGGGTTGCTTTTGGTTTTGTTTGGTGGGTTGCTTTTGGTTTTGTTTGGTGGGTTGCTTTTGGTTTTGTTTGGTGGGTTGCTTTTGGTTTTGTTTGGTGGGTTGCTTTTGGTTTTGTTTGGTGGGTTGCTTTTGGTTTTGTTTGTTTGGTGGGTTGCTTTTGGTTTTGTTCTTTAAGGCACTCCAAAGTGCAAAGTTTTCTTTAAGTGTAGCATGGATGCCCATGTAGAAAACGACCAATTCCCCAGTAAATAAAAGCAGGTGGGATGACTTTATCTTGGGTTGGGGTTGTGTTCCTGCCCACAAATGTGTTCTGATGTCATGCAGACTTCCTCTGTAATGTTGGTATTTAGCTGATTTTTTATTTGATTTGACTGATGCCTCCTCCTTCCTTCCCTCCCTCAACGTTATTGGGTGGCAGTCCTGAGGATGAAGGTCAGGGTCTGAGTAGGGATGAGGATTTTTGTTGGGTGTGAGAACTGCCTCTTGTTCCTGGACAGAAGAAACTTGAAGCAGGGAATTGCTGAGTGGCTGGTGTCTCTGCTAACTGCAGCTATGGATTCCTCAGGGAAGCTGTTCATTGCACTGGGCAGAGCTTTGCCACATTTGCTGTATTAAACAAGGAGTGAGCAAATTGCAAGGAGGGAATAGAATTGGGGCTGTTAATGAGGGGTGGGACCCAAAGCATGAACTGCATGATGGGCATCCATTATGGATTAGAGAGTTCCTGCTGTCTGCTGGGGACTCACAGATACAGGGTTCTTGGGAGCCCAGTTATTTTTGTAAGTATCACATAAACTTGTAATATGAAGACATGTAATGAAGCAGATTTTTATGGAGCACCTCAGTGTGATTATTGTCCTTGATAAGCAGGCAGCTCAATATGCCTGGGGTGAGGTCACCCCACAGAGCAGTGCTGGTGGATTGGTGGAATTCCTTCTGCTGATTTGAATTCTTGAATTCAGAAAGGACTTTCTTTGAGGGTTTTCTCTCCAGAATGGGGAGATTGTGCTATTTCCAGAAGATTGAAATGATTCCATAAGACACACTGAAGTTCATTATTTTATGTTGACTTTTTTGGTAAGTGTCCGTAGGACCAGTAGTTGAATTAGTGCAACAATAAAGCCAACATTGAACCTAGCTTTTCTAATGGGAGAAATAATTCTCTGTGAGAATTTATAAAATGCAAGGACATGGAAACAAGTGGAGGAAGATAAAGTGCTTTTCTTCATTCACTGGGGGCAACTCAGAAGAAGAATACTGGGTCATGGTGGTAGAGCTGAAGAAAGAGTGTGTATAAAGAAGTGAGCTCTTCAAACAACAATCTGCAGTAACAACCACAATGACATAGAATCATAGAATCCCAGACTGGTTTGGGTTGGAAGGGACACTCAAGATCATCTAGTCTCAACCCCCTGCATGGGCAGGGACACCTCCCACCAGACCAGGTTGCTCCAAGCCCCATCCAACCTGCCCTTGAACACTTCCAGGGATGGGGCAGCCACAGCTTCTCTGGGCAACCTGCATGTTGGAGCAGAGATCAGTGGACACCTGTCCCTCTGAATAGCCTGGATAAAAATGAAGGAGGAACAAAAGTGTTAATATAAAATTGCCTAATTTTTCTGTAACTGTGATGGTCTAAAGACACAGGCAAGAAAAGAGCTGTAAGTAGAAAGAGCCTTTTGTTAAACTAGCCAGTACAGCTGGATTTGAAGCAAGCTTTCTGAAGAGACTTGCATGTCTAAAACCTTCTCTGACTTCTTCAATTATATTTTTAGATGGTCTAATAAAAGATTACCTCTGCCCACAGAGCTTGTCTAGAACCTAAAATTATGCAAGTTATGTATTTTTTTTAAGTTTCTCTGTATAAACTTGTTTTTATTTTTTGACTGTTTGCATTCCTTCCATTTTGCTGGTAATTTTTAAAAGTACAGAAATAGCAAAAATTCTGCCTAGTATTCCCAAGCCTCATCTCATTTGTCAGGAGGATGTGGAAGAATCTTCTTACAGGAGGATATCAACATTGACCCTGGTTGGGAATTCCTCCAATTGCAGAGTTAGTGAGAGGGGGTCTGGGTGTGCTAGTGGTGATCTTGACATTACACTGAAGTGTCTGTGTGTTGGGAAGGGAAGAGATGTGTAAAATGTAAGGAAAACAAGTGACCAAATAGAATAAAGACATCAGGAATAGTGTGACCAGCAGGACCAGGGAGGTGAGGCTGCACCTCGAGCACTGGATGCAGTTCTGGGCAGGCACCACAGGACAGGAAGGACATGGAGGTGCTGGAGAGGGTGCAGAGAAGGGCAGCTAGGCTGATGAGGGGTCTGGAGAACAGGTCTTATGAGGAGAGGCTGAGGAAGCTGGGGCTATTCAGCCTGGAGAAGAGGAGGCTGAGGGGAGACCTCATTGTTCTCGACAGCTACCTGAAAGGAGAGCGTGGTGAGGTGGGTGTTGGCCTCTCCTCCCTGGTGACCAGCAATAGGATGAGAGGAAATGGGGTCAAGTTGCACCAGGAGAGGTTCATATTGGATATTAGGAGAAACTTCATCACAGAAAGAGTGTTGAGGCCTTGGAACAGGCTGCCCAGGGAGGTGGTGGAGGCATTGTCCCTGGAGGTGTTCAAAAAATGGGTAGATGTGGTGTTTCAGGAGATGGTTTAGTGGTTAAGGGTTGTAGGGCAGGTGGTTGGACTTGATGATCTGGAAGGTCTTTTCCAACCTTGATGATTCAATGATTCTATGAATTGTGACCCTTACTGAGTTTATCCTGCATCCCTTTTCCCATGTGGAATTGAGGTGTTAGATAAAACATAGCTGATGATTGTAGGCATTTGCCTCCTGGGGTAGGGAGAGGATTGGTCCTGGGACTTGCCACCCTTTAGCTGAATCAGTGGCACAACTTGCACAAATGAAGAAGGGAAGACCTGGTTTCCAGTCCTGTTTCCATCAGTTGGTCACAGTCATGGAAACAAGACTGTTGAAAACAAAACAACAACAATACACAGAAAACAACAAATTTGGAATGAGTGTTGGAGAGTAGAGAAGAACGAGCATGGGTGTGATTCCTGCTGATAACAGGGCTTGCTGTGTGATTCCTGACAGCTCTCCATTACCCAGTCACTGGTCTTACCAGTAGTAAATGGGCTGTTCTTTTTTTGTATTAACTTTTAATTGATATTACAGCTTTTAGTTCTCCATAAGGCATCTTGAAATGATAGCCTTGACTAAAATGGTGTGGAATACCTTGCAGTAAGTGCAGGGGCTGGAGAGAACCTGCCTTTGTGGATTGTTACATAATTCAGGCCATTATGCAAAGAACAGTTTTACTTTTAAAAATTTGATTATTAGGGTTTTGGGCTTTTTTTTTTTACAGTACATTATTACAAAGTCTTTTCTCTTGGGGCATATTCCTGCTAGCACATCCTGCATCCATGCTTCATGCATGTCTGTTAGCAATGAGTTTGCAGTTGGATTTCTGCATGCAGTCCTTGGTCATTGTGGAGAGTAACATGTTCTGGGGGGATTTCACTGCTGCTTGGAACCAAGATGTGTCACCTGAGCTTGTAAGCAAGCAAGGCTAGACTGTGGTGTGCTAGCAGAGACAGTTCTGGTAGCTGTACATGGGGTGGCATTGGTTGTTTTGTTCTGAGGTAGTTGAGAGTGAGAGAATGTCCAGGCATAGCCTTAGGGGACACTTGTACTCCCTGGGCATTTGTCTGAAAAGAGGGAAAATGAGTCACAGCTGCCTGTCCTGAGCCTTCCCTAAATATAAATAAGGACTTAGTCCAAATTTTGGTCAGGGTCGTTACCTGTGGGGTGCTAGATTCCTCCTTCAGATTCAGTTGGATATCATCTTCTCTTGGATTCCATCTTGCAAATGATGGAAAATATTATTTATATACTTCTAATAACGCTGAGGCTTCACGTTGAAGTTTGTTGTGTTTCAGGACTGGTTACACTGATTCCTGCTTTTGATTGGGAAGTGTTAGGATGAAAAGCATCCTCTAAAGATTTGCTGTTTGCTACTTGCTTCCCTGTAAAGAAACAAAATTTTTAAGTGTTTTCTTCTCTTCCAGAACACACAGATCATTCGAAGTCTGTAAAAACCACTCATCCAGTCTTCAAATCTGCAGGGCTCTACCTTCAGCACCCAGTGCCCATGGGTGAGAGCTTCTTTCTGTCTAACAGTGAGCTGTCAGAAGACAGTTCTGGTCTTGGACATGCTGGACCTTCCTCAAGAGCTGTCCCTCAGAATCAGAAAAGAGCACGTCGTCATCAACGTGTTTTCTCTCTTCATCGTAAAAAAGATGGTGACAAGGAGTTCTTTCCACTCACTGCAGAAGCAGATGACAGCAGGAATGAGGAGCTGGATGTTAGCACATCTTTGGGGAATGAAAGGTTGAGGAGGGAGCTGCGTGGCAGAAGAGAAGCAGAACTAAAGGCAGCTAGGAGTTCTCCTTTGCCATGTAGCCAAACAACTCGCCTTAATGAGCATGTGGAGAAAGAGCTGCCAGCCAGGCAGAGAACCCACTCCAGTGGTAGCTTAGATGAACTCTGGATCAAGTTCTTGGAGTGCCAGAAGAGGCACCAGCACCATGATTTTAGGAGAAATGGTGAGCTGTCCTTGGTTGAACGCCTCGATCGGTTGGCCAGGCTCCTTCATAACCCCGTGAAGCACACACTGATGCCCATGAGACCTGGAAGGAGTCCTTCTGAACAGAAAAGAGAGGGAGGAGAACAGAAGAAATTACGACTGCCAGAAAAGGTCACATCTGAAAGTACCTTGGAGCCCAATGCAACACATGTCAAAGAGAGACCATGTATGACCCCTGATAAAAATAGGCTGGCTGAGCTCAGGACAGATAGGTCAGGAGAGAAAATTATCTGCCACATGAATAAGATTTTGGAGCACCAGCAGTACTTGGAAACTCCTAGTGACACTTCCTCAGAGGCAAGGCTTAGTGCAGGTCATGGCACCACGATCAGTTCCATCACCTCAGAATCAGAGGCAGTGACCCTGACAGAGGTGGAAACTGGTACCCAGGCTGAGGTGAGCAGTTCCATTTCCACCATTGACACTGCCAGGCTGATCAGGGCTTTTGGGCACAAAAGAGTGAGGGTGTCCCCAAGACTCTTCCAGCTTTACTATACCATCAACTCCCAGAAAAGTCACCCTGAGAAGTGGGACAAGGGAAGTGGCAAAACAGAGAGTGTGGAATATCCAAAGGTTGCTTCTGAGAGACACAGGAGAAGGAAAGAGATCCAGGTATGTGGTCAGTTAGACCAAAAGTCTATTTTAACTGAGCTTAACAGGAAGTCACAACCTGCTGTACAATAATTTGTACAGTTTGTTACTTGGAAAGTCATTTAACATTTCCCAGAGAGTGTTGTTTATATGATAGGCTTCTGTCTTTGACCTAAGTAGCTCAAACAAGTCTCTGCCTTTCCAGAAATAAGGAGATCAAAATATCTTAAAACATCAATTGGACTTTCTTTCCCTTTGTTCTTACTTGACTCTTTTCCTTGGTTTGTCTTGAGAAGCCAGATCCTGCTGTAGCAGATTCCTGGTTACCTGCAGATTCTGTGCTTGAGCTGAAAAAGCAGTGGTGGGGAGTTGTGGTTATAGATTTTGGCTGGACATTGCTACCTGAATATCTCTGGGCAGTGATAAATACTTCATGAAAGTTGGAAATACAATTGGAATTTTCTAACTGTTTGTCTATTTTAAATGTTGGAATTATTTTGTTCTGCTGAGTATTGGTTGTAAGTATCATGGTATCATCATTCCGGTTGGAAAAGACCTTCAAGATCATCAAGTCCAACCACCACCCCAGCTCTACCACGTCCGCCACTAAACCCTGTCCCTGGCACCACATCTGTCTTTTTAGATGTCTCCAGAGATGGTGGCTCAACCACCTCCTCGGACAGCCTGGATCACTAAATCCAACTCTTGTCTCAGAACAGGTCAACCCCAAGGTTCACACCATGTCCCTGAGGACATTGGCCAAATGTTTCTTGAATATTGTCAGGCTTTGTGTCATTACTGCTTCCCTGGGGAGCCTATTCCAGTGCTCCACCACCCTCTGGGTGAAGAATCCCCTCCTGATGTCCAACCTAAACCTCCCCCTGCACATCCTCCTACCATTCCCTCAGGTCTTTTGGTTTCTGTATTTGGCAGTTTATGTGTGTTAAGAGACCAAGTCGTGTCCCTAAGGATTCTGTCTGAAAAGTCTGGAGTGAAGCTGTTTTGAAGTGGAGGAAATCTTTCTGATCACTGCAGTTGAATTTGGCCATTGCCCTTTGGAGGAGAAATGAAAATGAATTTCCTGCAAACGAGCCTTGGCTTGGGTGATTGTAGTAGGGACTGACAGAGTTCTGGTGTTCTGTAGTATACATTAATCCTGAAAATCCAGGAACAAGTGAGAAATATTTCTTGTATTACTGGAAGAAACTGGTAGACTCATAATTACTAATAGATCTCATTGAAATGAGGTGGCTTTTTTTATTTAAATAGAAACAACTGGAACTTACTCTGCATCAAGTAAGCTCAGGAATGCATGTCTGGGGGAGTAACAGTCTTTTTCAAGACTGAGAATGGTTTTGAACATATTTTATTGCTATTTTTATTTATAATACTTCTTTAAAATTGTCACAAACTTTGCAACATGGAGACTGTTAATCAGAACAATGACCATCCAACAGTCAAATCAGGATCAAACATTTCTTGCGTGGTTGTGGTATACAGGAGGTTATTTTATTCCATATTCCATTCATAAGAATAACCTTTCATTGTCAATTTGGACCTTAAAAAACACCACCTAGTTTTCTGCCTGTTAAAATCCCCCATGGGATAACTGAGTTCATTAATATGGCTTTAGAAAGTATTACCTTTTGTCTGCTGATGTCACTTTCTTTAGGAAAATAACTCGCATAACTCACCTCAAATAAGGATTGAGAGAAAATCAACGGCAAAACTTAATTTTAAAATCCAAATGTGGGTAATTTCTGTGATGCTTGGCAGAACAGAAATCAGTATTTATTTTTTCTGTTCAGTTGCAAATATCTGTGGTACAGAGACTACTGTATGAATCCTTCAGGCAAGTCCTGCATTTTGTAGCTCAGGTTTTTTTATCAGAGCCTATCGTCAGCTTTGCTTCCAGAAAACTTGGTTACAGCTTTTTTTATTTATAGATGCTGAACCCATCCCAGAAGGTTTTTATCTCTTCCAGTTTCTGTTCTTCCTCAAGCACTCTTCAAGCTGCCATCTGGTAGCAGGTACAAAGCTAAAGGTTGTGCTATTCAGTTGCTGAAGGGCTTTAAAAGCAGGGAATATTCTAGTCCCAGTAGGAATGTGCATGTCAATATTCAGCACTGAATGGCTGCTTGTATTTATTTTTGTGGGCTGATCTGCATGGAAATGAGTTACCTGGGATTTTTCTTTTTCCTTTATGCTCTCTCCCCTTTTGCTGAGCACATATTTGAATTTGCTGCTGTTTTCTGGAATGAGAGACAGGTCTACTACATCTTTCTGGTGCACTCTGCTAGAGCTGGAACAGCTTTATGAAACTAAACCCCAGTCAATATGCACGAGAGGAATAATTGCCTCTTTTTAATGTTGAAAGGAAATTATCATTGGCATTGAAATGGTGAGAGCAGAGGTTCAATAAAAAGGTAATAAAGAAGCCTCTGTGCATTTCCATTGTGGTTAGCATGAGGAGTTACAAACAGGATACTAATTGCTATGATCAAGGCAAAAAAAAATAAATAAATCTGTTTCATAATTAAAAATTAAATTCAGTGGAGTTGCAGAGATTGGGCTGTGCTGCACTGTTGGCTTCAGAGCCTGGGGAAGCACTGTCAGTTAATTGCTGTTAATGAAGCACTAACCTGCTCTGGATTTTATCTAGCCAAAAAGCTTGTGGACAAGATGCATTACCCTTGGTGAGGATATTCCTTTGGAAAAGGCTGGGAGGTTATAATGTGCCATCAAATGGAAGCTAATTTGTTGTGGCAAAGTTGTGCTGCTGACACCCCTGCAGCTGGAACATCTGCTTGTGTGAATGGTGGAGATGTGAAACTAGCATTTGGCCTCAGCTGTGCTCTTGCCATATGTCTTTTATTTCTTGTTTCTGTTGAGTTTGATTTTCTCCACCTGGAGGACTTTGTGTAATGAGAGGACGTCCCATGTTTTGAAAGGACTTTGCTCTTCCATGCCAGTGGTACAGAACTGGAGTTCAGGGGGAATTTACAAAGCAACACATTAACCTTTCAAGACAACTTGTCCCTGCAGCAAACCCAGCAACCTTTAAAGGCTTTTGGTTTGAGAGGGCAGGAATGTAGGATTCAATTTAGATGTTTATTCTCTGTCTTTCCAAAGCAGAAATACTTCACACTTTTCAGTCTGTCTTGAAAATACAGCCAACAAAATGGTCTTGCCACAGCCAAGGGTTTTCAAAGTCTGCCTTGACAGGCCAGGGTGATGACTATAACTTTTTTTGCTGTGTAAAACCTTCTTTCTGTTCCTTTCAGTTAGCATTTCAGGAGTTTTTATTCTCTTGCTTGTGTTTTCTTTTTCTGTAGCAGGTATTTTCCCTTTCGTTGGATTCAACTTCTGCAAGCAGCAGCTCCTGGGGGCCCAGCCCTGCTCTGAGGAACAAGCGACGGGCACGGATGCTAAACAAAGGCATCCAGGCAGGTGAGCTGTTGAATTCCAGGCTCTTCTGTATTTGCTTCTGCCTTTCCCCTCTTTGGAAACCCTTCTCCAAAGTCTGCTGCATGGTTTTGGTGATGGGTGTGTATGCACAGCATCCTTCAGATTCACTGCAAATGCTTTTAGAGGGAGTGTTGATGTTAATTGAAGTGAGCATTTCATTTCCCTTCTTGGGCTGCATGAGTAGTAACCACTACTTATGTGTGAGTTTATTAACCTAAGTTTCTGATCCATTTCAGTAGTGTAGGTGAACTACCTGTGTTTTTAATATGTTTTATCCACAAGACATCTGTTACAGAACGTTAGGCAACTGCAGTGTTCCATGTTCTTCTCTAATATTTTGGGTGTTATATTCTCTTTAAAGCATCAGCTGATCCTGGACTGGTGCACTTGGGTTCTTCTGGTGGCCATTATCTTGCTTTCATTTACACACCAAGTTCCCATCATCAGCTTGAGTAATTCATTCACCAGACATATCAATTATTTATTTATCACTGCTTTTTTTCATCATTTGAGTGGATTGAGCCAGCAAAGTATTTTCATGGCTCGTTTTCAAGATGGTGTTATGACTTCTTGAACATGAGTTGACACCTTCCACTTTAAATGCTTCTGTTAAATATTGGTAGTGCTGTTGGCAAGCCAATCTTCTGTAGCTAAAACATAGTTTTGGATGGGACACAGGATGTAAAGAACAGGTCCAGAAATGCCTGCAGTTCATTTATCCAAAATGTAAAGCTGTGTCTTCACCTGCCAGTGTGCCTTTCAGCAGCAGATTTGAAGAGCTGACTCTTCAGAGAGTCAACTCAGGTCCCCAGTAAGGGGCAAGTTGGTTCAGGTTAAATTTTATTTTTAGATATATATAAAAAATATATAAAAATATGCTTGTTTTGCTGGGGGTGCTTGGTTTCCCCCACTTTAATGTTACTCAGATTATCATATAGTAACAATCCTGAGTCTCCTTAAAATCTCCTTGAATTGGAAGTGGGAATATCAAAGATTTTCCCTTTTGAAGGAAGGATTAAAAAAGTGACCCTTCAGCTTGAGAGTACAAATTGAGGGTCAGCTCCTGAAGGATGCATGTTGGACAGGCTGGTGTTGAAGTGCTTCCAGCTGCTCTGGAATAAGATGTTGCTGGTTTGTTTTTCAACTGCAGGAGACCTGGAGATTGTGAACAGCGCAACTAAGAAAAACACTCGAGATGTTGGTGTGACTTTCCCTACCCCAAGACCTAGCCAGCCAAATCAAGGGCCACAGGAACCCTGGCATCGTGTTGATGGTATTTTTGGAGAGTCAGATGGTATGGTCACAGATCATCAGGCAGCAGGAAGCAAGGAGAAGCAGAAGGGGCAGCCAGGCAATTTTTTTGTGGAGAGAAGGATGAAAAGGAGCAGGCTGCATTTACCACAAGGTCAGTCCAAAATATACTTTCTCAGCAGACCAGAAAAGCTGTGCATCTCAACAGCAAGCAGCAAAATGTGAGGAGGATTAGCCAGGACACAGAGTAGTCTGCTACTAGCACAGGCAGTTCTTATTCTGTTTTTAATCAATGAATTTTAAACACTATTTCAAGGAAGCTCTCTGTTGTGATGGCATTTTCAGTCAAGCTCTTAGGTGCAACCTAGCCAGTAAAGGCAGTAAATAGGAAACAATGAATAAGGCAAAGAAAGATGAATGAGATGGGAATCATGTAGATACTTATTTTGATTTTCAAGGTATAAAAGGTTCTGTTAAGCTCTGAGTAACTGGTCACTGTATGTTGTACTTACTGGTTTTAATTTACTTACCAAGGCTTCAAAGAACGAGTCCTTTTTTGGGAGTACTTGAGGGAAGATTGTGGTTCCAGAAGAACTGCTTATCATCTTTTATCTAGAGTTGCATTTTTGGGCTGATAGTGTAGCCTCCTGACTTCTCTTTTTTTTTTTTTTTTTTTAACATTTCCTCTTAGTCTTCATAATGTCATGATTAAATGTTTGGGAATGTTTTCCCTAGTTATCATTGTCGTTGTTGTAGGGACAAATCATCCTCTCTCATACTGGTTGAATTTAGAAAATGTAGAATATCTCTTCAGAGTACTAGCTGATGTTTTCAAATCCCATCATGTATGTAAACTGTGAGTAATCTAATTCTTGTGTATATATTTAACATTTAGAAGATGGAAAGCATTTGGTCTTCAAAAACATATATTAAAAAAAACCCATAGGACTTAGGACAGCACAGAGGCTCCTTAAAAATGTGTAATTGCTGATAAATAAGTGTTCTTTCTGTAAAGAGAGACACACTTGCAAACTAAACCATTTGGTACCTTGTCAAAAGTGTTGTTTGAGAAAAAGACTTGCTGGTTTTCTGGCACTTGGCAAGGGAACTATTTTGAAACTGCCAAAGGTGTCTGCTACAGAGCCCCACTGTTATTAGACTGAAGTATTTATTGCAGTGTTAGGCCACTGGTGGCATTCAGGGACAGCCTTGGGCATGAAGGGCCCTAGATGGGGATGGAAAACCCATGTATTGTCTATACCATGTATTGTCTGCAAATCTTGATTCTCTTCTGGGGTCTTTTTAACAGGGATTTCATGGTTCGTCCAAGCAGAAGACTTGAAATCTGAATCTAGGAAAGAAAACCATTCCAGTTGCTTTTCTGGTCCTGGTCCCTCTTGGTTTGAACCATTGACCAGCACAAAGCCCTGGAGGGAACCTCTCCGAGAGAAGAACTGGCAGGAGCAGCAGCACAACAGTGGGGTTGAGCCAGCACTTGCTGAAAGAGCTGCTGAGAACAGGTCCTTGCAACCACTTGTGAAGCTTACCCTGCAGGTACAGGCTGCTGGGATCCCAGCAGGATCTGGGGGGTAATGCTGAGTCTTGTGGAAACACATTTTGTTCCTTTGTTTTGTTGTTTTGCCTTTATAATCAGTGGGAGTCAACATGTTATAGACCACTCCTGCTAAAAAAAAAAACACACCAAACAACAAACCACCAAAAACCCAAGAAAACAAACGAATTTATCAGTTTGGTTGTGATAATCTGGCTTTCCACAACGTGCTCCCCTATTTGAATTAATCTAATATTTTAGGGCTTAAATAATTTGTCTTCAGGAGCTAGAGGGAAATGCAGCTGCCATCATGTCAGTTCATACTTGCCTCCACACGGAAATAATGCTGTGTGATGTACAGAGGATGTGATTAAAATGGGCTTTAATTGACACAATGTGTGTGTGTGCATACACCTGCATGTGGGGTGCACACTTCAGATCAAATGGGGTCCCTCAGTACCTGTGGAAAAATACAGATTAGGGTACAGAAATAGTTTTGAAAAAGCCCATCTGCAGGAAGTGAAACTGGAATTGGTGCTAATTTAGGTGCCCTTCAGAGGTTTCTTTGAGTTCAGTTGCATCTGCTCGTGTTCCCAGTGGCTGCTCTGTGTTGGAAATTGAATGTGGCAAACGGAGGGGGTAGGAGATGGCTTTTAAAATTCCACTTCTGATCAAAAACTGAACTGCTAAAGTTGATGTGCCCACTGATTTACACAAGGGAGACTGTGATGTTACAGAATCTTCCCCAGGCTCAACTTTGTGAACTTTGCTGTGCCTTTTTTGAGAAGATATTTGTGTCCCTTTTTGCTAATTATTTGTTTTTGTTTTTTTTTACTGGCCATTTCTTTTTCTGGTTGTTGACAAACCGTTTGTTAAAGAAGGGCTCTGAGGATCCACCCCTGCATCCTTATGCAACATGTTGGATGTTTTACCAAATGCTGCTTCGATGGGATTTTTTTTTTTTGTCATGCTTTGGGGATGGCATTAGAGAATTTGATTGTCCTCTGCAGGGAGACAGTCTGGCCACTTCAGGCTTTGTTTTGTGTCATCCCATCTTAGGAGGCTCTTGCAGCACATCGCCCTGATTTCATCTCCCGCTCTGGGGAGCGTGTGAAGCACCTGAAGCTGGTGATGGAGGAGAGGAAGATACAGAGCCAGCTGCAGGCTGAAAGAGAAGAGCTGTTTAATCCCCTGGAGAAAAGAAAAGGCTACAGGAATGCAAGTCACATGCTGGCTGAGAGAGGTACCTTCATGGTTCTGCTCTATGTTCATAGGAATTAATGAAATTCCACATTAGGCGTGCTTGTACTTCCGAGAAAAGCATTACAATTATTTAACATTATTGTCCATAAGAATCCATAATTTATAAAGGAGGTCATATTGTGGCAGTGGTGTTCTTGGTGAGAAGCAGGCTTGTTCACTGTTCTCTTGTCTCAAAATTTCCCATTTAGGTTTTGTGATTAAAGAAAAGAGAAGAACGATTCCAAGGAGTGAAATGGTTCAAAGATCTAAACGGTAAGGTTAAGAAAATCTTGTGTCAGGTAGATAAGTGACCTGAGGAAATAGGTAGGAAAGATGGATTTAATTGCCCCCTCCCTGGAGGTGTTGAAGGGCAGGCTGGATGGGGCTTGGAGCAACCTGGTCTAGTGGGAGGTGTCCCTGCTCATGCAGGGGTTGGAACTAGATGATCTTGAAGGTCCCTTCCAACCCAAACCATCCTATGATTCTATGATTGTATCCACAGTCAAAGAGCTGGGCACTGGGAGTAACTCAGCTTTTTCAGTCCCTGATCAGAGGGAGGAAGGACCTAGTTAGAAAATCCAAGAAGCAAGATCATTTTGCAAAAATGGTTTCTTTAATTAAACCTGAACATTCTGCTGCAGTGTCTGCCATGCAAGCACTGCAGCAAACTGTGCAAGTGCTGGATCCCAAAAGGAGAGGAGAAGGGGGGTGTGGGTCACTGGAATGTCTGTATAGTTTTAAACATTAACTAGGTAGTACAGGAAGGTGAGGTATCATTTACACCAAATCAAAGGAGCTTTAGTTAAGAAATAACTGCCCCTAAAGGAATATGGAAGCTTTTCTCCTTGAAGAAAACCACCTTGTGATAGATTTAGCCTTATTTTTGACTCAAGTAATTAATTATATATACTGTGCACAGCACACCAGTGGGGTGTTAAACATTGGAGAGTGTGTGAAGGCATAATAAAAACTGGAGCCTGTTGCAGCTGGATTCTGAAATGGTGGTGGGGACAAGAGGAGGTAGTTTGGAAGAGTGCTTGAGAAACAGCATCAATACAGAAAAGTAAATTAGGGGCTAGTGAAGTTGTCTCTGTTAACTTGTAAAGCTACATAAAAATCCAATGATAGTGGGAGGTACTTGGAGTCAAAACAAAGCAAAGGTCACAAGTGTACCTCAAGGCAAGGAATGTTTCAGGAGCTGGGATTTCAGCACATGTAGAAGTGCTTTGTTGCTTTGAAATCTTGGAATCTATGTGCTACCTGGCCTGGTTCACAGCTTCTTCGTTGGTAGTAGCAATGGGATGGAGTGCACCTCAACTGGTTTGCAGGTGACACCAAACTGGGAGGACCAGTCAGTATGTTGGAGGGTATGTCTGCAGGTTCTAGAGGTCTCTGCAGGCTCGAGGAAAGGACCAAGAGGAATCTCATCTCAGCAATGGCAAATACCAAGTCTCTCCTTGGGACAGAAACCACCCTTCAAGGACACCTCCCTTGGCAATGTCTGAGGACAGACAGCCCGTGGAGTGTCCCTTCTGGAAAGGACCTTTGGGGCCTGGTAGCTGGTGGACAGCAGATTGAACGTGAGTCAGCAGGGTGCTCTTGCAGGGAAGAAGGCCAGCTGCACACTGTTTCATGCAGGTGGAGGGATGTGGATATTCTGTCTGCTTGGCACTCATGGGGCCACAGCTGGATCCTTTCTCCTGTTCTGGGCTGCCAGGACAAGAGAGAGGTCAACAGAGTGCACTGAGTCTGGTGAAGGCCACCAAGATAGTTGGGACTGGATTACATGGGTTGGTTTGTCCTGGGGAGGAGGAGGCTGAAGTTGAGGATCTGGCAGTGGTGCTTTCCTGCCAGAAGATGGATTTGGAGAAGGCAAAGGAAGACTCTTCTTGGGGGTGCACAGGGACAGGACAAGCAGCAGTGGTGATGTGTTACAGTAAGGAGAAATTCAAACTGGAGACAAGGAGATCAGTGTGTTTATGAAGAGGCTGGTGAAGTGCTGGAGCAGGGCCCACAGAGATGGTTAAATCTCTATCCTTGGAAATAGTCAGAAATTGACAGGATGAGGCCTGAGCAACCTCATCTAGCCTTGAAGTTGGAGCTGCTTTGAGCAGGTGGTTGGACTGTGTGACCTCCAAAGGTCCTTCCCAGCCCAAGTGATGCTGCAGTTTCACAAACTATCTAGTGGGATATGCAATATATAGAATAACCCCCTTGATAGATATGCTGGGAGACTCCAAAAATAATGTTTTACTTCAATAACCTTTGGCATTTAGAAGTATTTTTAGGGTGTTGGAGAGGTGACAGAAGTGGGAAATATGTCAGCTCTCCAAGGTACCCAACTCCACGTGTCTGAGCTGAAGTAGAAGGGTTTGACTTTGGGTCCCTTGGACTTGAGAGATCAACGTATTTGAACGTGTGTATTTTCAGAAACCCTGATTCCATAATAACCAAAGTCAGCAGGACCTCTGTGGAGACTGATTCAGGCAGTGACACTTGGTGACTTTTGTTTTCTTCTTGCTGCTGTCATGCTTAAGGCCAGGTTGGATGAGGCTTTGTGCAGCCTGGTCTGGTGGGAGGTGTCCCTGCTCATGGCAGGGAGGTTGGAACCTGATGGTCTTTAAGGTCCCTTCCAACCTTCACCATTCTATGATTCTATGCTCCAGCTCTTAGTTGGAGCTGAGGAGTAATTTATTCTGTACCATTCTTTTGAAATCCACACCTAGGAGTGCAGAAGCTTTTCCCATTTCTTAGTGAGGATATAAACAGAATTTCTCATGGCAAATTAGCTAAAGGTAATGAAAACAATTTTCAGTGAATGAACCTACAGTTCTGCATTGTCCACTTCTTGTTCTAAACATCTTGATGGTGTTTTCTTCTTTTGATTGGAGCTCTAGAAGCTATGAATGAGAGCTATGAAAGCTCTCCCTGGCTGATGCTGGCAAATGAGACAGGAGATAAAATTCAGTGCTAATTGGGATTTGGATTTGATCCTTGCTTTCTTGCTTCTGCCTGGAATTCTTGTTTTCCAGCTAACTTCTCGTCCTCTCTCCTAGAAACCTGGAAGTGACACCTAACTTGGACTGACTAAATAGCAAATGGGTGCAAACTGGTGCATGTTTGCTTCCCCTGTGTCTCTTGCTGATATTTCAGGCTGAGAGAGCTGGGGTTGTTCATCCTGGAGAAGAGAAGGCTCCAGGGAGACCTTAGAGCACCTTCCAGTGCCTGAAGGGGCTACAGGAAAGCTGGGGAGGGGCTTTGGACAAGGGCAGGGAGTGAGAGGACAAGGGGGAATGGATTAAAACTGGAAGAGGGGAGATTTAGGTGAGATCTTAGGGAGAAATCCTTTGCTGTGAGGGTGGTGAGACACTGTCCCAGGTTGCCCAGAGAAGCTGTGGCTGCCCCATCCCTGGAAGTGTTCAAGGCCAGGTTGGATGGAGCTTGGAGCAACCTGGTCTAGTGGGAGGTGTCCCTGCCCATGGCAGTGGGGTTGGGACTGGATGATCTTGAAGGTCCCTTCCAACCCAAACCAGTCTGTGATTCTCTGAAGTAGAACTTACTTTCCTGCTGGAATCAGTACCCAGACAGTTGCCAGAGGTGCCCCTCCTGGCTGCTTTGCTTTGCAGTGCTCAAAGCAGAGTGTGGTGAAGGACTTTCAGATCCTAAGAGTTGAATGTAGATGTGTTTGAAAATACTTAAAGTGCCAGCAGTGATTATGCAAAGATGTTGTACTGACTCAAGAATGGAGGAGTCTCTAAAAGAGCATAATGCAGAATTCTGTCTGTAACAAGTTTGTATTTTTTCCTATTTCCTGGGCAGTGAATGAGCATGTTAAGAAGGAGCTATAGTAGGGTCTGTCTTCCTTGAAATAGGATTGACATTTTTAAACATCACTCACTTCTACTTCCTGTAAACCACATGATTTTGAAGTTGTGTATTTCTTGGCAACCACTGTCATGAAATTAATAAAGCTTAATGATCTTAAAAGAAGATTTGGGGAAGCAGTGTGAGGAATATTTCTGCCATCTGGGCTCCCAGGTCCCTCCTTGAGCTGGTGCCACGTAAACCAGACTAGAAAAGCACGTTGCTTTTGTCCAGAGCACCTTCAGGTCAAAGCATCCCTTGCTGTTTGGCTCTGGTGTGGGAGAAGTTCAACAAAGCATTCACAGAGCAATACTGTTTAATGCTGAAAATACTAAAAAAAGTACCTAAATAGCTTAAATCAGGTTATTCTTGTCATAAAGATTTTGCTGTTGATGGATAAAGACGTTACTCGGAATCAGCAAATCCCCAAAGCAACGGGGCTGTTCCGTGCTGAAGATATTGAAGCTCTACCTTTTGCAGCTGGGATAATCACATCATCTCAATGTTATAAATATTGCTTTTGGGAGGTGCTGCTTGCAGAGCAAGGCATTATGGGATGTGGGAATTTCCGGTGTCACAACTGCTGTGTGCTCCACAGTCTCCCCGTGTGACACTAGGAGAAACCCCCAGATAGTTGTTTCTCTGATGTGGTTGGCCAGGAGCCTTTAACAGAATGTGAAGATAAAACGGAGGGTGTTTTTTCTGATGTCTGTAAGTTCCTTCCAAGACACTGTTCTTGACTTTGTGTGTTTCCACTGAAGGATCTATGAGCAGCTGCCAGAGGTGCAGAAGAAGCGAGAGGAGGAGAAGAGGAGGATGGAATACAACTCGTACCGCCTGAAGGCACAGCTTTACAAAACGGTGGGTGTGCTGCTCAACCATTTGTACTGGGACATTTGAGATGTATTTTTTTGAGGTGTCAAGCAGTATGGTAACATTCACTGAATGTTGCTTTTGTTGGGATTATTTTGCAGCTTAGAGTGGTTAGGTTATATTAGCATTTAGTCAGGGTCACAGCAGTCGAGCTTAGAGAAACTTGGAACAAAAATTCCCTGACCTCACCTGAAATCCCTCCAGTCCCTACATGTGGTGTGTGGAAAATAGACAAGGAAGCATGGTCCTGGTTAAAGCATACATTGTGTAATGTGTTGAACAGACACACAGCACAGGTTTAAATAACCACAGAAAGACTGAAGAACCCTGTGCTAGAGACTCCCCTGGGTTAAGCAGGATAAGTGACAAGGAGGAGTCTTCCAATCTTAAGCCCTTCCATGGGCACACATCTAATGATCACTAGATCATTTGTGTGCAACGAGCAGTACCAGTCATACACAACAATGTGCAAAAGTATCCTGATAAAACAGGGAAGGCCCGTTTCAGAGAATCATGGAATCCCAGACTGGTTTGGGTTGGAAGGGACCTGAAAGATCATCTACTCCCAGGCCCCCTGCATGGGCAGGGACACCTCCCACTAGACCAGGTTGCTCCAAGCCCCATCCAACCTGCCCTTGAACACTTCCAGGGATGGGGCAGCCACAGCTTCCCTGGGCAACCTGTCCTCTCTGCAAAGTGCATCTCCAAAACTGACAAGTGGGTCACGTTTTGAGCTGCTCTAGGCATCCCTATGCTTAAACTTTCTGCAAAGAACAAGAACTAAAACATGAGAAACAGCAGTTTGCAATGAAAACACTGAGGTTCTAACCTTCTTGCTCTTCAACTAAACCATATACCATAAAACATGGCCTTCTGGAGAACTCTGGCAGCAGGCAATACACTGCATTATAAGCCTCAGTGGTTTAAGGACATGGATTTAAAAAGAAAACTTTTTCTTCTGGATCTGAAGGTTGCACCAGTTTGAGCATTGCTTCTCTTTTCTGGCTGACTTGTCCTACCAGAGCTTGGATAATAAGGTCAGTTATTTGTTGGGAACAGCAGTAATTGGATTTTAAAAGTCAGGGCTTGTAATGCAATGTATTATCCAGAATACTTTCCTAATCTGATTGTGGATGCTTAACCACTGGATTTGATGCTATGCTTTTGCAGGGTATATTCAGGATATATTTTTTCAGTAGTCTGAGGAGCTCTGGTGCCTGGTACATTAAGATCTTAATGAGTCCTGGCAGTCCTTGACTTGAAGTAGCACAGTCAGCTGGAAGCAGAGAGGGAATCGGGTCAGAAGTTGTGTGTACAAGTATGGTTTTGATTGGAAGAGGGCTGATTCATTGCAGTAAATATTGTCATCTTTTTGTCTGTCTTGCTGATGCAGAAGAGCTGCAGGGAGTAGCTGGAAATACAGTGAATGGTTGGCTTAGGGTTTGGTTGATGTGTTCCTGAGAGCACCAGTTTCGAAGCAGATCTGAGTGTACATGAAGACAAGAACCACAGATTTTGTGGAATGACTCCAGAGATGACACAGAGTATTAGGAGAAGGAAGTGGCTGGTACAAAAGTGAGGCTAAAACCTTGAGTGATGAGGGTTGTATCATCAAGATGAGCTGTGGCTCTGTACCCAAACTGACGTTGGAGTGTGTCATGGTGGCAAGTTTGTGCTGGTCAGATCTGTGGAATGAATCTGAGTCTTCTTTTAATTGCAGTCACCCAGAGGAGTCCTGGTGTGCCTCATACAGACCTGGTAGGGGGCAGTTCCTTCCAAGATGGTTTGGCACATACCCAGGCAAAGCTTGGGAAAGGAGAAGGGGGCAGGGAGTCAGGTGTCCTGCTCAAGTCTGGGTGTGGGTCCGTGGTGGAGCAGGGCATAGTGCTTGTGTTCCCTGACTGCCAGGGCAGTGCTTGGGAGCATCACCTGTTCCTCATGAAACTTCTGTCCTTCACTCTTTGGATTTTGGCAGGCTGGCACTGGGCAACTTGATGGGGAAAGGCTGTACTCGTGCCCCAGCCACTTCCAGGGAGCAGCTTGGTAGGTCAAACTGCTGGTGAAGTGTGTGCTGAGGCAGCCTGTTCTGGAGCATCTGGGGCTTGTGCTCAGATGTTTTTGGCTGACTTGCTGCTGTGCAAACCCTGGTACCTGGCAGGGAGCACTGGGCAGGTGGGGATGTCTTGAACTGCCAAAAGTAAAAGTCTGAGCACAGATTCTCCTTTCCCAGCACCTGTGGCTGAACACTTTGTTGTGCTGATGGAGTGTGCTTAGATCCTGAGTTTATTCCATCTCAGCCATAATGTAGGATGGCACTGGGACACAGGCTGCTTCTCTTTCTGTCACTGATACCAAAAGGGGTAGGTGTGTAAAGGTAAAATCAGGTGTACATGCTAATAGCAGTGCAGCTGGCTCTGAGGATGGGGTTATCCAGCAGTACCATGCTGGTGCCATTGCTACAGGGCACTGAGGTTGGGTAGGAGTGATTAAAATTTGGGAATGGAAACAATTAATTCAACATCTGCACTCACATGGAGAAGTGCTGTTTGCTGAAGCATCCTCACACTGGAATTTAAAGGTATGTTAGTTACAGCTGCATAATGATGAAATTTATGGGCCAGTGCTTCAGAAGAGACACGAACACCAGCTTCTGAGAAATATATTGTGAGGAGAAAACCAGCAAAATTGTATGTTTAGTGTGACAACGACAGCCACAATGTGGGACATGCTGCTCTCTAAAGGCAACGTGTCTCTTGCCATTAGCTGTAGGGAACCAAGAATAATGATCTTAGTGTCCAGGTTGAGGGATGAGCTGAAACTGAGTTTATTTGGCTCAAAGTAAGGCCCCAAATATACATAAACAAAATTTTCTTACCCTTTGTAAAGTAAAGAAAATACTCCTAGAGGACACCTGAGAAGTAAGGGCTGTCAGTGTGTGTTCTAAGGCATTTCTGTGCCACAGAGGTGATGTGGGGCAGTGAAGTAACAGTTCTGTCAGCACTGAGTGAGGATGGGATCCTCAGGAGGAAGCACTGTGGGCACCTTAAAACTGAGTAAAATTATTGTGCTAGAACATGGCTGAGGGTTTTTAATTTTTTTCGTTGTTAAATACTGATTAAGACAGCAAGGTTGCTTTTGCCACAGAAGGCACACAGATCTGGGCTGATGTGCTGTCTTAGTATCCCACTGCTTTTGTAATTTTAATTTCAAATAGAGCATAAAATTACACTGGTCAGAGAAGGGGATGGTGCGTGCCCTTCAATTTTGAAAGCTGTGTAGTCAAGACAGATTTCTGATCTGATGACAGCACAAGGCAGAACACTTTCAACCCCAGTGATGTGAAGTGAAAATGAGTTTCATGAGTTTATCAGACACAAATTGATTCTGTTACTGAGGCTTTTCCTTTAGATGTAGCAAGTTTGTAATTTTTGTAAATAGGGAGCTTGGAGAAACCTCCGTAAAGAGGATAGCAAAGTTATGAATAACTCTACTTCCCTTTAAAAAAGATCTCAGCATTCAGGAACACTAAACACAATGGATGGGACGTGTCCTTTAGAGCCCATGCAAGACAAGGGCCACAAGGTGTCACTGCCCCAAAGGAAAAAGCTTCTAGAGGTGTGAAACTGAACTGCCCTTTACTTGCAGCTTTACACTATTTTTTAAATTGTTTGTTTTTTAATCTTCTTGGCTACATTTTCCCTCCTGTCAACAGCACAGTAGGGTTTTTTTCTGTCTTGTAGTCCCTTCCTGGAAGGGAAGCAAAGAGGAGAGAGCACCTCATTGCCAGCTGGGTTTGCTTATTAAATTGCAAAAGGGGCTGTGAGCTGGAAGGGCTCCTCAGGGGTTTTGTGGTGCCAGGTGGTTGGAGCCCTTCTGGGGCTTGGTGAAGTATTGGGGGCAGATTCTGCACAGGGATTCAGGCCAGGAGCTTTGCTGCTTTTTATACATGTGTGTATGTAAGCAGAGTATTGATATATATACAATATATATAGCGTGTGTGTGTATATATATATATAGACAGGATGTGTATACACATCTCCTGCGTGCTCTGAGCTGCCTGTTGCCTTCATCTGTGTGATGCAGAAGGTCTCATCAGCCAATAGCTGTATCACTCCCACTGCTGTTAGTAATAAATGAGTTACCCAAAGCTCTTACTTTATCCCACACTTCTCTGCAGCCACGTAATGTGTATTCCATGCTTCAAAATGTCAGGGATCAGCTGGCTGATGGAGCAGACTGGTGTGTTTCATTATCTGGATGGCAACAGGTCACACACGCAGGTGCCTGGGGACCTAGGCCAGGACAAAGCCAGTGTTAGCAGCACTTCTCCAAGATGCTCTAACACTCTGGTGTGATTCATGTCCAAGGGGCTTTGAATCAATCTTCAGAATCAATCTGCTTTTTTTCTTTCATGAATTTGTCCACTTGTTTTGTGAAGTGTCAATGTCTGGAGTTGGCAGCACCGCAGGGCAGAGTTCCACAGTTCAACTGCACAAGGCTGTGACTCTTCACACAAAGTGTTCTTTTGGTTTGTTGTTCTTGTTTTTTTTCCCCCTTTAAAATCTATTACCAGTTATTTTATACAATGCCTCCCCAGGTTATTTTTGGAAGAGTCTGCAAATAACATTGCCTTTTCACCTGCTCTGAGCTGCTCAGGATCATATAGAGTTTCATCTCTTTCCCATCAGTTACAGCTCATCCCTCCCACTCTAGTGAACAGTCCTAATTTATGCAATTGTTTGTTGTAGAAAACACTTTCTGTATCTTCCATAGGCTTGTTGCTCTTTGTAACTCTTCTAGTTTTCCTGTGCCCTTTGTAAGTGTGTCACAAACAGGGGAACACAGGACTCCCAGAATTAAAATAAAATCCCAGTATTAAGAATCAATCCCAGACTGGTTTGGGTTGGAAGGCACCTTCAAGATCATCTAGTTCCAACCCCCCTGCATGGGCAGGGACACCTCCCACTAGACCAGGTTGCTCCAAGCCCCATCCAGCCTGCCCTTGAACACTTCCAGGGATGGGGCAGCCACAGCTTCTCTGGGCAACCTGGGCCAGGGTCTCACCACCCTCACAGCAAAGAGTTTTCTCCTAATCTCTAACTTAAATCTCTCCTTTTGCAGTTTTAAACCATTACTTCTTGTCCTCTCACTCCCTGCCCTTGTCCAAAGTCCCTCCCCAGCTTTCCTGGAGCCCCTTCAGGCACTGGAAGGTGCTCTAAGGTCTCCCTGGAGCCTTCTCTTCTCCAGGCTGAACACCCCCAACTCTGCCAGCCTGTCTGCAGAGCAGAGCTGCTCCAGCCCTTGGATCATCTTTGTGGCCTCCTCTGGACTCTCTAACATTCCATGTCCTTCTTATGTTGGGGACCTCAGAACTGAACACAGTAGGTGAAAGGAGAGACATGCCCCGTGGTTACTTAGGGAAACAGTCTGTCAGCTCATGTTGAGGTGTGTTCTGACTCTTCAGAATCGTTTCTGACCATTTCCAGAGCAGCCAGGTGGTGTTCATACCAGTGAGTGAGAAACAAGTAGGCTGCTTCAGCTGCCCTAAAAGGTGTAAATAGTTTTGTATTGTCCCTTGAAATTCTGTTCAGAAAATGTATGAACAGTATCTGCATACTTAGCATTTTTAATTTTTAGAGGAGTAACACTCATCTCTCTCCCTTGGTTTTTATCTTTCAGAAAATCACCAACCATGTCTTAGGGAGGAAGGTGCCTTGGAACTGATAAAGATCTCTTCAAACGGAGGTGTCTTCTGCTTAGTGAGCTTGCAGCATGAAGGAGGTTGTGATGTGGCAGAAGATAATGCAGTAAATACTGAGGCAGTGTCTGTTTCGTGGTTTTCAATCGTGTCATTTTTGTACTCAAATAATTTTGCTGCACGTAAGAGTGAAGGATTTGCTGTGAATGACAGGTTTTTAAATAAATGGCTGTTTTTGGAAGTGCATAGCACCACTCCAAGAACAAACATAGTTTGGAAGTACTTGATTCATGATGTATTTATAACTACCTGATTAGAATAGCAGTTTTATGTATTTTGAATTGTTTTTAATGATGATTTTAAATTTTTTTTTTATTTCCTATGTCAGTGTAGAAAACATTATCATGTTTTGTACTTAAAAAACCCCCTTAAATAAATACCAGTTTATAGTAACTACTGGAGCAATCATGAACTGTATCTTTGCTGTCTGTCTGAACAACATCTAAAGAAACCAGGTCTTAATCACCTCTTACCCAACACAGACCTGAAGAAACCCACAAGGCAACGGAAAGGCTGTTGAAACTGGATGTCATTGCCACAGGTCTTTGAGACCCTGGCCCAGGATGCCCAGAGAAGCTGTGGCTGCCCCATCCCTGGAAGTGTTGAAGGGCAGGTTGGATGGGGCTTGGAGCAACCTGGTCTAGTGGGAGGTGTCCCTGCCCATGGCAGGGGGGATGGAACTAGATAATCTTGAGGTCCCTTTCAACCCAAACCACTCTATGATTCTCTTCTTTGACCACCTGCAAGAGGGGAGGAGGGTGACTTCACCTCTCTCTGGGTTTGCTGCCTTTCTGTACAGAGCACGAGAGTCTAATCAGAGACATTTTTTATGGTGTTGGGAATGTTTAAGCCTTGCCTGGGAGAATCCCCTTTGCTTCATGAGCTGCTTGCAGGCTGGCAGGGGACTTGGTTTGTGCACTGAACCAGCATCACTGTGGCAAGAGATGAGCTGTAAAGATGGGGGCTCTGGGTGATGGAAAACTGAAGTCTGGGTTTCATTGCTTGTCACGATAGGGTTTGATGTCTAAACAGGAAAGACATTGGAGAGGAGCTCAGCGGATGTGAGAAGTGGTTTTCTGTTTTCTGTGCTGAAGGTGTTCATGGCAACTGAGCTCCAGGAGCAGCTGTAGGGGCACACCCAGCCCTGTGGAGGGGGAGGCACAGCCCAGACCTTGTGCTCCCTAAGAATTTCATAGAACTTGTGGTTGCACCCCTTGGCTGAGCCATCCAACTCTGCCTGTTATCCCTGGAGTTCCCATTGGGATGTAACGAGTCAGATCTTCAAATGATGGGAAATAACATGATTCCCTTGAAGGGCAGTAGATCTACAATCCAATACACCAGACAAAGATTTGCTGTAGTGTTTTTCAGGCTGTGTCCCGTGCTGGTGGTACCACATGTTGTGAAGGCAGCTGCTGTTCCCACCCCACAGTCAAGTGTGAGAATATATCCGGGTGTAAGAGTTACCATTTATTTAGATGTACTTGTTTTATTAGAGTAGCATGCAAAAAATACCAGCCACCACAAACCCATGATCTAATGTGTTGGAAGGCTGTGTCTGGTCTCAAAAATCTGAAGCTAAAGGTGCAGGTTAAAAGTAATGCAGAATCACATGGCTGCAGTAAGTCAGCTCAGAGGATGGCTTATCTCCTTAGACCTTGCCACTTTCCCCAACCTCCTTTTACTTATTTGCTGCTTCATTAGCTTGTCCCTGGCATCAGTCTGGATGCAAGTTGCTGCTCTTCTTTTTCTCTTCTGGAGCTAGAAAGCACTTTGTGTGTTGCTGAAGCAGAAGGTGCTAAAACTTGGCTGGTGCTGAGGTTTCTCCTGCAATTCTGATACGCACGTGAACAGACTTTTCCCTTGTAACAAATTCAGTTGTGTTGGAGTGGTGACAAGATCTCACCTCACTGAGTGTTTAAAGCCCTTTAGCTTCTTAAATATGCTTTTAAGCTTTCAAATGATGGAAAAAAAATGAGAGCTTAAGGGCCCTGGTGATGCCTCAGGGGTGGCTTGGAAGTCTTCTTGCTCTCTGATGACACAGCCCATGGTTCTTTGTATTGAAATGGCCATAATGTGCCTGCACGTTGAGAACAAAAGCACAGAGGCCAATAATCAAGCAGACTGTAAATTAAAAAAAGGTAGAGGCAGCCTGTTTCAACTAGTTGGAGTACCCATCCCCATCTGCACAGAGAACCACAGAATGGTTAAGGGATCTTAAGGATCATCTAGTCCCAACCTCCCTGCATGGGCAGGGACACCTCCCACTAGACCAGGTTGCTCCAAGCCCCATCCAACCTGCCCTTGAACACTTCCAGGGATGGGGCAGCCACAGCTTTTATTTTTCCTTTGTCTGCCTCTAGTGATCTTCTGGGCAGATGTCTGAGAAGGGTAAGAACTTCTTACCTGAAGAGGCTACAGGAAAGCTGGGGAGGGGCTTTACACCAGAGAGGGCAGTGACAGGACAAGGGGTGATGGTTTTAAACTGAAAGAGGGGAGATTTAGGTTAGACATCAGGAAGAAATTCTTCCCCATGAGGGTAGGAAGGTGCTGGAACAGGTTGCCCAGGGAGGTTGTAGAAGCCCCCTCCCTGGAGGTGTTCAAGGCCAGGTTGGATGAGGCTTGTGCAGCCTGGTCTGGTGGGAGGTGTCCCTGCTCATGGCAGGGAGGTTGGAACCTGATGGTCTTTAAGTCCCTTCCAACCTGAACCATCCTATGATTCTTCATGGACACCTGCTGCAAGGCTCCAGTTCCTGAGCTTCCTGTGGTTCTTCCAACAAAACTCTTTCTTGGAACAGGTAAGGAAGAGCTGGCAAAAGCAGTGAGCAGCTTTGTCCTCTATACTGGTGAACTGGAACTACACATTTTCAAACCGTTCAAAACAAAAGAAGAGCTGCTGCCTATTTTTTATGTTTTACCTGGCTTAAAAATGTTCCCTGACTACCAGAGTAATCCCACAGTCCCTGTCATTCTGTTAGGGTTGCAGCTTGGGAGCTCCAGTGACAAGCAGCATGGAACTCCTCCTTTGGTGATAACACTGTGGTTATTTTTCCTCTGCTAAGGGAGAAGGGTTTGCTTCTGTTAGGATGGTTCTGTCTGGGCAGGCTTCAGTGTAGCAGAACGTGTGGCCTGGGGTGGTTTGCACTGGCCTGGGGCCTCACAAGGAGTTTCCACTGTGGTTTCTGAAACACCATGCAGCAAATGTTCTCTTTGCACACAGGGGGAGAAAAGCAAGTCTTGCAGGGGAGCAGTGGGAGACTGACTTTTCTCCTCAAAGGAGTGAATGCCTTCAACTCCAGATGAAATCAGGAGGAGTTGTGACTTTTCAGAACATATGAAAATGAGGTATTCTGTTACCATCCATCCTTCCCTGGATTTCTCCACGAGGGATGCTAGTGGAGCTGACTCACACCCATTCCAAGACCCTTCCTTGTTGTCATCAGGTCAGATAAAGCTCGTGCTGGGTGCAAAGCATCCAATGTTTATAGTTCTCTGCAAGGAGGCTGTTGACATTTGGAGTCATCGGTTCCAACATACAGAACTTCTTTCCAAAAACTCAGGGAATTATGCTTGTCTTGTGTTGATTCCAGAGCAGAGTTCTCTCCTCCTAATCCACCGCCATACAAAGACTTTTAGGGTAAGTTCTGCAAATCTTGGGAAGTTGAAAGAAGGCAGATTTTTTTTTTTTAACCCTACAAGAGCAGGCTTCTGTTCTTAGATAATCAGAAATGTTCTTTGAGGAGCATTTGCTATGCCCACCCCTCACAGTGGTTCTTGTGCAGATGCCAAATGCATGTTTGAGTCTCACCAACTGTTGTAGCTGGTACCTCCAAAGCTGGGAGAGGGCAGCACTGGTGTCTGTTGAGTTGCCTCTGGAAACTGAAAGCAGCTCTGATCTACTACTGTCATGGTTCATCTGTACCTTGGTCATTGCCAAGAAGTCTTTGCTTTGGACTGCCTGGAGATGTGCTGTCTGCAAACTGAACTTGAGGTGGGAAGCGTGACGGATGTGTGGGTGAGGCAAGGAGATGGCAAAGAAAAGAGGTGTCAAAAGTCACCATATATTTTAAAGTCTTTATTTTTTTTAAGAGGCTTGTTTGCCCTTCAGAAGGACCTTCTGTTTCCTCTTCCATCACCATTTCTCCTAGTTGTACCTTTGGGGCTGTAGATTCCATCCCAGTGGACCTTTTACAATAATCTGAGTCCTGTGGTTCTTGGTGGGTGTTCTTGAGTCCTTCTTATGGAGAACCATTCTCAAGCTAGAGGTCTGCCACATCAGGCAGTGATGGGACTTGAGTGGATGTTGTCTGGGTCATGTTCTGTCATGGCTGGTAACCATGGAAACCAGTTGTAAGGAGGATGTAGAAGAAAAGTTGAAGTGTGTGACTTCTATGGAAATTCCCCACAGAATACAGTCGTGTTCCTGTGCATCTGTCTAGACGTGGCCTGGTCCAGGGTGGTTGACTCCTGGAAGGCTGCTTCCCTGAAGGACTTCTGCTGCCCACCTTTGGTGGTTGTGCCTGTAGGACAGCACAACTGAACGGCTTGGAAGAGCAGGAGGCTCAAGAAGGCAATTTGCCCTGTGCAGAAGCAGGTAAGATGGTTGCTTCTACTTGTCCAGGAGAGCATCCTGGTTCATAATTCACTTTTTCTGAAATGATATTCTAAGGAAGAAACTACTCCCTGAATTGGCTGTTCATTACTCCAGATCAAACTTTAATCCAGTAAATTCTCAGCCTGGAGAAGAGAAGGCCTTGGGGAGACCTCATAGTGGATTTCCAGTGCCTGAAGGGGCTCCAGGAAAGCTGGGGAGGGACTTTATTGACATGGGCAGGGAGTGAGAGGATGAGGGGGAATAGATTCAAGCTGAAAGAGGGGAGATTTAGGTTAGATATTAGAAAGAAATTCTTTGCTGTGAGGGTGGTGAGACACTGGCCCAGGTTGCCCAGAGAAGCTGTGGCTGCCCCATCCCTGGAAGTGTTGAAGGGCAGGTTGGATGGGGCTTGGAGCAACCTGGTCTAGTGGGAGGTGTCCCTGCCCATGCAGGGGGGTTGGAACTGGAGGATCTTGAGGTCCTTTTCAACCCAAACCAGTCTGGGATTAAATAAGATCTGAGTAAGTTGCTGTCTCCATGCTGCATGCATTGGTTGCCCAGCTGTACTTCTGTGAAGCTTCAAAGTGTGAGATGGAGTCACTGGACATGCCTGTCATAGTCCTGGGAAGGAATTCAGCTGATCTGCTCTAAATGGAAAAGCCACGATTCTTTCACACAAGCAAGGTTTGAAAGTCAAACTTTTTACTCATATTTGTCTCCCTCCATCAGCAGATAAGCTGAACTTTCCAGGCCAAATGAGACCCTGTGGGAGGGTGAATGACCCCTGCATTACAAATGAAAGCCATGTTGATTAATGCACTTCTGGAAGGCACTCAAATTCCACGATGATGAGGACAGTTGTAAGAGGTCTTTGAGAGGGGAGAAGGGTGTTTTTTTTTTTTTAAATAATCTAATTTTGTTAATTTACCTACGTGCTGCAGCCCTGTTTCTTTCTAGCTTTATCAGAAGCTACTTTGAACTTGTCTTCATGATGCAAAAGAGAGACTCCAGCTCATTTTTCTGAAGCTGTGTTGGCTCCTCTACCCAAATCAGATTTGGTATGTCCTGTGAATCACTCTGCTGGAGGTGGGTTGCTCTTGGCCTCTGCCAGGTCTCCTGAGTCATCTGCTGAGTAGCCAGCCTGGGCCTTCCCTTGGAAAAGCAGGAGTCTCTTGGACTTGGAGACTTGCTGCTTGCATCTGGAGGAGGTAGGATGCCTGCTACATGCTGTGGCCTCCTGAGCACCTGTGCAGGGGGAGTTGAGTTCCTGTGGCTTTGCATGCAAATTGGAGAGTCATTTGAATGGGAGGTTCTGTGAAATTTGGTCTAATGAGACACATTTTTGGGGTCTGTCAGGGCAGAGGTTTTCATGAATGCCACAGAGCTGCTTTACTGCATCACAGCTGTCCTTGGCCTTGGCAGAAGGACCCTTACCAGGCTAAGAGCAATGGTCTTTGTGCTGGTGAAGCAGTGGTGGAAGACCCAACGTGTGGGTGCTCAGGATCTTCCTGAGCACACCTCCTGTGCTTGTGTCCTCCATGTGCTGGTTCCCTACTTCATGGCTACCAGGAATGAGTGCCTGGGAGGGCACAGAAAACAGACACCAAAGGGCTGTCCCTGTAATTCCACGGCTGTGAGGGATCCCCCACCCCTGCTCCACACGTGCTGCTCTTGGCTTACACCAGGACTCAGAAATCCCCACTCTGGGGCTCAGCTGCCAGGCTGTTGACCCAGCTGCAGAGCCTGGTCGGGTGCCACAGCTTCTGTGGGCTTTTGTCAGCAGAGATATCAGGTGATGGGGGCTGTAGATGGGGGAAGGATGCCTGTTCCTTTGCACAAAAAGGCCTTTTATAAGCTGCTCTGGAAAACCACCACCCGTTGCCATCCCCAACCCTGTGTAGGGCCACGTACTTCTCCGTGGCCAACAGCTAAGATCAGGTTCCCTGTGCTGGTGGGAAGCAGGGAGGCTTTGACCTTCACCCACCCCCCAGCCTGCCCTACTTTCAGTAATTTGTGCTGGTTGAGGAAGTGGAGGAATGAGGAAAAATGTCACAACATGTAGTCATGGTGAAACTCTGCTGGGATTGATGGGCTGCTGAGGGAAGGCTGGAGCCTGTTGGCTGCCCAGGGTTTCCTCTGGCTGACAGTCCCTACTCCATCCCAGCCCCTGGCTCACCCCTCCGTGGGACTCCTGGCCACCACTGCCCTTTCTTGAAAAGACCTTCGCAGCTCTCTGCAGCTCTGCACAGCCTGGTCCCTCTGGACCTTGCTGCTGATGGTTTCCTGATGGCTGGAAGCCCTGTCATGCCTTCGAAACTCTCCCAGTTTTGTGCCAGGCTGCTGATTTACAGCTGCTCTGCTGAGCTTCCACGGAGCTGCCTGGATCCAAGAATCAGAGAATCGTTTTGGTTGGAAAAGACCTTATTGAATGCAACCGTTAACCCAGCACTGCCAAGGCCACCACGAAGCCATGTTCCTCAGCACTACAACTACATGGCTTTTAAACCCTTCCAGGGATGGTGATTCACCCACCCCCCTGGGCAGCCTGTGCCAGTGTTTGATAACCCTTTCAGTGAAGAAGTTTCTTCCACTGTCCAACCTAAACCCCCAAGAAGGGACAGCAATGCCCTCTCTTTCTCTCACTACATTTGCACGGGTTTATTCTTTGGAGTGAATTTATTTTTTGCAGCAGTCCTCCTCTCGTGGATGTGATGGGACCTGCACAGCCCCTCGATGTGATGGGACCTGCACAGCCCTTCCATGGTGAGCTTTTTAGCAGGAGACCAACTTCAAGCTTCAGGAGGCCTTCCTGGTGCTCTGCAGAACTTCATAGAATCACAGAATGGTTGAGGTTGGAAGGAACCTTAAAGATCATCAGGTTCCAACCTCCCTGCCATGAGCAGGGACACCTCCCACCAGACCAGGCTGCACAAGCCTCATCCAACCTGGCCTTGAACACCTCCAGGGAGGGGGCATCAACAACCTCCCTGGACAACCTATTCCAGCAGCTTCCTACCCTCATGGTGAAGAATTTCTTCCTGCTGTCTAACCTAAATCTCCTCCCTCTTTCAGTTTAAAACCATTACCCCTTGTCCTATCACTGCCCTCTCTGGTGTAAAGCCCCTCCCCAGCTTTCCTGTCACCCCTTCAGGCACTGGAAGGTGCTCTAAGGTCTCCCTGGAGCCTTCTCTTCTCCAGGCTGAACAGCCCCAACTCCCTCAGCCTGTCTTTGTAGCAGAGACTTCACCCAAGAAGTGCAGATGGTGCTTGGGAGAGCTTGTGGTGAGGTCAGGTTGGATGGGGCTTCGAGCAACCTCGTGTAGTGGGAGGTGTCCCTGCCCATGGCAGGGGGTTGGAATGAAATAATCCTTCGGGTCTCTTCCAGCCCAACCCCTTCCATGATTCATTCTGTGATTCCATAAAAACTAATAACAATAAGAACAGCAGTAATAACACCAACAACTGTGGAGCGTACGGGGGAGTCCCATCGCCCCCCGATGTGGTGGATGGGGGGGTTTAATTCCCTTTTTGCCACCCGCCGGGGGACGCCCCCTCGCTTCTCCTCCCGGAGGCAGGGGGTGAAGCGGCGGGGGGGAACCCGGGGCGGGGGCTCGGCGGCTGCCGGCCCCGCTGCAGCGGGATGCCCCGGCGGAGGGAGCCTGGGAGCCGCCTTCTCCTCCCCTCCTCGGGTCTGGTTTTCATTAAGCGTCCCGGCTGGGCCAAGAAACACAGCAATAAATAAAAGGCGAACAATGCCACCCCCCCTCCAGCCCCCCCCCTTCCCACCGCCCAGCCCAGCATCCAGCAGGGCGCCTGGGAAAGGGGGATCCGGCGGGTGAATGGGGCTGGGGGGGGGGGAACCGGGCGGAGGGGAGGGGACCCGAGAGCATAAGAGGGGGAGGCAGGACCAGCGGCGACGAGCAGAGGCGGTGACAAACCCCGGGGAGCGCCGGCATGGCAGGGCGGGCCCCCCCAGAGCCCGGGGCCGCTTTCTGGGGGAGCCGCATCTTCCTCCTGGGGCTGTTGCTGCTGTTCCCCGGGCGGGGCGATGCTTCTGGACCCAGAGGTGAGTGCAGGGGGTGTCCCCCAAACCCGGGAGGGGGGTACCGGGCGCACGCCAGGTTCAGCCCGCGGGGTGGGGGTATCCGGGGGTTTGGGGAATGGATGTGGTTTGGGGGTCGGGGGGGGTGGGAGGATGGGCTGTGGGCAGCGCTTCCTCCCTTCGGCCCCACCGCTCTGCTGGGGATGTGAGCCCCAAATTCCCCCCTCTCGGTGGGTCCCCCCAGGGCTGGCCGGGGGGGGGGGAAGCGGACTCTGCTCTATGACTCTATATGGTCCGGTTGGGGTGGGAGGGCTGGGAGCAGCCAGGCACCCCCCTGGAGAGGGGATGGATTCGGCTCCTCACCCTCCGAGACCCCCACTCATCTCCCCATCCCGCACCTCCCGTGGGTCCCTGCAACTCTCCTAGCTCCGGGTGGTGGCAGCTTGGAAGGGACCTGGCAGTGGCTTGTTGCTGCTGCGTGTTTTGGGGTGAAACTCGGCTTTTTCTCTTGTTGAGGAAATCCATGCTTTTCCGCCTGAGGTTTCTATCCCTTTTCAAACAGGAGGAGGGTGGAGGTTGCCAGGTTGGGTTCAGCCTCCCGTAGTCTCTCTTCTCCATCCCCTAATTCCTTCCACAACCCCACCAAGAAGCTGGGGCTGCCGCTTCTCCACGTGATTTTTGTGTTTTATTTTATTGTTTTTTGTTACTTTCGAGCTTCACTGGCTTCTCTGCTGCTGAAAATAAGTTTTTCAGCAACTCTGAGAGCCCCGTGCGAGCAGCTGGGAGAGGAACGAGGAGGGTGGTGGGAGCCAGAAACCTCTGTTTAGATTAAGAGGAGAGGAAAAGGAGCCGGGAAAGCTGCCTGCTTCGGCTGGAGCCTGGGAGCTGCAGGGCTCATCTTCAGGCTTAGGCATCCTCCCAAGGCCAAAGCAATGCTGCTGCTGCTGCAGCATTCCCAGAAGAGGCTGGGAATGAGTATGTTTTCTAGGAAAACAGAAAAAAAAAAAAAAAAAAAAGAGGGTGGGAAACCCCCTCTGCACTGCATTTGGGTTTATTTGACTAAGATTTTTTTAAGGCCTCATCTCATGCTCTGAGTCTTTCTGATTCCCGGCAAAAGCTGTGGTGAAAACAGCAGGAAGCTTAATATAATAACCAAGAGGTTTTTACTACGTGGCCTGAAGGCCATCCCAGTAATCCCTGCAGAACCACTGCCCCTCGTGTCCCATCCTCTCCCCAGACAGTGTGGGAGAGAGACCAGCTCTGCAGTGAGCTGGGAGAGGCAGCGTCTCCCTGCCCTTCTCCCTCCAAGGCAGCCAGGAAAGGAAAAATTGGGTGTTTTGGTTTTTTTTCCTTCCCCTTTATCTGAAATGGGAAGGCAGCAAACCCCACTGGAGCTGCTCGCCCTGCATGGCTGAAGACAAGTCACCCTGAGGCTGTGCCTCAGTTTCCCCACCATAAAATGGAGCTCATGTGCTGCTGGGAGGTTGGAGGGACTTTGCTGAAGCTTTTGGAGGAGGTGAGGGGAAGGAAACTGGGCTCGTGCCACCACCTTATCTGTAGTTATTCCTGGAATCTGATAACATGATAATATATATATATATAGTGAAAACTGATTAAATGCCACTGTGTGATAGCACCGGACGCGTCCCGGGGCCTGCTGGGACAGATGTGGCTGGGTAGCTGCATCATGTTCAACACTCAATTCCCAACCAGTTCATTCCCAACCAATAACTCTGTCCTTGGTTGTTGTTTTTTTTTTAAAATCTCTTCAATAACTTCATCTTTCTTCAAGCCAAATCCCCCCAGATCATTGCACGGGGAACCAAAACAAGCCTCTAAAATTATGCAGCCATAAACCCTGTTATTCCACTCCCTTAGTAAATAACTTTGCCCTTTGCTGGGGGAGGTTCTTCGATCCAAGCTTTTACTGGCAACATTTGGCTTGGCAAAGTGGTGTCCAGCCCTTCATATTTTTGCTAGACCTCATCCCTTCTCCTCAGCATCTTCAGATTTTATTTCATTGGTGTTTTATTTTCTTCTGTTGTTGTCCAGGCTTAAGTCATCAGTAGCTGCTCACTCTGGTGCAATCAAGTACAGCCACATTGTTTAGGGGAAAAAAACCACAATAGTCTTAGAAAGTCTGCCTGTCTCTAGTGGAGCCAAGGAATTGCTTGTACTGCTCTGCCCGGGGGAGCTGGGGTGGCTCAGAGGGACCCCTGATGTGCTGCAGCTATTTTAGCTCCTCTGCTCCCAGCTCTGGCTGGAAAGATGATGGTTCCATCTCTGGGTGATGGAACCATCCCTCCCCATCCCGTAAATGCTGATGGCATGCTGATGCCCAATGGCATCCTGGGGTGCATTAGAAAGGGTGTGGTTAGTAGGTCAAGAGAGGTTCTCCTCCCCCTCTATTCTGCCTTGGTGAGGCCGCATCTGGAGTATTGTGTCCAGTTCTGGGCCCCTCAGTTCCAGAAGGACAGGGAACTGCTTGAAAGAGTCCAGCACAGAGCCACAGAGATGATTAAGGGAGTGGAACATCTCCCTTATGAGGAAAGGCTGAGGGAGCTGGGTCTCTTTAGCTTGGAAAAAAGGAGACTGAGGGGCGACCTCATCAATGTTTACAAATATGTAAGGGGTGAGTGTCAGGGAGATGGAGTTAGGCTCTTCTCAGTGATGACCAATGACAGGACAAGGAGTAATGGGTGCAAATTGGAGCATAGGAGGTTCCATGTAAACATCAGAAAAAACTTTTTTACTGTGAGAGTGACAGAGCACTGGAACAGGCTGCCCAGAGAGGTTGTGGAGTCTCCTTCACTGGAGACATTCAAAACCCTCCTGGACAAGTTCCTATGTGATGTGCTCTAGGTGACCCTGCTCTGGCAGGGGGGGTTGGACTAGATGATCTTTCGAGGTCCCTTCCAACCCCTAGGATTCTATGATTCTATGATCAATGGGTGTAAAAGCATGAAGCCAAAAACAAAACCCTGTTGTGTGAGTCAGGAGGGATGGAGCAGGCAGGGGGATGCGCTGCTGCCTGCACGGCCCCTGCCCTCACCCCGGGCTGGGGTGATCTGGGGGGTGCTTGGTGGGGTTTGTCTGGGCTGGCTGGTGATGAGCAGGACCAGGGTGATGCCACCCACGTGCTGGCTGCTTCTCCGTGGGGCGTTTCAGGGGATTTAGGTCACCAGTTGGGGACCTGGGTGTGCAGTGATGCTCCAGTAGCAAGGCTGGTTAGCAATGAGGGCACTAGCTTGGGGAGGGGATGATGGCTTCATGCTAGTGTCCATCCCCCAGAAACACCCCAGAGGTGGCCCTGGATGTTTTCCAGAGCCCCCAGCTCTGTCTCTCCTCCCATTTCTCTCTTGACATGGCTGCAGAGGAGCTCCTGCTCTCAGGGACTTGCATGATCCATTTGTGTACTCACCAGGTCTTCTCTTTTCTAGGTCCACCATCCCATGGAGAGCGGGTCACCCCACACTGGCTCCTCAGGGGCCGTACCAGACGAGCCATCAGCCTGGATGAAAAGGTAAGAGCAGAGATGGTTCCTCTCGCCTGCTCTGCACGGCCAGGGCCTGCACCTGGAGGTCTTCTTGGTGGGGCTCAGATGGAGATGGTCGAGTTTGCAGAATGTGAAGTTTACAGGACCCATCATCATTTCCAGGTGATGAACAGGGAAAGCAGAGGGTGCAGTTCATTAGGTGTGGTCCTAAGTATTGAGCAGTAGGAAGGATGACTAAGAGCTACAGGGTGAGCAGGGAGGAGCTGGGCAGTTGGGAGAGAGGAGATGGAGGTAATTCATCAGACTGATGGTTTGGTCAGAATAGACAGACCAGCAGGATTAGCTAAAGGGCAAGTGCTGCAGGATTTAGGAGTGATAACCTTGGAAGACCATGGAGAAGCCGGGCCCAGGCTGTGGGGAGAACAGGACCTCTCTTCCCAGGGCTGGTCTGCTGGCCTGTCGCACCCTCCCTGCCACATTCGCTGTCTCCAAATCCACTTTATGAGATGCCTGTGGTGATCCCAGCCTGGGTTTGGCACCTTGCCCAGCTCTGGGGTCACCCAGCGCCGCAGCTGCCCATCGGCCGCAGCAGCTGGTCCTTGTACCCAGCAGCTGGGAGGGTCTTGGGGGCCGTGGTCTCCTTTGGGACAGATCAAATCACTTCCCAGCACAACGAGTGCTGGTGTGGATGGTTGTGGGAAAGGGTTGTGCTTTGGGGCTGAGCAGATTCACTGCTGAGAAGACTCAGTGCTGTGAAGTGGCTTTCTTTGGTGGCATCTCCCTGGAGTTGGGGCTGGGGACACAGCTTTGAAGCCACCTGAGATGTCTCCAAGGGACACCTCCTTGCTTCATGCTGGAGATACTGAAGGTGGAGTTAGCCTCACTTCCGAGCAGGGAAGTGGAGAGGGGCTTTGTGCTGTCCTGCCTCCTCCCAGGGGCTGGAAGGTGCCTTTTCCTGGAGGATTTGGGAGCATTGCCCCCATTGGTGCTGGCTGCTGGGAATTGTGATTCTCTAGGAGCTGAAATAGCCTATCATGTTGGGGATGCTGTGGTCAGCTTGCAGAAATGTCCCCTCCCTTCCTACCAGTCCTGGAGTGGTCTATATTTAAGTTGGAGGGCACTTGAGATGGGGAACATGTGGCAGCAGAAGGGTTATTTATACTCTCACCAACACCCTGCTGCCCAAAATTATGCTGTGTGGGTGCAAATCACAGGGGTGGGGCATTTCAGGAGTCACCAGGGGACCTTGGGTCTGGTGGGATTGGGACAGCCACCGACCCAGGGTCATGGGGTGGGTGGGCAGGTCCTGGTGCGTTTCCTGGCATCTCCTCCTCTGTCTCCAGCCAGCCCAAAACAAGGAGACTCCTGTTCCTTGGAGGAGGGGGGAGGAGGGGAGAGGCAGGGTGGTTGCTGCTGGGAGTGAGGAGATTTGTAGGGGAAGGATGGTGGCAACCAGAGGATGGAGTAGAGGTGAGCAGGTTCCCCGCTTGTGGACAGAGCCCAAACCGGCCCTTTTTGCCCTGGTGCTGCTGCCGTGTGTATTTTTAGGATCAGTTTAGTCTGTCCAGTCTCTTCCTGCCCTCCAGCAAAGGTCCTGGCAACAAGCACAGCTGCCTGGCTGCCTCCAGCCCGCTCTGGCTGGGCACGGCTGCCTTTCGGGGCGGGACTCTGCAAGGGGACAACGTGGAGTGACCGACGGGTTCAAGTGTGGTGACCGCCCCGAAGGCGCCTCTGTCCCTTCCCCAGGGGTTGCTCCTCCATGGGTGGGATGCTGTGGGGTGGCCCGTGCCATGGTCCCAGGGGACATCACTGTGTCTCCTTTCCTTCCTCCTTCTGGAGGAGCGAGGTCAAGCTGGAAGAGAAGGAGGGTGGTGGTGGTGGTGGCCCTGAAGTCCCCGTCGTGTGCGGGCTGTCATGGCGCTGGGGGGTCAGACCCTGCCTCCCCAAATCTACAACCTCCTCTCTCCTATTGTTTGGGGCTGAACTCCCTGCAGGCTCCACGGCTCCTGGCACACATGGAAGTGATTTTGGAGAGGCCGGGGAGGACGTCGTGGGGACCCTGATTGCAAACAGCTCCCTTGTCACCACCGGCGTGGGGTGGGATCCTGCCCCGCTGCTGCCGGCACATCCTCCTCCTCCCACTCCTTCCTTCCAGCTCCAGGCATGGAATGAAGGCTGCCAGAGCTGACCACAGGCTTTCAGAGCTGGAAATGGAGGTTGTGACCTGCATCCTGGCCCAGGTGTCCCACCAGCCTGGGGTCCCATCTAGCCTGTCATGGTGCCCATGCCCTTCTCTGCCATAGTAATGGTTTCTTGCTGCAATGGTTTCAGACTGGAAGAAGGGAGATTCAAATGAGATCTTAGGAAGAAATTCTTCCCTGTGAAGGTGGTGGGACACTGGCCCAGGTTGCCCAGAGAAGCTGTGGCTGCCCCATCCCTGGAAGTGTTCAGTGCCAGGTTGGATGGGGCTTGGAGGAACCTGGCCTAGTGGGAGGTGTCCCTGCTCATGGCAGGGGGGTTGGATTAAGATCATCTTGAGGTCCTTTCCAACCCAAACCATCCTGGGATTCTGTATATCACAACGGCTGAGGAGCTCCCAGGCAGAAGAGCCCTTCCACCTCCCTCCAGGTCTCTCCTGGCACCCTGTCCCTGTATGGGAACACACCTTGACACCAGTGGACCATCCTTCCCCCCACCACTACCCCTCACCCCATGGAATCATCTGCTGGATCCCTGGAGCAACCAGTGTCTCCCTGTCCTGGTGGTGGGACATGGCTGTTCCCTTCATCCTTGCCCACGAATGCTTAGAGCATCCCCTCTGGCTGTGGTTGGGATGCCAGACCCCATCCCTCCCCCATCCCTGCCGTGTGGGCCCCTCCTCAGGGAGCATCACATCCATCTGGGGTCACAGCCCTGGCCTGGGGGGAGGAAGGGAGGAGCAGGATGGGTTTGGGGGCACCACAGGTGCCGAGGACACGCTCTCCTGCAATCTGTTTCCTGCAGGGAAGCCCTTTTCCCTTGGCAACGTGTGGCAGGGCTGAGCAAACCCTGACGTGGTCCCAGAGCCAAGTTTGCTTTGAAACAACCAAAATCCTGCCTCTGTCTCCAGGGGCCTGGATTGTTCTGGCTGCCCCAGAACTGGCTGTCCCTGGGATGCTTTTCCAGTGAGCAACTGGAGTGAGAAGCTTGTCCTTGGGGTCTTGGATCCCGATCCTGGTGTGTATTTAGGCCATGGCAATGCAGACCCCAAGCCTGGCTCTTCAAATCCCAACTCTGCTGCTGGGATCCAGCCACTCCCAGGAGGACCTGGCTCAGCCATGATACTCCAGCTGCAAAACCCATCAGCAAATCCCCAAGGAGCAGCTCCTGGTAACTCTGATCCCCCTCTTCCTCATTACATCCAGGCTTGTATGTGCTTACTTAGGAAACTGGGGCTTGTGGGACCTGCCTGAGCAGATGGCCAGGCTGGGATTTGAAGGTCGCTTTTGGATTTTTGGCTTAACTAGTGATTTCCAAAGGAGCTCAGTGCTCCCTGAGCCCACTCCTGGGAGAGCTGATCTTCTGCAGGGAAGTGGGAGCATCCCAGCGAGGGCAAAGGAGGGAGCCTGGGCAAGGAAGATGGACTGGAGCTCTTGGCCTCAGTTCCTCTGCAAATGTTGCTGTGGTTTTTCTGAGCAGTGGATTGAAAAAGAAAAATAGACTCGAACTTGGCCTCAGTGGGTCTTCTGGGCTGCTCGTGGGCTGGGTCCTGGCCAGGGCAGATTCATCCCAGCTGCTCTCCGCCTCTCCCAGCACAGCCCCTGGTGGGACTGCCTTTGCTGGGATGCCCTGGAGAGGGGCCATCACCTCTGCATCTAGCCAGGCCTGAGGGAAGGTGGTTCTTGCAGCCTGTGGCAGGGACCGGCACATCCTTTTTGTGACCACTAGAGAAAGGAGGTGGCAGTGTTTGGATGAGAGAGGAAAGTGATAGAGCCAGGATGGGAAGATGTTGATTCCAGCTTATTCCAGGTGCACAACACCTTGGCTGGCAGCTCTTGAGGACTCAACCACTTTCCAGTTAGGCTCAAGGCAAAGTTATCAGTGTTTAATTAATGCAATAATCTTTCCTGGCCTGAGAGTTGGGTCATTTGACTCCCAGCTGGCCCAAGTGGTGCTCATACCCTCCTTCTCCCTTGTCTCACTCGTTGCTCCTTATTTCTCCAGGGGCTGAGCTGGTTTCAGCCCATCCCAGCCAAATCCAGGGTCAGCCTTCTGCTCCCCACTGCCTTTCCAGGTGCTCTGAGGGGAAACTGAGGCACAGGGAAGGGGAGTGCATACCATGCACTACCTCGCAGGGGTCAGACCTGCATCCCATTAACAACAGTTTGTTTTCCAGCCTTTCACAGCCTGGGAATCAGGATGGTTCTTGCATGGGGAGCTGCAAACGTTGGGATAACCCTGCACACACACGTGTCCCTTTAAGACAGCAGATGGGAAAGAGCATTTTGCCAGTAAAGGCCCTTAAGTCAAGGCAGGGAGTAATTGCTGGGGAATTCAAAACCGGGAAGGAGCTGACTGGGACTTGGTGGGGAGGAGGAGGAGATGGGCTGTGGGGAGAGGGTGTTTGGGAGATCAGAGTCGGGGAGAAACAGGCTTGAAAAAAAGGGGGGGAGGGGGATGGTGGAGAAAGAAGGGAAATGGCAAGAAAAACCTACGGACCATGTTTGGCTAGGGAGTGATGTTTGTATAAGATCATGTTCTAAAAATACAGCCCGTTCCCACCACCGCCAAAGGAGGGGAGCCCTCCTCTGCCCCAGCTTCCTCCTCCCCACATCTCACAGGGCCCCTCACCAGGAGAAGGGACAGTGGCTGTGGCTGTGGTGGTGCTGAAGGGACTGGCCGGGAAGTGGCAGAGCCTTGAACTCAGCTCGCTTTGCTGTTGGGTTGGTTTGTGTTTTGTTTCTTTTTTTTTTTTTTTTTTTTTTGCTTGCTTTTTTTTTTTTCTTCTAAGTGCTGTGTCTGGTCTCCTTTTTTGGAGCTGGGAAGACGGCTGGAGGCAGAAGCTTGGCCAGCCCTGCTCCATCACCGTGTCCTTGTGATGCTGTGGGCTGGGGTGATGAGGATTTTCCCATCCTTGGGATATAGGGCCATGAGGACTCAGACCCGTGGGTCTCCTTGGGGCCAGAAGCATCCCTGTGGCCAGTTCGAGCAGCTTGATGGGATCCCTCCATCCCTGGAGCTCAATTTGGGGTGAACCTGCAGGAATAGCCATCCTGGGAGCACAAAGCCTGTGTCCTGGGGTGCAGCAGTGGTGGCACCTGGCTGTCCTGCACCCCAAAGTGCTTTGTTGCATGGTGCTGCTCATTAAAAGCATGATGGTCCCCAGAAGGGTGGCCCTGGAGCTATCAGGCTGGAGGTCCCCCAGCATCCCTGCTGCCCAGAAGCAAAGCCTTGCTGGCCTTCTCCATAGGGATGAGAGGGGACAGCACGATTTGGCCTCTGTTTTAGCTGGGAATCACCCAACTTCACCCCCACCCTCCTGCATTCCTAGTGACCGGCTGCAAAACCCCGTGATGCTCCGAGCAGCCAAAACCTGAGCCTTGTGGGGACGGCTCCTTCCTCTCCCCTTCCCCTCCGGAGGTGGGAAAACCTCTCCAGCTCATGGCCGGTGTGCCGGGGCCCCGCAGCAGCTCCCGAGCACGGGGCTGAGGGCTGGCAGCCTGCCGGGGCATCCATCACGGATGGGGAGGGAGCTGGAGCCGGATCCAGCCACGCCTGCCGCACCGTGAGCAGAGACAGGGCGATGCTGCAGTGGCCCCAGGGCTGGAGCCAGGGCAGGGATGTGGGGACATCGGAGGAGGGCAGTGATCTGGGCTCCAGCCCATCCCATCACATGCGGACACTCCGTGCTGGTGTGGATCCCTGCGTGGGCTTCCCGTTTAAATCCCTCCAAAGTGAGGGAGTGAGTAAAACCACCGGCATCCTGGGGAAGCTGAGTCAGTCGCTTCCTCTCGCTGCCCCCTGGTATTTTTAACAGTGCAATTATCTGCTGCCCGCCTGGTTGCTGCTTTGTTTCCGTACCCACTCAGGTGCTGACCCACCCAGAGACCAGGATCTCTGAGGGGAAGGAGCTGTGGTGGGACTCCAGTTGGGATGTTGGGGTCAGTGCTCCCAGTCCTGCATCCCGTATCAGTTCTCTCTTGCTGCCCTTTTTCTGGGGGAGCTGCCAGCAGAGCTGGGATCTGCATCCTCACCTCTGCTCTTGCTGGGTGAATCCCAGGGCAAATCCTCTTTTATCTGCTGTTACTCATGGGAAATCAAGCAGGAGGGTTTGTTTTTTGCCTTCCATGGGTTTCTGGCAGGGGCTGGAGTAGGTGGTGTAGCTCCATGGAAAAGAGGCTGGGATGTGCCCTGAGCTGGGGAGCAGAGAAAGATGCTGGGGACAAGGATGGGCAGAGGAGACAGTGTCTGGTGGGAACAGCACAGGGTGTCCCATGGTCCTTTGCCAGCTTGAATCGAGAGACTCAGCTTGTGGGAAGTGGTGGGGGTCAGTGTGGGATCATAGAGTGATAGGCTGGTTGAGTTAGAAGGGACCTTAAAAATTATCTAGTTCCAACCCCCTGCAGGGACACCTCCCACTAGACCAGGTTGCTCCAAGCCCCATCCAACCTGCCCTTGAACACTTCCAGGGATGGGGCAGCCACAGCTTCGCTGGGCAACCTGGGCCAGGGTCTCACCACCCTCACAGCTAGGAATTTCCTCCTTATATCTCATCTCAATCTCCCCTCTTTTAGTCTGAAACCTTTCTTCCTTGTTCTATCACTCTCTGCCCTTTTCCAAAGTCCCTCCCCAGCTTTCCTGGAGCCCCTTCAGGCACTGGAAGGTGCTCTAAGGTCTCCCTGGAGCCTTCTCTTCTCCAGGCTGAACACCCCCAACTCTCTCAGCCTGTCTCCAGAGCAGAGCTGCTCCAGCCCTTTGAGCACCTCTGTGGCCTCCTCTGGGCTCGCTCCAACAGCTCCATGTCTTTCTGGTGTTGGGGACCCCAGAAAGCAGGAGCTGCTTTTCCGAACAGGGATGGTGCTCAAAATCCATTGCACCTGCTGTCCCTGTGTGTTGCTAATGGAGCAGTAGGTCCTACAAAAAAAACAGGCAGGCAGCAGGATGGACAGGCACCCAACTGGAGCATCTCAGGCTCTGTCTTTTCTAACCCCATCCCTCCTTTGCTTCCTCTGTAGGTGCCGGCGCCTGCCAAGGCAAAGGTGGCTGTGATGGCCGAGGGCAGAGAGCTTGTCCTGGTGCTGGAGAGGAACCAGTAAGTGTTGGGGCTGGGGAAGGGGTGTCCCTGGCATGGTCCCACCTGGAGCAGCAGCCACCCTGTCCTGGCTCTCCTGCCTGCAGGGGAAGGGATGGCCTGGTGTGGCTTCCTGCTGGCTGTGGCTGATGCATCAGTTTGGGCTGAAATGCTCTGTTTTCCACTGCCCACACCCGTGGTGTGCAAGATAGAGCCTTGGCTCGATGCCACGGTGCAGGACCCAGCATGGGTGGAGGTGGTGTGGGGTGCTTAGGGGTTGGAGATGTGCCAGGCAGAGGTTCAGTGGGACTGGAGGCTCTTGAGCTGCCATCCCACTGGTTGGGCTGATCCTGTGAGGTCTTTGGAGGTATCTCATGGTGGGTAACGCTGACTGCTGGCAGTGGTTTGGAAACCTCTGCTGCTCTTCTGCTGGTCCATTCTTGGGGCTGGCAGCCTGGCACCATTCCTGGGTGACCTTGTCCCCTAGCCTCGCTTGACCCTTTCTGGGCTTCTTTTGGATGCAGGTGCCAGTAACATCTGTCCCCTCTGACACTCACCCAGCCTGGCATCTCCTTGTGCTGGGGCTGGAGCTAGGAGAGCAATTATCTCCATCTCCTGCCTTGCTCTCCTTGCCTCTCTTCCTGAGATCTCATGGTATTTGTCCCTTTTTGGGTCTGGGTCCCTCCTGGTACCAGGTGGCCCCATGGTGGAGCAGAAAGCTGATTTCTGCAGGATGAGCTTCTGCTTCCACTTCTGCTTCAGCAGCTGTGGGAGGCCCGTGCCTGGCAGAACCCTCCTCTTGCTGCTGTTTGGGTACAAAAGTGGCCAGCACAGTGTCCCCAAACAGCACTGCTGGGCAGCAAGTCCCAGTGACCTGCACAAGAGCTTTTGGTGTGAGGGAAAGAGAAGTTGGAGGGTTCTGTACACATTGTGCTTTAGGACTGGGGACAGTGGGGAGGTTGGCAACGGGGCTTGAAAGCTCATGTCCAAAGCTTAGCCTTGTTTCTAGCTGGTGCACCAGGCCTGGAGATGTTTGTATGTCTTCTCAGGACCCTAATTCTGGCTTGGTACCACTTGCCATGCTGAAAGGATGAGTGTGATAAGGAGGGGTGAAGAGCATCCCTGGTGGCTGTGGTGCCTCTGGCAGGACTGGGGGAGCATGGGACATTGCAGCATGCTGAGTTGGTGGTGAGAGCACAGTGAAACAGATGAGGAGCTGAGCACCCAGAGCAGTCCATGGCACCCAGGACCATCCATGGTACCTGGGATCATCCATGACACCCAAAATCTTTCATCTGGTACTGGGAGACATGGTCAACCTCCCAAACCATCCTTCATGGTATTTTACAACAAGGTCTTCCCTTGTGCTGGAGGAGAAAGACACATCTTGCCCTTCCTTCCCCTGGCTCCTGGTCCTTGGCCTGCCCTGGAGAGGACATGGCAGTGGTCTGAGCCATGCTGGGACCTGCTGTGCCCTCAGTTGGGGGTGTTGGCTCAACCTTCCCAGTTCCCCCATTGTCCAGGCATGGCATGGAGGCTTTTGCCTTTCCACTGTCCTCATCTGACCTGTCCCCATCCCTGTCCCCACCTGTACAGGCCACTGCCCATCTGCCCCCACGCTGGCACTTGTCCTGCCAGGCATCCTGCAGGTCCCTTTCCAGGAACCAGGCTGAGCTCCTGTCTCCTTTCTGTGTTGTAATTGGAGTTGCTGGTGCCAGGCACCCACTTTCAGGCAGGCTGGGAAGCTGGGAACGTGCCCACAGGACATTTTTGGGGCCAAATTGGTTGCAAAATAGAAACCAAGAGGCGGGAGGGCTATTCTGAGCCCGGCTGTTTGATTTATTTTCTTCTGCTGCAGAATAAAAACTCTGGAATGTGGCCAAACCCCATGAAACGAGGGCCAAACTGTCAGCAGGAGCAAACCCAGCCCTGCTTTGTCCTTCTCTGGGTGGCTGAGACCCCTTCATGGATGGGGTCTTCCCGTGGGGCACCTGCCATCCCTACGGCAGCTGCAAGCTCATGGTGGGACTCCCATCAGCCTGGCATCTGGGCAAGGTTGCACAGATTTGGGTGACATGGGAAAACCCCTGTCCTCTTCTCTCCTCTCCCACCACCCGTGGGGTCATTTCAGTCTAAATTACCCCTCTATTCTGGTCCCTGGCACCCCCAGCCCCATGTGCTCATTGGTTTTTGGAGTGAGTCCAGAGGAGGCCACAAAGATGATCTGAGGGCTGGAGCAGCTCTGCTCTGGAGACAGGCTGAGAGAGTTGGGGCTGTTCAGCCTGGAGAAGAGAAGGCTCCAGGGAGACCTTAGAGCACCTTCCAGTGCCTGAAGGGGCTCCAGGAAAGCTGGGGAGGGGCTTTGGACAACGGCAGGGAGGGATGGGAGTAGGGGGAACCATTACAAGCTGGAAGAGGGGAGATTGAGATGAGATATTAGGAGGCAATTCTTGGCTGTGAGGGTGGTGAGACACTGGTCCTGGTTGCCCAGAGAAGCTGTGGCTGCCCCATCCCTGGAAGTGTTCAAGGGCAGGTTGGATGGAGCTTGGAGCAACCTGGTCTAGTGGGAGGTGTCCCTGCCCGTGGCAGGGGAGTTGGAGCTAGATGATCCTTAAGGTCCCTTCCAACCCAAACCGTTCTGTGATTCGATGGCTGTGAGCTCAGCTCTGGCTCTTCCCTGTGGCAGGAAGCAATTTGTCAACGTGGGACTGGGCTGCGTCACAGGACTGGCTTCAGTGGGAGATGTCCAGCAGCTGGGGGGAGGGAACTGAGGCAGGGAGGGTGAAGGTGGGGTGAGCAGGTTTACTAAAAGCAGCCTGAGCTTTCTCACCATCAGCTTTGGTTTTTTTGCTGACTCCCTGTCCTGTTGCGGGGATGTTGGGTTGGGAGCATCACCCTCACTGTGCCATAGAACCATAGAATCGTTTTGGTTGGATAAGGCCTTTCAGATCATCCAGTCCAACTGTTAACCCAGCACTGCCAAGGCCACCACTAAACCGTGTACCTCAGCACCATATCTACACAGCTTTGAAATCCCTCCAGGAAAGGGGACTCCATGAGTGAGGTGAAGTGACATGCCTGGGGCTGGAAGGACTGACTGTGTCAGAGACCTCAAAGCTCCCACATCCTCAGCTGGATGCTGAGTAGGAGGTTGATCCCTCCCCTGTTGATGCTTCCTCCTGGGGACTTTGGTAGTCCCAAGGAGGGCTTGTTACCTGTGGAGAAGCTGTCACACTGCCTGGCTGCTCATCCTCGGTGGTGGCAAGGTGGCCCCTCCATGTCTGAGCCCTTCAGCAGGGGATGGGTGGGCCACTGGCCTCTGCTCCCATGCACATCTCTTGTCCCAGACCAGCAGGACCCAAATGCCCTATGGGCAGCCCCTTTTTATCTGGGACACATAAGGGGGACATTGGACAGTTCTCTACAACTACCTGGCAGGAGGTTGAAGTGAAGGGGGGGTTGGTCCCTTCTCTGAAGTTACAAGCAATAGAACCAGAAGAAACTGCCTTAAGTTGTACCAGGAGAGGTTTAGAGTGGATATTGGGAATAATTTATTCCCCAAAAAGGTTGTCAGACCTTGGTCCAGGCTGCCCAGGGCAGTGGTGGAGTCCCCATCCCTGGAGGGATTTCAAAGCCATGTAGATGTGGTGCTGAGGGACATGGGTTAGTGGTGGCCTTGTCAGTGCTGGGTTAAGGGTTGGACTTGATGATCTGAAAGGTCTTTTCCAACCAAAATGATTCTGTGATTCTATGACTGTGATTCATGTCCCTGCTGGCCATGGGCAACCTCTGGTCAGGGGCCAACCCTGGTGCAGCAGTCATGGCCACGCTGCCAGCTCCACTTCCTGGAGCTCTGCAAAGGGGGGGGGGGCTGTGAAGGGCGACCATGAGGACGGCTCATCCCTGCGTGGCTGCAGAGTGTTGGTGTGTCCCTGTGCTGGGACACCCCGAGCAGCCCGGGGGTCCTCACCCCGCTCCCCTCTCCTCTCTCAGCAGGCTGCTGGCACCGGGCTACACCGAGACACACTACACCATGGATGGGCACCCCGTGACCGTGACCCCCAACCACACGGTGGGTGCAGGGGGGAATGGGTGTTGCTCCTCTCCCTTTTTCGGGTTTCCTCAGCACTTGGGATGAAGCCAGAGCCCCAAGGGGGGCGGGGCGGGGCTGGGGCTGGGGCTGGCAGCATCCCTGGCGCCTGTCGCGGCTGGAATGCAGCCGCACGCGGCTCCTGTATCTCTTGGCCGCGCTACAGCACCTCGGGAGATAAACACAGGCAGCGCCAGGCTCGAGCAGCCCTCCTTCTCCCCGCCGTCCCCCCCCCCCCACCGGCCGTTTGTCACCCTTCCAGCGTGCCAGGGCTGTCCGTGTCCCCGGCTGAACCGCTGGAGCCAGCAGCTCCCCAGCTCCATCCATCCCTCCCCGGCCACGGGGCACAGGGACACCCCTTGTCTGGGAAATGCAAACACGGGTGGGTTTTTTGGGAAGGAGCACGTGGGGGTTTGTTGCTGCCCAGCCCGGCGTGGTGGGTTGGAATGGAGGTCTCCATCACCTCTCTTCCAGGACCACTGCTACTACCATGGGCACGTCCGGGGCTATGGCAGCTCCTGGGTTGTCCTCAGCACCTGCTCGGGAATACGGTACGTGTGTGATGGGGGGGGCTTGTGGGGCTGACAAAGGGGGGGTGGATCTGGCTGCCCCTTCCTCTCTGCAGGGATCCCTTCTGGGGTCCCTGGGGACTTTTTATAAGGGCATGTAGTGATAGGGCAATGGATAATGACTTTAAACTGGAAGAGGGGAGATTTAGGTCAGACATTAGGAAGAAATTCTTTGCTGTGAGGGTGGTGAGACACTGGCCCAGGTTGCCCAGAGAAGCTGTGGCTGCCCCATCCCTGGAAGTGTTCAAGGACAGGTTGGATGGGGCTTGGAGCAACCTGGTCTAGTGGGAGGTCTTCCTGCCCATGCAGGGGTTTGGATCTAAATGGTCTTGAATGTCCCTTCCAATCCAAAGGCCATGTTTCTATGACCCCCCCCCTGGAGCAGCCCTGATGGTCCTGCAAGCCCAGCTTTAGAAGCTTCATGGGGCTGAACTTCCATTGCTCCCCTTCTCCCATCCTTCACCCGACAGGGGGTTGGCAGGAGGGCAGAGAGGTTGTTTTTCTGGCAGCATGAGCTGCCTTCAAGGAACTTAATCTCTGGAGGAGGCAAGACCCTGTACCCCACAGTGGGTACCCCTGAACTGAGCTTCACCCCATTGCAACCACCAGCTGCCATCCCGTGTTCACGTGGTCTGACCCACATGGAGGTTTTAATCCTGGGGACATGAGCTTGTAGGGCTGTACCCACCTCTTGTCTCTGCCCCCAGCCTGGGTGTGGACCAAGCTGAGGTGCAGTGAGTGTGAGGGGCCGCAGCAGGTGCTGGGGTAGTGGAGTGAAAGCACCACAGGAGCCATCGCGGGCTGTTCTCCATTGCCAGGGGACTCATAGTGCTAAGCAGCAACCTCAGCTACTACCTGAAACCCCTGGGGACCCCTGAGCCAGGCCACCACATCATCCACCGAGCAGAGCATTTGCCCATCCAAGGTGGGACCTGCGGCCACGGCGATTTTGGGAGCACCATCGGAGACATCGCTCGGCTCTTCAGGCCGGTGCATCACCAGGTAAATCCATCCTGGGGTCCCTTGCTTGTGGAGGGCTGGGAGTGGGGCTGTCTGCACCCCTGCTAAATTCCTGCAGGTTGTGATGGGGTGTCCATCACCCTGGTGTCTGGGCAGGGTTGTGCAGACAGGTGGGAGGGACATCACGGGTTTGCATGGGCAGCTCACTTGGTTTGAGTTTGGGCAGGAGACCTCAAAGGGTGGATGTGTGAGTTGGGTACTGACTGCATTGTAAGTTGTGGGATGAGATGTGAGTTGACATTGGCACTGGTGAGACCCCACCTCAAATCCTGGGGTCTGTTCTGGGCTCCTCAGGACATTGAGGGGCTGGAGTGTGTCCAGGGAAGGACAATGGAGCTGGGGAAGGGTCTGGAGCACAAGTCTGATGAGGAACAGTTGAGGGAGCTGGGGGTGTTCGGCCTGGAGAAAAGGAGGCTGAGGGGAGACCTTCTGGCTCTGCAACTGCCTGAGAGGAGGTTGGAGCCGGGGGGAGTTGGTCTCTTCTCCCAAGGGACAAGTGATGTGACAAGAGGAAATGGCCTCCAGTTGCCCAGAGGAGGTTTAGATTGGATCTGGGGAAAAATTTCTTTATGAAACGGGTTGTCAGGCCCTGGCACAGGCTGCCCAGGGCAGTGGAGGAGTCCCCATCCCTGGTGGGATTTCAAAGACACGTAGATAATTTGGACCAACCAAAACGATTCTGTGATTAGGATTTGCACTGGAGCCACTCAAATGTTCCTTGTCGCCTTGTGCCTCAGTTTCCCCTCCCAGCTGTCCTTTCTGAGTAGCTCTGCAGTATCTGGGAAGCCTAAAATGCCCAGAGCCATGGGCTGCCCACTCCTGCACTCCTCTGAGCCTTGCTCTCTGTCTTGCAGGCAAAGCGAGATGCCTGGAGGACCATGAAGTACATGGAGCTCTTCATTGTTGCTGATCACACACTGGTGAGCGCCGTTGGGGACAGAAACCTGTCCCCTGCTGAAAAGTTGGGACCCCTCTCTGAATCCCTCCCTTCTCCTGGCTCTTCCTCTGGTGACCCTTCCCCATCTCTCTGCAGTACAGAAACCAGAACCTCAACCTGGGTCACACCAAGCAGCGCATTGTGGAGATCGCCAACTATGTGGACAAGGTAATGGCTGGTAACAGGGACCTTGTGACCACCTCCATCAATCCCAGTGCATGTAAAAGCACTTGAGCTCAGGACCAGCCTGGTGGTGACCCTCAGGGACAGTCCCCATGTCACTGGGGGTAGGAGTTTAGGTGGCAGATGTGAGCACATGGTGGAAAATGCTTTGTCACCCATTGGCTGAACTGCAGCAACAAAATGTGTGCTGGGCCTTGCCCTGCTGTGATGATGGGGACCAGTGGTGGCATCCTTGACACAAGGAGGGACATGTTTGTGTGTTGTCATCTAATGGATGGCATTATGTCACTCTGACTGTCTCTTGTGCCCATGCCTGTGTCTGTAGAGCTCATGCTTGCAGGTGGATTTGAGGACAAATGTGTCCCTGAGTCACCAAGCTGGAGGTAAAGCACGGAGACCCACCACCTGAAACTCCGTGACAGGGATGGAGGACGTACAGCAAATGCCAGTCCCCATCTCCTCCATCCCTGTCCCCTTCCTGCAGTTTTACAGGTCGCTGAATATCAAGGTGGCCCTGATTGGCCTGGAGGTGTGGACAGAGCGGGACCAGTGTGCTGTCACCAGTGACGCCAACGCCACACTCTGGTCCTTCCTGCAGTGGAAGAAAGTGCTGAGGTCACGCAAGAAGCACGACAATGCCCAACTGCTGACGTGAGCAGCTCTATGGACCCAGAGATGGTGGGGCAGGGGGTCCCCAGCCCAGCCTGGGGTCCCCAAGCCACCCCTGGGTGCTAACTGCCCCTCCGTTCTCCTTTCTGGGCAGAGGGAAGACCTTCAGAGGGACAACCATCGGCATGGCCCCACTGGAGGGGATGTGCAGCATGGATAACTCTGGAGGTGTCAGTGTGGTAAGAGGGGCTCAGAGGTCCTTACTGCTCCTTCTTCCAGGCTGGGGGACCCCATGACCACCTTGACTTGCTGGGGTTCTTCACCAAGATTTCTGGACCAGCAGTCTGAGGTTGGTCCTGGGATGTAGCCTGAGAGCAACCAACGATGCTCATAGTCTTCTGCCCCTTTCAGATGTTAGCCAAGCACTAAGGAGGGTGAGAACGGGCAGGTTTTGAGATCTCCCACCCACGTACATCCCAACCAGCAGCATCGTTAGAATCTCCTGTGTTGCTTCTGTCCCTCATATTGAACAGCCCCTGCTTGTTCTCTGATTTTACCCCCTGGTTTTGTAGGGTCATTTCTGCCTCAGATGACTCCTATCCTCCTCCTGGTGGGGTGATGGTGGCCCTGGTGACTTGTGGTACCCAGGCAGGGTGGTGGTGTGGGGCAACGAGATTTCTGGGTTTTGGGATGTGCCTTCAAAGGCCCTAGGTTTTCAGCAATTGGCTCCACCAAAAGAGCTTCCCAACAGTCCCTTGCAGGACTTTTAGGAGACCAAACCCCACTTCTTCCATGAATCCTCCTCCATCCCTCTCTTCCTCCCTCTCATGGGCCCCAGTTGCAATCCCAGGGATGTTGTGGTCCCTCCATCACCCCAGCCCCATTCTCTGCTGCAGGATCACCCCTCTCCATCACTCCTGGCTACTGTGCCAACTCATCCCCCTTCTCTGTGCAGGACCACTCGGAGCAGCCAGTTGGAGCAGCTGCCACCATGGCCCATGAAATCGGCCACAATTTTGGCATGAGCCACGACAGCAACGGCTGCTGTGTGGAGGCCACCCCAGAGCAAGGAGGCTGTGTCATGGCAGCAGCCACTGGGTAAGTGATGGTGGGGACAGGATATGGCCCCTAAAACCCCCAGGAGGTTGAGGATGCTGTTTGGCTGGGGAGTGGGAGGGGATCCTGTCCTGCAAGGCACCATGGTGGGTGCAATGCCCCATTGCAAAGAGGGACCTGGCTGGTTGCCCTCCTCCTCATTTGTCCTGCACATCCCAGTTCCCTGGAGCAAGGACATTGTGGTGCCCAGGAGCAGGCAGGGCTGGTGGTCTCTGAGGAGTAGCAGATGGGTAGCAGCTCCATCCCAAAAGAGCCACAGATGGAAGCCAATAGATGTTATCTAGTAGGTGCACTATCGTAGAATCATAGAATTGTAGAATGGTTTGGTTGGAAGACACCTCAAAGATTGTCTAGTTCCAACCCCCCTGCATGGGCAGGAACACCTTCCACTAGACCAGGTTGCTCCAAGCCCCATCCAACCTGCCCTTCAACACTTCCAGGGATGGGGCAGCCACAGCTTCTCTGGGCAACCTGGGCCAGTGTCTCACCACCCTCACAGCAAAGAATTTCTTCCTAAGATCTCATTTCAACCTCCCCTCTTTCAGCTTGAAACTACCTCCCCTTGTCCTATCATTCCCTGTCCTTGTCCAAAGTCCCTCCCCAGCTTTCCTGGAGCCCCTTCAGGCACTGGAAGGTGCTTTAAGGTCTTCCCAGAGCCTTCACTTCTCCAGGTTGAACAGCCCCAACTCTCTCACCTTGTCTGCAGAGCAGAGCTGCTCCAGCCCTCGGATCATCTTCATGGCCCTGGGATTACAGGAATCCAAGGCATTTCCCTGTGCTAAGCCACAGCTCAGCACAATGAAATTATTCTTTATTGTAAGGTCAGAGGACCAAGGGCTGCCCAGTTCCCTGTCATGCTGGTGGGGACTCATGGCATCACAGGGCTGTGGTGGGGTGAGCTCACATCCCTCACCCCAGCTCCACTAAATCTGGATGTGGGATGCTCCAGAGTGGCACTCCTGAGCTGCCATGTCCTCTGCCATCCCTCCAGGCTTTGTTTTCATTTACTTTTAGCCTTTAAATCAGCCCAGATCCTTATGAATTTCAGCTGTTTGGTGCCACTTGCCCTTCCAAGGTCCTTCTGCCATTGGGTTTTCCAGCTCCTGACAATACACTCATCCCAGATTTCCCTGCGTTGCAGAAAAGTAGCTGTTCATTCTCCATGATTGGAATGCACCAGCTCTTCCAATTAACTAATTAATAAATGAAAACCCACGATGAGCTGTCAGGGTGTCCCCAGGCTGTTTTCCTGGGGCTCTCAGGGCCATCAGACCATGGCACTGACCCCCTGGGGTTTAGTCTCTGCCTTGATGGGTTGTGGTGGGGGGAAACACCAGCATGCCAGAACAAGGAAGTTGTGCACCTCTTTGTTTAGTTCCTATAATAATTATTGCTAATTAATTAACCTGCCCCCACCCGCTAGAGCTGGATGTGCTAGTGCAAAGCAGTAGTAGATGCTGTAGCTCAGCTGTGTCCCTGCTCACCCCTGCAGGCAAAGCTCTCCGAGCTGACACCTGCCTTCTTCCTTCTCATTTTTACTGAAATATTTTTTTCCCCTCATGGGCAGGAAACACATTTTGATCTGTCTTCAACCTGTCCCCATTTACACCTTCAGGTACCAGTTTATGGGCCTATTGATTTGCTTGCCCTTCCATAACTCTCATGGACTTGCACCTTTCCCTGCAGCTCAAGATATTTTCACCAGACATCAGAATTACTTTCAGAAAAAGCCCTCTGTGTTATCTGAGAAATGAGATGTCCTCATATGAAATGCCATTTTTTTTTTTTTTAAGCGACAGGAGGAAATGAAACCAGGACTGAAGCAGGGGGTGGTACACAGCTCTTCCTCTCCGCTGCCTCCTTCTCCTTTCATACATGACCCAAAATGCCACAAACTTCTGCAAAATTACTGAAGAACTTCTTTAGAAAACCACTGTTTCTCTCCAGCTCCTTACGAGAAAGAGAAATGACTTTACAGATAGAAGGCTCTGCTATTTTAACTTGTTTTTTGCCACTCAGGCCTTGTGGATGATTTAATATGGGTTATTTTGTGGTTTGGTTTCCCCCCCACCTCATTTTTACTCACTTTTATAGAGGATTTTTCTCTGTCTCAACCTGGGAGGTATTTAAATAGCCCCACACGGGTATTTCTCATCAGCAGGCACATATTTAGCACATCCTGAGTAGTCACTGCGGATGTGGAGGCCCACCTTGTGGTTAGGATGAGGGAGGTCTGCAGTGTGCCAGGTGCAGGGCACCAAGGCACGGAGGTGACACCTACACCAGCATCAAGCTGGCAGAGCCTGCAGTCATGGGTGCTCCACAAGCTTTGAGGTTCACACCATGGAGGTCTCCAGTCTCCCAAGAAGTTTCTTACTGGAGGGTTGATGCTCTGGGGGTGATGTATGGTAGCTCTGTTTGTTCACTCCATCCCATTCTGGAAATTATTTGGGACCCCAGAAATATTTGGGCTCGTTGTGGTGTCACTTGGTTGTTGATCTGTTGCTCAGGTGTGTGAGTTCGGGTGGGAGATGTTCATGGTCTCAATGTATCTGGCTGATGGTGACGTCTGCTCTTGGAAGGGTTTGTGCCACTTGGCCCGTGTCCTTATTTCCCAGCTCTGACTGTGGTTTTCCACCTTCTCCTGGTCCCGATCGCCCTGGTTCCCATCCCTCCCCATCTGTCCCCTGCGCAGACACCCCTTCCCTCGCGTGTTCAGCTCCTGCAGCAAGAGGCAGCTGGAGAACTACTTCCAGAAGGGAGGTGGCATGTGTCTCTTCAACCTGCCTGACACTAAGGACCTGGTGGTGGGACGGAAATGTGGCAATGGCTTTCTGGAGGAAGGAGAAGACTGTGACTGCGGGGAGGTGGAGGTACAGTGCTGGGTGCTGCATCGCTTTCCCACAGAGGCTTTTGCAACTCAGTTGAGCTGCTGGGTGGCAGGAGGAGGACCATGTGGAGAGGGGTTTGCTCATCACCACAGGGACTCCATCCCAGGGACTCTTCCCAATCCCACATTCCTAAATCCATTTAATCATAGAATCCCAAAATCTCAGACTGGTTTAGGTTGGAAGGGACCTTAAAGGTCATTCAGTTCCAACTCCCCTGCCATGGGCAGGGACACCTCCCACTAGACCAGGTTGCTCCAAGGCCCATCCAACCTGGCCTTCAACACTTCCAGGGATGGGGCAGCCACAGCTTCTCTGGGCAACCCGGGACAGGGTCTCACCACCCTCACAGCAAAGAATTTCTCCCTAATATCTCACATCAGTCTCCCCTCTTTCAGTTTGAAGCCATTCCCCCTTGTCCTATCACTCTACATGCCCTTCTCAAAAGTCCCTCCCCAGAGCCTTCTCTGGGCCTGCTTTTCTTCTTGACTTTGCCCTAGTGTGCTCAGGTCTTCCTCAACTCTCCCCGTGCCTCAGTTTCCCCATTGGCAAAATGAGAAGAGCGACGCTGTGGTGGGTGGAGAAGGGGCTGGGGGCAGCAATGGGGAAGGGATGGACTCACTGACCATGGTGGTGTCATCTCCCCATGTAGGAGTGCACCAACCCATGCTGCAATGCACACAACTGCACACTGAAGGCAGGAGCTCAATGTGCCCATGGTGACTGCTGCCAGAACTGCAAGGTAAGGTTCCCACTGTGTCCCCCACCATGCACACCTCTTCACCCATGGGCCAAGCAGGGGGATATGGCCCCCACCGTTCCCTTGGGACTCGCGTGCTTCATATCCATAAGGTCAAACCCCAAATGAGGAGGGTTATGCCTAAACTTGTGTCTGTGGGAGAGTCTCTGCTGGCTGCCTTGTGGCTGGGCTCCAGCCCAGGAATTTGGCTTTACACCCTGACAGCCCCATATAGTCCCACAGGGGACATTATAGATGGTTTATGGCCTCACGATGTGCCAGGAGGCAGCAGCAACCCCAGCTTGGCCCCTTTGCTGCTGCTCAGTGCTGACGTTTCTTCCTCCTCCTGTGGCAGCTAAAGGTGGCTGGGACCATCTGCAGGGAAGCAGCGGGATCCTGTGACCTCCCTGAATACTGCACGGGTGCCTCACCCTACTGCCCCGCCAACGTCTACCTGCTGGATGGCTCATCCTGTGCCTATGGCGAGGCTTACTGCAACGATGGCATGTGCATGACCCACCACCAGCAGTGTGTCCAGCTCTGGGGACCAGGTGAGTCCCACCAGCCCCAGACCTACTTCCTTGGACCCCTCTTCAGAGCAGGAACCACGTTGGGTCTCAGAGCTGTGTCTGCACGTACAAGGAGCGGCTGAGGGAACTGGAGGTGTTCAGCCTGGAGAAAAGGAGGCTGAGGGGAGACCTTCTGGCTCTCTACAACTCCCTGAAAAGAGGTCGGAGCAAGGCGGGGTGGGTCTCTTCTCCCAAGTTACAAGTGATGGAACAAGAGGAAAAGGCCTCAAGTTGCACCAGGGAAGGTTTAGATTGGATATTGAGAATATTTTCTTCATAGAAAGGGTTGTCAGGCCCTGGCCCAGGCTGCCCAGGGCAGTGGTGGAGTCCCCATCCCTGGAGGGATTTCAAAGCCATGTAGATGTGGAGCTGAGGGACATGGGTTAGTGGTGGCCTTGTCAGTGCTGGGTTAAGGGTTGGACTTGATGATCTGAAAGGTCTTTTCCAACCAAAATGATTCTGTGATTCTATGTGATGTGGTGGTTTCTCCTTGAGCATCCAGCCGCTGCTCCCTCTTTCAGTATTTCTCCATGCTGGCTCCTTTCCCCATCCCACACAGGACCTTTCCTCCCACCCTGCAGGTGCCTGGCCAGCCCCAGATGCCTGTTTCCAGGATGTGAACATGGCTGGCAACACCTACGGTAACTGTGGCAAGGACAGCCAAGGGCGCTACGTGAAATGTGACAAGAGGTGGGTGCAGCGCTGGCACTCATGGGTGCCCCATCTCTTCCTCCCAGCTTCCCCCCGCCCACCTCTGTGAAGGGACTGGTAGGGTCCTACTCCAGCTTCCTGGCATCACCCCTTGGGCCAGCTCCATTTTGGACCTGAGGAAGCCACCAGGTCCTTCCTGCGCTTAGTCCATGCTGCTGCGGGGAGGTTGTCCCACCATGCATCACCTTCCAGCCCAGCCTGAAGGAAAAATCAAAGCCAGCCTCAGCAGGAGGTGCTCTTTAGGGAGCATTTCCCCTCCAGTATTCCCAGTTAGAGCAGGGATGTTAGAGGGACCCTCCCTGCCTGTTCCCTCCAGCATTTCTCTGTGCTGTCCATGATGAATCTAAGTCCTTTCTGAACCTGCTGAGCCTCTCCCATCACAATCTTCTGTGGCCATAAATTCAGAGGGACGTGAGCCAGCAGGTCAGGGGGTGATGGGGCAGGGAGGGTGGGGTGGCTGTTACCCACACCTCCTGCCCTCACCTCAGCTGTGGCCTGCTCCTAGGGATGCTATGTGTGGCAAGATCCAGTGCCAGAGCTCAGCTAAGAAGCCCCAGGGGACCAACACTGTCTCCATCGACACCACCATCCGCTTCAACGGGCGGGAGGTGAAGTGCCGAGGCACCTACATGTACACCGCGAAGGACGATGAAGACGACCTCTCCGACCCCGGGCTGGTGATGACAGGGACAAAATGTGGAGATGGGATGGTGAGTACCTTTTCCTAGGGCTGGGGTCTCCGCCAGGAGCTCATCTCCTCAGCTCTTGTCCCAGCTCTAGTGTAGATGTTGGCTCTTTTCTGTGTTACAACCGGGCCATGGAATGTGGCTCCCCCCACACTTGCAGACATTGCCCTGGTGACATCTCAACCAGAGCATTTCTAGACATTTCTATGCACCAGATGCATGTGTGTCAGCCACCAAATCCTTCTCCCCTTGGCCTCCATGCTTCTTTAGTGATTTGACACCTAGAATGGTAACCCCAACAAGAGTTGCACACCCCAGGACTTGATGAATGAAGCTTCCTCCTGTGTATAAATTGTTTCCTGGGGGAAGCTGTGCTAGGAATGAGACAACAGATCCAAACAGGTGCTGCTAACCAAGCAATAGAGTGTTTTACAGCCTCTGCATCTCCAAGTGCTTTACAGGGAATCAGTTCAGGTGAGAAAGGGCTGGTGGACAACACGCTAGAAGGGATGGATGCCAGACAGAGCTGGCTGGGGAGATACAGCCTTTGCTATTTGGCATTTTAATTGTGACATTTTCATCCCAGTTTGGGATGGAAGGCCAAAATGTTGAGATTTTCCTGAGAAAGGATGTCTGGTTTTGAAATCCAGTATCATTGGGTTTGGCTGGTGCATTTTAGGGCCAGATGGGAAATGCCTTCTCCAGGATCTGCCAGGTGGGTCGTCAAGGGAAGGGGATGGGAGTGGTGGTGGCTGGTCTCTGCTGGGTCATCCTGGATCAGGGAATAGCAGAGGTTTCCTGGGCTGTGCTGAAAATTGGAATGAAATGGCTTTAAACTGGAAAAGGGTAGATTTAGGTTAGGCATTAGGAAGAATTTCTTGGCTGTGAGGGTGGTGAGACACTGGCCCAGGTTGCCCAGAGAAGCTGTGGCTGCCCCATCCCTAGAAGTGATGAAGGGCAGGTTGGATGGGGCTTGCAGCAACCTGGTCTAGTGGGAGGTGTCCCTGCCCATGCAGGGGGTTGGAACTAGATGATCTTTAAGGTCCTTCCAACCCAAACCAGTCTGGGATTCTGTGATTCTATGAAATGCATTGACCTGAAACAATAGGATTTAACCAATCTGCATTTTCCAATAGAAAACATCCTTCCAGAGGACTCCCATCTGTGAAGCCAGAAGGTTGCTGTCCACCCTCTTGGTCTGTTTCTCTAACCTCAGTTTCTTGGCTCTGTCTCAGGTTTGCAAAGACCGCCGGTGCCAGAATGCCTCCCTTTTTGAGCTGGAAAAGTGTGTTTCCCGGTGCAATGGCCATGGGGTGAGTTGCTGCTCATGACCTACAACAAGCTCCTGAGATGAGCACAGACTCTTAAGCAAAACCAAGTTTCTCCCACAGGGATGAGCCTCACAACACTGGGGGCATCTGCTTTTCATAAATCTCACATGCCTCAGCTGTGGCTGAGACTGAGCAGAGGTCTTTGTGTACCCGTGTCCAAGTTAGAGGGAGAAGATCATGCGTGATGTCAGGACCATCTGCAAAATTTGGATCAGGGTCCAATTTGACATGGAGAGTGTTTAGAGCTCAGACCAGGTGCTCGTTCCCTCTGAGAGCAAAGTAAGAGTCAAAAACACAACTGGGACTGCAAAAAGGCAGGGCAGGGTTTCAGCAAAGAGAAGGAATCATTCTCCTCCAAAGCTTAAAGGCTACAAGGCTTTGACCTCTGTGGAACACCAACCTTGGTCAGATAAGGCAACAACAAGACTATGGTTTAACGGGAAGGTCCCAAGGGGAAGGTGTTTGACAAACTTCTGGCCTAATGCAAAATATTCAGGGCATCAGGCTTGTCTGGATAAGCAGGGTGAAAACTGAGTATGTGAGTTGCCTGTCCTCAAGGCTCCTGCAAAGAGAAGGGAAATAAAAGCATCAGGAAGAAATCTCTCTGCACATTGCAAACACCTTTGAGGGCAACACACATGATCCCAGTGATGTCTGGGGACAAATATTTTAGCAGGGCCTGTAGTGACAAGACAAGGGGTGATGGTCTTAAACTAAAAGAGGGAAGATTCAGACTAGATATTAGATAGAGGTTTTTCACACCAAGGGTGGTGAAACCCTGGCCCAGGTTTCCCAGAGAGGTGGGAGATGCCCCATCCCTGGAAACATTCTAAGTTAGGTTGGATGGGGCTCTGAGCAACCTGATCTAGTTGAAGATGTCCCTGCTTACTGCAGGGGGGTTGGACTAGATGAGTTTTGAAGGTCCCTTCAGCCCAAACTCTTCTGTGGTTCTATGTTCAAGGAGTGACTATTAACAGGAGATTAGCTCCTTCAGCCTTGACTACTGCCTTTGGCTAGATTTTCTTATCCCCACCTTACTGACCATGGCTTCCATACATCCCTTGTGGTCTCCAACCCTCCTTCTCTGTCTGCAGGTCTGCAACAGCAACAAGAACTGCCACTGCGATGCTGGCTGGGCTCCCCCCTACTGTGAGAAGCCAGGCTTGGGTGGCAGCGTGGACAGTGGCCCCGTACTGCGCGACAGTGAGTCCTGACTTCTTGTCCAGTGCCTTCTGATGCTGGTGGGGCTGGAGCAATGCCTTGAGGAGGAGGAGATGGGTGATAAAGCTGCTTGCAGCTCTGCTCTCAGATGTGTTGGGTTGGGTCTGTTCAGGAAGACTCTCAGCATGTGCCCAGCTCTGGTTGCTTGGTTGCCACCCATTTTAATCAGAGCCCACCAGCTGGTACAGCTCCCTTTTTGGAGGCGTGACCAGCAATGATGTCTCTAGCCTGGGTGGCTAGGAATGGGCAGACAGGGCTGACATTTCCATTGAGCAAAGCCAGAGGCTGATGGCTCTTCCAACCCCACACATCCTTGTGCTTTCCCTGACAGACCATGAAGCCATTGTAGTAAGCCTTCTGCTCATCTTCCTGCTCTTCCTCCCGGCCCTGATGATGAGCACCTACTATTGGTACCGGCGGGAGAACTCGCTCCTGAATAAATGGATAAAGGAGATGAGGAGGAGGAGCCAGGAGGCATATAGGTGGGTAATGGGACCTAAATCCTTTCTCTCTTGGAGACCAGAGAAATTTCTCTCTGTGAGACCCTGAAAAATGTTCTTGCCACTGGAAGCATCCAGCCTGGTAGGAATGGTTCAGAGGGAGCTGGTGGTGCACAGGGACTGTTTCAAACTGTATGAGACCTGGTTGAAGTCTGAGGACCTCTCTCCTGGGACAATCTGAGGTTCTCAGCTCTCTCCTGAGCAAAGGACAGGAATGATCTGTTGGAGGGGACGACCCCAGAGAGTGATGACAAAGGTGGCCTGGTACAGAGGAGCTTTCTCACCATCTGCTCCTAGCAGGCTGCGAGAGCTGGCAGGGCTCTAAAGTAGCTCTGAATTTAGATGTTCTCATTATTTCCCCTCCCAGTAGAGGGACAGACACACACATGCCTCACACCCCCTGCAATAATTTGAGAAAAAAACAACCCAGAACCAACCAACCTACTTCATTACCCTCCTTATCTCCAGACAGCCTTGTCATCCCTGCTCACCCAGCACTGCAAGACTGTCTGTTAACGACCTGTTAATGAAGACAGGATCTTGCTGAGTTGCAGCATTTTGGGAAGCAGCTGTTCCAGAAGTGGTTGGCTGCTTTCTTTTGCCATCTCTGATTTATGTTTGTGATCCTGGGCAGGAACAAAACCATCAGTCGGAAATCAACCAGTGGCCATCCCAAAGCTGCTTTCACCTTGAGGAACATTTCCACCTCCAGCCACACTAGTAAAGTGAGTAATAATTCACCTTCCAGGTTTGCTTTCCCTCCCTGGGACCTGACACTTGTGGGTGATCACATCTCCCTCTAGCAACTGGGAAAGCAACCAGTACTCTGTGCTGGTTTTGTGTTGTGTCTACACTGTGAGTCTTTGGTCAGTAGAACATGTCCCCCATAAAAATGACTCTCTTGAGCTCTGCTCAAAAACACCCCAGTGATTGCCAGGAGCCTTTGCTGGGAAATTGCCCCATCACCACAGCAAAGCTCTGCAACCCTTTGGTGACTTTGTGCTGGGTCTCTGGGGAGGTCGGTGCTGAAGGGGGCCTACAGGAAAGCTGGGGAGGGACTTTGGACAAGGACTTGTAGCAAGAGGACAAGGGGTAATGGATTCAAACTGGAAGAGGGGAGATTTACGTTGGACATTAGGAGGAAATTCTTGGCTGTGTGGGTGGTGAGACACTGGCCCAGGTTGCCCAGAGAAGCTGTGGCTGCCCCATCCCTGGAAGTGTTGAAGGGCAGGTTGGATGGGGCTTGGAGCAACCTGGTCTAGTGGGAGGTGTCCCTGCCCATGCAGGGGGGGTTGTATCTAGATGATCTTGAAGGAACCTTCCAACCCAAACCAGTCTGTGATTCTGTGATTTTATGGTTCTGATTCTACTGCTGGTTGCGTCAACTCTGGTGACCTTGGGATGAGTAAGCCCGGGGCTGAATTTAGGTAGAAAGCGATAGGGAGTTTTTGAGCATGGCCATGGTGGTTGAGATGGAGGCAGAAGGGATGGTGTCCCCATGTAGTTAATTCAGCCTGGTAGAAGTCTTCTATGGATTCACCAGAGCTGGCCCTGGTCCAGGTCTCCTGAGCCCATCACCTTTCCCATCCCTGTGTGCTCTCCTATGGTTAGCGAGAAGCAAATGTGTTCAGCTTGTGGTTGGGATGGTCCCAGAAGGTGGAATAAATACCCAGTGCTCCTCCTGCAACTCCCCAGCGCTGAGACCTTGACGGGACATCACCCATTTAAACCCACCTAAGAATTTTCTCCATAGTTCTGCTTTTCTCATCCCTGCAGGCAACACGAGCTACGTTTCCCCCCAAACCCAGTGCTCACCATCCTGGCTCCCAGCCTGTCAATGTTGTCCACCCTCTTCGCCCGGCTCCCCACTCCATCCCTCCTCGCCCACGAGAGCCCAAACCTGCCAGGCCACCTCCACCAGTCAGCAAATCACCCATGGTCCCCACCAAAACTATCGTCTCCCAGGCTAAGCTGCCACCTCCAAAGAAGCCTCTTCCCTGCAGCCCCGTGAGGACCCCACAGGTGAGCTTTATGGGCTGGATGTGCTTTCCTGACTCCTAGAAATGCCCTGGTTTTTGGCTGCCTGTGGCTGTTTTGGGTTGGGCACTGTTGAGGAGCTCTCACATCACCCTAAGAGATGAATCTATTGCAATGGTGAAGAAAGCTCATTAGATAATGAGAACATTTTAAGGTAGTTGGGTGTTGTTGTTACATGTTTTGAGCATCTCAGCTCTGCAGCGGGAGGAGAGAGATCTGTAGGAGGTCGTTGGATGCTCCTCTAAGCATGTTGTCTCTTCCCATACACTTTGTGATCCCAGGTTGTCCCAAAGCATCAGCCTCCTCGTCGGCCACTGCCTGGAAGTCCTCTTCTGGCCAAAGAGCTGCCTCCTTCACGTGGACAGGCCCTGCTGGTCATGGTCCCTCCTACCAACTTCAAGGCATCGGGTACAAGTGCCATGAGCCACCCCACGAGGCCGTTAAAGTAAGATGAGAGAGGAGCTGAGCTACTGCCCACCACTGCTGGCATCCTGCAGAGTCTTGTGGGTCACATCTGGGTGGGACAACCCAAATGTCACTGTGGTGTGCTCTGGTCTGGTCCTCTTGGTGTCTTCACTGTGGCCTGGGTTTCTCCTGCTCCTCCCCAGTATGGCTGGTGTGTACAGGCCAGGCTGCTGAGCAGCAGGAGAAATGCTCTGTGCTCTGGGCTGTGCAGGTCTGTACCCCCTGCCGTAGCTAGAGAGGAGCTTGAAGCCCACCAACCTGGAGATCACTGACCTGTAGGGCATTTGGGATCTTTGGTACGGGGCATCTGGGAGCAGCAGCAACAGGTAGAAAGGAAATCAGAAGATGTCTCAAATCCTGCTACCTGAGGAGCAACCACAACCAAAGTTTTGTCCAGATGGGGACTTTACGTACGTGAACAACCCTGTGCCCATGCTCCTTCTTGCATAGTGCAGGAGAAAAGTCTGCCCACCAGAGGAAAGTACTGCTGGGGGTCTGGGCTCTGCCTCCACCTGGCAGGACCCCACAAGATTTGGCCAAAGTTGGCCAGTGGTGGTTAAGGTTGGGACTTGGGGTCTTATGGGATCCTGATGGGTTAAGAGAGATGCCATCCTTTGGTGCATGCATTTGGCCACTTGTCCCAGAGCGTGGAGGGGGCTGTTGGTGAGCTGCTGGGGACAGTGGAGTGAAGGGATGGACACTGATGCTCTCTTTCATCTTTCCTCCCTACAGACCGATGCCACCTCAAAGGTGAGTCACAGACACTGTGTAGGACCTGGGGTGGCAGGTTTTTGCTGTGTGTGGGGGGATGGTCTTTTGTCCTGGGCTAGGACACAGGAGACTGGGGATTAAATGTCCCCCTTCCCAGAGGCTTTTATATGAGCAGGACATAGCTCCTCTAGGTGCCCAAACAATAGGAGAGCTTGGGCACCCATGTCCAAGGGAATGGAGGACATGGACTTTCCTGTTCGGAGCTGGGAGATTCAGCCCAAGTCGTTTACAACATCACCACTACTTTCAGCTCTTGCTGAACCTTCTGGAAACAGGCCAGTGGAGTCTTAGGGCTTCCATCGGCTCCTGCTAGCCAGGCTTGTGGGCCTCATTGAACCATGGAGAGAAGGTACCATCATGGACTGAAGTTGGTCCTCATCCACAGACTGTTTGCTTTGCTAGTTATTGCTTTGACCTTCTTGGACAATTTTTGGTTCCTTATGTCTTTGTAGTTGCCACCACAAGGAGGCTGAATATGCCCCAAAATGTCTCAGTAACTCAATTCCTGTAGCTCATCTCTTCTAGTAGAAAAGGCAAGCCTTTCTGTGGTCCCAGAAGGTTTTGGCAGGTCCCAGAAGGTTTTGGCAGGTCCCAGCAGCCAAACTTGTCTCCCGTCCCAAACAGTGTGGTTCTGTCCTTGCTGTTCTCCAGGAGCAATCCCAGGTCATCATCTCTTGAAATGGTGCCCATATCAGAAAGTGTTGACAGGCACTTGTGCCAGGAAGCAGGATGTGCCCATGTCCTTGTCTAGGTTAATTCCTTGACACTGCCAGCATGCAAGGAGAAGGTCAGGGAACTGTTATCTTTCCTGGATGGATGAGGTGAAAGATTTCATGAATCCCCGGGTTGGACTATAGGTTCCATATCTCCTTGGTTGATTTGCTGATGTCTCTTGTTAGTGCACAAACCATCTCAGCTTGTCTTGGAAAGCCAAGATCAGTAACCCCTTGGGGACATAACTCCTGCAGCTGGTGGACTCCCCTTTCACACTGCTGGTTACTGCCCAGTTCCACCACATGCTTTGGTGGACTCTGCATTCTGTCAGGGTTTTGAGGGTGCACTGAAGAAAAACACCTTAAAATGATACAATTTGGGCTTGTATCTTTGAGACAGGACATGGGTGACCATGACAGTCCCAGGGACAGCAGCTGGTCTGTCATCCCCAAGATGTGGAAGGAGGGTTGTGGTGGGTGCTTGGTCTCTGAACTTGAATGAGTTTTCTCCTTTCTCCTCACTCTAGGCCAGTCCCAGCCATCAAAGTCCAATCAACCTCATTTCCCTTGAAGAAGTGACAAACCAAGGACACCTTAAGCCCATCCTTCCTGAGCTGGCTCTCCTGATTTGCACTGCTGCTGGTGACAAGGGACTTTTATTCCTCTCTTGTTTTATTTGTCTTTTGATACCAGAGGACTATTTTTATAAGACAGAATATGTATTCAGCACAAAAACTAGTGGTGGGGGCAGGAGAGGGGAAATTGGTACCATGACATAACTAAGGGTTGTGGTGGGTTGCTGGTGGGGTTACCATGATGGAGACCCCACCACAGCTCCTGGCATCACTTCCTGGCCAATTTATCCCCCAGCTTTATTTTCTTCTTGACATTGCACGTGGGCTGGGGAGGGGTGACTTGGGCTCAAGTGAACATCCAACGAAAGATGCTGATGACAGTGGCAGCAAAAGCTGTGTCATATCCTTCTAGCTACCTCCTCCTTCTCCTCCAGGCCTGGTGAGACCCCCCCCACCACTCACTGCCACCAGAGTTCAATGCTGGGCATTGTCTGCGGGGAGACATTTGCCATCACAGAAAATTGGTTTCCAGTTTGGACTGTGCCACACGGTGCTGGGATATTTTTCATGAAGGATCCAAGTTCTCAGGTTCCTCCTGGCCTCCTGCCTGATTACAATGAGAAAAAAAACACAGTGACAATCCTGGGGCCATACCTGGAAGGAGAAGCTGCCTGGGAAATGGTTCAATATCTGCAGTGCTGGTGGCAACTGGTTACCAGGGTGCTCTCAAGGGGCTCAGGAGCCCTCCAAAAAAACGTGGCATGTTGGCTGCTCATGGGCCAGGCCCAGCAGTGGCTCTGTGAGCTGCTAACACTCTGCTGTCCAAAGGGGGAAGGAGCCACAAGCCGGGAACAAGAGCAGGAAGACCTCCTGCCTGTGTCATTGGCTTGCCCAAAGGCCTTGGCCAAGCCGTTGCATTTCTCTGTGCCTCAGTTCCCCCCGTCATTCCAGCGGGGGGTTATACCTACCTCACAGGGGTGTTGTGAGGTTTAACAACCTGATGTCTTGAAAGGACTTTACAATCCTCAGATGAATGGTGCTGTTGACCTGCACAGTACTACACCGTGCCACTTTCCTGTGACTTGACATGTGGCTCTGTCAGGGTCTGAAATGAGAACAAAGGCTTTGTACAGTCCCTTGGCTCCTCTGGCTTTTTTCCTTCTCAGCAGTTCCCTGAACCTTTAGACACCAAGGGCTGTGGGTGTCCCACCACACCACTGCAAACAGACATCCCTAGGACTCCTTCTGCTGGCCCTTAAACCTGGGATCATTTGGTCCAACTGTGTGTGACATCTTGGCTACCCTGCTGTAGATCCCATCTGACCTAGGACAAATCTTTGTGAGATGTGTCCAACCCATGTAAAGGGTGTTCATGATGTAGGCTCAGGGACAGATCTCAGGAACCCATTCTGGTGTTTCATTATCCCCAGCGTTGCAAAACAATTGCAGGGTGTGGTTAAGGTCATCTGCAAAATGATCAGGCTTTGTTTTGAAGTCTTTGGTCACGTACATGGACCATCTATGAAATGTTTCTGATACCTCCATATCTTTCTTGGTTGGTGGACGTAGGATCCAGCATCTGTACTCAGCACTGGTGAGGCCTCACGTTGAGTACTGTGTGCAGCTCTGGGCCCCTCACTTCAAGAAGGACATTGAGGTGCTGGAGCAGGTCCAGAGGAGAGCAACAAGGCTGGTGAAAGGACTAGAGGGAAAGTCTTATAGGGAGAGGTTGAGGATGTTGGGGTTGTTTAGCCTGGAGAAGAGGAGACTCAGGGGGGACCTCATCACTCTCTTCAACTACCTGAAGGGAGGTTGTAGTCAGGTGGGGGCTGGGCTCTTCTCCCAGGCAACTGGTGACAGGACAAGAGGGCACAGCCTGAAGTTGCTCCAAGGGAGGTTTAGGTTGGATATTAGGAAGCACTTCCTCATGGAGAGGGTGATTAAACATTGGAATAGACTTCCCAGGGAAGTGGTGGAGGCACCATCCCTGGATGTGTTCAAGGCAAGGCTGGATGTGGCACTTAGTGCCATGGTCTAGGTGGTGTGGTGGTGTTGGTCATAGGCTGGACTTGATGATCTTAAAGGCCTTTTCCAGCCTTGGTGATTCTGTGATTCTGTGATCTCCTCTGATAGTGAGTCACAGAATCACTGAGTCATTTAGGTTGAAAGAGACCTCTTTGCATCATCCTCAGGTGACCTCAAGAGGACGGGATAAACGAGCTGATCCCTAACCCTTCCCAGGGTCACATTCTTTTCAGTCATCTCCCGAGTGATGATCTGGCATGGTCAGACTTGAGGAAGAGCCTACAGAGCTCCTGAAGAAGGAAAACCCTGCTCGTCAATGCCCTCCTTTCTTCTGTCCTGTAAAGGTGTTAGCAGTGGATTAAACAGTTAAACAAAGTTTGGAGAAGTTCCTGCAATGATGAAGTGGTTGGCAAAACTTCTCAATGAGTTGGACCATTTCACTGAATGGCAAAGTGAGGGATGACAGTGTTGCAGTCAAAAAAACACCTTGTGGGCCAGCAGTTGAAGGAGAATATCAAGTTCATGCAGTGTCCTTGGGCTTGGCTTCCTGCCCATTAATGTCACCTACCTGACCATCTCACTCCCCTTGCTCTCCTCCTGTTGCCAGTGGGGCCAGATCAACCCAGCTCCTCTGGCCTTGAGCTGTGAGATGGCTTCCCTCTGGGAGCAGAGGTACAAGGGGGGGTGTCATTTAGGGATGGTGCACATGGTAACTTTGCTGGCTCTGTCTGGCTTGAGATGGTCACAGGGAGGGCAGACGGATGATATCCATCCTCATGGACACCCACAAATGTAAGATGTGGCCTCTGGTCCATGGGACAGGAAGGACTTGAGGACCGGTTAGAGAAAGTAATAAATCCAGGGAGGGCTTTTGAATGTCCAGATGACACTAGATGGCAGCAGATGACCAGGAAATCCTGTGATCAGCCTTCCCTCTGAATCCTGGCTGAGATTTCCAGGGACCAGCTGCCCAAGTGCAGCTTTTCTCCTTGCTCCTGCCCTCCTACCCCATCCACCTGAACTCCCATTGAAAGCGTGAGCTGAGCATGAAAGCTGCCAAGTGCCTCTGATGACTCCTTGAGCTTGAAGTTCACCAAAGTGGAACTTTCCCCTTTGTGGAAGGAGTCCACTGTGAGCTTGGGTACCTTTGGAACATGCTGGTGGAGAGCTGAACAGACACAGTTCTCATTTATGCACATAGCAGAGTGTGAGATTGAAATGGGGAAAAGAAAAGCCTCCTGGCTGGCTCAGGAGAACACGTCTACATCAAACAGCTTTGCCTTGTCCATGCCGGAGAAAGCAACCACCCTTTGAATCCCCATAACATCTTGGACAACAGGAAGGGTCCATCTTCTTAGTCCATCTTATCTGGTATCCGATTTCCAGCAGCAACAAGATCCAGACATTTCAGAAGACAGGTGGAGCAAAGCCCAGCTCCTTTCTGATTTTAACCCAATCCTTGATGGCACCTGGTGCCAGCTCTTTGCTCTGTCCTGGTATAATTGCCCCTATGGCCTTCAATCCTCCATCAATGGAGAGCCCACAACGCTCCAAGGAGCATCTTCCTCTGCCTTCCTGCCCATGGTACAAATGTTTTCTCCAGCTTTAGTCTTGGTTTTCCTCCTGCACTGAGATTCTCCAGGTCCTGTGCAAATGACATGGGGGAGAAGTTGAGCTGGGGTAACTGGGGTGAGTCATCTCCAGTGATGTCTCTCAGTGCAGCTGCTCTTCTCTTGCTGCATCTCGTTGCTGTCAATGGTCTTGCCAAGACTTCTGACCAGGCACTTGGCAAACAACAACACTGAGGGCTTTTTATCCAGCCTATTATGAAATAAGTAGGAGGTCTCTGGGCTTTTTGGACACTTTCACTCTTACCAGGGCTGGTGAAGGGATGTAAGTGTGTGTGTGTGTATTTAAACATCTTCCAGGCTTCCTTTTAACATGGTGGCCCCCTTAGAACTAAACATCCAGGTGATACAACAGCCTCAACCCAGGAAAAAGGTCCTGATGATGTAGTAGGGCTCATTCAGGTCCTTTCTGGTCCTGGAGGTGGCCAAGGAGATGTGACACTGTAGGAAAAGAGCTCAGGTGGCTTCATCTCCATGCCAGCAACTCTGCCTTGAGACCAAGCTGTTGGTGACAGGTAGACCTGGCCAGGACACTGGGCCTGGGTTAAGTCCTGGGTTTGAGGCAGGCCTGATGCAGGTTGTTGGGAGGAGGACACCATACTTGGTGGATACCCTGCTCCAGAATAGCCACCCCAGGACATGAATGGTCTCATTGGGACTGGCTGTTTTGCCCTATGGAGCAGAAGCCAGCCCAGCTTGCACAGGCAGTCAGGACTGTACCTCCCATGCCATTTCAGGGGGTTTCTGTTCCCCACCACACTTGTGATGAAGCTGGCAGGATGTGCTTGCCCTTGGGCAAGTGGTGGCCTCAATCTCCATGTCTTGGTTCCCCTCAGTTTGTGAAATGGAGGCATCAGTCCTTCACTTTGTCCTACCCATGCCCTGTCCTGCCCAGCCACAGCAAGGGACACCACCAGATCCTGACCCACAGCAGCTCCATGGGCTTCTGGCCTGCTTGGGTTCTGCAAGGGCTTTCTAAGGGGTGAAGAGGGATGTGGAGGAGGGACCAAGCAATGGAAGGGACAGGGGAGAATCCCCAGGGTTTGAATGGCCTCCAGTGAGCTTCAGAAAGGGGAGGGGGTTTCTGGAGCACACTGAGGAAGTCACCTTGGGTCAAGAAGTGTCCTCCTTGGCTCGATGGAGACTGGGTTTCAAGGCGCATTGCGTTTGCACCAAGCTCATTGTGGGTGTCCTGGCACCAGGCAGGCTCTGTCCCCGGGGATGCAGGTGTCACCAGGTGACACGGTTAGTGTAAAATGCAAAAACCACCTCCTTGTTGTTTTTCTCATTTAATGCTGCCTCCTGGGGTGGGAGAGCTGAGGGGGATGGACACCTGAGCTGGGAGCAGGCACAGGCAGGCACACAGAGCTGCGGCAGAGACACACGCACAGAGCCAAAGGAAGAAAAGAAAACAAAGCACCAAAGAAAAAAAGGGAAGAAAAGAAAAAAAACAAAACAGGCAGTGAAGCAGTTAATGAAGAGGCTCCTGCAGCTGGGGAGGCTGAGGAATTCATCACCTTCCTTTGCTTTCCTTTTGGTTTTCTTGTCTTTGGCAGAAGATGGTTGCTCTCCCCACCATTCCTGCCGTTCGGGGGCTGATCACTCTCCCTCTTTGGAGCCACAAATTGTCCCATTAAAAATGAAAGTGGAAGGCACAGCTTGATTTTAATTCCCTGCCTCACCAGTTCTATAGACAAGGAGAGAAATGAATTTATAATAGCATACACAGACATGCTGAAGACTGGGGTCCTGTTGAGTGCTGTCACAGAAGTGTTGCCTAAAGCTGATGTCTTATCTCTCTAATTTCCAAGGATTTCTTAAAGAAGTGAGTGTCTTTCAAGTCCCAGTGCTATGAAGTACAAAGGGAGCTTGGAGATGGAGCCTTTCATGCATCAGTGCCCAAGCGGGATGCAGGTCTCCCTCTCCAACTTTCCTTTCTCTTTTAAATCCTTGCTGGGAGAAACAAAGGAAGGAATCAGTGCAAGTTTAGGCAATGTTTGGAGCTGAGGAGAAGCCCTGCCCTGTGGCTTCGTGGTGGTGTGGCATCTTGATGTGAAGACCTTGCTTCTGCTGTCTGCTGTGGTTTGAAGAACATCGGTGAGTGGAGGTCGGGCTGAACCTGGGTGTCAGGGAGCACACACAAGTGCCTGTTGTGGTCTGGGATGCTCAGCTCAGATAATCAAACCAAACCATCCCAGAGAAGTAAAATCAGAAACTTGGGGAGTATAGAAATGTGGATGGAAACACCACAGAGTGGCTTCAAATGGGCTGCATAGATTTACAGACTGGTTTGAGTTGGAAGAGGCCTTAAGAGTCATCTAGTTCCAACCCCCCTGCCATGGGCAGGGACAACTTCCACTAGACCAGGTTGCTCCAAGCCCCGTGAGACCCAGATGTCCAGCACTTGTCAACAGATGAGATATATAAATGAAGGAGGAGCTGCTCTGACCTAATTAACAAAGATAAGCCAAATTATTGTCTTGAGAAACACATCTAAGAGGGCTTTTGTGGCCTCCTCCACTCAGTGACCACTGAGGATACCCTACAAGGTGATTGCAGAGGACAATCATGACTAGCCAGGGACTGAAAGGGGCTGACAGCACCCAGGAGTATGGCTGAGTTTGCTGTCAAACTCCCACTCCACATCTTTGTGCTTGCCTGCAGCAAAGTGCTGAATGTCAGATGGAGCTCACCAGCCTTCCTACATGCACAGGGAAAGCTGGTGGGACACTCGCCCGGGGACAGAGAGCTGTTTATTTCTATTACTACCACTTCTTTGGTACCTTAAAGAAATAGGTATAAGACAAAATCTTTGTCATAAAGAGATGATTTTATCTTTATTTGGTTTGCATAAAAATCAATATAGAAGCTGCTTCAGTCCAAAGGAGCCTCCTGTGACTCAAGGACTTGACTCAACTTGACTTGGTAGATTAAAATGTGCTTGGGAATGTTTTGGAGGTCCTGAAGCCAATGGCACTGAGCAGTCTTCATCTGTGTTACTGAGTTCTGCTGCCTTCAAAACCAAGTGGCCATCAGCAAACTGCCTGCTGGGATGATTCATGGGCCACGTAAGTGGCTGACACGGGCAACAATCATATAGTGCTTTGTGCTAAGGCCAAAATGTGCCAGGAAGGACTAACAGTTCAGCAGCTTGAGCTCAGTTCACCAGTACAGACACAGCTCTTGGGACAAGGCTGAGAAGGAAGAGATCTCATCTCTGTGGCTCTCCTCAAGCAAAGATGGTCCAGTTTTGGTCCTGTGGTTGGTAGACAATGAGGGGGGACAAAAGAAGAGAGTCCTTAAGTCATCTTAGTTATCACTAGTGCAGAAGGACTGATCTAGGAGGTACCTCTAAACATCTGGATGAGGAGTCTGTGGTGCCAACATCCACGTTCATTGTGAGAAGTCAGTTGCTCCTGTGGTCAGTGGTGCGGATGAGGAACAAGAAAATGTGAACACCCTTGCAAAGACCCTTTCATTTATGAATAGTCACAGAATGGTTTGGGATGGAAGAGACCTTCAAGATCATCTAGTTCCAACCCCCTGCTATGGGCAGGGACACCTCCCACTAGACCAGGTTGCTCTGAGCCCCATCCAACCTGGCCTTCAACACCTCCAGGAAGGGGACATACACAACTCCTCTGAATAGTCACCTTCCTTTTCCCAGCTGGATCAGCTTGAGCTTTTGGGCTCATTTTCTAGCAAAGTGTGAATTTACCCTTTTGGATTCACAGCAAGATTCTGCTAACATGAAGAAGGGCAGAAAGCACAAGGGGTGCCCAAGCAAGGCAGGGCTTACAGCTGCAGGACAGGACATACCATGGTAGGACTGAATTATAGAGGGTCTCCAGAGCCTGAAACCTGCTCTCACATGGTGGCCCCATCAAGACTGCTCCTGCTGTGGAAAGGTCTCCAACCATGGACGTATGTGTTGGGGCAGGACCTGAGCTGAGTATCTGCATCAGGTCAAACATACATGATGGAGGTGCAGGTGTTATCCAGGGAACGCATGACAGGAGGCACCTGGTGTCCATTGGACTTGAGGTGATGAAAGGCCAGAGTCCAACCTACCAAGCTATTCTGCTGGCTTTGCTTAGTCATAGTGATTCCAAAATGAGCCGTGGTTTGGATAAACAGCCTAATTTTCTCCTGGGCATAAAAATAACAGGGGGATTTTTAAAGTATTTTTTTCATCTGCTTCATTTTGGTGGGATTCCTCCCCCTGCTTGCCCTTTCCAGAGAGAAAAGCCATGACTGCAAGGCAAAGTTTAGTAATTTCTTGAGTTACAAATAATTTGTGGCACGATTTTTTTCACCACAGTCTCCTCTGAAATGTCTTTCCCAGGAGGGTTTTACAGGTGTGAAGCTTTGTACTGCAACCAACTCAGGACTGAGTCAAGGTATTATTGTCCCTTCCTCTGCCTTGTCTCTACGAGGCTTTGTTCTTGGGCACTTTATTAGCATCAGTCGTGCAGTTTGGTCTTTGCATGTTTTTCGTTTTCATACCAGCAGTGAAAATAGCTCAGTTCCCTTTGAAGTTCCCTCGGATGGAGCTCTTTTTTCTTTTTTTTCCCCCCCCTTTTTCTTTCCCTTTTAGAGCAGAAGCAGAAGAAAATCAATTTAAACAAGATGCAGAAAGGTTTCAAAACACAGTCTTAATCAAGTCAACTTTGCCTCCAATATTCCTCCGGCTCAGCTCTGAACCACCCCCCAGACCTGGCAGTTAATGACAAAAGAAAATCAAGGATGACACACTTCCAAATCCTTGGCACTGAGTGACATGCACAATACTGTAAAAAAAACCCCACAAAACAAACAGACAATTGGCTGGAGAACTTTCTGCATTAAACTTCAAAAAACGCGTTGTTTTCTGGGGTGGGAAATGGCTGCTGCTCTTTTCTGCTCTGCCTGGTTAGACAACAGGCCCTTGAGAACTGCAAATTGCTGTATTTTCAGCAGGAGGTCAGGATCTTCTCCAGGGCTTGCAGAGCTGAGAATGGGCCATCCCAAACATCCAGGTGAAGGATCCTGTCCCATTCAGTTGCCCTGCAGCACACTGAGGATGTTTTGTGGCAAGGTTTGAGGATGGAGGAGCACAGGTAGAAGTGACATGACTTTTGGGCCTTTTTTGGATCCCATGTGCTGGATCTTCAACACAATTTAGGCAGAAGCTTGGTGTAACAAGAGCTTTGAAACCTGTTGGCCCTTTTTTTCTGTGAAACGGTCTTTGTAGCTTCTCACCTGATCTGCTACCTGAAGCTTGCTAACTCTTGCAGAGAGCAGAGGTCCTTTGAAGTCACTCCAGTAGAGTTTGCTATGCTGGTCTCTCCTTGAGAGCCAGGGAATGACCATGGGGTTGCTGGCAACCATCCCAGGAGAAACATTGCCTCTGAAGGAGATCCCCTGGTGCTGCAAAGCTCTGTGACCCTCTGGATGGGACAAGGTCCTCTCTTGGCTTGCAGAATGTAAATTTCAGCCACTCCCAAGAACCACAGAGATGCTGCTTGGAAAGGCCCTCTGTCAGCTGTCTAGAGTGTCTGCTCAGAGCCTTTCTGCTTCTCTCCAGGAAAAGGCTGGTGCTGAATGGCACTTAGTGCCTGGCCAATTCTAATGTCTTTGCCAGCTTCAACAAGGGAGTCTTCTAAAACCTGATCTATACTTGGGGGACAAGTGCCATGGTGAGTAAGAGACAGTGCCTCCTTGCAAGACTCATCAGGGCCCCTGTCCACTGAGAGACAGCTCCATGTGCATGTGTGTGGGTTGCACCACCTGCTAGGGGTGGGTTGTCCCAGCTCTGATAGTGGGAATTCACTGTTTTACCATCACGTTCTGCAAATGATGCAAGGGCTGGAGAGGTGGCCCTGTGCCAACCTCGGGAAGTTCAACAAGGCCAAGTGCAAGGTCCTGCCCCTGGGTCAGCACAACCCCAGGCACAAATCCAGGCTGGGGGAGAATGGCTGGAGAGCAGCCCTGAGGGAAAGGACTTTGGGTGGGAGGAGATGAGAAGCTGAACATGAGCCACCAGTGATTGCTGGAGCCCAGAGGGGCAATTGTGTCCTGGGCTGCATCAAAAGAAGTGTGGACAGCAGGGTGAGGGAGGGGATTCTGCCCCTCTGCTCTGCTCTGGTGAGACCCCACCTGGAGTGCTGTGTCCAGCTGTGGAGCCCTCAGCACAGGAGAGACATGGAGCTGTTGGAGAGGGTCCAGAGAAGGGCCATGAAGATGATCAGAGGGCTGGAGCAGCTCTTCTGTGGAGACAGACTGAGGGAGTTGGGGGTGTTCATCCTGGAGAAGAGAAGGCTTTGGGGAGACCTTAGAGCACCTTCCAGTGTCTGAAGGGGCTACAGAAAAGCTGGGGAGGGGCTTTTCACCAGAGAGGGCAGTGATAGGACAAGGGGTGATGGTTTTAAACTGAAAGAGGGAGATTTAGGTTGGACATCAGGAAGAAATTCTTCCCCATGAGGGTAGGAAGGTGCTGGAATAGGTTGCCCAGGGAGGTTGTGGAAGCCCCCTCCCTGGAGGTGTTCAAGGCCAGGTTGGATGAGGCTTGTGCAGCCTGGTCTGGTAGGAGGTGTCCCTGCTCATAGCAGGGAGGCTGGAACATGATGATCTTGAAGGTCCCTTCCAACCTTCACCATCCTATGATTCTATGACTGCCCAACACCAACCCCATAGTCCCAGCGCCTTGAAGATCTTGCACATTCCTAGTTTTGCCACCACCCATCTCCAAAACAACATCATATTTGAAGTCTTCATGGCTCCAGGACTGATTAAGTCTCTTTCCCAGTTAGTTCCCCTCCTTAGAAGGACAAAACAGGAGCTATGTTCTGTGGGACCCTGCTTGCTTCCTCTGCTGATGGAGACTTAATGCAGGAACTGATGCGTGGTGGACTCTGTACTTTCTCCTTGATCCCTAATGCCCAGCAAAGCTCAGCCTGGAGTGAAAGCAGGAGAGGGATGATTTGCAGCAGAATACCAATTCTGATGATTATACGCTGCACCGACATGCCATCAGAGTGAGGGGGGCAGCTGATGGCTTTGGTGGCGCCGGGCACTTCATGTCCTGCCTTGTTTTGCCTCCTGTCATCTCGTGGTGCTAATGGCTTCTCCGTGATTTGTTAGATTACATGACCTCAAGGACAGCAGCTCCCTCCTTCTTTTCTCTTCCCTCCATCTCTTCCCGCCCGTGCAGACGTGCACTTTGGTTTTAATAGAATCTAAATGACATGTCTCTGCTCTGGACAGGGTTCAGGAAAGCCATTGCAAGGACAGCAAGAGCACAAGTGTCCTCTGAATGATTTCAGCTCTCCCTTGGTAATTGGGTGACCAGGTCCAGCAATGAAGCTGAAGGGCTATTGATTCAACTCAGGGCAATTGTGTAGGTTTTCACTGAATTGGTTGGGAGCCTTGGCTGGAGATTACTCCTGTTTCCATGACAGGAATGAATAGCTGCTGAGCTCTGCTGTCTGGCTGCTACCCAGCAGGACTGGGAATGGAGGAACTGCCCTGGGAAGAGACAAGGTATGAGATAAATACGTGGTGCATTTCCAGCCATAGACCTTACTTCCCCATCACCAGGTCATGGGACCAGAGATTGTAGAGCTAACGAATGGTTTGGGTTGGAAGGGATCTTACAGATCATCTAGTTCCAATGCCCTTGCACAGGCAGGGACACCTCCCAGTAGACCAGGTTGCTCTAAGCCCCATCCAACCCGCCCTTGAACACTTCCAGGGATGGGGCAGCCACAGCTTCCCTGGGCAGCCTCTGCCAGTGTCTCACCATCCTCACAGCAAATAATTTCTTCCTGATATTTCATCTAAATCTCCACTCTTGTACTTTGAAACCATCACCCCTTGTCCCATCCCTCCCTGCCCTTGTCCAAAATCCCTCCACAGCTTTTCTGGAGCCCCTTCAGGAACTGGAAGGTGCTCCAACGTCTCCCTGGAGCCTTTTCTTTTGCAAGCTGAACACCTTCAACTCTCTCAGCTTGTCTCCAGAGCAGAGGTCTGGATCATCTCCAGCCCTTGGATCATCTCTGTGGCCTCCTCTGAGCTCTCTTCAACAGCTCCATGTCCTTCTTGTGTTGTGGACTCCAGAACTGGACACAGCACTACAGGTGGGAGATGGTGCCTATGTTTAGGAAGCCTGGGTCTTCCTAGTTCCCAGCACTGAAACAATGACCTAGCTAGATCCTGCTGTCCATGTAGGAACAAGAGCTGGGCATGCCCCATGCCACCTCACAGACCTACCAAGCACAGAAAAGCCTCTTGAATGGTTGAGAGAGGAACCCTGCATGGGTACAACCTGCAGGACCCGTGCTTGTGTTTGCCTCCAGGTCACCTTCTGCAAGACAGACTTTTAATAGGGTGGGAAACAGAGACAGGGTCTGTCATACCCTGGAGATCATTCTGGAGGCCACTATGAATTACCAATCTCTGGGTCTCACCTGGCTGCTTCGTTGAAATCACTGGACCAAGCTTTCTGCTGGGATGACACAGTGGCTGCAAGTTATTTGGTTCCAGGACTGGGCTAAACAGGTGAGTTAATGAACCTCAGCAGAGCTGCCTCCGTGTGTGGACCAAGGGCTTTTGCACAAACCACAGGGCTGGACCATGGTATGGACAGCTGTGCAGGGGCATCTTGTCTCATCCCTGCTGACCCACCTGGCCTGGCCTCATCACACTCTTTCCCTCCTTCCCCCAGGGCTGGGAGGAATCCATTAGACAGCTGTTCCTCTTCACTGCATTTGGGTTGACCATGAGCAAGCGTGGCTTCTCTACAGCTTTTCTGCCCACATTTTGCTTCTCCTTCTTAAACCAAGTTGGGCTGTCTCTTTTTGAGGATGCTGGGTAACTCACAGTGCACATATCTTGTTGGCATGGAGAGGAGCTGCTGTTTAGCACACGTTAAAAAGACTAATGGGGACAGCCCTTAGCTATTGAGAAGCTGGTGTCTCCTGGGACCAATCATCTAGGTCTTAGGTGTTGCCCTGGAGTAACTCATTCATCCTCTCTGTGCTGTTATAGAAAGATGCAGGTGTCTTGCATAGCTTTGGGCACCTCGGATGGCACAAGGTACCTGACTTCAGGCAACCTGAGCTGAGCCTTTGGTCTGCACTGGTTGTGACAGGAGCATAGACACCTACACTTAGAGACTGGAATTGATGTGTTCTCATCTATCAGCTAATCCTGTCTAGGGATTCAGGGTGGTTGTTAATAATAAGTGTCTCACAGGGCAGGAGGGAAGCATTTCGATTATCAGGCTTATTCAGCCTTGAAAAAAAAAATCCCTGCTGAACGTTTGGCCACCTGTGGTGCTGGAGCTGCTTGCAGGATGCCTCAGGAGGTGGTGGACCCTGCAGGTTAGCTGAGGTGGGGGGTTGGCTTGAGCATCTTGGCTGGGGTGAAGCACTGATAAGACCTTAAAGCTGGCGTGGAGACAGTGAGTGGAGGAAACAGAGACCCCACATTTGGGATTTGTCTTCCCAAGGGAGGCAATGCATGTGCTTGAGGGGGTGGCTGGGAAGTTGCAGCAGCAGAAGTGGTGCAGACCTGCCCCAAAGCCTAGGGGGGGGAGGTGAGGGTGTCTAGGCAGAAAGCTGTGGACCAGCCCAGCTCCTGGGTCCCTCCCTTCCCTTCATGGTATAATCCTGTTGCTTTTGCAGCAGGACTCACTGTGCTCCCAATTCCCATTTTACTTCCTCACTTTGCTCCCACCCTTGCTAAGAGGAACTATTTGGTGGTGAATAGTTGCAGGTTGCCCAGTCAACAATAACAGCCCCCAGTGTTGTTCCTCCTACCACGAGGGACTTTCTCCTTTCTCTTTTCTCTTTAACTTCCAGATTCCTCTTAAGCCTTAAAACCGAAAGCTCCCAGTTCTCTGTCCTTATCTGCAAGGTGAAAGGAGGGAGAAGTTGTCTTCAGCCTCTGGGAAGATAAGTCACGTTGGAGTCTTCCTCTGTAGAAAACTCTCTAATGCCATTTATCAATTAATTACTCGGCTGTATTTATACCCATTAATTCCCCTGGCTCATTTTCCTTTTCGGAAAGGCCTGTGTTGCTCAGGATCTATTTGTCCTGGTCTTGCACTTGCTTTCTTTCTCATTTTCAAGTTAAGTGGATGTCAGAGACTTCGAAGGCTGCTCTTGTGTTTCCCCTGCAGATTTCTCTGCCCCCCCCTTCTCCTCCACCCTGGTTGTGTTCAAAGCAGATTTGGCTGGGTTTGGGGGGAGTGGATTAAACACTGTGGCCCGAGCTTCAAATCCTAATTCTACTCATGATTCAATCGTGGCTGAAGCCAGGAAAACATTTTTCACCTGGAACTTTTTACTTAAATACACACTTTCGGGTCACCTGCAACGCGCTGCGGTTTTATATCAATCTCTGTTCCTTGTTTGGGTTGAAATAACCAAAGCAGACAATTCTGAAAAAGAAAAGCTGCAATTTACCTCTCCCTCCCCAAACAGTTTGATGTCTCCTTCTGAAACAATATTTCACTTGCTTCACTTCAACTTAAAACACAGGAGTATTTATTTTAAATGGGAAGAAGTTCCTGAGTAAACAAAATGGGCTTATTTTGTTCAAATGATTTACCAGTGACAAATTGAAAAGTACACCTTTCAGATAGGCCCAAAAGAATGTTTTTCTTCAGTTCAATCACTTAATCATAGAGCTTTTCTTGCCCCCCCGCCCCAAAATCCCCATCCCTGATCTCACTGAGATGTGCAGAAGTGCAGCCATTTCAGGCCTATTTCAGCAGGGAAGGATTTTCTAATCCTTTTGGTGTCAACTAAACCAGTGTTTTGGAGCCCTGAGCAGGGTCAGTCCCCTGGCAAAGGTGCTCAATACTGAAATGCAGCAGGAGCTCATCATTTCAGAATCCATTTTCCAGGCTCCCAAGCCCCATCCAACCTGCCCTTCAACACTTCCAGGGATGGGGCAGCCACAGCTTCTCTGGGCAACCTGGGACAGTGTCTCACCACTCTCACAGCAAAGAATTTCTTCCTAAAATATAATACGAATCTACCCTCTTTCAGCTTGAAAAACCTTTTGTAAAAGCTCCAGCTTTAGTCAGAAAGAAAAGGGATGTGATTTTTCTAATGCATCTCAATCTCATTGTTTCCTACTGAGATACAGATGTGTCTGGTGGGCACAGATGTGGTGGTGCCACAAGCCAGTGGGTTTAAAGCTGTGTGAGTTTTCCTATTGCCATGTGTCTCTGGAGACCAGGAGGAGAAGAGCTGCAATGCAAGGAGAAGGCTTTCTTCCAGGGTGTCTTCACCTCAGACCATAGGTGGGATGTTGCTTTTTCTGTCTCCAGCAGGTCATGAAACCATTTATCTCACGTGGGGAGACACAGGCATATCTGTGGTTACTTTCCTTCATTTTAGCCCACTAAGGCATAGAAATATAGAATTATAGAATCATTTTGGTTGGAAAAGACCTTTGAGATCATCAAGTCCAACCCTCAACCCAGCACTGCCAAGGCCACCACTAAACCATGTCCCTCAGCACCACATCTACACTTTGAAATCCCTTCAGGGATGGTGCCCACCCTGAGCAGCCTGTGCCAGGGCCTGACAACCCTTTCTTAAATAAATGGTTCCTAATATCCAAACTAAACCTCCCTTGGTGCAACTTGAGACCATTTCCTCTTGTTCATGAGCTAAACCATGCTGAGTGCTTTCCAGTAATGATTCCAGGAGCCCAGACAGCTCAGGGGAGGTATTGTTGCACCAGATACTGGAAGCAGACCAGGTTGTCCTGGATGTCATGGAATCATAGAATCATTAAGGTTGGAAGGGACCTTGAAGATCATCAAGTTCCAACCCCCCTGCCATGAGCAGGGAACCGTAGCACTAGACCAGGTTGCCCAAAACCTTGTCCAACCTGGCCATAAAAACCTCCAGGGATGGGGCAAAGTAGGTCAAGTAGGTGCAGCAGTGTGCAGACTGTGTGAAACCAATAGCCTAAAGTGTAGGACGTTGCAAGGCTATAAACCCCCTGGAGGACTTACCTGCACTCGTCCCAACTCACTGTATCAAATGATCTCCACTGCACTTCTAGGTTCCTCACCAGCTTTGTGGTTGGTGCTGGGTTTCTCCCTGATGTTGGAACATGTTGCTTGATGAATGGAGACTCTTGGATTTGCTAAGCTATGGATGTGGCTGCGATTGGGAGAGTTTAGCAGATTTGCCCTTCGTTTGAACAGGAGGAACAAAACCAACAGTCTCTGTTCCTGCTTGTAATGAAACTGAGGGGAAACGTGAGAAATGGGGTGTTAATTGTCCACAGCTCAGTTCTTCCAGGGTGGACAGTGAAAAATGAAGCAACCTCAGCAGCGTGTGGCCACACTGCCCAGAGAGCCATTAACTACCCTTAATTGTTTTGGCTCCTCATGTCAGGGTGGAGCAAAGAGTGGACACAGCAGATAAAGTCAGGTCTCACCCTGAGAAAATGGAGTTTCTTGATGTTTTGCAGGATTTTTGAAAAATGATGGGATGTAGCTCAGGTAGGATCAAGTTCTGAGGGAAGTATCATGGGCAACACACATGAATTTTCCTTTCTTTCTCCCCTTTCTGGGGGACCATGGGGGCAGAAGAAGGGGGAGGGGTCAAGTTAATAGCTGAGGGATGAGGACAAGGTGAACCTGTCTGTGAAGAAGTGGGCACAGCTAGACTCTGTGATGGGTTTAGGAAGCTCCACTAAAAACCTGGACTTTTTCAGGTACATGAAAATAGACAAGAAGGAATCATTTACACCTGCAAGTTTCACCCCTTCTCTTTGTGAATCCCCAATATACTGCACTAAAAAGGGAAACCTATAAGGCCCTCCTGGTTGAACCTTCTTTCCTTGGGCGTCTTGATCAGCTCTCTAGAAAACCACAATTCCCTGGGAAACCTCTAGGTTGGAAACCTCTGGAGGACACAAAGAGAGGGATGGAGAGAAACTTGCTGGGCAAACTGTGAAAGGAGAAGACTAGATGTAGAAAAAGGATCAGCTGTTGCCATGCATTAAGCCTTAGCAAAGCCCCTTTCCTGGTGAGGTGACAGGAGCTTCAATAAATCACCTGGAAGGCCAGAAAGGAGTGGGACTGTGCTCTGCCTTGCTCAGAGCAAGAGAGATTCATGATGCCAGGGAGGGCGGATGTTTTTTACATGGCAGGTTGAGTAAAGAAGGCCAAAGCACAGATAGAGTTGGACCTGGCCAGAGATGTTAAGAATAACAAGAAAGGTTTCTACATGTATTTCAGCAATAAGAGGAAGATGAGGGAAAATATGGGCCCACTACAGAAGGAAACTGGAGACCTGGCCATGAAGGACATAGAGAAGGCTGAGGTGTTCAACGACTACTTTGCCTCGGTCTTCACCAGCAAAGGCTCTGGTCACACCATCCAAGTTAGAGAAGACGAAGGCATGGACTGTGAAAAGGAAATGGACAGTGGCAATGAGCACACGCTCAGCAAGTTTGCCAATGACACCAAAGTGTGTGGTGAGGTGGACACACTGGAAGGGCGGGATGCCATCCAGAGGGACCTTGACAAACTTGAGAAGTGGGCTGGTGCAAACTGCATGAAGTTCAACAAGGCCATGTGCAAGGTCCTGCACCTGGGTTGGGACAATCCCAAGCACAAATGCAGGCTGGGGAGAGAATGGATTGAAAACAGCCCAGAGGAGAAGGACTTGGGGGTACTGGTCGATGAGAAGCTCAACATGAGCTGGCACTGTGCACTGGAGCCCAGAAACCAACCGTGTCCTGGGCTGTGTCACCAGCAGCATGACCAGCAGGGCCAGGGAGGGGATTCTGCCCCTCTTCTCTGCTCTGATGAGACCCCACCTGGAGTGCTGTGTTCAGCTCTGGGGCCCCCAACATAAGAAGGACATGGAACTCCTGGAAAAAGTCCAGAGAAAGCCATGGAGATGATCCAAGGGCTGGAGCAGCTCTGCTATGAGGACAGGCTGAGAGAGTTGGGGTTGTTCAGCCTGGAGAAGAGAAGGCTCCAGGGAGACCTTAGAGCACCTTCCAGTGCCTGAAGGGGTGACAGGAAAGCTGGGGAGGGACTTTGGACAAGGGCAGGGAGTGAGAGGACAAGAATTGTTTAAAACTGCAAGAGGGGAGGTTTAAGTTAGAGATTAGGAGAAAACTCTTTGCAGTGAGGGTGGTGAGACCCTGGCCCAGGTTGTCCAGAGAAGCTGTGGCTGCCCCATCCCTGGAAGTGTTGAAGGCCAGGTTGGATGAGGCTTGGAGCAGCCTGGTCTAGTGGGAGGTGTCTCTGCCCATGCAGGGTGGGGGGGGGGGGCTTGAAACTAGATGCTCTGTAAGGTCCCTTCCAACTCAAACCATTCTATGATTCTATTAATGATCTCCTACCAAAGCTGAAGAGCTGCATCTGGTGGAAGTGAAGCTTTCAGGAGCTGTGGGAAAGGTCTTGTGGGAGGGCATCAGCAGAGATTTGCAGGAGCTGGTTAGCAAGGAAGGTCCTCAGCAGACCAGCAGCACCAGCAGACCTCAGCCCTTGCTAAGGGGACATAGTTTAGTCGGGACTTGGCAGTGTGATGTTAATGGTCAGACATGATGATCTTAAAGGCCTTTTCCAACCAAAACGATTCTGTAATTCTATAAATGTGGGATGAGGAGTCGTTATCCCAGCCTGCACCATCCCTGGTGTTTTCTGTGTGCATGTGAGGGTTGTGCTCTTGCACAGTGCTAGCTGGGAACACCACCTGCTGGTGCACAAATGTCTGACCTGCAGGGTTAGAGGGGCGTAGAGAGGTACCATGCAGGGTTGTCATCAGTTTCCTGAGCCCAGGGTGGCCCTACCAAGTCCATCAATCCCACTCTATTGCCCTCCCAGCTTCAGGCTTCTTGTAGATCCGAACTTCACTGCCCAGCACCTTTAAAACTAGATTTAAGGGTGGTGAAGGATTATTATTTTTCTTACAAAATTAGAGAAAACCAGGTGGCACCTTTGCCTGGGTAACATGGGCTGCCTTCAGTCAGCCTCACCACCTGGACTTTAATTTTCTCTTCCAGACCCTCAACCAATGGTTCCCGCTTCCCTCCAGGTGGGAAGGCCAGAGAGCAAGACTGATCCTTCATGTTGGTCCTTTGCCATTTGCATTTTGCAGCAGCAGCTGTTGCCCCCTTTACTGCACAAACTTCACTACTTTCCTTTTCACCCCCTTCACCTCCTCCTTCTCCTCCTCCTCCTCCTCTGGCTGTTTGCTGATGCCAAGCCTGACAGCTAAACTGACATCCTAATTTTCCCCCTGGCAAGGGAACTGCAGAGGTCTGAGTTGTCTGAGGACAAACAGCAAAAAAGTGGGGTGAGGAAGGAAGGATGGGACCTGCTGGGTAAAGCTCTCAGCAATTTTGGAGAAAAGGGTTTGGTCTGCCCAGGGATTGGGCTGGGTTGTGAGTCCCTCTGGCCTGGAAGGCAGCAGATTTGGTGATGGTTGCTCAGCCTCTTTGACTGGGTGGTCAGTACTCTCCCTGTTTTTGTCATGTCCTCCCCAGAAATGCTGCAGATGCAGCTGTGCTGCAGCAACACGTGTCATCTCTGTGGGGAGATGGTTCAAGGGGTAATGGAATTAAACTGGAAGAGGGGAGATTTAGATGAGATATGAGGAAGAAATTACTTCCTGTGAGGGTGGTGAGACCCTGGCCCAGGTTGCCCAGAGAAGCTGTGGCTGCCCCATCCCTGGGAGTGTTCAAGATGAGGTTGGATAGGGCTTGGAGCAACCTGGTCTAGTGGGAGGTGTCCCTGCACATGCAGGGGGGTTGGAACTATGTGATCTTTAAGGTCCCTCCAACCCAAACCGGTCTGTTATTCTATGATATGATTCTATGCTCCTGCAGCTCTGGGGACAAGAGGGTTGGGGACAAGAGGGTGTCCTCTCTTCTCAAGTAGTGCAAAAGGGGACACAATAAGTCACTCAAGCTCTCTTCACTAAACTGGTACCCCGAATGTCTTGGGGGCTTGGAGTGGGACCATGGGGTCTCTTGGGGTAACATGAACCTCCTGAGCACCACCAGTCTCAACAAATCTAGACACGATCACGATAATTCTCCTTGAGGGGTGGCATTCCCCTCCATTTCATGCAGATGACACTCACTCCCCGTTAGTGCCTTCCTGAAATAACTCACAGGGTGGTTCTGCAATTGCAGCAAAGGTGGAATCTGAATGTGTGAGCGAATGTGTAATTGGGCTTAATCTTTCCATACTCAAGGAAGCAATGAAACATCTCCATCTATTTAGTCAAAACACGGCAACATCATTGCTCTACTGCTCAGGAACAATAAAGATGCAAATAATGTCAACATCTCCCAGGCTTTTGCCAGGACGGTTACTGGGGAGAATATTATTGCCTTCTGATTACTCTGTATGAAATCTGCTCTCACTGCCTGTGCGTGGCTTTGCTTCTTGAGGATGCTGAATGGGAATGAAAATGAGAAGCACCAGCCCTGGTTTAGTTTTGGAGGCAGAGCTGGGGTCTGTAGCAGTGCTGGGGGCAGAGAGCAGGATTGTGCATGAGGTTTGGGTTTTGTGGCTTGTGCATGAGTGTCTGGGGTGGAAGGGTGTCTGGTGCATGTGATGGTGCATGGATGTATGGTGCAGAGTGAAGGGAATGCAAGTAAAATTTTCCAGTCTCCTTCCAGTTTCCTTGGCTGCACTGTTTGTAGGATGAGGCAGGAATGTCACTCCATCCCCTTCCCCACAGTTTCCTGAGGATGGGGAGTCTCACCTGCTTTGAGATCAAAAGTAGATGGAGCTTCTCTACCTCCTTACCATGACCTGGGGACATCCCTAAGGCAGATCCATGCTGCAAACAGGAGCAGGATATGGGGAAGGAGAAGGTCTATCCATTCCTGAGTGCTGGAGGAGCTCAGCTGCTGCAGGAGGGAGAGAGGATGGGATCTCAGTCTGAGAAACAGTGATGGAGCCACTTACCAACATTTCTGATATGAATTCAGGTTTTCCTTTCATGAGGGAGTGGGAATTTGTAGGGACTAATTTTCCTTTTGGCAACCCCTGGGACCTGGTGTTCTGAGGACTTACAGGGAAAGAGTGGGCTGAGCTGTGCTGAAATGTCTGGGTGTCACTGCCACCCTCTCTCTGCATGAGGATAGAAGGCAATGAAGCTTTCTTATATCTGTCCAGTAGATAGATGGACTGAGGAATATTTATATCTGAGCAAGACAGAGCCAGAGTGATGGGATAGACAACCTGGGCAGGGGGAGGTGGGTTGTGTTGGATGGGGATGCACGAGGTAGCTGGGGTGGGAGATCAGTGAGATGAATCTGGAAGGTCCTTTGAAAAATTGAAACTAGACTTTTCTGGACTTTCTGCTGTGTGGGGGAAGTTGGGGCCTGGGAAAGGCCACCCTGATGGTGACCTTAGTAGACAGGTGGCATTTCCAGCATCAATGTGACCCCCACCTGGAGTACTGAATCCAATTCTAGACCACCAAAATAAGAAGGACATGGAGCTCCTGTAGAGAGTCCAGAGGAGGCCATGAAGATGCTCAGAGGGCTGGAGGAGCTCTGCTCTGGAGACAGGCCAAGAGTGTTGGGGTTGTTCAGCCTGGAGAAGAGAAGACTCCAGGGAGACCTTAGGGCATCTTCCAGTGCCTGAAGGGGCAACTGGAAAGCTGGGGAGGGACTTTGGACAAGGGCAGGGGATGAGAGGACAAGAAGTAATTGTTTAAAACTGCAAGAGGGGAGGTTTAAGTTAGAGATTAGGAGAAAACTCTTTGCTATGAGGGTGGTGAGACACTGCCCAGGTTGCCCAGAGAAGCTGTGGCTGCCCCATCCCTGGAAGTGTTGAAGGGCAGGTTGGATTGGGCTTGGAGCAACCTGGTCTAGTGGGAGGTGTCCCTGCCCATGGCAGGGGTTGAACCAGATGATCTTGAAGGTCCCTTCCAACCCAAACCTTTCTGTGATTCTATGAATGTCTCATGCTGATGCAAATGACATGCTGCATCCCAGCAACAACATGATGGTGGTTCCCAGTGGCCTCTCTGTCCTGTCTGTCCTGGAAGGATCCAGGAGCTGGTGGTGGTTTATGGCAGTACAGAGACTGTCAGCTCCTTCCCCAAAAGAATTTATTACCCATCAACAACAGCCACGAACCACTCATCACCTGTGATGCTGAGGGCTGCATCATACGACTTTAATTACTGCTGCTAGGAGCCAGTGACAGATATTTATCCAAAAAAAGAATCCCTTGCTCCTGAATGAAATATTTTGCTGAAAAGTGAATGGCATCTCTGACAGAGGAGTTGCAAAAATTCAAGCAAAGAGGTAAAAGGACGCATGGTAACCAGCTATCTGGGATGTGCGTGAGGTTCATATTCTAATATCTAATATCTAATGTAGGAGGTTTTCTCAGTGTCAGTTTGCTGCTGTGGCTGTGCAGAAGGAATAATCTCCCAGTAGCAGGTGCTTCTTGACAAAGCTCAGGTTTCCAGACACTCTCTCTTTTCTGGAATAGGCTGTTGTATAAGTAGATTTAAACTTTAAATGGAAAGACTTGATTTTTTGGGGTTTTTTTTGGCCACAAAACGTAGAAACAAAAGATGTGCTCTTCAGTTTGGCTTGAGTTTATCTTTTCTCATTTTTAATTCTTGGAAAGTTGGGGTTTTTTTTGGAAAGTTTTGAAATGCAAGTGTTTTTCTGGATGTTTCATTCATTCCCAGCACACAAAAAATGGACTAAATAGGAGAGCTCTGCCTAGAAAGCAAAATTGCAGTGAGATGTTAATTTTCAAACACCAGTGTATTTTGGTCTGAAATCCTGTTTGGCTCTATCAAACAGACAGATCCCATGTCTGCTCCTTTCCCCCTTGCTTCAGTCCACATTTCCCTCTTCCCCTTTCAGGGGATGAATATTTTACTCAGTTATATCCCAAACCAATGAGTTTCGAAGAGACTGTTTGATTGGTTTGTTTTCCTTCAGCACTACTGAAGTTAAAGTGGAAAAGTCCTTTAAAATCTGAAGGAAAAAACATTGTAGGTGCCTATGTCTATTTTAAGAAGAAATTTAGGCTCTTTAGGTCCTTTCTGTACCTTGGAAGTGCTTTGACCAGAGTTCTCATTGCAGTGTTTTGCTGCCGACCCCTTACAAATCACAGCTGCCCCAGTGGCCCCATTGGTGCAGTCTGTCCCATGGTGTGTTTGCAAGCTCAGATGGTTTCCACCTCTGACATTGCTTTCTTGGCCATTCTTTAACTGGTTTGTGCTCCAGACCTTCTTTTTTTCTTCCTTCCTTTCACTCTCCAACCCTTCACTTCAACCATCTATCTCAGAGATGAAACCTTCTGAGGTGGAGAGAGTCATTTCCTTCCAATACCACAGCAGTGATGTCTTCAAAGATGTTTGACAAATCCCCAAAACGGGACCTCTGGGCCCTGCACTTGTGCTGCTGTCTTTAGTCAGGGCAGGGTTTTATCTGGCTTTTCCAGGGTCCATGTAGCTTTCTGTGGTGTTTAACTCACTGAACACAACTGAGAGGTGTGAAATGAAAATTGAGGGAGGTGGATTCTTTATTTCACTTAAGATTAATGTCCATCCTGGACAGGATGGCAGGTCTAGGAGGAGCAGAGAAAGGGTTTGACCCTTCCTAGTGGCTCCAGGGTTACCAAACTCTGTAGGGATCTGGGACTTGTCTACCCTCTTCCCCATCCCTTATGTCCCTGTCACCTCTTGAGCCCCACGACACCTCTTAAGTCTTCAATGCCTGCAGCTTCCTTCACTGTCCTCAGGTGCAGCCCATGTACTGCCAATGCCTTCATCTCCTCTTCCACCTGCATGCCTCCCACCCCCCCATCCCTGTCATCCCCATTTCCCAAGATGTGGGTGCTTCCCACCCTTCAGACTCTCTAAGATTTCCAAGACATCTGCTCAAAGGTGGCAGATATGATGTGGGACAAAGGGTGACTACTTTTAGAGGAGATACTAGAGGGCAGATGGGACACCCAGGACCATTTCCAATGACATTGATTGCCCTGGGTGGGGAATAGGCTCATGTAATGCCTCAGTTCAGTTGTCTAAACATATCTCCTGCTTGGCCTCCATCTATTCTAGGTAGGTGTCCAACTGTGCACCAAGTATCTAAGCTCCTATGTAACCACTGGAGGTCTACAGAGCCACTCAGCTTCCTAAAAGTAGACAGCTCTGGTCAATAGAATGGCTTTCCAGGATCCCTTGACTATATCAACTGAGACTCCAAAGTCTGCTGTAAGTACTTGGATACATATATGGAGAGATCTAAATGTGGGCTTTGAGATCAGAGAATGAACTCCCACCTGCAGTGGGGGCAAGGGAGAAGCTGTACTTGACCATTCACACTCAGATCCTGGGCTGTAACTTGGAAATCCCTTTGCTGGGCAGGAAGTGAAGAAACACCCTCTCTCTCATCTCCACCTTTCACTGCAGGCCACAATGACTAAGGCAGCTGGGAGTCTTCCAGAAGACTTGGACAGAAGCAAGCTCTTGCAACATGCTCAAAAACAATTGAGCTATTGTTGCTTTAAAGAGCTACCACCCAGTGGCAGCTGATCTTGCATGCTTTAGGATGTGCAGGTTTCAGCTGCTGGGGAGGTGTGACAGTTTGCTCATGCTGAGTCACGGACCTGGACAGACCTCTACAGCTATGAAAAGTCCCCTGGATTGGTTCAAGAGCCATTGGGGTGAAGATCTGGTTCCTTCAATCTCTCTAGAGCTTTCCAGCACAAAGCACTTGCTGAAGTTATTTAAGGAGTCATCTGGGTCCAGAGGGAATGTGAGTAGCTAACCCTGTAGGGTCCCATATCAGTCAAGGCAGGGAGTGGCACAGCTGTAGATGTCAACACAGGTTTGGGGGGACACCCAGCATCACCTCCAAGTGTGGTCTCCATTGAGGAAGCAGGTGGTGTTTCTGTTTCTTAAATACACACATCAGCTTACTCAGGGCGTTGTTGAACAGGAATGTTTTCCTTAAACCCTTTGCCACCCACACTTCTTCAATCTCTTTGGGTTGTCCCCAGCCCCCAGCCAGCTGTTCCCTCTCATGACAACTCTCTCCTCCCTTTGCTCAGGCAGTGCCAGTAGCAAATGCCCGCACTGGTTTTGCTACTTGCCCTCCAGCAATACTTGAGCAAAACATCCTGAAATGGATGTTCTTATCTGGCCTCTATTGTGTGCAGAAGGGAACGCATTCCTTGCCGCTAATTACCGATGCTCTCTGCAATTTGTTGCACTTTATTTCTTTTTCCTCCTCTAATTAATGATTGCTTTGCCTTCTCGATGCTTGGTTTGTGGCTCTCACTCTCCTTTCCCCAGCTAAGTCTCTTTGCTGTATTTTTTCTCTGATGCTTCCTCCCCTCTCCTCACACCCAACATCGTCCATTTGCTCTCTTGGGGTTTCTTTCCAACTAAACTGCTGCTGTTTCCAGCACACCAAGGCTCTTTGTGTTGTTGGTGTTTTTTTTTTTCCACATCTATTTCTCTTTTTCTTTTGTTGTTGTCCCCTTGATTGCTTTCTCCCCAGCTGTTTCTTAACCACTTCTTGCATTTCTCCTTCAAGAGTGTGTGCACAAATTGTCATGGAATCATGGACTCACAGAATAGCCAGGGTTGGAAGGGACCTCTAGAGATCATCTAGTCCAACTCCCCTGCCAAACCAGGATCCACCAGAGCATATTACCTAGGACTGCATCCAGGTGAGTTTTGAATATCTCCAGAGAAGGGGACTCCACAACCCCCCAGGGCAGCCTGTCCCAGGGCTCTGTCACCCTCACCCTAAAGAAGTTTTTCCTCATATTTCAGTGGCACTTCCCATGTTCCAGTTTGTGCCCCTTGCCCCTCATCCTGTCACTGGGAACTACTGAACAGAGTCTGGCTCCATCTTCCTGCACCCACCCTTTAGATACTTGTAGGCATCAATAAGGTCTCCCTCAGGATTTAAACTGGAAGAGGGTAGATTTAGGTTAGGTGTTAGGAAGAAATTATTTACTGTCAGGGTGGTGACACACTGGAAGATATTACCCAGGGAGGCTGTGGATCCCCTCTCCTTGGAGGTGTTGAAGGGCAGGTTGGATGGGGCTTTGAGCAACCTGGTCTAGTGGAGGGTGTCCCTGCCCATGCAGGGGGGGGCTGGAACGGGATGATCTTCTGGGTCCTTTCCAGCCCAAACCATTCTATGATATGATTCTATGATTCCCTTCTCCAGGCTGAAGAGTCCCAGCTCTCAGCCTTTCTTCATAAGAGAGGTGCTCCAGTCCCCCAGTCATCTTCGTTGCCCTCCACTGGACTCTCCAATCTACTCCAATGTGGACCTGGGTCTGTATTTCTAGAAGTGGCCCTGGATTTTCTCAGTAGTTTTATTTTTACAGAGACTTCCAGCTGATGGTGTTTCAGATTAGGGATGGGGATGACAAGTCCTGAGGGACCTTAGATGTGTCACAAGAGGGAATCCAGAAGTTTGAATATGCCATCCTGCTCCAAAACTGTTGACATAACTAGTGGAATATGGAGTTCTTGGTTCAAAAAACACATGGACCATTTGGAAAGCATTCAGAAAAGAGCCACTAGAAAGATCTGAGTTGTGACAAATTTGCTATCCAGGGAAAGACATGGGTTATGTGTCAGCATGGATTTCACACTGCTCATCAACAGAACCAATTGCAAGACAGCTCTGAGGCAGAATTGAAGTCAATTTGGCAAGCACAAGAGCTTTCTCAGGTTATTAAAGCTCAACAGTGCTCAAACTAAGTTGAGATTCTGGGAGGGTTGGGGTTGTTCAGTCTGGAGAAGAGCAGAGTCCAGGGAGACCTTAGAGTACCTTCCAGTGCCTGAAGGGGCTACAGGAAAGCTGGGGAGGGACTTTTTAGAAGGACATGGAGTTATAGGATGAGGAGGAATGGTTTTAAGCTGAAAGAGGGAAGATTAAGGTTGGTCATTAGAAAGAAATTCTTTAGTTTAAGGGTGGTGAGACACTGGCCCAGGTTGCCCAGAGAAGCTGTGGCTGCCCCATCCCTGGAAGTGTTCAAAGGGCAGGTTGGATGGGGCTTGGAGCAACCTGGTCTAGTGGGAGGTGTCCCTGCCCATGCAGGGGGGTTGGGACTAGATGATCTTTAAGGTCCCTTCCAATCCAAAGCAGTCTGGAATTCTATGATTTCTTGCAAAGGAACTTGACCACCTAGGGATGAACTTTCACCTGTGGCTTCTGCTCTGCGCTCACTAATGATGGCCATTAGGTTCCCTCTGAGCCATGGCCATAACGGGCTGTGGCAATCTGAGCTTTTCCCTGGATTAATGTTTAGCATTCCCATCTGCTCCTTTAAAATAATGTAATTTAACCTAATTTTTGGTGTCAAGGCATTTGGTTAGGGAAATTATATTCTGTCACCAAGGTGTCAGGCTTGTCTGGGTTTTAATAAAATTATGACGCCCTGTGCAAGATGGTAAATGTGTTCAAGCCCTGCCTCAGACCAGCAATTTTTCTCTCTGGTCCTGGAGTAAACACTAGATGACAGTCCTGCAAGAGCAAAGCAAATTTGTTGTGACTAAGAATCACCTGCCACATGGATGGGAACAGTGGGATACAAATGTGTTCTGGCATTGGCAGCAGGTCCCACTTGAACGGGTTTCTGGGAGAAAGTGGCTGGGCTACTCAGAGGGGATTTATTCTTAACCCTTGCAAGGGAAGAGGAAAAAAAGTAATTGTAGGGGATGTCTGAGCTAGGAGCAGTGAAAGATAAGACAGTGAGAGAGCTGGTTTGAGAGGGGGGCTGGGGAAAGGGTAAAATAGATCTGTGGTGGGAGGTAGGAGAGGAATTGTGCAGATCTGGAAATGGCTAAAATATTGGTTTTTGGTAGTAATAAGGACAGAAAAAAATACCTTGGGAAACCTAAGTGGAGCATTTAAGTAAGAACTAGGATGAGGGGTAACGGATTCAAACTCAAGCACAAGAAGTTCCACCTCAACATGAGGAAGAACTTATTTCCTGTGAAGGTTACAGAGCCCTGGGACAGGCTGCCCAGGGAGGTTGTGAGTCTCCTTCTCTGGAGACTTTCAAAACTTGTCTGGATGCCTTTCTGAGTGATCTGCCCTAGTTTTTGGTCCTGCTCTGGCAGGGGGTTGGACTCATTGATCTTCAGAGGTCCCTTCCAACCCCTGACATCCTGTAATGCTGTGAACTCTTGTTGTGACCTTAAAATTCAGGTTAAAAACTGGGGGCTGGAAATCAGTCCCTCTCTGTTGTAAGGACACCGTGAACCCATGAAGGTGGAGCACGTGGGTTTTCCATCCCTGGCTTTCAGCCAAGGAAGGAGAGCTCCTGCAAAGCCCCTCTTTCAAATGGGGAAGAGTAATGCTTTTTTTTCTTTTTTTTTTTTTTTTTTTTTTTTCTTTTTTTTTTTTTTTTTTGTGAAAAGGAATTTCCTGCACTAACACCAGCAGTGGAAGTCACACCTGACTCATATTTTGACTGGCAACTCGGTCCCAAGCCTGGAAGAGAAAGTAAGCCCTGTCTCTAAAATATGGAGCAAAATATATGGAGCTATATTCAGCCCAGGGGCTCGACCAGTCTTGTCCCCTCCAGCACGGGGGGCAGACCCGTTGCTGAGTGTGCTGGTTACACCCAGTGCTCCTGACATGAATCCTATTTCACATGAAACAAACTGTGTCAGTGAGGAACATAAACGAAAGAAAATCCTGTCACCCAGGTGGAGATTTAATGCAGGCCTTGATACAGGGCCAGCTCCCTCGTGAGACCCTGGCCCGGGTTGCCCAGGGAGGTGGTAGATGCCCCGTTCCTGGAAACATTCCAGGTCAGGTTGGACAGGGCTCTGAGCAACCTGATCTAGTTGATCACTCTCACTGCAGGGGGGTTGAACTGGATGAGCTTTGAAGGCCCCCTCAGCCCAAACCATGCTGTGATTCTATGATTCTGTAGTAAGTATCTTCCTTTTCTTCTTGCTCTTTTCTTTTCCTTGTGACTATTCTAACATGGACCCCTTGAGAAAAAGCAGAACAAAGCGTACGTATGGTACTGGGGCCTGTCGCAGTGCTGGTGCTTAGCTTGCTCAATTAACTGGAAAATTCAGAATTCACATGCAATTTCACCACTGAGGGGGAAAAAGACATTCCTTCCTAGAGAATAATACTGGTTAATATTAGCTCTAAAATCAGACTGGTAAACAAACGGGCACTGTGTCTGTAAGGGGCAGGGGGACCGTTTTGGGAGAGGGGAAATCTTCCATTATAGATGTTTCCATTTCCAGAAAGGAAAGGCATCCAGATTCAGAAAGATTTCAGTTCAACCTGTATATTTGAGCATCTCAGCATTCAGCTGAGGTCTTTATTGCAGTTTTGTAACTACTCTCTGATTTTTAGCATCCAAAGTCCAGAAAACTTGCATATTGGCTCTGCTAAGTCTAGCCCACCTCCTTACAGGTTCCGAGTTGGAAACACAGATCTCCTGAGTTCACAAAGTGAAGGATTTTCATTTTTTTTACAGCCACTGGAGACTCACGGGGTTCATGGGCCCTAATAAAGTAGTTGGCTAGATGCTGAGCTTTTACCCCATCCCCAGATCCAGAGGTGGACAGTGTGAGCTCCCACATGCCCATGAGCTGTTGACCTCCCCAAACCACAGTGCTTCAGTGGGTTGGGTTTGTGTTTTGTTGGTTTTTTTTTGGTGAGGGCATTAATCCTGCAAACCTGTTGAGTCAGTGAGCTTGTTGGAAACCTGTGCATATCTCAGTGGGTAAATGTGAAAACACATCTGCTGACATCAAGGAAGGGAGGTGATGGGTAGATAGAGCAGGTCTATGCTTTCTGGGGCTTTCTGTCTGCACAATGTCAATCCAGTTTCCCAGAACATTACAGAAAAGGTTGTTTCTGCTGCTATATCATAAAAAGAAGTATGTTTTAAAACCAATCACTTATTTTTTTTAATGCCAAAAACACTCCAGGAGAGATTTAACTCCAGATTCACACCCTGGCTTTAACTCTGTACTCCTAGATTTCTCCTAGGAGCAAGGCACACGAGCTCATGTTGTATTTTAGTGGAAGTAGTAATTATGGTCCTAGGGGTTTGGAGAGCAGTTCTGTTCTCTCTGGAGCAGATACAGGCTCAGCTGAATTCCTCACCAAGCTCAAGTGTGTATTTATTAGGGGCTTGAATTTGTTTTTTAAAGACAGCTGTCTACTGGCATTTGAGATGTCCAGGGCTGTTTGAGATGCCTGCATGAGGCTTGCAGGCCACGGGAGGCTTGCACCTTTGTAGCATGGTGACCCTATGGATAACCTACAGCATCTTTCATGCCATATGTCACATTTAGGCAACTGACTCAAGCACACCCTGATCACACAGACAGGTTTACGTTTAGGTGTGAGGGCTCCTCAGGGAAACCTTGCTGCTTTCTGGCTTTTCAACTGAGCACTTTTATTTAGATGAATGGGGGAAGACGCCAAAGGGCTGCAGGGCTCTGATGTGTAACAACCATAAGGGACCTTTTTTGCATCAAGGAGCAGCTGTGTGAAGCAGCTGTGTGGTGAAAAAAGGCCATTTGGGTTCATCACTCTTCCCATCTAAATGCAAATACTGTCATGTTCATGGGCTAGCAAGGGGAGGGGGTATCCCCCTGGCTCAGGGCTTGGGCCATCCTGGATCACTGGTACTTCAATACAGGCAGCCAAAGTAGATCCAGAATGGGATTGTACAGCTATTCCTGACATCACATTGTCATAGAATCACTAGCTGCTTTGGGTTGGAAGGGACCTTAAAGATCATCCAGTTCCAACCCTCCTGCCATGGGCAGGGGCACCTCCCACTGGTCTTCTCATTTGTCCTCCTGCTTTGGGGAGCCTTCTCTAAGTCCAGAGCCAAGAGATTGGGCTGGGGGAAAATGCCAAGCTGCAATTTGGCACGTAAACACACTCCAGGCCAGAGGTGATTTGAACCACTGAGTCTAGCCCCATCATTGTCCCATGGTTGAGGATGGGACCAGGTGGGCACATATGGCACAGCCTGTTTGAGCCTTGCAACACCAATGACAGAATTGAGATTGAGAGGGATACAGCCTGAAAAGCTTTCAACATGCTTTGGAAAGACAAGAAATGAGACTGAATGACTTCAGCATTGATTCAGGACCTTGCAAAGGCAGAGAATTTGTCAAGTGGCAAAAAAACCCTTCGTAAAATATCACTTCAGTAACTCTCCCACGACATCCATTAAATAGTTCCAGTATGGTGAGCTCAGAGCCAGACATGGCTCAGAAAAAGGGTCTTTCCAATGGAAAGTGTTTGAATTTCCCCTGGCTTGCTCATCCCCGGAGGTAGAGCAGGGGGTGTTCAGGCCTGTGGCAGAAACTCCGTTTCAGGCCTGTGTGGGAGCAGCTGTGGGCTTTGGCCTGATGTATTCCGTGACTCTGCAAGGACTTCAGAGAATCATAGAGTGGTTTAGGGATTGGAAGGGACCTTCAAGATCATCTAGTGCCAACCCATGGGCAGGGACACCTCCCACCAAACCAGGTTGCTCCAAGCCCCATCCAACCTGTCCTTGAACACTTCCAGGGATGGGGCAGCCACAGCTTCTCTGGGCCAGTGTCTCACCACCCTCACAGCAAAGAGTTTCTTCCTAATGTCCAACCTAAATCTCCCATCTTTCAGTTTGAAACCATTGCCCTTTGTCCTATCACTCCCTGCCCTTGTCAAAATTCCCTCCCCATCTTTCCTGTAGCTCTTTCAGGTACTGGAAGGTGCTCTAAGGTCTCCCCAGAGTCTTCTCTTCTCCAGGCTGAATTGTACATTGCCAAATTAGTTTTCAGTTCCTTCCCTTCCCAGCCTTGTCCCCCTGGTCATTCTGCTCCTGTCCATTCATAGCTGGCTGGCTGTGGACCACCAACCTTGTCCTCGAAGAACTAGACAAGAAGAATATAGTTCTATGAGCCCATTGTTCTCAGATGAAAATGTTCCCTGCTTTGGTCCCAAAGGCTCACCTACAGATGAATCTTGCTCTTGGTTCCCTTAGCTGTGTTATGGGGCTCCCAACAGCCTTGGTGCAGGAGTTAACCCCCTACTGGTGTTACGTTTCTTTGTCAGTGTTGAATGCCCTGGAGACATCTCTGACCTACATGTTTAAGGTCTCCTCAGTAAACAAAAGAGCCAAGATGGCACTTGAGCTTTGTGGGAGCGGGGCTGTCTATCTGTAGTTGGTTAATTTAATAGGTGACTTTTGTTTGAGCTGTGAGACAATTCTTCACACAACCTCTTCTCCCAGTCTGTCAAATCTTTCAACCACTCTCCCAGCCACGACCACAATTTGGTGAGGGAGCTTCGAATTACTTTCTGGCAAGCAAGGAGACAAAGATAAGACAGTTGGGTATTTGGCTTGGTAAACACACGTTACCTCAGCAGGAAAATTAGCCCTGCAGACAGGACACAGAACTACTTTAATAATCCATTGCTAATTCATCAGCATGGTTTCTCCTCCGTAGGAATAATCAGCAGACTCTAGAAAGGACTTTATTAGTCAATCAGTCCCAGTGATTATATTTATCTTCTGAGCACACACACAAAGTTGCTTTTTAATAGGACTCTCTCAGCCCCTGATGATAAAGGATGAAAATGAGAAAAGGTTGTGCTGGCATAAAGATGTGACCAGGTTTAGTGAGATGTGGTCAGGTTGATGGAGGGATGTGTCAGGTGTTTTTCACAGGGGAATGTTTGGTCCCCAGGGTCTTCAGGTCTGAGAGAGTGGGGTGGTGTGGGGATCACTTAGGTCCATCATTCTCCTGATTGATAACAATCTTCTCCAACCACTTATTCACCAACCTTTGGGTTTGTTTATCATGGGGCACCAGGATGAAGTGTGGATGTCACCAAGAGAGACCTCACCTGGTGGGTTCTTGTGGTTGAGCATCTGCTCTGCTTGATTATGGAGCCTCAGCACCAGTCCTGCTGGGGGCCCCTGTGTTTGTTTCATCTGAACCATTTAGTGGCACCAAAAGGCTTTTCCCAATAATCTCCCACAGTGACTCAGTCATCAAATCCCAACTGTCTTGGCCAGTTAACCAGGCAGTCCAGCATTGGCCCTGCAGCATAGGGTGTCTGAGGTAACAAAATGTGTGCAAGAAAAGAAGAGCCTGGAAGAAGCTATCAAATTAAATAAAAGCTATAGATGAGGAGCATCTCAGAGGAAAAAAATACATTGAAAGTCTCAGATGATATAATAAGTGTAACTCTAGCCATGCTCCAAGAGTTGGAAGAGCTGAGGAGCTGGCCCATGATCTCTACTTGTTAGTATCTGCATCGTTATAATTTGTTTTTAACTGCCTCTGACATGCAAGGCCCTTTGGAGATGGCTGACAATGAAAGGGGTGGACCACCTGGAGAGCAGGAAAACATGATGCATGTGGTGGTGTGAAATATCAGTGTAAAAGTTAACTTCTAAAAACATGTAATGTTCTAGCAATCCAGCAGTCAGGAGTGGACTGCAGGAACTCCAAGGGCTGTGTCCATGTCCAAGTTCAAGGCTGGGACAACCTTGCATGTGGGCTTGTTTGGGCCAAGGTGGCTGGGAAATAGACCTGAATATACTTGAGTCCTGTCAGAACTGACTCCCATTCTGAGGAAATGGAAGGAGGGGATGAGTGCCATCAGAAAAGAAGAAAAGTGTGGAAGAATCCTCTTTGATAACAGGCAGAATCTTGTAACCTCTGGGGTAGCTCAGTCTCACAGGCCAGAATGGTTTTAAGATCCCAATACAAATATTCAACATTACAAGTTCACCCATGGGTAAGTAGTGATGGGTGCTCTGTGCTGGATCTCCCCATCCTTGTCCTCCTTCTTATGCTTTCTCCCTCAGCATTGCATCGGGCTCATGATAAAGGCACCAGATGAGGCTAGATGGACCTGTGTGGTGGCTGAGATCTTCTGGGTGCTGGGGCTGGGATCATCAACTCAGAACATGGAAGGATTAGGTTTGTCACTGCCTGCACCCAGATGTTCAGGCCTATCCACAGCTGGAGAGGGAATTAACTGGGATACTGTCTCTTCTGCTACTAGTTCAGACCACTGTGTAGCTGGTAGGGCTTGGAGATATCACAGCTTGAAAAACTTCTTCCCCCATCCCTATTTTTGTCACTTTTCCCAGCAATCATGGTTTGTACAAGTGATGACGTAGGCAAGGGACTTCCCAGCAAAGTCAAGTGAAGATAGGATCATTTTGGGTGAGATTCTTGCCACCTCTAAACCTTTGTTGACCTAAAAAACTACATGGATTTACTGTGCCCTGGCACCAGGTCAAGAGAAGAGAGATATTGTCCTCGAAAATGCAAAGTCCCATCCTTGCCCAATTATGATACAGATGGCCTTGCTCTGCACACAACCCATGGATAGTTTTTAAAGCAAAAAGCCTCATGGATCCTTTTTATGAGCAGCATCACCATCAGCACAAGAAAAAAAAAAAAAGCAACAACAACAAAAGGAACAACAACAAAAAGCAACATTAAAAAACCCCACACAAAATAAAGCAAAACATAACTGTGCAAATAAATACCCTTTGCAATCTGGATGTTTTACGGTTTGGGAGACATTCTGAATATATAATCCAAGGAGTGATATTGCCAAGGAAATGTCACATAAAAAGGGAAGAATCATAGCTCAGATCAGGGAGATAAAAAGGACAACACAATCTAATCAGATGTGCCAGATGCAGCCCAGTTCAACATAACAGGCAGAGCCAATGGGGATCTGCTTGCAGAACACACCCCTCGCTCCCTCCCAACCTCCTCCTCTTATTCCAATGTCCAGACCTTTGTTCATCTGAAGGGAAAATAGTTTGTAATAAAAAAAAAACCTCTCTGGGGGTGTCCAAACTGGTAAATAGAAGACAGATCACTGCCATCTGGTGGGGGCTGGTCTTCCAAAAACACCCAAAAGGAACCTGGATTTTGCTTTTCACTGGCCCAAAAAGTGAAGAGGATTAGAGAAGCACTGGTCTTCTCAGAATTGATCCTGGGGTCAAGGCAAGGAGGCAGGACATGACTAATCACAGCACTGCCGAAATTCATCATGACCATGGCCAAACCAGTGATGGCCACTGTGGGGATGACCAGTTCTTCCTGCATGTCTGACTGGGGACAGGCTATGAGTTGAGCAGGGTTGCCTGCTCATCTGTGGGATGATGTAAAAAACAGTTTGATTTTTCTTGCCTAACCTTAACAGTCTACACATGGATCTGATGTAGGATGGCCCTGTAGAAGCCAAAGTTGGGCAGTAGAGAGTGACTATCATCTCTGGCAAGTCATTTATCTGTCCTTAGACAAGTCCTGGCCAACGTCTTAGACCAGCTCAGTGAAAAACATTCTGGATGGGAACTCTTCTCACTGCCACCAGTTCCTCTCCCCACTGCAGATGGTTTACTGGAGGCCCTCTGTTCTTAAGTACTTTAGAAAGTCTTTCAGCACCTTTTTCCTGGCAGAGCTGTGCATTGCTGGTCTTCACCAGCAGGAAAGGAACAACATCGTAGGGTGGGGTGGGCCCAGGCAGGACTCCATCCACCAGCCTCTCTACTGGTAACACTTCAGATGGTGTTAACACACTCACCAATTGCTTGTGTCCTTCTACTGTATCAGTTAGGCTGCCCTGTATCATAGAATCACACACTGGTTTGGGTTGGAAGGGACCTTCAAGATTGTCTATTTCCAACCCCCCTGCATGGGCAGGGACACCTCCCACTAGACCAGGTTGCTCCAAGTCCCATCCAACCTGCTCTTGAATACTTCCAGGGATGGGGCAGCCACAGCTTCTCTGGGCAACCTGGGCCAGTGTCTCACCACCCTCACAGCCAAGAATTTCTTCCTAAGATATCATCTCAATCTCCCCTCTTTCAGCTTAAAACTATTCCCCTTCATCCCATCACTCCCTGCCCTTGTCAAAATTCCCTCCCCAGCTTTCCTGTAGCCCCTTCAGGCACTGGAAGGTGCTCTAAGGTCTCCCTGGAGCCTTCTCTTCTCCAGGCTGAACACCCCCAACTCTCTCAGCCTGTCTCCAGAGCAGAGCTGCTCCAGCCCCCAGATTACCTTCATGGCATCCTCTGGATTCTCTCCAACAGCTCAATATCCTTCTTGTATCAGCAGTATATTCTGCCACGGTCTTCCTTCTTCTGCAGACTTCATTGATGAGGCCTTGGGGTTTCCTTGTAGGTCACTGACAGTTATAAAGAGAGTGCTCTGATCCCTTGGGCACCACACCTTCCTTGCGAATATTTCACATCTTTCCCAAACCGAGGTCAGTTGAGGACTTCGAATCCCTTTACCATGTGCCATGATCATTTTAGATCATTCTACCTGTCCATCAAAGGGCTGTAGGGTAGAAAATCTGGTAATTTGCAGGAGTCCATTAAATAATCAGCATTGGTTTTAATAATCACAGTGTTAATTGAGTCTCCCCTTGGAGTCTAACACAGAGAGCTGCCAAAAAAGATGCGTCTCCATCAATTGGTTTTAATTTGATTCCAGACTGCCTTGACAGATTTTACATGCAATTACCAAAACAGAATAATCTGGAGCAATGCATTTCTGCTGAGCTGGGCTGCCTCTCCAATCCAACCCCACCTTCTCCTCCTTCTCGTTGTGTGTCAGCTTGCCAGCCCACCATAAACTGTCTGACATGTCATGCTGTGGTATGCACAGCTTTCCCTGCCTTGGATTGTTCACTCTTGTCCTCCAAAGGTTAGACAACCCCTCCAATAAGCAATCTGCAGCACCTTGCAACCCCCAGGGTAAGTGTGAGTGTGTCAGGATGGAGATGTGATGGCATGGTGTGGAGATAAGTCTTGTCTGATGTGATGCTATCAGCTGCAGTCCCACGACCTTGCATTTCTGCAGATCCTGGTTTCTGCTAGGAGGATTATGGTGAAGACCCCAGTGCTGGAGAGCTGGGAGGGGTGCAAAGGGTAGATTTAGATGGTGTATGAAGAAGAAATAATTTGCTGTGAGGGTGGTGAGACACTGGCCCAGGTTGCCCAGAGAAGCTGTGGCTGCCCCATCCCTGGAAGTGTTGAAGGGCAGGTTGGATGGGGCTTGGAGCAACCTGGCCCAGTAGGAGGTGTCCCTGCCTATGGCAGGAGGGTTGGAACTGGATGATCTTTAAGGTCCCTTCCAACCTCAACCATTCCATGATTCTAAAACCACAAAAGCAGGGGAGGGAAATTGCAGAGGGGAAAGCTGCTGAGGGATTGAATTCAAAGGTAGCATCTTTTCATCCTGCAAAAGGAAAGATCTAGAGCTCAGATAAAATCATCCTGCCTAAAGCTTTGTAACCCTCTCTCAGCTGGCAATACCCTTTATCACAGATATGGTGGCATTTGATGCACTTCTAAATTCCAAGTGCCCAGATTTACATGATTATAATTTTTTTTTCTTGTATCTCCGAAACAAATTGGTAAAAACTCTTGTAATTATGGACAGAAGCTGAAAAGTGAGACCTCAAGCACCTCAAACATGAGCAGGATGATAAGCACATGCTTGGATCTTGCTAAAAAAAAAATCACAGACCTAACCCATAGCTGGTGTTTTGGGGAAAGAGGGTGGCTCAGACTTCTGCTTTATTTTACTACTGGTGGCACTGCCTTCTCCAACACACGAGATGCTTGGGGTTTTTTTTTAATTGAAAAGTCCATTTTAGGGACTTTTTTAGTGCACCTCTGCTTCAGTTAATATATTGGTTTAGAAATATGGGAGCTGAAGCAATATCACATCTCCTTTATGCAGTTTGAAGAGGACATAGACTATAATAGCTTGTTTCTGCAATTAGAGCAACACCTTAATGACAGCAGAAACGGTGCACAGGGAAAAGGCAGAAAGCAATTGCAATGAAATCCAGAAGACCAATAACACCTGTGTCCTGCACAGCATCCACCAGTGATGATTTTAGGGAGCAATTCAGGGAAAAAAAAAGAAAATGAACCTGGAAAATTTTTCCAAGCACTCTAGGATGTGAAGTGAGATGTTGGTCCTTGCTACAGTAATGGGGCAGTGAGCACTAAGCCCTTAAGTACCCTTTGCTAAGCCCACTGTGCCCCCCCAGAAAGCCTTTTGAAGCACAGTGTGAAGACAGTTTAGGCCTTTATAAAAGACCTGCCCACCAACACAATTAAATCTGTGCTGGTCACTTTTTCCATAGGCAGGAAAATGCCTGGAAATGTCACAGCAAAATAGTAATAACAGTAATAATAATAAAAATAATCAGTTGGATTTTGGCCTGGAAAGGAGGAGGGCTTGATGGCAGAGGGTGGGACAGCTGCAAGATGGAGCTGTTAATCTTTCAGAGGACAAAAGAGGGTGGAAATATTTTTCTACCAAAGGTCTTTTTAAGAGAGTGATGTGGATAATGTGGCATCTTTCCTGAGCGTTCTGCCAGGCCTGCACAGAGGCAAGAAGCAATGAGGTACTGAGAGGAGCTTTGCAACCTGGTTGCCTGTCATCTTGGAAAGGTGCACGGTGCAAAAACCAGCACCTCCCTTGAGTGGGATAGGGGAAAAATTCCCCTCTTGGGCTTAGTCTGATCTCTTACCAGCCAGCAGGTAGGTACAGCCAGGACCATGTAGAGCAGTGGTCTCCAGATGGACGGTGGAGCTTAATGAACCCCCTAAGTCTGTTGAGAACCACCCTCAGGTTTGTCATCAAGCTTTCAGTTTGACTGAAAATAGTGTCAAGTGAGATGTTTTTGTGGTCTGCCTAGTATGGCCTGTGGACATCAGACAGGACACTGTTCTGGTGGAGTGTCTATAACATCTATAGAGACAACCAGGGGAAAAAAAAACACAACAAAATGGAAAAAAAGAAACTATTCCTACAGAATAGCACTGTCTGCTGGATGCAGGAACCTGCTCTGTTTGAGACTAAAAGGGGAGAAGGGTGAATTGCACATGACAGAAGTTGTCACTTCAAGCAGGATTCATTTACCCACATCTAGATGAGTATGACCTACTTTCAGATGTCTACCTGCAATAAGATGAACTGCAGCCTAGAAAGGGAGCTGAGACAAATGGATATGTGTGCTTTAAATATCTGAAGGTGTCAGACCTGCGAGGCAGAAATAGAGGTGATGGGAGAACATGCACAGATTAGTGTTTCACATCATTTTACCTGGAGAGGTGCATTTAGGGAGCAGGAGTCCTCCTGTTTCCCTGCCTTTTCTCTTTGACCCCATGGATACACCTGCATCCACTGCACCACAGATTTGGCTTCCTCTCAGGCCTTCCCTGTCCCTGTTAATGCTATTTAGGTGCCAAACTGGGCACAGAAGGCTCCCAGGGAGTTTTTCTGGCTCTGCACAACCTGGTCCCCATGAACAAGCTTTGTGGCAGATCTGGAGGCTTGATGCTGCCTGCACAGGTAAGAGGACAAGGGGAGCTTGGGGAGATCTCACCTGCAGCCTCTTACCATTCTTCCAGGGACTCTGCAAAAGCAAGACACTGCAGAGGTAGAGAAATGAACTGGCCCTCAGTATTTTGTACATAATTACAGAACCACAGAATCATTTTCGTTGGAAAAGACCTTTAAGATCATCAAGTCCAACCGTTACCCCAGCACTGACAAGGCCACCATTAAACCGTGTCCCTCAGCACCACATCTACATGGCTCTGAAATCCCACCAGGGATGTAGATTCCACCACTGCCCTGGGCAGCCTGTCCCAGGGCCTCACAACACTTTCAGGGAAAAAAATTGTTCCCAATATCCAATCTAAACCTCCCCTGGAACAATTTGAGGCCATTTCCTCTTCTTCTATTACTTCTTCCTTGGGAGAACAGACCAACCTCCCCTGGCTCCAACCTCCTTTCAGACAGTTGCAGAGAGTGAGAAGGTCTCCCTTCAGCCTCCTTTTCTCCAGGCTGAACACCCCCAGTTCCCTCAGCCACTCCTTGTAAAACTTGTGCTTCCAAGACAGTACCAAACCCTCCAGGAGCTGCAGCTTAGTCCTTTCAGCAGGTCTTGGGCTGCAGCTCAGATCTGGTAACTCATGATGACAACAACTGTCAGCTCCTATTAAGATTAAGACAAAGGCTTTATCAGGCAAATCGCTGTGGCTGCTGTTGCCCTTAATGTTATTTTAAGTGACTCCTTCTCTATTACAGGGAGATTTGTGAAAGACAGGGGCTACTGGTTCAAAGCTGAGCCGCTGGGATTTGCACTCTTCTCACAAAGAAACCCTCCCTCTGTAGGAATCATGTCCCACTTCTCAACAGTCTGCATGATTATTCCATTTCCTTTCAGTGGAAAGCATGTTTCAACACTTATTAAATTGCTGTTTCTCTCAGCAGGGGATGGGAACCTGTTCTATTGCATCCCAGGAAGCACAAATCTCCCCCTGCGTTGCTGATAGCTGGTGCCTGATCAATAGCAATGCAATCTGTGCTGCTGAGTTGTAGAGGGGTTTGCTTGGGCTAAAAATCAGCCAGAGTCATTTGATTCCCTTGGAGGGATGCCCTCTCACACCACCTGAGGGTCTGGTCTCCATATTCTCTTTACTTGGTACAATTCAGACCTATCAGACTTTAACAGCAGCGAGAGCGCGGGGTGTGGAAATGGCTGGGTTGGGATATCTTTTGTCATTGCTGGTTTTGTAAGTGCTTCATAGCAAAAAGCACCACTGGATTAGCTGCGGTGTGTGAAACCAGGAAAAAAGCTTTCTTCTGAACAGCATTCCAAAGCTTCAACTCCCTGTCCAAGCCCTGTAACAATGGTTCTTCTCTATGTGGGTTCATTGGGGTTTTTTTTGGCACAAAAGGACCCCAGTGGTGGCATCTGTGAAGAGAACAAGTGTCCTGGGTCAGACCACATAGCTTGGCTACCCAGTGTCCCACTGGATGGCTAAGACTGATGGTCTGAGGAGGCTTGCAGGACAGGGCCAGCGTGAAGGGTATGGCCTTCAAAGGCTTTCCCAGCCTCCAGCAATTTGGAGGTTAGGAATTAGCTGAGTTTGGTGACGTTCAAAGCAGAGATAGTCCAGGTTACTGTGAGAACCAAAAGTGGGGACTGCTTGCTGGAGAAGGCTCTGACTTCTGGGTGGGTCTCTGGAAGCTTGTCTCTCAAATGAGAAAGAAAGGATGGCAGATGCTGAGATGTCTGCAAAATCCATCTTGAGGTTGCTTCAGTAGCTTGTGAGGCTCTTTGGTGCTCACACTGAGGACATAGAGAAGGACTGATCCACAGAAACTGATGAGACTCTTTCAGTAGCTGCAGGTAGACATGACAGCCTTCAGGTGAACATCTGGCTCAGGCCCATGGACTCATCTCCACTTGCCCACTGCAAAGGTGTGCCAACTCCAAGATGACCTGCTGGGCACCCCTAAGGAGAGAAATGGTATTATGTGCTCCTCTTGGGAGTCTGAGTGCATAAGGGATTTGGGGTTAGGGACACATGTTTTTAGGGTCACAGGTGGGTAGCCTATGGAGCCTTCTGGAGCAACCATCTTCCCCTGATTCCAGACATTCACAAATAAAAATCCACCTAATGCATCACCAGCAGCTCCATTTCCTGGTATACTGAGGGAGCAGTGGCACCTTGTTCTGCTTCTGCTCCATGGAGGACCATTTGCTCTAGATCCACCATAGGTTAACCCACAGCTCCTTGCACTGGGTTGTCTTCTGTTCTCCTTTGCTGAGAGCTTTATCACTGCTGAGTAATCCAGAGAATTACTCGTGGCAAGGGATTGCCGATGACTTCATTATGGATGCCCACCTTCATTTTGCTGAAGCCCGTGCTACACTGAAGATTGGAAGGGCAGATGGATTGTTTCTGACAGGAGCAGCTTTTCCTCTCTGTTCCCATTACAAATGCCCTGCTACTTGGCATTTGGCCATCTGGGAGAGTTAGTTTGGTTTTCAGCCTCTGCCCGGGAGGTGCTGAGTATTGGGCTGCCCATGGTAAGGAGAGCTGGGCTGTTGAATAATATGGAGCTGAAAGTCCTTATGCAGATGGATTAGAGGTTGTTCCCACCAAAATCCTACCTGCCTCTCCCCTTTGCAGCATAAGTATCCATGGTGTGAGTGGCAGGATACTGAGGGCTCAAGAGAAAGTTGATCTTGGTAAAACTTGTGTCCCTGTTTTGCAGACTGGGCAGCTGCTGCTGATGCGCAAACCTGAAAGCTGAATCAAAGAATCATCAGTTGGTTTTGGTTGGAAAAGATCTCTAAGATCATAAAGTCCAACTGTTACCCCAACACTGCCAAGGCCAGCACTAAACCATGTCCCTCAGCACCACATCTACACAGCTTGGAAATCCTTCCAAAGATGGGGACTCCACCACTGCCCTGGGCAGCCTGGGCCAGGGCCTGACAACCCTTTCCAGGAAGAAATTATTCCTAATATGCAATTCAAGCCTCCCCCGGCACAACTTGAGGCCATTTCCTCTTGTTCTATCACTTGTTCCTTGGAAGCAGAGACTGACCCCCCTCACCCCAACCTCCTTCCAGGCAGCTGCAGAGAGCAAGAAGGTCTCCCCTCAGCCTGCTTGTCTCCAGGCTGAACACCCCACTTTCCTCAGATCCTCCTCGTAAGACTTAAGCTCCAGACCCTTCTCCAGCTCCATTGCCCTTCTCTGGACATGCTCCAGCCCCTTAATGTTGTGACCCAAGTGTAGGACCTGACACTTGGCCTTGTTAAACCTCACACAACTGGCCTCACCGCATTGATCCAACCTGTCTAGATCCCACTGTAGACCCTTTCTACCCTCAGGCAGATCAACACTCCCGCCCAACTTGGTGTCCTCTGCAAACTTACTGAGGTTGCACTCGATCCCCTGGTCCAGATCATTGTCCACATCCTTCTTGTCTCAGGCTGGTGAAGCACATCTCAGCTTGCTACGATAACCCATTCTGCACAGCTGCCAAGTACATGATCAGGACATGACTCCCTGTGACGGGTAACTTTCTGACCCCCAGCATGCTGTAAAGAAGCTAAAGCCAGCAAGCAATTCTAGAGTTACCAAAACAAAGGCCTCAGATTTAGCATTAAAAGGTAAATTCCTACAGAGGTCAGGAGTAGAGCAGTCCCTGTACACCATGACACAAACATCAGCAGGAGGGCTTGGAAGTGCTCCACAGGACTCCTTGCTTTCACCTTCATCCTCTTTCTCAACAAAAACATAAAACCTGACATAAACACCAGATGAAACAGGTTGTGAAGCACAAAGCTGGGAAATGCTGCCTGCAAGGCTGGCTGTGTGATCTGCATCCCCACTCCTCCATACACACCATGCAGCTTCTCAGCACACACTGCTTTATCCATTTACTCCCTGTTGCAAAGGAACACGACAAGAGAATTGCCAGAACAAAAGCTTTACCACAAATTGATGAATTCAGGCAAACCAGTAGATATTCCCTTAACCTTATTCTTGGAAACGGCTCAACAATTTCTGTAGACGAGGTCAACCTGAGGGAAAGCATCCTGAGTAGAAAATTTTAGACTGTCTTGTTTCCGCTTTGCAAAGCAGTAAGTTACTACAGAAAAAAAGCTCTTGGATTGGAAAGTGTCAGGCAGCCTCAACTACAGGTATTGGTGTTTGCTCTGTGTGTAAAATCCATGTTTACATGGCATAGATCAACTTCTTGGTCTCCTCAACAATTGTTTAAGAATTTATTAAAGCAGCTCTTCACTGGTGAAATTACAATCCATAATCAGGTCCTTGAAACAGAGTGATTTTTTATTGCCTTCCATCACCCCCCGGCTTAATTGGAGCATTACAAGGCAATTTTTTGTTTCTGGAGACAGGTCCTTTTCTCTTCCCATCCCATTCAATGAGATGAATGGTTTTGACATGCTGCAGGATGCCCTCTTGGTGGCCAAGAAATGGTTTATCATGCTCTGGAGTTGGCTAGTCCATGGCAGGCTCACAACAAGCAAGAGGGAGGGGCTTTTCACCAGAGAGGGCAGTGACAGGACAAGGGGTAATGGTTTTAACTGAAAGAGGGGAGATTTAGGTTAGACAGTAGGAAGAAATTCTTCCCCATGAGGGTAGGAAGGTGCTGGAATATGTTGCCCAAGGAGGTTGTGGCTGCCCCCTCCCTGGAGGTGTTCAAGGCCAGGTTGGATGAGGCTTTGTGCAGCCTGGTCTAGTGGGAGGTGTCCCTGCTCATAGCATAGGGGGGGAAAGTGGAACCTGATGATCTTTAAGGTCCCTTCCAACTTTCACCATTCTATGATCCTATGAAGAACAGAAGGTCTCCATGTTGCAGATCCTGACACGACAGACCTCCTTCACTTTGCTTTCAGTGTGGTGTTTGATAAAAATTAACAGGGAAGAGAAACTGGAGATGAGATGTTCCTTGAGAAGAGATGTGTGGAGGGTTGTTAAATGCATGGAAACTCTGCCTGGATTGAGAAGCCAAAAAGGACTGGACACTGGGATTGTGCTCAGAAGAGGTCTTGTCATAGTATTGCAAAGTTCCTGCAGATCTCAAAAAGATGTTGTGAGGAAGTGTCCAAGGCAAGGTTGGATGGGCCTTGGAGCAACCTGATCTAATGGAAGGTGTCCCTGCCCATGGCAGGGAGGTTGGAACTAGATGATCTTGAAGGTTCCTTCCAACCCAAACCAGTCTGTGATTAAATTCTATGAATTTTTCTTGCTCAGAGTAAAAAGCTTTTGCCATATCTACATGGACTGTAACAGAGAAGTGGAAAATCACTCCATCTGTCCAGCCAAATATCTTATCTGCCTTTCCTTCCTCCTCTAAAATACTCTCCATGCAGATTAGCAAGTCTGGCCTCAAACCACTGCAGTGACCTGAGGCAGCACTCTCCTTTTGGATAAAGAGAGAGAAGCCCCGGGGTGAACAGGGGTTGGATTTGAGCCAGCCCTTTTGAAGATCTGGCTCTTCATGTCACTGTGGGAGTTACCAGATGCCTCGTGGTCATGAACAAATCTGGCTCATCTTTTTGGGGTTTTTTCTAGTAGGAGCTGAGCTCTTTGAATTCTCTGGCCTGGTCTAACTTGTTAAAAAATCACATGGGCAGCCTGAAGCAGAGCCAAGTCTTGAAGCTCTTTCCCAAGTCTAGTGACTGAAAGAGAGGAAAAGAGCTCTCCTCAGGAAAATGTTTTTTCAAGGGCCTGACTCCTACATCTGCAAGGGATGGAGAGATGGGTCCTGTCCAAGTGGTGGCTTGGGAAGCGGAATATGTAAGAGATTTTGACTGCTGGTGAAGGTACCTTATACCCACCAGCAGCTGAAGAACATTTGCCTGGAAGAGTTTCAAAGGCACATCATCTCACACAGCCTTACCCACCTCTCCTGAAGGTGCTGTTCTCCCTCCAGTGACTAGACAGGGACTTTCCACAAGTTTAAAATATGTTCCTAAGTTTCAGGTGGCAAAAAATTGACCAAGCAAGCCCTCACTTTTGAGTTGTTTTTTCTTAAGTCTTGAATGCAAGAAGACAGCAAGAATATTTATATTTTTAGGTGGTAAGTGGTTTGATTCTGGTAACACTCTGTCTGCTGGCTGGCCATGGGTTCTGGGCTGAGAAATAAAGATTAACAGACTGGAAACTTGGGAACCACCTCTGTGTGTGACAACATGCAAATGTAGGCTGAGTGCTCTGCTTGTTCTCAAGTGGGTTTGACTCTTCATTTTAATAACCAAAGAGTGATGTCCAATCTTCTTGTTGAACTAGTCCAGAGAAGTGATATGCCTGCATCAAAAAGTCATTGCTCTCCTCTACATCCATGGTGAATCTCTGACCCACATTCCTGATGGTGTTTTAAAAGATGAAGATACCAAACGTGTACCGAGGATTTAGAACACTCAAAACCTTCAGAAAAAAAGATCTCTGGCAATGTTGCAGAGGAGAGACTCATGTGGTGTGTGACAGCTGAATGGGAGCACTGTTGCTCCCTGCCTGGTTGATCTGGTCTTGTCAAGGAAGGGCAGTTTTGCAAGAGGCTTAACTCACTTTCAGGGCTGGGGTGGTGAGGGCAAAGGTGAAACGGGGAGAAGTTTCATTTGCAACCAGTTTCACTTACTGGCTAAGAGGAATTAAAAGGTGTCTACTTCTCACTTGACTTTTACATGGACTTTTATGAGATGCTTCTGTGCAGGACTCGGTCTGGGCTGTGTCTGTGTCATAGAATCATAGGATCACAGAATCGTTTTTGTTGGAAAAGATCTTAAAGATCATCAAGTCCAACCATTACCCCAGCACTGACAAGGCCACCACCAACCCATGTCCCTCAGCATCACATCTACATGGCTTTGAAATCCCCCTAGGGATGGGGACTCCACCACTGTGCTGGGCAGCCTGTCCAAGGGCCTGACAACCCTTTTGGGGAATAAATTGTTCCCAATATCCAATCTAATCCTTCCTCCTTATGCCTGCACAACACCAAGTGGTGTGTTATCACTGTGGTCCTTGCTGCTGGTCTAGTGTTCATGGAGGAGCAGAATGCAAACGTGTGACTCTAGAGACTTGGGTGCATGGACAGCTTAAACCACTTCTGGACCTGGAGAGCCAGTGAAATGGCTCAGCAGAGCCCACACAACATGTCTGGAGAGACCAGACCCAGAAGAGCCACTCAACATGAACAGATATACCAGGTCTCAGACCTACTGAGGGTCTGGGCAGGATGTGAGCTCCAGGTTCTGGGATTTGTCCATACTTACAGGATGTAAGAATGTTTTCCAAGAAGCAGAGGTTGCAAAAGACCTAAAAGATGGTTAGCTGAACAGTAACTTTCTGCCTGGGGATAAATGGGCTTCTGCCATCCTTGGCCTTAAAAACAATGGATGCTTTACTGAGGAAAAGGAGGCTGTATCACCTCTGCTTTTGGCAGCACTGCACAACTGACAGGAAGACTGTGTCCAGACTGGGATCAAGTGTTGAATGGAGAGGGTTCAGAGAAGAGCCAAGAAAATGCTGAAGGGATTGGGAACCTGCTTATTGTGAGCAGCTCCAGGACCTCACTGCTTTTAGCTTAACAAAGAGAGGATTAAGGAGTGACTTTCTGCCAGCCCATGAATGTCCTGGTGGTGAAACAGAAATCGATGACAGAGGCTTTCTGGTCCTACAGACAAAAATATCACAAGAGTGAGTGGCTGGAAGTTGGAGCTAGACAAATCAGACCAGAAAAAGATGCAATTTTTTTAACAATGAGGATAATTGATCATAGGAGCAGCAGACAAAGGCTGTGTTGCCTTCTCCATCACTAACAATATTTGTACCGAGATGAGCTACGTTTCAAAGCAAGGATTCTCATCTGATCACTGTTATTGGATCTGAAGTGGGAATTACTGCACAAAGCTCATGGGCTGGACTGACCTGAGACAATTATGGCAATGGATTTTTTCATGCTTTTCTGAAAGACCTATGAAGTCCCAAATACAGCTACATTTTTATTTTTTTTTCTTCTGGTGGGAGGTAATAAGGAATTGAATCAGTTATAAGCTGTTACAGATAGTGCAGCAGAGCAGAATAAATCACCCTAATCAAAACAGAGCTGCCTTGTGACACTGAAAGCTGAACAATGAGCCTTCACATAAATCCACTCCACTTATTAAGCAGAAAAGCTCAGATAGTCAATATTCACATTAAACATCCATCAAAAAGTGCTTTGCAGATTGCACTCCCATTTGGGAATGTCTCCATTTCATAGGCAATTGAAGCCGTGTTGCTGATGGGTAACACCACCTTCATGGGATGTAAAATCACCTGGGTAAGGGATGTTTAAATAAATGGGGGCAGCTCAGAGCAGCTCTGTGGGTGCACAGCAGCTGGAGGTCTCATTTGATAGCCCTACTCCTCTGTAGGGCTTCTCTTACCTGTGTGGCAGATGGCACGTGCAAGCAGGCAGACATAAAGAAGTTCACTCCTGTGTTCCTGGCATTTTCTGGGAGATGGCCTCGCTGCCTCTCCGAGTGCTTTTCCCAAGGTGCTAACAGCTTTCCATGAAGTCTACAAGGAGGCAAATTTTGGCTTCCAGCAGCCAGCCTGCTGAGGAGACACATCAGGACCAGCTGTGAGGAGTGGTGGGAAGATCCGGAGATGGTGGAGTGGATTGTCTCATGCTGTTTCTGACTGATGGTTGGACCCATCCCACCACTGCAGCACTACTGGGGGTGGTTGGCCCCAGGCTGCCCTGGGCTTGCATACATCCACTTCCTGATCTCTAGACATGCTGCAAACTTCTCCTCTTGCCTTCCCTCTGCCACATCAAGGAATTGTTTTAAATTCCATCATGATTTTAAATGACCTATGGAAGTGTCTGACTCAGAACTAAGGCAAGTCTTAACCGGAAAAGAGTCAAGCACCTTAGGAGGAGTGAGGCCTGAGCACGTCCCAAGTCATAGCCGTGGTCGCCTGTGGACCTGGGTCAACCAGGACCTGCCACATCCCAGGTTTCAACACAAGCCTAAAGGACACAAATACTGTAAGGATGTGGGGCACAGGTGATGTTTTCTAAGAGCTCTAATGCAGGCAAAGAGGTGGATGGAAAAAAGGGGTCAGAAGGAAAAAATGGAGAAGTGAAGAAATAGGAAATATAATAGTTGGTACCTTGAGAAGTGGAAGAGGGCATCACTCAGCTGTGCAGTGCTCAGCACTCCACCAGGGCTGGCAAGTGCTCCAGCTCGTGCATGATACAGAGCAATAAACATTCCTGGAAACTTTTAGTTTTAAGCTCTTTGAACCTCAATTTTCCATTTGTAAGCAGGGATAATGTACTCAAAGGATGCGAAGATTAGTTAATTAATGGGTTGTGACATATTCTGACGCTGTGATAATGAGCACTGCTAGGAAATCTGTGATTAAGGCTCGGGTTCAGTGTATCTTATTTAGATAATGAACGTGGGGGACAGGATCAGCCCCTGAGGTCATCTGAGCTTTCCACCCCTTTCTGTCACCTGTACAGGGATTTTAGTCCTGTGCTTTGGAAATGGATCAGAACTTCCCCCAAAATCACAATCTAAAATGTTGGCGTGTCTGGTTATGAGACAGGTTCTTAATTTATACTGGATATCCTACAACTGTCTTGGTGGGTCTAGGACTCTCTGTCCTCAGCAGAGTTTGAACAGTGCATGGTGGAGAAACCCTGGAGAGATGAAGCCATCGAGTTTGCTTGGGGGGCACCTGGGAATCTTGATTACTCTGAGTGATGCACAGCTCTTGGGATGGGATGGAAATGTCATAGAATCATAGAATCACAGAATGGTTTGGGTCGGAAGGGACCTTAAAAATCAGCAGTTCACAGGAGGAAGGAAAGGCAGATAAAGTATTTGGCTGGACAGATGGAGTGATTTTCCACTTCTCTGTTACAGGCCTTGTACAGATGGCAAAAGAATTTTGCTCTGAGCAAGAAATATTCATAGAACTGAATCACAGAATTGTTTGGGTTGGAAGGGATCTAAAGATACTCTGGTTCCAACCTCCCTGCTGTGGGCAGGGACACCTTCCACTAGACCAGGTTCCCTGAACACTTCCAGGGAGGGATGATGTCACATCATCTTATATCTGGAGCTGTCTGTATCATGACAAACACACTTATATACATGCAGGCAAAAATCCAGTGGCAAAGACATGCTGAACCCTGTGCAAGCAGAAGGCTGCAAGGCTGAGCCCTGGGGCTGGGAAAGCCAAGAAGGAGCAATGGCCCAATCACCAGTGCAACAGCAGGAGATAGGGTGAGTTTGGGCAAGGATTGATGGTGTCCAGCACTTTGCTTTGAGCAGCTGTCGAGGGAAATGACATGAGACTCACGAGTGTTTGGCAACAGGATTGTCCAAAGCAGCCAATAGTCCTGAGCCTGCCAGGAAAGGACCTGCAACTGAGGTCACCATGCAACGCATGGACCAGGGTAGCATGAGGGATACAAGCTGAAGGCAACGTCCTTCCCTCATCCTTCCTAAGGGGCAGAGCAGGGCAGACAGCCAGCATTCCCAAAGGCCTCCATGAGTCATCAGAGCCCTCAGAAGGGTCTTGCAGGGAAAATGCCTCCTTGAAGTTGCCTGTGAGTCAGGCCTGCAACGAGCTGGTGATTGGGAGGCTTTGAAGGGATGGAGATGAAGGAAAAGGCAACAAATGTCCTTTCTGTGTCCTCTCTGCTGGAGGCCTCTTCAACGAGTTCGCTGCCCTGGAAATCATTGCAAGCTGCTCTTGTTATGTGAAATGACTTAAACATTTCTCAGTCTATTTTCCTTCTGTTTTTCTCCTGCCATGGGATCATGTAGCACCCATGCACTGGGTTTTTGCCACCTTGCAGGGGATGCCCAGACTGGGGTGGCTGCTTCCCCATCCTGAACCTGCTGGTGCCATTTTTCATGTGCAGCTAGTGCAGAAAACAACCATGTCCTGCTCAGGAAGGGCTGAGCTATGTGAGGCTTTAGCTCATGCCCTGCCCTTCTGGGCTGCTGAAATACAAGGTTACAGGGTGTTAAGGGGATGCCACAGCCCACCAGGCTGGTCTGGGGTTGGAGCAGAAGTGTGGGGCAGAGATTTTCTCATAGAGTCCTTCAGGCATTAGAAATGACCTTAAAGATCGTCTAGTTGCAACCCCCTTGACATGGGCAGGGACATCTCCCACTAAAACCGGTTGCTCTGAGCCCCATCTAACCTGGCTTTCAACACTTCCAGGGATGAGGCCACCACAACTTCCCTGGGAAATCTGTTACAGTGTCTCACCACCCTCACAGCCAAGAATTTCTTCCTAAGATCTCATCTCAATCTCCTCTTTCAACTTTATATCATTCTCCCTCATCCTCTCACTCCCTGCCCTTGTCCAAAGCCCCTCCCCCAGCTTTCCTGGAGCCCCTTCAGACACTAGAAGGTGCTCTAAGGTCTTCCTGGAGCTTTCTCTTCTCCAGGCTGAAGACCCCCAACCCTCTCAGCCTCTCTTCATACAACAGGTGCTTTTGAACTACTTCTGTAAACAAAACTCCTTACCTCCCCTTCCTGCTCCCATTAACTGACCTTCCTTGGATAATTCCTCCTTTGCACTGGGTTGGTGGATCAACCACTTTTCACTTTGTGGAGGCTTTTCTTTCACTGACTTTTTAGTGAAGACACAGGAGCTTGAAAGAAGATGACTCATCCCCTTAGAAGTCCAGGCAGCTCTTATCTCCTCTTTGGCACCAGCTGGGAGGTGGCAAAGAGGGAAGGAGAATTAAAAAAGGAGAAATCAATACATCTTTTGTGTGATTTTCAACAGCTCACCTGTTCTCCCTGCTCTTTTTACACTGCCTCTCAGCTGGGGAAGATAAGGTAATTTACTTGGTGGCAACACTGCTGCCCTTTTGGTCTAGAAAAGCCTTAACTCATTGGTAGAGTTATGCAAGCAAACTGGTAGGATAGAAGTAGCTATTTTGGAGCATTTTAGGGTATAAGGAAGAAATCTTTGCTTCCCTTTTTTATGTATAAATACACATACAAATGCACACTGGCAGTACCAACTTGTATGAGGGTGGTCTACAAAATCATGATGTCCGTGGAGAAAGTGGATAAGGTTTACAGTTCAGTGTCTTCCCTGGGATGAAAACCAGAAGGTAACAGGTGGTGGCCTCCAGATAGACAGAGCACTTGGCCCCATGCAACAGGTAGTTAAGTTGAGGACTCCTTTTTGCAGGATATTGTGGATGCCAAGAGGTTGCATGTGAGTAACTGGGGAAAAAAAAATCAAGGAAGAAGAGCTATCAGGTGTGGTAAATTAAATGAAGTCACCAGTTCTGTGGAAAGCCTGACATGCAAAGAGCAGGTGGAGTAATCTGGAAACTATCACTGTGTGCTGGCTGGTTTCCACACTCTTCTTTTGGCAACTGTTTTTTGGCCACTGGGCCAGGAGAGCCTGTGGTCTGGCTTGATTTTGCTGCTGTTTTATGTCCTCCTTCCTCCCCACTGAGACCACATCTTATCCTTTCCCACTGTGTGGGTCCTGGTGTTGTCAACAGCCAATGCACTCCTTGCCAGAGGGAAACAGGTCCCCAAGTTGTGGCCACCAACTGCTTCCACGTTGCTGGAAGCAGCAGTGACCTGGCTGAGGAGTGTGTGTCATGAGGCAGGAACTCAGCCTGGACATTCCTGAAATTCAAAATATCTGGGAGCTGGCATGTGCCATGGCTCAGGTCAACACCACAGTGCTGCCAGGTGCCTTGGACCATCCTCAGGGTGGAGTTGGCCTCAACCACCATGCAAGAATACTCATCATGGAATGAAACTTTGATAAAAGGACCAGAGCCTTGCTACCAATCTTGTTTTGAACCCTACAAAGCCATTCTGTATGATTCTACAAAGAGGATTTTTTCAGAGTTACCTCCATCAGACAAGAGATTGATCATGCCAACAGGATGTGGCAAGAGGCAGGAGAGGTGAGAGACATGGAGCTGATGTTTCAAGGCCAACAGATGCTTATCAGAGAACAAAGAGCAGAGGATAAAGATGTGGTTCTTTTTCTGCATCTCAAAGCACATCAGCCAATGCTTCCACCATACTTAAATGTTGGGGGCAACCAGCAAGTTCATTTGGGGAAAGCCCTGGCCCAGAAAGTGGTGAAGTCTCTGGGTCCCATACATTGGCCCACCACGTTTTAACGTGCATCAAGTAAGAAATACATTAAATGCTCAATCAAGAGGCATCAGTTACTCCTGCCCTACAACCCTTTCCTCTGCTGAATGTCAGGTGTCTGTGTCCACCATCACCAGGACACAGCTCCTGACACAGTATTGGTCTGGCAAGATAGTGATTTCTGGGGGCTGGTGAGGAGGAGAGGGAATCATGGAAGGCCTGTGGTTCAGAGATGGTGATTCGAGATCCAGCAAGCTCTGGATGTGAGCCTGGTGCATGGTCTGCTGGTGAAAAGGGGACACTGGATGAGGAGTCTGTATCTGTGGCTCTGCAGGACCAAGTGGATGAAGGGCAGCTGAACCAAGAGCACAAGCATGAAAAGAAGTAAATCCTGAGTCACAAACCTGTTTTTTCCAGATGGTTTAGGTGAGGCTGGGATTAGAGAGTTAACTCTCATTTTGGAAAATTATGGAGTAAAAAAAAGAAAAGAAAAAGTAAGTTCTAACAATGTCCCCCACTGATCAGCGTCAACTACAAAAGCAACAGAATCAGCCTTTAATGGTTGATCGAAGTGAAAACCTTTGCAGAAAATCTCTTAAATGCTTCAATCCCTCAATTGCTTTGCCTCGGGCCAGTGGCTTTGGGAGCTGACCTTCCCTTCTGCTGCCATGAGCAGACCCCAGTGCTGCCCTAGGGGTGACTGCCCTTTGCCCTCCTGGGGCAGTCTTCCTCCACAAGCTTCATGGTTGAGGCAGACACTGGATGGTACAAAATACTGGACCCATTTCTAGCTCTACCACAGACTCATCTTTAGCTGGAGGTGTGTCTAGAGGAGGCCACAAAGATGATCCAAGGGCTGGAGCAGCTCTGCTCTGGAAACAGGCTGAGCAAGTTGGGGTTCTTCAGCCTGGAGAAGAGAAGGCTCTGGGGAGACCTTAGAGCACCTTCCAGTGCCTGAAGGGGCTCCAGGAAAGCTGGGGAGGGACTTCTGACAAGGGCAGGGAGTAAGAGGCTGTGGGGGAAGAGCTTTGAACTGGAAGAGGGGGGATTGAGATAAGATATGAGGAGTAAATTCTTTGCTGTGAAAGTTCTGAGACACTGTCCCAGGTTGCCCAGAGAAGCTGTGGCTGCCCCATCCCCAGAAATGTTCAAAGGCAAGTTGGATGGGGCTTGGAGCAGCCTGGTCTAGTGGGAGGTGTCCCTGCCCATGCAGGGGGGGTTGGAACTAGATGATCTTTAAGTTTCCTTCCAACCCAAACTGTTCTGTGATTCTATTCTATCCTATCATTTTGTTCTATTCTATGAGGTAAGTTTCTAGAGGGATTTCCTCCCAGGGCCTGTTCTGGTTGCAAACTGCCCGTAAAGGGAGAAAAGGCTCCTTCCACCCTCTGAACCATCTCCAACTAGATGTCCTCAGAGCTGAATGACAGCCTGAGAGGATTGTGGCTCTTTATTACATGCAGCAGTTCCTCCATGACTACCCCAGCTTCCTACCACTTCTCCAAGAATTAGCTACTCTTCTCTGTCAGATTTGGAGTCGGGTTTTACTCTTTTATTTACAATAATAGAAATAAAAATGATAATAATGTGATGATGGGGAGGATGGAAGTCTGTGAGTCTGTTGAAATGTGAGCTGCTTTCCACTGTCTCCTGCTGCTTTTATAGCCTTCAGAGTTGGTTGGGTGTCTCAAAAAGCCCCAGAGCTTCTTTTGCACAAAATCCACAGCTCAGGCTCAATGCTGGGTATAGAATTTTAGAATCATAGAGGTTGGAAAGGACCTCAGAAGATCATCAAGTCCAACCCCCCCCCCTGCTGCAGCAGGAACACCTGGGGAAGATCACACAGGAACACGTCCAGACAGGTCTTGAAAGTCTCCAGAGGAGGAGACTCCACAACCTCCCTGGGCAGCCTGTCCCAGGGCTCCATCACCCTCACAGTAAAGAAGTTTTCCCTCATGTTGAGGTGGAACTTCCTGTGTTGTAACTTGGTGCCATTTCCCCTCGTCCTATCACAGGGCACCACGGAAAAGAGACTGGTCCATTCTTGACTTCCACCCTTCAGATATTAGTAGACATTAATAAGGTCCCCTCTTAGTCTCCTCTTCTCAAGACTTAACAGCCCAGGTCTCTCAGCCTTTCCTCGTATGACAGATGTTCCAGATGTCCTTAATCATCCATGTAGCTCTCGCCTGGACTCTTCCCAGTATATCTCTATTCCTCTTGAACTGGGGAGCCCAGAACTGGACACAATAGTAGTCACAGAGCCTGTTTTTTTATTTACAAGAAGTGGATACTGAGCCCTGTTGTGCATTTGTTTTGCTGGGAAAAAGGGACTTTGGTCATAGAAGCTGAAAAACAGCAGAGCCCCACCCCTCTGGAGAGCCAGAGGGGAGAGGTGAGCATCCTGGAGAGCTGCCTGCTGGGAAGCCAAGCATTTTATCAGAGGGTGGGATGTGCCCATGGGGATCACCATCCCTCTTTGGTTCCTGGCTGGAGATAGGCATGCAGTGACTGTGCGGATGTTTGCAGCAAAGTATTTGGTGTTTGCCAGATGGAGCTGGAAGAGGTGGGCTGATCCTGCAGGAGGATCCAGAGGCTGGCTGGTGCCTTTCCTGGGGAAGCAGCAGGTCTCATCCCTGCCCTTCCTGGGCACACATCATCCTTGTGCCAACCTCTGCCACTGCTAAATGCTTCTGGGTCTTACCTTGCAGATCATCTGGACTCAGAGCAGTGTAGAGCCAAGGTGTCATACCTCCTTCTCATTGTCAACAGGAATGGGACCATATTCTTCCTACTGTGGAGAGGCTGAATCACCCGTATCCCATCCATGGAAAAATGATGGTGGATAAAAGCCCATAAATGACTCATGCAGGCATAGCTGCAAGGGAGAGGGTGGCAGTGGGGGATGAAAGCTGAAGGGAATTTGGCACCTGCCAGTTCATGAAGGACCTTGAGGTCAGTGTGCAAAGTGACATTTTGGGTTTACAACGAGGAGACTGAGGACTGGTGTGCACATCAGGGCAGCCTCTGGGGGACTCCAGCAATGCCACCAAATAAAGCAACAGCAGGACCCCTCTCCACCCTGGGTTTCTGGGGGACTCTGCTTGCACAGTGTTAGCTTTTAGGAGTGGCAGATACACCGATGGCAGCACAAATGACACTGCTGCTATTCCCAAGGGAGCCTGGGGAGACCCAAAGTCATTGCAAGCTATTTCAGGCTGTTTTGGCTGAAAGAGACATGATGATTCTCTCCTGTCAGTCCAAAAGTCAGAGCTTGTTGCCATGCAGGGTGGAAAAAAAGGGATCTTTAGTGCTTTGAGACCAATCAGCTGCCAAAACATGCTTGGCAGAGAAGAGGTTGAGCCCTCCCTTAAGTCCTTGTGGGTTTGTACAGGAGGCAGGAGGAGCTGGCCCAGCCTGACAGACTGGATGAGCTGTGGGCACCAGCCCCACATTCCTTGTCCAGTGTCTTGGAGGGAAGGAAACACGTCTCACCTCAGCTGTCTGCAGCACGTCATCCCTGTGCTTCCCCCTCATCTCCTCCTACCTTGGACTGATCCCAGGTTGGCAGGACCATTTGCATTGCACTGGTTTCCAGTGAGAGGCCAGCTGGGGCTGCCTGGGCAAAACTGAGCAAGGTATAAGAAAGGAGAGGGTGCCATGGGTCAGCCCGTGTGTCTCCATGTGCACATACAGAGGTGACACTCTCGAAGTTTAAAATAGTCATCATGGTTGTACACTATGAGCTTGTCAGGTGGAAAATGCTCTATTTTCATTAGATGCTTTGCCAAGGTCCATGTTTACAGGCCTCCCAACATAGTGGGAGTTGACCCAACATAGTAAGACTTGAAAATGAAGATGTGACTGATCCAGATTCTGGTTTGTTATTTCTTGTTATGATCTCTGGGGTCAGCATGAGAACAAGTTGGTTTAGTGCTGCTGATATGCTGGAGCTTGTGGGAAGAGGTTGGGGTTGGAGCAAAGGGACCTGCTCTGGCTCTGCACCTTCAGATGCCACATGTCCCTGCTCTAAGACAGTCACTGGTGGATGTGAAACCAAGATTTTGGGGAAAGAGCTGGAAGCAAACAAATGAGTGCATGCTCTGGAGACAAAAAGACACAGACATGGTTCCCTTTCCACCCTGGGCTTTGAGGTGAGGATGCTGCACCAGGCTGGAGCCCAGTTCCCATCTGGGATCCTGGTCCACAGCAATCATGAAGGAAGCAGAAGGAGGTTCCAGTGAAAGAATTTGGCTGTGAGGGCAGAGGGAAACAGCAGAAGGATGCCCAGAGGCAAGTTTCAACAGCTGACTCTGGAAATGGCTGCAATTTCCATGGCCAGTCTCATGAACCTGGACTGCAAGAGGTCTGCCCAGGCTGCTGTAAAAAAAAAGGCTTCTTAATCTCCATGAAAATTTACAGACACTTTCTAACAGCAGCCTTGGAGCAGTGTCCTCATGGAGGGGTCTCCTGCTGCACAAAGCTTCCTTGCCAAAAGGGCCACTTGAGTGTCAGTTGAAACAGCAAAACAGAGGCATCCCTGGGTGCATTTCCATCCTCAAAGTGAGAGGCTGGGCTGGGAATGGAAGGAATTTGGGATGCTGAGAGTATGGTAGAGACATGGCTGTGCTCCTGTGCCAGTGGGAATTCAAGCAGAGCCAGCCTGACTCATGGGGACTTCCCAGATCGTTTTCCAAAGAAAATGAGTGTTGGTGATTACTCGCCATGTGTCTGTGTGACCACACATCTCCCCCCAAATACAGCTGCTTCTGAGCCCAAAAGGCAAAGACTTGGAGTAACAGATTTCATTTTGTTTTAATGGGAAACAAAAAGAGGGGAGATTTAGACTAGACATAAGGAAGAAATTTCTTTTCTGAGGGTGGTGAGACACTGAAACAGGTTGCCCAGAGAGGTGATAGCCTCCATCCCTGGAAGTGTTGAAGGGCAGGTTGGATGGGGCTTGGAGCAACCTGGTCTAGTGGGAGGTGTCCCTGCCTGCACAGGGCGTTTGGAACTAGATGATGTTGAAGGTCCCTTCCAACCCAAACCATGCCATGATTCTATGATGTGCTACTGGGTGGTGATCTCAGCTTGCTTCCCTTCCTCCAGCTGTCCTGTCAGCCCAGCTCCAGCTGTTGGCACATCTGCCCACAGCAACAACTCAAAGCAACGCTTGTCCTGCTTTAGGGACCAGCCATGATGCCGCACGCTCTGCTCCTTCCTCTCCTCCCTCCCTGCTCCTGAGATGTTGCAGGAGCCCAGGCGACAGGGTTTGTTTTCCCTGGCTCCTGCACATCTCGGCTGACAGCCTTTGAAATGCCACTGGTTTGACAGGGAGTATGAGCCTTACTTGGGTCTGCCACAGCCTTCAAGGTTATCACTTCATCTCACGGCTAATTAAGAGTGACCCCGTCCGTGCTATCACAGCCTGCTGCCGTCATTGACAGAGACAAGTGATGATAAAGAATAAACTGGTGTTTAATTAGCTTGTGTGAGTCTCTGCAGGTTCTGAGCAGAGGCTGGGGTGGGAATGAGGTAACGCAGGATGATAGAAGAGCTTGGCTGATCTTTGCTTCCCACCACAATGCTCACTTTGATTTGTCCAGGCTGGAGAAGAGCAGACAGCTTTATAAAGAGCAGCAAGGTGTCCTGCCTGGTGAGGACAACCAGCCCTTCCCAAGCACCAGTGGCCAGTGTGCCAGGTAGCTTTGACATAAGCCTGAATCCATGTGAGGGCTTCTCTTGCTTTTATCCCTTTACCTCATTGATTTTGAAGGCCTTGAGAAGGTGAAATAGCTCTTCAGGGTCAATCAAAGGTGCCTCTACACCAGATCACTGTTCCTGACCAGCAGATGCATACGGAGGAAAACTAAAACAAATAGAAAATTACCTTTAGGGTTGCTGCATGAGACACAGGGTATTTTCAGGGACACCCTGGCTTCTGGCTATAAAACCATTAGCCAGGACTGTCATGTTTAGTAGCCACCTTCATCCTTCCCTCCAGAAGCAGAGGTGGCTTTTTTTGTATTCAATAGCTCTTGAAAAATTTCCTCCTGGCCCCTTTTCTGAACCCATGGAGTAGCATCTGCAGCCCCCTGTGCCAGGGAGTTTTGCAGCTCAGGTGGGTAACAAGAGCAGAGCTATCTCCTTTGGTTGGTTTTGCATCTGCCAGAGAATTTCTCCTCTGTGTCAGGAGGGAGAAGCTTTTGGAGTCATAATGAATTTGATCCTTGAGGACAACTGGCATGTCTCAATTATGATGGCAGCATGCCCTGGTTTGATGACTGATTTTCCACTTGATGGCTCATTTCCCAGTTAGCTGGAGGTACCAGACATAGTATTCCTTGGACTGAGCAAACCCGTAGATAGGAGGGACATTGATGACCCTGCAGCGATAAGGATCAGTGGAGAAAGTATCTTCTCCACTCTGGTCTTAGTGATCTGACTGTCCTGGCAGCATCACACCCAGCCTGATGGTGTCTGCCTGTGATGGGCAGTCATAGGGCTGGGTTTCAGGCCAGCCTGGGCAGGGAGCAAACCTTCTTGCTTCATCGTCTGGGTCAGATTGCATCCTACAATCATCAGCTTGATTTAATTTCCAGGAAGAAAACCTTTTGTGTCTCAAACTTTTTCAGCTCCCTCACAGGAAGAATCATGTCTGTTGGGAGAGGAAAAATTAGCAGCCCCAGAATCTCAGACAAAAAAGGGTCCAGGCTGCTGCAAAGAGTCAACCTCAACCACTGTGCTGAGCCTGCTGGTTGCCAGCAAAGGCCAGGTCAACTCCTGAGACTCTGGGCTTGCCCAAGTAAAGCCTGTCCAGTGGCCCAGCAAGCCCAATGATCTTCCTGCTGCTGCAGACCTGAGATAGGCTAGAGTTGAGCTTTGCACTTCAGTGTGTCTCCTGAATGGAGCTATCCACCAAGGAAGAAGAGGGTTGCAAAGCTGATGCTCACCAACAGGAATATGCGGTGAAGATCCTCTTCCTTTTGGTGTGGCATCTTCACATCCTTTTCCAGTGACATGGCTCAGCAAAATTTTTGGCCTAGAATCATTAAGGTTGGAAGGCACCTTAAAGATCATCAAGTTCCAACCCCCCTGCCATGAGCAGGGAACCCTACCACTAGACCAGGTTGCACAAAACCTTGTCCAACCTGGCCTTAAAAACCTCTAGGGAGGGGGCAATCCCCATCCCCAGTACCTCACTGTGGCCATTCTGCTTTTTCAGAGTCATTTGCAGTTTGAAGTCTGGGGAGAGAAGGCACCTCTGTGGCTGTCATGAGCCAGGCAGGGACAAGGTCACCCTTCCACGTTATGTGTAGCACGTGGGAAGGCACGTGGGGTGAGTCCTTGTCTTTGTCCTTTTTGGGGGCAAAGGATGGTTTGTTGCTAAGGAGACCAGCACACTGGGTATCCTTGAAGTCCTAAATATACTCTTCAAAGGGAGGTTTTTGTACTTGTCAGGCTCCCCACTGGCACAGTTCCCTTTGGTTCCTCTTCCTCCCTGATGCACCTCAAGCAGCACTGGCCCTGTTCCCCTGTGTGACAATGTGCTGCAACTCCAGGGATGGTGACCAGGGACTCCTACACTTGCTCATGTTTGGTGCAGAGCCGATATTGTGGGCTTTGAACCCACCTGGCCTGACAAACGTTGGTTGCTGAAATGCAGGGCAAGGAGTTTGAAGGTGAGAAGTTTAAACCCTGCCAGTCTCATCCACCAGGCTGGATCTCGCTTGCAAAACTTCCACACTTCTCCAAGGAACATAAAAGGAGCAAACTTAACAAAAAGAGAGAAAAACCCTGTTCTGCTGACCTTTAGGGTCTTGAACTACCAGGATATAGGTCTGCTACCAGCCAACTGTGTCAGTCTGTCCCTAATCTATCTGTCCTTGGAGTCTTTGAATCTTGCTGACCAATCCCCCAAGCTGATGAACGTCCTGCAAGAATGTCCTGGCCTTGAACACTTCCAGGATGGGGCAGCCACAGCTTCTCTGGGCAACCTGTTCCAGTGTCTCACCACCTTCACAGCCAAGAATTTCTTCCTAATGTCCAATCTAAATCTCCCCTTTTTCAGTTTAAAACCCTTCTCCCTCATCCTCTCACTCCCTGTTCTTGTCCAAAGCCCCTTCCCAGCTTTCCTGGAGCCTCTTCAGGCACTGGAAGGTGCTCTAAGGTCTCCCTGGAGCCTTCTCTTCTCCAGGCTGAACAACCCCAACTCTCTCAGCCTGTCTCCAGAGCAGAAGTGCCAGCCACCAGCCTGACGTTGAGCTGGGTATACCTCAGGCTCTGGGAATACTGGACATTGTCTGGGCATCATGTCCCCTGAAACCTCCAAGCCTTTGGTGACCTCTCCTTGCTCTGAGAATTCAGGCATCATGAGTCAAAGGTTTTACAGGGAGGTTCAGGTAGGAGCACTAAAGATAGGTCTTTTCCAGTTTGCTGTAAGTTCAACTCCATTTCATGGATGGAACAATGAGATCCAAATGAGAGGATGTGGACCCTTGAGAGGATCTCAGGACTGCTGTCCACAGTCCATTCTCTACAAATGCTGCACCAAAATACAGCCTCTGGGGCTGTGCTGCCCCACTCAGCAGATATCCAGGTCCATGTGTCATGACATGACACTCATGTCTCACACCATGACCAAAGTGAGAGGACACCAAGTTTGACAAACTCCTCTAGCCCTAGGGAATGCTGAAAGGTGGGTTCTTCCTGTCCAAGCAACCACTTTGACATGGTCCTGTCTGAGCATCCATACCAACAGCCATTGCAAGAGCAAGCCTGAGTGCCAAAGGCAGACAAACCCTAATTTCACTAGACAACTCCACTCAAGAAAGGCCCAGCAAAATTGGTGATGATGACCAGGGAGAAAAAAAACAACATGATGGAAGATTGCCAGGTACTTGACAGAGTTAAAAACCCCAGGCAAAATTTTCAACCTGATTTTTTTTTTTTTTTAAACTTCCCTTTAATAAAATTCAACCAATTATAAATAGTATTAGCCAGATAAAAACTGCTGGCTCAGGCACAGCTTCCAGACACACTGATTTCCAGATCCTCATCACTTCAGCTTGCTCCAGCTGCCACAAAAGCAAATGAGCTGACAGCTTCAGAATTAGAAACCCTCTGCCACCTTCTCCTTGCTGGAAGCAGTGAAAGCATTTTTTGGAGAGAAAGAGGGGGGAAAAAAGAAAAAAAAACCCCTCATTTATTTATTTATTTTAATCCCAGTGTAACTCAGGTTCCAAAATTAGGAGACTACCTTGAAAATCCATGAAGCTTCAGAAACAGGTTTAGAAGAGGGGATAAGTGTGGCAACAAACACCTTCAGCAATTAGGAGACTTTAGATTTTTAATATTTATTTCCTTAGTTCCCAGAGGATGGAGGTAGCTTTGTTTCCCAAAAGTCTTAGGGGAGCACCTGTAACATTTTGTAGCCCTTAAGCTTAGCTTCAGCAAGTCAGGAGAGAGCCAGCCCAGGAAGAAGAAAGGAGTAGTTCTCAGCAGCTCAGCACACAGCGTCACACTTCCTTTCATTTTGGGAAGAGTCTGGAGCTCCAGGCCAGCACTGACAGAACTGGGAGAAAGGAAAAGGAGGGAAAGAATTGGCACAGCTTAATTGTTTTCATATAAATTCATTCTAAAGGCTGAAGGGAGCTAACGGCCTGGCAGGGGAAGTTTGGAGGGGAGGATCACACTGCACCCGTGGTCTTTATCAATACCTTCTCACCTCCTCCTGCTCCCAGCCTTCCTGGCTTTGGCATCATGTAGTGATAGGATGAGGGGGAAGAGTTTCAAGCTGAAAGAGCAGAGATTTAGATTAGATTAGAGTAGATTAGATTAGATAAAATATTAGGAGGAAATTCTTGGCTGTGAGGGTGGTGAGACACTGGCCCAGGTTGCCCAGAGAAGCTGTGGCTGCCCCATTCCTGGAAGTGTTCAAGGCCAGGTTGGATGGGGCTTGGAGCAACCTGGCCTAGTGGGAGGTGTCCCTGCCCATGGCAGGGGGTTGGCACTAGATGATCTTTAAGGTCCCTTCCAACACAAACCATTCTGTGACTTGATGATTTTATGAACTTTAGGACTTGATGATTTTAAAGGTCTTTTCCAACAAAAATGGTTCTATAATTCTGACACAGCCCACAGAATTGGTCTGGGGCCAGACCCACGGACTTGGTGCAGCAGCTTCCAAATGTGAGAAGAGCCATCGCTCAACAGCAGCAAACGAGGAACACAGAGAACTATTGTGAGCCAACCCGTGGGCTGAGCTTAGGGAAATTCAGAGGTCTGGCTGCAAAGTAAACAAAGGCACCTCCTGGCAGGCTGTCCTGACTGTTACATTTTCAATGCTCATCTGCACTGAGTTCATGGGATTTGAGGGGTGTCATTTTTCCTTGATGGCACCATCCAGCAACTCTCCAAACAAACAGAACCAGCAAGAGCTCTTGAAAGAAAACAAACTGTGCAGGGAAGAGAGGAAGGGCCTGACTGAGTGAAGACATTTTATTTGGAGGAGAGTATATAATCATGAGTAACATTTATTCTTCAAGAGCCCCTTGCAGAGGAAAATGTGTGTTCACATGGGGGTTAATGGTATCTAAAGGACAGCAAAAGTGTTTGTAGCCTGATAGATACAGACCTGCAGAACTACTCAGTTTAGTACTCCTGGGTTGTGTTCTAGAAGGGAATTAAATTTGTTCATAAATCTTTGCTGTCTTTTATGATCAGAGATCCCTGAAGAGCTGACAGCTCTCCTGGCTGTGTTCTGCTGTCCTCAGCATGTTCAAAGATGGGCTGAAGGATGTCAAGGGCAGTGAGGCTCATGCCCAGGGTGAGGAACATTCTTGTGGTCCTCCTGCATCAGAAAAACACTCTTCTAATCATCCCTGGGAGCTTTTGCAGATCTTTGCCTAGCAGAATGATCCAGAGGTAGAACTGAGTTTTTGCTGAGGGCTGGAGGGTGATGCCTGGGGCAGGGAACCTGGGCCTAACCTGAACAGTTTGGTTGGTCCTGGGGATGAAAAATATTTGAAACCCATTTAGTTCCATTGCTCTGATGAAGAGGTGGGTGAGGATGACTTGGGAAAAGTTTGGTGTAGTTTGGGCCATATTCCCTGTCTGTGTGCACGGATGTACTAGAGGTTTCACCTGGCTGAGCTCTCCAAACTAGGAAGGACCCAACCACTTGCCCAGTGTCTGCTGTGCCATGGGGTTTTGCCTCACTGTCTGCTGCTCCTAACGTGACACCTATGAAAGTAAACATTTCCACCCTAGCAGATACAGTTTTAGCAATGAAAGATTTCCAAACAGTAATTCTACTGATTTATTAAGGAGACGCTCATGTGCTCATTAAGGATGTGCTCATTATACTAAAAGGCCATCCCATAAACATAGAATCACAGAATGCTCTAGGTTGGAAGGAACGTCAAAGATCATCTAGTCCCAATCCCCTGATATTTTATATATATTTTGGGGTGTTTTGTTCATTTTTTTTTCTTAAAAGTAGAAACATAGAATCCCAGACTGGTGTGGGTTGGAAGGGAACTTCCAGATCATCCAGTTCCAACCCTCCTGCCATGGGCAGGGACACCTCCCACTAGACCAGGTTGCTCCAAACCCCATCCAACCTGCCCTTCAACACTTCCAGGGAGGAGGAAAACATGTACATTGTCTGTTCCTTGAGACAGAGGAATTAATGTAACTTGGAGGAATAAGAGTGGGACTCAATCTTTGATCCTTGAGGTCCCTTCCAACCTGGCATTCTATGATTCTATGATTCTATGATTCAATCTAGGCCCTGTACTTGGTCAAACAGTGGACCAGGCTTCCTGGAGAGCTGGTTGATGCCCCAAACCTGGCAATGTTCAAGAGGCATTTGGACAATGCTCTTAATAACTTCTGGTCAGCCCTGAAGTGGTCAGGCAGGCAAACTAAATTATCATTAATATTCTACTCTACTCTACTTTTGGTCCTGCTGGGATTGGGGGATGTTGGGCTGCAATGATGGTGGCAGTGACTGCACTCAGTCTCGGATGCTCCAATGTCTTTATAGGTAGAAGCAGCACCCAGACATCCCTCTGATAGCTGGATCACAGAATCATAGAATCACTAAAGTTGGAAATTCTCTCTAAGATCATCAAGTCCAGCCATCAACCCAACACCACCAGGCCCACTAAACCATGTCCTGAAGTGCCACATCTACACATTTTTTGAACACCTCCAGGAATGGTGACTCCACCACTGCCCTGGGCAGCCTGTGCCAATCTTTGACCACTCTTTCAGTAATCAAATTGTTCCTATTGTCCAATCTAAACCTCCTCTGGGGCAACTTTAACCCCACTGAGGACATGGCTAATCAGGAAATCCTGCAAATGAGGGTGCTCTGCCTTGTCACAGAGTTTGTGAGTCCACATTTCCACGCTGATGTTTTCCAAGGAAGCTGAGGGTTGCAAACCAATGGAAATTCTGTCCCTGAAGGTCTCAATAGCTTGTTCTTAGGGGAGAAGAAGGTGGGTGTGGAATGATATTTTTTTGGCATAAAAACTTTCAGTTTAGGGACCTTCTGAGCCAGATTGTCTTCACTGTGCTGCTTTTTATTGCTCTTGCACATTACTCTTCCCTGGATGTCTTCAGACCAGAGGAAGGAGCAGTGCTGAGCTGTTTAGACACTGGAAACTGCAATGTCAGAACATCTTTGATGTAATCCCTGACTATGGACGTGTAGAGGGTTGTTCCAATGGGCTCCAGGGGACTAAGTGGGGGAAGGTAATGTGGAGATATTTCCTTTCCAGACTCTTAAGGAGAAGATAAGTCACCTGGAATCAAAGATTATTGTCCCAAAGCATTTCAATGCAGCAAACTCAGTTCACTTGTGAACAAGCCACAGAGTCAATGCTTACAAGTGACAGGAGCACCAGCAGAAGCAAGGGTGGGTGGAAGAGCACTGGAGCACCTTTCATCCCAGTGATCTTTATTTCCATCATGCAGCCCCATACTTGGAACTGGCCAGCTGATTTTCCTTAAAAAAGGGGACAAACGACTTGTGGAGAAAGAGCATTCTTCCTGGAACCCCCTTTGCCAGGAGAGAGCTTCAAGTAGTCAACCCTGAGCTCTTAAACCAGCTTGGCAGGATACATTTCACTTGCCTTCTCTATTCCTTCTCTTTGGCTTTATTTATTGTTTTTATCTCCCCTTTCCTTTCTTCAAGTGCCCTCAGTCTCTTTCTTCCTTTTCTTCCTCCTTTTCTTTCTTTCAAAGACATCCTTGATAGAGAAGAGGGATTGAGGGGAGACCAACCCATGGAAACTTTCTTCTTTATTTTCAAGCTTGTTCAGTAAAAGAAGCAAGGGTGGGAGAGAGAAAAAAAAACAACAAAACAAACACCGTGTTTAAAACCCTGGAAATAAGCTCCTGCTGCTTCCCTGAATGTCAGGGGAGCGTTATCTGGCCTTGCACACAAGAAAGGAGAACTTGAGCCTTGTGAAGTGTAATAAGGAACACAGAGCCTAATGGAAAAATCATTTGCTTGTGGCATTTAATTAAATATGTAAATTTATGAACGGCCCTGAAATCATCAAATGAAAAGGCAGAGCTGTTGTGAATTTTGATTTTGTTTCCTCCACGGGCTTTCCCTCCATGTTCCCCCACCCCTTTTCCTTCTAATCAAAGAAGTGGCACGTGGGGACAGCTTAGTTGCTGCCAGGCCTGTCCTCAGGGTTTCCCCAGGGGTGACGTGCACACAAGGCGTTTTTATTCCCTGGACATCAGCTGATGTCCAAGGAGAAGGCAGATGGGTGTGAGCTGGTTGAGAATCCTAGAAGTTTTTCAGTTGGAAAAGACCTTTAAGATCATCCAGTCCAACTGTGTCTGACAGTTGGACATCTCTTACTGCATCCCCAGGCTGCTTTAGATCTGGGGTGAACAGGCCTTGAGGTGCAAAATCTGTCTTGGTTTGGCACTGAGGGTGGAGACATTATGGAAGCACAACCCATGGAGTTAGCAGAGCTCCTTGCTTCCCACTTACAGCTCCTTGTGGGAGATGCTGCCAGTAGATTGCTGACTCCCCAGGTACCCCACCGAGCATCTGGTCAGTTTATTTATACGTGTCTGAAGCAGGGAGAAGAATCTGACATGTGTCATGCAGGGAGACATTCATCCTGCCAAGGTGCTGCACTGATTCACTTGGAAAGCAGCAAGCGGTGAAGGGATGTCCTTTCTTTCAGTCCACACCTATCACTGGTTCACCAAAGAAGCCAGGGACATCTCCAGCTGTGCAAATGAAATTCAAGAGACTTAATCACATTTTAATGCATGCTTTTAGCATAGGGCGTTGGGGTTTTTTCCCCCCTTCTTGCTTTTCCTTTGATTGTTATAAATGGAGAGGATGTCATTTGCTTGTACAGCTGCAAAGCCAGGTCTGTGGAGAGGATAGGGAGGATGAGGGAGATTATTTTATCAGAAGCTTGAAAGAAGGAATAAAGCAGTAATATTCAGGTGTGCTGGTCTCCTGGAGAGCTCTAATCAGTTAATAATCTAATTTGTCAGCCTGTCTTAGCAGTGATAAAAGCCTTCATGGAATGAACTTGCCCATTATCCTAGCCCCAACGCTGAGCTGTTTGGGTTATGGCTGGAGAAGACAGAAACTTGGTCATGAGCATCTGCCTAGGAGCTGCCAGTAGGGAATTGCCCACCCAAACCTTTTACCTTCATGTGGTTTTTCTCCTGTGAGGTGTTAATTCCCTAAGGAAAAGGAAGGGTAGACTGAGCTGGCAATGGACAAATGAGGTAAGAAAATGCCTGGATGCCCCTATAGCTGTGGCATCCATGTCTGGGCAGACAAACTCACAACTCACAAGGTGGTGCTGAGCTTCTGTCCTTCCCACCCAGGGCACCTGAGGCCATGTTACCTGCACAGCCTCTGGTGCAGCCACAGAGCAGTGAGAGAGAGAAGCTGGAGGGCTACAGGAAAGCTGGGGAGGGACTTTGGGCAATGGCAGGGAGTGATAGGATGGGGAGAATGGTTTCAATTTGAAAGAGGGGGGTAGACTAGATCTTACGAAGAAATTCTTTGCTGTGAGGGTGGTGAGACACTGGCCCAGGTTGCCCAGAGAAGCTGTGGCTGCCCCATTCCTGGAAGTGTTCAAGACCAGGTTGGATGGGGCTTGGAGCAACCTGGTCTAGGTGGGAGGTGTCCCTGCCCGTGCAGGGAGGTTGGAACTGGATGATCTGGAAATTCCGTCTAACCCACACCAGTCTGGGATTCTATGATTCTACATTTAAGAAAAAAAAATGACCAAAATATCCCAAAATATATATAAAAAAATCATATTACGTGAAAAAGTCATTGGAGGGTTCTCTTCAGGGGATCTTCCATTGCAGAAGCAGGCCAGAGACTCTTCACTTCTCCTGATGGAAGTCACTTGAGAAAAGTTAAGCAAAAGCCTCCTGTAATCCTTGCTGTAGCCAGCATGCTTGGGAGACTGTACCTTTTCTATCAGAAAGAAAGATGATTAAAAAAGTAAACGAGATCTTCAGCCTTTATTCCCAGGAAAGGACCACAAAAGCCCACTTATCTCCTTGGCGACACTTGGATGCTTTGGCCCTTCTGCAAGGATTAGATCCCTGAATGCCACTAAGCAAATGTTTGCTGAAAAAAACCCCACAAAAACTATGGCTGTGGCAGGATATCTGGAAGTTGTTTTGTTCCTAATGTTGCTGGAGAGAGAGGGCAGTACACAGCAAATCGGTTCTTTAGATGCATATGACACTACAGGGAGCTGAGTATAATAAGGCAGTGTGATCATAAAACCTCTCATCTCATCCTCATAAAGGAATTTGACCCTCTTTGGAATTTGTCCTCAGGGATTATGGATTATTTTTATTATTATTTTTTTTAATGGTTGCAGCCAGTGGTGGTTTTTCCGTTGCAGTCAGAGCTGGGTGAAGCTCGTCTGGGGCTGCTCTCCACCCAGCTCAGGGGAGGGGGATACAAGGGTACCTAACATTTTGCTTTTGGTCACTTTCCCCATCCTCGAAGAACCTTGCTTCCCTGCCAGGCTTGTGGGAGAGGAGCCAAAGGACTTTCCAAGGCTCTGCAGCATCATTATGAGGTCAGAAGGAAGACCTCTATTATACCAAAAGGGAAACTGAGGCATCGGGTTCTCGCTGCTTGCCGAGGTCAGACAGCAAGGGTCTGGCTGGACAATTACCATAGGTTGTATTTTACTACACTGCCACCTACTCAATGGCAGCACGTCCATCCCTGGTTGAGATGAGGTCAGCTGCTGGATCTCAGCTGACAGGTGGCAGGTCCTGCCTCAAGGGTCACAACTTATTAAAATGTAATTGCGTTGGAAATGGAATGCTCTCAACTACTGTCTGATCACCACCCAAATCACTGACCAGGATGGTAGAGAATGTTAATGATCTAACCTACAAACCCCAGGAATCAGAGGAAGTTTATCTATGGACCTCACTCAAGGGCTATGTATTGTTTTGCTGAAGGCTTTGCTCTTGGAACAAGACCCTTACTCCTCCCTCAGCTGACACGTGGAGGTACCAACTGGAGGTGTAAGAGGCAGTGCAATTCCTGCAACATGTGAGTGAAGAAGGGCCAAGTGGAATTAGAGGAAAACCTTGTGGAGAAATGAGGCTTGTCTTTGCTCTTTGCAGAGTGCAGAGGTCATTTGAGACAGAGACTCAAACCAGGAGCACAGAAACATTCCCAAATTAATTGACCCAGCTAAAATGCGGGATGGGGTAGGTCCACATGCCCTGTTAGTGCAGCTATAACGCTCCCAGGAACTGAGCTCATCTCTCCCACTATTAAGTGACATGAAGATGCACCAGCCAGGGGGAAAAATGGGATACAGGGATGAGTTTGTGCTTCATGTGGCTCTGCACATGCCTGTTGGGAATGCAGTACACAGAGACTTTATTGCAGGAAACTCTTGGAAGGCTGGGTAGGAGCTGTGATCAAGCTCTTTAATGTATGGATGGCTTGAGAAAGTTCATGGGAAAACTGTGCCTAGGAAACCACCTTCCAAATGAAAACCATCCACTTGGGAAGCAGAAAGCCCAGTATGATGATAGGTATGTGTGCAGCCAAACCAGTTTAACTCCAGTACAGGAGGCAAAGCACTGCTACAAATGAAGGCTGAGGAAGCTCTGAGGTGCTCAGAGACAGGTGGCCAATGGCTACACCAAAGAGAGAGGCCTCTTACATATGTGACACCATTTCTATTCATACAATGACTTTGGATCCTAGGAGATGGTTGGACCAAGCCAAGCACAGTCACCCAAGGAAGACACAGATTTCAACATCATAGTCCATTTTACTCATCTGTTTGTTTTCTAAATCCATCTCCTGAGCTTCCCTCCTGCTGACCAACAAGAAAATTGGTCATGGGCACATGACTGCTGTTGGGCTCTGGACAGGACTGTGTTTGTGTTTTCAACACAAAGTTGCTCTAGTGTGGAGCAAAAATAAGTCAGCAGAAGAGGGAAAGAAACTGGGATGTCTCTTGAAATCACAGAATCACCAAGGCTGGAAAAGCCCTTTAAGATCATCAAGTCCAGCCTAAATGTCCACTGTCAGGCAGGACTCATGGTTATGGTGTCTTCAATTCTGCAGGAAGGGTAACAGAGGCAAAGTAAGGAGAAAGCATAACCCAATCATCAATTAGCATCCAAACAACATGGCACAGGCAGGCAGGAACAGAATTTGGCAACTAAGGAAGGCAACATGGTAGGTTACAAGGTCCAACACAAAAGCACCTTGAGATGTCCTCAACAACTCATTTTGTCTAGTGCTGGGGTTTTAATACCTTCCTTCCTCCCATATGAGCCCTCAAGATCCTCCTCTTTATAGCTGACCAGGAGAAAAGGCATAATTGCTGGCTTCTGGGAGCAGTGCAATGGCTGGTGACCTATCCCAGCACCCTGCCACAAAGCAAAATCAGGGGCTACTCAGCCATGGGTCCTTCAGAGGGTCCAGGTAATGGAGACCCAGAGTTCAGCTAGTTTTCCATCGTTGCTCCTCCTCCCCTTTCAGCTCCAACCTCTCTCCCAGCAGCACCCCATGTCTATCCAAAGCCAGGGAGAGCAGATGAGTGATTTCACTTCAGAGCTGTTTGCTGGAATTGTGTCCATGCCATCTGCTGTGGCATATGCTGCTCCCACCACGTGCCGGCTGCTGTGACGAGCAGACACAATTGGATCTGAGGGTAGATGAGCTCCATTAATGAAACACCACCGGGATCTTTTGGATCCTGCAGAGCTGCAAACAGGTCTGGCTCTGGGGAGAGCTCAGAGGGGATGCCAAAAAATATTTTGGGAGGGTTATCTGGAATGTGGCTCAGTTCATGGCAAGGGAGGGGGATATTTAAGAGGGACAACCAGAAATGCAGCACAACACAGAGAGAGGTAATAGAAAGATGGTGTTGAGCTTAAAGTCTCACTCTGGTAATGACTGCAATTAGAATAGAGCTCCCATTAAAAGAAACACAATTCTGTTGTGTGCACAGGCGGAGAAGAGTAAATACCCATTACTTTATCCACTTTATCTTCCTGTACGAATGTGGGCAATCAAGGGCTCCTGCTTGTTGGTAATGAGCTCGTTTACTGCATCTCATCCACCCCCCCAGCTCTGGGTGGGAGGCTGGAGGTGGCAGCTGCTTCTGCCTCCTCGAGGGGAAGCCCTTGATCCTGCTCTGCAGCTCTGCCCCACCATCCCTCCCTGTGGCCAGGATCTCAACTTATGTCCCCAGGTTCATCAAACCTTTGGTGTTCTCCCTGGCCCTTTAATGGGAAAAATCTCTGTGGCCACAGCGGTTCCATCCTCTCCTTGCATGGAATCGTACAGTAGGTTTGGTTGGAAAAGTCTTTTGAGATCATCAAGTCCAACTGTTACCCCAACACTGCCAAGGCCACCACTAAACCATGTCCCTCAGCACCACATCTACACGGCTTTGAAATCCCTTCAGGGATGGGGACTCCACCACTGCCCTGGGCAGCCTGGGCCAGGGCCTGACAACATTTTCAGTGACAAAATTGTTCCTAATATCCAATCTAAACCTCCCCTGGCACAACCTGAGGCCATTTCCTCTTGTTGCTGTTGCTTGTTCCTTGGGAGAACAGACCAACCCCATCTCTCTCCAGCCTCCTCTCAGGCAGTTGTAGAGAGTGAGAAGGTCTCCCCTCAGCCTCTTTTTCTCCAGGCTGAACACCCCCAGCTCCCTCAACTGCTCCTCATCAGACTTGTGCTCCAGACCCTTCCCCAGCTCTGTTGCCCTTCTCTGGACATGCTTCAGCCCCTCAATGTCCTTCTTGTGCTGAGGGGCCCAAAACTGACCCCAGGATTTGAGGTGGGGCCTCACCAGTGCCCAGCACAGGGGGGATGATCCCTGCCCTGGTCCTGCTGGCCACACTAGTGCTGATACAAGCCAGGATGCTGTTTGTTTCTTGGCCACCTGGGCACATAGTGGCTCATATTCAGCCACTGGCAACCAGCATCCTCAGGTTCTATTCCAGCTACTCTTCTCCAAGCCCCAGAGCATTGCCTGGCTTATTGTGACCCAAGTGCAGGACCCAAGACTTGGCCTTTTTGAACCTCATAGAACTGGTCCTGGCCCATCGATCCAGCCTGTCCAGACTCCTCTGCAGAGTCTTCCTACCCCCAGGTAGATCAACACTCCCACTCAATTTGATGTCATCTGCAAATTTACTGAGAGTGCACTCTAACCCCTTGTCCAGACCATTACACAGATACTAAAGACAACTTGCAGGAAGGAGTCAATTGCATGGAAGGTTGGACTAGGTGACCTTTATAGGTCCCTTCCAACCCACTACATTCTATGGTTCTGTTCTATGATTCTATTCTATGATTCTATAATGTAAGGTGGATGCATTCTATGATTCTAAGGTCTTCGATGCTGCAGCGTCGTGGATGGGGGCTGATTGCAAGGCTAAGTGAGGTTTCAGACCTTCAGACCTGGTGCACCAACTGTCTCTACCCCACACTCCTGTGAGAACATAAACACATGCAACGGGAACTCAGAAAGATTTCCTGGAACAGTGGGAGACAAATTCAGGGGTGGTGGGGAGAATAAAGCCCTTTGGAACCCATTGTCCCTGCAGGGTTCCCAGTTAACACAGAGAAGCTTCTCTCCCATTCCATATGATAATGGAAAATGAGCAGCAAATTGACCCAGCTGGGCATGGTCTTTCTTAAAGCCCTCATATTGATATGTAGCAGAGAGGCCACTCTAGCACATGAAATGGTGTTTGGTCAAATAGTTTATTATGCTGGAAAATACAGATTTGGCTTGAGTGAAACTCTCAGTGAAATAATTTTCCAGTCATTTGGTCAAAAGCCACTTACAGGATTTTTTTTTTTATTTTTTTTTTTTTTTTTTTAAGGGGTTGCTTTTTAAAATTATTCTGCTGTAGAAACAGTCACAGCAGTTCAATTTTAATAATTTTGTCACACGGAATGTTTTGATTTTTCATTTTCCAGTGCTGCCCCATTTCAAAATTTAGCAGAATGCAGTGATTACTCTACAAGTAAAATGAGGGGAGGGGAACACCATACTAAAACCTTTCCTTTGAGATAGGAAAAAATTAATATCCTATCATTGTGCATCCAGCACTGTTGTTTGTTTGTTTTTTTCCCTGTGATTTGAAGGGAAAGGCAGGGGTAATGCTGCATTTTTAATTTTGTTCTGTTCTTCGGGTTTTACTCTAGGTGGGCCCAAAATGCATTTAAACAAGTTATTGCTGCAATTCTCCCAATTAAAATGGAACAGCTTATTTCCCACAGCATAGAAAAGGCTGCAAATAAAATCAAGAGGAATTAGGAGGAACAGAAGCCTTTCTTATGAAAATGCATAGGTTTCCAGCCTGGAAGCTGATTGCTGATTTGCTTTGGGCATGTTTGTTTGTTTTTTTTTCCTTTTGCTTGATGCAGTGATGGAAAAAGTGATTCAGGTATAGAGCTCTTTAGGGGGATGCTCCGTGGTGTGTGGCTGTGGCCTCGACCTGTCACATGCCCAGAACTGCCTCCATCCATGGCAAAAGGAAGGTCTCTGCTGCCTGGTGATGGAGGCACAGCCAATCTCATGGTGAGATACAAAAACACCCTCCAAGCATTTAATTTTGTTCATCCAAATCACTGTTACAATAGAATCATTGAAAGGTTTGAGTTGGAAGGGACCTTAAGAACCATCTAGTTCCAACCCCCTGCCATGGGCAGGGACACCTCCCACTAGACCAGGTTGCTCCAAGCCCCATCCAACCTGGCCTTGAACACTTCCAGGGATGGGGCAGCCACAGCTTCTCTGGGCAACCTGAGCCAGTGTCTCACCACCCTCATAGCAAAGGATTTCTTTCTATTTTATATGTGCTTATCACACCATGCACACCATGGTTTGACTAGAAAGCCCCATGGGAGAAGGTGGACAGAGTGGGGATGATGGAGGACATCACCTGGCAGTGACCTCCTTTTCAGATGGGGGGGGTCTACTTGCTGCACAGGGGACAGCAAGTTGAGCATCATCCAGGCTCCAGTTTTACTGGGGAAAACAAAACTTTGTTTCAGACCCCAAAATACTGCTGGCCTCCTCCAGCCCTGGAAATGGGAATATTGTGGGACTGCATCTGTCCTTGCAGGATAAGGAGGGGAAGCAGCAGAGGAGGGGAAGCAGCAGAGGAGGGGCTGCTGCCCCTGCTGCCGAAGACGATTAGGGAAGCGATGCCACCATGGGAAGTGCCTGTCACTTTGTATTTGCAAACTCTTCTCTGCAGGGATCACTTTCATGCTGTACACCAGAGCACCAGGGAGCACATTCCTCTTTCCTTTTGGAGAGGAACTTAGATCATCAATATTGTTTGCTAAGACTCTGTCCAGAGAGAGGAAAGAGCTTTGAAATGTTGGGCTGAGATCCTGCGGTGAAGCAAACAGGGGGAACATGTTCTGCTGAGTTCAGAAGGGGAAAAAATCACCAGATTAAAATGGGAAGAAAAAGAGGAGATTCACACTTGTGCATTAGTCTGAAGAACAGAGCACAGAGAAACCATCCTATTTTGATTTTCTGTGCAGTCCAAAGCATCAGAGACATCTCTGTCCCATCCCTGTCATAGCAAAATAGGAGAACGACCCTGCAGCCTCTGCTTGGGCTCACAGTGATTTGGTGGCACTTGAGGACGATCTACTCCCATTACAGCTTTAGTCTGCTGAAGGCAAGGAGGTGAGGAACATCTCTTTGCAGGGATCTGCAGTGAAGCCAACCAGTTCTTCTCACCTCAGTCGTCCTGCAAGACCCACATTTTCTTTCTCTAAAGTCACTCTTCGTGGATCCAGAGTCAGCCAGACCCAGAATGAGGTGAGCTTTGCAATACCCTAAAACAGAAGGTGTGGCACCAGACCCACTGTGGAAAAGGAGAATGGCATCTGGTTGTGACTCATGTTCAACTCCATCATGAGGGAAACAGTTTCCCCTTGTCATCTTCTCTGGAAGAGCAGCTTGACCCCAATTTTAGGTTGGCATGGGGTGGCTGTCCATGGGGGAGGTCAGTTAGGGGTTTTGAGACGTGGTGGTCCCAGGTAGGTGCAAGAAGAGGAGCAAAAAGTCCTGTGTGCACCTACTGATTGCACGATAGGGTAGATAGGGAGAAAAGTCTAATAATGTTGGTAGGAGAGGGGAGACGGTGGTCCCACCTTAGGGTGCAGGGCTCCCTTGCAGGAGAAACTGAGAGGGCTGGAGCAACTCTGCTCTAGAGACTGGCTGACAGGGTTGGGGTTGTTCAGCCTGGAGAAAAGAAGGTCTCTGTCTGGGGAGACCTTAGAGCACCTTCCAGTGCCTGAAGATGCTCCAGGAAAGCTGGGCAGGGACTTTTGACAAAGGCAGGGAGTGATAGGATGAGGGGGAATGGTTTCAAGCTGAAAGAGGGGAGATTGAGATGAGATCTTAGGAAGAAATTCTTTGCTGTGAGGGTGGTGAGACACTGGCTCAGGCTGCCCAGAGAAGCTGTGGCGGCCCCATCCCTGGAGGTGTTCAAGGGCAGGTTGGATGGGGCTTGAGCAACCTGGTCTAGTGGGAGGTGTCCCTGCCCATGGCAGGAGGGTTGGAACTAGATGATCTTTAAGGTCCCTTCCAGCCCCAACCAGTCTGGGATTCTATGATTCTAAATGACATCTGAACTGGAATGAGGTACCAGATTGTTATTCCAACCTGGCACCAGGAAGCAGGAGAGAAGTGGCATGGGAGTATGCACACTCAGAAGACCTTTCTGCAAGACCTCCTCTCAGCTGTCTCCCTGACACGGATGGAAAAACACCCCACATCCCCTGGCACAGCAAATGAGTCTCATGCTCTGGAACAGCAGCTGATCTGTAGGACTCTAGTCCATGTTATTACAATGAACCTGTGGGAGGGCAGGGGCTTAAACACAGATGTTCCCAAACCACGACAGAGAAGAGAGGTGAAAATCCCCCTTTGCCCTCACCCCCTACCTAAGGCTGTTCTCTCCAGCTTTCTTCTCTCCTGTGCTGTTACTGCTCAGCAGTGCAGTCCTCTTACCACAGGCCCTCGTGCAGTGTTAATTTTGACTGACAGCTGCCTTCCAGCCTTGGGGAAAGCAGCTGCTGGATGTGCCAGGTCGGTTCCATCCTTCTGCTGCTCCAGGGCTGGAATTCATTTCCTCTGTTCACAGCAGGGAGGGTGCTTGGAGAGGCTGGGCTTGTTTCCCTCTCACACATCTGCTAGAGGGGAGGACTCCTCCCTGTGCCACCCCTCCTTCAGGCAGGCCTCGGGTGCAAGAGAAACATTGGGTCATCCCTTTGGTCTTGCTTTTCCCACTGCAGTCCCTGCTGACCTTTATGTCCCCCAGGGCAGGGCCACCAAACTGTCAGAAATGTGGAGGATGGGTGAGAAATTTTCTTGGCAGAAAATGGAGAATATCCTGCCCTGGGAGACCCAAGGACCACCTTCTTCACAAACAGGTAAATAAGATGTTGAGGGGCCACATACCAGATTGCCAAGAGGAATCATATTGCTCAGCACCATTGGCAGTCTGCACCTGGCTTGGCCAAGGTCATCCAAGAAAACTAAAGGGTGGCTGGGACACAAACATCCATCTCTGAAATCCTGAGGGAGATGCCCAGACACCCCATCATCCTCCCCTGTGTGGAAACTCTTTCCAGAAGTCCTTTGAATGGCTGGAAATGACCTCCTCCACCATGGCTGTAATTAGTTGTGACAATTGCTTTCCCTGCAAGAGTAAAATGAAGACGTGTGAGTGGCTCTGTGACCACAGTAGCACAGCTCTCTGCTTTCAAGGCCTGGAAAAGGATGATGCCTCCAGGCTCTGATGGCAGCAATAAAATCTTTCCTTCATACTAATTTTGTTAGTGGTGGATTTTCTAGCAGGAAGGAGACAGCTCACTCAGACTGCTGCTTTCACTGTCCTGGGATAGGTGAAATGAAGTTGTGTGGTCCCAGTGAGGGCTGTACAAGAGAACAATGAGCTTATGTTTTCTAAGGAAGTTACACAGAGAGTTTGAGCTCGTTCTTTTGCAGGTTCTTTTTTTCTTTTTTCACCTATTTTTTTTTTCCCATTTTTTGGTTGTTGCTGTTTTTCTTTTTTTGCTTCATGGAGCCACACCACTGGAGAAAATACAGGGCAGTTTTCCCCTCCATGCAAATACATCTCTTTTCCCCAGCTGAGAGATAGGTGGAATCTGAGAAGGTGGGTGTTCCTGTTAGGGAGCCCTTACAGCTAATGGCTGGGATGTGGCGTAATAACAAGGCAGATTCATTAGCTGCAGAGGCAGGTAAGTAGCTCAACCTGGGATCCTGGCCCTTCCCAGGCACAAGCACCTCCACAAATATGCACCATGTGTGGGATGACTCTGGAGAAAGAGGAAATCTTCCTCCAACACAGGGATGGTGTTGGATTTCCACCTGCAGCCCTGTGCATGGTGTGGAAAGAGATATTCCTCCTTCCTAGACCCAGAGAGGAAATGCATTCTGGAAATTTTGGGTGACAGCTAGGAGAAATTAGGGCTCTTTTTAGCACCATCACTCACTGCTTCTTTCCCACCTGAATTGGAAAAATGAAGAGGAACATGCCTGAGCTTCTGTGCACAAGGGGTTCATGGATGCTGCTGAAGGTAACTCTTGATTCCCAGCTCAAGGAGTCCCAAGTCCAATTAGCCCCAGTGGCTGTTCCAATGTGTGGGATCAAAGCTGCTGTATCTCAGGGAGCTCAGGAGAACTTGTGCCCTCTGGGGTCTTTCTCTCAGTGAGGATCCCCTCATGGGGATCTCCCGTTCTGGGGTGACTTCCAGCCTTTTTGTGTCATCCAGTGTCAGGACATGTGGGGCTCTTAGGTCAAATGTCCAGCTGGAAACCAGGTAAAACCCCAAGTGCTCTGCCTGAATGGGGAAGGGTAGGTAGGGAGTGATACTGCACCTTTAGTGCACCATGAATGTGGGATTTGAAATTGTGGCACTCAGCAAGATGTGTCCCTCAGATGAAGTCTGCAGAGTCTGGATCTTCTTCAGAAGGATCCTCACACTGAACGATGTATCTGACAGCCTCAGGGCCAGACATCTCATCTGTACATTTAGGCACCTCCAGTGTGCGTGTGTGCAGTCATTGCTTAAATAAGAAGCCATCCAGGGGTTTAACTACTTGCTAGATAGAAAAAAAAACAGGAAAAATCAATTTATTTTTGAAAGCAAAGGCCTGAAAGTTCCCAAGTCCACACAAAATGTGACAAAATCACAAGCAAGATCTCCAAGGACACCAGGAGTCTGTGATTCTGCTGTTTTCCTTAGTCCTCCCAAAGGGCCAAAGTCAGTGTCTAAACAGAGAGTACATATGTGTGGGGAGGGGGAGGACAACCACTTTCTGCCTGCACCAGCTTACCTTGCTGAACAAGCCCATCTCCCCAGCTTCTGCTCATCCCATCCTGCCTCTTTTTTTCACACGAGTTGTGAGATTTGGCTGATCCTCCTGCCCACAAAGTGGCAGTGACTGGGACTCTGCAGCCATTAAAGCTGCTTAAAATCCATCCCCTCTGCTCCTCCCTCCTCACTGCCACGGGGTTATATTGTCCATACAGAAAGCAAACTGCTGGGCTTTGCTCCCACACAACTCATTTTTGCAGTCCACAATAAGCTCCATAATCCTCCCTTTGTGGATGGCAAAATGCTAATCTGACCAAATTGCTCTGCCCTGCTCTGTCACCACTGCAGGCTAAAAATCAAAGCTTGTTTGACATAAATGGCATCAACTGGCACCATTATCACCTCCACACTACAGAGACTAGCTGTAAAGCCTGTGTCAGAAGGAATATCTCTCCACGTATTATCAGCTGATTTAAATACTAATGAGCCAATAACCACATTTGAGCAGAATAATGGACATAATAATAGAAGCCATAAAAAACAGAGGTACCTGTGATGTTCTCAGAAATGTTTTCAGGCTGGTTTCCACCAAGTTAGTAGCTGTCGGAGGAAGAAGCGGGGAAAAGGATGGCCAGCAATGCTCTAACACATCTGCAGAAAGATCTTTAAAGGTGCTGTGCCTGGAAGGAGTGGGTTTCCAGTATTTGAAGGGGCTACAGGAAAGCTGGGGAGGGGCTTTTGACAAGGGCAGGGAGTAATAGGACAAGGGGTGATGGTTTCAAGCTGAAAGAGGGGAGATTGAGATGAGATCTTAGGAAGAAATTCTTTGCTGTGAGGGTGGTGAGACACTGGCCCAGGTTGCCCAGAGAAGCTGTGGCTGCCCCATCCCTGGAAGTGTTCAAGGGCAGGTTGGATGGGGCTTGGAGCAACCTGGTCTGGTGGGAGGTGTCCCTGCCCATGGCAGGGGAGCTGGAACTAGATGATCTTTAAGGTCCCTTCCAACCCAAACCATTCTATTATTCTGTGATTATTCTGTGTCATGGTCAGATGGAAGAAGCCACCTGGGTCTGGGTCTCACCCCATTTGTGGGTTGATGGCAAATATCGCCATGCTGGAAGTTTGTCTCTTGACTTGTAGGTCAGTGCAGACATTTTTAAGATGTTCTGAAGGAGGATGGTGCACTGGAGGAGGACTGTGTGGATGGAGGTCACCAGATTCTCCCCAGATTCTTGGGGAACTTGACTAATGTCCTGGTTTGAGCCAGGATGAAGCTAATTTTCCTATACAGAAGAGCTCAGGTGCCTGAAATTTGGAGACTTTAAGAAAAGCCTCCTCCAGAGTCCTGTGGAGCATGTTCATGTTTCTGAACCTCTGGATCAGTCCGTGGCATGACATCAGCTCTCAGTGCTAGCCAGTGTTAATGATGACTTATTGCCTTCAGGCTGCTACAGTTTCATCCTTACCCACTGCTGTTATTATTATTACTATTATTATTTTTATTACTATTTTAATTTTCTTTCTCAAACTTATGAAACTTGGCTGCAAGCAAGGGATTGGAAATAAGAAAATCCACTCGTGGGTTACAACAGAGGGGCAGTACAGCAAGAGACTAGGAAATGAAGAGCAGCAATAAACTGATTTGTTAAGAAAAAATGCTTCTATCCCTGAGTTCCTTGATCAATTAGTGAGACTATGTTATTACAAAGGAAGAAAGGAATTAAAAAGTGAAACCAAGCGAGGGATAGGAATTAATAGGAGAGAAGTATAAACAACAGTAGGTAAGTGAGGTGTTAGGGAAAGATGAGGAGGATGTGGGAAGGGTTATGGTTGCTTCTCCAGCCTCACCAGGGTGTCAAAGGGACATGGGGCATTCAGAGACATTCAGGAGGACAAAAGTGACCTTGTAAAGGAGGTGCCAGTTTTGAGTCAAGGCCAGCTGGTTCCATTATCTGCTCCATGACTGAACAAATCTCTGAATCTCAAAATGATTCATTCCTCAGCCTCATGCTGAATTTATCAGCATTTTTAGTGGCCTGGGGCTCAGCATTCACCCACAGAAGAGCCCCAAAACCTCAACCAATGTTTGCCTGTGTCAGAGTAGGTGTTGAGGGCAGAAGAGGAAGGGTCTGATTTCCTCAAGGTTTCCCAGCAGAGGTGAGAAAGGGAGCTTGGGATAGATGCTAGGATTAGATCTGCTGTATTTATTTCTGGCTCTGGAGCCAGAAATTGTTGTTGCCCCTTTGTTGTGGTTGGGTTCAGGCTAAAAGACCCCACTTGCTCTCCATCAAGCAGGCCACTGCTCTTGTACCCTGCTTTTGAGGTTCAACCTGCAGCAGAAGATATCTCTGTGACCAGGTATGATTTTCAGTTGCACAAACCTTGTAACTGGAAGGCCTCTGAAATCCAACCCAGCTTGCAGTGGTCCTCAAACTGAGCTGGGGACAGCTGGTCAGTTCTTATGTCTCTAGGATGAAACATTCCTGGGATGGACAGGGACTTCATGATGCCTTTATACACCTGAAGGCACAAAACCCCTCCCCTGTGAAAAGCCTGCTGTCTGGGAAGAGGAGGTAACTGGTTGCCTGGACCATGGGGTGTGGGCTTGGTTGTGTCCCAGAGGATTTTCAGCAATGCAGTAGGAAAAGGACATCATCCTATCACCCTCCCAACCACCATGCAGCTGTGGCCCATCTAGAATAAATGGTATCTGAAGTGGTTTTGCCAACCTCTGCCATCCTGTGAGGGTGCTGCTGGTGGTGTGGACCCAGATATAGCAGGAGAGAGAGGCAGAGAAAGTAGTTCTCCCCTCAGGGAGAGATGGGTCAGCACTCTGCTCCAAGTTGGGTGCAAGTCACCATCTTGCTTACATCAGCAATGTGCTTTGGAGACTTTTCTGCAGCTTGGGAATTTGTTCTGTCATTTCTGGCTGGCACTGAGATGCCCTGGGGACAGGACTGGGAGGGAAGAGGAAGACTTCATTTTCAGAGGAGCAGACCCAGCTCTATCTGAAGTCAGCTGTTCCCACCATGCTGAGAGCCAGCAGCAAAGCACACTCAACATATTTTCAAAGCATTTTCACTTTTGGTGCTGGTGCAACTCAGTTTCCTGCTTCCCAGAAAAAGCCCACTGGGAATCCCTACCCACACCATGTGGGAAGGATCACTGTTGTTATCATTTTATTTTTAACAACACAAATGTTCTCTCTTCAGCGATATCTGCCATGTATTGGTTGAAGCTTTCCAAGGCTGCACACCCTGGGCTGGATATTTTCTATGCCAAAAATTTCAGGTTGAACTCTTCAAGTTTGGCAACATTTGCATCCACTGGAAACAGGAGCTTGGAAGCACAACTTCCAGGAAAGTTTAATTCTGCCAAGAGTTTGCTGCTGTTAACAGCTGAACTGACCCACACCTGGTTTGTGGGATGGCAGAGGTGACCTATATGTGACATGTGGTGATGCTGAACTTGGAGGACACGGAGTGGGGCACACACAGACAAATCAGAGCATCATCAGGACTGACATAACAAGGTAAGCTCTGAAGAACACACAGATACTTCTGCCTAAAAGCAGCAATGAATTAACCTTTTTTTAATTTTTTTTTTTTTGTTTGGCTGAAACTAGAAACCATGCCCAAGAAATCTCATTTGCTCCAGCAGTTGTTTTTTGTGCCCAGTGTCTAGATGGAGGAGAAGGTACATTATGATTATGGCAGATAACTTCGTGCCTCACTGAAGAGACGTGCTGCTATCAGTGATTTCTGCAGCAGAGAGTGTCTCAGGCCCCATGGATTGTGCTTATCACAGAATAACATGCTGTTAAACTGTAATTCACCATGGGAAGCTTCTCTTTGAGCTGGTTTAAGTGAAGAACTAATAAGTTGATAGAAGGACCCTGGCTCGCTTACGGTGACCTTTAAAAAGAGTATGACAGGGTTTCACTGTTGTTTTGGCTGGACATGAGCCACAGGCATGCAGTTACTATCAAATTCAAAAGCTGATTGCTGAGATCCTGGAGGGAGCTGGAGGGTAAACAAAGCTTTAGCACATTTCCCCTCCTCTGCACTTGGCACCCATCGAGCTGAGCTTGGATGAGAAAGTCCCAGGACTGGGATGTTGAGGAGAGGCTGAAGGAGCTGGGGATGTTCAGCCTGGAGAAAAGGAGGCTGAGGGGAGACCTTCTCACTCTCTACAACTGCCTGAGGGGAGGCTGGAGAGAGGGGGTTTGGTCTCTTCTCCCAAGGAACAAGCAACAGGAACAAGAGGAAATGGCCTCAGGTTGTGTGAGGGGAGGTTTAGATTGGATATTTGGATATTGGATATATTATATATATAATTTTATATATATAATATATTATATTGGATATTTCTTCCCCAAAAGGGTTCTTCCCTGTCAGGCCCTGGGACAGACTGTCCAGGGCAGTGGTGGAGTCCCCAGCCCTGGAGGGATTTCAAAGCTGTGTAGATGTGGTGCTGAGGGACATGGGTTAGTGGTGGCCTTGGCAGTGTTGGGGTAACAGTTGGACTTGATGATCTTAAAGATTTTTTCCAAACACAAAGATTCAATGATTCTATGATCTTGTGGGATTTTTCCTTCCAGGTGTTGCAAACTGCTGTGTCTTGCTTGCAGAGATGGCAGAGTTACACCAAGGTGGAAAAGGAACAGGTCTAGAGGCAGCAGGCTGTGTCCACCCAGCTGTGCAGTTAGTGCCTCATGCAGCGTGGAGCCACCTTCAACACCTGCTGCAGCAACATCCCAGATTTGGGACCTTGCTGCAAGTCCAGTCTCAGCAATGACCATACTTCCATATGGATAAAGCTCCACTGCTCCAGGCTGAGTGTCAGCAGGAGAGTTACACCAGAAACCAACCCATGGAGCAGCTGAAGGTTGCCAAGAGAGGGGAACAAGTGAGATGCGTTGGCCCTTTTTGCTGAGCAACTACACAAGTAGCCTGACCTGAGACTTCCCAGAGCCTTGCAGTCTCCTTGAGATGTTCTGGTCCATGTTAGCAAGTGCCTTTCAGTTCAGAGCAGCTCTGGAGCTATGGTTAGTGCAGATCTCCGATGTTCCTTGTGGACCCCAGGAAACTGCACGTGGTTCCCATTTGGATGTTTGCTCATGCACTGGTGGAGGTTGGGTCCCTTGTTCTGGAGGTTTTTGCTTTCCATTTCTGGATGTGGTGCCCTTGGAGGCCAACACACCTTGGGAACAGCTCCCCTGAGGAACGCAGCAGGTCACAGAGTCCATCCCCATGCCAAGGCAGCATCTCACAGAGACCACCCATCTGCCTACAAAACCAGATGGGCTGCAAGAGAGTTGCTTGGCAAGGACACAGTGAGGAGCCCATGGGTGGAAACTGCTCTGCAGGGTCCTAGTGGGAAAACATTTTGTTAATACTGGAGCAGTGCAGAAGGAGCAAAGGCTGGAGGAAGAGAAGCAATCCTGTCTAACCAAGCTTCCACCCTTGTCCATCACAGTGCTGCCAGGCCATCAAGGGGTGATGGAAACATCATCTCCAGGGCCAATTTCCTCTGTCACGCTGAGCTCAGGGGAGTACTGCCTCTCAGGTCTTGCATCTTGACTACAGGTGAGAGACTTTTATACAGATGCCAGACTCCAAGTCACTGTTTTTCACGGCAGAATTTCAATATTTCTGCTTGCTAATGAAGATCTATATATTAAAAAAGCAAGGCTGGCCTGGAGACCCCCATCATTTTAAATCTAGGCTGGGCAAACCCAACAAGAAAACACGCAGTGGGGGACAAACCTTTGCTAGCAGTGAGTTAGATGAGATACTCTAATAAGATCTTTTCCCATCTCTAATTTCTATGAATCTAGCTGCTCATGCAGAAAGCAGGCTCTGAGAGATTTGGAAAGCTATTTGTGTGGGTAATTGACATTATTTTCTCTGCTAGGCAGTACGCCCAACTTCCAGTGTTAATATAAACATTTCTTTAAATGATAGCTTGTGCATTTTGTGGGCATAAAGCAGCAGTTGTATTTACAGCCCAAATGTGTAATAAATAAATGCATGCATTTGGTAGAATATTTTATCTCCCTGGGGAAAAAAATATCTGCTTAGGCTGATCAGAAATGCTTGTTCATTCAGGCTGGACTTAGCAAAACATTTTGGTTAAAAGCACAGAACAAAGAGTTTTGGGTTTGTTTTCTTTTCAGAGGATGTGAAATGGTTTTTGATTGCCAATTTCAGCATAAAATCCTTCCTTGTTGGAGGTTTGAAGTGATGTTTCAAAATTGATGTCTGTTAGCCTTTATTTTTAGAAAAAGCTGGAACAATTAATTTTTTTTTCTTTTTTTTTTTTTTTTGCATATTTTGTTTGTCAAGGATTTTTTTTTTAAAGCTTGAGCTAAACCACACTTTTTTTCCCCCATGTCTGCTATGGGAACTACAACTACAGCTGCAGTTGTATTGTGGGGGTGGGAATGGCTTGAGGTTTGTCTTCTCCCCTTCTCCATCCTGCCACCACTGCCCCTCCTTCCCCCCTCCATGGCTACACCTCAGCTGCATTGGCTGGACCCTCAGGGCCCTGTGCTCCAAACCAGATTTCTAAGATGTTTTTATATGAATGTATAAAGTAATCTTGAAAAAGGAAAGGGAAATAATAGGTTATTTAAGTCACATCTCTTCTCACAACAGTCTGGCCATATGTTCTGTTGCCTTGCAGTAACACCAGGTCCTGCACAGGTAAGTGGATGTGTCCCTTCACCCAAATCACACACTTGTCCTCCTTAACATGTCTGCACCTTCCTTAGGTGGCTGTTGGTGGCATGTTGTCCATGGAGGGATGCTGGACTAGGGGATTCCTGCCTTCCCTCTCTGCAGAGCTCCCTCTTCCTTCCTCTCACTCCTCCTGCACGTGCTGCCCCACTCCTGCTTCTGCCCACTTAGCAGTCTCCAAGGCAATGCTCTGAGCCAGGACTTCACTTGGCCGTGCAACATGAGGCCCCTTCCAAAATATTTTTGCAGGATCATACAGAGCAGGATGAAGTAAGTAGGTCAGGAAAGCAAAGAAGGCATCCAGCACTACTGTTAACAAATGGGCATGTGGCACCTTCCTCCCTGCTTTCCTTTCCTGCTGCCCTGGTGCTGCCAAGCACGTGCTCCACCCCAGATCTGGCTGTATTAAACATTGGATGAGGTACACTTGGATAAATCCCTTTGGGAAATGCCTCTGACCTTGTCTCTGGGAGGTGAGATATCCCCAAGGTGAGGCCCCCAGACTCATCTCTGAGAGGGATGGAGCAAACACAGCAGAAGCAGAAAGCCAGATGGAAGCAGTATACAAGTGACTTCATATGATCTCCACCCTCTGGCTTGGACAGTCAACCTCACCAGTCCAGGGGGAAGAACAACCTCTGGAAAGCAGAAAGGAGTTCATGTAGTGCAGAAAGGACTTGAGATAGATCAGTCCTGTGGTTAACATGTGAGTCCCCTCCTCTCACTTTGAATTCCCCATTTGGCGCAAGCCCGTATCCTGTTCCTGGATCCATGCAACTCCATTTTCAGCAGAAGATACCACAATTAATGACTAATTTCCATCTGGGAAATCTCAAAGAGTTGGGACAAAAGGTGGTGGGAAGGCAAAGCAAGCAAGAGCCCACCACAGGCAGGAGCAGAGCCCTTCTCCTAGCAAACAGGGAACTGGCAGCCCTAGGGAGGTTTCAGCTGTGCAGCTGCTGTGTGCTTTTGGACGACCACAGCTCAGTTGGTGCCTTGGAAGAGGAAGAGTAGGGCCTGAGACTGGAACAAACAAAGTGGAACTGAGTGAAATGGGACTGGAGAGCATTTCCTCACCGTGACAATAGCAAGCTGGGAGTGTGGGCAGAGGCAACCCTGGCAGATGACTGTTGGGAGCCAGGATGAGCTGCCCAGTCAGAAATGGAGCCTGCCCAGTGTCAGGATGACCTCTCATTAGCTAACACAAACCCAGCTCCATGCCATTTGCTATGCCCAGGATGCCACATAACTCCTGTGGCCATGCTGCAAAAACATCATGGCTGAAGATATGCTCCGTGGCTGGATGGGCCAAGACACAGAGAAGTGGAAGGCTGGCATGAAAGCATCCCTTGCTCTACAGTGAGAGAGAGGCAGAGCTGCTCAGTAAATCTCTGCTTAATGACTGAACACCATGAATGAGAGAGAGGAAGCTGGGCACCAGTGGCTTGTGTCATGGTCCTGCCTGCCTAGGTGGAAGATCAGCTGTGTTGGCCCAAAACACCTCCAAGCCCAGCATGTATTAAAAAGCTTGGTTTTGCATGGGCATGGCTCCAAATGTTCAGAAATTTCCAGCCCAGCAGGTGTGGTGGAGGGACTACCATGTACTACCATGGAAGGGAACACTTTGCAGAAGGCAAAGTAGAGATGAGCCTCTTCATTTAGGAAACATATTTTCTTTTTTTTAGGGTTTCAAACTTTTAAAATCAAACCAAAGGACCAAACCAAAGGAACCAACTCCAGAATCTTACAGTTAATTTGGTGAGACACTGGCCCAGGTTGCCCAGAGAAGCTGTGGCTGCCCCATCCCTGGAAGTGCTCAAGGGCAGGTTGGATGGGGCTTGGAGCAACCTGGTCTAGTGGGAAGTGCTCCTGCCCATGGCAGGGGGTTGGAATTAGATGACATTTAACGTCCCTTCCAACCCAATCCATTCTATGATTCCATGATAATTTCTCAGCCACTGAGTCTTGTCTCTAAGCCCTGGGAAAAAAGCTCTGCTGCTAAACCAATGCTCAATTGCTTCCCTTTCCCAGCTCTGCAGCTAACATATGGCAGTAAAAGACAGGGAAAACAAGACAAAAACATGGCACAGAAACCTGGACAGGCTTCTGTAACCTTTCTGACAGGTGCAGTTTGGCAGTGTAAGATACTGGAGTTGGTGTTAAACTGCATCGATGGAAGGTACAAAAAGCGTTGAGTCAAGTGCCTGGTTCCAACACAGGAACAGAAATGACACATGGTCATGAACATCCTCCCTCATTGGCAAAGCACGTGTGGAAAGCAATGAACAGACAGAAATCAGCTGGCAAAGAAAAAGGGGGGAAAAAAAATCACCTGCAAGGTGAAACTCAACCTCCCCTAGTGAAAAGTGGTGGTGAATGTATTAAATGCAGAAAATCTCGTTGTGCTTCCAGTCCTTTGTGAGTTGGTGGCCCCATTCTGGGACCAGGTATGTAGGAAATCGTTGTTTCTTTCTTGGGAGGTTGCAGGTGAAGTCTGGATTTCATTATCTCCCTGCCCTCTAGCCTCAGAAACAAAGTCACGAGATCGTCTTTGGAGACAAGTTAATTTAAACTGGAAACATCTAGCAAGTCTCCAGCCAGCTGAAGGCAGAAGGTAACTCTTGTTGACTTGGCTGCTCACCTAAATAACCCTCTGAAGAGGGTGTGACAGTGAAGTCCAATTGCTCATTAAGAGTCTGTAACTTCAGACCTCTATGGGAGTTGGTCCTGGTGTGAGCAGTGCTAGCCAGGCCATCTGCATAGGGGACATCTCCCTGTTCGGTCAGGGCTTGATACCAAAACCTTATTTCAGATAATGTCATTTGGGAAGTGCCAGCTGCCATGGGGCATATAACTCCTGCCATCACTGGGAAGGAATCCAAGATTTTTGGCATGTATGATTATTATTATAAATTGTTATTCTTGTTATTACTATTTGACTATGTTGGAGATTTCCTTTGAAATTAAAACAAACAAACAAATAAACAAAACCAACAGAAAAAACAAAACACGTGCTGGAATTCCCTTTGGCCAAGATTTGATACTAACCACAAAGAGACCACAAGCCCTTCTTGGAACCTTCCATGGAATCAGGAAAGAAGAGACTGTTCTCTTCATGAATGGGATGGTGCCCAGGGAGAGAGTTTAAGTGATTAGTTGTGAAATTTGGGAAGGACTGAGGTTTGAGCCAAGACCTTTTAAATTCACCTCATGCTCCCAACTTGGAAAACACTTTTTTGCTTATTGTGTGATGGGAGTAGCTGTCCTAAGATGTCCATCCAGGTACTGAAGCCACCAAACTCCTTGAAGGAGAAAGGGATTTTCGGCATCCCATCAGATCATTGCTCTTCCTGCAGTTCCTTCCAGTAAAATACAGCAAAGAAACAATATCACTGAACTTCTTATCTCTCTTTCCTTGCTTATTCCTCCCACCAAATATTTCCTATCAGCATTCAACCAGCTAATCTTCTCCTTTTGTCACTGAAAGAAAAAACACTTGCTCATTTTTTGTCATCTCCAAATACTGCAACAATAAAAGAATACAACCATTAATTACTGAAATTACTGTTACAAGAGAAAATTATAGTCATTAAAACCGAGGTGAAACTCATTTGTACTTTCCTCAACTTCTCCTTTTTAGATGTTTATAAAGTCACCAACTTAATGCCTCCAGTAAAGATCCCAACATGCAGAAAATCAGAAGGTTTGAGAGCTGAGAGTGCCATGCTGTCATTTGCAAGAGCTCTTCTGCTTTACTGATGTAAATGCTTTTCTTTCACTGACCTGAGCTATAATTGGAGGTCCTTGAGAAAAGTGGCCTGGTCTTCCTTGTGACCCTATTTACATAACTGTGACTCTGCTTGATGAGATGAAATATTTGTCTTGAAGGCCTTCATCCAAGCATCATGGCCTCTGGTGATGTCTTCACGTGGTCGATGCTCACACATGGGGAGGATCAGTGGTGACACGGAGTCACTTGATGATGCCCTGATTGCTCTGGATACTGTTGGGTTTTCTTTTTGTTTCCACTCACCCCTCCTAAAGGGGCCCTCAGGAAAGCTGGAGAGGGACTGGTGACAAGGGCAGGGAGTCTGCCCTTGGATGAAGAGGAACAGTTTCAAACTGGAAGAGGGGAGATTTAGATGAGATCTTAGGAAAAAATTCTTCTCTATGAGGGTGGTGAGACCCTGGCCCAGGTTTCCCAGAGAAGCTGTGGCTGCCCCATCCCTGGAAGTGCTCAAGGGCAGGTTGGATGGGGCTTGGAGCAACCTGGTCTAGTGGGAGGTGTCCCTGCCCATGGCAGGGGGTTGGAACTAGATGATCTTGAAGGTCCCCCTCCATCCCCAACCAGTCTGTGATTTTATAATTGCTGCTCCCGTGTGCTCTATTACACCTATCCTGGTGCTCCTACCTCTCTGCCATCCTGCTTCAACCAACCAAATACCAGAATCAGGCATGATGGAGATGTCTCTGCTTATTGTAGGGGGGTTGGACTAGATGACCTTTATAGGTCCCTTCCAACCCAACACATTGATTCTACGATTCTATGATTTTCTGTCTCATTTGAAGATCCAGTCACTGTGTGGGAGCACGAGCCTGATAGAAATGGAAAAAATTACAATACACTGCAGGGAGTTGCTGAATCTCCCTGCTAGATTAATTTAGGTCAAATGCTAGATGAATTTGGAACATTACTTTTGCTGTGAATTCCAGCAACCCGAATTCAGACACTAAGATCTCACAGATCTGCAAGGTCAGTGGCTTCACAGTCTTCTAAACTGGCCTGATGTGGTGCAACACAGGGTTAGAAAACGTAGCATAATGCATTTACAATTCTTGAGAATTTCTGAAGAACTTGAGATGAGGCTACTATTCAGAGGAAGGATCTGTGGAAGAGTGAAGACCTGTTGCCAGAAATTTTTCATCATGTTTTCCCTCACAGAAACCACATGGAGAAATATCAAAGCCTCTTTGAATGAATACAAAAGCTCCTGCTGATGTGATTGAGCTCTACAGCAGATCCAATGGGCATAAAGCCTCATGGTGAAGGTATCCAGGAGTGTTGGGAAGCACAAAAGTTTTCCAACCACTGGAGTAATTGAGGTGCTTTAGTAAGAAATCTCTGCCTGCTCAGGGTAACAGGTTGGTCAAAGGGGAATTTGAGAGAAGATACATTATACCACATGGGATCTATTGCCCCTTAGCATGGTCTTTCTTTCCCTTTCTCCTGGAGACAAGATAACTCCAAGGACAGTTGTGTCCAGTCTCTCAGAGCCTTTTGTTCCATGAGAACTGTAATGGCACTGATCCAACCAGGAGGCTTAACACACAAACCAGCACCCTGTCAGGCTACTGGGGAACACGAGCTCATCTGCTAAAATAATTTACCATTCACTGACTCAGTTGATACCAGTGATGATTAGTGGGAGATAAGAGAAATCTCATCCATTGGTCTTATTCTGGGTGATGGATACCTGGCCTGGATGCACATCCAGACTTTAGACACATCCACATAAATTGCATTTGTCATTTTCCTCAGACCTCAGCCATAGGCATTGCTTGAGAAAAAGAAAAGCATGACTTGTTTATTCCATCAAGATAAAGGTTAAACACCCAATTATTGTGTTTGGTTGCAAGGCTATGGGCACACCCAAGAAAAGAGTTTGTTAATATCTGCCTGGAAATACAATTCCATTCCTAGACACAAACTTGGCCTTTCCCTGAACGCTGTTGATCAGCAGGAAGGTTCAGGGTGTTTTTCAGCAGATATTTTTGCAAAACACATTCTTTGCACTTGATTTTAAGTCTTAATTTTAATCTTTATTTGGTCACAACAATCACTGAGTGCAAATGGAGAAACTAGATTTTATTCTTTTCTGCAAGGCTTTATGGCCAGTGACTAAGAACCCCCTTAATCTCTGTACATAGGAGATTCGTTTCAGCCATTGCCTTGCTGCCAACTATTTTGCATCTGTGAGATGCCTTTGATGAGCAAAGATGCACCTTGAAATCCAGTGTTTCTCTCCATACTGTTTCTGGACAAAGCTGCATGAAGGCAGCTGAACAACAGCCAACACATCAGGCAGTCTGGTGGCTTGCAGTGGTTTGGCCAGTTTGGGACCTTTCCTCTCAGAGAGACTCACAACGTGACTCCTCCTCCAGCTCCGTAATAACTTGTCCCGTCTGTATCAGAAGAAAAATTTTTCTCCAACATTTTGAGTCCCTTGTGAGGTTTCCATGGTGACCACAAGCCTTACATCAGTGGGACAGATGCCAGACTTGGCACATGCGTACCCAGCATTATTCCAGATTTCTCAGTTCTTGCAAATAGATTCATAGAATGGTGAAGGTTGGAAGGGACCTTAAAGATCATCAGGTTCCAACCTCCCTGCTATGAGCAGGGACACCTCCCACCAGACCAGGCTGCACAAGCCTCATCCAACCTGGCCTTGAACACCTCCAGGGAGGGGGCATCAACAACCTTCCTGGGCAACCTATTCCAGTGCCTTCCTACCCTCATGGGGAAGAATTTCTTCCTGATGTCTAACCTAAATCTCCCCTCTTTCAGTTTAAAACCATCACAGCACTCCAGGTGGGGTCTCACCAGAGCAGAGCAGAGGGGCAGAATCCCCTTCCTGGAGCTGCTGGCCACACTTCCTTTGATGCAGCCCAGGACACAATTGCCCCTCTGGTCTCCAGCAATCACTGGTGGCTCATGTCCAGCTTCTCATCTCCTCCCACCCCCAAGTCCTTTTCCTTGGAACTGCTCTCTAGCCATTCTCCATATTCTCAAAACCAGGGAAATATTCATCAGATTCAGACTCAATACCATTTCGTCCCATTTTTTCCTCCTGGGTGCTTTACCCATTATATAATCCCTTGTTCTTTTTTTGCTGTCTTTCTTTCAACTACCTTTAACCAAATATTTCTGTAAAAGAAGTGCCCAAGTTTTGTTGTGTGTGTGTGTGTGTGTTTTGTGTTTTGTTACCATCACTGGAACGAGCATGTGGTTCACAGGCTCCTTTTAAACAGACGGCTAATTACTCATGAGCTACTACAAAAGTTAACTATAAATATGTAAATTGGGAAAGAATAAAATGCTCGTTAAACATTAGGCATTTACGATGGAAATTAAGTGTCATTAGATGCATAAAAGACTTTCCCAGCGTTTGTTCTTGCAGCATTTCTCTTTAAGCATTCATTAGTGTAGTCATCCTAATAAACATAAAAATGGGCCGCCCCGTCTCAATGAAATCAGAGCCATCCTGAATGTCTGCCCAGAACTCAAACTCAAACATTTTTTTATTTGTTTTGAGCTTTGGAGATATTCCATTTCTTTCATTTTCTTCCCCAGTTTGCATATCCTCTTTGCTTCTTCATTCAATCCAAGAAGAGGAGTAAAGCCTACGTTATCACATCATCAGAAAAGATGTTTGCGTTGTATTTTTGGCTGAATTGGAACTTGCTAATACAGAAACATTACACATCCTTGGGAAATTATTTAGAAAAACACTTATCTGGGGGCTTTGGAGTAGACAAAGTAGAGGGCTAGATCAAAATTCTTTGAGAGACTGTTGGAAGCCCGTCTCTGGGAGCTGGAGAGCAAACCAGACAATTTTTTTTTTTTTCCAAAATAATATTGGTATAGATTATCTTAACATTTTCCTGTTTGAGTCTGTGAAACTCCTCATTATTTTCATGTCTTTTCAGCCCAACTCCTGTCGTCTTCACTCAACATCTTCTGTGTCAGCCATCTCCATCTATGGTGGGCACCTCTGCTTTGGAGACAGGCTGAGAGGGTTGTGGGCGTTCAGTCTAGAGAAGAGAAGGCTCCAGGGAGACCTTAGAGCACCTTCCAGTGCCTGAAGGGGCTCCAGGAAAGCTGGAGAGGGACTTTGGACAAGGGCAGGGAGGGATGGGACAAGGGGGAATGGTTTCAAGCTGAAAGAGGGGAGATTTAGGTCAGACATTAGGAAGAAATTCTTTGCTGTGTGGTGAGACACTGGAACAGGTTGCCCAGAGAAGCTGTGGCTGCCCCATCCCTGGAGGTGTTGAAGGGCAGGTTGGATGGGTGTCCCCGTTTGACTCAGGATCAGCAATTAAACCAGAGACAACAATGATCTCGATCCCCTCCTCTTCCTACCCAGGTAGGGAAGGAGAGACAGAATTAGAAGAGAGACTTTTCTGGATTGAAAACTAAACTAGACAGCTTTAATGATATGTGCAATTATATACAAGTATGTTCAGAAATGTTCAAAAGCCTCTTGCCTCCCCCCACCCCCAGCAACTCCCTGGCATCTCCTGAGCTGTGAGCAGTCCTGAAATGTCTCAGCCCACAGGCAGGAGATAAGGAGAGCAGAGAGGGGCTGAGGGTAGAGTTATGAGGTCAGTGATGCACAAGCCTGGGGTTGACAGTGATGGATGGATGGAGTCCTTCCTGGATGCTGGATATGGATGGAAGAGCAGGGAAGAAGAAGCAGGGAGGAAGTTGTCTTCTGTGATCTCTGACCTTCCTCAGAGCTTATGTAGATGTATGGAATGGAATCCCTTTGGTCAGTTCTGCTGTCTGTCTAGTCCAGCTCTCCCCCCACAGGGTGGTCATAGATATGACTCTCCTGCCCCGGTAGCCTCTGCAGCAGCAGAGCTAAGAAGTGACCTTGGAGTCTCAGCAGAAACATCAACATTCCAGTGTTATCAGTTCACTGGCTGGAACACTTGTTGCTCGTTAAAGGAGAGCTTACTGAAGGAAAAAAAGATCAGTAAAAGGAAAACTAGCTTCATCCTGGCTCAAACCAGGACAATGGGGCTTGGAGCCACCAGGTCTAGTGAAAGGTGTCCCTGCTCATGGTAGGTGAGTTGGAACTAGATGATCTTTAAGGTCGCTTCCAACTCAAACCAGTCTGGGATTCTATTATAATAAGCCATGACTTCAAATGCAGATTACTCCCTTCCTTAACCACCTCCCTGGAACATAGAAGTAGTGACACAGAAACCCTCACGTGGAATCCCCCAAACACCTGGAACAATTTTCTGCAGGACTTCTTTAGAGAAGCACTGCTGGGCCCTATCAATCCCTGCAAAGCCAATATGCTCACAAGGTCCGTAGTGCAGAAGAGTTACCAAATGACCTGTATGCAAGAAAATTTCTGCAAGAAATTTATTGGAACTCAGATAACAAGAGAAAAATAAGAGGTTTGTGTGAATGACATGTGAACTCTTCCTTTTTACAAGGTCCAGGACACTTCCTGCAGGAAGTAGGTTGAAGGATGATACTTTCATCTCTCCATCCTCCATGCAAACCAATCAGTCACAGTCCATATAAACTCCAGCACTGCAATTCTACTCTCAGTCAAAAAAAACTCAGGTGGGAAGGGGCAATATTTATTTTTCTGCAATTTTTTTCCTAACCTAGGATTCATTTGTCACAACAAAAGAGAAATAAAACAAGGAAAATAACAAATTTAGAAAAACCGTGGTGAAAGCATAGTAATTTTTGTCCTTTCTGTAGCACCCACCCACACATAGTCAGCCTGCTGGCAACAGAAACCTATGATTAAAAAAATAAAAAGCAAATTTTGTCCCAGAAATTTCTAGATTGTCCACTTGTTCCTGGAAAACTTGCAAATATATCTGTAAGTTGTTTTCAAGCCATCTCCGAGCAGTCAGTTCAACCAATGCCCGTGTCATTTTAGTCCCCACAGTAATTAACAAACTTGTCAGTGTGAGTAATGTTTTGATGAGCTCCCATGTGGGAACAGCCCAAATTTGCCATGTTGGTGACTGCCCAGCACAGCTTTGCTGGGTGGAGAAGGAAAAGTCTCTTCATCTGCCTGACAGACATGACACAAGATTTGAAGACACTTTATGGGTTTTTGAGACATTTTATGAGCCACAATCAGTTGGTCAAAGGCTGTGGATGCAGATACTGTGCCTTGCAATGTACATCTAAGCATTTTCAGAACAAGTTTATTCAGTGGAATATATTTTTCACTCTGAAGTTGTTGCTTTATATTTTTTAACTATTTATTTTGCAACACCACCACACTAGTTTTGGAGAACAGCTGTCCCATTTTGCAGCACGTCAATCTCACACACCAAAGGAGAATTTCCTTCTCTCTAAGGAGCTGAAAGTCCTAGAGAAGCACCATGAAGGGTCTCAAAACTTTTGTTGTCCTCTTCACCATCTAGATGAGAGGGCTGCAAGGTGCTTTTTCAGCCAAGGTTTTCTCATGCAGTCATTTTATCTCTCAGTTACCTGTCTAAGAAAGAGGCAAAGAAAAATATTTGAGTCATCTGAACCAGCTGGTGGGTGTTTAGATGTAAACTGGCTTGATCCACCAAGGTGGGCTGGGGAGAGTCTGTGTTTTGTTTCCCACTGGGGTGGAAAGCAGGCTCTGCTCTGAGACGTTTTAACCTGTGTGACATAGGGTAAACCACCAAGATATTCTTAATCTTATGCTCACAATCATAAATAAACCTCACCGTGATACTTTGGACACCAAACATGATTTAAAGATGCATTATGAAAAGATCTTCCATCATAATATATGACATTTTCATTCACTAATTTATTCACAGTCCTTCACCTCTTGCTGCTGATGACAAAACCCCACAACAGCATGTGAATACAGCTTAAGGGTTAAAAGACTGACAGTAAATGAGCTTTTTAGTTGCCTTTTGAAGTAACTTCTGGTGCCCTCAGAGAGCCTGCAGGCCACAGGCAACAAGCTATGACACAGCATGAGGTGTAGCTAAACCATCAACAATAGAAGGATTTAAATCAGAAGGAGCTGTCTCTTGAGATGGAGCAGCACTGTTGATTGTAGGGCACTTGTACTTCGAGGATGTCCTGCCCAATGTCCCTGAGGCAACCCTGGGGGCTTTCATGCTTGGACAGTGTCCTTGGAGGCCATGACTGTGCTCTGGTCACATGTCCTACGGGAAGATGTGTGGAAGGCTTCCTGCCCTGTTGGGAGGGGAACCTCAAGGTGCCATGGGAATGGGCTTTCTTTGTACAGAGGCTGAAAAGTAAAAATGGGAGACCCTTCTCTGGAGTGGGAGTTGCAGTGAAACATCAGACTCTATCTCTCCAACTCCATCACCCCTGGGGACCAACATTTTTGGACCTTTGTTTCTCTATGAATAAACATAGCCAAGTAACTATAAACTATTTGTCTTCCAGCCACAACTTTTCTTCCCCTAAAGGTTTGATGGCTTTTGCATCAACCACAAGACAACTTTGTCATCTCCACATTGTACCCAACCTGGTGGGTTATGGAGGAACTTTTATGGCTGATGTGTCTTTCCAAAACATTCCACCTTGATGTTCACTGGACCAGGGCTTGAAGCAGAAACAGTGTGTGATTGCCTGCAGATTTAGCCAGCAGTCATTGGAAGAGCTTAATAAGGGGTGGGATGGAAAAAAGTCTTTTTCTGTGTCTGTGGACCATAAATCACAGATGTTGCAAGGGCCACAAATCTTGGCTTTTCATACCATTTAATCTCAGGTCCCTAGCTGCTGTTGAAGGAGATTTAAAGACTGCCAGTCTGCTCCTATGAGACACAGGTGTGCTGACTTACTCATTCTTTAAAACCTGACACAAGTTGAAGGCCTAGTTAAGGCTTCTACAAGCACAACATTGTGTCCTGGAAAGCAGAAAAATAGTTTTCAACAAATATGTTGAATAACACACATGATTTTGGGCTAAATATCTTCAAACCAAAGAAATCTCCCTTGGTGATCAGACCTGTCCTTGGCCTGGCTAAACCAAATAAGACATATCTTGCTCTACAAATGTTGAAATAGTGCCAAATTATTCTGGTAAGTGACTGAGTATGTCCTTTTGGTAAAAATGTACACTTTACTTCTCCTAAATTCTGGCCAATATCCACTCCCAGCCATTAATGCTGTGATAGGTTCAACAAGGCTCAGTGTCAGGTCCTGAACTTGAGTCCCAACAACCCCAGGCAACACTCCAGGCTTGGGGCAGAGTGGCTGGAAAGTGCCTGGCAGAAAAGGGCCTGGGGGTGTTTGTTGACAGCAGATGAACATGAGCCAGTGTGTGCCCAGTTGGCCAAGAAACAAACAGCATCCTGGCTTGTATCAGCACTAGTGTGGCCAGCAGGACCAGGGCAGGGATCATCCCCCTGTGCTGGGCACTGCTGAGGCCCCACCTCAAATCCTGGGGTCAGTTTTGGGCCCCTCAGCACAAGAAGGACATTGAGGGGCTGGAGCATGTCCAGAGAAGGGCAACGGAGCTGGGGAAGGGTCTGGAGCACAAGTCTGATGAGGAGCAGCTGAGGGAGCTGGGGGTGTCCAGCCTGGAGAAAAGGAGGCTGAGGGGAGACCTTCTCACTCTCTACAACTGCCTGAGAGGAGGCTGGAGAGAGAAGGGGTTGGTCTGTTCTCCCAAGGAACAAGCAACAGCAACAAGAGGAAATGGCCTCAGGTTGTGTGAGGGGAGATTTAGGTTGGATATTAGAAGAAACTTCTTAATGGAAAGGGTTGTCAGACCCTGGCACAGGCTGCGCAGGGCAGTGGTGGAGTCCCCATCCCTGGAGGGATTTCAAAGCCATGTAGATGTGGTGCTGAGGAACATGGTTTAGTGGTGGTGATCTTAAAGGTCTTTTCCAATCAAAATGTTTCTATGTTCCTATGATTCCTCTGTCCAGAAGTCCAAAAAGCAAACAGATTTCTCCTTTGAGAAGTTAATTAACCAGAACCCCCTCATAAACTGTTTACCTTTTCCTAATTGCTGTGTGCTTTTCAGAACGTTATTTTTTTTTTCACCTCCCTGACCCTGGAAGCAGAGAGCGGAGTTAAAACTTTTTCCTATACTTCTGGGAGCCAGCTGCAGATACAGCCAACACTGGTGGGCAGAGGAGAAGCTGCATTGGCCCATCTCAGGCCTAAAAAGCAAGTGACCTGGATAAAGTGATGCACAGTCCTGGAAGTCTGAATTGTCTCTGTAGATTGGCAAAGCTCCGTTAACTTGTCAAGGAAGCGCAGATGAAATGGGGCCCTGGTCCAGCTCTAGTGTCAACCTCACTGATGTCAAAGGCAAACCCAAGATGTTGAGTTACCTCCTGTACCCCAGGCTGCATCCAAGCCTTTGGAGAAGAGGGTTGGATAGGTACCATGAGCGCAGAGGAAAAGACCAGATGTCTTTGGCAAGGCTGAGGCGTAACAACAGCCTTTCCAACAATTAACTCTGCTTTTAGGAAAGCCCAGCCCCAGGGCTGTTCATTTTTATAGCCAGTCTGAACTTCTTTTCTTTTGTTATACCTCCTTCTTTCTTGGATTTATCTGAAAGAGCAGCCACGGCTCAGAGGTCTTTACCTGAGTCCCACACAGGAGCCAGGTCCTGCAGTTATCCCCTCTCCCAGCATAGAAGGAGGTTAGAAATGGCTGCTTGGATGCACTGGGGCAGGAAGGATCCTAGTCCCACATGTCCTCCTCCATGGGACACTCCTGCCCCTCATTTTGCAGCCATAGACAGGAGGGTTGATGCTTGTTAGATGATTTCTGCCAAGGAGCTTTGCCTCCCTGTGCGTGTTGGCAGCATAAAGCACCAACTCATCACAGAAAGCAGCTGAAATACCTGTTTTTACCCAGTTTTTCCCCGAGGCTATTTCTTATACGAATGCAGGATGCAAAATTAACCAACACATAAATAAATAACCTCCAAACACCAAGCCCTGATATTTTTTAAACCTGAGAAACCTCCTGGCAGGTGCTTAGGAAGTGAGTTCATTGCCCTGGGGAAGAGTGATTTGTTTTCATATATGACATGATGCTTTATTAAAGGACAGAGACCTTTTGGTGGTGATGTTTCCCTCTGGCTCTGTTTTGTTCCCTTCCCCTCAACACCAGTTGTGGGACAGGAAGGATGAGGGTGAGAGGGAGAGTCTTTTAAACCCTCTCAATATATCCAGCTGGCCAGATCTAGGTCTTCTGTGTGTTGTGGCATGCATGTTCCCAGACTGGAAGGTTCCTCATTAAAGGGATTTACTTGTCCCTCCTTCTCCAGACTCCTGCTCCCTCAGTGCAGGGAGGAACCACCTGAACCACCTCAGAAATGTGACTTTAAAACCATCTAGTTGTCCAGAGATGATGGAGATATAAGCCATGGCTTATTTACAAAATAAATTGATCACTCTTAGATTATGGTTGGCCATCTGAAGTGTATGAAATTGTTGCTCACTCTAGACGTTTGAGGGTTTTTTTTTGTTGTGGTTTTTTGTTTGCTTTGTTTGTTTGTTTGTTTGTTTCTGGAAAGAATATGATCAACTCAAGTTGGTACTTTTGGCTTATGGCTTATCCTATAGGTGCATTTGGTGGTCTGGGGAACAACACATTTCAATGAACCTTTGGGTGAGCTGGTAGCCCCTGACAAAGCACAAGCTCAGTAACACCAAGTACTAAACTTTCCTTATCCCACTTGGATTCAGGTGGCTTTACAACTATGGACAAGCACATATAGCATTGACCAGGAGGGGTTACAGCCTAGTACTGTCCTAGGAAAAGCAAAGAGGCAACTTTGGTGAAGGCAATGGTGATTGGCACCTTAGCAAATGGCCTTGCTCTGCATGGAAACAAATGCTGGTGCTAAGCAAGGTTATCTCCTAGCTTCTGAGGCAGGTCCAGCTCAGAAAAACCACTGTTGTCCTATGTGGTTAGTGAGGTTAGCTGCAGGTGCTTGAAGGGCAGTTACGAGGTGTTGGAGAAAAAAGGAATCTTTGAGTTTCTGCTAGACAGCTCAACATCTTCTCTCTGGGGCACTTGGAGGGGCCCTCTCACTCTTCTTCCATTAGCAGCTGAAAAGGTTCTCCAGCTACAGGGGAAAAAAGAATCTACAGCCTGCAAGGTTAGGGACTGCTCCACTACCATCTGCTCCCCAGCTTTCTGAGGGTGCATCCAAGAGAACCATCAGGTGAATGATCTGAAGGTCCCACCACTCATCAGCAACACTGTCTACTCAAACCATTGTGTGAGCATGAGAAAAGGTGGAAGCAGTAGAGCAGATAGGGGGACAGGAACATGTCTTGGTCTTTCCCACTCCTCCTTCAGGAGGTAATTGGGGCACTCTCAGTTTGCTAATGCCTACATGGAGGCAAAGCCTTCTGCAGGATGAAGTCTGCATCCACTAAGCCCATGGTGCAATTTCTTGCTGCACTGGCAGAGTAAGGAGTCACATGCCAGCCAGCTTCCCAGGCAGAACTGTTCCTGTGCAGCTCTCAGAGTAGGGCTCATGTACATCTACTAACTGTCCTGCACCTTCGTGTTGGCTGAGTGTAGCTCCTTTTGCTTAGACATCCTTCAGAAAAGCATCCCACCAAAATCCATCAGCAGAAATTAATAAATTAGCACCAGTCAGCAGAAACACCATCACTGGCTGGTGTGTGCTCTTGTCCTAATGTAACCTGCATCCCAGCTGATTAGCTGTAACTCAATGATTAATGATAATTTGACTGTCCACCTGTGCTTGGTCTCCTCACTGGTGCTGCATTCCCCATCCCTGGGCCAAAGAAACTCAAGGGTTTCTCCATCAATGCCTGGTGTCTCTGGAAAGTGGGAATGCTGAAAGAGAAGTGATTTATGATAGTTGGAGTGGTAAGTGAAGCAACAGCTCCTTTTCCGTGATTCTGCCCTGTGTTTTGTGACCTGCCTCATGGTCACCAGATGATTAGGACCTTTCCTGAGCACATCATTTCCCTTACCCCGAATATTTACCATGGCTGGTTTCAATTATTTCTTTCCTTCACACTCTGTATTTCAACCTGCCTCAGATGAGCAATTCATCTACTCTATCAAATGACTTACCAAGATAGATTTCACATACAAGGCAAATATATTTTGCCTCCCCTTATAATTTCACAACACTCTTTTTTTTTTTTAATAATTCTGCTTCTCCTGCCTTATTCCCAGCAAACCCTTACCCAGAGCAGAGCTTTCCATCTGGGCAGGGAGGGTATAAAATGCCAGTGGGTAAGAGCAGTAGCAGGAAACTCAAGGGGACTACAATGATGTCTTTAAGATATGGAGGCAGAAAATTAGAAGAGCCAAAGCTCACCTAATCTGGCTGCTGTCATAAAAGAAATTTAAAACGTTTCTATAAATATATTAGAAACAAAAGAAGAATGTCCATCCTTTATTGGAGAAGGAGGGAAGGACAGTGACAAAGGGTAAGGGAAAAGTTGAGGTGTTAATGACCTCTGTGTCTCAGTGTTTAGTTGTAAAGTCAGTTGTTTTGCAAGTACCCAGCCCCTGAGCTGGGAGACAGGGATGAGGAGCAGAATGATGCTGGGGAAGGGCTTGGAGTACAAGTCTTATGAGGAGCAGCTGGGGGAACTGGGGGTGGTCAGCCCAGAGAAAATGAGGCTGAGGGGAGACTTTGTTGCTCTCTGCAACTGCTTGACAGGAGGTTGGAGCAAGGGGAGTTGGCCTCTTCTACCAAGTAATAGGGAATAGGACAAGAGACAATGACCTCAAATTGCACTGGGGAGGTTGAGATTGGATATTAGGAACTATTTCTTCCTGGAGAGGGTTGTCAGGCCCTGGCCCAGGCTGCCCAGGGCAGTGGTGGAGTCCCCATCCCTGGAGGGATTTCAGAGCCGTGTAGATGTGGTGCTGAGGGACATGGTTTAGTGGTGGTCTTGGCAGTGCTGGGCTAAGGGTTGGACTTGGTGTTCTTAAAGGTCTTTTCCAACCAAAATGATTCTGTGATTCTATGATTTACTGTTATTTTATCCTGACTCTCATGTCTCAGCATTTCCTGTGTTACTTGCTTTGATATATAGAATTAGCTCAGAAAAAATGTCGTGGCCCTTGCACAGGGCTGCAACCCCATCCCACCACAGAGCTTCATGGATGCCAATGCAAAGTCTCATGTAGTTGGGATTTACCTCTGCACGTGCACTCCCACGTGACTGGCAAGCACCAATGGTGCCACGATGCTTGTGCATCCCATGTATTTATACTTTGTGAATCCTTGCTGCCAATTCAATTAAATATTAAGGGAGAATTAAGGGTGTTGGTACATTTAATGCATGTGGCTGCTCAGTCTTTATTTTCTTCTGATCTTAGCATGGATGGGACCCACAGAGGGTTGACAAAGAAGCGATGAGGGCTTGGAGGGTGATTCCTTGGAAGTGGGAGAGCCAAGGTGGGTAAGGACAATGCTACAGTACCCAGGTGAGTTGAAATCTGTGTCAGCAAAAAGCACGATGAATATCCAGGCGAGGCTGAACGAGCACTCAGCAGAATTCATCTGCAGTTCATTGAGGCAACACATGGAGAGAGTTCACGGGGAGTTTATCATGGGAACTGTTGAGGGTTAATGGCCAGCAGAGCAGATTGAGCTGTGGGATTACTAAATAATGAACTTTTCTCTTCAATAAATTTGGCCCTGACTTATAAAAAATCAATAACATGCTACACTTCAGACATGATTTTTTTTTCTTCCTTTTGGTGGGGGGACTGTGGGCTCAGAGTAGTTTTTAAACTACTCTTTCATATATCTAAAAAAATGTATTTTACCCTGACCCTTTATACAAAAGCTCTGCTGTGCCACATTTATTGCAACTTCATCACCTAGATAGATTTTTATGTGGGTGCCTGGCTATTGCTTTGTTTAATCATTCCTTTCTCTTCCCTCCCCAGTCCCTCACCACCCTCCCCTTCTGAGCTTTTATGACACTATCACCAGGGCAGATCTACAGGAGGGTTTTCATGTGATATAGAATATCAGAGAGGTCAGGTCAGCTGGGACAGAGCCAAAAATATTAGCACTTTCTAGCCACTGAAGAAAGAAATTGAAATAATAGTTAACACTTACAAACCGGCAGATTTTCAACTGTGAGAAGAGGGAGGGCTTTGGGGTGAGGAGATGGGTTCAGTTCCTGGTTACAGAACAGACTTTCACTGTGATGTTTGGGTTACCTTTGGGTTTGATGGGGTTGATGGACTGATACCTGCTCTTGGACTGCTGTGTTTCCTCGTTTCTCACAATCCTGTTTCCCTCCTTCTCTGTGTGGGAGTAGTTCCCTCAACTGACCACACAGAGTGGGCTCCTCACAACACACATCCCCTCTGGTGAGTAAAACCCTTCAATGTGGCTAAATACTTCCTTGCATTATCCTGGGGCTAAATTTAAATTGCCTGATTTTCAGCTCTTCTCTTGCCTTGGAGATTTTTAAAATCCTTTCTGTTCCTCAAAAGGCCAATGCACAAGGCAGGGAATTAAACCCCAGCTAAAAGGTCCTGTTAAGTATTTGAACACCATGACCTTCAGCAAGCCACTCAAATGCTTTGTGGCTTTTTTCTCTCTCACACATAAAATGATAAGAAAAATAAAATCCAGATGCCTTGTGGTGCACGGAGGAGTCGTTCCATCCTGGAGCGAAGGACTTTGCCTCTTGGATGGATGTCATGAATAGTTTTGGGTGTGTGGTTGTGTAGTGTGTCCATGTGTGCTCTAGTGCCCTAAAATGGGTGAGGTTAGAGCTATTTTGCTGTGTGCAAATCTCTTAAAATCCTATATAATTTCAGAGAAGCTTTCTCAGTTGAAGGATTTTACAAGGACAACTCCAGTGTCTACAATTTTATTTTGTTTTTGTGTGGGTACAACAGAGCAGAGGCCCACACAAATAGTCAGGACGTCAACATTTCTTTTATTCTATGATTCTAAAGTCTTATTGACCATTGCCCCTGGGACAACCAAGGGTGGGCTGTGGGTGTACGTGAGATGGTAGCTACTGATGGGGAATAGAAACTAACCTTTTCCAGTAGCATCAGCTGCTGTTTTCACTCTTTTTCCTGGTAGCAGTGACAGCCAGCCCAGATTTTCAGGGATCTCCTGGCCAAACCTTGTTAAAATGACGACTCTCCCTCTCAGGTGCAGAAGCAGCCATGTCTGATGCTGCTTTCAAGAAGTTCCCAACAAAGCCAGGACTGAGATGCAGAAGAGAGGCAACAAGGAGCAGTGCAAAAAGAACATGTAGACCTGCTCCCTCCCTGGCTACCATATGTACAACAGGTTCATCTGGCTCTGCCTCTCTTCTGAGGCCACAAGTATCACAAGGCTCTTCATGAATGATATCTTCCCAACAGGAACAATGTGACCAGCATTGCCAAGGGATTCAGAGGACTTTGACCTTGTAACTGTCTCTGGGGTAGATGACTGAGCAAATCAAGGGCATGAATCCATTGTCTTATGCAACAACACTGGAATATTGCCCTCAGCAATGCTGAGGGAAGTAGCTAGAATGGTGAAGTCCATTGTCAGGGTGTCAAAAGTCAGGAATGAGAAGTTTCTGACTTTGTATCTGCAGGTCGTTTCACAGAATCACAGAATGGTTGGGGTTGGAAGGGACCTTGAAAGATAATCTAGTCCAACCCCCCTGCCAGAGAAGGATGCCCTTGAGTAGGTCACACACGAACATGTCCAGGAGGGTTTGGGATGTCTCCAGAGAAGGAGACTTCAGAACCTCTCTGGGCAGCCTGTTCACAGCTCTGTGCAGGTTGGGACTGGGTGGTGACTTTCAGGTTATAGACAAGACAACATTCCCAAACGTCAGCCAGCTGGGCTGCTCATCTAGATGAACTAAACTGCTGGCTTGGTCCTCAACCCATGCTTGACTCTTCCAGAGGGTTCTCCTTGTCTATCTACTGACAGTCAGGCTTCAGCAAGAAGGTTTCCAATCCAGTGTCTGTGTGATTAGGGAAGTCCTCTAGAACAGAGGGAAAAGCAAATCAATGGGTCATTAAAACCTGTGTCTGTGGTTTCCTGTTAACCCTTTTCTTAGCACAGTGGCTGTTCGTGGTGACTTACAAACCTCCTTAAATTCTCTAGAAGTTTACAGCACGCTTTTCTGACAGCTATCAGAGCTTATCTGTCCCCCTTTGCTCCTAATTGCAGTTATTAACTTTTGGAGGGTGGAAGATTTATAGACATTATGAAAGGGCCTAAATATGATTCTTTTCCTCCCAGTGTCATATTGTCCTCACTTATTTGGAAATCTTGACAAAAAGCAAACAGTTGGTGCTCATTAAAATGCCATCATGAAGGAATGCAGTGACATTTAGTGGAAAATGTTTTGGAGTTATCTTTGACCTTTGCTCTGTGACTTCTCATCAGAGTTCAGGAGGTGCCTCCATGCCACAGAGACACTTCACTGAGCTAAGGAGCTTCTAGCATGCTAGGGGTTGCCACTGAATGCCAGCAAAGTTTGCTTTTGGTGTCAAGTTGAGTTGCACTTTTTCCTCCAGGTTTTGTTCCATAAGAGAGTCACAAACAAATTCCACACAAAAAACCCATGCAAAATATCTTGCACTTTCAAGAAAAATGTAAATTGGTTCTTGGGTATGACAAAGGAAAATCAGATTACAAGGAGGGGTTAATGGGATGTGGGCAATGTGAGACACCCAGGCTGTCTTCTCTGAGGAAGGTCTAACCCCTCTTACCCTCTCTAAGGACCACTGTGGTACCAGAACATCTCACAACCTGGCATCAACAACTCATTAGCCCTCCTCTCCTATGTCATAACTACCATCAGCAGGGTAGGATTTGGCAAATATGGTGGTTGTTGCCATGGGTCTGAGCCCTTGAATCCCTGAAACACGCTGAACTGTTCACCTTGTATTTGAGATGGGAGGATCTAAATGTTGACTCATACTGCAGTGAGAATGCTCCACTCTCATCCCTCTCTCTCCTGTCCCTCCTTAAAGCCTGCATCTACAGAGTCACCAAAAAAAAAAAAAAAGGTAATTTCTCAAAGAACAACATGTGACTGCAAGAGATGAGCCAGAACTTCCCAGGCCCACCAGTGAGTCTAGACTTGGTAATGATGCTGTAGTTATTTGTAGGACACAGAACTTAGTCTTGAATATACAAGCTGTTTGCTATGGCTCCACAGAATCATAGAATGGTTGAGGTTGGGAGGGATCTCTGGAGGTCATCTAACCTTCTGCTCAAGAAAAACCACCTAGACCTGGTTACCCAAGACTGTCTAGATGGTTTTTGAAGGTTGCCAAAGATGGAGACTCCACAACCTTCTTGGGTAACCTGTGCCAGTGCTCTGTCACCCTCATTGTAAAAAAGTGTTTCTTGATGTTCAGAGGGACTTTCCTCTGTTTCAGTTTGTGCCTGTTGCCTGTGGCCCCATCACTGGGTACCACTGGAAAGAGATTGTCTCTGTCCTCTTTGAATCCCCCCCTTTATATGCAGGTATTTATATGCATTAAGATCCCTGTGAGTTTCTCTTCTCCAGGCTGAGCAGTCCCAGCTCTCTCAGCCTTTCCTCACAGCAGAGCTGCTCAAGTCCCTTCATCATCCTTGTGACTCTTCGCTGAACTCTCTGCAGTATGTCCATCTCACTCTTGTACTGGGGAGCCCTGAACTGGACCCAGCACTCCAGGTGTGGCCTCACCGGTGCTGAGTAGAGGGAATCACCTCCCTCAACCTGCTGGCAATGTAATCCAGGATACCATCAGCCTTCTTTGCAGCAAGGGCATGTTGCTGGTCATCTTGGTGTCCACCAGGACTCCCAAGCCTTTAATGCCAAGCTATTTTCCTGCTGGGTGTCCCCCAGAGTACATTGGTGCCTGGCGTTGTTCCTCCCCAAGTGCAGGACTTTGCACTTTTCCTTGTTGAACATCATGAGGTGCCCCATTGGCCCATTTCTTCAGCCTGTTGAAGCCCCTCTGGACCTGGGACTGTGGGACCAGAGCAGCATGACCCTCTGTCTGGTTTTACTTCCCCATTAAGGAAGAACTTGGTGAATCATTACCACTTGAACCATCCATTTACAGCATTGCTGTGCTTTGGAAAACATCAAAGCCAGGAGCCACTTGCTGTCACCCAAAGCCTAGAGGCACTGCAGGGTTTACCATCCAAGAACCAGCTCTCATCTGGCCTCTGGTGCTTCACTCCAACTCAGGCATGGCTGTGACATGGTGGGAGGGAAAGCCAACCTGAGGAAACCAGCAGCCATTCAGCAATAAGTGTTAATTGACCGAGCTCAGCCACTGCAGTGCCAACGAGAACAAAGGAACAAGCAGCTGGCTTTGCCATCTGCTCCTGTTCAAACACAGCTAAAAGAGAATCCTTTCAGAGTTCCCAGCTGTGAGGAAAGGTAACAAATCCAACGATAATGTGGGGTTGCACGTTGGCTGGATCAGTGGCTTCCAGTCACTCAGACATGTCAGGCCATTCGCACAAGATGGGCTAAGCTCCCCAGCCCTGGCTTTGTAGAAAAAGTCATGATGGGCTCTGATGGACACCATCCTCCACTCAGCTGGGCAGCTTTGAGTTATTTCTAGTCCTGGTTGCAGTCCACTGTGAACAAAAGACCAGGTGTTCCACAATCACTCAGTGCCCAAAGCATTTGCAAGAGCTTTGCAACGTCCTGTGTCCCTCTCCATCTGGCTGGGCATGACAAGGAGAGCTCTGCAGTGCTTCATTTAAAAGTGCTGGGACACATGGATGGAAAAGGACACCTAAGGATTCTTGTCCCCCACAGTCCCAGGGATCATGAATCAGGAATGTTCAGCCAATCTCCCCCAGACCTGCAAAACAATATAAAAGCATAGGAAGTATTTTGGTTTTGTTTCTTTCTCACCTCATGGCATGAGGGAAATTCACCAGAGAGGGAATCCCCCATGTGCTATCACCAGGAAAGCTGAAAGTCAATTTCTAAATCTGGTGTTTTACCTTCCAGCCATAGCAGTGTTATGTTAAATACCCAAATTGATGCATTTAGTGAGGAAAAAGGTAGGATTGGGTACATCTACTGCTCACTCATGAAATGCAGGAACCAAGTCCAAGCTGCCCAGGGTTTGCAGGAGGTGAATCAGTGGTACCTAGGAAACCAAAGGGGACCAGCTTCATCCCACAGCCTGGGAACAGGTAAGGGGGCACAGCCCAGGGGCTATTCCTAGAAGGCAAAATGGACACAGCCCCACTTCTTTGAAGGAGGGAGACATAGGATTCTGGGCAGATGGTCTTGAGCCATGTCATGCCACTTTCCCTTAGGGCCAGAGAATGGGTTCTATCCTTATTATGTGCTAATAATTATGGAAGCTCAGAGCTCTGAGGTCAACTGCTAGAGGTGCCTGTCAGTCTTCACTGACTCCAAAGGGAGCCTGTTAGACTGGATGGTGAGTTCAGAGGAGGTCATGAAGATGATTTAAAGGCTGGAGCCCCTCTCTTCTGGAGACAGGCTGAGAGAGTTTGAGTTGTTCATCATGGAGAAGAGAAGGCTCCAGGCAGACCTTTTAGCCCCTCCCAGGAGGGGCTACAGGAAACCTGGTCTAGTCAAAGGTGTCCCTGCCCATAGCAGCAGGGTTGGAACTAGATGATCTTTAAGGGACCTTCCAACCCACAGCATTCCATAATTCTATAAATCTCTGATATCTGACTGTCAGCTGGTTAATGCTACCTGGGATGCTTTGAGACATCTTGCATTGTTCTTTCCCTCTCCCTAGAGCATCTGTTGTGTGTTTGGTGTCTTGTGTCTACACAAACTCAGTTTCTCGTGGTTGCTGCCTGTCTGAGACCTGAGACAAGGCAGCAGGACCCATTTCTCTTTCTAGTACCTGGTGGAAGTGATATTTGCTCTCTCTTTTTGTGTGCCCACCTGGAACAATTCAGTGTTTATTCCTTCTTGGACATTGTTGTTTCCCTGATACACACACACAGCCTTCACAGAAGTGAGATACTCTGAACTCATGATCTGGTGACTTCTCTTCCAGGGAAGGAATTCCACTGCTGTTTTGTTTCATTCACCATGGCCATGCTTCTGCCCATCTGTAAGTTCCCTGCAGCTCAGACATCAAAGTCTGCTAGGACAGATATTTTCTTTAAAAGGAGACAAATGTGAACAACCTTTCTTCTTCCTGCCTCTTTCCTGAGGTTTTCCCAGACTCTCCTGCAAAGCTCCCGTAACACATACAGCACTTGCATCCAGTTTGCTTTATTCTGATTGCAGGTGGTAGCACCCAACATTGCAGGGGTTAAGCAGAGCCTTGGCAAGGGGAGCCCAGGCCTCCAAAGACTAGTCCCAGAGAAGTGCTCAGCTCTTCCTTGTAACATCTGGAAACCCTTGGGCTATGTGCTACTCAGCCCTGGTCTCTGGCTGGTTTTGTGCAGGGGCTGAGCACTTTGCAGTGATCTGTGTTTAATAACCCAGGAGCAAATGCCTGGGAACAGGCAGCTAAAGCATAGATGTATGATAAAGCATCCTGGGAGGGATTAGGGAAAGTGCTGTTTGCTGGGGAATATCCAAAACCAGGACAGTTTTGTCTATAATGTTTCTACCTCACTGTGATGCTGGAAGTTCAGGAATCAAGGCTGCCTGTAGGTTCAATGTACCCTGTGAGAGACAACAGGGATAATTTCTAAGGGATGCAAGTTCCCAAGAAGATGAAAAGGAAGCACTAATCTTTACTGTGTGCTACATTTTCAGGAGAGATTCCCACGAGCTATGACTCTGGTAGACTGATTCATCAAGAGGTGACTGTCTGGAGGCATCAACCCTGAGAAAGGAGGGAAACAAAAAATAATTATGAGTTTGATTAATGCATCATGTCACAGTGTGCAGGGAGCTTGGTAGTCCCTGAGCTTCCAGCCACAGATAGCTCTCTTTCTACAATGTTAATTAGGGTCAGCCTTAAGGCTGTCAGACACTGTCCTCCTCTTGGTTTTCCATCTCATCTTGCAGCTGTTCAGCTCCTGTGATGGTCTCATCTCTGCTTTCTGTGCACATCTCCCAGTCTTTCCTTTTCCTTCCAGGGGTTTGAAAAATATCTTTGTATGCAGGTCTCAAACACAGGCAGCTCAGGACCTTAATTTCTTTCTTCAACAGCCATTCATATGGCCTGGAGGGTGACATGAGGATTCCTGTCCATCTAGTTCCAACCCCCTGCCATGGGCAGGGACACCTCCCACTAGACCAGGTTGCTCCAAGCCCCATCCATCCTGGCCTTGAACACGTCCAGGGATGGGGCAGCCACAGTTTTTCTGGGCAACCTGGGACAGGGTCTCACCACCCTCACAGGGAGGAATTTCTACAACTTTAGCCAAACTGGTACATAAGCATGACAAGACAGGATCAAAATGCTCTGTCTAGCAGGCATGGCTTGAAAGCAGAAGGATCAAAATGCCTAAGCATAAATTCATAAAAGTGCTTTCTCTGGGAAGGGCCTTCCTAGAGACATTCTTCCCTTGGCATCTCCAGAGCTGGTCAGTCATTTCTACATTCTGTTGGGTGTAGAGGAGTAAAAAAGATAGACATGGCTCTCATGAGACCCCACCTGGAGTACTGTGTCCAGCTCTGGAGCCCCCAACACAAGAAGGAAATGGAGCTCCTGGAGAGAGTCCAGAGGAGGCCACCAAGATGGTCAGAGGACTGGAGTAGCTCTCCTATGAGGCCAGGCTTAGAGAGTTGGGGCTGTTCAGCCTGGAGAAGAGAAGGCTCCAGGGAGACCTTAGAGCACCTTCCAGTGCCTGAGTGGGCTACAGGAAAGCTGGGGAGGGACTTTGGACAGAGCTTGTAGTGAGAGGACAAGTGAGAATGGATCAAAATTTGAAGAGGGGAGATTTAGATTAGACACTAAGGAGAAATTATGTAGTGGGAGGATGATGAGACACAGGAACAGGCTGCCCAGAGAAGCTGTGGCTGCCCCATCCCTGGAAGTGTTCAAGGGCAGGTTGGATGGGGCTTGGAGGAACCTGGTCTAGTGGGAGGTGTCCCTGCCAATGGATCTAAATGATCTTAAGGTCCCTTCCAACCCAAACCTTTCTATGATGCTAGGATGATTCTATGTAATGCATGCTCTGTCCTGAAGGCTTAGCCATTATTTTCTTCCCATTTGTTTAATTTTCTGTTCACAGTAAAGGTCATTTTACTACCTGAAAGCATTGGGTGGCATTTAGGAGTTTCTTTTCCATGAAGCAAAAAGTAACTAAGATTACATTGGATACAGTAAATATTTCTCAGTATTCAATGCTACAGCCAATGCATGTTGAAGTAGGAAAGCATTCTTGAAGAGATGGAAGAAAAGCTGATAACAATAGTGTTCTTTATATAATTCAAGCACAACTATCTGTCAACAGAGCAAGGTAATTATCCCAATAAGATTTCATGGAGCAAGAAAATATCATGGATTGTATAAACCTTATTATCATGCAGAGTGAATGCCAACAAAAGGAGTCTTAAAACAAAATGTTATGTTAAAATCAATATTGATTGCCAGAGATAAGTGTTATATGGAAGCAGTAAAATTCCATAAAATTCCTCCCCGTAACAGGGCTGTAGAGAAACCAAAAAAGGGTGAGTAGCTCTAACACAGTCTGATCACTTTGCAAATTGGGGAAGGAGCATCATGATGCCAATTTGTTCCAACACCAGTGTGCTTTTCCAAAAAAACCCTCCCTCCTCCTTTCATTTTTCCTGCCCCCCTCCCTCAACAAGCCCAAATAATAGCCCATTACTGAACGTGCCATAATGGCACCTTCAGGGATGGGATTAGAGTGAGTATCAATTTGGAAATGAGCAGCCTGGTTCAACGAGCAGCCTACCAGCCCCGCAGGCACAAGGAGACATTTGAAATTTGGACATGTGCTGCTTTCATTACCCTTCTCTTGCTGCAAACTCCTACAGCCTCTTCAGGCACTCAGGCTGTTTCACACCAGCTTGGTGGCAGCTGCTGTCACCACCCTGCTAAGACAGAGACATTTCCCAGAGTGTGCTTGTGGGGTTCTCCAACATTAGGTTCCCTTCCATCCTTCCCAAGATTATATGCCCACCAGAGTAATTGAGCCCCAGCACTTGAGTGATGCTGTGGTGAGCCCAGGAACAGATCCTGGTGGTGCTGAGCATCAGTGTGCGCTGAGCTCCTGTCCTTGCAGCACCAGGCTCCAGTCTTCACTTATGAGCTATGGTCTGGTGCATCCTGTCCTGTGGTGGTTTGCAAACATCTCCCCGTCTTGCTTTGGGGATCTAAGACTGCAGCTCCATCCCCCCATATTCACATCTACTGAATACTCCACTGGGCTTTAAGCCTCAAAGCCCCATCCAAGCACTGAAGCTTGTCTCTGCTGTGCATGATGTGCTGATGGGGTTTTGGCCTGTGGAGGGAATCACAGAATCATAGAATGGTTTGGGTTGGAAGGACCTTAAAGACCATCCAGTCCTACCCCCTGCCATGGGCAGGGACACCTCTCACTAGACCAGGCTGCTCCAAGCCCCATCCAAACTGGCCTTGAACACTTCCAGGGATGGGGCAGCCACAGCTTCTCTGGGCTTATGTGAGGCCTCCACAGTTTTTCTGGGCAGCCTGGGCCAGTGGCTCACCACTCTCATAGTAAAGAATTTCCTCCTAATGTCTAACCTAAATCTTCCCTCCTCCAGTTTGAAGCCATTACCTCTTGCCCAATCAGTCCATGCCCTTGTAAAAAGTCCCTCGCAAGCTTTCCTTTTGTGCCCTTCTCTAAGGGGATGTTACTACAGACAGAGAAAGAAGGTAGAAGATAGGCTGACTGAAATGCTGGGTGTTAGCACAAGAGGTCCAAACTCTCCTGGAGTTGCTGCAGCCCATCAGTGCCTCAGCCCTGATGGCCCTGGTTGGTCATGGGTGTAATTATTGCAAACAACAAATCACACAATTCTCTGGAGTTTTAGTCTTACCGTGGACAACCGTCTGTGGCCAGCTTGTGGCTGCAGGTGGCTTTTGCAGAGCTACCTGGTCTACAGCCAGAGCAGTTCCCACCTCTCACTGTGAATGCAAGCACATGGATGAGAAAAGGATTCCAAAAAGAGAAAGGGAAAAAGGAAAAGGAGGCCCACGCTTGAGGAGGTCTGTGCTCCAGGAGGTCCATGTTCATCTTCTCGATCTGATCCTTCTCCCTTTGAAACTTCCAGCAAAGCAGATCAAGGTTGTCAGCTTTACTCACCATGTTGTTTTGGAAAGGCAAACAACAGCTGAACCCTGATCCTGACCTCAATGCCTCACAGGGGTAAATTAAAAAAAATAAAAAATAATGTTAGTGATAACATTAATGATGAGTTTTGTGCCGCTAAATGGGAAGTTTTCATTAGCAGCAACATTTCCCTCTGTGACTGGCAGCTAATTTGCTGCGGTTGGTGCCTCACAAAATGGGCAGTGCAGTGGGAATAGACGGGGGAGTATTTCTCTAACTGAGTGCTCTGGGTCAAACCCAGAGTGATCTCATGCCACATGTCACGTGGCTGGCCTGAAATGTCAAGCCCTGCACTGGGACAGAGGGGTGAGGAGGTCAGGTCATGCCTGGTATTAAAAGGATTGTTTGTGACCCACTCCATCCAGTGCCTTAGACTGCAAGGACCCAAACAATCCTTCCCTTCATTCTCCAGCAGACTGGTATTTTCAGGAAGATGAGGAGCATTAACTTCCTCTCATCTGATCATTATTTTTTTCTCTTTCTCTTTTTTTTTTTTTTTTTCTTTTGACACACACTCTACTTGTGTAGTTGAAGGGAGGGAGGGTGCAATTCAGTCCAGACTGATATCTTGGTATTTAAAAGATGTATAAATGTGGTACTTAGGGACATGGTTCAGTGGTGGACTTGGCAGTGCTGGGTTAAATGTTGGACTTGATGGTCTTAAAGGTCTGTTCTAACCAAAATTATGTTATGATTCTATATACATCAAAGAGACAACAGAATCTTCAGGTCACCTCTTTCTGCCCTGCTGTCCCTCCAGCAGAGCCCACAGATACATTGGGATTTGTGTTTGCTGGTCACTGGATGTTGAGATCCTCCCAAGAAGGAGGTAAATAAGGACCTGGCATTGCAGGGATAGGTGCTTTCCACTGGTTGCCTCTCTTTTGACCTTACACAATGTAGTACTCACAGTGACATCTCCATCAGCACTGTTTATCCTCAGCTCTCTTTATAGTTGATGGGACTTCTCTGGTGTGATTCGTCCCACCAAAATTATCCAAAGCAGATCACTCACTGGGAGTACAGATTTCTTGCCACTGACAGCCAAGTGAGCCAAAACCTCAGGGGGTGGCATTTGCAGTCTCTGGAAAGCTGCTCCAGAGCCTACAGATGTACAAGCAGTGTTGAAATCCTCTGGCCATGGAGCAATCTCTGTCCTTCCAACCAGCAGGTGCACAAGACTTCATGTTCCTCCTGCTGAGGCTAAACCTCTGGAGTGCTTCCTCTCCTCTAGGCCTCTCCAGCCAGCAAGTAATTACTAATTTTGAATGTGCGTGTGTTCAGATCAAAGAACATAAAATAAAGCCATACCCGTGGTGTAACCAGCCTTAGTGCATGACTCTGAAGGTATGTGTTGCCTGCCTTGTGGTGTGAAAGCATGGGAGTAAAGGGAGCCCAGGGACTCCAAACCTTTATGGGATAGAGCTGATGACTGGGGGCCTGGAGCAAGCCCTACTGCTTATAGAACACTCTCCTTGGGGTTATATATCATAGAATCATAAATTCATGGAATGCTTGGGGTTGGAGGGGACCTTCAAGATCATCCAGTCCCAACCCCCCTGCATGGGCAGGGACACCTCCCACTAGACCAGGTTGCTCCAAGCCCCATCCATCCTGCCCTTGAACACTTCCAGGGATGGGGCAGCCACAGCTTCTCTGGGCAACTTTGGCCAGTGTCTCACCACCCTCGTAGCAAAGAATTCCTTCCTAAGATCTCATCAAAATCTCCCCTCTTCCAGTTTTAATCCGTTGCCCCTTGTCCTCTCACTACACGATACTACATTATCCCTAGATAATCCAAATACCTCCAGAACAGTGCTCATGTCTAGTGTCAGAGTTATTGTCACTGCTGAAGGGAGCAGAGAATGGACTAATGTATGTACCCTGTGGACCAGCAAGGGACCAAGAAGCAGAGAATTCACTCACTGGGCAATGCAGATGCACAATAAAACTTAGATCCTCAAAAAAACCATAGGGACAGAAGCACTTCAGAGCCTCTAAAGAGAGAAGCAGCTGCATAAACACTTCTGAAGCCTGCTCCCCTTGCCAGCAAAAAGAGGAGGAAGGGAAAGAAGGGAATAGTTAAGAATTCAATGGGCGCTTAGAACATATTGAAATTATCCTTCCTTCTTCCATTCTGTGTTGCAAGGATGTGCCTGGCCAAACCCTCATGATGGATGCTATAGAGACCTCAGGTCGTGTCAGCACTTCTTTGATTTGCTGCAGGACAGACCAGTTCTCTCTCCTGCCTGTGACAAAAGACCACTAGCAGCAATTTGCAAACAATGCCCTAGTTAAGCACAATAGGCCAAGTGTGTCATTAGCCACCTGGCAAGTTCAAAGGCATTAGTAATCCCACCTGAGCACTCCAGTTGGTTGGCTGGGTATTATAAGAGCCCCGTACCTGTTTCCTGAGAGCTCTTCTCCCTCCAGCCACCAACCTAACAAACCTTTTGTGCATTTTTGTATAACAAGAAGTGGACTTGCAATTCTCCTTCAAAGGTTTGAGTGCTGGGGAGTTTCCTTCCTTAGGACAAAGCGGTGATCTACTTGGGCAGCCAACAATCTCCAGATGTTGGGAGAAAGTAAAATATACTCAAGGAAAGAGGTTTGTTTTTCTTTTTTTTTTTCCTTCCAACTATCCAGCCAGGGAGTGGAAATAGTATTTTGTGGTGGTGTAACCTGTTGTAGCTGCCAAACCAATGCTGGAGAACAGCTGCCCCACAGCTTGCAGCAGTGATCTGCTGGTTCACCAGAGGTTGAGCAGCCAGGGTTTGTGTGCTGTCCTAAGGAAAATTCTTGCACATCAGCCACCCCAACCCATATATATTTGTTGTAGACATCCTTCCATGCCTTGGATGTTATCAGTCCAAGAGAATGATTCCCAAGAACTACCTACTTTTGGCAAATCTTGATATTGAAACTGACAAAACCCATCCATAGATGACTAGGATGAGTCCCACAGTTTTCCAGGAATTATTTTGTGAGCATGTGTCGATTATGAAGGAGAATTTGGTAATGAATAAGAGGGTTTTTTTCCCCTGGGAGCTCATCTTGTGTCACAGTGAGAGCACAGCTGGGGAAGTGCACAGCTAGAAGAGCTCACAGTCTGTCTGAAAGTGGGATCATGGGTTCTTTGCTAACCAATAACCAAACATGATTCCCAGAGAGACCTTTTCTGAAAGAAAGGCAGTGGGCCAGGACCTCACATCTGAGGTTGCATGTGGTTTTCAAGATGATGATGAACTGTATGTTGAAAAGTATGTTTTGTGCTCTGAAGTTTAACCTGCTCTTCGTGCTTCAAAAATGAACTGGACTCAGGAGGACATTTGCTGCTAGCTCCTATGGATGAGAACACAAAATTTGTAGTGAGAGGACAAGGGGTAATGGATTAAAACTGGAAGAGGGAAGATATAGGTTAGACATTAGGAAGAAATTATTTGCTGTGAGGGTGGTGAGACGCTGGCCCAGCTTGCCCAGAGAAGCTGTAGCTGCCCCATTCCTGGACGTGTTGAAGGGCAGGTTGGATGGAGCTTGGAGCAACCTGGTCTAGTGGGAGGTGTCCCTGCCCATGGCAGGTGGGTTGGATCTAGATGATCTTCAAGGTCTCTTCCAACACAAACCAGTCTGTGATTCTATTAATTTATGAGACACTTTGTACAGAAAGGAGGGAGCCTTTCCCTCAAGGTGTGTGTAGGAGGTTGGTCACAGCTGGAGTCAATAGGCCAGTACTTGCTGGGGCACAGCAGGTCCTTGCAGGTTATTTAGACACCTTCCTGCAAGCAGAGAGCAGAGACTGAGAAACCAGCAGCATTGGTCACCCTTCCTTTCATTTCTTAAATTACTTACTTTACTGTTTTCTCTTCTCCTGGCAGCTGATTTGTCAGAACAAGTGAAGCAGCTAGAAAAAAGAGTTGTGGCTGCAGGAGGAATATTACAGCAATTAAAACGGGCCATAAACAGTTCCCTACATATGAAACCGCTCATTGAGTTTGACAAGCGGCTTTTTGTTCTTCTCCCAGCCACCAAGTTCAATGCAGCCTCTTTCCCTTTCACAAATGCCAGCACTTTTTTTTTTTTTCATTCCCACCAAGGGTCCCGGGCACTTGGATCAATACACTCCCAGGCTGAAAGAGACCTTTCTCCTCGCTCGTCTTGTGGATAGAATTAACACTGATGGAGTATGTCACAGCCCAACTGTAATTTAGAGACACGTCATGAAACCACGCTGTCCTGGCAAGGGTCCAGCTGTCAGATGTAACACAGAAGTGGAACAGCCTCATCCACCCCAGCAGCACACTGCTCTCTGGCAGCCACTGATTTAAGCTTCCTACATGTTACGCTGTGTCACTTGGAGATGATTGATGAAGTACCAGTGGATGTCACTTGCCTGCACCTGGTAGCAGTAAGGGAGTAGCAGGTATGTCAGAGAAACAGCTGGAAGGAATGTGTGGGGCTCAGTTCTGTGCTTTCAACTAGACAGAAGAGTCATGCTACCAGAGCAGGACATTGCCATATAATCATAGAATGGCAGGTTGGAAGACACCTCAAGGATCATCTGGTCCAATCTTTCTAGGTAGGAACACGGTTTAGATGAGATGGCCCAATGCCTTGTCAAGCTGAGTCTTTAAGGTGTCGGGGAATCCGCCACTTCCCTGGGGATATTATTGAAAGGACAGGGGGTAATGGGTTAAAACTGGAAGAGGGGAGATTTAGATTAGACATCAGGAAGGAATTCTTTGCTGTGAGGGTGGTGAGACCCTGGCCCAGGTTGCCCAGAGAAGCTGTGGCTGCTCCATCCCTGGAAGTGTTCAAGGGCAGGTTGGATGGGGCTTGGAGCAACCTGGTCTAGTGGGAGGTGTCCCTGCCCATGCGGGGGGGTTGGAACTAGATGATCTTGAAGGTCTCTTCCAACGCAAACCATTCTATGACTCTGTGATTCTATGATTGTTGTGTCATATAAATCCATGGTTTTCCCACACCACATTTAAATGGTGTGAAAAAGCCTTCCTGGGAAATCTGTTTGACTGGCAGGTCCATGGACAGTTTCAAGAATGATCCATTCAACAAAAACTAGGGTGGTTTTTCCACTGTGGGATGTTGTTAAACAGAAATTGGTTTATTTTCTATATAGAAAAAAAGCAGGAGCAGCAGCTCTGTTTAGCTCCAACCTCTGGGTCTCTCTGTGGGTATTTCTAGGAGCTCTGCCTTAGGAGAGTACTGGGACCAGTACTGTTTAATACTTTCATCAACGACCTGGATGAGGGAACAGAGTGCACACTCAGCAAGTTTGCTGATGACACTAAACTGGGAGGAGTGGCTGACACACCAGAAGGCTGTGCTGCCATTCAGTGAGATCTGGACAGGCTGGAGAGTTGGGTGGGGAGAAATCTAATGAAATCCAACAAGGGCAAGGGTAGAGTCTTGAATCTGGGGAAGAACAACCCCATGGACCAGTACAGGCTGGGGGCTGACCTGTTGGAGAGCAGTGTAGGTGAAAGGGACCTGAGGATCCTGGTGGACAGGAGGATGACCATGAGCCAGCAATGTGTCCTTGTAGCCAAGAAGACCAATGGCATCCTGGGGTGTATTAGAAGGGGTGTGGTTAGTAGGTCAAGAGGTTCTCCTTCCCCTCTATTCTGCCCTGGTGAGGCTGCATCTGGAATATTGTGTCCAGTTCTGGGCCCCTCAGTTCAAGAAGGACAGGGAACTGCTTGAAAGAGTCCAACGCAGAGCCACAGAGATGATTAAGGGAGTGGAACATCTCCCTTATGAGGAAAGGTTGAAGGAGCTGGGTCTCTTTAGCTTGGAGGAGAGGAGACTGAGGGGCGACCTCATTAAAGTTTACAAATATGTTAAGGGGGAGTGTCAGGAGGACAGAGCCAGGCTCTTCTCAGTGATGTCCAGTAACAGGACAAGGGGCAATGGGTGCAAACTGGAACATAGGAGGTTCCACGTAAACATCAGAAAAAACTTCTTTACTGTGAGAGTGACAGAGCACTGGGACAGGCTGCCCAGAGAGGTTGTGGAGTCTCCTTCACTGGAGACATTCAAAACCCGCCTGGACAAGTTCCTGTGTGATGTGCTCTAGGTGACCCTGCCTGGCAGGGGGGTTGGACTAGATGATCCTTTGGGGTCCTCTCCAATCCCTAAGATTCTGTGATTCTGAGTTGGGTAGACCACGTTTGTCCTTACTAGAGAGAAGGACAGGCAGGAGCTTGCACCAGGGAAAGGTTGTCCCATCATGCTGTTCAGTGCTGCATGTCCAAAATTTTTGGCTGCCAAGCATTCAGACGGACAATGTAATTTTCATCCAAGCACACTGCTCCTGGGCAGCAGAATACAGCCAGTCAAGCAGAACAAGGGCTGATTATGGGAAACAACTGGGGTGAGATGGGAATTCCCCATTCTCCAGCTCTTCCCTGGCCTATTTTAGGACTGCTTCTCCATAAAATGGAAGTACAATCTTCTCCAGGCCCCAGCTGTGTAACTGAGGGCTGTTCCATCTCATAAGGATGCAGCAAAACAGCTTTTTGTTGCATTTAAATAATACAGAGGAAAAATTTGTATTGCATAGGATCATAGAATCACAGAACGGTTTGGGTTGGAGGGGACCTTATAGATCACAGGCAGAGACACCTCCCATTAGACCAGGTTGCTCAAAGTCATGTCCAACCTGTCGTTGAACACTTCCAGGGATGGGGCAGCCACAACTTCCCTGGGCAACCTGGGCCAGTGTCTCACCATGCACACAGTGAAGAGGTTGATGAGGGCCACCATTTCAGAGCATGGTATTGTTTTCTACAACATTGATGAAACATCTTCTGGTGATTTCAACAGGAGAAGAAAAAAAGTTGTTAAATCTACATGCCTGGTGGTAGCAATAGTGATAGGTAGCAATAGTGATAGAGGGAACAGCATAAAGCTACACCAGGGGAGGTTTAGGCTGGATATTAGATTTTTTTTTTCTCTGAAAGGGTTGTCAGGCATTGGAACAGGCTGCCCAGAGAAGGGGTTGAGTCACCATCCCTGGATGTGATGCTTGGGGATACTGTTTAAGGGTGAACATAGTAGAGTTGGGTAAAAGGTTGGACTTGATGATCTTTTCCAACCTAAATGATTCTATGATTCTATGAATCCTTTCCAAAGTTGTGCCTTACACACAGTTTCCTTTGTGCACTGACAGTGTCCAGCATAAGAAAGAGAGCAGAGCTATGCTTGTTCTAACATGGAGTCTTACCTTCCAAAACAGGTCTAAAGAGACCAAAGCTGGAGCAGGGGAGAGGGATCTTCTTTCCTACTGCAATAGATTGGTGGTTACAGCATCTACCCAAACAGCAAGAGGGCAATAAGTGATGCCTATCACCTCCTTTGCTTGCAATGACTTGAGTCTTCTTGTCCCACATGAGTGGTCCAACAACATGGTAACAGGATATTCCAACACCAGGAGCTCCCTGTTGCCCACGATGAAGTTACTCCACTTAGTCATGGAAGACAAGAAAGAGTGATGAACATCATTGGCGCAGTGACTGCAGACCACACTTTCCTCCTCCTCACTGTTGTATCATGTGTATCAGGCCTCTGCTCTGCCTCTCCTGCTGGCTGACACTCAGCTTCTCAGCCCTAGCTCCAAAGAAATGTCAATCCAGATGCTGTCAGAGCCAAAGGATGACCTCCCAAACCCCAGCCTGGGAAGATATTGGCTCCCTTCCTGAAATCCACATTGTTCAGGGACCTCTACCAGCAAGTCTGAAGAGCTTTGTGGCCTTTAGCAGGGCAGAAGACAGGGAGACAGCCCAGCTGGGAAAAGGATTTATGTCCAGACAATGAGGATTTTTCATGGTGTGACATTTTATTGTGCACTAATGTGTTGTCATGAGTCCCGTGAGTCACCACGAAGGCTGATCTCCGGCTTCTCAATTCTCAGCTCCTCTTTTGTCTAGTGAGCTTGCTTCCACCGGGGGTTTAGTGCTAATGAAATTAAGATCTTTTTCTTCTGAATGAATTATGGCTCTGGTTCATGCCAGAGCGTGAGCTCTGCAGGAGAAAGGGGCAACAGACACATCTGATGGGGCTGTGAGATGGATCAAAGAATGAGAGCTAACTGCTTTCTTGGTAACAGGCCTTGTAGTTGTTTTTTGGAGTTAGATTCATTCAGGGAGATTGAACATCAACTGCAGTCTACAGCTCAGGAGAGATCTGTGCTAAAGGAGATGTTATCTGTAAGTGAAACACTAAAACGGATATTCATCATGGGAAGCATCAGCTGGATAAGATACAAATAAAAGGCCCATGTTAAGCCTGACTGCTTTGATACAGTGGACTTAAGGATCTCAACCTCACGAAAACACATTTGTGGATGACAGGGGATGAAGCAGCTTGGCCCACTCTGGTCCTGAAGAAGTAAGTCCAGTGTCTAGCTGAATCACTTTTGAATTTGGTGTATAGCTGGGGAAACCAACGTGAGGATGATGATGGGAACAACCCCGCAACAATAGAATGAATGTGATTTTTAAAGCTGAGATGGTGACTACCTTGACTTTACCCTGTCAGAACCACTGGTATCTTTTGTCCAGGTCCTGGATTTCAGGCAGTCTCCTGCCATGAATCACCACTGTCAGTGTTGGAAGCCATCTCCTCAGCTCAAACGAACCTCCTCTCTCGTGTGCAGCTGAATTAAATGGGTAAAATGGTGGCAGTGTTTCTGCTAGTGCTTATGGGGCTTATATGTTTATCCCTGTCTGAGCAGATTTGAAAATCTCAGCCAGCTTCTGTCAAATCTTTGCTGTCTGGGGCAGCATAGTCCTTCATCTCTCTTCTGAAGTGGGTTGTGAACTACAAATGATAGAGGCACTGGTGCATAAATGGAGTATAAGTGGATTGATGGAGGCAAGGTGCATAAATACCTGATGGTAGCTGATGAAGACAGAATCATAGAATGATAGAATGATTAGCCTTGGAAGGGACCTTCAAGATCATCTAGATCCAACCCCCTGCATGGGCAGGGACACCTCCCACTAGACCAGGTTGCTCTAAGCTTCATCCAACCCAGCCTTGAACACTTCCAGGGATAGGGTTTCCACAACTTCCCTGGGCAACCTGAGCCAGTGTCTTACTACGTTCATGATGAGGAAGATGAGGAAGCTAGACTCTTGGTGATGCCCAGTGACAAGCCAAGAGGCAATGGGTGCCATAAAAAACCATGAAATGCGATCTGAACACAGGAAGAGCTTTTGTTGCTGTAAGGGTGGTGAAACACTGGAACGGGTTGCCCAGAGAGGTTGTGGAGTCTCTGTGGAGATACTCAAAACACAACTGGACACAGTCCTGGGAGCTGCTCTGTGTGATTCTGCTTGAACATGGAGGTGTGATCTCAAGAGGTCCTTTCCGACCCAAATGATTCTATGATTCTGTGATTTGTAAGAAAGCAAGACCCAGCTGTGGAAGGTTCAAAACCACAGAATATACACAGGAATTTCCTTCATGTAGACAGACTGCACCTTCCTCAATCAACCTGTGATTCCCTACAAGAATAAGATAACAGTGGAATAACTTGATTATTGCACCATAAAAAATTCACAGGACCAGAGGGACTATCTATGTCATGCTGTGTCCACCTGCAGAACTGTGGGCAACTCATGAATATGTGGATAGTCCAGGAGGATTGACAGATCATTAATTCCACAAGCTGCAAAATGCTTCCACAGAGCTCATGGTAAGGACAAGTAGCAACCTGAAGGAAACTCAAATGTGAGTTTTCCTTCCTCCAGGAAGAGGAAATAGAGAACTGGAGCATCGTCATGGTCATGACAGAAAACCTTGAGTTTTTTAGTAAGGTCAAGTTTGTAGACAGAAGAAACATATTTTGTTAGGACTATCTATCTGGTGGAAAAGAGCAAAGTTCTCAGAGAGGATGACCTTTCTCCAGGTTCAGATTAGAATTGAGGTGATAGACCCTGGGCCACCTTGCAGAAGAAGGTGAAAGGAATTGCAGCAGATGTTGCAGGTTGGACAAGAGGTTTGGAACAAAAAAGGAAACTTTATTCTTTATCCCAGCTCTAGGATTCTGTTTAAGAACTATCATTCTTAGCTGAGTGAAATCTGTGCATCTTCATTAACCAGCAAATCTGTGCAGAATGTGTTTTCCTGAAGATTTGATCTGCAAAGGAGGTCTCTGGGCCCAGCTGGAGGCAGATTACCCATCCACAGGAGTAGCCATGTGGAAGGAGGTTTAGAGACAGAGCAATCAGGCGATTGTTTTGCAGAAAAGCCTGTGCCAAAGCTGTCAGCGTTGGCATTGGTTAATCCTAACAGCTTCACAGTCACCACCCAGGAACTGGTAGCCAGGCAGGGACCGTGACTTTGGATAGGAGGAAGGAAGCTGCTGTAATTTTATATATAGATATTTTATAACAGGTGTGCATTGACCTATATTTCAAAAACAACGACAAAAAAAGGAATCAGATTAACAACTCTATTTTAAACACAAGATCTGTTTGTAACAGACCCCAGGGGGTACTCTACAATTATGCAGAGAAATGGTGCTTGCAATCAGCAGAAAATGACTACAGATGCATGAAGAGTAAGATTTCATACAGCTCCTGAACAATTTAGTGCTAACACACAACAGCGTTTTCTGAAATGGTCCTCTAGAAACAGTCTTCCACCCAAAACTGCAACTCAGGTTTAGCAGGTCATGGAAGTTGTGCTTTCTTTCTCCAGGGCTCCTCTAAGATTGGATGGTACCTTCCTCCAAGCACATGGAGTACTCGGAACTTGGGAAGCTCTAGATGCCATTGCTGAGATGTGACAGTGATGAACAATTGAGGACAATCAAACATTGGAATAGTCTCCCAAGGGAAGTGGCAGATTCCCCCCCATGGGACAGTTTGAAGTCTCAGCTTGACAGGGTGCTGAGCCACCTCATATCAACTAGAGTAGTACCTAGAAAGGTTGGACCAGATGATCCTGGAGGTCCCTTCCAACCTGGCATTCTGTGATTCTATGAACAACCTTCTCAATAAGGGGCCACCCAGTCCAGGCCATTTCCTCGTGAGTTTTGAGTGTGTCTTCATGTGACTGACTTCCAGGTGAGAAGCGTGCACTGACAGAGCAGCTTACTAGGATGGATTAAGAGCTTCTGAAAAATTGTCACGTGTTTTTAATTCACACTGTGACAACTCTGTGCCTGGCATTTCACTCTCTCCTTTGCAATTCACTAAGTTTTCAACTCTGTTGCTACTATAATCCAAGGGAAAAAACAGAATGCTTTTATTCCAGAAGAAGAAGGAAATTCGTAGTTCAGCCATCCCTCTCCTGGGCTTTCATCCAACTCTGTACTTTCCAGGTGTCTTTTCGCTCCACAGGAAAGCCTTGAACATGCTCCCTTGTCACCCTAGCAGGGAAGGTTACACTCTCCATCTGTGGTCTCTGCCAATGACATCTGTTTTGCATTTGAAGGGAGTTGTGGGAGAGAGGGCAACAGGACTCCATGGATACACCTCTCAAGGACAAGAAGTGGAGAAGTCCTGGAGTCCGGCTCAAAACTGTGTCTGACTGGTGTGAGCACTGCCAGCAATGGTGGAGAAGTAGGCATCTTCCTTGCATGAGCATCATGACAACCATTCAGGGACCCAACCCCATCTCCTTGCAGGCAAGTCAAGGGGGACTCTTGTGGTCATTCCTACAACAATTATGTGGAAAACCAATCCTGGCACCATCTCTGTGGTGGTATAACAGTGAAAAAGTGGGAGGAATGTGTAAGATGTGTTCTTGCAATGGATTTCAACCATCCCGTAATGATGACAAAAAGACCAGCAGTTTGTGAGAACCATCTGTCCAGTGACAGAACAAGGGGCAACGGGCACTGTGAGAGACTCCTGAACGGACAGGCACAAACTGGGACACAGGAGATTTAACTCGAATATGAGAAAATCCTTCTTTACTCTGAGGGTACCAGAGCCCTGGGACAAGCTGCCCAGGGAGGTTGTGGAGTCTCCATCCCTGGAGACATTCCAAACCCACCTGGACAAGTTCCTGTGGGATCTGCTCTAGGGCATCCTGCGCTGGCAGGAGGCTTGGGCTAGAGGATCTCCAGAGGTCCCTTTCAATCCTGACCATTCTGTGATTCTGTGATCACTGGAGGCTAGCAAGAGACACCAACCTGTTATAACCTTCCTGAGGTTTCTTTGGGTGGCAACTGCTGGGTTACGTGACTCCCTAATTATAGTTGGGCTAAACAAGACTTTGGTTTGTGCTGGTGTGGCTGTTCTTGCATGAATTCATCCTGTCAGCTTCCCCTCGTCCTCTTCCTTCCCAAGTTGTTCTGAAAAAAGAAAGCACTCAGGAGGGCACTGCAAAACAAAATTAACTGCCCTATGAGGCTATATAAAACCCTCGGGCCATAAGCAAACTGCCTTGGTGTATTCAAGGAGATATATGCATCAAATGTAGCTTGACTGGTCATATGTTACAGATAGACCATGTTTCACCCCTCAGACATGGCCTCAGTTTCACATTGATGAGCCCCCTTTCTTTGGAGCAGCTGTAACTTCTGAACAAGATGATAAAGGAACAAAAAAGAAGCCTGTCAAGGTTCTGTGTGTGTGTGTTGTAAATTGTCCATATATCAAAGATATTGCCCACATTCAGCCTTTAATGCTATCAGTAAAAATATAATGGGGAGGGGGGGGGGAAAGAAGAAGTTGCTCACAAGGAAGGATGAATAATCTGTGTGAAATATTGAGCCTGTAAATCTGACATTTCTTCTTTTGGCTGGAGTGCTGGTTTTTCTCACTATTTCATTTACATAAATCAACGACGAAAAAACCCCGTAATAACAGAAATCACATCCTGTAGCTTCAGGGAGCATGAGGAATCTGAGGAAGGAGTCTGAGGATTACAGACACGCTCCAAAAAGAGCAGCACCAGAGAGACTGATTTTTCAAAACATTCCTTGTTTTCCTTGCTCAGAGAAGTTAGTCCCTGTTTTTGCATCCCAGGAGAGAGGTCATGCCAGGAAGAAGTAATAAAATCAGTGTTTTTAACTTCATGCTAGTTGGTTCATTGATTTGATTTTCCCAAAATTTTGACTTTTAAAATGGTGACAAGCCAGTTCTGGATAGTAAAAAAATAAATAAATAAAAGATGGAAATATTCTGCATGATATTCTGATGTCTATTGAAAAATCTTCCTGGAAAGAAGTCAAAAAGGACAAATGCTATCTTACTCTGGCCTCAGAACAAGAGAGGAGTGACCTGAATAGACAATAAGCAGAACAGGGACCTGGACTGAAGGTTGGGCTTCTCCACCCTAAATATGTCCTAAAGGCTCCTATGTTAACATTCCTGATGGACCTGAGTAGGGCTCAGTCTTGCCTCTCCTTGTGGCTTGTCTCAATGTCAAGGAAGCTGAGACAGGACAGGGAAGGAGGCCAGGGGATCAGAGAGAGCTGTGTGGACCCTGCTGATGGATCCTGCCTTGCTTCTGGCTTGCAGCTCCATGGACAATGCTGGAAAAGGAGAGTGGTTTGGTAGAATGTCACTCCGAATCCAACAGAACTTGGCCTGAGTGACCACACTGGATCACTTGTCTGTGGAGCCAGAAAAAAAGGCTGGAATTGGGTTCTTCTGAGAGCCACAGAAAAAAAACCTTCATGAATTATTATTCTTTTTTTCTGCTTTCCTTTGTTTTCTCTTCCTTTGCCCTGAAGAAGCTGTTGATTATAATTTCAGTGCAGTTTGAGATGCAAGCTTAATGGAGTGGGCCTTTCTATTTTTGTACTCTGTGCATTGTCATGTGAAATAATGTGGATTATACTTTGCTGTTGTTGATGCATAGAATATACTTGATATTTAAATCCAGCAGTGTTTGTAGCAGACTGAGATTCTGTGCTGGGCTCAGAGAGGCCTGAAGTTTGCTTGGGTTTATTATTTATTTTATGGAAAGACTGAGATTCTGTCTTGTGGTTTTACTTTGTTTTACTTTTTTTTTTTTTTAGCCAGGCAAAGTTAAAGAATAAATTGGAATTAAGGGCAAATTCTGTTCTCCTTACTCCTAGCAAGAACCATCTTGATCTTTACTTGATCCTACAGAAAAGGGTTGCTACCAACTGAGTGTTTTATGTTAAAGATCTAAAGGTCCAGAGTTAATTCTTTGTAGTCATGTTTCTCATTGCTCCTTCTGGTGTGATATTTTTAGCCTCAAATTTCTCCTCACCCCACCACGTTCTCTAAATAATTCCACTCCCAATGTGTGTTGTTCTCCATTCTGTTAGACACCTTACACTGGGAAACCATGAGTGTCACCAAGGCCACAGACTAGCTGTGACACTCTCTGAATTCCTATTGTTAGAATCCAGCATGTCTGAAACTGCCTCATCCAGGGAGCCCTGAAATGGACTAAAACCAGGTATAATAATGGACTAAGAAAAGATATGAAAAGGGGAGAGAACAGATAATAATGGACCCCAAACCTATCATCCCAAAACCCCAATTTTAGAGGGTGTGGTCCAAATTAACAGAGTAGTTGAGTTTCATGCAGAGCTTGACCTGCAGAACAGGGCAGGGGGAATATCTCTGCTGGGTTGAATTTGGTTACCAGAGGGTCACTGAACTGTTTCTCCACATTTTTTGTGAGTATCTGGAGTGTAATCAGCACCAAGGATGCTCTGCAGCCACAGGGAGGTGACCCCTTCTTTTTCTGGATAATTGTTGTCCAGTTGAGGTATTTTAGCTAAAAGACACAAGCTGGGTTGGTTCAGGACCCACTGAGACCCCAAACACATTAATGAAAAGGTTAATTTCCCCCAAGATTCCCATTCCATTAGTATGTATAGTGTTTAGGGTTGGATCCTTCAGCTGTCTCCTCTTATGTTGCCCTACCTGGATCCTCAGCTGGTACCAACCTGAATTTCTGATTCAGAAATTGGACACTGTGAAGGGGAAATATTTTAAGTTTCAGAAGCAGCCAGATGGAGTGCAGTTAAGGTCAGCAGTCACAGTGTGCCCTGTAACAGGAGAAGAAGCAAGAAGGAAGAATGAGGTGCAAGTAAGTCAGGTTCTGAATCAACTTAGAAGTTGGCAAATGAGGTGAATTAATATAGGAAAACTGGGAAAAGTTTAGCTGTTTATTGAATATTTTAAAAAGTTGGAAACAGGGTAATAAAATAATGGAACCATAGAATCACAACATGGTTTGGGTTGAAGGGACCTGTTAAGCTCATCTAGTTCAACCTCCCTGCAGTGAGCAGGGACACCTTCAACTAGACCAGGTTGCTCAGAGCCCCATCCAACCTGACCTGGAATGTTTCCAGGGATGGGGCATCTCCCACCTCTCTGGGCAACCTGGGCCAGGGTTTCACCACCCTCAGAGTAAAAAATGTCATCCTAGTATCTTGTCTAAATCCCCCCTCTTCATGAGGTTCACAGGAGCCCCCTTCTCGAGCTTGTCCGGGTCCTTCTGGATGGCATCCCATCCCTCAGGCCTGTCAGCCACACACTCAGCCTGGTGTCATCTGCAGACTCAAGGGTGCACTCAGCCCGAAGACCAGGCTTGGTATTGTAGTAGGGTGCAACCTTGATGGCATCAGCTGCATTGAAGAAGTTTGAGTGCATCCAGACCAGCCTTAACACCTTTATCTTACCTATTCATCAAACCTCAATGTGAGGGGGATGCTGTGGCCTTCCCCAGGACCCAGGTGCAACGTTTCAATACTGGGTGGTTAGGAAGCTTTTCCTGCCATCGCTAGATCTTTTTATTATAATTATTTATCTCAAATTAAGCTGCCTTTCTTCTTGTACTTCTCTCAGTGGACATGACAACAGTTGATCTCTGTCCTCTTTATAACAACCTTTTACGTGTTGGAAGAGAGTTGCCATGCCAACCTTTTCTTCCGTTGCCAAGCAGAGGATGAAGTGATAGTTTTGCTTCCAATGCAGCACCAGGCACAAGAACTCAAGTGGAGCCATCTCCTCCAAAACCAGGAAATTCAGAGACCCTGATCTGTACAATGTCTCTGAACAAACCCTTTCCCAGGTGAGTCTATCTGAAGTTAACCCAGGGCAGAGGCACCTGGTTTCAGTAGCTGAGCTCTTTACTCTTGCATTTCCTGGCACTGGGATGAATAGGACCAAGTTGTTGTGTTTTTTTCTACATGGGAGGTTCAAGCAGGATAGAAAGGTTGGCTCTGAGGAGCCAGAAGAACTCTATCCTTGTACCATCACGTACCAAATCTCTATGCTGGTGGGAGCCTTATGTATGCTTGGGAAGAGCCATGCTTGAATCAGATGAATCAGGAGAAGGGATCAGCTGCAACAGGGACAGGTCCAGAGTATCAGTCCTTGCTCCCAGGTATGAGGAGCCCCTGTTTGCTGCTGGTGACAGAAGCAATGACCTTGCCTTGTAAACAAAGCAAAGCAGAAAGTGGAGGAAGCTCAGAGATGAGGAAGAACCTTTTTGTCCTGTATGGCTTCACAGAATAGTGGAATGGTTTGGGTTGGAAAAGACATTGAAGATCATCTAGTTCCAACCCCCCTGCATTGGCAGTGACACATCCCACTAGTCCAGGTTGCTCCATGCCCCATGCAACCTGCCCTTGAACGCTTCCAGGGAAGAACTTTCCCAAGAGCAGTTCATCCAGGGGAGAAACACGATGTCTAGAAGGTTGTCCAGGTTGGTAAGACCAGTGTTGATAGGTGTCCATCATGCATGCTTAAAGCTGCCTTTCAGTGATGATGCACAAAATTGCCCAGAGGGTTTAGCTGATGTCAGTAATGGGGACATGTGGGTGGTGGACATACTTGTGCAGCACAGATGGGAAATCCTGGGTCCCACCATCCAAGACTGCAACCTGTCTTGTTCTGGGCTCCTTCTTCTCAACCCTGCTACGTATCTGGCCAATCTCAGCTGCCTTCTGCAGTGCATCAGACTGGTCTCACCATCATCTCTGAGAACTGACTCTCATCAAAGCCACAAGGTGACCAAAGGGAACAAAGGGCAATGGGCACAAACTGGAACACAGGAGGTTTAACCTGAATATGAGAAAATCCTTCTTTACTCTGAGGTAACAGAGCCTTGGAACAAGCTGCCCAGGGAGGTTGTGGAGTCTCCATCCCTGAAGACATTCCAAACCCACCTGAATGTGTTCCTGTGGGATCTGCTCTAGCAGGGGGGTTGGACTAGATGATTTCCAGAGGTCCCTTCCAACCTCCACCATTCTGTGATTCTGTGAAATTCAGCCCCAGAGGATGAAGAACTAACATCTGGACATTCACAGAACTGACATTTAAGAAAACTGTATCTCAATGGAGCTGTGGAGGGGAGAAGGGACACAATGCCACTCCAAAACAGTTTTTTTGCCTTCCCCTTACAACCAACATCAGAATCAGCAAAAGGCAATCAGGGTTCATGCCTGGGTACACATGAGCTGAGGATGTTACATGATGTTTGGTCATTAGCTTGCAATGAGACCGTGTGTCAAGGGAAAGGGTTCTGCAGCTCGAAGAGGGGATGATTTACAGACCTGAGAAATAACAAAGCTTGTAAGGAACAAAGCTTGGAAATAAAACTGCATGCTCCACCTGAATTGCTACCTACCCATGTGTGTGCTCAGAGCTCATATTTAGTGCTTCTGGTGGCACATTGACAGACGGCTTAGTGAAAACAAATGTTAATGTTAATTAAGCTGGAAAACTTCCCAGATTTTAGAATGAGAGTGTTTGCTTGGATAATAATTCAGATAGCCTGTGACCTGCTTAGCTGTTTCATTGGGATTTGTGATCTCTCAGAAACAGGGGATCAAACAATTGGAGGAGCTCAGATAGATCTTTTTCCTAGGATGGAAGGGTGCTGCTCCTTGTAGCATCTTTCCCAACACTTTAAGCACCCCAAGTTTCAGTGATACAAGTGATCAGACACCCCTCACCTTCCTCACCTATACTATGCTAACAGTGCTCACAGCAAGGAAACACTTCCTGACATACCTCCTAAATCCTCCTTTACTTAATTTCACTCCAGTGCTTCCAGATGATGATAATTAACCTCCCTTACTGCAGACGACAGCAAATAGCAAGAGCTTGGAGGGATGAGTAAGGTGAGGTTGGGCAGTTTCCTATGCACACAGTCAGATCTCCCTGCTTAATCTAGTTTTAGTTCTCTCGGCTTCGACGGGTCTAGACTGACTTGCACCAGCTAATGATCTGGCCCATTGATTTTAAATTCCCTGCTACATCCTTTTAATTCAACTCACGGTCACCAGTGCCAGCCTGAGACTTATGAATACCAGCAAAGGGCTGTGGGCTAAATAGGTGCTCCAGCTATTATCACGGGGATGGGAATGCTTGTGCACGTATTTATTTAGTGTTGCAAGGGCTGGGGGGGGGGGACGGATGGATGGAAATAATTAGGAAATGAGGGGATGTACACAAATAACCTACAAACCCCTGGTAGCACTTCTATCTTTATCAAAGGCCACGTGATGGTGCAACACAGCCCTATTTTCTGCTCCAGTGAGATGACTTTCATATTGTGGATGCAACACGCGCCGAGTCCCAGCTGGCAGCTCAGCTAACCCTTGGTATTGCAATTAAGCCTCCTTGGCATTCAGTTGGGGTGACGTTCCCCAGAGGCCTCCTTAACATTTTCCAAAGGGACAAAAGCTCAGCAGAGATGCTGCCAGAGCCCAGCACCAGGCGGGCTGCCAAGAGCAGATCAAGAAGCACCGAGGGAAGCACATGCCCAGGCTGCCGTGTCGTGCAAGACAGGATGCTCCCCAGACCTCTCCCTGGAGAGCAAGGAGGCACACAATGTATTTTCTTTCAATTGTCACTTGCTTAGAGATAACCTCCAAACTCTGTCACTTGGGCTCGAAGAGTTTTCTGCTTCTGCATATCCCCTCTATGACCTTCACATGCCCATCCTGGTTGGCGTCATGGCAGACCTTCAACTCTACAGCTAGGCTGGGGGAGATGTTGTGGTCATGCTGACTAAGAATATATGTCCTGGGAAATGTGCCATTTCAGTGCACTTCCAGCAAAGCCATTTAATGTAGTAAAAATACTCACAGGCTCCACCCTAAATCATAGGATTGATGAAGGCCAAGTTGGATGACGTGCACCAGCTTTTGTTCAGCTCTGCAGGAGGTTGATTTCTACAGTGATTCCTTTCAGAACAACCAAAAAAGTAAATGGAAGGGAAAATTGGTATTAAAAGAAAGCCCAAAGCATGAGAGTGATTTGAAATGATAGAATGGTTTGGGTTGGAGGGGACCTTAAAGATCACCTAGTTCCAACCTTCCTGCCATGGGCAGGCACACCTCCCACTAGATCACATTGTTCCAAGCCCCATCCAACCTGCCCTTGAAGACTTCCAGGGACAGGGCAGCCACAGCTTCTCTGAGCAATGAGATGTGGTAGGGCATCTCTCAGTGAGCTGACACAGAGCCCACAAGCAACGGTTGAGGTGTTTTCTTCTTGAGTTTTCAATGGGACACCAAGAGGTCAGAGGGGGTGATTAGGAGAGGGCGTGACTGGGGAGAATCTCTACCTAACCCTGGTAGCCTAAAAAGCCTAAATCAACAAAATCCCAGAAGATTGTACTGGTGATATAGCAACTTCAAGGCAAGGAAACATCACAGAAAATTTCATTTGACCTCTTCGTTGCTATTGAATTCAGCTGGTTAGCAGCATATTGAGAGCTTTAAGTTGGATGTGCCTGCCTCTTTGGGGAAGGAATTCAGTCTTGATTTGAAAGCCTTCAGCAGCAGAGAGATGCAGTGCTTGCCATGGCACTTTGTTCAAGTGGTCCATCACTCTGTTAAAAATTATTTCTATTTGAATATGTCAGGATTCCACTCTCAGTCATAAATATACCTTTCTCCACCAGATTAAAGATTGCTTTGCTAACCGCCATTTTCTCCTTATGAAAGTACTTACACACCTTAATCAAATCCGTCACCTCTCCATCTTCTTTTTTTTTTTTGTGTGTGTGTATAAACTAATCAGATTGGATTGCTGAAAGCCTCAGGGCAAGACACTTTTTCCAACTCTCAAGTCATTTTTCTTGCACTTTATTTTATATATTTTTTTGGTTTTGGACAGTCTTCAGACCTTTCCCCAAACTCCTTTTGAAAACTGACAGCAGACAACCAGCTGCTCTTCACATCTCAGCCTCGCTGGTGTCTCACATAGAAAAGGAAAACATTTCTCCTTTCCTAAGTACAACTCCCTTCTTGTTTTCTCTGGGGTCTCTGGTCATCTCTTTGCTACAGCACAATAGTGGGAATTTCTGGTGAGCTGCTTGATTTCTGAGACCCCTTAACCCTATTCCCTAACATGGATTGCATTCCTTAAATCTCTCTGGGGTAACTTTGCAACTGTCTGTTTAAAATCCTTCCTATCTCTGTCAAGTCTGGTAATATATTTGCTTTGAGTAAAAGCTCATGTTAAGCAGTGCAGGGATTGCTACACTGGTGCAGATTTCTCCTCAGCCAACATTTTAAGTGCATTTTAATGACCCAACGATTTTTAAACAAAATACATTCCTAGTAGTTTCTTAATATCTTCCTTGGTAATTACTGCTAATCATATTCATGAAGTTCACATCACTCTTCGATAGTATTTTAAAAAATGGGAGAGGAAGGTGAGAACATCTTGAGGGATGGAGATGTTATTACTTTCTTCTCAGCCAGCAATGAGCATTGCTGAGATCCCTCATGTTTTTTAACATGCCCTACAGTTCTCTAAGCTTGGTATTTTCCCTCATGTCTTTACTTTTCCTAACCAACCCTCTGAATTTCATAGCTTCTCATTTTGTTAATTACTATATTCCTAATTCTGGTTTTCTCTATTGTTCTTTCCTTTATAATTGTTGCCTTCATTTCACCACTGGGCCAAAATGGGATTTTAGGCCATGCTGTCCTTTTTCTTGGTCTGCAAATAGTGGGTTTACATGGAAGTGTGACTTGTGTCAATGCTCCATTGTGCTGGAAATGGAATGAAGGCAGAATGACAAATCAGTCCTTGCCACTGTGTTGGTGCTAATTATAAAGCAAGAGAGGAGAGTGGATCCAGGCAGATGGGGCTGCACAAGGAAACACTCAAGCAAATATTCCCAGTTGTACCTAGCAGAAAAAAATCTCTCAACTAGCCAGATTTGCCCATTATCATGTCTCTGTGCTCATTTACTCATGGAGGGACACCTGTGATGCCACCACCTCCCTCCACCCATCATATTTCTCTTAAGAATAACTCACAGTTGAAAGAAGAGGGTTAGTTTAATTCCCAAAGAAGATTTTTGTGGGGGGTCTGAATAGGAATGAACATATTCCAAGAGGTTCCCCTGTGCACTGCTGTAATAAAAAAACCTTCCAAGGATGGGACAAATCCAAGAGAAAAATTATTTGGAACAATTTTGCTGTCACATTGCCACTGCTAAGCAAGGTTGAACCAGGCACCACTGGGACAGGAGAAAAAAAATCTCAGAAAGGGGACAAAAATGGAATAATTAAATGTTTCCAGCTAGTGGCACTATGGCCAATACAAATGATCCAGAACTGATCCAGGAAATTTTATTGAAAGTTGTATCTAATTAAAAGCTTATGGCTAAAAGTATATCGTGGTTTTTGAATAGCATGTAGGAAGAATGGGACCAGAGCTCTGTCTAGCCAATTATTTTGCCTTCAAGAAAAGGAAAGAGGCAAGACACATCTTTATTTTGCTTTATAGGAACCAAACCCACATGAGAAATATATCAGGAAGGGGAATGAGCACAGATTTTGCTGTATAGCTGCTACTTCAGAGCCTTTCTCCATGCTTTTAGCGAAGTCTGTGCACAAAGCCGTTCTGGGGTCTCCAGTAGCTTTCTGGGTCCAAGCTGAAGTGACTGCTGGTACCTAGACCACCCTGGAATGTGCTTTTTGTAGATATAATATCCCCCTTCTGTGCACAGCTGAGCTGCTTGAGCTCCAAAACACATGTATTATAGAACAGGCATGTCAGGAAGGAAGTTTAAATCATAGAATCATAGAATTGTTCAGGTTGGAAAAAACGTTTAAGATCACCAAGTCCAACTTTATCCTCACCCTATCACCCTGTTTCTGATGACCCACTGCTAAACCATGTCCCCAAGCACCACATCCAGATGACTTTAAACACATTCAGGGATGCTGACTCAACCACCTCCCTGGGGAGCCTGTTCCAGTGCCCAACAACCCTTTCTTTAGAGAAGTTTTTTCTGATATCCAACCTAAATCTCCCCTGATGCAACTGGAGCCCATTTCCTCTTGTCCTGTCATCAGTCACCAGTGAGAAGAGACCAACCCCACTCTCACTACAACCTCCTTTCAGGTATTTGTAAAGAGTGAGAAGGTCTCTCCTCAGCCTCCTCTTCCTCAGACTAACCAGCTCCAGCTCCCTCAGTCGTTCCTCATAGGGGATGTTTTCCAAACCCCTCACTAGCTTTGTTGCCCTTCTTTGGACCTGCTCCATCACCTCAATGTCCTTTCTGTATGGAGGTGCCCCAAACTGAACACAATACTCGAGGTGGGGCCTCACCAGTGCCCAGTACAGAGGCAGGATCACTTCCCTAGTCCTTCTGGACACACCATTTCTGATCCAAGCCAGGATGCCAATGGCCTCCTTGGCCACCTGGGCACATTGGTGGCTGCTATTCATCCAACTGTCAATCCATACCCCAAGGTCCTTTTCTGCCAGTCACAGTTCTCTTCTTTTTTTTTTCCTTTTTGCTTTTGTTTTTACACCTTTTACCCTCAAATGGGAATTTTGAACTTCATGTGGGTGGGGAAAAAAAATCAGATGTTTGTGTTTTCTGCTTGCTTTTCTTTTTGGAAAGCTTTGCTGAGGAGGAGGTCTCTGTGCACAGAGCTTGGCAGCTTCCCTCTGGCCATAGCTTGTGTTTGGTTGGTGTTGCCAGAATTTAGTTCTGATTTTGAGGTTCAAATGAACTTCAACTCCCACTAGTAATCTGATCAAAAGGCTTGAGGTTTCATGTTGCTTTGGGAGGAAGGTGCAGAAAACCAAGAGATACTCCTGACTTTAGCATAGGACTCCCAGGGTTGCTTCAGGACCAAGACTCATGCCATTGAGCTGAGGTTCACAGAGCTTCCTACCCCCTCAGCCATCACAGGCAATTCCAGGGATTTCTGCAAGATGGAAAAATAGAGCTTGCAACCCAGGAAGCCAACCATGTCCTGGGCTGCATCAAAAGAGGTGTGACAAGAAGGGCAAGGCAGGGGGATTCTCCCCCTCTGTTCTTGTGAGACCCTTCCTGCAGTGCTGTGTCCAGCTCTGGGGGCCCCCAAATAAGGAGGACATGGAGCTGTTGGAGTGAGTCCAGAGAGGCCACAGCGATAGTGTGAGGCCTGGAGCAGCTCTGCTCTGGAGGCAGGCTCAGAGAGTTGGGGGTGTTCAGCCTGGAGAAGAGAAGGCTCTGGGGAGACCTTAGAGCACCTTCCAGTGCCTGAAAGGCACAGGAAAGCTGGGGAGGGGCTTTGGACAAGGGTTTAAAATGAGAGGACCAGGGGGAATGGATTAAAACTGGAAGAGGGGAGATTTAGGTTAGATGTTAGGAGGAAATTCTTTGCTGTGAGGGTGGTGAGACACTGGCCCAGGTTGCCCAGAGAAGCTGTGGCTGCCCCATCCCTGGCAGTGTTCAAGGGCAGGTTGGATGGGGCTTGGAGCAACCTGGTCTAGTGGGAGGTGTCCCTGCCCATGGCAAGGGGGTTGGATCTAGATGATCTTGAAGGTTCTGTCCAACACAAACCAGTCTGTGATTCTATGATTGATTGATAAATTGATCCGTGAGTGACAGACAACCTGTATTACCCTGGGTGTGGGGCAGAGACAGGAACCTTGACTCACTTGCCTAAACATCAGTTGCAGTGAAATCAGGGTTCCTTTGTGAACATTTTCCTTTGACCACTTCTGTCTCAGGACATATTCCACAAAGAGGCGTTGTGCAAATAAACATGAACATTGTACACCCAGGGTGACTGTCAAACAGCCAGATTAAGAACAAGGAAAATGGGCCCACGGTGTTCAGTCATAAAACCACTGGAAAAGATGCTCAACAATGAAGTGGAATTAAATGAAATTCTAGCCACTCAGAATACATTATCCCTGCAGCATGTCCATGAAATCACTCTCTGAATTGCAGAGTAATTTGCTCTTAGCCTACGAAGCCTTTCTGGTTTTTTTCCCCCCGCCTTTTTTCCCCCCTTCCCTTTTTTTTTTTTTTTTTCCGATAGCAATCATTTGGGAACTCGTTTCTCACTCATTTGGCTCCCAAAGGAAATATTCTACAAGGGAACAATAGTGATGTGTCATCATGACGTTCCGGGTCACTCATTCAGCAGCAGTAATGTCTCTGATTCCCAATTGCTTTGCCTGTGTGCACTAAGCTGCTTCTGGAAGAGCTTTCATGTCCTTTAACTCTTTGCTGGGTTACTGGCTCATTGCTCCAGCAGCCACAAATCTGCCTTTGCAGAGGAGCAAGCTGGGTAGACTGACCTGGCAAGGGTCCACATGAAGCACTTTCTGTAACATAATCAGCATCTCTGATGCAGATAGAGGGAGGATAACACCGTACAGCTTGACCCAAAAGAGTGATGGACAAATTCATTGCCATGAAGAGCTCCTCTGCTGTAGACCCTAGGCATGATGAGCTTCATTACGAGCTGGACAAATTATATTTGACCATTTTCATGTCTCTGTCATCATTTATGCATGGAGGGACAACAAGCTCCAGTACCTGTGATGCCACCATTTCCTGTGTATATATCACAGGCTGAGTGGAGACCTCACCACCATGTTCCAGAACTTGAAGGGTGGCTACAAGGTAGATCGAGACTCCCTTTTTACAAGGATTCACATGGAAAAGATGAGGGGTAATGGGTACAAGTTAATTCTGGGGACATTCTGATTGGACACCAGAGGAAGATCTTTCAAAATCAGTCATTAGAATAATCTCCCTAAGGAACTGATGGTGTCACAGTTTGACTCAGGATCAGCAATTAAACCAGAGACAACAATGATCTCAATCCCTTCCTCTTCCTACCCAGGTAGGGAAGGAGAGACAGAATTAGGAGAGAGACTTTGCTGGATTGAAAACTAAACTAGACAGCTTTAATGATATGTGCAATTATATACAAGTATGTTCAGAAATGTTCAAAAGCCTCTTGCCTCCCCCCACCCCCAGCAACTCCCTGGCACTCTCCTGAGCTGTGAGCAGTCCTGAAATGTCTCAGCCCACAGGCAGGAGATAAGGAGAGCAGAGAGGGGCTGAGGGTAGAGTTATGAGGTCAGTGATGGACAAGCCTGGGGTTGACAGTGATGGATGGATGGAGTCCTTCCTGGATGCTGGATATGGATGGAAGAGCAGGGAAGAAGAAGCAGGGAGGAAGTTGTCTTCTGTGATCTCTGACCTTCCTCAGAGTTTACGTAGATATAGGGAATGGAATCCCTTTGGTCAGTTCTGCTGTCTGTCTAGTCCAGCTCTCCCCCCACAGGGTGGTCATAGATATGACTCTCCTGCCCCGGTAGCCTCTGTAGCAGCAGAGCTAAGAAGCGACCTTGGAGTCTCAGCAGAAACACAAACATCCCAGTGTTATCAGTTCACTGGCTGGAACACTTGTTGCTCGTTAAAGGAGAGCTTACTGAAGGAAAAAAAGATCAGTAAAAGGAAAATTAGCTTCATCCTGGCTCAAACCAGGACAGATGGATTCCTCAACAATGGACACTTTTAAGATTCAGCTGGACTGGGCCATCTTGTCTAGGCTGTGTTTTTCCCTGTTGGACCAGGTGATCCTTGAGGACCCTTCCAAGCTTGTACTGTATGATTCTATGGTTCTATATTGTTACTTTCATTTCATTTCATAGAGTCACAGACTGGTTTGTGTTGGACAGAACTTTCAAGATCATCTAGTTCCAACCCCCTTGCCATGGGCAGGGACACCTCCCACTAGACCAGGTTGCTCCAAGCCCCATCCAACCTGCCCTTGAACACTTCCAAGGATGGGGCAGCCACAGCTTCTCTGGGCAACCTGGGCCAGTGTCTCACCACCCTCACAGCAAAGAATTTCCTCCTAATGTCTGACCTAAATCTCCCCTCTTCCAGTTTGAAACTGCTACCCCTCATCCTATCACTCCCTGCTCTTTTAAAACATCCCTCCCCAGCTTTTTTTTCTGTGGCCTTTTCTAAGAAGTCCCTCTCCAGCTGGACTTATTGAGCCTCACAGTATGATCTAAAAAACCCTATTAGACAGCAGAGAATCTACTGAAGCTTCAAGGTTCCTCCCTTTTCAGAACTACTTCTAACCTAATTAAGAGCCCTGAGACACAGGCTCGTCCCTGCCTCACATTTCCTGTTGCCGTTTCTACCGCTGGAGAAGAGGTTTGGAGAGCTGTTGGATCTGAAGAGCAGAGCTGCTGCATTCACTGTGCTGCCATGTGGATGATGACACAGAGGAACCTCGAACCCTGTGGGGTTTGTTTGGGGGCTTTTTAAATAAAAAAAAAATAATACAAAAATCTCTTCATTTTACAGATGCTCAACAGCTCTTCAGAAATAATACAGGTGTGCATAGAAATAAACAAGCTTTGTTTGCTATGTCATAAAGTCAGAAAAAAAAATAAAAATTGTCTTTTCCTTCCTTCCTTCCTTCCTTCCTTCCTTCCTTCCTTCCTTCCTTCCTTCCTTCCTTCCTTCCTTCCTTCCTTCCTTCCTTCCTTCCTTCCTTCCTTCCTTCCTTCCTTCCTTCCTTCCTTCCTTCCTTCCTTCCTTCCTTCCTTCCTTCCTTCCTTCCTTCCTTCCTTCCTTCCTTCCTTCCTTCCTTCCTTCCTTCCTTCCTTCCTTCCTTCCTTCCTTCCTTCCTTCCTTCCTTCCTTCCTTCCTTCCTTCCTTCCTTCCTTCCTTCCTTCCTTCCTTCCTTCCTTCCTTCCTTCCTTCCTTCCTTCCTTCCTTCCTTCCTTCCTTCCTTCCTTCCTTCCTTCCTTCCTTCCTTCCTTCCTTCCTTCCTTCCTTCCTTCCTTCCCTCCTTCCCTCCTTCCCTCCTTCCCTCCTTCCCTCCTTCCCTCCTTCCCTCCTTCCCTCCTTCCCTCCTTCCTTCCCTCCTTCCTTCCCTCCTTCCTTCCCTCCTTCCTTCCCTCCTTCCTTCCCTCCTTCCTTCCCTCCTTCCCTCCTTCCTTCCCTCCTTCCCTCCTTCCCTCCTTCCCTCCTTCCCTCTCTTTCTCTCCCTCTCCCTCTCCCTCTCCCTCTCCCTCTCCCTCTCCCTCTCCCTCTCCCTCTTTCTCTCGATCTCTCTTTTTCTCTTGCTCTTTCTCTCTTTCTTTACTTCAGAAATGGCTTTTCACCACATCAAAAGAAGTTCATGGCATTCAGCAATGGTGACAGCACAACCAGATTTGGTAAAAAATGCGATAAATAAAACAGTAAAGCCTATTACTTGGAAAAAAAAAAAAAAAGAGTTGAAAGTTATTTTTTACACGTATTATTCCTAAATTCCTCTTGCTAACTGAGTCTTCAGTCCTGCAAAGACTCACAAATATTTGTGCTTAACTCTCATCATCATGAGTACTTTCATGGACTGCAGTCTTTCTCATGCTGAGATGTCCTTATCTGAATCTGGACACAAAAAATTATGTTAAAAAAAAAAAATTGCCTGGATGTTCTTCATCCTCAATATCACAAGGTTTTAATCTACTTGGTGTCCTTGCGTCTCCCTTCAATGACGTTTATGCTACTGTATCTCTCCACACATCCAGGCTGTCAATCCCAACTAAATTTGCTGGTGTTTGCTTATAAAAAAACCCACACAGACAACAAAAATTGATCCACTGAAAGTCAATGGAAAATGTGTTCATCACAAGAAAATCCAGAAACAGGTTTTTTTACTTATTCTTGCATATCTGCCACAGTGGGGTTCAGGTGACCACTCAAGTCAACAACATGATGGTTCTATGCATAAGTCTGGTGTAACTCATTAGTGAAATAAAGCTGGGGGTGGGATTCAGCCTGGGAAAGGGACAACTGGGAAAGGGTAATAAAGTCTGGGAGTCAACGTATGAGTGCCACAGAAATTATGGAGAGGATTAATTCCATCCTGCCTTTGAGCAGGATGATTTGAGCCTTTGAGACAGGCTCAGAAAAATGGTGAAGAGAAAAGGAGATTTTTCTTTTCACAATGGGAAGAGGACCAGAGGAACTCCTTACTGCAAGTTGTTGTGGGTAATAAATATTGACACTTGTCTGAGGGGAGAGTGGAGAAGAAATAAGAAATCTGCTGAAGTGTCATAGAAACTAAACATAGTCCTGAAGTTCTTTTAACACCGCTGAAACAGCCCACAATGTTTCCTCAGGCTGTCTTTACCAGTGGTATCATGGTCTAGCACTGGGATAATCAGACAGGTTCACACACCATCAGAAACTCCAGATCATTCTGGGTCATGGTCTTCAAGGCTTTTCAGTGAAAGCTGAGCTTTCTTTATTTCAGAGAAAATAAATGATAATTTGGTGGTTATTTCATTTCCATGGAGTTCTGACTAGATTGTTTGTTCAAAGTTCACTTGCACTTCAGGATTCACTTGGCAGCAAAATCCCAGAACTGGCAGAAACGTTGATGATAAAATGTTTCATAAAAAGGAAAAGTCTCTTCAAGCAAAACGTGTTGTTTTCTGGGAAAATATTTCTGATATATTCTTTTCCAGAAGCAAATAAACAAACCATCCAACCAGAAATCCCTTTCTTATTCAAGCTTACACTATCTTAGATATCAGGAAGAAATTCTTCACTGTGAGGGTAGGAAGGCACTGGAATAGGTTGCCCGTAGAGTTTGTTGATGGCCCCTCCCTGGAGGTGTTCAAGGCCAGGTTGGATGAGGCTTGTGCAGCCTGGTCTGGTGGGAGGTGTCCCTGCTCATAGCAGGGAGGTTGGAACCTGATGATCTTGGAGGTCTCTTCCAGCCTTAACCATTCTATGATTCTATGATTTCTTCCACTTTATGTCATGATTATGCATTAAAAATGGTAACAGCAGTATGGGTGGCTGGGAGGCAGAGTGAAAAGAAAGAAAAAAAAAAATCTTTACACATACTCATGAGGATGAGTGTGAGAAAACCCATTAGTGAGTTGTGTGGGGAAAGGGACATTTATTTCATTCATATATTCTCTCTGACCCAACTAAATGATGGGATGAATGTCTAAAGCTGCCAACATCCAGCTTGTTCTATTCCCAAGAATGCAAAGGAAGGATCTGGGGATTTTTGGCACCACAAACGCCTTTCCTGTCTTCTCCTTGACCACCTCCCCACAATGCTGTCAGCGATGCAGAGCCTTACCTCCCCAGGCGTGCTGGCAGAAGCGAGCTTTGGGTTGTGCTGCAGTCAGCTTGACTCCTCCTGCCCTCACTCTGCAAACTCCTGTTCTTCTTGCAGTGGAGATTTAATGAAGACATAATAGTGGTAGGTCATTATGACGTTTTAGTGAGTGGTTTATAGGGCACCATGACTCACTGATTCAGAGAAGAAAGGACTTTTGCAGCTCACTACAGAATTGCCTGTTTCAATCAATCCTGCTGGTGGCTTCTCTAGGAATTTTATGAAGTGGGAATTCTAGATGTGTGTGTGAGTGCATATAAATATATATGTCAATATAGGGGGTACCTTATTTCTTTTTGTTTCTGGAAGAACCAGTTAAAAGCTAAAAGAAAATACTGTAATGAAAAACAGACTATCAGGTCTGGAGAAGAGAGTAGCTGTCATGAATAACCCTGCCAGGAACGTGTCCAAGCTCAGCTGCTCAGAGAGTTAACAGGGTCGTTGTCTTTGTTTTGCTTTTTTTTGTGAGTTGGATGCAGTCACCATCTCTTGTGGCTCTAAAACTTTTGGGCCAGTGATTCCTCAGCCTTGTGAGGGATCAGGTCATGGGTGAATGGGTCATAAATCAACCTTCTGCTGCTGGTGCACAGGGGCAAATTTTCTCTGTGCTGTTTTCAGTTCAGCTGCTGCACTGGGAGGTCTGAGGTCTCCAAGGATTCAGAGAGCTGGTATAGGGAGCCTAAATACCCCAGGGTAGATACATGTGCACAGTCCATGTGTCTCAGTAGAAAAAAAAAACCACAACAACCCTTCAGTTTATCTCATCCTGAAGGGAAAATAGAGACCCTGAAGACAGTATTATTAAATCTATCTCCAGGTTGGACTTGGAGCGGATCTTTATTTAAGATGCTTGGAGGGAACTGAGGCACTGAGGAAGGAGAGAGAAAAGGACAAGGAACCTTACAGATGGCAGTTTTGGTAAAGGTTTTGTTTTGAGTGGAGACAGAAACAAGCTTGTGGGCAGTATAAAAGAAGCATCTGCTCCCCTCTGGAGAGCTGTGTTGGCCCTCACACCATGGGATTGCACAAGGAAACCTGGAATCTGGACTTGATGATCTCAGAGGTCTTTTCCAGCCTCAATAATTCTGTGATCCTGTAACATGCACTTCTCATTTTGAGGACGGCAGAGATGTTTTGTTTCCGTTGTCAGTTTGGAGAAGGCAGGGAGAACATGAAGGCTGGGACCTGAGCCAGAGGGATTTATTGTTGGCTACTTTGAGAAGGGCAGGAGGCTTCTTGGCTCATCCAAAGGGTTGATTTAAACTATTGCATCAAAGGAAAAAGATAAGCAAGCAAGCATAGTTAATTCACATGGAGAAGACAAGGAGTAATGGGTGCAAGTTACTCCTGGGGAGATCCAAATTGGACTCCAGAAGAAAATTCCACTTAAACATTGGAATAATCTCCCAAGGGAAGTAGTGAATTCCCCCACATTGGAGAGTTTTAAGTCTCAGCTTGACAGGGTGTTGAGCCACCTCATATCAACTATAATAGTACCTAAAAAGGCTGGACCAGATGATCCTTGAGGTCCCTTCCAACCTGGCAGTCTGTGATTCTGTGATTCTAAAGGGGGAAACTGAGGCAGAAGCTGGAACCAGAGTCTATCTAAGGCAGATGCATAACTTCATAAAGTTTGTAGAAACTTAAGGTCTTTGAATCAGAAAAATTGTCTGAAATTTGTTGATGGGTTCAAAAGTTATGAAGGAGGACTAAGACAAGCAGATATTTCAGCTACATAAAGGGCTCATTTCCTTAGGAAACCAGCCTAAAAAAATAATCACATCCTTCACAGAAAATTTATGTAGACAGTTCCATCAGATATGAGTCTGAACTGTGCACACATCCAGGCTTCTCGCTGGAAAGGAATCCTCCCACCCATATTGTCTCACCCCGACATCCTGGCAGGAAGCTTTTATCCCATTCAAGATGTGTGTTGTCCCAGAGCCAAGATGAGACCTCACACCTCACAGGATCTCAGTCCACAGCTCCTGTTCTTCAAACGTAGCTGCCAAAAACAACAAGCCCTGTCAGTGACTCTCTGGGTTAACTCAGAAAATCTGGTAGCACAAGGTTCAGGACTTTGGGCAACCTCAAGAGCAGTGGCAAGGGTCTTTGACATTGGACTCCCATTCCTCTGTCTTACCTTGATACATACAAAAGCTCCAACATAGCTGGTTCATGTTCTCCAGGAAATAAAAGACCCTGCATCCAAGCAAACCCCTGACTGCTGCCAGAAATCTTGTACAGACCATTCTGCCTGGTTCTTCTTTACTGCATTATAGACCAAGTACCTTTGCAGCAGCTCAGACTGGGGTCCACCTGGTTGGAAGTAGCTCTGTGGAAAGGGACCTGGGGGTTCTGGTGGACATCAAGCTCAACATAAGTGAATGATGTGCTGCTGCAGCAAAGAAAGCCAACGGGATGCGGGCTTGCACCAGCAGGGGCATCTCCAGGAAAGATAAAGAAGTCATTATCCCACTCAGTGCTTGTCATGCCACACTTGGAATATTGTGTTCAGTTCTGGTCCTAGCTATGCAAAAGAATGTGGACAGGCTGGAGAGGGTGCAGAGAAGGACCATGAAGATGATCCATGGAATAGGAATCCTGTTGTACAAGGAAAGGTTGAGAAAGTTGGGTTTGTTCAGCCTGGAGAAAGGAAGACTCAGAGGAGACCTTATTGCCATGCTCCAGTATTTGAAGGGCAGCTGCAAAGAAGATGGAGATTCCCTTTTTATAAGGAGTCACGTGGAAAAAATTAAGTGTAATGGGTGCAAGTTACTCCTGGGGAGATTCCGACTGGACACCAGCAGAAAATTTTCACCGTGAGAACAGTCAGACATTGTAATAAACTCCCCAAGGAAGTGGTGGGTTCCCCAAGATTGGATATTTTTAAGACTCAGCTCGACAAAGTGCTGGGCCATCTCATCTAAACTGTGTTCCTACTTAGAAGGGTTGGACCAGATGATCCTTTAGGTCCCTTCCAACCTGCCATTCTATGATTCTATGATTGATTCCTTCTGAGGATCTCAGTGTCATTAAGAACACAATCACTGGGGAAGTATCCCTTGGAGGCATAGATGCTGGTGGGTTTGTAGATCCAGAAGTCTGCAGGGCAAGGGGGAGCATTTAGATCATGTAACCTTGAGAGATGAGGCTTTCAGGGGAGCTCTCAACCTCACTTGCTCTGTGCAGAACCAGCTCAGGCATAGAATCATAGAAGCATAGAATGGTGAAGGTTGGAAGGGGCCTTCAAGATCATCAGGTTCCAACCTTCCTGTTATGAGCAGGGACACCTCCCACTAAACCAGGCTGCACAACATCTCATCTAACCTGGCCTTGAACACCTCCAGGAAGGAGGAATCCACAACCTCCCTGGGCTACCTATCCCAGCGCCTTCCTACCCTCACGGAACATGCACCTTCTTATCCTCTGGGTCATGCTGCAGGGACACTGTGGGGTTGGGGATGGAGATCCTCCTACAAGTGGGGAGGGCAAGAATGTGCTGACCCTGCTGAAATAAAGAGCAGAAGACAATGTTTATGGGTGATATTCAGCTACTGGAGCGCCGATACTTGTTTTCTCCTCTGTCACATAAAGCTCACACTGCATTTCCCCTGATATTTTCTATTTTAGTGTAACAGAAGAAGCAGGGATTTCATCACTTCCCTCCCACAGAGGCCAACTACTCAGCATAGGTGGAAATTACGTCTTAATTTCCCTTTTACTGAGCAGGTTGATACCTGCTGTATCAAAAGGATGGCATTTCTCTAAGAGCAGGCTGCAAAACTCAAATGAAACGATAAGCACAATGAGTGGACAATCATAATTCTTTCTCTGATGATATTTGGAAATGAGAAATTATAACATCCTATTTCAGTGGAACAGGGGGTTGGGACTTATTGAAAAATGGAAAGAAAAAAAAAAAGTTCCCCTTTCCAGGAAGAGCACTTAACAATATGCAAGCAAAGTGGATAAAAGCAGCTCGGTAACAACCCCAATTGCACAGAAATTGTCTCCTGCATTCCTGCACATCTTTGCCTTTTTGACATTTAACTTTAATTTATAGCAATTTAGCTTGCTCTTAGAGGCTGCTCTGTACGTTTGGGAAAGCAAAGTGATCTGTTAAATGTTTGTCTGAAATTCAAATCAGGCACAAAGCAGCTTTGTCTTTTCCTTAAAAAAGAGAAAAGAGAGCTGCCCCCACCCTGTCTGAATATACTTATTTTGGCATAGAGAGGCAAATTATGCTCCTATTATAAATTCATTAATAGATAAGAGGGCAGATACAAATAAGTTTGGCCCATTGGTCAGGAGTTACATCACTAGATGCCCATAGTTAGATCCCTAAATACACACTCAGGTGGGCAGTCAAGGTCCCAAATCAAGGGGAAAACAAAACACTTGGGCATATAGGACAACTCATGTCCTGACCCCATAGCACGTGCCAGGCCCTGTGTTCATTTAGAGCTGGTGCCTCACCACAGCTCACGTTGCAAATTGGGTCCAAAGATGAGTGATTCTAAGCTCTTGCTACTTCTTGAGATTTTTGGGAGCTGCCAAGGACTCGTCTGAGGAGACCAGTCATGCCCATGATCATTGAGCATTGACTTTTTGCAGGGGCGTGTAGTGATAGGATGAGGGGAAATGGATTTAAACTGGAAGATGGGAGATTTAGGTCAGGCATTAGGAAGAAATTCTTTGCTGTGAGGGTGGTGAGACACTGGCCCAGGTTGCCCAGAGAAGCTGTGGCTGCCCCATCCCTGGAAGTGTTCAAGGGCAGGTTGGATGGGGCTTGGGGGGTGGAACTGGATGATCTTCAAGGTCCCTTCCAACCCCTAAACTATTCTGTGAAGCTGTGATTTTATAACTCTGCTGAGATCCCACTGCTCCAAAGGAGTAACTTCTCTTTATGTGTCTTCCCCCTCTCCATGTGCCTGGAATAACACAAGGACCATGCTGAACATGCTTGGCTTCCTTGCACACCCCGGTAACATCTGAGGGGACTACTCAGGGATGCAAAGCTTTCAGGGGTGGTGTTGGAGGACTGTGCAGGTTGGAAGGAACCAACCTACCTTGGATATTTGCTGGGGGCAACCCTGAACTGAACTTTACCCAGGCACTTCCCCAAAGGTCCATATCCTGAGCTGGCCAAAACTAAACATGGGACAGCAACAGTGACCAGGACCAAGAATTTGTTTCATAACATCATTTTATTTAGCAATGTAAATGTAACATCTACAAGCCAGTTAAGTTCACTGATCCTGACTAAATGAGATCAAAAAGGGTTAATTTTCTGCTAGGCTGAGAAGCCAAATTGGATCACAGAAAACTCCATGAGCACCACAGCCAGAGCATAAGGCTCACTGGCCATGACAAAGTGCAGGGAGAAGAAATAAGACAACACTTTTTTGGCAGCACTGAGCCATTCAGATGGCAGGATTGCTCCTGGAGTCACAGTTTTCTCCAGGTGTCTGGTATTCAAAATTGTTGGCTACTGAGATTTTCCTGTGCTGCCCACGCACATTAATTTAGTGTCTGAAAAATACAATTTCCTTGTGTTCATTTTATCAAAACTAAAGCAGTGATAAATGTCTGGGAAATAATTAATTCTGCCTTTCTTTTTTGCCTCTTTCTGCTCGTGAATTCTCTGCCAGTGACCTGTGATTTTCCCAGGGTTGCCGATTATTGAGAATTATTCACTGATGACCTTGTGAATACTCTTGGCCTTTCTGTAACTTGTAGGAAGTCTGTGAGAAGAATAATGTTTAAAACCAGGGACAGCTCTGAGGTTCAGGAATTGTTCTGGCCTCCAGGAGAGTTACATGGGAGAGCGCATCTCCAGCTGACCCTAGTCACTTCACTTAGTGCCTTTGAGCAACCAACTCCCATATCTGAGCTGAACCTTCTCTTACATGGCAAGGATTTCTTTGATGATGATGGTGAAATTATTCATGTCTGCAAGGTGTTGCTGTGTTAATGTCAGTGCAGGGCCAAGGTGGAAATATCCTGAGTCATTAATTCAGAGAAGTGATGTAATAAGGGTTGTGTTTCTGGTCAGTTGAGAAACTTCAAATCAGGTTTCTGGGGCAATTAAAAAAATTCGAATGCAAGGTCCTAGAAATTGTGTGTTAACTGAATATGAGCTATTGCTCTCAGCGTGGGAGCAAGTGTCTGAAATCCAATAGTCCTTTCCATACAGGGCCTCTTTTAGCCTCATAAATGAATTCAAAACTCTATCCCCGTGACCATTCTTGGATGCTGGCTGGGGGCAGCCAATTTCTGGACCTGTTGCCTCAACAACCTCAGTGGCAGGACTATTTGCAGAAAAAGCACACTCGAAAAAAGAGCCACAGACACACTCAAAGAGGCTTGTTCAAAATTTCCAGCAAATGCTGATGGAAAAGCCCTTCTCAGCTCTTACTGTAGAGCTTGTTAGAAACGGTGCAAAAATCCATCCTCAGGAGATCAAGCACCCCTGTGACTGCCTTCTTTTGCAGTAATCTGACAACGGGATGAAAACCTTTCTTGCAGTCCCATTTTTCCATTGCTGGCCTCTTGCCCTTTGCTTTCAACTGGACACCACCTGCAAAACCTCTAAACAAAGCCCCTGCTGCCGTGGGATGGGGGCAGAGCTCAGGAAGGCTGAGAGCTTCAGGGCTGATATTTACAGGAGGAAAAAAGCTCGCGGTAGATTTGAACACTGACATCCTTGCTCACATTGCTTCTTGGATCTCCTGACAGCTGGTCACACTGGGACCATGCCCATCACTGTGTGCAAGTCCTGGCTTTCCAGAGGCTGAAAGGAACTGGATTATGTGGGTCTTGGCCAGGAGGTTCATCATTAACACATGGCTTCACATCATGCATGTATCACCATGTTTGCTTATTGCCATGGTATCTGTTTTGTTGCCTCCAAGGGAATAATGGGGATATTAAGGCCATCAGAGAGTATCCTCTTCTGCATAATATTCCTCTTTCCTAGTAATTCCTGCTGGGACAATTACTCTTCTGGAGTACAGTTATGACAACATTGAGCCCATAAAGTTGGAGTTGAACTGCAGTGTATCTTTTAAAGAGGAATCCTATCTCACTTTTAAACCTGGAGTGAGAAGGTATTTACCCCTGATTTTGCAAAGCTCTTGCAATCATTACTTCTATGCATGGTTAAAACAAAAATACATATACTTATTAAAAAAATCACCTTTCATTTCTAATGTGAAGTTTTCTAACTTCAATGCCCAAACCTGTTAGATCAGCATTTTTGGGGAAAAAAAATCAAATGTGAGCTACAGGTCCCCTGGCACCAGAGGTAAATGAAATCTTGTTGACTCAGGTGTTTATTCCACGTTCATCATCGCTGTCTGAGCACATGTGAACTATGTGGGGAACTGGAGCTGTTGTTGTTATTTTGACAAAACTATCTTGTCTCCAAATGGCCTTGATTTTCCTCTGGCCCATCCCCTTTGCCACATGGGACATACTAGCAAGCTTGTTCCTTTTTCATAAATGGATTCTTCCTTCTTTTGCTTAAATGGATTTTTATTTTTTTTTCCATTAAAAACTCCCTTCTTTTCTGATCTGTTCTGGTTTGGCATCACTGCAGAGCACAAACTCAGTACTGTTCAGTTGGGTTTCCTTTCCTGTTTTACAACGTTGCTGTTGTAGATGATGAGAATAATGATGAAGAGGGCTGCTGAGGAGCACAGCCATGCCTTTGATCCATCAGTCAGGAGTGCTCTGAACTCCTGTCTTTCCTTTCAATAAATGTTGTGTTCCCATCGCTGCAGCAAAGGGTGGCTGGTGGCATTAGCAGGTTCAGGACAGACAGCAAGAACCCTCAATCCATACAGTGAGAGGGTCCCTTCCATCTGACTGGTTGCACCCTCTGGTGATGTCTTGTAGACTGCTTTGTGCCTGTAAGATGTTGATTTACTCTGTTAATTCTTACAACAAAGAAGCAGAAATAATTTAACTCTACAAAGCCCAAGAATCTGGCCACCCGCTCACACCAAAGAGGTAAGAAGTGGGAAAATCTGTTTAATTTTAAAGCCTCCTCTAGATTGTTAGATTGTCCCAGTGTGGATATGAGTTACTGGTGCCTGAGGAAAACTACATGACACCTCATCTAACAAATTAAATGTTTCTATGCAATTAAAATGAAGCACTCAGCCTTAGTGTAATAAACTTGAAGCTATTAGTATTCCTAGCGCTGTTGCCTTCATTGTGCTTTACAGTGCCATAAATATAGGCTCAGCATGATGGCTCAGCAGACACTGGGCATGGAGAAAAAGATCTTGTAATATTTGTTATTAAAACATTAAAAAGTCCTTTACTTGAGCACACACATTTTTAAAACCTCTCTGACATGAAGCCTCTGCTTTTAATCTCCCGGTGTGTCCCTGGGCGCTCCATCATGGCTTCTTGTTGGAGTGAGAGGGAGGGAGAGCTGCTGCCAAGGGCTGCGTCCCCTCAGCTGCTCTGAGGCAGGGACAAGTGTCTGAAGACAGCCAACTCTGGCCTGAGGAGAAGATTAGAGCTGTGATCCAAAGGTGGTAGAAGTCCTTGTGAATTTTTCCAAGGACTTGGATGTTGGGTATTGAGATGAACATCCAAAGGAGGTGCTCGTGTCCAGAGTGCCATGATGCCTGAGTACAACCTGGTACCTCCAGATGAAAAATCCTGTAAGGGGAGGATCTATCTTCACAAGCTGTGGGATTCAGCTTGGCAGGTGATAACAACCAAGTTCAGGTGTCCAGTTCCCTAATATAACTTGTAGGACACTTAAGTATCTAGAGAGAAATTAGCAGACTTTGAGTTCAGTTGCCAATGCAAAGGTGCCTGGTGCTGCTTGAGATGCTCTGGAATACCTGAGATATCTGTGCAGGTCTGGCAGAGAGGACACAAGACTCAAGGGAGGTCAAGGCCCTTTTGATGGCCAAGTGGCATTACCTGGAGGACCTCATAGGGTTAGACAAAATAAGCCAGCAAAAGGTGTAGGTGTCTCCATGTGCTCTATGCGTGCAAACTCTCCATGGAAATACAATCAAGTGAAGTCAATGGAGATGGTGGTGTGATCCATCTAGCTGAATGAAGGTATCTTCTTTATTATGGGATGAGTTGTGTCCTGGCCTCCACCAGCTCCACAAGCAAGCTCTGCCCAGGCTGATGTACTTAGATAGAAATAGCTTCCCTGAAGACAGCCCAGTATGAGCAGACAAAGCTGACCTAAAGACACTCAAACACATTTAGAAAGAGACACACCTCCTACATTGACAACAAACCTCTCTGTAGCCTTATGGCCTGACTGAGAGGTAGTGCAGAGAGCAGAGCTGAAGGATGCCTACTCCAAAGTAATGTGCAGTCTAGTTCATGGGATTTGCTTGAGCTAAATCATGAGAACGTGACTCTGCACTGAGAAAGGTAAAGCTAAACATGTGATAAGGAACTGAGAGCTGTGCTGAAGGAAAGCAAGAGCTGCCTTGAAGGTGTGGGAAGAAACAGTAGCACCTCAGGTGGTCTAGCAGGAGTTATCCTGATGATCTGGACTCCCATTTATTTTTCCTGCATCCTGGAAGATCTTCCTGTGAGGACCTACTCTTTCACTGAGTTATCTTTGCCATATTTCCACCCATGCTCTCCTAGTTACATCCTCTGAACTATCCCAGACCAGTGTCCTGCCTCTGCAGATCTCAATACATGGTTAATACCTTTCACACCCACGTATTTGAATTCATTTGGAGAACAGGGGAGCAAGGGTTTAAATAAAACCCAAACAGAAACTCGTTATCCACTAATAGTTTCAGCTAAAAATAGGCAATATATTTCTTTGCTGGGGTTTACTCTTTATATACTTGGGTATATGCTTGTGGGTTTGAGGTTCCCCCCCATGCTTTATCCACTCTGTAGGTACAGATTTTGCTCAGTATCAGTTCTATCAGTTACAGTTACATTTGCCAGAGTCACTCTTCTTTTCCAGCAATTGCATTGGTTTTTATTTATTTATTTATTTATTTAGGTGTTTATGTGTTTATGTATTTATTTTCATACTTACTTTTAAATTTTAATTTTTGCTTTGGAATGTTTTTTGCTCCCTTCATTTTCACCAGCTGTAGGGGAGTGCCTCTCCTGCAACCATACAGAATTCCTAAGCTCATCTGAGCTTTTCCTGCACACCCCTGGATCCAGAGCTGTTGAAAAACATGAAGCATCTTTCTAAACAACCAGAGCTGGGCAAAGCAAAAGCAGTGAGAAGTGGATCTCTTTTCTTAGTGTTAGATCAGTCCCAGCACTGTCCCTTTCTCCTTAGAAATGGACACACTGTTGTCCTCATCTTATTTCATAAATTCTGCCATTTCCAGCTTAAATCATTGTTAGTGGATTTTCTTTGCATCCTCTGCAGCACAGAATTGGGGGTTGATTTGTGCTCTGTCTGTTCATGGTTTTGAGAATCCCCTTACTGCCTCCTTATCAATAGCCATCCTGCTTTTCCAGGCAGCTTCACAATTTGTCTTTGCTATTACAGATGGATTTAAAACAAGGAGTTTTATCTCTCAGCTATTTCTGCCTCAGTATCCCTGTCACCTCTGCCATCATTCCCCCTCCTACTGAGATTCAGCCACCAGAGAATGAAACGCATTTTGGAAATGCCTTGTTTATACCACAGAAAAGATGAGCAGTTTAGTTCAGGAGCTTTCCCTTTAGCATCCTCATGCAGACATCCTCAGCAAATCTTCAGCTTCTTTCTTCAACAAAATATTAGAAAGTTTGAAATTCAATGTAGGAAGGCATCACCCGTGTGAAACTTGGGGGTGCAGAAAGGTTACCTGCTGGGAGTTTTGAAAGCAGAGGCATGAAAGTTCTTGTTAGCTCCCCAAATGCCCTTAAACTTTACAGACCATCACAACGTGGCCATCTGGATCCTGGGCACATGATCTAAAGAACAAAGCACTTACCATTTACAGTACATAAATCTGGGGAGATTTCAATGTATGTGATCATACAAGTGCAGAAGCATTAGAGGTCAGAACGCTTGCCTGATGGCAATAAAAATATCAACAATGCACAGACTAAGTCCTTTCCACTCCAGTTTCTAGTATCTGTCACCATTAGAAGTGAAATCACATGCACATATAAGGCAGTGGGAGAAGACAAACCATATCATAAATGGAGGGGCTATCCACTGCTGGAGAGAGAAATCTAGTCATATGAGAGAGGGGGAGCAGTCATGGAATCATAGAAATGTTTTGATTGGAAATGACTTTCAAGATCATAAAGTCCAACCATTCACCAAGCACTGCCAAGGCCACCACTAAACCATGTCCCTCACCCCCACATCCACCCAGCTTAGAAACCCCTCCAGGGATGGGGACTCCACCACTGCCCTGGACAGCCTGGGCCAGGGCCTGACAACCCTTTCCAGGAAGAAATTGTTCCTAATATCCAATCTAAACCTCCCCGGGCACAACTTGAGGCCATTTCCTCTTGTCCTGTCTCTTTTTCCTTGAGACAAGACACCAAACCCCCTGGGTCCAACCTTTCAGGAGGTTGTAGAGAGTGAGAAGGTCTCCCCTCAGCCTCTTTTTCTCCAGGCTGAACACCCCCAGTTCCCTCAGCTGCTCCTCATCAGACTTGTGCTCTAGAGCCTTCCCCAGCTCCATTGCCTCTCTCTGGCCACATAATAAAATAATCTGTTAGCTTATCTAATAGATTCTCAATGATTTTTGGCACTCTAAATGTTGTTTTGTTGCTCCACGGGAAATGCAGGTGCAAGGCATCAATCCAGACCTCTGTCTCCTCTGACCATAGGTGACTTTGCTCAGTGTCTCATTGGGGGAATTTGGTATTTACTGTTTGAATAAAAGCTCCCTCCTGGAAAAACATCCTACTGGAACTCACATGGGAAGACATTAATCACCAAGCTTTCTGCATTTTCAAACAAAAGAAGAAAGAAACCCACTAAGCTCTATCCTTCCTCCCCCACTATGCACACTCACCCTAGCATTGTCCAATTAGCACTAATTGACACTTTCAGCAGTGGGAGCTGAGGCTATCTGGTTCCGTTGGTGTTTCTGGAGAAGGTCACTCCTGGTCCCAGGCTGAGAGGGAGGTGTGGAGGGATGTGCTTGTACAGGCACCAGGGAATGTGAGGGGGACCAGGAAAGCACCAGGTCTTTCAGCAGAGATGTGGCTCCATCCTTCTCATTACCTGTCACCGGGCCTTTTAATTACCCTTTCTCTGCTTCTCTGACAATTGGAATTGCAGCTCCTCCAGGGCTCGTTTGCTGGAGGTGGGCAATGACATTATTAAAAGCTGCCATGTACCAAATGTCAGGGACCGGAGACGTTAAATTTGTGCATCCGGCATCAAATCCTCACCCCCACTGCTCCCAGGCCGGATTCTCCTGGGCAAAACTTTCCACCCTGGCCAGGGTGTGACATATAACACTCCGTGACATCTGGGAGAAGATGGGAAAAGAAGACAAAGAGGCCAAGGACCTCATGAGAAACATGCAGACGTAGCAAATTACCCATGTGGGCAGACCCTCCGGCTGCTGGCACTCACCGGCTCTTCCCGAGCTCCCCAGCACCACACCAACCTCTTGTGCAGAAAGACCTTGCAGGAACTATAATTCTGCATTAGTGTCTGATTGCTTCAGCATTTTCTTTCCTCTCCACCACTTTTTACTCCTGGATCAATAAGGTTGTGCTGGTCAAGGCAGAGAGGGCAAAGCTGTGTGCCCGAGCCTGTGTAACACACTTCCCATCAGGTGCAGGTTCAGACCTTGAATCCTTCCCAAAGCCCTGTCTCCTGATGGACAAAACACAGGCTGCTGGGTCTGCTGGCTTCTTATCTAGCTCAAGGATGAAATACAATATTCAGAAGTTTCTTTGCTCTCCCTAAGAGAGTTTACATGTTTTTCAAGAGCTTTATTTCATAGTCACCTGAGTAGCCACCATTTTTTGATGAAAGTGTTAGGATGCAAAAAGAGATGTGAAACAGGAAGGGGAGGGGGAAATCGAAGGGGAGAAGAGAGAAAACACTACCAGGGTGAGAAAGAAAAAAAAGGAAGAGAGGACTAGAGGGAGAGGATGAAAAGAGGTGTGAAGCAGAGATCAAACATGGGATCACACGGATTTGAAGACTGCAGGGATCATCCTGGAGGGGTTAGGTGGTCAGGAAAGGAGCAATGCTTGTTCTCTCAAAAGGAATAATAGGGATTTGGGTTTTTTCCTTGATTTTCCTGATCTATGCTGTGCTCACAGGCAGCAGCCAATGCATACTGTGTTGCAGGGGTCTGTGATGGACAATGTTATGCTGGTGTGTGCCATGGCTCACATTGGTTTGGGTGTTCCATGCTTGGGTGGGCATTTTCTGTACCATCCCACCTGTAAAGCCCTTTTGTTCAACCCAAAGTTGTCAAGGATGGGCACAGTAAAAGTTGGTAGAATGGAGGAGGACATTCCCCAGTGTCCTTTGAGGAGCTAACACATGGGAGGGCACACTCCAGGGCTTGGCAAGCTGCTGCTGTGCTTGCATGTCCCAAGTCAGTACCAGGGTCAGTGGGTCCCACTCAATGGCATCTCCTGTGTAAAGGCACAGCAAGAGTGTGGGGACAAGTCCTCCTGGGGTGAATCAAGAAAGAGAGAGACTGGCTGGGGAGGATTTAATCCCCAAAATCTAGATTAAAAAACTTGTTGGCAAGGTAAACTGTGAAGTGAATAATCTGAGTAGGAGCTATTAAAAAATAGCGTGCTTCCACCTCTATAGTACATGTAACTTACCCAAATACCAGTCTAAATACCCCAAAACTACTCCTCTTTCCAGCCCAGAAGCAACACTGATGTGCCTGGAGGAAAAGTGAGACAGTGCCTACCCTGATAATGATATGAGGGAGTCTGGGGGAGCTTTTAATAAACCTCAGTCACGGGCACAAATTGTACCTTTCAGATTGACTTTGGAGACAGAATCATTTTCATCTGGGGACAGGTGCTTTCGGGGCTGTCTTCATTTAAACAAATCTGTCTGTTTCCCCGAGATGGCAGATTGCAATTACAGCACAGCATGCTGGTCAGGACAGGCAGGGCTGGGGCACCAGATTTCCATCTTCCAGCCCAGGCTGGAGGGAAGGGAGGTTTCTCCCCTGACAGAAGCAGCTGTTGGAAAGAGCAAAGCCATGGCAGGAATAAGAGGCAACACACAGCAGTGAGACTAATGAGTCTGCTGCTCAGCTCTTGTTTTATTTAAATTCATTTTGGACTTAGGGAACTTTTCCTGCTTTTTTTTTTTTTTTTTTTTCCCTACTGTTCCTGTGTGGCTGAAGGACATTTGTGCTGAAGGTAATTGGGTGGATTTAAAGCCCAAAGTTCTCCTGTTTGAAATGCTCAGGAAGGAATTTTTTTCCCCAAACCAAGCAAATTGTCTCTGGGTCAGAGTCTCAGCTGCTGCAAAGTGACAGACATCCTGTGACCTCTGCTAAGGATTGGACATAACGTGCTTGAAAATGCTGTGTTTGTCTCCCCGTTGTTATTAATTTGTTAAAGGCTGAAATCTTCAAAGGGAGCCAAAGGAACACAGGAGCCCAGATCTTATTGAAATGCAGCCAGGCTTCTGTGAATTTCTCCAGAGTGTTTAATACCCACCATGCTCTTGGAACAATCCTGGCCTTCGGGCTGGAGATGTGATCAGCACTGTAACACAAGCAAGCAAGGCTACTCGAGCTGTGCCTTCTGTGCCATGGTCCTTACCAAGGTGGTGGCTGAGGAGATAGGCAGTTTAAATCAAGGAGCTCCAAACAGATCTTCTTTAGAGGTTTAGAAGTGCCCTATCCTCATCCCAACCTCATGGGACTCATGACTAAGACAGGGTCTTCATTGTACCCATCATGGCCCATCATAGGTTTCATTCTTGCCTCAGCGTAGGGTTGTCCTAACCTTCTCCTCCAAGGAAAAGACAGTGCAAGTCAGACCCAAGCCAGATTGTCCATGGGCTGCTTCAACTGAGAGGGACAATTCTTAAAGAGGCTGTCCATGAAGGAATCACTAATGTTTTTTTTCTGGCTTGGGATGTCTAGGAGACTAGGCTGGCCATCCCTGAATGACTGTTTCTTCCTTACATATCTGTGAGCCTACCCTGGACATTTAGAGACCTCCAAAGCATTGGAGCACAGGTGTCCACTGTAAATTAGTTTAAGAAGTGTAATCACAGGCAGGAGGGAGGCCCAGAGGAATCCCACCCCAAGTAGGAAAGGGGTTTTAGGTTTGGTGAGTGAGACACTTTGTGCACTTCTAATGGATATTTCCATGCCCTGGCACAGGAGGTAAAGATCTTCCTCTTTGTTAGGTCAACCTCTCTCCCACGTAAAGTATTCATAGCAAAACAGTGGTAGTGCAATCTTTAAGCCCCATTGGACCCAGGCCATCTAATAAGGTCTCTTCAAATGGATGGAGACACCCACCTCCTCAAGGTAAGTCATGTCTGACAACAAGTATCAACAGCCTTGCTGTATGGTGCATTCCATTCTTGTCTCACAGAGCTACCTAAGGGTCCCCATTGCCAGGTATGTCAGTCCCCCACTTCAGGCATGGTCCAGGGCCTCATGCAGACCAGAGATGGTTGCCACTAGGCAGTGGAGGCAGGACTGGTCTAGTCTGAGGGGAGGGGGCAGTCTTATCCATATGGATGATCTGAGCTGAGGGCTTGGAGGTTTGGAAGGCCAGGGTGCTTTATGTCTCTGAGTTGGTACCTCTCAAGCCTTCAAATATGGAGCAGCAAGTGAAGTCATTGCTCACCTGACTCTGATTCCCATGCTTCAGGGTCCCTCTAGCTGGGATTAAAGTTGTAAAGATCATCTTGATCGTCTGCCAGCAGATTGGGTCTGATCTGCTTGAGGTATGACTAAGGTCGGCAGCCATCAAATTCCCTGTCCTGGGATGGAGATGTAGCTCTGGGGTTTCCTGGCACAGAAGTGAGGGGAAGGTGTGAGTTGCTGGGTCTCAAGTGGGGCTCCTTGAGAGCATGATGGAACCCCTGTGATGAGTGATAGCCAAACGGAGACCTTTCCAACAGTGAACAAAGAGCTGGGGACATGGCCCAAAGTGATGTGTGTGGGGTCACCCAGAGTCTGAGGAGCAGAGGCCAGCCCTGAACCCCACTGCCTTCCAAAACAGGCTGGCATCCAACATCTGTCCTGCTGTTCTCTTTGTTAAGCAATTGCCTTGTTTTAAAAAGCAAAGAGGATTGGTTTGCTGAAGGGTCCCTTTGCATGTGACTGCTCTGACTGAGATACAAAAGACTTCTCCTGAGCCAGGAAAGAATGTCAGCTCAAGTTAGGAAAAAAAATTCAATAAAAAAGAAAATGAAGCCACAAACTTAAGCAAAGAAGTTAGCCTGATTCTGGAGCTTAGCAACAAGAATCACTCCTGAAACATTTCAGTAATAATTGTTTTAGTCTAGTTTCAAGGAACAAGCTATGTCCTGATCTTGCATTCATGCTACCCTTGTGTGAGAGGGATTAAAAAAGATGAGCTGTATTTCTAATATGTCATTTCCTTCATAGACAAGAGGTGTAAAGTGGGAATTAATATTCACCTTGGGCTGTGACAGCATCAGCTCTTCCCAGTTAAGCAAGGGGGTGACTAGATCAGATTTGAGGAGGAAGCTAGAAGAGGAAGTTAATTAATTAGGATTTAAAAATTAGAAGTTCCACCTTCTGAAAAATTACCCTGATCTTGACATTTGTTCTTCTCTTGAACTGAGCCAAGAAAAGCAATATATTGAAAAACATTTGGATCAAACAAGAGCAAGAAATTGTCTCCAAGGTGGCAAGATTTAACTCAGGCAATAAAAGGAGATGCCAGGTACACTGTGAGCTACTGTCCAGGCAAAAAGAGGAACACACAAAGCAAACCTGGGACTAACAGCACCGAGGACAAATACTTTTGTGAGGAACTGGCAGACCCAGAGATAAGTGCCAGTGCAAAATGAGAAAGCTTGTGTGGATTATTCTCCATTGAAATGCTGTTAAAATCAATTTTCTCATCAATTTTTCTTAGTTCTGAGTCATTGTGATGCCCAATGAGATGTAAAAAGCTGCTTTTGGCCATTTGGGGTCACCGAACAGAAAAGACCTGTGTGGTTTTAAAGCACTACAATTTGAAGATGCACACAGTCAATTTTTTTTTTTTCATTGTAATTTCACTAAGATGGTCCAATATCATGAACAACCCACACAGAATAAATATCAAAATGTTTTGCAGCACCACCCAAGGAACATGGAAAGCTGACCAGGTTTGCAATGCTTCAAGCTCATTTCCTGAGGAGAGAAGCTTTTGCTCCTTTGGATTTGCATGTGATGATCCTTGAGGTCCCTTCCACCCTGGCACTCTGTTTTTTCCTGAAAATCTCCCTCACAAAGAAGCAAAGGTACAAAACAGTCTCTCCAAAAATAACCTTATTCACTTAAATTCACCCACAAAATCAAATTACAGCTTTGAGATCCTCATTTGCAGTTCTTTGAATGTTTCCAGCTATGTTGATTTTGCTGGTGAAAAAGGAAAGCAACCCCTGACCACTTTTCCCACCAAACTTCTTTTCTGTAAAATTTTATCCCCAGGTCCCTCAGCCCAGAAGCCAATGGGCCTTCAAAGAATTCATGTTTTGGTTCAACATATCCCCAACAGAACAAGTAAAGAGCAGGCAAATGCTCCTCCAGCTCCAGTCCTCAAATGTCCAATCTGGGCCTGTGGTTACAGGCCCACAGAAGAACATAATGCTGCATTTCTGCCCTCATGTGTCTGGCTGTGACAGTCCCAGTTGTGTACAACAGAATGTTGGCTTCAAGTATGTCTACAGTGAAAAAAAACAAACCAAAACCTTGGATCACAGGTATGGAAGAACTGTCCTACAGCTTAGCCCATTGTCCTGCTTTAAGAACAGCCAGAGCAGAAGCCCTGGGAAGAATATGAACAGGGCCACACACATGACACGAGCACGTAATACTCCCCCAACACACAATAATTCACAGCTCTGTGAAATTGTAGAATTTTTTTGGTTGGAAAGACCTTTAAGATCATCAAGTCCAACGCAGTGCTGGGTTAAGCTGATGCGCAAACCTGAAAGCTGAATCAAAGAATCATCAGTTGGTTTTGGTTGGAAAAGATCTCTAAGATCATAAAGTCCAACCAGTAACCCAACACTGCCAAGGCCACCACTAAACCATGTCCCTCAGCACCACATCCAGATGGCTTTGAAATCCCTCCAGGGATGGGGACTCCACCACTGCCCTGGGCAGCCTGGGCCAGGGCCTGACAACCCTTTTGGGGAATAAATTGTTCCCAATATCCAATCTCAACCTCTGCTGGAGCAACCTGAGGCCATTCCCTCCTGTTCTCTTGCTTGTTCCTTGGAAGAAGAATCTGACATGCCCTCACAACAACCTCCTCCCAGGCAGTTGCAGAGAGTGAGAAGGTCTCCCCTCAGCCTCCTTTTCTCCAGGCTGAACACCCCCAGCTCCCTCAGCTGCTCATCTTAATTAACAGACCTCACTGATTTCCCACAGTGAATCCACCCAACTGACTTCCCAGCTGCTGTAAGTTTTCAGGGTCCACCACATACTGCAGCAAAAGCCACCACCACTAAGGTTGTTTGTGAAGAAGCACCTCCCTTCCCTCTTTTCACTCTTGCCTCCGGCTACCTTCCTCCAATGTCCCAGCACCCTGCAGCTGGGATCCAGCACCCAGGGTCTGATCCTGGCTCGTGCTAGGAATGGTCTCTGGGTGTACAGAGGTGCTGCTATTCCCTGCTCCAAAGCAAGTGTCAAGGGTGCATTGCCAACAACCTGTGTTGTTGGCCAACTACCAACTGCATTTGTGCACCAGAGCCAGGGGAAGTTATATCTGGGTGCTGGTGAGTCCCTCCAAGGCCATCAGTCTTATAATCTATTTTCTGTACCACCCCAGGGGTGAGAGTGAGGGATCAGGTTGCACCAAAGCCATTTACCCATCTGTGCCTCAGCTTCTTCTTTTATAAGATGGGACCAGCCTTGCTTCAAAGAAGCCAGGGGACACATTTGGCTTGTCTAACACCTTTATCCTCAGGTGTATAATTTTCCATGGAAATTATGTAACTGGGTGAAACTCACCACCAGGAAAAACATTTCCACTGGCAAATGAACCACTTCTCCAAGTCCTCTCTAGGTGTAAAGGGATATCAGAGCTGTGGTTTAAAGCTCAGAGAGTAAGAAGCCCTTTCTGCCATCTGATGGTGACTGGAGGGAAGGAGTCACAGCACTCCATCTGCTCAGTCTTCAGCCAGACTCACCGAGGGCCAGACCTTCCAGAGAGAGGATTGCTTTTTTGCCTTCAACTATGGGCAAGGACTGAGAAACATGGCCACAGGGAGAACTTCAGTTTCAGATGTCCATCCTGAACCTCCTGCAATGACATTTGGAGTAATCACCAGGACGGAAGTCAAACTGAGACTTAACAGGGTCCAAGCTGAATCACTCAGGAGGAAAAGATGTGAGGCTGTTTAGATGTGTGGGTGGAGTGTGTCAGAGTGACCCTTTACACGTCCTCTACATGCCTGGAAATTCATCAGGGATTTTCTTCTTCAGTTGAGAGGATGATAAACTACTCGTATTGCAGGGATATTCCAATCTAACCAGCCCATAAAGTGACCTATATAAAGGAGAAACAGCTGGTATTTTAGGGAAGGGAAGGTTTTGGGATGCACTCAGGAACAGCATTGGTGCAACCTTCTTCTTTTCCTTGGAGACTCCACTCCTTCTCTCAGCAACTCCCCCACAACCTGACCAAGCTCATTGTCATTGCTGTGCTACTCCTGCTCTTCCACCTGTCCCAACCATGGAGTTAATGGCCTCTCTCCTCTGTTCTTCAGACCTTACACCTGCACCCAGTCCCAGCAAAAGCCAGTCCTCTCAAGCACGGTGGTGCATCCTTTCCCTGGCCTGCTGTGACCCTGGTTTTTGAGAGTCCAAAGTCCTGCAGCCTTGCAAGGTCGCAGGGGGCCTGACAAGGCAGTGAGGCCTCTGTCACTGTAGTTAGAGGGTGACTAGTGACCGTGTAAGCCCCAAGTCTGCAGAGTGAAAGGTAAATCATGCCTCATGTCAGCAGTGTTGACTTGATGGAGTTCAGGGAGGGAAGCAAACCCCAGCCTGACCAGAATGGTAGTCCTTCAAACTGATAACAAGGACTTGATTTTACAGAGGGTGACATTCCTCACATTATTCTTTGTGATTAATGCTTTCCTTGTATGTCCTTGTCACACCACAAACTCCTTGGTTGCACAGTAACCCTTTGTGTGCTGCAGGACACATCCAGCAAATAGCATTAAGGTCTCAAAGCTAAACCCATTGAGGTGAAGAGTTGGGGGGCAGTCTGGGCTACCGTGACCAAAAGTGTGGCCTGTATTGAGTGGAGTTACCATCCTTAAACCCCGGTAAACAAGGCACTGGTGGGATCTGATAAAATCACTCTGATGGTTGAAAGGTGCCTCACCTGCAGTACTGCTCACTTTGAGGCTCTTTGCATGAGCTCTGTGAAGCAAATGAAGTTTTTGAAATGGCTGAGCTGGCCACCATGATGGACTAGAGCTTTAGACCTTCTCAGCACTGCAGAAGGCAGTGTTTTTCTGCAGAACCTTCTGTTGCCCCAGCAGTGGAACTGTGGCAAGGGACACCCAGGAGCAACCCAAATTAATGGCAGAGAAGATCTATACAGAGTCCAGAAATCCTGGGAGGATGTTCAGTATCCTCCTTTGCAGTCTTCTGTGGTTTGGGGTCATTCTGCAGTGTCCATCCCCCCATGGAGGCCTTGGGAAGAGCACACTACAGCATTATCAGTGCTTGACTACCCAGGGCAAGCTCAGGTTGATTTCCAAAGCTGAGTCATCAAGTGGGATGGTATGGAAAGGGCAACATCCCTTACTCATGCATGAGATAGAAGTGTGTGGGAGGAACAGGGGAGTTTTGGGTTCCCAAGGCCTTTTGTAGGTCTGAAACAAAAGCAGTAAACTTCAAATCAAGATCAGGATGGAGACAGTTATTCCATGTTTTACTCCCTGATCAGTGAAACAACTAGAGCTGCTATCATTGGAGTGGAGATGTTAGCAAACTGAGAGTTGGTATGGTTACTAGTTCTCCTTATGTGTCTTGTTTATGTTCACAGAGTGTGGTGGCAGCAGCAGCATTACTCATCTGAGACCTGAGTCCTTCATGAACGTCAGACCTTCACAAGTAAGGATGGGTGAGCTGCTCTTCCCAGGGGAGGGAACAAATCCTGAGCATGTATCATCACAGAATTCCACAGGCACATGAAAGCAATGGGCAGTGCTTTCCACCACGGGTCTGGTGCATTTTATTCAGGTCCCTGTGTCCAGATGCAGCGTGAGTAGCTGTGTTCAGAAGATCATACATTTATTTCAAATTACTTTTGGTCCCCTCTCTGGGTGCTGAACACGACCCTCAGCATTTCTAACAGGTTCATTTTTGTTGGTTCTCAGCTCGTTTCTTCCCCTTTCCCATAATCTTGGGCTTTAGGGTCACATCCCTTCCCCCACAGGGAGCTTGCAGCAGTGGCTTTGGTGCTTCTGCTCCCTGCAAAGCTGCATGAAAAGGAGCCAAGAAACCAATGCTAATTGTAAGAGTAATTAACAGCCAAGTGTGAATACTCAGTCATGGGTCAGCTTGGGTGCAGTTCCAGGCACAGCAGCAGTGTGGCTGTTTCAGGAACGTGCCTCATGCCTGAGCTCTCAGCACCAGGGAGCTCGTTGCCTCTGGAGCAGCACTGAGCTGGCAGAGCTGCCCAGCTTTCCAGACCTGAGCCAGGCTCTTCACCTAGAGCCATGTGGTAGCAACAGCTTGTCCACATCTTGATCCCAGAGGCTGCATGGCAACATGGCAGGAGCTCAGGGACCAAGAAGTGGACAAAGCTTCCTTCCTGAGAGGTTTCTGTCCTTGGGGAGCTGTACTGGGAAATGTGACAAGCGAGGTGGATGATCCAGGATGAGGTCAGCCTGCAGAGAATGTATCCTTCTGTTGGGAGATGTGTGATGGGCACAGCTACACAGCACAGCTGTGTAGAATCTGGGCCTTACCCTTCTACTCCAGGGTGCAAATCAGAAGCAGCTTCCCAGATGTCATGGAGGTAACACGTAGGCTTTTTGGAAGCTCCTGAGGGGTGAAGGTTCCTTGGTAATTTCTATTGTATAGTCTGATCACTATCTGTATTATCAGGGTTGTCACCTGGAGGTCATTTCCAGAGTCCCAGCTGTTCTGGAGTTTGGTGTTTGAGACACCCTGAATAGTGAGTTCAGCTCATCCTTTCTTTCCTTCACCCCCTTTCAATTTACTACCAGACCTTTTCAAACTGTCTGAATCCACCCGTGTGAAGCTGGTTTGAGATCAGAACATGGTGAAGTGGCATTTAACTGCATTTTAGCTATCCTCCATCCTGATTTAGACATCAGATGCATCTTCTCTTTGAACCCTCCCAGAGATGCTCTCCCACTGACTTCCTCTGGAGCAGTGTTTACTCCACTCTCCCTAAATAACAAGTCCAAGCTCTCCACTCACCAGTCAATCAAACGTCCTTCTGAGCAGCTTGACTATTTGGCAACAATACATTTGAATGGATGGTTTGAAAAATACCCCTGCAGGAAACCTTTTTGTCCTCTGTCCCACTGTGGTGGCATTGTCCACGTGCCTCTGTAGCCCATTGTATGGCAAAAAAACCCCAAACAGTCTCTTTCTTATTTAGATAAACAAGGATTTACCAAAAATGCTCATTTTCTAAGAGGCCACAAGAAAAGTGTTTCAATAAGGATTGCAGAAAGAAAACTTAAAGAGTCTCAACTGAAATAGACATTCAAAGGAATATTTTCTTCAATTGCTACTACTGGATCACGAGAAAGAGTTATGGCCCTCATTTCTTGAGGTAATTGTAGCTCTTGGAGCTCTCTTGGAAGAGGTAGAGGATTTGTCTGTATCTGTTGGCCAGTTTTGAATGAGGCGATCACATTTTGCCTCCTGGGAAGAACAGCCTCTCCAATAACTTCAGAGCACCTGTCCCCAAGGCAACATCTGTGCATTTATGTTATGACATTAAAACAGACATTGTCATGTTTTCATCTAAATTCCCCAGAAGAGACCAAGATGGAATTTCTCTCAAAGGGACTGCAAGAGTTTGTTGTTTAGCTATAAAGCCTCTGGGTCCAGCTCTGGTGACACACAAGACTGTTGGGAAAGTGGCTGCCCAGAAATGCACCCTGTGGGTGTCAAAGTCTTCAATATCATTTAAGGGAAAGAAAATGATTTTGTGAACCAAGATGAGATGGATGCAACCAGCAAAGTCAAAGCAGGCCAAATTAGAAGGTCAGGTTTTCCATGTCTGCATCCAAGTGGTTTCCTGCTGGTCAAGCAAGAAAGAGCAGAACCTCAGATACCACCATGAGGGTTAATACAGTGTTATCCAAGTCATTTTGGGATATCAAATGCTGGATATAGACAACACCACAGGCCATTGTAATTCTGCATAATTGGTACTTAACCAATAATAGTGGAATCAATTACAGCTGTAATTAAGAGGGTAAAATTTCAGTGTTTATTGCATCAGTGTAATGAGGACTAATCCTCTCTCAGTTTAGAGTGGAGTAACTACCATCAGTCACCATCAGAAGGTCTCCTCCAATTTGTACAAAGTGGTATCATTTTTTGGATGGTGGTAGCAGCTCCACGGTGGTGAAACACTGGCTTGCCACCAGATGAGGATCAAGCCTTCTTCTTTATGCTCCTACTCAGGCACAGGAGAGCTCAGAAAAGCCAATGTAGGAGTAAAAAACCCCATCTTTTCTCCTGTTCTCATACTCCTGAGCCTCTTCCAGGAAAAGACCAGGCAGTAGACGATAAGAGCTCTTTGGGCTGACCTGAAGAGGGCAAGTGGGCCTGTGATTGAGATATAGGTCTCTGGGGACAGCAACAGTTGAAGTCTTTCCAATTAGCAAGTTGGATTGGAGTCAAGAGCTGTCAGGGCTTCAATTTACTAACCTGTGTCCCTCTCCCTATTTATCCATGTGACAGCTCATTAGTTTAGGGTTGATAGAGTGCGTGGTTGGCCTCTAACTGTTCTCCCATCCATCTCCCTCCCCAGCTTGCTTCCTCAAGAACATTTTCCAAAGGAGATTTTCCATAGCTTGTGGATGCCCAGGTCAGTTTATGCTAAATACTTATTCCTGCTGAAAAACAGAAGCTTAGAAGTATTTGAGTCCTTTTTATGCCTTGAGGTGGACATGTTGGTTGGTGTCCATCCCTGTAGAGAGGACTGAGTGTTGAACAAGATTTTATTGAGCTGGTTGGACACCAGAAGAACATGGGAACTCTGTTGATCTTGTTTGTTCAAGGTCAAAATAAGGGTTAAAAAAATGCATCCTGGTTAGTGTTCCATGAGAAGGCCTTTCACTTCTGCCCAGAGAGTAGACTTCCTTGGAAGACAAGTGTATAGACATGTTCACCATCCATGTGCTTTGTACAAGGCAGACTTTCACCTGCCTCCCATTAGCCAGCATCTCCCACTAGCATCAACATTGCATTTTATTGTTTTTCAGCATGTGTTGAATATCACTAGCTCCTGAGCAGTACAAATGCACCAAGGTCAAAGTCTGAGTCCTGCCAGTAACTCCCTGAGAACCTTTAGCAAGTGCAGGTGAAGACCCAAAACCAGCAAACCATTAGCAGATATGCCATAGACTCACTTAGGTGGGAAAAGACCTCTAAGATCAAGTCCAACACTTAAGCCAGCACTTCCAAGGCCACCACTAAACCATGTCCCTCAGCATCACATCTACACAGCTCTGAAATCCCTCCAGGGATGGGGACTCCACCACTGCCCTGGGCAGCCTGGTCCATGGTCTGACAACCCTTTCCAAGAAGAAATTGTTCCTCATATCCAATCTAAACCTCCCCTGGCATAACTTGAGACAATTTCCCCTTGCTCTGTTGGTTGTTCCTTGGGTGAGGAGACCACCTTCCCCTTGCTCCAACCTCCCCTCAGACAGCTGTAGAGAGCGATAACATCTCCCCTCAGCCTCTTTTTCTCCAGGCTGAACAGCTCTAGTTCCCTCAGCTGCACCTCCTAAGACTTGTGCTCCAGACCGTTCCCCAGATCTGTTGCCCTTCTCTGGGCAGGCTCCAACCCCTCAAGGTCCTTCTTGTCATGAGGGTCCCAAAGCTGAACACAGTCTCTTCACCCTGACATTTCCTTTCATGTACAATCCACTCTACACCCTCATTAAACACCTCATGGTTTCCTACCCAGAGCTGTTTCCTACCCACGAGATTAGGCAAGAATATAGCTGGAAGGGTCTTGTATCCAGGAAGCATCATTATCACTGTTCTTCAAGCACCCATAATCCAGCCTACCAGGCCTCATCTGACCTCACGTTCATCTCATAAACCCTGGTTCCTCTTGAATCTTCCCTGTTATTAAACATCCTCTGTCTACATACCCACCCTTGAGCCACATGTCTACAGTGGGGTCCCTCTGGCCGAGTAGACAGGTCTGCAATGTAGAAGTGTCCACTGGAGGTGGTGCCCTGAACTCTCTTTGTAGCCAATGGAGCAAAATAGGCTAGGAGCCATCTGGTCTAGTTTAGAAATTTACTGTGGAGGTGATGAGTCATTCCTAGAAGTACCCATCTTGCTCCCTCGATTAGATATTGAGAGTGGGCAGCTAATTCAGATGGAGATGTGTATACTGATGTAAAGTCTTAAAGATGTAAAGTTTAAAGCCTTCCAGTGGATCTAAATGACCATAATTACAGTGTAAATAGGAAGGAAAGACACTCCAGCATCATTATGATGCTCGTGAAATTAGGAACAAGAATAAAAAGACAGAGTCAAGGCTACATGTTCTGCTATGAAACAAGCATCACAGGTCAGCTTCCCAGCTGGTGAGAACCTGCCACTTCTTCTAACTTCCATACTTCTTGGCCAACTAACCTGAGTATCAAAGGGAAGTCAGGAGGAGGTAGAACCAGAGGAACATGAGGATTAGTTTGAAGATTGGTGTAAAATCCCACAGCCTCTCAGTGTTGGTGAGACTTCAAGGGCACAAAGACACCTGTGCTTCAATGGCATCTGGAGGGAAGCAAATCCCTCATGGACCGTTGTGCTTTTGAGTCTTTCCTCTTCAGCTGTATGACAATCAAACCCAGTGTAAACTGAGCATGGGGAGGGGGAGCAGGGCTCAGAGAGCAGTGAGCAAGATCGGTCTTGTTAGTTGTTAGACTGACAAGAATAATGGAAAGGAGGAGGAGGAGAGGGCATGAGAGAAGGCAGAAGCATTAGGCAGAAATGCTTTGAAGCTTATGCAACCGAAAGAAAATGTGATTTGCACACAGAGCCATTTAACCTCACGCCCCTGTGACTAATGAATTTTCAATGCTGGAGGATAGAGGAAAAAACAAAACAAAACAACAACAAAAGCTGCAGCATCCCACCACTAGCTGGCAAGCAGCAAGAAGGTGGTGTTTTCCCCAGTCTGCTTTGCAAAGCTTGTTCAGCAGTGTATCTTAGGGGGCATCAGTGAGAGATGGACAGACTCAGCACAGGACTTCAATTCTCAGACATCCTCTGACTGATAAAGGTTTTAATTGGAGTGTTTATGTTTCCAGTCCTCCAGCAACACAGATCTGCTCTGATAATGTGTTTTAAGGGATCAGAGGTAACATTTGGAAGATAAATGTGGTGTCAGCTGCCCACTGGGTTACACAGACATTATGGCCCATTGAGGATTCATTATTCATTGTGTTTTGAGGGTTTTTAATGAGTTTTCCAGGCATCCACCTCTGGTTTTACGGAACTTTGCCACTTCCCTCTGCTTTTAGACACCAGACTGGATTATCTCCTGATGTAAATCAAGCCACTTTCCTCGACTGGCTCAGGTGGGCTGCCAGGTAGGATCCTGAACTGCAAGTTTACACCAGAGACAGGACACTAGACCTGATTTTCTTATTACAACCTGAGTCCAGCAGCTCTCATAGATAGGGGTGCCAGTGAAGTAAGGGTCTAGGGAGATTAACAGCCTTTCATTCTCAGATATAGGAGACAGATCATATCTACAAAGGGAAAGGAGTCATCTTCTGCCTAATCTAGTAGCCCATGTGGCCATCAGTATCTCTGAAATCATGGATCAGAGGAAGGTAGAAAGAAGCAATTGATGTTTGCACTTCCAACAGCCAATGGTGAGATGAAGTTTTGGTCCCTAGCCAGCACTGGTCCTTGCTTGAGGGTAGGATTGCCCAGGCAGTGACCTGTGCTTGTTTCACACACAGCCCTGGAGCACCCAGCAGTGCTAATCCAGGGGAGGCTGTGGGTGCTGTGCTATGGATCTGGCCTCAGGAAGGGGAAGGAGTGGCATTCCCTCCATGGCAAGGACAGGCATCATCCCACACCATTTGTCTTCACTGTCTCCAAGTGACTTGATTAGCATGAGAAAGCTGGTCTGACACAGATTTATTTATTTTAAGTGGATATGGGACACATTCCAAAGTGCCAGAGTGGGAAAGCATGATCCTGCATGTACTCTCAAAAGAAGGACAGGAGACAAAACAGCCATGCAGGCTCCAACTTATCTGCCTTTAATGAAGAGCTACCAGATAGGAAGACATACTTCCAGGTAGAGGATATTATCCCCTATGTCTTAAACTCAATTTGCATATGCTTCATAACAGCTTGCTGGGACACCTCCTCTCCAGACTGAAATATTTTCAGATGAGTGAGAAGTTCCTTTGGGCATTTACAGCTGGATTTCAACAGCAACCTGACAACAAACAGTGTTGGAGCCCTCCAGTTTGTCCCTCTGCAAGTCTACAATTCTCTAAAAAAGGAAGAAAACAAAAATAAATCTTTTCCCTTCAGAGTTACTAAGAGGTGAGGTTTTTTTGTTTGTTTTGTTTGGTTTTTTTCACTCAATTCTTGGTCTTTTCTGGTTGTTTCCTTACAGTTCACCAGAGCAGTCAGACTCATTTGGGAACATGGAGACATGACACATTTAGAACTGGCACTGGCTTTATTTTCAGTCTACCAAAGGCAGCCCAAAAGGCACAATCAGACTCTGAAGATTTATATGTTGCTTGAATAAGCAGCGAGCAGAGCTTTTAATTGATCACAGTTCATTTAAAGTGAAATGCTGGGGCTGTGGTAGGGTCAGGACTAACAAAGATACATTTCCACACACCCTTGGAAGTCCCAGTGTCATAGGCAAGATCCTCTGCTCCTGGAAAATTGTTCTTCCTAATGACACACCAATATATGCAGGGATCCAGCGATATAACTCAACATAAAATGTCTTGGAGGGAACAGTGCTGGGCCATGGCACATTCCTGCATGCTGGTGGGGTAGGTGCCATGTGTCCCAAAACATGGTCTTCTTGATCAGCTGGTGGCTGTAGCTAGTGAAAGCACGGCCCTCTCCCTCTGATGCAGCTCAGAGGTATGTGTGTAAGGAGCAGAAAAACCAGCAGAATAATTCCTGCTTTGCAAGCACCCCTGCAGGGCTGTGCCCAGTGCTGGGACCCCAACACAAGAAGGACATGGAGCTGTGGGAGTGAGTCCAGAGGAGGCCACAGGGAGGGTCCGAGGGCTGGAGCAGCTCTGCTCTGGAGACAGAGAGTTGGGACTGTTCAGCCTGGAGAAGAGAAGGCTCCAGGGAGACCTTAGAGCACCTTCCAGTGCCTGAAGGGGCTCCAGGAAAGCTGGGGAGGGGCTTTGGACAAGGGCATGGATGGATAGGATGAGGGGTAATGGTTTCAAGCTGAAAGAGGGGAGATTTAGGTTAGACATTAAGAAGAAATTCTTTGCTGTGAGAGTGGTGAGGTATTGGAACAGGTTGCCCAGAGAAGCTGTGGCTGCCCCATCCCTGGAAGTGTTGAAGGGCAGGTTGGATGGGGCTTGGAGCAACCTGGTCTAGTGGGACGTGTCCCTGGCCATGCAGGGGATTGAAACTAAGTGATCTTTGGTCTCCCTTCCAACCCGAACCACTGTATGATTCTGTGAATCCATTATTTACTTGAACCCAAATAATTTTCCAGTATAATCTGCATTCTCTGAAAGTGTGGCTGAAGCAGGATGTTAAAAAGAGGATTTTCCCAGAGAAACCAAGAGGCTTTCCTTCACAACCTTCTCCTGAGACAGCTCTTGGGACGACCTGCTGTCTTCTTCTTCCTCACATTCAGTCTAAGAGCCAGAGTGGCCAGTGATAATTATCCACCTGCATTTGGCTACTGGTCTGCTCCCACATCTGGGTGCTGTTGTGTGCCTGGTCCTGACGGGTCAAACCTACCTCTGATGATGTGTTGAGCTCTGCAGGCCTTCAGGGGTTACTGCCTTGGGCTTTAGCTCAGGAAAGTTTTTATGTCATTTCTCACTTTTTTTTCTCCCATCCCCCACACAGAAAGAGAACAATCTCTTCTCCCTCTCATTTTGGGCTGTAATCACCAAATCATCACTTTCCTCACCAATCAGCAACTCCAAAGGAAGAAAGCAGAAATTAAAAGTTGTTGACTGGCTTCGACCAAATGTTGTGTAGAGTCCAGTGAGTCATTTTTCACAAAGAATTAATTCAATTAAAAGTGGAAGGTTGGGGGCAGTGGTTTATTTGTGACTATGGGTTGAATGTGGCTGATGGCTTAAGCAGAATGTAAAAGTCTGGGGATGATGGAAGGGAAATGTCAAAACATTTCTTTTCAACCTGTCTTATGTTTCACATCAGAAACACCAGAGCAATTTTAAAGCAAAACCTTTCAGCTTCTATTTGTCATTTCAAAGTGGAATTCGTCTCAGAGTGGACCTGTTTATTTTTAATAACTCAGAAATGAAGCAAAAAAATTAATTGCGTGGTCAAGGGAAATATTTTGGGTTGACTCTAAGTGATCATTTTCCCAGATTTTTTTCATTTCTCTGAAAAACAGAAGGGAAATAGTTGGGCTTTGACTTACATCCATTGTTTTTTATTGATCTTCCAGTAAAACGAGGGACCTGAAAAAGGATTCCTGAGCTCTGAACCTTTCTCTGAACCATGCTGTGTCTCTTAGTAGTGTGGGTGGAGCCCTTTCTCCTGATGATAAATAGTCTATGCTTATAGGTAGTAAGTGAAAATATAAGGATTTGAGAAAAACAACAACAACAGTGAAGAATAAAAGCTTTCTGAACTTCTTGCCAGCTTCTTAGGGGGTGATTCTCCCCCTCTACTCTGCTCTTGTGAGACCCACCTGCAGTACACCCAAAACACAGGCTCCTGTATTAGACACCAGAGCATCCACAGCAGGCAGGAGACCTTAAATATATTCCAAAAGTAGAAAAAAATTTCAGGCAACCACAAGAAACTGACTGAGCGATGCTCATGGATGAGGGTTCTGGTCTCTCTGGTTGTAAACAAAAAGAAGAAGTTGGTTTTGTTCTCAGCCACGGGGTTTTCTTTGTGGAGGGATGTCGTTGACTCAGGAAAGGTATTCACATCTCATGACCTTGAGCCTCTGTAATTTCCTCCTCATGCAGTTCCACGACACAATCCAATTTAGTTTCCAGGCACTTAGGATGGGGTTTAGGCTGCATTGGCTTTCCTGCCCTTGGACTTTGCTTCATCCTTGCTCAGTACCTTGCATCTTTGCTTGCACCCTGATGAAGTTTGCTGAAGAAACCAAGATGTGTGGAGAGGCTGATACTCCAGAAGGGAGAGCCACCCTTCAGGATGACCTGGACAGGCTGGAGGAGTGGACCAGCAGGAACTTTATGAAGTTCAACAGAGAGAAGTGTAAGGTCTTGCACCTGGGAACACATAACCCAGGAGTGCAGTTCAGACTGGGATCCACCTGGCTGGAGAGCAGCCTTGTGGAAAAAGACCTGGGGGTCTTGGTGGATAACAGGCTCAACATGGGTGAACAGTGCACTGCAGGGCAAAGAAACCTACAGGATGCTGGGCTGCATCAACAAGGGCGGCACCAGCATGATCAAGAAGTCATCATCCTGCTCTACTCAGTGCTTGTCAGACCACACCTGGAGTATTGCCTTAAGTTCTGGGTCCTGCTCTACAAAAAGGATGAAGACAGGCTGGAGAGGGTCCAGAGAAGGGCCACAAGGATGATCAAGAATGACTGGAGGACCTGCCATATGGGGAGAGACTGAGAAAATGGGGCTTGTTCAGCCTTGAGAAGAGAAGGCTTAGAGGAGACCTTATTACCATGTTCCAGTATTTCAAGAGTGGCTGCCAAGAAGATGGAGACTCCCTATTTACAAGGAGTCCCATGGAAAAGACAAGGGGTGATGGGCACAAGTTGCTCCTGGGGAGATTCTGATTGGACATAAGAGGTAAATTTTTCCCCATGAGGACAGTCACACATGGGAATAGTCTCCCAAGGGAAGTGGCAGACTCCCCCCCATGGGACAGTTTGAAGTCTCAGCTTGACAGGGTGCTGAGCCACCTCATATCAACTAGAGTAGTACCTAGAAAGGTTGGACCAGATGATCCTTGTGGTCCCTTCCAACCTGGCACTCTGTGGTTCTATAATTCTATAAATCAGTGTATCACAGCACAGGACAGTATTTCAGTGTTGAGGTCCAGAGGATCTCTCCTAGTCTAGTGTCAGGACCCAAGGAGCTTGAGGATATCCAAGAAGTCCTGCTGACACCAGATGTGATTTTCTGTAATAGTTTTCTAGAGCTGGACCACATCCCAAGCAGAATCTGGAATGCTGCTGTTGAGAGATGATGGTGTAAACACTTCCACCATCACACAAAGGGGGGCTGGTGGCCCTCAGCAGTGGTAGTGGGAAGGTGGAAGGAGATGATTTCCAGCCAAGCCAGTGAAAATCTCCTCTGTAAATTCCCTGGAAGACCCAGACATCTGTTGGGGCTGTTAGTGCTGAAACTCAAACAACCTGGGATTTCCTTTCCCATCACATTTGTATTCTCCTGAGGGAGGACTCTGTCCTGTGTCCTGTCAACTCAGCACTGAATTTATGCTCAACACCTTTTCACATACATCATTTTTATATATATAACAAGAAAGGCAGAACAAGAAAAAGCCAACAAACAAAACAAGAAACACCATTAAGAAAACAGTTGCTTTTGCAGCCCCAGAGGGAAAGCCCAGCAAAAGAGGATCTTTGGAGGAAAAAGATGAGCTGAGCTGGCAGAAATTCTTTGCACTGAGGCTGTGAGCTGCAAAGTTTTCTATCCTTGCTCTCAGCCTGATTCCTGGGCAGCTGCACCACAAAAAATAAACCAAACCAAACCAGAACAAAGAAAAAGTTTGCAGACCAATAAAACCATCCTAGATGCTGCTTCTGGAGAACACTTGGGGGAAATTGCTCTTCTGTAATGTCTCCCAGGGAAAAAGAGACATATTTTTACACATGCATTTTATTTTACAGCATTATAGACAGGACCAAAATGCACCAGGAGGAGTCCAGGGGGGTTGGTGTTCACCCCAAGTGCATATTGTCTCCTGCAGGGCTGGTGGATGTAGATTCATTTTGCCAGCTGAGAAACAAGGCCTGGGTTTCTCACTACATAGACAACACTGAGTCCTAGTTTATTGTTCCCCAGGAATGAAAGGAGGAAGGTGGAGGATCAGGCAGTATAAAATCCAGATAAATAGGAAGAGGGAGTCATCTGAGGTCAGCTGGTGCTGCTAAAGTTTCAGAAAAAGCAACTTGTTTACTGTAGCATGTTCTCTTCTTCAACAGCATCATGGAGTAAATCAGTCCTCCCTTTTCAGGATCATGTATTGAGATGATAAGGCCACGAAGATGATGAAAGGGCTGGAGCATCTCTGTTATGAGGACAGGCTGAGAGAGTTGAGGTTGTTCAGCCTGGAGAAGAGAAGGTTCCAGGGAGACCTTAGAGCACCTTCCAGTGCCTGAAGGGGCTCCAGGAAAGCTGGGGAGGGGCTTTGGACAAGGGCAGGGAGGGATGGGACGAGGGGGGATGGCTTCAAGCTGAAAGAGGGGAGATTTAGGTGAGACATTAGAAAGAAATTCTTGGCTGTGAGGGTGGTGAGATGCTGGAACAGGTTGCCCAGAGAAGCTGTGGCTGCCCCATCCCTGGGAAGTGTTGAAGGGCAGGTTGGATGGGGCTTGGAGCAACCTGGTCTAGTGGGAGGTGTCCCTGCCCATGCAGGGGGGTTGGGACTGGATGATCTATAAGGTCCCTTCCAACCCAAACCATTCCATGATTCTATGATTCTATTCTATGATTCCATGAGGTGATAGAGCCTGTGGTAGGGGAAAAGCCAGGTTTGCAGAGGCAATGGGGACTGCCTCTACCCCATGCTCCAGGGAGCAAGGCGAGGAGATCAGTCTGGCTGAAGGGATTGTGAGAAGCCTTTCTGGAAATTGGATGAAGGTGACACACAACCCCACACAGACGTGAGTGGGAGATGTAAGAGGGTCTGGCTTGGAGATTCACAGGGCCCCCATGACTATGTCTGCATTTCTTTGAAGAAATGGAAAGGGTGGCTTTGAGATGACATGCACCCAGACCTTCTCTGGACTCTCCTCTTGAACGACAGGAGCTCCTGAACATGGAATAACTGTCTATTGGCACAGTTGTGGACTGACCCTACAAACATGAGAGCCCTGAGCTCAACACTGGCCTCTGGGGTGGAAAAGGGCTGGCAAAACTGTGTGTGCCAATAGCACCCTGAAAGCTGCAAGCTCTGGCTTACAAGGAAAATGTAGGTTTATTTACCATTTTCTAGATAAAAGAGAGTACAAGACAAAGGGCTCTTTCTGCATTCCCCAGCATGGTAAAAAATGCAACAATAAACCAAGTATTTTACTGCAACTATCTTCTTAGACAACAATATCAGTTGACCATGAGATACGATTCTGCTGGGAACCAGACACTTCATTTATGGAGCAAAGCCTGGAACACGGACGTTGACACACAGCTCCAGGTGGGACCCTTAAGAAGAGAAGTGCTGCCTTGGAACATGTGGGAATCATGGACAATCTCACAGAAGGGAGTTGTCTTCACTTTTGATCTGGGGACTTCCCATTTCAGGAGTAAAATCAAATCCTAGAGATCACATGGTTTAGTATGGTCAGGAATTATGAGTTGTGTCTGGAAAATGCTGGATGAAACAGCTGGGTTATGTGGGACACAGGTAAGTAAGCATGGAGGTATCTCCTGGATTTTCCATCTGAGCATTGTGTCAAGAGTGGAAAACCAATGGCAGAATCACACAGAAGGAAAACCCTTGTCATGAGAATTGGAGATTTTGGAGAAAACCACAATTAGTCCAGGGCAGGGTGCTGGAGAATGAAGGTCTCTGCTCAGTGGTGCCTCGTGAGGATAAGAGGGAGAACTGAGCACCTTTCCCATTGAACCATAGAAGGTCCTTAAGGAGTACCAGAGAGGAGAAATAACTCTGCAGATCTGCTGGCATCTTTCTCTGCTTCAGTTTGGCTTCCTGGAGGAGGAAGAAAATTACCATGGCTGCTGAAATTCCAGGGTAGGAAGCTGTGCTTCTGCACTCCTGTCATCCAGCCCAGGGGAGAGATGAACTACAATGCAATATATTATAATTGTGATTGGAAGGAAAGAATATCCTCAAATACTTCCCTGGAGGAAAGTTGTAACAGCACCTAATTTTAAAAGCTGCAAGAGAAGATCTGGGAGAACACAGGCCCTGGAAATATTTCTCTCCTTCCCTATTGGAGTGGTTATTGGAAACACTAATTGGAGAGTGTGAGGTAAGATCTAGGATGCTACGATGCTTAAAATAAAAAACAAACACAAAAAACCCCTTCCTGGTTCATGAAAGTGAAGATTCCCAGCTAATAAACTGGAAAGCACTTTCTGAAGTAGTAACATAACCCCCAGCAGGGGTTACAGGGCAGAATTTGGCCCAGCAGTCGGTTGGGAAGCCAGCAAAGGAACAGTTATCTGAGCTTTGGCTTGCGGAAAATATGAAGTGCCAAATGGAACGACCAAGTTTGTGATGCTGTGAGCAACCTCAGTTTTCATGGAAGCAGATCTGACATCCATCAATCACTTTATTCAGGATGAAGAGGTCTGGACTGTAAGGATTTAAGCAGAGTTTGACAGGATTTCTCCTAGAAGGTGATTCAATACATTAAACAGTGGCATTGCATCCAGGCCATAGCTGCTACACTGCTTACAGTTACACCATTTTAAAGACTGATTTGAGGCGAATGAAACAATTCTGGTTTATTTATTTCTTGTGTGTGTAAAGTGTCTGCTTCCTTTGAAAATGCTCACATTTCTCATCAGAGCGTGAACTCAGGGAAGTCTTTTTCCCCAAAACCTCACAGAACACTGGGTTCAGTGAAAGGTTGATTTTTTTTATCCTTGAGAGAACAGAGACTTTTCCGGTTTGTTTTTATCTCTGTTTTCAGTAAAGAACAAAACATTTGCCAGCCACGTTCACCTTAAAGGTTGGTAAGGTCAAAGTCTTGGAATATCTCAGAAAACTTGGAAGAGGTCTTAAAAGTTTCAGTTCAAACCTGCCTCTGGGCTGTACTTACATCATTTGAGATAATGAATCCATGGATGATACTAACATCAAGACCCTGAAGAGTTATGAAGAATATCTTTGAAAATTATGCCGATTTCTGGCTCTGAATTCTTCAAATTGTGGAAACAGCTGCCAAGGGCAAATCCAAATTCCTCCCAATCCAAGGCAAGATCTGAGCACTTTGAAATGTAACTTGATTCAAAGCCTGGATCTGAATTCTGCTGGAGACTCCTCCCTTCTGTTCAGCGATGCCTTCAAAAAAGCATCAGAGGCACCAGAACATCCAACCAGGACAAATCCAACTTCTGCAGCAGAGTACTTTGGTGGTTTTGTTTTTAAATATTTCATCGCTTGTTAACAAAAGGGAGGACAAGATGTCTGACAAGAGTAGCCCACACAAGAAGGTTGTCTGCTCTGTGATGGTCTTGTTGGTTTGCTTCAGCATCTTCCTTCCACAGCCACAAGGACAGTCAAACTCTGCAATGACTGGAGGCCAGGCTGAGGCCAGGCAGGGACCTGACCCTAGCAAGCCCCCAGGTGCAGAAGATGATCCCTTCCAAATTCAAATGAGAATGGATGTTGGCTCTCTGTTGGTTTGTACCATCCCAAGACTTTGTCAAAGGTAGATGAACCTCTCCCAAGCATGGAGTTGAAATGTGGCTGCAATGCTTCTCACCCTGATGCTGGAGAAATGTGGCCGTGGACAATGGTGCAAACAGGAGGACAACCAAGCTTCAAGCCTCCACTGCATGGAGTTCTTTGTGACACATTCACATGTCAGCATGACATGTTTCAGGCCTCATGGGCAACAATTGTCCCCCTTAAATGACCCATTTGTTGTTGACATCCCCCAGGGTTTTAGGAATCTTGGGTTCTAGCTTGAGAACCTGCTCATCCAGCTCCCCATCTCAAGGACTGAAGATGGAAAGGTGAATTTGTTCTTGCACAATACACATAAAGAGATTATTACCAGGAAGAAATCCAAGAGGTCCTTGGGCAGGTGCATTGGTGAAGGAGCCCGGAAGAAATATAATCTTGGATTCATCACTTCTCTGACAGACTGGTGACCCTCCCATGTCTTTTTTCCTCACCCCAGATAAGCATAGAACCACCTTTTCATCTTTGAGAAGGAATACCCAAGGAAGTGGTCTTTCCAGCTCATCCTTCCCAGCTCTTTTCTAATCTAAGGACAATGGTTACCTTTGACCCCATGACATGTTTCTCCATGGTCAGGCACAAGAGATGAAAGGTGTCACTAGACAATGGCCTGGGTGCCTGGAGCAGACAAGCCCAGTAGACTGTTCCCTTGCATGAACAAACCTACTTGTCTGGAGGCATTCTTGTCCAGCAAGGATGTTCCTGAACACAGGGAAGGGATGGGATTGTGACTGTGTCAAGCTTATCCAGGCTCCAGGACAGCCCTGGACATATCCAAATGCAACACCTTGGCCTCATCCCTGCACAGCCCACCTGATGCTTTCCAGGGAGGAATACTGGGTGAAGCTGGTTGGCTCCTCCCTCATGCCTGCACACCCCTCCATGTCCAGCTTCTCCATCAGCAACATGGCCGGCTCCTTTTTTGCCACTGAGTGCCAATTTTCTGGCCCCAGGATTAGATGAGAAGGATCACAGGAGAGCTCTGGAGATTTCCTCCTCCTTTGCCAGCATCCTGAAGGACCAGTGCATTCCCAGACACAACACTCCACTATTCACGCCTGAAAGATGGAAAAGAGGGCACTTTGTGATATCAAAACCCAGCACTAAAGTCACTCACTTTGTAGTCTGCAGTTGAAAGCATCTATCTAGCAGTAATAGGATGGAGAAGTTTATTATCCCAGAAGTTTATTATCTCTCTGTCCCTGCTGGGGTGTGGGGCACAGCTTGAACTCTGCAGGCAGAACATCTGCCTGTGTGCTCAGGGCAGCAAACTCCAGCACCATCCAGCTGATCTGGAGTGTCTGTGTCTAACTGCATGCTGTCAATCAGCACCAGTGGAGCTTTGCAAACACCTCTTCCTGTTGAAGCCACTGGGTTTTTTTCCTAATCCTGCAGGGAAAGGTCACACTACAGCCCTGTTGACTTCTGCAGAGACCTGGTGTTTGGAGGCTGAGATCAGAACACGTGTCACACCTCAGAAAACACTTTGGCAGTGGGTCTTGCTTGACAGATCAAGGACAAACAGTCCTGAACATCAAATGCAGGTGCTGCTGCTCCCTTGTTCCATGGACTCAGTCTTCTAGAAGTGGTACTCATTTGTTATAGAGATCAGCTGCTGTTACAGACCCAGAGGATGAGAGTGAATTCATCAGCCTTTGGATGTTTGCAGTGCAGGAATCTGTTCACAGTCATTGCTTTTCAGAGTCTTAATGGAAGTAAAAACACATGGCTCATGTGAGCAGATATAGATGTAGAATCATCAGATTGTTTTGGTTGGAAAAGACCTTTAAGATCATCAAGGGCAACTGCTAACCCAGCACTGCCAAGGCCACCACTAACCCATGTCCCTCAGCACCACATCTACACAGCTTTGAAATCCTTCCAGGGATGGAGACTCCACCACTGCCCTGGGCAGCCTGGGCCAGGGCCTGACAACCCTTTCAGTGAAGAAATCGTTCCTCATATCCAATCTAAACCTCCCCTGGCCAAACTTGAGGCCATTTCCTCTTGTCCCATCACTTGTTCCTTGAGAGAAGAGACCAATCCCTCCCTGGCTTCAACATCCTTTCAGGGAGTTGTAGAGAGTGAGAAGGTCTCCCCTCAACCTCCTTTTCTCCAGGCTGAACACCCCCAGTTCCCTCAGCTGCTCCTCATCAGACTTGTGCATGTACCTTGGGACAAGAAGCATTGCACCCTAAACCCACCTGTTCCTCTCCTCTGAGAAACCTCAGTAGCTGTCTCCCCAGCCTGCCACGTACTTTGAGTTCCAACCTCATCTTCCATGTTTCCAAGGGAAGACACACCACCAGGCACAACCCTGAGACATGTCAAGGCAAGACTGAGGTATGTGAGGAGGGAAGAGTCCTGGCAGTGAGGCACCATGCTGCTCATTGTCTGCAGAGGCTGCCAACATCTGCCTCTTTCGCAAACATCTGCATGTGCTGACAGCAACAACATGTGAAGGGAAGATCTCCAATGAATTCTGGGAAGAAAATGTTTCCAAAACAACAAGACACTTGTACAGGGTATGTGTTTGTCTTCCTGCAAAAGCCTGTTTTCATCTAATGGCCTCTAACTCTCAATTAATTCTTAAGTCCCTGGCACTCATCTGAAGCATTAATGATTTTTTATAACTGGGGAAACTGAGGCACGCTGTGGTAGCAGAAGGATGTTAATAACTGGGTGACAAAGCTAAGAGATGAATCTGTGTATCTGAATGCTTAGGCCAGGGCCTTGAGCATTAGAAAATGTGCCTTCTGGGTGTCATCTTGCTCCCTCTCCAACTTGGGAGGGAGAATATTGGCTGCAGGCGGCCTGCCAGCAGGGGCTGTAAAAGGAAAGGGAGAAGGAGGAAGATTAAAGGAGAGAACCAAAAGCTTGTCCCTCGTGGCATCTTTTTACACAACCATTTCCCTTTACAAGGTCCCGAACATCCATTAAGGAAGCTTTCAGGACCAGCTCTCTTTTGTCTTACAAATGAAACTAGATGCCAAAACCCCGACGTGGCAGCAGCAGTAAAACAAACTAAACCAGTCATCACAGAATTGCTGCTGCTCTAATTAAAAAGAGACAGTAAAGATTTGGGTATTTCATTTTTATCAAGTATTGGAAAAAAAAGGCACTCAATGCCAAAGTGATTAAAGTCTTCATTGCTGTTCTTTAGTAAGAATTTCACTCAATAAGCAGCTGTGATGGATGATAGAGGGTTGGTTCTGCTCAGGAGCAAAGGGGCCTGATCTGGCATGGAGCAGAGCATGGAAGGGTTTTTATTTTTTTGGTAACCTTTCTTCTAGTTGAACAATGGCTTGTGGGAATGGGTGCTCACTTCTCATCTAGCTGTGATGTAAACAGACCCTAAATAGGTCCCTGCATGTGACAAAAAGGGTTCAGGGGTGTATTTGCTACCTTTTCCTCTTATCATCTCCATCTTCCTAATCTCCGTTCCTGCTGCAGCAGCTTTGGGAATGTGTTTCTCAAAACCAGAAACCTGAGGGAGGTCTCAGGCAATCCCGTTGCCAAATCAGGCATGTCAGGACTTGGGGTGAGCAATCATCTGCTCTCCAATGCCTCCCCTCTCCTGACAAAGTAGCTATCTAAATTCTGGTTTATGGAAGTTTAGGGTCAAGGAGGAAATTGTAGAATTAAGAACGAGAAAGGTGGGTTGTTGTGTTTTATTTGTCTTTTTAGAGACCAGGTTTTCACCAGGAAAAAAAAGACTGTAGAAATAAATATTCCCATTTCATCATCAGAACTGAAAACATCCTTCACTCTTCAGTGGCAACCTTTGCTGGCTTCCAACAAACCTTTTGAGGTGTGGAGGGGGTTTGGCCTTTCCAACCACCTCAAGAAAAGATAACCCTTTCCCCTTTTATTCCACGTTCTAATGGCATCCTTCCCCACCTGCCCCACACCTCCCCAGAGCTGCCTGCACCCTGCTGCTTTCTCCATCCCAGCTCCCCCTTTTCTTCCCTGCTTACATTTTTTTTCATTTTTTTTTTTTTTTTTTTTTTTTCCTGCCATTTAGGAATTTTGGTAATGAATTTCCAGTGGCTTTTTTTTCAGCCCTTTGTAGAGATGTTGGTGGAGCATTTCCATTTTGCTGCTGGGGACTAAACGTTACGGAGCGCCGATGCCCTTGAAGTTGTGTGATTTAATATAGAGATTTTATGTGAAGTTAAGGACAAATACCTCCCCCTACGGAACCACTCCCTGTGACAGCCTCACTAATTAGTTGTTATTAACAGTGATAACAGAGCCATCAGATTTAATAGGCAGCAGATTATGGCAATTACAGTGAATTCACCAGGTTTGGGAAGCTGGAGGTTTGGCTCCAGGGACAAATGGGCAGATTTTATAGAATCACAGACTGGTTTGGGTTGGAAGGGACCATAAAAATCATGCAGTACCAACCCCCCTGCATGGACAGGGACACCTCCCACTAGACCAGGTTGCTCCAAGCCCCATCCAACCTGCCCTTGAACACTTCCGGGGAGGGGCAGGCAGCACAGGCAGGGCAGAGCTGCTGTGTGGAAAGGTGCTTCTCAAGGCATGAAATCGTGGCTGGGAAGGTGGACCAGCCAACGGGACTGGAGGGTGAGGAGTAGCAGGTGTTATAAATGTATGGAAAAATTAGAAAGGGCAGAATTGGAAATGTCTTTCCTTTCTTTTCTTTTTCTCTTGCATTTGTCCTCTGTCGTTCACTTTTTCTTGTCTTTGCTCCTCTTTCTACTCCCCTCCTCCAGGAGAAAACAATGGGAAAAAGAAAGATGAGAACATTATAGAAAACACCAACATGTAGCTTCTCACTGTCTCTGCGTGAGGGTCTCTGATGTATGTGAACTGTTTTCTCTTGCCCCCCTGGGTGGTCATGGAGAGCAAGGCCATGGCTTTTTGCAGGTTGCAAAGGGCCAACCTGGGGCTGAATCTTTCTCCAAAAAGTAGTGAAAAGGGGTCTGAGATCCAAAAGCCACCTGGCTGGAGGGGTGGTGATGTGGGAGCAACCTCAGAGGTCCCCACAGCTCAGCTCATCAGAGATTTTGGCAGGTCCACCTGCTTGGACGTGTCCAATTAACCAGTGATGTGGAAACACTTGTGAGGACCTTCCCGTCCTCCCTGCCTCCTGTGCTCACAGCCCCTCCAGCAGCAGAGGCATTTCCCTCTGTGTGTGCATTTCTTTTTTCCCTGCTGAATTTTTCTTCATTAAATCAGCCTTTGGGAGCAAAACCAAATACAACACAGTGACATGGCAGCTCATCACTCCTCAGGAACACTTTTACCAGAGGCAGCCCCAGCAGCTCTGTTTTCCTCATTATCCTCCTGTTTCTGTAACACACAGATCCTTGTCCCTCCTCATCCCCCTCTGGCCCACTCAGCTTCACTCACCCCTCAAGCAAACAACTTGGCTGGCAAGATGATCCACCACATGGACACCCTGGAGCCTTGGTTCCAGTGACAGCTCCTGAGGGACCTCTCCTCTGCTCCTCAAAGCTGGCCCACCATGCCCTGTGCAGCACCCCGGGGAACACACCCTGCATGAGAGATGGAGGAAAGGCAAGAGGCTGAGGGGATGCAGATGTGAATCACCCCACACTTCCACTTTGCACTTGCTTGCTTAATCACATTCCAAAAGTGTCTGGAGACCACCACTGAGATCAAAGCCTTCTTAGGCACATCATTGAAAAAATAGGTAGAGCCTGTTGCAAAGAACTGCTGGTCTGAGCTGGGAAAAGGATAGAAGAGGGCTGCAGAGACACATTGTTTTGTCCTGGGTCCAAAGGCTGGGCTACAGCCAGGACCCCATCTCCAATTCTTTCTTCTGAATCATCTCCCATGGTTTCTACCGAGGAGTGAGTGAGTTTTACAGCCAAGGGTAGGGGACCACATGAAGTTCAACAAGGCCAAGTGCAAAGTTCTGCACATAGGTCAGAGAAATCCTAAGCAGACATCCAGACTGGGCAGAGAATGGATTGAGAGCAGCCCTGAGCAGAAGGACTTGGGGGTGCTAGTAGGTAAGAACTCAAAGTGAGCCAACAATGTGTGCTGGAGCCCAGAATCCAACCATGTCCTGGCATGCATCACAAGCATCATGACAAACAGGACCAGGGAGGGGATCGTCCCCCTCTGCTCCACTCTGGTGAGACCCCCCTGCAGGGCTGTGCCCAGTTCTGGAGCCCCCAACACAGGAAGGATGTGGAGCTGTGAGAGTGGTCCAGAGGAGGCCACAGAGATGATCTGAGGACTGGAGCAGCTCTGCTCTGGAGACAGGCTGAGAAAGTTGGGGCTGTTCAGCCTGGAGAAGAGAAGGCTCCAGGGAGACCTTCCAGTGTCTGAAGGGGCTCCAGGAAAGCTGGGGAGGGGCTTTTGACAAGGGCAGGGAGTGTTGGGATGAGGGGGAACAGCTATAAGCTGGAAGAGGTTAGATTTAGGTTAGACAATAGGAAGAAATCCTTTGCTGTGAAGGTGGTGAGACACTGGCCCAGGTTGCCCAGAGAAGCTGTGGCTGCCCCATCCCTGGAAGTGTTGAAGGGCAGGTTGGATGGGGCTTGGAGCAACCTGGTCTAGTGGGAGGTGTCCCTGCCTGTGCAGGGGAGTTGGAACTAGATGATCTATAAGGTCCCTTCCAACCCAAACCAGTCTGGGGTTCTGAGATTCTATGAGATGTCAGAACGAGCTTTACCAGGTGCAGTGTGGAGAAACCCCATCTATGGCTCTATATCTGCTGCACACCTCCCATGAGATGTCACTGGATGACTTGCAGGACTTGGGCTTGTGTTACCTGCTGTGCTGTGATGTGTGGAGCTGTGAGTGTCGATGTGTCAGCCAGGGCTATAACGAGCTCATCAGCTGCCTGCACAGTCACTGTGAGTGTGATGGAGCTGTGATGAGCAGGTGACCTCCCCCGACATGAAGCAGGCTGGAAAAAAAGGTCTTTTAGAAGCACAGACCTCCCAAAGACTATTTTATACAGCATCCTCTATTGCAACAGGATTCTGCTAAGGTTTTATGTCTTCCCCATAAATTTCCATGGTCCCTTTTCTGCTCATCTCTCTCCCACCTGGAAGTTCCCATCCTGAGACCCCCAAGGGAAGCAGCTCAACTGACAGTTGCCCACTTGCCATGTGTTGGCTGACTCAGACTCTGAAGTAAAAAACCAAAGCCTTTTTGGTACATCCAGAACGGCTCATGGCTGATATCCATGAAAGATTTTGGTTCCAAGTGGTTAGAATAAACAAGGTGCAAATACTGATAATATTTTTTAATTTATTTTTTTTTTTTATCTCTCACAAAGAAGAAAAAAAATGGCACAGACTCAATTTCTATGATGTTCTGGTTTCATCTGTAAGAAGAAAATTTTCAAGCTTAGGTGCCAAAAGCAGGAAAATTAAATCTGTATTTAGACAGTTAAATAAGAGGTTCAATTTTCAAAGGCACCAGTAGCCTGTATTCCTAGTTGCTACCAGAAAAAACTGAACTCTTACTTCTAAAAGGATATTTTCCAACTCCTTAACCAAAAATTCTATTTGCAAAGCATTTCCACAAGAAATGTCCAGCAGGGAATGAGGGACAGAAGTCCACTGAAAAACAACATACATGTTCTTTCCTTTTAGAGTTCAGCTCCTGGCAATAGGCAACTCAGATGGATTCAATAGCAATGGAGTCCAAGTGATCAAAGGTCTCATGCTCAGCTCTTCTTCCATTACTCTGCACTGAAAGGTTGAACCCAAGATTCTTCTGATGGAAATCAGGAAATTATGGGATTCTCAAGGCTTATGTCTGTTCTCAAGCCTCTATCTCCTATTTGCTTTATGGTAGAAGATCCCAGCTCTGGGCTGCTGTCCTTGTTCCCAGTCTTAACCCACCCTCTGACAATAATCCAACCCTACACATAGTGGTCCAGCTCCATTTGTCCACCTACCCCAGGAGGCACTATGTGTAAGACTGGACATTGTGTCCCACAAAGAAGCTTTCATGGCAGATGCCCCAAATCCCAGCAAAAGGAGAAGAAAATCTTAGCCTGGACTTGCTTTCAAATTCTTTTTCCCCCCTCATATAACCCATCTTCTGCTGGCATCTAGTCCTCTTCCTGAGCATGGGACATCCCTATCAGCCCCCTGTGTTGGAAGTATAACTCCATTATTCTATACCCTGTGTTATCATGATGCTCTTTAGTCCTCAGCACAGACAGGGAGTTCTCTGAGCAGATGGGGATGTTATTGGACTGTGAGCTTCAGGATTTGACCTTGACTTGACCAAATCCTGAAACATGTTGAGTTAGGTCTAACACTAAGAACTTCCCATCGTTTCTCCCCAAATGCCAAGACCCAAGATTGATACTGATGGAAGATTCGATGTTCTTAGATAATTTAATGCCTGGTGGAATGGCTATCGGTGTGAGAGAACAAACAAAAATACCACCCAAAATTCTGAGGGAAAATGGAGATTTGTCATGAACTACTGAAAATCAGCCTGGTGCTGGAATGAAGAATAACATTGTCTGGAGATGAGCTGTCATCTAGAGATGGGTGAACTTCACCCTCTTGTCCTTCTGAGAAAGGGCTGCTAACAAAGCTGCATGGGAAATATTTCCAGTGTCAACCCTCCATGCCAGTGGACAAACAGAGAACTTTGGTCCTCAAGATCTGTCCATCAGCTTCAAGACCATTCCACCAGCCCTATGATTTACTAAAAGAAAAACAAGTTTGGAAAGCAAATGCACAGACTTCCCAAGAGGGCTCCTAACCACAGGGAAGAAGATTCATTATCCCAGGCTACGTTTTGTGCTGGGTTTGTGTTCACGTTGACTCCAAGAAGATGGCTTCAATGTGCACAATATTGTGCTAACACTGAGCAAGAGGAATTTCTTCCTTGGAAAAGCTGGGCAGGTGAATTAAGGACATCAAGTCCACTTTGCAGGGTGAAAGTTACTCAGGCAGCTGCTGTTTCTGGAAATGCAAATAAATTGGAGCTGACATATAGATGTTTTCATAGCATCCTGGTTGTTCTCTAGTATCTGGTACCTCTAAAAACTTCATGGGATGAACCATGGGTCACTCAGCACGTTGAACATCAAAAGGACTAAGGTGGCATTGAGGTTTTTTTTGCCTTCAAAAATCCTTCTGCATTACACAAGTCACTCATAGTTTATCTCAGCTATAAAACATGGTCACCTTGATTATGCAGCAGGACACAGGCTGCTCTCCTTGTTATTAGAAAAGGTTTAGATATGAACACAGTATCACCATATTATTAAGGAAAAGAGGAGGGAGGAAAGCTTTTCAGCAATAAAAATGTCCATCACTGGTTTATTTAAAAAACTACTAAAACAATGAGCTGAAAATGGGAAATTTAGAAAACTCCTGTGATAAACGTCAGTACTTTTAAATTAGGACAAAGGAATTAGAAAAAGGGAGGCTTATGTTTAATTCACTTGAAAGCAAATTAAAGGGTTCAGCTTATGGATGAAAAGGAAAATTAGGTTATTTTTTTTTCCCCTGAGAGTTACCAAGGCTACTGCAGCCCAGAGGAAGCCACAGTTCAGCACACAGCTTGGTGAGCTGCTATTGACAGGGCTGTTGCCACATCTTAGGTGGATTTAGGAGAAGTGGCTCCATCTCAGGAGCTGCAAACTGGACCAGACACTGTGTCACATCGTGGGGCTGTCTAATCCAGGCATTTTTCCCAAAATAGCCCTTCCTCCCCCTGCACTTTGCAAGGGAGGTGATGGTAGGATGGATATGAAGTCCTCAGCAGCAGATTGACTTCTGAGATACCAGTGTTGAGATGCTAGTTAAAGTCAACTTCTGCACCATGGCATGATACCTTCAGCATTTTCACCTGGGGTAAATGTCTGGTTCTAGTCAGGTACCCCAGAATGTTGCCCCTTGGTCTACATGTGTATGTCCATTACCAGTTTATGTCACCAGGGCTCAAACTGGGAATGATTTCCAACAGAGAAACAGCTGATCCATGGCCTTGCTTAAGGAAACCCTTGCTTTCGACTTCATGACTTAACATTTGGTACCATTTCATCCTGTTTCTCTTCATTCTCGAGGTCTTGTCTGTGATACTCAGCTCCTCCTACATTTCACAGAAGTTTCTCAGCTTTTTTTCCCTCAACAGCCTTCATCAGCACTTCATTTCCACCTTGGGGGCCAAAATTGTTATTAGAAACCTTAAACAAATCAATTTTAAGACAGACCCAGGAGAAAGTCCACTAACATCTGGGCTCCCTCATCCAGTACTGCTCAATACCATTTCCCTATTAGCTGCTTCCTAGCTTTTTACATGCTTCCTTCATCAAACTCCATCTCCTCCTGCTGGAATAACAAGGTTACCCCACGGTACTGCATCAGCTTCTCATTAAAATCCAAAAAATAAGATTTGTTCACATTCCTATTTCTTTTTTCCTGCAAAAAACTTATTTTATAAAAACCCAAACAAACCAGGTGTGCCTGCTATGATTTGTCAGCCATTCCCTATGTCTTTATTGCCCCCTTCCCTCCACCCTGTCACAAAGCCCAGCAAAGTTTTGGGCAGAGACCTGCAACTCTGACATCTTTTGGATTATCCCTCTCTTTCAAATGTAATCCCTGGTTTTGCTGGTCTCCAGTCCAGAGATTCCACCTTGACTCAACAGTTTTCTTAGCTTTTACTACCCTCTTCAATGGTTCACCCTAACTGGAAGGAAAGGCAAAATATTTCTTTTCCATTTTTTTTCCATACCTACATGATGGCAAAACTGGGTATTAGTCACAATCTCTACCCTCATTTCACACTTTAATGTCTGCCCATCTTCTGTGTTTTCTTTTCAATGTATCCCATGAATGGATATATAAAGAGTTCAGGGGGATTGGGGTCATTACATCACTCAGATCCCCTTTTCCTTTTGTTTACCTCAAAATAATTGCAAACTGTGGCAGAATAATCCTGTTGTATCCCACCCAAGGGCTGGCTGCCCTCCCATGTCCCTCAGCACCACATCTACACAGCTTTGAAATCCCTCCAGGGATGGGGACTCCACCACTGCCCTGGGCAGCCTGGGCCAGGGCCTGACAACCCTTTCCAGGAATAAATTGTTCCCAAGATCCAATCTAAACTTCCCCTGGTGCAACTTGAGGCCATTTCCCCTTGCTCTATTGCTTGTTCCTTGGGAGAAGAGACCGACCCCCACCTGGGTCCAACCTCCCCTCAGGCAGTTATAGAGAGTGAGAAGGTCTCCCCTCAGCCTCCTTTTCTCCAGGCTGAACACCCCCAGTTCCCTCAACTGCTCCTTGCCAGGCTTGTGATCCAGACCCTTCCCCAGATCCTTTGCCCTTCTCTGGACATGCTCCAGTCTTTCTTGTCATGAGGGGTCAAAAACTGACCCCAGGATTCAAGGTGGGGCCCTGTTTAAACACACCACAGGTGCTGAAACACTCCAGAGTCCTTGGATGAATTAAGACCTCCACAGGATCCACAGCTCTGCCCATCTTCTGAGGACTGATGTTTTTCTAGCTAAAACCCTAGTGGAGTCAACAACTGCCAGTATGGAGGAATCATAGAATCACAGAATGGTTTTGGTTGGAAGGGACCTTAAAGATCATCAAGTGCCAACCTCCTGCATGGGCAGGGACACCTCCCACTAGACCAGGTTGTTCCAAGCCCCATCCAACCTGCCCTTCAACACTTCCAGGGATGGGGCAGCCACAGCTTCTCTGGGCAACCTGGGCCAATGTCTCACCACCCTCACAGCAAAGAATTTCTTTCTCATATCTCATCCAATTTTACCAGCTTTCATATTTAAACTGTTCCCTCTCATCCTACCACTCCATCCCTTTGTAAAAAGTCCCTCTCCAGATTTTCTGTAGGTTTTATTTTATTTTATTTTATTTTATTTTATTTTATTTTATTTTATTTTATTTTATTTTATTTTATTTCTTCTGAAAACTCCCCTCCAGGTTTGGAGCTCTGGGAGTTCGTGAGCCAAAGGTGAGGTCTCTGTATGGACCTTACTCTTGCTGGAATTCTCCAGTTTATTTTTTTTTAATCATGTTAGCTTTTAACAGTCACAAAATCCTCTATCAAGGCAACAACATGCCAAAGATCCATTTTTTCCATCAGTTTTGGGTCTAATTCCTTCCCATTTAATTTCCTGGCCTTCACTTTCATATGGGATGAGGCAGAGGACAGGTGATCTCCATCCAACTTGCTCAAATTGATTTCTGTCCTCTCTGCCTGCACCTGTGTCTTCTCCTGATTGAAGAGTCAATATAGTCAGGCTAAAGTCACACCATCTGTAGAAGCTCATCCACATCCTGGATCATACTGTATAGATGAAGTGAGTGAAAACAAACAACCTCTGACCTGACTTTGCAGCTGGAAATAATATTTGAAGGAAGTTGCTCAGAAAAGGTCTGGGAGCACCAAAATCCTGGTGGTAAGCCATCAACTTTCATCGAAAACTGCTACTTCTGTCTCTGATTGCTCTCTCTTGTTGTCCCCCTGAAGGACATTGAATGAGGGTCCTAGGGGTGTATCTGCATAGGGAGAGGTGTCACCTGAGAACCTGTCCAGTAACCATCCCACTGCTGAGCATTCCATGCCATGCCCTGTGCCTGCAGGCAAGGTGCCAGCCAGCTCTGTTTCTCCTCCTCACTTCCTGAGCTTTAACCCCTCCAGCAAAACCCTTCTGTCTCTGATCCACCTCCTTTGGGTGACCTCCTCATTTTCTGCTCATACAGAACAAGGTTTGGCCTCCCTTCACCTCTCTGTGATGCCCTTCACACCTTTCTCCCGGCCTAGGACTGTCCAACCAGATTTGCCTCCCCTGGATTTTTTTCCCAGGCTCAACTGCCAAATATTTCTACTGAAGGAGAGTCAGTCCATTCTTTTTCCTCCTGTTTCTGAACATCCTCAGCACAGCAGGTAGTGTATTCCTGGTTTGTTCTAGGTCAGTTTGGCAAGTATTTCCCTTTGCATGCAAAATTTTGCTTAAGGCCCATATGTTTTGACCCCAAGAGGCAAAACAGGATCCAGTTTGGAAACTCAGATTGTTGGTAAAGTGAAGAACTGGGGGGTCTGGGTTTCTGCAGTCATTTGGTTTATACACAGATGCTGTGAGGCTGGATGGGTTTCCAGAAGTTTGGAGCAATTGTAATGCAATCCTGTCAACCACATCATCATCATCATCAGGCTTTTTTGAAGCCACATCAAGGTGCTTGCAGAGCTGACCTGAAAGTGTTTTGCCCTTTATTTTTTTAACCTACCTTGGTCCAAATTTTGAGGTGTTCCAAAGGGTTCCAAATGGTGGGGGTCTAGCAACATTTTGGGGATGAAGGAATCTGGTCTTTCCCAGTTTTGGAGATCAAGATAGTCAGTGCACAAGCCTTCTGTGCCACCTCTTACTCCCTGGTGCAGGGTCCTCACATCTGCCTGGCTTTTTCTGCCACCTCAGCAACAGGTTCCAGAGATGATCACATTTCCCATCCTGCTTTTCCAGACAGTTGCTTTCTTTGCCTAAACCTCCCCATGTTTTGTGGTTTACCTTGTACCTTTTATGGCATGGGCCAAGAGTCTGCCACCATTTTCCTAAGAGACATTTTAAAGCATGAGACACGGGTGCTGTCCTGGGACAGATGGATGGATGGATGGATGGATGGATGGATGGATGGATGGATGGATGGATGGATGGATGGATGGATGGATGTTCTGGAATGGTCCTGGCTGTTTTCCAATATTCCTGAGCTTTGTGAATCCCTTAATCTCTCTGTGATCACTTCACTGTTCATGAGAGGAGACAGCTACAGTTCTCTTGCCTTGTTTCTAAGGCTATTTTTGGATTGGGGGACCATCTGTTTTCATGGGAGTGTAAATGGTAAGAGTCCTCCTGAGCAATCTGAGCCCAAGGAAGCCAGACCAAAGTTCTGTTCCACTTTCCACTGTAACCAGTTTCACTCTCACAATTTCTTTTAATCAGTATATTTTATGTGTTTTCCCTGCCCAGGGATTTCTCCACAGACCTACCCAAACAATTCTTTCTTTCATTGCCTTTGCTAAATCTGTTGTCTGGAGCTCTGGGGAGCAGCTTTTCAGGGTACGTGTAACATGAGCAGCAATGGTTTTTTTTACACCTGACTGATCAATACCTGGAGTCATTTGTAAGGGAAGGTAGCAGGTAGTTTTAGGAAGGGTGTGTGCATGTGCATGGATGGAATGTTTTTTACTTAACTCTATTCATCTCAGCATCCACCCATTGATTTGGAGAAAGCCCAGATCCAATAAATAAGGCAACAAGGAACAATGATCCCTCTCTCTTCACAGTGTTTTACAGCATGTCTCTTCTGGGTGGCTTTTCCCAGTGTGTGGGGTCCTTCCCCCATGCCACATACAAGTCACCACAGAAAAGGCAGGAAATGCCTCCCAGTTGGGATGGGCAGGGGGGGTTGTCTATGCCTGGGCTTTCGCTGTCCCCAAAACCCCCTGCTATTTTTATTTTTTTTTTCTTCAAACTTGGAAAGAAACGTTGCTTTCATTGCACTGATTCCTTGACAGCTTTCCCTTGTCTAGAGAGGGAGGTTGGAGCTTTCCTTAGCCCAAGAAGGGACAGAAAGGCTGCCCGCCCCTTGCCTCCTCCAGCTCCAGTTGGGCAGATGGAGGAGGTTGATTTAACTTCCCCGATTTGACCAAAAGGGTTTTTTGCAGCTCAGTCCTCAACAAGGGGACAAGACACAATGCCAGGAAAAGTGCCCATGTTCCTGCTCTCAGCACCCTTGTGTGAAGTAGGACACCCAGCCAATCCACCTTTTCTTTAGTGCATGGGGTGATGGGGCACTGCTCACCTCCTTGGAATCACACAATCATTTGGGTTGGAAAAGACCTTTAAGATCATCAAGTCCAACCATTGATGTCTTCAGTCCAAGGACATCAGAATATCTCTGTCCTGAAGGGAGGGCAGACACTTTCCAAGGAAATTTTTTTTTTTTCATATATTAAAAAAACCCCAAAGACTCACACATGTTCAGGTGATATTATTTTTCACAGGCAAATAGCTACCCCAAAAATAGAACATTAAAAACAGGAATCTGCAAAATAATTAAAAGTAATAATAAGCAGAAAAATCCAATCATTTTCCCAGTTTCCCAGCTAGATGTTTCAATTGTGTCTCATTGCAATTTCATTTTGAAATTTGCTTAAACATAATTGTTCGTCAAGAAGCCAAAAAAAAACCACCCCAAAACCCAGCTCAAGAGTGATGCTTTTTTACTCCAAATGAGGTTTTATTAACACTTTCTTTTTCCCCACTGAGTAGCTCAGGAAATGCTCATTTTAGATGTGAAATACAGTTATTAAAGTCTTTCATTTATTTACAACTCTCCAATCCTGACAGAGGACCAGAAAACTTGCTAAATGAACAGCTGCAGACTGGAACATGGCAGAAACTTGCAAAAGGAGAGGAAGGGCAGGGATCAGAATTTCCTTTTGATTTGCCAAGAGGAAAAAAAAAATCAAAAGGGATGTAGTTATTCTTTATATATAACACCTACAAATGGCTGTATGAATTATTTCCCTTCTCTGTTTTGCTTGTGAAAAATAAAAATGTGCTATTCCTCTGGTTTTCTTGCTGGAGGATTAATGAGGTGATGCTACAAGGAAATGCAAGTTAAGAACCCTGAACAGCTCCAGCGAAAAAAAACTTTCCAGATCATTTAAATACCTGTTTAGCTAAAATACCTGACCCAGCAGTGGAGAAAGGCACTGGCTGCAAGTGTTCAAAAGCACTGCTTGAGCTTTCAGTGTGGAAATAGTGTCTCTGTGCTTCTCTCAGTCATCAGAAGAGTCACCGTGTTAGGGAGAGATCGGGAAGGAAAGAGAAGAAAAGGAGAAGAAGGGGGGAAAAGCAAAAATAAAGGTGTAGGAAGAGAGAAGAGGGAGAAGGGAGAAGAGAGAAGAGAGAAGAGAGAAGAGAGAAGAGAGAAGAGAGAAGAGAGAAGAGAGAAGAGAAGAGGGAAAGGTGAGAGAAGGAAAGGGACACCTTCCACTAGGCCAAGTTGCTCCAAGCCCCATCCAACCTGACCTTGAACACTTCTAGGGATGGGGCAGCCACAGCCTCTCTGAGTAACATGACCCAGTGTCTCACCACCCTCACAGCAAAGAATTTCTTCTGTGTATCCCATCTCAATCTCCCCTCTTTCAGCTTGAAGCCATCCCCTCTCGTCCCATCACTCCCTGCTCTTGTCCAAAGTCCCTCCCCAGATTTCCTGGACCCCTTTCAAGCACTGGAAGGTGCGCTAAGGTCTCCCTGGAGCCTTCTCTTCTCCAGACTGAACAGCTACAACTCTCTCAGCCTGTCTCCATAGCACAGGTACTCCAGTCCTCTGAGCATCTTCGTGGCCCTTAAAGATGATCTTTAAGGTCCCTTCCAAAGCAAACCCTTCTTTCATGAACCACCCCCTCCCGTCTCCGGGGACAAGGATGCGAGGCCGGAGGGGCGGGGAGGAGCGGGGCCGGGCCTCCAAGCCCCTCCCCGCGGGGCCGCGGCGGCGGAGAGGAGGAGGCAGCCCCGGGGAAGGCGGTGAGGGCTGCTCGGACGCTGGGGCACGGAGGAGCCAGCGCCCGGCGGACTGAAGTTTCCTGCTGAAAAAAAGAAAAAAAAAAAAAAAAGGGGGGAGAGGGGGGAGAAAAAAGGAAAGAGAATTTTAAAAGAAAAAAAAATTCGTAAGAATAAAATAATTTTTTTAAAAAGGAAGCTCCCCATCCCCTCCGCAACTGCCCCGGAGGGATGCGGCGAAGAGCTGCCGGCGGGATCCCGCGCTGCCCGGCGCGGCTGCGGGCATGATCCCGGGGCCGCAGCGGGGCTGAACTGGCCGAGGTGTGAGCCCTGGCCCCGGGGGGCGACAGCGGGGCCGCCCCCCGCCCTGCCCAGCCTCCGCGCATCCTCCGGCACCGCCTGGGCGGGCCGTGCCGGGCCGGGGGGTCCCAGCCGTGCCCAGTCGGTGTGATCCCAGCCGTGCCGAGCGGTAGGATGAGGGGCATTCTCTACTTCTGCACCCTGATCCTCCTGGGTGAGTAGCGCGGCGGTTCGGGGAGAGGAGAACCGGGACACACACACACACACACAGAACTTTCTGCTGGGGTTTGCTTGTGGGGGAATTTCGACCACCGCCCGGGGAAAGGGAGGTCTCCCCCTCCCCAACACCCCAGGAGCAGGGGTAGCATCACCCAGCGTTATGTTGTCTCCTTCGGACCCAAGCGCTGGGATCTTCCCTACTGCCCTGTTAGCCGCGAAAACGGCTACAGTTACCCCGGGAATTAAGGCACTTCGCGCCGGGGAAGAGCTTGGAGGGATGTGTTGGGGGCGTGTGTGTGTGGGGGGGGGCAGATTTTGCAGGGCGCCGGGCAGTCCAGAGGTGATGGTGAAGATGGAAAATGTCGGGGTTTCGGGGCCGAGCACCGTGTCCTGACCCGAGCGCGTCTCTGTGTGTGTGCTCAGGGGTTCCCGCTGCAGGTTTCCTCGCACCCTCCGAAACTAGGCTCTTTTTTTTTTTTTTTTTTTTTTTTTTTTACACGGGGTGTAAAGACCCTAGCTGTGTCCCCCTCCATCCCTGTGTGAACTCCCTCTTCCACTGCCGTGGCTGGGAGATGGTGTCCCCCCTGGGATGCCGCCGTGACCACGGGGATGTGCTCTGCAGCATCTCTGCTCTGAGCATCCTCATACTCTCCAGCCTGGAGTGGACTGTTCTCCTGTCTGTAATTCCCGGGGCTCCCCGCGTCCCTGGGAAGACCCAGGAGGGAAGGGACTGCAGCCCGGGGGCTAGGAGCACCCGGCAGCAAGTAGCCACGGCTGGAAGCCTCTCCCTTGCCTGCCTTTGCCTGGCTGCAATCCCTTGGGGTATTTCCCCCCACCTCCTTTTGCTCCTTTGAGACAGCAAACCCAAGAATAAGTCTGTGCTTAAATAGACCAGGAAAGGCTGTGGGGAAGCGGGAGGTAGGAACAGTGCCTGTTCTTTTCGAGTGGCCACGGAGGGAGGAAAAAGGTCTTGGGATGTATGGAAGTGGCTGGGACATCCCGGCCCACCCTGCATGGCCCGGCGCTGCCTCCCGAGCATCCCTGCCGGGAGCCCTCATCCGAGGAAGACCCCGGGTCGGTTTTTCCCTGGGAAAGGCTTTGTCAGAGCTCCAGGTAACTCGTCTTTCCCGGCGCTCCCTGTCACTAGATGTCAGCAGCAGCAACTCTTGCAAGTCGCAAAGGCGCGAGGAGGGGGTGGGGGGAATTTCGACCCCCTCAAGAGGAGCTGTCTCCAGCTAGAGAGTGGGATTTGGAGGAGCACCAGGACCTGGACATGGCTGTGACAACTGCTGCCTTGTAGGGGCTGGAGCTGTGCCCTGGGCTGGAGAAGGTCTCAGCCTCCCTTGGAGCTGGAGATTTTTTTTCCCTGCAAAGTCCGAGGGCCTCTGAGTGGGAGTCCAGGTCTCTGCAGGATCTGTTTTCCAAGCGGTTCAGATCGACTGCCTTCCTGATTGACTGCCTGATTGACTGCCTGGGGCACTGATTGATTTTCTCTAGAGAAAGTGGACTTAAAGAAAAGAGCAAGTGGCCAGCTCTCTGTTGTCAGCAGTGCCACTGGGAATAGTGGGCAGGTTCTCAGTGTACACTCATCACCTCCAGTCCAAGCCAGAGCAAAGCCACCAGCTAGTATTCACCTCTTGGCCTTCTGATCTGGGGGTCTCCAGAAAGACTTTTTCATCTCTGAACTGGCATTTGATCCCTGTAGGCTCAGAACCATCCCAGCAGATGCCACTCAATGCTCTCAGCTTGCTCTTTAGATATATTCTAGATGTCTGTGTCATGGATGGACGAGGGCTGCTTGTTTAGATGGGCCTCGGGAGATCCTCCACCAGGATGGGGGATGTTGGAGGTGGCAGCCTCTGCAGCTGCAAGCATGGCAATTCCCAGTTTCATCCATGTTGGCTGCACACCATGTGGGCTGTAGTGTGAGTGCCTTGCTTGTGTGTGTGTGTGTGTGTGTGTGTGTGTGTCCTCTGCCATTTTTGGGATGATCCTGGATGCAGGAGGCAGGGCATGGAGAAATTAGGGCTCTCCAAGGTGGTAACAGGCAGCTTCACCAGCATCCAACCTGGACGGAGAGCTCCTGCTGCCACTTCATACCCAGCTCCCTGGTGGCACAGGCACACAGGGGGACCTAGATCAGGCAACTCAGTTGAACACAATTTTTATTTTCCTCAACTGCTTTGCAGACAGATCAGCTTCCTGACCTGTCTTACCTGCAGACACATGAATGCCAGTAGCAAGGACAGAACAGGAGCACCCAGCTGGGGACAGGGACATGGCTTTGAAGAAGTTCATTGCTGTCTCAAAGTCCCCTGGTATTTACTTGCATGTGTGGCATTGGCTAGAAATCCCACCCACAGGACACTGGTGGGCATCCAGGAAGACTTTATGGGAAATGGGTGCTCAAGAAAGCACTGATATAATTAAATATAAATAATACAAATAATTTTACAAGGAGATTGGGTTACACCTGTAACCAGCCTCCAGAGTGTTGCCCATGCCTTGTGCTGCTTTCAGAGGACACATCAGTCCCTGTGCTAACAAATCAACAATTAAAGGATAAGAATGGAAATCTGGGCTAGAGTTGAAAGCAATAGTTTGTTGTGAAGCCCCTGTGGGACGAAGAGTTATTTCTGGACCATTGGGATGGAGAATAGGATCCTGAAATGGCATCTGGGCTGTCTTCTGCCAACAACTGCTGCCTTTACCTGGCAAGTTTTACTGCTCTTAGTCATTAGCATAATTTCTGGCATATGTTTCCCACAGGCTCTTCACAGATGCAATCAAACACAAGAGAGCGTCTGGTGGATTTTTCACCTGGTCTGGGGACTCAGATCCCAGGGGGAGAGCAAACAAAAAAATCTCTTGAAAAATGCATCTGTGTGTATGAGAGAGGGAAACGCTCCTGAAATTAGTGCCTTTGTCAGTGCTGACAGGAGCAATCAGTTATTTGCATCAATGAGGATGTGATATTTACGTCGCCCGTTGTTGGCTGGGAGGGGAAACAAAACTTTTCCCTCAACAGGCTGTCCTCAAACACTGAAAATTCCTCTGCCAGGATCTCACCACACCCAGAATATTTTTTTTTTTATTATTTTTTTTTTTTCCCCAGAGCTCTGGGGCCTTAAATAGTAATTACAGCTGGGTAAAAATCCATACTAGTTAAGTCTAATAATTGGTATTAATTACTGTGAATAGTGCTTTATTTTGCTTTTGGAGAGGGAAATGTCTTCTCTGCTCTCCTGGCAATTTTCACAGAAGATTTCTATTGTGCCTGAATTCCTTTCATCATTTTCACACAAGACTTGTTCATTTTTATAGCTTTCCACTTGGTCATTTTAAAGCATGACTTTTAATGTCACTAAAGTTTGCTGCCTTTCAATAAAAATACTCTGCTACCAAGATATCCATGATTTCTTTTTCCCTCCAGTGGACTTCATCTTCTTTTGCTATCTGGAAAAAAAAGAAAAGAAAAAAAAAAAGACCTCTTTCTTCTCAACCTGAAAGTGGAAGAGGGCAATTTCAAAGGAAGTCCTCCTGCTAAAACAATTTTTTAGAAGGACACAATTCAGTGAAAAAAAAAAAATAAATAGAAAAGAACAGAAGACTGAAAAGCTTGTTCCTGTTATTCAGTTCTGTCCAGTTCTCTTGTTTCAAATTCCTCTGTCAAAATCCCCTCTGGTAACACTTCCTGGCAATGGACTTCAAACCTGGATGGACTGATGGTGGGAGCTGATGGGTGGGGGAGTAGGGCTGGGAGGACATTTCCACCACTCCATGTAGACTGCCCTCATCTCGTCCGGCCATCACAGCTTTAAAGGCATAGGGGGGCTGGTGGAATCAGAGTGGGAAACCGTGGGTGAGAGAATGAGTTTGAAGAGGTGGATGGGAAGTGGAGCCATGGATGGTCATTAGGTCCTGGAGGTGGACAAGGAGGAAAACCAAGTTTGGTTTGAACAGGGAGGGAGTGTGTCCATGTGTGTCCAGGAGTAGGTTGTGGTGCTCAAGGTGATGGAGGACAAGGACCCAGGACTCTTGAGAGCAGGAAGCTTTTCCAGAAGGTGAAACCACTGTTTCTCCTGGGTGAGGAGATCCTGGGACTGCCACAGGGGAGAAAAATGAGTGTAGAGGACAGATAGGTACCTTCTAAGGTCTCATCACATTTCAGTCACCTGTGACTCCTCCAGGATTTTGGTCTAATAACAAGTAATGACACAGCTGGCTGCTGCTGAGCTATAGTGACCTTGGTAGATGTTAAGAAAAGTTGTTATCTCCATGAATATTTCCAAGCATCCCCCTGCACCTTACCAGAGCTGAGCTGGTAGGAATCTCTACCCCAGCTGCAGATCTGCCTTGGGGGTCCTGCAGTCACCCAGCAGTGACACAGCTTTCCCTGCTGCTGGGAATGGCATCCATGCAAGGTGCAGAGCATGGCCAGACCTCCGGTGTGTCCCCAGAGCCTGATCATCTCCTGCACTCTCTGGTCCACCTGACATGAGCTGTTGGGAGGATTGGGGTTTAGCTGCCTGCAGCAGGTGGCTTGGAGGAATGAATAATCCCCTGAGATGGAGATTGAATAAACTTCTCTGGGCTCCTGGTCCACTGCTTGACTGTCCTCATGGAGAAAAAGTGCTTCCCTGTATCCTATTGGACTAGATGTATATTTCCCAGCTCAAAACTGCCTTGGCCACATCCTGTCACTCTCGAGTCTCCTTTCTTTTCATCTCCCTTCATACGAATCCCTCTTCTTCCTCCACAGACAGCTCCTCAGCACAGGTGCCTCTTCCTGTCCAGGGACATCTGGGAAGCAGTTTGCATGAAAAATGCAGTAAAAAATAGTTGTGCTGTGGCTTTGATTTATTGAATCCAAATGGAAAATCCTGCCTGGGATACCTGCTCTCCCCCAGTGTTTTGATAGACTTATCAGCAGCCCTCCCCACACTACTGCTGACATATGGGCTGGTAGTGACACACAAGTGCAGGCAGCTGCCTTCACGTTCATGGCTCCAGTTTATTGAGGAGAAGGGAATGGGGCAGGTTTTCTGAGGCTTCTTCCAGAAGCAGGATGAAATTGCTCATTTTTCATACATCCCCAGGCTAAGCCATCGATTTGTTGTCCCCAAGGAGGTATCAGTCCACTTTGGGATGGGATATTAAACAGGTCCAGGTGCTCAAGGGCTGGGAGTTAAGACCTGAGAAACTGATGAGTTTTGTTTCTTTCCCTTTCCCCGTTACTTAGACAAAGAAGAAAAAGGCCAAGCACATCATTTGTGTCAAGACTCAATGTTAATGTTTCTGTCCAAGCTTTAACCATGAGTGGTCCTTGCTGCAGACCTCCTTGCAGGAGACATTGCACATGTGTCCCTGTGGGAAGTGCTCAGCTCTTCAGATAATCAACAATGGGAACATCTTTGGGAGACCCTGTCTGCTTATCTGAGGTCTCTGGAGGCTCAGAGCTGAACTGGATCCAGCAAATGCTCAGGGCAAGTCTCAGGAGGGCCCCAGGATGCCTTCAGAGTGGGAAAACTGAGCACAATCTCTGAAAAATAATCAGGTTTTTCTTCAAGCTTCACATCAAACGAGGCTGGTGGCTGCATCTGCAGCAGCCACCTGGGAAATCCCATCATCCTTCATTAATCACAGCAAAGGAAACACAGGGCAACTACAGCCTCATGGGAAAAGAGCCTTTACTTGGATGATTCTTGTGAACTTTTTGGAGCAAATCTAGTGTCTGGGCCACCACTTGTACATGCTGCATGTGGTCCTGACAGTGAGAGTTTTACATAAGCAGTGAAATCACTGGGAAAAAGTTTTAATTTTCTCAGTTAAACTTATTTTACTGTGGGAACCTTTACTGAATACTTTGCTTTACTTTATTTATTTTTTTTTTTTCTTCCTCCTGCCTATACTGGACCTTCCATAAACATCAGCTCCACCATGATTACAATTCACCTTTTCTTTCTGTCCATTGCTTACCTGGTGGACAGTGGTGAAACACTGGCCCATGCTGCCCAGAGAAGCTGTGGCTGCCCCATCCCTGGAAGTGTTGAAGGGCAGGTTGGATGGGGCTTGGAGCAACATGGTCTAGTGGAAGGTGTCCCTGCCCATGGCAGGGGGATTGGAACTAGATGATCTTTAAGGTCCCTTCCAACCCAAACCAGTCTGGGATTCCATGATCTGCATCACCACTATCTGGTGCCCAGGACCTGCAAACTGGGTCCCCAGGTGCTGGCTGCAGATGCAATCATTTGACTTACGTCCAACATGACCTCTTCTTCAGACTTATAATCATAGAATCATAGAATAATAGAATCTGAGACTGATTTGGGTTGAAAGGGACCTTAAAGATCACTAGTTCCAACCCCCCTGCATGGGCAGGGACACCTCCACTAGACCAGGTTGCTCCAAGCCCCATCCAACCTGCCCTTCAACACTTCCAGGGATGGGGCAGCCACAGCTTCTCTGGGCAACCTGCCCTGGGGAGGAATGTCAGGGGGGAACTCAGAGCTCCTCAGAGCTACCTGTCTCCTTGACTTTGGACAAACAAGCCTTAATAACAGACTAGGTATTTCTTCTGAGATTTTAACTTCCTTGCACAGGAAGAAAAATGTGTCTCCCCATGACAAGCCTTCACAGCAACATCTCTCACATATTATTCAGCTGACTCAGTTACCTGCAATCTGGAAATAGGTAGCAGATGTCTCCTGTAGCACTGCACATTATTTTTCCTCTGTTGCTGTCTCTGTTTTCTTTTGATGTTCGGTATGTACAGCAGAAGGCACCTTAAAAAGATGTCACGAGGCATGAGGCGACATAAATCTGTGCTCACTGAATCTTCCCTAACAAAGGCTGCAGGGTGGGATGCTGTTTGCCACCCGCTAATGGCGAGGAGAGCAAACCAGCACGCTGAATTATTAGACAGGGCTTGGAATGAATCAAAGCTGTTTGACCTGTTCGTGTGAAGCCCCAGACAAGACTGAGTTTGCCTAAGTCTTTCCTCTGCACGGTGAGGAATGACACTCCTCCTTGCAAGGGTTAGTTGATTTATGTCTCAGATTTGATACATGAGTTATAGCAATTTCACTGTAGTTCTTTCTTTCTTTCTTTCTTTCTTTCTTTCTCTTTCTTTCTTTCTTTCTTTCTTTCTTTCTTTCTTTCTTTCTTTCTTTCTTTCTTTCTTTCTTTCTTTCTTTCTTTCTTTCTTTCTTTCTTTCTTTCTTTCTTTCTTTCTTTCTTTCTTTCTTTCTTTCTTTCTTTCTTTCTTTCTTTCTTTCTTTCTTTCTTTCTTTCTTTCTTTCTCTCTTTCTTTCTTTCTCTCTCTCTTTCTCTCTCTCTCTCTTTCTCTCTTTCTCTCTTTCTCTCTTTCTCTCTTTCTCTTTCTTTCTTTCTTTCTTTCTTTCTTTCTTTCTTTCTTTCTTTCTTTCTTTCTTTCTCTCTTTCTCTCTTTCTCTCTTTCTCTCTTTCTCTCTTTCTTTCTTTCTTTCTTTCTCTCTTTCTTCTCTCTTTCTTTCTTTCTTTCTTTCTTTCTCTCTTTCTCTCTTTCTTTCTCTCTTTCTCTCTTTCTCTCTCTCTTTCTCTCTCTCTCTCTCTCTCTCTCTTTCTCTCTCTCTTTCTCTCTTTCTCTTTCTCTCTTTCTCTCTCTCTTCTCTCTCTCTTCTCTCTTTCTCTCTTTTCTTAGCAGAATGATTTTGTGATTCTGTAACATCTGATTAGTTGAAGGAAAGAGGAAGAGCAGGTTTTGCCTTTACGAAGTGGATGGGATCACTTGAAGGTTTGTCAGGCTTTGCAGGTGTTAGGAAACCTAAAAGCCATAAGCTGTGCTGCCCTGAGGAACTCCTGGAAGGTGGTTGGGTGCCCCATTCTCAGGGAATGTCCTGAATTTTCCTATTTGATTGGGAAATTCATCTGTTTTGTGAAGGAAATGTCCTGAGATCCAAATGAGGAACCTCCTCTAGGATCCAACCTGATGGGACTCTCCTGCTCTTTTGGGGAAAAGATCAGGAATTGTGTTAAATTTGCAGCTCAAGATTACTGAATCAGGGTCAGAAGGTGGGGGAAAGGAGCAGCAGAGAAGGTCCTGATCTGATTCTGGTCTGGAGGTGGGAATTGGAGGAGAAAAGGCTCCTGAAAGTCTGTCCACCAGATGCAGATTAAGTTTAATAGGGAATCCAGGAGCTGGGAGGAGGAATGTGTAGGACCATAAAGGTCTCAGAGCCATTCCAGAGCTGGGAAAGCCCTAAGGGTTGGATTCCCCCATCTACAAAAGGTGACAAAGAATCCCCACAGGGGAAGTCCATGTGCAGTGACATCTCAGGGACACATCCATCAGTGTGGAGTGCAGAGGCACACGCCGGGCAAAGCAGCTCCAGAGTTACCACCCTCCTGGGACTAATGCAAAGAAATTTATCTCCCTCTCCTGACAGAGATTCACTCTTCCTCCCTACAGACCCAGCCTGGCCAGTCCTTACTGCGTGCTGGAAACTTGTTAGTAATTAAGTACCTGACTCAAGGGGGTCTAAATCTCTGGTTGAGTTTGTTATTTGTTATCACATTGCCAATAAGTGTTAATTATCATCTGAAGGGCTAGAACAAAACAAATTAACAAGCAAACAAACAAAAAACCTTCACATACCAACAAGAAATCCAGTGAATACTCCAACAAGGGCCTAATTTGCAGGGAGAATGCTTTCCCGTGGGGTAAGGAATGATGGCAGCTGATTCTGGGGGTCTCTCAGGTTTTGGAAAATGATGCAAACTCACTGCTTAGCAGTGCAAAACAAGGATATTTTGAAGGTAGGGGAATTATTGTGAGGCAGAACCAAGTGATGATGTAGCATTTGACCTGGGGCATGTGTGCTTGTGGGAAGCACCCAACTACAAGCTGGGATCAAAGTTTCCCATCAGCGTATCAGGAACAACGTGACTTTCAGCAGCACCTGCTGAACACACAATCCACCCAGCTCTTCTCTTTGGTACTCGGGCAGGAGATGAATTCAAGTGCAGCAGCTGGTTGATCTGCTCTGAAAAATCTTCCTGAATTCCCTGTGTGGGGATCAGTGATCCTGCCTTGGGATTAGAGATGGAGGCTGCTAAAAAGAAGGGCCTGAGTTCCGAGATGTGCCACAGAGGTGGGAGCAGCCCTGGGGTGCAAAAAATAAAAGGCTCTGATAGAAGAGCAGGCTGGAAACCAGGAAGAAATCATTCTCCCAGAGAAGGAAAAAAAAAAAGGCTTTGGGTACAATAATTTGGCTCCTGAACAACAGTGATAGTAAAAATTGCAATAAAAGATAGAGAGCAGAAATAAAATGCTTATTGAGGATAATTCCAGGGGAAGAAAAATAAGGACTAAAGCCTCAGCTATCCCTGTTTGCTTTAGTAATAAAACTGAAATTGGTCTGCCTGAAGGGACACTGGACAGGAAGAGAAATGGACCCTGTTTCTCACTTGTCCCCTGCCCATGCACCAGACAGTGATGGTCCCAGCAGGCTGCAGGAGATGAATTTCATCCCATCTTATTTTCACCAGATTTTCTGAATTTTTCCCTGAAATCAGTGGAGAGAGGTTGACAGGTCCAGAGGGACATTTACCCTCTCTACAGTGCAGTGTTATCTCCAAGGACTATGAAGTGAATCAAGGTGACAATTTTAGACCTTTCCTTGATATTGCTTTAAGTTCAATGAAATGAACCTCACCTAAGCCACCAAGGTTTCTTAGCCTCCAAGAGGACACCACCAAGCTGCTGATGGAGGGAGCAATCAAGAAGCCATCAATGGTCAAAGGTCAATGGTCAATGGGGCAGAATGTAGTTGGAGGTCTGTGATTAATGGAGTCCCTCAGGGGTCGGTGCAGGGGTCGGTGCTGGGACCAGTACTGTTCAATATCTTCATCAACGACCTGGATGAGGGAACAGAGGGCACCCTCAGCAAGTTTGCTGATGTCACCAAACTGGGAGGAGTGGCTGACACAGCAGAAGGCTGTGCTGCCATTCAGTGAGACCTGGACAGGCTGGAGAGTTGGGCAGGGAGAAACTTGATGAAATTCAACAAGGGCAAGGGTAGAGCCTTGCATCTGGGGAAGAACAACCCCGTGGACCAGTACAGGCTGGGGGCTGACCTGTTGGAGAGCAGTGTAGGAGAAAGGGACCTGGGGTCCTGGTGGACAGGAGGATGACCATGAGCCAGCAATGTGCCCTTGTAGCCAAGAAGGCCAATGGCATCCTGGGGTGTATTAGAAAGGGTGTTTAATAGAACAGATGAGGTAGTTCTGGGTCATTTGGACCTTCATCTTGAGTTTCCATCTAACCTAGGCACAGTACGAGAGACCACCCTTTCCCTCCCAGGCACTGTTTCTCTACCAGCCTGTAGATGTTGTTGGACAAATGTGTCTCAGCTTTATTTCCTTCAACCCCCTACATTAATCTTCCTTTCTGCTGCTGCCAGATCAGAAGACAGAACACTAACAATCACATGTGATAATATAAAATAAATGATAGCACTGGCTAATTGGTCTGGGAAAAGATAAATCTCCCCATTTCTAATGCACTGAGGTACCTGCAAACCCACGTGCACGCAGACCTAACAAGGGCCTGGGGATGTGCATATGTAGAGCTGGTCCATCTGAAGTTTCTTGCAGAGCCTGTGCAGTGGCTGTATCTTCTCTGAAGTGTCCTCTCCAGCAGGCAAAACCTTTCTTGTCTTGTTATTGCAGTTCACATGACCTCATGAATGATAAGACACACAAGAGAAGTCTGAGGAAGCTTGATTTATCCAGAGTTGAAAAAGGGAAGAAAGACACAGAGGAGAACATGAACACACTCTATAAATACCTTCAAGGTAACAGTGCAAGGGAAGGCAGAGGATTAGTCACATTTTGTAACACAGGGAGAGGAGGAGGAAGAAAAAGTTTTAACCTGAGTATTAGGACCAAAAGGTTTAGGTTGCTTTTGTTTCTCATTTTTACTGGAAAAGAAAGAAGTTGAAGGGCTTCCATTTGGGTGAGGCTTGAGGCTTGAGGCTTGATGCAATAGTTTTTATAGGAGAGGTAGGAGTTGTGGACATGAGGATTAAATGATGCATCTATGAGTAGGATTTGCAGGTATATCCATGAGCTAAACAAGGGGCCTGTGTAACCTCCAAGACAGCAAGAGTGTCACCACACTCAGGGTCACCTTGCTGCCTGGTGCACTTGAAAGTGAGGGTTGGCCAAAATTCATTCACCCCCTTTTTCTTTGCACCCTGTATATCCCACTCTCATGTTGAAAGTACCATGGAAAGATGGTGCTGCTCAACCAAGGTTCTTAGTGGTCATTTGGTGCTAGAGCTTGGAGGTGGCTCAGTGATGGCTGATGAGTTTGGGTCAACCAAGAGGCTTGACTAGCACTGGACTCTACTTCTTGTTGGTGGGTGATGAGGTGGCTTCTCCTCCTCCCCAGTAAAGCCACCTTGCTTTTGATACCTTAGACCTGCTCTCAATCTCTCCACCCTATCCTAGGCCCTCCCTGCCACCAGGACATGAGGCCTCCTGCCTTCAGACTTGGCCAGAACTTCCCTGGAAATGGAGGTGAGGAAGGCATGAGTTTTGACGGAACCTCCCTCAGGGACATGCTCCAAGTCAGGCTTGGACAATCATTCTTACTGTCACCTTCCATTATGCCAGGACTCAAAAGTAAATGTTTTTCCAAAAAATGTGAGTAGCTGCTGCCAAGATTCTTCACTGCCTCCTCAAGCAAGTGCCAAGAACTCTTTCTTCTCATAACAAATCAAGTAGCCAAATATAGGTGTCCCTGGAGAAAACCCTTCAGGCTAGGAAGAATTAATGAGTTGATTCAACTAAAGGTAAACAACAACCAAAGGTTCCTGAGAAAATGAACCTGGTGCCTGTGTGTCAGTCTGTCCACTCCTAATAATTTTTGAGCCCCCTGGCCATGTTAGGTAGGTTTGATAGCAGTCTCAGGAGGTGTTCACATCCCACAGGTTGATGTGGAATTGGCTGTGGAAAAGGGACTGACATCCTAGTGTTCCCCACTGGGGGAAAAGTTAGAGAAGTTCACAGCAGAAAAGGTGCTTGGGAAAGGAGATGCAGAAATCCAGGCTTCTTTCATGCTGCTACTTATTCTTTTTCCTGGTTAAGCAGCTGATGCAGGTCTGTGTAGAGCCAGAGAAACAGCTTCCTGGGACCATGCAGGAGTCCCTGCAGCCTGATAGTCCAGGGAGAAACAGCAAAGCAAGAACTTTATGTGGATTCAGGACTGCTCCTTGGAGGTGAAAGCAGCTGAGCAGTGTCAGAGGGGAAGTCTGGTCCTGTGGACATTAATTATAGCAAAGTAGCAATGTGATGTGCAATGCCCAGGACCTTGGTCCTGTGCCATCTGCACCTTTTGAAGAGGGCTCCATTTTCCAACGAGATGGATATTAGTGTAGAAATTTGCAGGAACTCCTCCAGCTTATGTTTGCTTGATCTGGTGTCACTTTGAACAGGCCAAGGATGCAAGAGAGTTGCCCAGGGATGAAAGGAATTGGGTAAGTGTAAGCTGGTCTTCACATGGTCCATGTGGCTAGGTAGAGCTTCCCAAGATGAGTCCTTGTGCAGCCTGGTCTAGTGTGAGGTGTCCTTGCTCATAGCAAGGAGGTTGGAACTAGATGATCTTTAAGGTCCCTTCCAACCTTAAACGTTCTATGATTTTATGAGTCCACCGTGTTGGACAAACCATGGACAGCAAGGCACACCTGGTTGTCGTGTTGTATTAAGACTTTACATCAGCTTCACCCCCTTGTTCAGCATGAGCTTCTGCTCTTCTTGTACTTCCCACGTGCTGCTGGGCTGAGATGTGACACCCAGCTTTCTCCATCTCTGTCATCTGTGTCGGGTGGCAAAGTTTAATGACACGGTGTGCGACGGACGATCGCTGTCACCTGCAATGGAGATTGTGACAGATTGCAGCAAGGAAGGGACAGGGATTAAGTGAATTGGCTGGTGCTTTCCTCTGCTTCTCTGTGTGTGATTTGTGTCCACCCATCTGAACCTCACTGCTCGTTCCCATGATCTCATGTCCTGCTGCCCCACAAATTCAGGGGCTGGTCCAGAGGGAGCAGAACTTTGGCTCAGCCCCACGGTATTTTATCCAGAGACAGCAAGGTACAAATCTGAAGGGGGGAAAAAAAGGGTGAAAGAGAGGGAGGGGAAAAAGGCTCCTTCATGGTGCTTTTGTTTTCTAACAATGTTGACATTATGTGGAGTAACCAAGTATAAAATCTGCTGGTTGTTTGGAAGCTGGTGTGCAGAAAAGATGCTATTATCTGAGCCTTTTATGCCTCTTTACCCTGTCTGGATCAGAGGAGATAAATGCTTAGATAGGAGCTGAGGCTCCTATCTTTATTTAAGCTGTCAGGTACTGCTAGTTATTTTATGCTCATTGTTATAGAAAGCCTCCACAAAGAGATATATGTTTCTATATTCCCCCCCTGTTTCCTATTTTAATCTATAATTTAATAATAAAAGAGACATATTTGCCTATATTATTTTTATTTGTAATGTCAGTGCTCCTCTTTCACTCTTATTTTTCAGAGAAACATCCACAGACACAAAGCACTTAAAATATGCACATAATCAATCTTCTCCCTTCTCTTTTGGGCTGCCTTTTGACTATTATTGCAGTCACAGTTTAATTTACTCATCAATGCAAAAACATCTTCAGGATAAAACAGGTTTCCTGTGGGGATGGCAGCCTCACAGCGAGTACGTACAGGTGAACATGTGGCTGTGGTTACATTCAAGCATGTTTTCCCACCACTCCCACACCCACGTGGCTCACACATCTGAAGTTCACAGGATCACAGAATCATGGAATTACCTTGGTTGGAAAAGATCTTCAAGATCATTGAGTCCAACCATTAACCCAGCACTGCCAAGGCCACCACTAAACCATGTCCCTCAGCACCATATCTACACAGCTTGGAAATCCCTCCAGAGATAGGGACTCCACCACTGCCCTGGGCAGCCTGTGCCAGGGCCTGACAACCCTTTGAGGGAAAAAATTCTTTCTAACATCCAATCTAAACCTCCCCTGGCACAACTTGAAGCCATTAGCTCTTGTCCTATCATTTGTAACTTCATTGAACAGGCTGATCTCCACCTCTTTACAACCTCCTTTTAGGTAGATGTATAGAGTTAAGTATGTGTAAGCATGAAAGGAGGCAAAAGTCACATCTGTTGATGTGAGATAGTCAACAGAGAAAGGAACAGGTTGGAACAGGTTGCACGGAGAGGTGGTAGATGCTCCATCCCTGGAAACATTCCAGGTCAGGTTGGACAAGGTTCTGAGCAGCCTGATTGAGTTGAAGATGTCCCTGCTCACTGCAGGAGGGTTGGACTAGATAAGCTTTAAAGGTCCCTTCCCACCCAAACCATTCTGTGACTCTAAGCATCCTCAAGCCCTGTCCTGCTGTTGTCCAACTTGGTTATCCATTAGCTGGCTGGCATGTTTTTGGCTCCTCCTGACCAAACAGTGTCTTGGCACACTTAGGAGGTGTTATAGACCCAGGACACATGCAAAAGTCCTACTGATGAGCCTGCCCTTCAGGAGAGAAGGGTAACTAAAGATGTTTGAACTGTTACCAAGCAGTAACTTGGCAGCATTTCAGATTTACAATAGTGAGACAATTAGTGGAAGTAGTTTCAGTCTTGATTATTTCCTCTTATGGCAGAAAAGGAATCTGTGGAAAACTGGGGCAGTTTCTTTCCAAGTGTTTTGAAATCGTATCTAAAGGGGAAAGGGAAAATGAGGTAATCCCAACATTGGCTGAACATCTCTTACTCCTGATCTGAACCCTGTGCCACTCAGCACCCACCTCTTCCCAGCACCTTCTCATGTCTTGGCTCTAAAATCTATAGTAAGAGTTACAAGGGTTGTTAGCAGCATTTTTACTCTACCTGGTCTAAACCCAATCCTAATATCCAAGCCATAGGAGTTATATTTTTTAGAAAAAATGTAGGAAAAGTGAACAGCTACCTAAGGGATTCCTTCTGCTCCCATGTGGTGAGACATTGGAATAGGTTGCCCAGGGAAGTTGTGGATGACCCTTCCCTGAAAGTGTTCAAGGGCAGGTTGGATGGGGTTTGGAGCAACCTGGTCTGGTGGAGGTGTCCCTGCCCATGGCAGGGGGTTGGGATCTAGATGATCTTGAAGGCCCCTTCCAACCCAAACCATCCTATGATTCACTGGTTCTATGAAAAACTCCAGAGAGAAAAAAATACAGGAAAAAGCAAACAGGAATCACTGAGTCTGATACAAACAACGTCTCTATTCTAGTGTTTTTTTTTCATTTGGGTCAATACTGTTGTGTTTAAACCTCTGCTGTGCTTTGTGCTACTGTTGTCAGGTTAACAGGGCTGCAGGATGTTTCTTGACCTCCACTTCTCGTGGTGGTGGTGGGAGGGTTGTTCTTGGATGCATTCAGGAGTCCAGGTTGCTGGAGGGACTGAGGGCACAAAGACTCCCTGCTGATTCCTCCACGCTGTGTTCAAAGCAAGGAGCAAAGTTTCTCTGTGTGCAGAAAAGCAAAGTTGGAAAGGAGGTTTCATCCTCTCCCTGCCAGAGCATAACTGGCATTTAGGCTGGAAAGATGCACAGACAATCTTTTCCAGCACATTTCCCAAGACCTTGGAAAACTCCATAGTACAAATTGCAAACATGTGCTCCCTGCAATGTCCTGGCAGGTGGTGATCTTTCCTGCACACCCTGCAGGTCCCCTGGGAGATGAACATTTTCTTCCCTGGCAACCTTGCACCCATGCTTCCCATGTTGCTGCCCAGCACCCAGTTGGAGCACAGGTCCACAAGATCTACACAGTGTTTTGGAAGAGCTTATTGGAGACCAGGAGGACACCTCTTGTGGTCCTGGCCCATCCAGTACACCGATGTCTCTGCCTCCCAGCAAAGTCCATGTGGGAGTTGTTATTGGAACTAACTGTGTGGACAATGGGTGTGTAAGGACTTGAGTCCTACCCATGACCTGAGCCTCTGCTAAATGACACAAATTCGTATTTAAGCTTTTCTTCCTACACAAAATATGTGACTTTTGGCTTCATATAGGAAATGAATCAAGAGCTCATGTGAAGGAATGACCCAGCTCGGTCCCACTGCCAATGTTTAGCCTCCTCCTCCCCTGGCCACCTCCCCTGACAGTTCATGACAACCAGTTTCTGCCTGTGGCTGGGTCACCGGCCCTGAAAGCTTGCCTGTGTCCCCAGAGCCTCCTATGGGGAACCTCAGAGATCTGCTCTAATCAGCAGGTTTGCAGAGAAAATGAGATTTTTTTTTTCCCCTTCCTGGCTGGCTTCCATCGGCAGCAGCTCCAGCTCTCCAAGGCACATCTCAATTAATTAATACAGTCAGACCTTATTAGAGACAATCGTTGGCCAGAAATTACCCAGTCCTGAGTTCTCTTTGCTTTTCTCCTTGTTGTTTCTCACTGTTGCTTTCCTCCCTGCTGCCTTTCTTGCCAATGGAGTGTGTCCCATCAACCCCTGATGTAGAGTGGGAGCTTCAGCAGGAGTGGGAAGGGAAGGGAAGGGGAAAGAGAAAGGAAGACAAAGAACAAACCTAGCACACTCAAACCCAAATGAACAAGTCAGTGAATAGGAACAGTGTTTGGTTTTGTGTCACCAGCCACAGCTGCTTCAGAATTCCTGCTCTGATTGTTTTGAGGCTTTGGGAAGTACTAAAGTGAAGGCAGAGCAGGGCAGAGTCCTTAGGGGCAGTACATGATGCCAAAGGAGGAAGGGCTGGGGCAATGCTGTGCAGAGGGAGGCAGAAAGACCCCCTGCCTGCCCTGCCTGTGGCAAGATGCTGCTTCATTGTGAGGGTGTTTGGGATGGGGTGTGCTCCCTGGCTTAGCAGGAAGGGTCTAGGATACCCCAAGACCAGGAAGGTCCCTTTGCCTCAGCTCCCACCCCACAGATGTGTCAGGCACGAGCAATGATCATGAGTTGGTGGGGTAACAATATCTGGGCACGCAGCTTGGGAGAGGTGCAGCTGCCCCCAAGCCTGGGAAATGGGGCTGAGGGTAGGTCTGGGGGTCACCCTCAGCAGGGAGAAACCCTGTCCAAAACCAGGCTGATCTCTCTTAAAACTGTGGTGGCACAGCAGGAGCAGAGGCTGCTTTGTGTCTGTGGGTAAATGAGAGACATTCTCCAGAGCTGTCAGAGCAGCACTTTTCAACAGCCTCAAATTATTATTATTATTTTCTTTTAACATGAATGCAAATATGTCAGCCTGGCTAAGTGGTTTCATTAACTACCCAGCACATCACTCAGAGCCTCACAATTCTTGTCCAGTACCAACATCCCCATCCCGTGTTCATTGCAGAGGATGAATTCCTCTGACTCCACCTCGTGATGGAAAACAGGTTCAGGGCAGGATGAAAAAAAGAAATAAAATGCAAAAGACAACAGCAGTTGTTCTTCTTCCTTGCACTCACTCAATAACAGGGCAGACACCTGCCAGAGTCACTGCAGCTTACAGCCAGGATAACTCAGTGTTAGATGATGGGGATACAGGCAGAAACTGAGCTCCATCCTGAGCTTTAGTGAGGATGAGCTGAAAAGACAAAGTGGGGCAATGCCTCATCCCCTCTGCCTGTGGGAAGAAGAAATCCCTGTCTTTCCCATTCTGCTGCTTCTTGATTGACCAGGAGGAAAACAAGAAAAGTGCTGCAGGGTCATTATTAAAGCTGATAAAATTTAAAATGAATTGACTAAGGAGATAAATCCTTTTATTACATACAAGTCTTGATTCCTCTCATTTTCATAAATGCATCAAGCTGTTTCTATGAGCCTCAGTCCATGTCATCCCAATTCCCAGGAATTTTACCCACCTTTTCCCTTAAAATATTGTAAAATAGGGGATGTGCATCACTCTGCCATGTGTCTCATGGTCAGAGACCACCCCAAGTCTCACCCATAGCACTAGGCTGCCCCAGTATCTCGATGCATTCCCCCTTCTCAAGCCTGTTCTCAGCATTTCTCCTTGGAAGTTTCAGCTCCTGGAATCAGGTGTTTAAAGGAGAATTTCATTTCTGTTCCTCCTGGAGCAGCTATTTGTCATGCACATGGAGAGATGTTAGAAAGCAAAATGTAGAAGACTGTGTCCTCCTGCCAAACAACCCTTGTGCTGATCCCTTTCCAGGTATGTCCAAGCTGTCCTTGCTTCTCCCACTGCCTCTCTGCTGTCCCGTAAGAAGATCCTTCTCTCAGCCACATGCCATTGAGCAGACCTCCTTCAAAGCTCTCAAACTATGGGACAATTCGATGTATTTCCTAAATAGGGGAAGCATGGAAAGGTGGTTTCTACATCTCCTTTGAGGCTAGGGAGCTCAGTATCGAGATTTTTCAGTGTACTGTAAGAAAACACCATTAAAGAGGCAATTTTGATGAAGGGAAAGTTGTGACCAGCCACCCCTGGTCCTGCTGCATTTGAAGACCAGTCAAAAAAATATGTTAAGGATTTGAGAAGAAGGCACAAGACACAGACTGGCTCGAAGATACTGAGAGGATCAAAACCATCCTTCAGATGTGGATGGAGAAGACCATGCTGACTGATAGACAGGGAGAGCCAGTTTTAAGTAACTGTTAGCAGCAGGATGTCTAAAATGCCTGAGCCCTGATCTTTAGCTACACAAAAAAAAAAAAAATAAGTTGCAGGCTTCCAAGTCTTTGGGACTTTTTATTTTAATGAAGGATAGGCACTCCAAAAATTACAGCCTGAACTGGCAAAACAAAGCCAGAGAGTCTGAGGCATTAATTAAAACACCCCACTGGTTGTTTTGTTACTCATGCAGCCAGGAAAGCTGTAGAAAGCTCAAATCAAGCTTTACATTTGATGATGCAGTGATATTTTAGAACTGAAGTCACTTTGGCTTCTCTGGCTTATTATCAGCTGTTGCAGAACCTTGCCTGTTTCCTGGAGGTTGTGAACCCTCCTGGTCCCTGGAAGGACACAGGGCCATTTCTGGTGACCCTTGTCTGATCAAAGAGGTTGTTGCACAAAGGAGGTATCAGGGTTCTTTCGAGAGGTTCAGAGGACCTGTTTACAGATGAAATTTTCTTAGTGCACTGGTTGGGAGTGGAGAAATGTGAATGGAGTAACAGATTGCCAGCTTTTAGAAGCAAAGCTGGGAGCTGCAAAACCAGCTGTGTATGGAAAAGCGAGCAGAAGTCATGGAGGAAGAAAGAACAGTCTCCTGAGGTTAAACTCTTTCAACTTGAACCATTGCAACATTCAATATTTACAACTTTCAGTACTGAAAGGGAGGTTAGAAGAAAGATGGGGACTTTTTAGCAGGGCCTGTAGTGACAGGAAAAGGGGGAATGGTTTTAGACTGAGAGAGGGGACATTCAGACTAGGTATTAGGAAGACATTTTTTACACTGAGGGTGGTGAGACCCTGGCCCAAGTTGCCCAGAGAGGTGGTAGATGCCCCATCCCTGAAAACATTCCAAGTTAGGTTGGACTGGGCTCTGAGCAACCTGATGTAGTTGAAGATGTCCTTGCTCACTGCATGGAGATTGGACTAGATGATCTTTAAAGAAGCCTTCCAATCCAAACCTTGCTGTGATTCTATGGTTCTCTAACATCCATTTGGTTGCACTGGCCTCTGGGAAGAGCAACACCCTACCAAGTTCCTGCAACCAGGCTGGAAGAAGGGACATGTGACCACATCCTGGTGGCTACCACGGGGCTTACAATGAATGAAGATGGCAAAGCTCAGACTCTGCTTATCAATCACCAGTTTACCCAGGGACGGATGCTGTTTGCGTTTGGTTTTTCTCTCAAGCCCTACTTGGAGACTTGAACTGGAGGAGCAATGGACATTGGGAGGGCTTGGATGAACTGTTATTGTCATGCCTGGGTGCAGAGGTGTTGACAGCTCTGTGGGGAAGAGGATAATAGGACAAGGGGGAATGGTTTTAAGCTGAAAGAGGGGAGATTTAGGTTAGACATTAGGAAGAAATTCCCTGCTGTGAAGGTGGTGAGACACTGGCCAAGGTTGCCCACAGAAGCTGTGGCTGCCCCATCCCTGGAAGTGTTCAAGGTTGGATGGGGCTTGGAGCAACCTGGTCTAGTGGGAGGTGTCCCTGCCCATGGCAGAGGGGTTGGAACTGGATGATCTTGAAGGTCCCTTCCAACCCAAACCAGTCTGTGATTCTATGAGAAGCAGAGGAGGGGTTTTTTTCTCCCCTTCAGTGCTATCATAGTTTGGTTGACAATTTTTTAAACCCTTTTTCAGACCTTTCCCCACAGCCTGAGCTCTGCCGTCATTGTCTTTGTTTCCTCTCAGAAAGAAGAAAAAAAAACAGAAAAGAGACTGTCTAATTTTCAGAGGCAGCTAGCTGTACTTCTCATCACCCTCAGATGTCCAGCTTTGAGCCCCTCTTTCCTGCCCAACTCTGCTCCCCACTATCACCATCCCAACTCCCACCCTGCACCACCAGCACCTGCACCTCTCCATACCCACCCAGACCAACAGCTTCCTCCCAGCCCACCCAAACTCTTACCTCCCACACACAGAGGCAAGAACTCAGCTACAGTGTTTGCAGAAGCATTTGGCAAAGGTGATACCGAGGTGGGAGGAGTTGAGGAACACGACTCTGCACAAATCAGGGGTGTTAAAGAAAGCTGATCACTTTCCCCAGCCCACCTGCTACTAAGCCCATGTGTTGCTTGGTAAGAACCCACAAAACCTGCCTTGAAACAGCAGTGCTCACCCAGTCTATATAAGAACATCCCTTTTTTTATCAATATGAAAAAAAAAAAAAAGACTTTTTCCTTTTAGAAGAATTTCTGTTTTTAGTTTATTACTACTCAGAAGTGCTTCTGGTGTCGCTGTCTCAGGAAAGATAAATTATTCCAAACCAATTAAAATGACCATGTCAATGATCAGCATAAAATTTGACAAGATGGAAAGTTTTCCTTGAAAAGACACAAATCCTTCCCACCAAAGCCCCAAACAGCAGAGATAAACCTTGCACACTCCTGACTCACTTAGTACAAACAGCTGTGTGTGTTTGTAGGAACTGTAGTTTTTAATGCAGGAGCTGAGGTGCAGGTGGCCTCTGGCTTTGCAGATTTTCTTTGCCTGTATTTAGACCTTAAAGAGCAAATAGATTATTCTTTGGGTTTGGAATAGTTTGCAATATTCCTCCTACGACCCCAAAATACTTTGTTTGAGAAATGCTGCCATGCACAATTCCTTGCAAGCTACTGCTCAAGGAGGTTTTTATCTGCTCTGTAAGCAAAGATAGGAACTTGGGTTAGCAGAGGCAATCCATTCAAAACCCAAGTGCTGTGTGTGCAAAGTGAGTTATAATAATGGTTATAGCTGTTCCAGGGCTGTAGCAGGAGAGTTATTCACTCTGGGAGGTTTGGGTTGGGCAGTGGAACAAATGAGTTGAATGCAGGGATTTTAAGCTCAGCACCTAAACTGAGCTGGAAACCCAAGTTAATGGGCAGCACTGCAGTTAATGGGCAGCAGTGGGCATGGGCTGTGTGGGCACCTGTGGCCTTGGGGGACAACTCAGGGGGCTCCTCATCTTCCACCCATTTCTTAACACCTGGGAAGTATCACCCCCTCAGTTAAAATAAATAAATAAGGAACTCTTCACACTCCTTTAATAGCAAGTAGAGGCTGGGGAGAAGCTGCTGTTTTCAAGGTGATACCCTGGGGGGCTGTCAGAGTGTGTTTAATGCAGATTTTCTCAGCCATCCAGACACAAGAAACTTAATGGTAATCTGAAAGGAAAAGGAACATCCCTGCCCTCCAGCAAAAGGGAAACCCTTCTTAATACTGCTGGTCCTTCTGCATCAAGAACCAGGTCAGTGGTGGTGAGCAGTGGCTGTCAGCAGTGGCCAGGATTTCTAACCTTGGTGAAGGCAGTGGTGAGGGGGTGGGATGGTGAAGGACTCTCATGGTTCCTCATTTTTAAGGGTCTGGGTTTGACTTCTCTTGTGCCATTTCACAACTGTAACTGTTGCTAGTTTTCCTCGGGGCTTTTTGAGTTTGGAGTCTTGATCTCTAGATTGTTTTCTTGTCAGTTTCTTCTCGTGTCTCCATGGCCCAATGGGAAGCAGACACTGCTCTGGGACAGTCTCTCCTCAAGCCCAAAAGCAAGCAGCTGAAAAAAAACATGATTTGTTTTATATATTTGCAATGTATTCCCTCATATTTGCACTCTCATTTTCATTCTCAAAGGACTGATTTAGGACAGAGAGAGTGATACTGGAAATTGCACTCCTGACTGCAGTTGTCTTGCAGCCCAGGGCTGTTGTTACACGGCCACTCCAAATATCTCTTGATTTTTCCCCCCTCTAAGTTCATTTTTTTTCCTAAATTATGCAGACAAGCTCCAGTAACCAGAGCCAAGTAGTTAAATCATCCAACGCTCTTTTTCCTCTTTTTCTTGTTGTTTGCACAGGACAAGCCTATTGGCATCACAAAACATTATTTCTTTCTTCAGTTTTCCATATTTTTTTCTTTATTTAAAATCTTTCAGGAAGGCTTTTGCAGTCTTCATTACACAGCAGTTATTTTGCACGTTGTCTCAAACGTCCATCAGTATCATATTTATATTAAGTAAAATGTCAGAGGAATTTTATCCTCCTTTCAATAGGGACAACCCTGAGGTCAGATGATTTTAATATGAACAGTGTGTTGTGTGTCTGGAAGTGGCAGTAGTGGTGATGAGGCTGAGCACATTTTCTGGTCATAGTCCTTCTGAGGGGATGGAGGGGAGACCTCACTCTCTGCCACTGCCTGAAAGTTGGAGTGAGGGTGAGTTGGTCTCTTCTCCCAAGGAACAAGTAATAGAACAAGAGGAAATGGCCTCAAGTTGTGCCAGGAGAGGTTTAGATTGGATATTGGGAACAATTTCTTCATGGAAAGGGTTGTCAGGCCCTGGCCCAGGCTGCCCAGGGCAGTGCTGGAGTCCCCATCTCTGGAGGGATTTCAAAGCCATGTAGATGTGGTGCTGAGGGACATGGTTTAGTGGTGGCCTTGGCAGTGCTGGGTTAACGGTTGGACTTGATGATCCTAAAGGTCTTTTCCAACCAAAACAATTCTGTGATTCCTTACTCAGAGGCTGTATCCAGTCCCTCCCATTCCACAGCCACTGTTGGTGCTGCAGCTTCATCCCACTGGGACAAGCATCTCGTCCAGGACTCCTACTTTGCTATTCACTTTCTGTGCACTTCCAGCTCAAGCTTCAAGGATGGACAGAGTTAAGGCTTCAATTTGGTTGTGGGGCATCTGGAACAGTGAACCCCAAAGCACTGAACAGCAAACATCAGCCTCCCTGGACTCATCCTTCCTCTGCAGCCAACACTCTGACTTTGTAAGGAGGGAATTGCAACCATTGATGCACCCACGCTCCCTAGAACAAATGCTGGGGGAACAGGCACCTGGTGATGCTCCACTTGAGCACAAACCCAATCTTGTGCCTGCAGCAGCTTCCCAGCCCAGCAGGGATGGACAACAGATGGAGAGATGAACCCAGCATGAGGAGAAAATGTTTTGATAACAGGCAGGAGGAAGGGAGAAGAAAAATGAAAACAAGGGGGAGGGTGTCAGCATGTTACAAGATGTGGTTTGCAGGGATTAGTCCTTGGGGGTATTCATGCCCAGGGTGCTTTCTGATGCTAATCAGGCAGGTAAGGGAAGATGGAAGGTACAAGCCTTCCTCCTGGGGTAGGAAGGGATGTGAGATATTTGCTAAATGAGGAGGGAGAAAAAATCCTGAGACCTGAAGTCCGTGGCAATAGCTCACAGCACAGAGCCCTGAGTCAATAATTCAGGGCAGGGGGGATGGAGGGGCAGGTTTTAAAGAGCTCATTGATGTGCCTGGAATCAAAATACTTCTTAGCCAACCTGATCAAAGTTCAGGATGAGCTTTTCACTCATTGCTCCAGGGCTAAGTTAATGACTCCTCTCTGAATCCACCAGCCCCACACTGTCCCCCTCTCTCCCCAGTCCAGCTGCTCAGTCCCCAGTGCAGACTGGTCCTTGCTAGGCTGTCTCAGGTCTGTGCAAGGGTGGAGGTGAAAAGGTGGAGGAGTTCAGCTGTGTGGACATGGTCAGGCTGGAGAGATGCTGCAGGACTTCATGGCAGCACCGGGAAGGACTTTTCCCAGCATGTGTGTGCAGGGACGGGTGTGATGGTGCTTGAATGGTTGAGACTTGTGTGGATTGTAAGGAGTTTATAAACTTCTGTAATTATTTTGCTAGGAATGGTTCAATTTTGGGCCCAAATAAGGGAAGATTACCATTTTGTTCCCATAAAAACTTTATCAACTTGTCTCTGAAGCCTTTGAAATCCAGCAGGTAGCAAGTGCATCATGATAAGTTACTCCTGGTTTCTTCTACAGTGTTCAAATGAACCTAGGTCTTGCAGGAGATCAAGAGCACCAGCTTGTACCCCTAAATAACTGATTTTCTTGGAACCTAAACATCATCTTTGTTTGCTGACTCAAACAGGGGCAATCATAGCAACATCACAAGACCCCAGTTTTGCAAAGCTGCCTTGTGTAGTGGGTTGTGTTTCACAACATGGTTCTCTCCAATCGCTGATTATGCAGGGAAGTGACCCATCTCAGGATGAGACTGTGGACATCTAACAGGCCCCAAGGCTGAGACCCAGTTGTGAGACAATGAAATAAAGGAGGGAGAGAGGCAAAGCAGGAAAGGAAGGTGGTCTGGAAAGTCTAATTTAGCACAAACAAGAAAAATAAAGCTTTGCTTTGTGAATCTGGAGTTTGGGCTTGTGCAAAGAGCAGCAGTGCAGGACCTGTGTACACTTGGCAAGGGTGGAAGGAAGGAGTGCTTGCTGTCCTGGGATTAACTTAACTCATAAAAATGTGATCCCAAGCAAACCAGTTTGTTTCCAATGTCCAGGGGAAAAGGAAAAAAAAACAACAACAACAAAAAAAACCCAACCCTGTACAAATCCCAAATACACCCACTAAAGAGAATTGCAATGGTATATAAATAAACATAGGCATATCCACACCCAAACTCCCAGATTCCCAGCTTAATTCCTAGCTCTTCATTCCTGTATTTATGAAGGATGTCTGCTGATTCATGTCTGCAGAAGTTCTGGCTCACCAATTTTAACTGGCCAGTGTTCCTTTAAAAGATAATCGGCACCTCCAAAGGCTTTTCTTCCTCCTATCCACTGTCCCACCGGGATAAAAGATTCCCCTGCATAATAATTGGCCAAAATGGAAATTGCACACGTTTTTCCCCAAGGTATGCACAGCTGAGCATCTGTGGTCTCAGCTGGGAAGTTTGATTTTATTCAGCCATTCAGTCCGGGTAATCAATAAAAAATGCAAGAGCAACAACAACAACAAAATCAAAAATCAAAGGGCAAAGGAAGGTAATATCACTGCCAGCTAAACAGCTCCTTCTAATCTGGGCTCCATCCTCCTCCTTCTGAGGGGGAATGGTGTTGTTATTAAAGTCAGATGAGAGGCAAAGATGGGATCCTAGGTGCACGGAGCTGGAGTGGTTTGAGGAGATAAGATATAATTTTCAGAGGCAGAAGCTGGAGCTTTGTTGTTGCAGAAGGGGGTGGGTGTGTTGGGAGGAGGCCGGGGGGAGCAGGAGAGACATTTCAACTTCTCTCAGAATGAGGCTGGATCTGTGTGGCCAGTCAGAGGCAGACCCAGCTGGAAAAAATAGAACTACTGTGGGGTTTTTTTAGATTATTATTTGGTCTGAAGGTTTTCTTTCTGTATTGGGCAGAGGTGGGAGCTCCTAACAATATAAACATTGCTTCCTCTGTGGCATCCCAAACCATCCAAAGGACATGTAGCACCTCCATATCATAGAATTATAGAATCCCAGACTGGTTTGGGTTGGAAGGGACCTTAAAGATCATCTAGTTCCAAGCCCCCTGCATGGGCAGGGACACCTCCCACTAGACCAGGTTGCTCCAAGCCCCATCCAACCTGCCCTTCAACACTTCCAGGGATGGGGCAGCCACAGCTTCTCTGGGCAACGTGTTCCAGCATCTCACCACCCTCACAGCAAAGAATTTCTTTCTAATGTCTAACCTAAATCTCCCCTCTTCCAGTTTTAATCCATTTCCCCTTGCCCTATCACTCCCTGCCTTTATCCAAAGTCCCTCCCCAGCTTTTCTGGGGCCCCTTCAGGCACTGGAAGGTGCTCTAATATCTCCCCGAGGCCTTCTCTTCTCCAGGCTGAACACCCCAACTCTCTCAGCCTGTCTCCAGAGCAGAGCTGCTCCAGCCCTTGGATCATCTTCATGGCTGCCTCTGGACTCTCTCCTGCCCAACCTCTCCACTGGTTACAGCAGGAACTAAGACAGCTTCCAGCACCATGTTACTGCCTTTCAGATCTCCTCTGTGGCACTGAGCTTCATGCTCCAACCCCAAGCTGGTTAAAGAAATCCCTTCTTGCTTGGGTAACCGGGATTTCCTCCTCCTGGTCCCTGTGGCTGGTGGTGGCTGGAAGGACCTCTAGCTGCTGGTGAAAAGCTAGAGGATGTTTGGCCAGTTAGCCAGTTTTGGAGGAAGGTTGGAGATGCAGAATGCGGTGCAAATCCAACTTTTCCAGACACAGGAGTCCAGATTGAATCTTTGGACACAAAATAAGCAGCCTGATTTGGAGAGGGGCTGAGTCCCCCTCCTCGCTGCTTTGATTTTGGAGGACCATGGGTGACATTTGACAACTCTGAAAGGCAGACCACTGCTATGTCAGGAGTGGTTGCAAGCAGCAGTCCCTTTTTGGATGCCAAATATCCTGGAGTTAAACCTCCTTCACTATCTCCAACCTTTCAACCTCTGTGCAGAGCCTGCATTTCCCCTGGGAAATTCCCTATTATCATTACAGATAATTGCACAAAATGGCATTGCACAGAATCACTGAGGTTGGAAAGGACTTCTGGAGATCATCTCATCCCATCCCTGTTCTCAAGCAGGGGCACCCAGAAGATCTTTCCTGTGAGGGTGGTGAGACACTGGCCCAGGTTGCCCAGAGAAGCTGTGGCTGCCCCACCCCTGGAAGTGTTGAAGGGCAGATTGGATGGGGCTTGGAGCAACCTGGTCTAGTGGGTGGTGTCCCTGCCCATGCAAGGGGTTGGAACTAGATGATCTTTAAGGTCCCTTCCAGCCCAAACCATTCAACCATTCTATCTTGATGGGGTGGGTTTTTTTTTCTGTTAACTAGTTGCCAAATGCTCAGAAAAGCATCTCTAAGCTTCAGGGGAGTGAGAAAAAAAAACAACCCAGACTTCCACAGAAAGGTAAGGATGTAAACTCCCAGAGCAGACTTTGGTGTGAGACAGTGGGAACCCTCTGGGTACCTGTGTGTCTAACATTGGGACATCCTCCTGCACCCTTAACATTGGGGTCAATAACACCATTACTGGTGTTAACTCTGGCAGCCCCATTTCCCAGACTACCAGCTGTAATAAAATATCTCCCCAGATGTCAAGCTGAGCATAAAGGAGATTAGAAGCCTAATGGAGCACATTTGTACTTCTAATTGTGAGTAAAATATCAGCAAACGACTGAATATTTCAACAGGGTTGTTTAATAATTAGGCCAGGATGCAAGAGAGAGGATTGAGCTTGCTGTTGAAAATGAGGCAGCGTTTATGAGGAGGGGAATAAAGAGAGTCTTTTGCAAAGACAATTTGAGAGGAAATATTGCTGGAAGAGTGCTGTGAAAAATGCCATGGCTATGGTCTCAGCATGCAGAGTCAACAGGAGGCCCAGCTCGCTGCACGGATTGCCCAGGGAAGGAGATGTTGGTGAATAAGCTAAGTTTAAAGAGCAACTTTGTCCTGTTTGCTTTCATTTGGGTTTTTACATCAAAGACCTCATTTATCTTCTCCTCCAAGCAAAAGGCTACGAGAGGCAGAGCCAGCCCTCTACCTGAGCAGTAAAGAAAACCCAGCTGCTTTGAGCTAGAAACATGAAAGACCTTCTTTGTGACCCTGCTTTGACTTTGAGAGTCTCAGGAGATCTTCCCCATCGCTTGATGACTGCGTTGCTGGGAGTGATGCCATCCCGAGGTGTTATTGCACCAAGCTGGTGGGGAGGTGGTTGATGTTGCAGAGAGAAGAGAAGTTTTCCTTGTCCTACATGGTGACATGGCACTTTGACCACCTCCTCTCACCACTATGCAGGGGAGAGATGCTTGAGAAGATCCCCAAACCATTCCATGACTCTAGGATTTTAAGGTAAAATTTTCCCACCGTTGTGGTGCTGGCTGGATTTTGGGACAGGAGAACAGGTGAAATGATCTGCTCTTGTCTCCATCGATTGTGCTTCCAACAACTCCCACAGCATTTTCAGGAAGATCAGCAGAGTGTGATCACTGGCATCCTGGCCCTGTTCCAGCAGAAATAATTATATCTTACCTCCCTAAATTCCTCCCTTACTCTGAATTAGAAACAATTTTCTTCTTCACTTCATGACCCAAACCGTCGCCTCAATTAGTTGTGCCATGTTGATTAAACAATCCTGATCCTATAGGTGGTTGGAAAGGGCTTGGGAGTCCATGGGGATTCAAGCACTGATAGAATGAATGATATTAATAGGAATCAATAGAATTAATGGGTTAATTCCGTGCTAATACATAGTGCTGGAGGAGAAGTTAGGCTAATGAAAATGCATGTATTCCCTAAACTATTCCATTTGCATCAGATGATTCATCCACCACTGCTTCTTTCAAACAGCATTAATGAGATTAAAAGCACATTTACTAAGTGTACATGGCCAAGGGGGGAAGGGAGCACAAAGTTGCTTTCAGCAAGCTCTGCTTTACCAGTTTCTCTGTGTAAGGTGCTCTCTCTGTACCTGGTTTTTTCAGGTTAGCCAGGGAGCAGAGGAGGATCAGGGATCTGTTGTGAAAAGGGGGGATTTCCCTTTGGAGGCAAACAGCTCTTTGCTAGTGATGGTAGGATGATTTGTCTAGGCTATTGACCCTTCCCTAGATCTGCCCTGGGCTAGCTAAAGTGATGGTGAAAAATGGGAAGCTGGAGCTATTCTGATGTCATGCTAAGCCTTCCCTTGCATTGGTTTTGTTTTTCTTGTTGTAGATAAACCCACCAAAAAACAAAGGTACAGCTCCCAGGTTTTCCTTCTTCTGGTTCTGGTTTGTGATTGGAAATGGATCTTAAAGGAAACAGCAAAATGGGGTAGTAATTGCAAGTATCTGGGGCTGCAAGAAGAAATGCACATTTTCAATACACTTGGACATCTCTGGCTATCACTGGGCTCCAGCTCTTGTCAAAGGCCAAGAGGAAATGTTGGTGAAGGGGGGGTTCATTTAGTCTGGAGAAGAGATGCAGGGGGGTACAGCCTTGAGCAGCAGGGGAGAGAATCCATCCTTTGCAACCTTTTATAAAGGGCAAGGATCATGGGCTTCCAACATTCTGGGGATTCGATAGACAAATGGCACCTGGGTAAAGCCTGTGACCAGACACTGCAACCACTGAACACACCACATTGTATAGGCTGTATTGCATGTGGTTTATTGCATAGGTTGTATAATGCAAGGACATGGACCTCTTGGAGCTGGTTCAGAGGAGGCCACGGAGGTGATCAGAGGGCTGGAGCAGCTCTGCTCTGGAGACAGGCTGAGGGAGTTGGGGCTGTTCAGCCTGGAGAAGAGAAGGCTCCAGGGAGATCTTAGAGCACCTTCCAGTGCCTGAAGGGGCTCCAGGAAAGCTGGGGAGGGACTTTTTACAAGGGTGTGTAGTGAGAGGACAAGGGGTGACGGAACAAAACTGGAAGAGGGGAGATTTAGAAGAGATATTAGCAGGAAATTATTTGCTGTGAGGGGGGTGAGACACTGGCCCAGGTTGCCCAGGGAAGTTCTGGCTGCCCCATCCCTGGAAGTGTTCAAGGGCAGATTGGATGGGGCTTGGAGCAACCTGGTCTAGTGGGAGGTGTCCCTGCCCATGCAGGGGGCTTGGAACTAGATGATCTTTAAGGTCCCTTCCAACCCTAAGCATTCAATGATTCTATGATTCCACGATTTGCAGGATTCCATATGCATGACCAAAGAGCTTTTTTGGCTGTGGCCCTGGGTGGCTGGTCTGATAAAAGAGCCCTTGGTAGGATGCATCCCAAGGCCACCCAGGCAGCTTATGTCTCACTTCAAAAATTGACAAGAGCTCTCTGTGGGGCAGCCTGGACACCAACAGCCTCAGCCTTAAAACAAATGCTACCAAGCAGACAGTTATTGTCACCAAGCAGAGCAGGTTGCAAAACCTTTGGACTCTGTTTCCCCTATGTGGGAATTACTGACAACAGGGGCAAGAAAGAGTCCTGGCAGCAGGCTGAATGTTTGGCAAAATAGAATATGTTTTTGGCTGAAAAGGAGCCGATTTGGATCCTGAGCTGCATCTGTAAAGCATGGTGAGATATGAACTCCAGCTGCTTCAAAGAAGTGAGCCAGACTGCAGGACTCACCAGGGCCACAGTTCAGAGGCCACATTTATCTTAGTCTAGGGACATTCAGTTTTTTTATTTAAAGGCAAAATTATCTATAATCTTCTGTTTGTCTGTGCATCTCCATTTGCTCTGTGCAAGACCAGAGCTTTGGGTGGGTAAAAAGAAATACTCAATCCCACAGCACTGTTTGGAGAGATTATTTTTGCACCAGTTTTAATTCGTCATCATCATCATCATCACAGACTGGTTTGGAAGAGACTTTCAAGATCATCCAGTCCCAACCCCCCTGCCATGGGCAGGGACACCTCCTGCTAGACCAGGTTGCTCCAAGCCCCATCCAATCTGGCCTTGAACACTTCCAGGGATGGGGCAGCCACAGCTTCTCTGGGCAACCTGGGCCAGGGTCTCAACACCCTCATAGGAAAGATCTTCTTCCTGATATGTCATGTCAGCCTCCACTCTTTCAGTTTGAAACCTCTCTACATAAACAAGTAGCATGAAAAAACAAGCATCCTGATTTTCATTTTCCTATCTTTTACACCTGATTTGCACCAAAAAGAGGACATCATTGAATATTCAGAGCAGATACTTTGCAACAATTTTGCTGACCACTGGCAGGGCCAGAGCCTCCCCAGTATAGATAATTATGTGTACATGAGAGGAAGCAGAGATGACTAATCACACCAGGAAAACATCCAGCCCATGAAACTTACCTTTAATGTCATACTGTTATTCACCACTGACTTCACTGCAGAACTGACACCATCAAAAATAAGACCAAGGTCTGTTCCTTGTCCACTAGAGGCATCTGTGATACTAGCAAAAATCCAGTCACCAGACTGGGCTCCATGGAATTACCCTGGCTTTAAAGTTGCATAACTGTGGTTAAAAACTTGTCCTTACATTAATTCATCTTTCACAGGCCTTTTTTGAATATTTCACATCGTGATTCCGCTGTGGAAATTCCAGCTGCATGTTCTAGATTCATGATCTGTTTTACTTTGTCATCTATTCAGTCTGTTGTCACCCTGCCTACTCAATCAAAGGAGAGGAAAATGATTGTGGCTTTCCCCCAGGCTGGTGTAGATCAGCACAGCTTCAGCACAGTCCTCTGGGTCAGCCATGTCTTCACTCAGTTGTGCCAGCTTCTGATTTCATAAAATTGGGGATTTCTCCATGGAGAAAGGCATTGCAACAAGCTGGGAATATGCAGCACAAGCATAATACAAAATTCCCAGCATGTCAAAGCAGCCTGAAGAGGGACTGTCTGAAGAGAGGTGGATGGAGAGGAACAGTGGCTGGTTCATGGCATAGAGCTGCTAGACAACTGAGTTTGCAACATGCACCACTAGCAAGAGGGTTGGTCTAGTTTGATACCATCAGCTTAGACTTGTAGGAGATACAGGAGGGCATGATGCTTGCTGAACCCAGGTGAGCTTCACAGGCCGGACAGAAGTTTCAACCCACCTCAGATCTGTTCCCATTAAGTCTGGTCCTGAAAAGTGCCCCGTAAGAAAACTAGAATTTGGTGAAGTATGAAACAAGCACTGCAAGGGGGGGAAGGCTGTGGTCACTAATTACACAGAGGCATCTTGAAAGAAAATGGAGCCAGCTCCAAAGAACAGTCAAAACCAGGCTAAAATGATCAAAACTCTCTGAAGGATGTAAGTGCTTCATCTTTATTTAATCAGAAACTTCTGAATTGTCTCCTTCTTCCACACTGGAGGGTCTCTGTGCCCCGGTAAGCATTGAGTGCCTTCAATGGCACCTCCTTTTGGGATCTGCTCCTGGGCACAGTGAGGTCACGTGAAAAAATTACCTTGGCCAGGTAAACTGGTCATGCACAGACATCTCTGTACTGTGCCTGGACCTAGCTCTGCAGTGCTCCAGATTCACTTCAGAACCACTAGAAATAAACACCCCATGGCTATTACTTCCCTGGAAGTAAACCTGGGGTCTCAAAGCTCCTTGTGCAGAAGCCAACATCTCCAAACCCACCTCCCATCTAGGGAAACCAAGTCATAGAAAGACTGATGGACTTCCAGTGTCACTGCTAGGAACTAGACCAGGAGCCCTCATCTGCTGCTCATCTACTGCTTGCAAACCACACCATCCCACCAGGCATATGTGCCACCTCTCCAAAGCAGGCTCTGTGTCCTCTCATGAAACACAAAGCATCATGGGTCATGACTGATCCCACGAGTGTCCTTTGGATGTAGAGGATTTGGGGAGGAAGGGGGTTCAGTAATGCCCAGAGATGGGATTCCTGTGCCCCTCTCTAAAGTGATTTGCAAAGCTGTGAAGTGTTTCTTTTGGAGATACTGAGGACAGCAGGAGGTCAGCACAGGTCCATTACACCTGCTAATACCTTGTGGGGAAGGAGAGGGAGAATGCTCTGATCTTCTTAGAGAAGGTTAAGGTAGAAAAGCCAAACAGTCAAAAGACAAAGAAAGACAGATCCAAAGCTGTCTGTGCAATTGAACTCCTTTCCCCTGGTGCGTATCCATTCTGATAAGGTCTTTAATTGCATGATTAAAAATATTGATACTGTTCTTGGGCAAGATAACAATCTGTAGTGCTGAGATATTGAGTAACTGAAGACACAAACTCCCATCATTGGTCCAGAAGTGAGGCAGATGCAACAAGCTCTTTCTTTAGCTGAATACAGGGCCCAGGCTTCCAGGATGGGAGGAAAACCACCATTCTTTGTCACAGATCAATGATATTTTGGCAGAGAGAGAAGGAGTTAAGGGCCCTAGTGGACAGGTAGTCCTTGTGATTTGCCGAGAAGATGTTGCATGCAGGACTCAAAACCTCCATGGACACAGAAATGGAGCAGACCAGCACAGCTGGGGTGGGTGCCAAAAAAAAAGTGGGGACTCCCCATGCCTGGGAGGGCAGATTTTTAACTAATGTAACAGTGGAGTAGAGAGCTGCAGAAATTATTTGTAATTCTGCACAGACCTTTCAGGGACAGAGGTTTTAAGGAATGAAGTTGTTGCAGAAGGGAGATGGGTGGTGCAGTGAATCTGTTATCAAAGTGTTTTCAATAGGAAAATTAAACCTCATGGGGAAAGCAGTAACAAGAGGTGGAGGAGGAATTTGGGCCAGATACAACCCAAGGAGCCAAAAGAAACACATTTGAGCAAGGGTGATTAACCATTGGAACAAAGGACCCAGGATGATAAAAGATTTCTTTCTTTCTTGAGGTCTTCTAATCAACAGGGGCTCTTCTCTGAAAAATGTGCTTGAGTCAAAGACAAATTATAGAGGCAGTTACCCCTGTAAGTGGATGCAATCCTTTGGCCTGTGTCAGGGAGGTCAGCTCTGACCTCCTGGCCTCTGAACTTGTGAATCATATAGTCCTCTTGCTTTCTGAAGGGCCCCTGCCTTGCTCAGGCAGGCAGCACTGAGGGATTTAATCACTTACTTGCTGACCACAGCAGAACGGCGGTGCTGGTGCATCCTGGCTGTGATGTAGGTCCTGAGAGAGGAGCAGCCAAGTGCTTCAGACCTTTCCCCTCTTCCACCCATGGGTGCTTTGTTACTCCAAATAACCTTACACTGACCCACTTCTAGGCTATGTATATTAACTCTGTTCTGCTCCATGACCACATCCACCCTCTGTTCATCCAACACAAACCCTTTGTTCCTACAATCCCAGTGCCTCCCTTAATTTGCTGCCTCTCCTTGGCCTCATTTGCTCCAGCACGGCTGCTGACAACTCAGTAGAAGACCACACAGGGAAGGGAGCTTGCACTGACACCAACATCCTAACTGTGGCCATCTTCTACATTTCCAGCAGGAACTTTCTCTGAGATTGTACCAGCTATTTGTGAGTGGGTCTGGACTGGAGACAAGCTCATAAAATCATATCACAGAATCCCAGACTGGTTTGGCTTGGAAGGGACCTCAAAGACCATCTGGTCCCAACCCCCCTGCATGGGCAGGGACACCTCCCACCAGACCAGGTTGCTCCAAGCCCCATCCAACCTGCCCTTCAACACTTCCAGGGATGGGGCAGCCACAGCTTCCCTGGGCAACCTGAGCCAGTGTCTCACCACCCTCACAGTGAAGAATTTCATCCTCATGTCTAATCTAAATCTTCACTCTTCCATTTTAAAACCATTGCCCCTTGTCTTATCATGCCCGTTCCCTCCTGGCTGTCATCTCTCCCTCGTGGTTTCTGTGGTTTTAAAAGGGTGTAACAATCTTTCTTTCCCAGGTCACTGCAGTCCCTACCTTGTTTGGTAATTCCCAATCTTCTCCCACCTCGGGACCTTTCTGCTCTTGAGCAGGGCACCGTGGGGAAATATTGTAGGAGCTTAACTCTTCCTCAGGCACTGGGAACCTCCAGTTCATCCACAGCTGAAAAAACACTTTGAAGATGACAAGCAGCTGTTGCATCCCTTTGCCTTAGGGTTTATCCCTGCACAGAGCCAGGAATGCTGGTACCCTGCCTACAATAGCACTTGCCAACACAAGTATGACTCTATAAGGTGAAAGGCAGCAGAGAGATGGGACCTGACTGGCAGTATTGTCCCTGGCCAGGTCCCAAATGGCTCTGAACTACTTTTCATTGTGCAGTGGAGGGAAGGGTCCTCACAGTCAGATGCTGGCACAGTTTTGTGTTGTCTTCAATAGAGCAGCACGGGGCTGAGAGCAGCCTCAACGTGCCATGGGGGGGGGGAAGGGGTTATTGAAATAGCAAATGCCATTCAAGGAGGGCTGTGATTAGCTGGCCCTTGTGCAGACAGTTAGGAGGAAAGCTGAACTTTATTGCTTCTGGCTTTTTCAACTGCTTTTTTCAGTCCATTCAAACTTCATGACACTTAATATCTGATTAAACACTGAACTTTTTTTAAGCTGGTCAATTGAAGTCAACAGAGAGTGGGGAAGAGAGACCAAACACCCTGCTATCTAGACTGGTTAGATGATAGAAAATGTAATTTCCCTTTAAAGGTTCTGCCGATTTAAAGGTCTGAAACTCACTGATGTGCAATAGAGTTTTTAATAGTCCACATGTTCCTGGTAAACCTTCATAATCAATTTCCCTTATGCTCTTCTCTTAAATTATCCATCATAATAACCTTCCCCCAGCTCTCCTCAGAAAGCAATTCTGAATTTCAGGCTCGTTTGCAACCTGGTGACCTTCTCCCCCTGCCCATGATTTCAATAATCATTGGAAGTGTTATAAATAATAGCATCTGTACTGCAGCCAGTAATTAAATTTTAGGATTCTGCTCCTTTTCCTGGGTGGACTTTTGCTTCACAAGGGCAAGAGAAGCCTTTGAGCAAGTTACTAGACCTTTGTATGGATCAAGTTGTCTTGGATTACAAGATCATTTCTTGCAGCAAAACCCGTTGGTTATTTGAGCTGAGACTGAAAACAGATTGCCAGGAGAGAAATAGGGAGGCCCTAAGGAGAAAGTTCAGCAGGAAGGTTCAAACCTTGCTTAGTAACTTGTTATTATTTAATTTCCTTCCATCCCCTGGGATCTCTAGGATGCAAGGAACAGGTAATTGCCATAAATGCAGAACTAAGTCAGGTGAAGACATCGTGACTTTAGGATGCTGTTTGCTTCCCTGGTTTTAGAAGTGATGCTTCCCAGGGGACCCCGTGTTTACAGCAGGTGACACTGCTGGCACTTCACTGCTGTGTTACACTATGAAAGCCCATCCCACCTTAAGCAAGCTCTGCCTCTAGCTGGCTGGCTCCAGATGCTTTATTTAATTCCTGACACAAGCCAGAGGTCTTCTCTTTAATCAGCTTGCTACTGCCCCTGACAATGAAGTTAATGATCCCTGCTTTGGCCACATTTGACACCTGGGACTTACATTTTCATTGCCATCTCTCTTTGTTTCAGTGCACCTCCAGTGAACAGCCTGTTCCTGTGTGACCAGGATTAAGCTCCAAGGGTCATATCCCTCTAATTTCAAATAAATGTCTACCTGCAGCTGAGTTGGTTGCCCTGCCTAATGTTCTGCTTGGTTTCCAGTTGCTGCTCCAGACTTCTCACAGGTCTGTGTCACATCCACAGTCCCATTCATGTCTCAGACACCCCAGAGCATCTTGAGGGGTACTAAGTGCCCACATGTGGGCAGTCAGCTCCTCTAGCAACACAGGAACATATAGACACCTAGCTGAGGTGGGAGTGCCTAAATTAATGCCAGACAATTCCCATCTTTCTTCCTTTGCACAGCACTCCTATGACAAATAATTAAATATTTGCCTTTTATTTTATATTTTCTCATTTATTTTTTTATCACACTGCCCCTGTGGTTCATTATCTGCCCATTTCTGCCTACCTCCTGCCCAGTGCCTCAACTCAGCACCTGAAGGGGTAGCCAATCTGTCATCTTGGTTTGGAACAACCCCAAGACGTGGTCAGTTTTCCTTGTTTCTTTCTCTCTCCCTCTCTCATATTGTTCCCACTGTATTTCCCTGTCCTGTGGCCTCCGCCGTGGTTTTATGCCTCTTATTGCTAAATTACCTGGATGAAATATATTTCCAAAGCTGCTTAGATCTTGCAGTGCTGCTTCATACAGCTCTGTGCAGCCCTCTAAATATTACACATATATATACAATGCTTGCACTGTTTCCAAAGGTAGATTTTTAACTCGAGTTTGATGATTAAAATAGTACCTCTGGGTCTAACTTGCAGTGATGTTCCCTGATGTTCTGGGCAATGCAGATATACAGAAGAAGAAACACTCCTTTTGTATTAATGCATAGACTGGAGTTATTATGTGGCTACACTGGAATAAATTATCCCATCATGCTGGTTTGGGATGAGAAGGGTGGATTTTAACTCCTGGATTACTCACCGCATGTCCCAGCTTGTGAATCCTGGCATTTACAACCTCAACGTCCTTTCAATGTGGATTTTTCTTTATTTCAGTACAAGTTCTCATGGTTTTGGTTTTTTTACTCTTCCAACTCAGCCTGCCTTTCCCCTTCCATGGCCTCCCACCCCATGTTTGCTGTCTGTCCCCCCCACCAACGTTGGCTATGGGGGTGGTCACAGCTAAGTGAGGCTCCCCAGTGCAAGGATGCATGGAAGTGTTTCTAGAGAGTAACTGCAAGCACTTAATTTAGGTTCCTCAGTGGGTTGCCTGACTCTTAATTAGCTCTGTGTGGACTAGCCCTCTGCAGACACACTGTAATATATATTATCTACCTATATAGTTAGTTATATTTAAATATATACTTACATCTATACAGCTGCATACCTAAATTCCAGCTGTCTTGCATCAGTGCCCATTTCTCACTGCCTTTTCTCTTCCTCTCCTCTTCAGCAAGAAGCTTCTCCAGTTTTTCCTATCTAGGTTCCTTCTCTAATCTCAGTTTCTGCTTTATTTACCCTCACTTATGCTCCGGGCTGGCAAACTCCAGCCTTCATATTTAATATCTAGTGTCAGAAGCAAAAAAAAAAAAAAAAAAAGATTGGCATGAGAAGAAGGGATGATAGATAGATGCAATGACCTGGGCTGGTACAGACATGCACACAGTTTTGTCTTTGAACCCAAGGTTCCCTGGAAAAGTGCCACTGGAGAACATATATTGGAACCCTGTGGTTTTGTAAAGTCAGGAGAAGGATCTCTGTTCTTTGCTTTTAATCATCATTCATCTTCATAAAACTTCAGGGGGGTTTAGCTTTTGTTTGAATGAATTTTGTGACTTCCACAGAAAACAGAGGCGGGGGAGTATAATTGAGAGCTTGTTTAATGCCAAATGCATCTTAAAGCAGGGAATGCAAATCACATAGCAAGTGTTGAATTATATATGATTAAAACTGCTTCAGCCCTTGCAAAGAAAAATAAAAAAGGAACTTTTTTTTATTCCTCAGTTAATCATGTAAAAAAAAAAAAAAAAGAGTGGATGGAACAAAAATGAACTTAATCACAGAAAAAGGGGTCACAGTTCCTGCTTGACATATGGCTGGGTTCTCTATTGAAACAGTGCAGTGCAGAATGCACTGTCATTTAAATGTTTTAAAGAGGTGCATTAAGAAGAGAGTTCAATGATAAATGACCCTTTACAAATGCGTGAGAGTCTCTCCTTACCAATGAAAGCTCAAGGTCTGCACAGTCGTCTTGGCCCATCTTGGATGCTCTTGTGTTTTGCAAACCAGTCAGAGCTGGAAGGTTTTCCAGTGCTTAGTTATATGTAATGATGTATAAGAGAGATAAGAATGTGTTGAAACCACTGAAGGTGTGATCCAAATACTGTCCATTTTTGCTAACAGTTGTTAGTCTGGCAGTAGTTCAAACTCAACACCCATGGACTTTCCTGATCCAGAAAGCACCAGAGATCAAAGAAAGAAAATGTAATTTTCTCCTTGCATCTCTACAGTGAGAATGGTGACCTGAAAATGAGTCCTGGCCCCTGCTGAACAAACAATGTTGATGTGCTCTGAGGACTGTTTGATGCAGCGGGCATCAGGGCTCCCTCAGAGAGCTTGCTGACCTTCATGTACCAAGTCCTCTGTCTTTGAAGGCATTGCACTTATTTTGGTACTGGCAGGAGTGGACATACCTGCTCTGCCTTAACATCAAGCCTGCAGAGATGGTGTTGAGTTGAAGGAGGTTAAGGAGTGAACAAATGGGCTCAGCTTACCCTTAATGAGCAGTTCCCTCAGCTCTCTGTTAAGGATGGCAAAGGAGGACACGGACCTCCAGCGGGTGCTGAAATGTCCTTTAAACAATCAGCCACCTTTTGCTGCTTTGGGGGCAGTGTCAGTGTTTGGTGGTAGCCAGTAGAGAGCTACAGAGCTTCAGTAGCTGTGTCTGAGCCTAGCAAAGCAGAGAAGAGCTACTCCTCATTACATTGATGGGCAGCTGATACATAGGGGGTGTTGGCCACATGTATTTGCTGAACAAGGCAGTGGATCTGAAAGCTAAACGCAAATGGGAATGCATCCTACCACCTCTCCAGGACCTTGATGTTCTTGGGGGCTTGGTCAAGTTGCCACCATCCCCAGCAGAGCCCTGTACTGAGCCAGTAGGCACACACTTCCTTTATAATTAATTTCCAAGATAACCCAAATGACTATATTTCTCCATGGCCAGGCTCAGCACATGCCCATCCCTGCACTCAGTCTCCAACAGCTTGTCTTTCATGGGTTAGTGTGGTGGTTGAAGTTCTCCCCTGAGGGAAGGGCACCCCAATGCATTTTCTTTGCTTTCCAAGACAGTGCCTAACCACCAGCCCTCGTAACTCTCCTCAGAGAAGGAAATGCTGCTTCTTTTTTCCAGGCTTCCTTCTTCTCACATTTGGTTTTCCACACTTTCATGTTGAATACTTCATCGAGATCACTGCTGATCACAGCATCACAGACTGGCTTGGGTTGGAAAGGACCTTAAAGATCATCTAGTTTCAAACTCCCTGCCATGGGCAGGGACACCTCCCACTAGACCAGGTTGCTCCAAGCCCCATCCAACCTGCTCTTGAACACTTTCAGGGGTGGGGCAGCCACAGCTTCTCTGGGCAACCTGTTCCAGTGTCTCACCACCCTCACAGGAAAGATTTTCTTCCTAATATGTCTTATAAATCTCCCGTCTTCCATGGTAAAGCCATTCCCCTCATCCCATCACTCCCTGCCCTTGTCCGAAGTCCCTCCCCAGCTTCCCTGTAGCCCCATCAGGCAGGTGCTCTAAGGTCTCTCTGGAGCCTTCTCTTCTCCAGGCTGAACAATCCCATCTCTCTCGTCTTTTTAAAACCATCTTAACTGTGAAAAGGGAGATGCCTTGTTCTGTGAGAACCATATTTCACAGGGGCTTTACTTACCTTTCATTTGTGTCTGGCTGAAACCTGGTTTCTATGATTTTTAGGGGGTTGTTCTCACTTTACAAGTCCACACCACCCACAAGGTCTTCAATAATTACAACTGGACAGTGTGGTAGGGATGGGGAGCAGGAAGGGACCAAATACAAAGCCTTCTGCTCCAGCAGAAAAAGGAGGATGCAAGAGTCATGTCTGACAGATGCTTCTGTGAACAATTCCACTGCTGGGGATTAAACAGACCCCCCCGTAATCTGTTCCACTTGTTAACTTCCCATATAACATTTTTCTTGGTATCTGACTAAGTCTCCCTTGCTGTACATTTACTCAAAATTACTTCTCATCTGACACCCCACAATGGTGGAGGGCTGTCTATCACTGTCTGCTTCTGAACCATCTTGTTTACATATGTGAGTGCTCCGAGTTTGTTTCTTCACAGCTGCCTTCTGAAACGAAACAAACCAAGTCCTTTCAGACTGTCCTCACCTTGAAAATCTACTTGGAATTCCTCTGGGATCTTGCCCTCTTCCTTAGCACTTGTTCCATCAAAAAGGTAGACCCAAACTCCAGCTAAAGCCTCATTGGAGCTGAGAAGCAGAGGATACTTTCTTCCTGTGATAAATGTGCACCACTAATGGCCCAGACTTTGTGTTTTCTGGTTTGTATGTTGTTGGTTTTTCTTGTTCAGCCTGTGACCACCTCCTCCCTTATGGTCATGTACTTCTGTCAAGTCACTCATTTCCTATGTTTACTTCTCCTTCCTGTCCTCTTGTATCACACAGTGACTCTTTAGCTTCTGTTCAGTGTCATCCTCCTGATTTCAGACATTGCCTTTAATAGATCAAGATAATTTTGAATTCCAGTCTAGTCCTGCACATTGCTTGTTACCCCCTCCTCATCTTCTGTCAGCCACAAATTACATAAATCTGTTCTCTATTCCATCATCCAAGTAATTTTGAGAATATTGAACAGTACCAGACTCAGGACAGACCCTTGGAGACCTTCTTACTCTGAAAATGTGTCATTGCTCTTCTTCTTGGAGCACAGCATTAACGAGCACCCACTCTACCATGATTGCTCAGAGGCCATTCATATGGACACATCACATGGACCTGTTCCAAACAGCTTGCAGAAGTCCAATTGTACCATGTCACCCTCTTGTTTTCCTCGCCAGTCTTATCCATGATTGGTCTATAATTCATCTGGTTCCTCCTTCTGCTCCTTTAAAAAGGGCATTTCTTTGTCTTTGCCCACTCCTTTGGGATGTCATTCTTGATGAGGAGTGGGAAAATTCAGATCTTATTTTTCCACCGTTTCGTGTAGTTGACAGACATGGACTCTGGCAGGTACCAGCAGCCCCTGGGAGAACATATGTCTGTGTAAGCAGTTGTATGGCATGGAAGGAGATTTTAAAACAGTATTTGAAGGGAAAAACTCTTATTTTATGGAGATTGTGGTGGGACACGACAGGAAGCAGCCTGGATGGCATTCTGAAGGTCTTGCCCAAAAGGGTTCTCAAGGTGAACCAAGTTCCAATCTCCTTGGAACTGCTGCCCATCTCATCACCCACCACATGTCCTGGCTTGGGCAATGGCAGAGGTTCAGGATCTTGCATTTCGTTTTCTCAGAGAAGGAGAAGCCTGTGATACTCACACCAGTTACATTTCTGTTTCCCATTTGTGAGCGTGTACCTGTCCATCAATGCACCACCAGCACAAACATCCCTTTCCCACCTCACTCCATCAGCTGCTTCCCAGCCAACAGCCCTTCTGAAGGAACTGTCTGCAGTCAGACACCAAGGCAGATGGAAAGTTTTTTTGCTGTTTTCATTTCTCTTCCCCAGTGTAAATCCTTTTTTCAGGTCTACATCTTTAAAGAATCTGAAACACCAGATGGTATCAGGAGCAGGAAAGTGATACACTGCAAACAAGTGTAGACCAGGAAAGAGGAATGGTGGGATGAAGGAGGGTTAAGTTAAGCTAAAACTTAAATAAACTGAAAAATAAGATTCAGCAGCAGAGCAGGTGGATCACAGACAAGAGAGAGATGGAGTTCTGACTATAAGTAAGGTCATCAAAAGAAGTGATCTGGTTTAAAAAAATTAAAAATGAAAAAGTATGAAGATGTCTTTAATGGCATTAGTGGACAAGGCACAGAAATCTGTGCTGTCAGACCCGAAACACTCAATGCTTCAGCCTCCAGAAATGCTCCTCTGTTCACGAGACAGACACGAAGAGAAAGGTTTGGACTATCTGCTAACACTGGAAATAATTTTTAAAAATAGAAGCTGCTGCAATGTGCCTGCCCCCAGGAACTGCAGGAAAGAAGGACAAGTCCCCTGGACTGAGATTAGATCCCAAATAACCCAATAGGAATATTGAGAGAAAATATTTTCCTTTGCCTGCCAAGGGAGATGTTTTCAAGACAATGGCTGGAGATGTGTTTTCTTTTATGCTCTTAGCTGCCTCTCTTGGGTCCTTGCAAATTGCCCTGACCAAGAAGACTTTGAGAGGCTGCATTTTCAATGCCCCTGATGGAAGATGTTTCTTGTACAGACTTTCTCTGGGTTTTAACTTGCTCCTGAGACTTTTGACAGCAAAGTGCAAGAATTATTTGAAGGAAATGAGGGCATTGCCATACACGTAGATGATATCCTGGAAGACTCAGGGGGAGGGGGAACAGCAAAGGGGCAAGAGAACAAAAAGCTTCAGAAATGGGTCAGGAAATGGGACATGGCAAGAGAAATCTAATTTAAAATCAGGAATGTGGGATATTTAGGAGAAAGTGCAAGTGAATTGATATACACAGAGTCATCTGGCCAAAGCCAAGTGATTAAAGAAATGCTGCTTTGATAGAGAAGAAAGATTTTCAGAGTTTGGTTCCTGGAATAAAATGAGATGACAATTCTTCTTTCAGGGGTGTTATGCAGAAGGACTCAAAATGAAACAGGACTGACAACCTGGACAGGGAGGTTTTGGAGTCAAAGAGAGCAGAAAGAAAGCACCTAAGTTTTGGCAAGCTATGTCACCCAGAGATGAACTACCTGGCCAGTAAATCCCTCTGGAAATGACTCAGGACAGTGTGACAAAACTCTTGTGCACTTTGCAGACTGGTGGCCTTGGTTTTCAGAAATATTCCAGCAACAGCATCCTAATGCATAGGGGATGTCTGGGCTGCAGAAGATGTTAAAGAGAAATATTCACATAAGGAAAATGGATCCCCCCCCCAAAAAAAAGGATTCTAAATTCATTGTTCCTAAAACAAAAACCTCGTTCACCTGCCAGAAAGCAGCAGGGTGTTCAGCTGTCATTTCCCAGCTGCATCCGTGCAGTTTGAGCAAAGCAGGAAAACAAGAGCTGAGAGCAGACACGGTCCTGAGAGTGTCTGAGGAGTCTGTTCCTGAAGACTAAGTAGAGAACAGCATAACGCATGCAAATCTGCTGGAAGAGATTTCTCTCATCTCAGACACAGTGGGGAATAAACTTCTGGAGGCCATGGCAAAAGACAAGACTCTGCAGCAAGCTATTAACACTGTCACTGAAGGAAGGCTTGGGAATTACATATCATTTCATATCTGAGCTTTCTGTAATTGATAGTATAGGGTACAGATGCAGAAATTAGGCGTGCCAAAAATACCACAGCCCTGAGGTATTCTATAGAATCTGAGGGATCATGAAAAATGTATTGCAGTGGTCACAAATGAGCCCAGAGATGAAGGAAATGGATAAATGGATACGCATGAAATGTGTCAATAATTTCTACCTTAGAGAGAAAAACCGACCGTGTTGGTCAGATAAGGTGGATGTGCTGGATTATCCAGGGTACTCTGAGACTGCATTATTACAGACTCTTTTATTAAGGTGTCTTGTAGGACACACTAAACCTTTATTTGGCAGATACAGGCTTCCAGAAATGGTCATGTTTTACAACAGTCCTTACTGAACTGACACAGCTTTGCAAGATTGAGAAGAGTTGGTGAAGGCCAGAATTTTGCAGCCAAATGATTTGAAGTGAAGTGGAATTAAGGGAGCTTAAAATATATATAGATATTTATGTATGAGTATAAAACCATTACAGGCTCTGAAAAGTGTCTGTATCTCACTCTGCTGGACTTAAGGCAGCTGCCTTTAAGGCACTGATCATTGCTAGCTGGATTTTTGCTCTGAAAGTTGATCATCTGACTGCCTTGCTTATCAAACCTGGGCTGGGAAGCTGAGCTGATCTTGAGGCACAGATAGATAAAAAGACATATAAAAATATATGTACAAAATCAAATGATAGCTGAGGAGCTCTGTTCCTACAGGCTCTGTGGCTGATGACCCCTGAATGCTATTTTAGTGGCAGTTGAGTAAAAACTGTGATGTGAGAATTTCTGTTTGCAAAAAGGGGCAGGTGAATCTAGGAAACAGAGACCAAGAGCACATGTCAACAGCACGTTCTCCAATCTCCTACTGAAATACAGGCCTGGGAAACATTTGTTTTAAATAACAATCTTCCTACAGGTCTGGACTGTTGAGGAACCCCAAACACCAAGTCATAAGCTCTTCAGGGATCTCACAGCTCAGTGACCATACTTAAAGAGTATAAACCTGTCACTGCTCTGCCTTGATAAGAGCACATGTAGCTGCTGAAAGCACCAGAGAAAACCTGTACTAATAGTTGGAGCACATAGAACTTTCTTTCTTCTAAAGACTAGAAAACCAGCCCCATGGCAATTATTGATGATGAACATGTAATCCAAGTAGGGGAGACTGTTGGTCTAGTATATTCCTGATGTAATGAGTATTGATTTGATTCCCTGATATATAGACCTCCGTGGCACAGGTTGCCCAGAGAAACTGTGGCTGCCCCATCCCTGGAAGTGTTCAAGGCCAGGTTGGATGGGGCTTGGAGCAACCTGGTCCAGTGGGAGGTGTCCCTGCCCTTGTAGGGGGGTTGGAACTGAATGATCTTTAAGGTTCCTTCTAACCCAAACCAGTCTATGATTCTGTGATTTCTCTTTGTATGTCTCTACAGAGGGTTGTGCTGCTTTTGCCCCACACATCCTGCATCTGCTTGCAGAATGCTCCACTTGTTTCTTACCTTAGATTTATGTACTTGGGGTAGGGATTTTGTGTTTCCTTTCTGTGTGTCAAACCCAGCTGACAACCAAGGTTATTGGCCTCTTTATGGTGGCACAAAGCAAGTCAACAATATTGCAATTATAATTTTTTGCCCAGAGAGGTGGGAGATGCCCCATCCCTGGAAACATTCCAGGCCAGGTTGGATGGGGCTCTGAGCAACCTGATCGAGTTGCAGATGTCCATGCTCACTGCAGGGGGTTGGAATAGATGGTCTTCAATGACCCCTTCAACCCAAACCAGGCTGTGATTTTATGATTTCTTTGAAGTCTCTGGCTTCCGATCTAAAATGGCCCCTTTTTGCCACAACTCAGGGTGGCACATGCTTAGAAATGTCCTCCCCCCATCCGTGGTGGATGGATTTGTATCTCTGGGGCTGCAATAGCCAGATCTTGCTTAGAAAAAGACCTCATCAGGGCTGTTTCTTTCACCATTGCAGCAGAGAGCTCTGAGGATCACACACTCTTCTCAAGGACATTGAAGGGGAAGAGGAAATGTTTCAGGGCTGGAAGGGCAAATGGAAGTCACCTGCCTGTGGAGCATGATCAGTGATTGCTCTCCTGTTTAGATCACCCTCAGTTCATCCGAATGCAGCACCAATCGAAGTGATAATGACTCCTCTCTCAATGGCAGCTTTCATTCCAAGTAGTTTGATATGCCACTAAGAGTTGCTTTCAAATGCCAGCAATATATACACATTCAAAGCAAGACACTTAATGCCACGGCTGTAAATCCACATATGTTCCCCTCATCTGTATTTTTGCCTGAATAAATGCTAGGCATGAACAACGCTCACTGCACTTCCCACAGCCCTACCTGCAGACACACACACTCACACATGGACGTGCATGTGCAGGTTCTCTCTTCCCTGTTTTCTGGAGAGATCAGGCTGAGGTTCCCCAGGAGAAGCAAGCAGCCTGGGATCCTTCTAATAGGAAGAATAAAGTTCATTCTGAATAGCAAGAATCCTTGATATACTTAGAATCATAGAATGTGTGGGGTTGGAAGGGAACTTTAAAGGTCATCTAGTCCAGCCCCTCCCTTCTCCACCCCCCCCCCCCCGGAGTGTGCAGGGACCTTTTTAACTAGATCAGGTTGCTCAAAACTTGGTCAAGCCTGACCTTGAATATTTCCAGGGTTGGGACTTCCACCACTTTTCTGGGCAACCTGTTCCAGTGCTTCACCACCCTCATTGTAAAGAACTTCTTCCTAATATCCAACCTAAATCTACCCTGCTCTAATTTAAGACTGTTACCCCTTGTCCTCTCACTACAAGCCCTTGTGAACAGTCCCTCCCCAGCTTTCCTGTAGCCCCTTCAGGTACTGGAAGGTCACTATAGGGTCTCCCTGGAGCCTTCTTCTCTCCAGGCTGAACAATCCTGGCTTCTTTTTGAGTTCTCTTCCTTGGGATGTGATTTGTACAGCATACAAGGGTCAAATGCCAGACTTGGAGAAACAGAAAGACATGCAATAGAAACTCTTGCTCACTTTCATCTTTTGGGTGAAGAGGGGTGTGTCTGAACCCTGTTCAGCACATAGCAGATCTCTGAATTAAGAACATGAGAGGTCAGAAAGAGGACAGAAGACATGCTGGTATGACCACGAAGACTCATTCAGAGTTAGACCTAAAAAGGAGCAGTTTTGGGTCTCATCTGCACAGACAAGGAGCTGCTATCCAGTGACCCTGTTATCCCACAAGATGGGATGCCTACTTTTAGGCATCCTTGTGAAGATTCTAGTCATCACAAGCCCCACTAACCACTATCTCCTGTTGGTGGTATAACTGGCTAGCTTTGGGATGGGGTGAGCTCCTCCACTTGTTACACCAGAAATCAGGGACTGAGGCCCCCGATATATCAATATAATGGTGTCCCCAGATTCTGGCAAACAGCAAATGTGTCATGGATCATGTTCACTGCCAAACCTTGTGTCTTGTTTTATGATACAAGTTTCAGAGTACTCATTTCAGAACAGCGTGTATGGAGTTTGAGGCTCCATGGGTGCTCAAAAGTTTAAAGCTGATTTGCAACCAGGTCATGCACTGAGCCTGATGGTCTGATTTGCATCTTCCTTTCATCAGAATATTGTTTATAGCTGATTCAGTGGTTAGTCAGGCTGAGTCAGTCCAGCAGGACAGGGCATTCCAGAGGCATCTTTAGAACACAAAGGCTGAAGCCTTGTCAAAAAGGATGCATTAGTGTAGGAGAGTAATGATGTCTAGGGAGACTTCACCCCAAGTTATTATGAGTTTTCACAAAGAATTTTTCTCTCCTCAAGGATAATGGAGGCCTGATGTAACTTCAGCAGACTACAGACACCCAGAGGGCTCTGGATTATCTTCCAACTTGAAAGTTTGCAGACACAATCCAACAACTAATGCCTCAGCCCATGATTATTATTTTCTTTTTTCCCAGCAAAGTCCTAGTCATTGACTTGGTGAGGGGCAAATAAATGTCTCCATCTTTTCAGGTTTCATCAAAGTCAGAGTGACACTTGCCTCCTTGGGAAATGGCTAAGAGATCTACAGATGAGAAGGGCTGTCAAAAGACAAATTGGGGATTATTGAGTTCATCTTGGCAGATGTCTGAAACCTGACTCATCGTGGCCTCATTTATGCTTTCACTTAACACTTGTGGCCATCACATTTCACACTCACTTTGCAGTGTAATCCCCACAGAGCAGAGAATAACCCACTAGAAATGTTGGCACATCATCTGACTCGTTGCAGACTCCTCGTGCCAAAGGACAGGTGGGATGGCTTCCTTACAAATTTCCTGCCACAGAAGGGATCTGGACCAACAGGACATCTAAATTTTCAGGCTTCAGATATCTGAAGGTATCTAGGTGTCTATCAGTCTATGAGACTCAGGAAGAGAGATCAGATGAATGTGGTTTCCTCTGGTTTTTTATTCCATGCAGTGAGTAAATTATCTTCTACGTGGATCAGCTACTAGAGAAGGAAACAGTGAATGTTATTGTATTCATTTGTATTTCCCCAGTGCCTGTAAAGTCCTGCTTGAAGGTACCAAGCAAATACAAAAGATTGTTAAAAACCTGAAAGTAAGGGGAGAAAAGTCAGAGCTGTAGGTATGAGGAGTCAGGCAGCACATTTTTTATGCCTGCTTGAGACATGCAGCATGTTGTCGGCCTGAACTTTCTGGCATTGTGTGACACCCTCAGATGTTACATCCCTGAGGTGTTCCCAGCAAATTCCACCACCCCAGTGCTGACTGAGAAGAGTCACCAGCAAAAGAATATCAGTTTGCTCTGTGGGATTTCATTACGTGGGTTCTATGTTTGTACACCCATTAGATCCATGGAGGGCTGATAGCAACAAATAGTGTCATCTTCCTCACATGAGCTGCTCTGATTTCCTTCAGCAAAACTTTTAGCCAGCCCTTAAAGTATTCATGGTGTCAGAGGACTGAGCATGCACTAAGCCCAGGGCAAGACAGATGGAATGGAAGGAAACTTTCCCTTGTATCCCAGCATCTTAAAGGGGATCACTGAGCACTAGGAAATCCAGATGACAGAAGGACACTGAGGGGCTGGAGCATGTCCAGAGAAGGGCAACGAAGCTGAGGAAGGGTGTGGAGCACAGGTCTGATGAGGAGCAGCTGAGGGAACTGGGGGTGTTCAGCCTGGAGAAAAGGAGGGGGAAGGGAGACCTTTTCACTCTCTACAACTCCCTGAAAGGTTGGAGGGGGGGCGGGGGGTGTCAGTCTCTTCTCCCAAGGAACAAGGGATAGAACAAGAGGAAATGACCTCAAGTTTCACCAGGGGATGTTTAGATTGGATATGGGGAACAATTTCTTCCTGCAAAGGGTTTTCAGGCCCTGGCACAGTTTGCCCAGGGCAGTGGTGGAATCCCCATCCCTGGAGGGATTTCAAAGCTGTGTAGATGTGGTGCTGAGGGACATGATTTAGTGGTGGCCTTGGTAGTTCTAGGGTAACGACTGGAATTTATTATCTCAAAGGTCTTTCCAACCAAAATGATTCTATAACAGCTATGAGTTCTGGATAATGTGTGTGGGATCTCCTGGGAGGGCTGTTCCCAGGCAGGTTTGGGGAATGACTGCTGTTATGGCAGAGGTGTTTACTGGGGCAGCTCTGTTATGGTTGACATCCTTCTCTCCAGATCAGGCAGGGTTTTGTCCAGTGAGATGAGCCCATGTGAGCACACATGAGTGAAACACAGACGGGGAACCCTGAGGGTAGCACTGCCCCTCTTGCCTGCCTCAAACACTCCTGAATGCCTCAACCCCATTGCAAACAGGACCATTGGAGAAGGTGGACAACTGTGAGCCACAACTTCTTGTACTACTGGAACAAATATAAATTACACAGGTGGGGGCATATCCAAAGCATGGACTTGGAGGAGAGGCAAGTCCTCTAAATGCTCTGCAGCTGTTTCCACCATAAATGGAAAATGAAGTTTGAGCTGTGTACAAGGGTTTGTTCCTCAGGTCATCCTGAGCACTTGGCTGTAAAATTATGAATTGAAAGCATAGTCTGAACAAGGTTTAGCAGTGACCACTTGCATTAGCCACCTGGCCCCATTTATACATTACTATGAGTTTATGAATACTTGGGAAATACTAGGAATATTTCTTCCAGACTTCCTTTCCCTTCATTTTTTCACTCCATAACTGTGTACCGACATATTTCTGACAGCTCTGGGCAAGTTAAAAGTTTCCGGATAACAAGAAGTTGCCCATTTGCAAGGACTAACATCTGTCCCACAGATTTAATTTGATCCAGCCTGTTAGGATTGCCCAATGATGGCCATTTCTCCCAGCTGAACATAGAGAGATTGTCTGCTGCCCACCTCAGGTTTAAACCTCAGTTTTGGAGGTGTCTGTCACCACAGCCTTCTGCAGCATACTAGTACCCATTGTGTAGCATTTGGGAACCCTGATTTAAGAGGAACAGGTTGGCTAGAGAAGCTGTGCCTGCCTCATCCCTGGAAGTGTTCAAGGCCAGGTTGGATGGGGCTCAGAGCAACCTGGTCTAGTGGAAGGTGTCCCTGCCCATGCAGGGGGTTGGAACTAGATGATCTTTAAGGTTAAGGTGCAAGGAAGTGCCAGATTTTTCTCTTACTCCTGCACATTAGGAGTAACTTTATGTAAGTGTCACTGAGGTAAGCAAGAGCAGAAACAGATGTGGAGAAGAGCTACAAACAGGATGTGAAAATAAACTCATTACTCCATCTGCCCACCGTAAACAGCATGAAATTAGCAGCAAGTGAGGAATAAAAATCCAGACAAATGGCCTTTTAAAGAGAGCAGAGGGAGCTGGGAGGTCTGCTGTTAGAAAAGCAGAGGCAGAGAAAGCCCAAGCCATGGACAACCCGGTGCATAGCCTGAACCCAACCCCCTGGGTCAGTCAGGGGCAGAGGCAGAGGAAAATCCCATGGTGGAGAGTTCTCAAGGTGCTATTTTTGAAGGCAAAACCAGAAAGGTCACTCCATCTTTGAGGGAGAAGACCTGATTTTGCTTCTGTCCCTGCCCGTTAAAAAGCACCATCTATTTCCTAAGTCACAGAGACTTTTTTTTATCTTTCCATAAAAGGTGCTCTCTTAATGTTGCATAAAATTACTCTCTCAGGGGTAGCGTGAGGAGGAAAACGCAGTGTTATGTTGTCTCAGTTGCAAAGACATCACTAACATTAAAAGCCCCTGAGTGATTTGGTTTTTAAGTGACATGATTATGGAACGGGTCATTCGTGACGCTCCACTTGAAGCACCTCTGTCGTTAAGTCTGGATGAGGGGTGCTTTATGCTTTGGGCTTGGGCTGTAAATATTCACCCCTGGCCTTTGTGCTGTGAAGCAAGTCTCAGCTTGAAGATATATTTACTTTAAAATTTGCAGGAAAATTTCTCAAATGGTCAATCTGCTTGATTTATTTAAAGTAGGATCCCAAAGTGTTTTACTGCTTTTACAGGCTGGCTGTGTTTATAACCATCCTGGGGAGGATCTTCTGCAATTCATGTAGCAGAGAGGGGGAAGGAGGGTCATAATTTCTATTTTAACCTACTTTTCTAGCAGCTGATTTGACACTGACAAAGTCATCTCTTCTAGAATAAACCTGCCATGCTTTATACTTGTCCAGAGGAGATACTTTGGAGAAAGCTAGGGCAAAATAATTCAAGCACTTGATATTTTTCACAATGGATTCTGCTCAGATCTGTACATGTAAAATTCAGGGGTGTCTGAAAGCAGAGAGTCTGAGCAGCTCCAACTCACTTTATGTATCTCAGTGAAATTGCAGACCAAATGATATTTCAAGGAAACTGGTTCCTTGTGTTCGGAGTCCTTCAAGATATAGCAGCCCAAGGCAGAGTTTCCTACATGTTCAGAATAATTTCTCTCTCCACATTTGGCAGATCCAAACAAGCCTTGAGTGCTAAAGAAACCAGGTCTATGAATAAATCAGGGGTAGAAGAACTCGAATTTGAGGTGTTGTGAGATTGGAAATAACTGAAAGCTTGACGTTGGCCATGAGGCACTTTGAAATAGTCTGGTGTGTGATGAAAGGCTTTGCATTTGAGATGCCATTGGGATATTTCAGGAGGAAACCTCCTGGTGGGTTCACCCAAAGTTTGTAATAAACATAATTGAAATCTCTGAACTCCAGCTGCTACCTTCTACTCTAATCAAGAGCATCAGAAGCAGCTCCTTAGCAAACACCCTGCGACTCCTGAGGGAAGAGAAATGGATATATTGGGATCAAGCATTGAACTGGGAGGGCAGCAGAAGCAGGTGCAGAAATTCAGGGTGGGAGAGGTAGCAGGTGGAAAAAGGGACTTTATGAGGAGATCAATAGACTCTCAGAGAGAGGGGATATCTCATGAAGCCATCAGAGATGGAAATAAAAGCCCCAGGTTTTTCTCAGGAGAGAAGATTATCTAATGTTGTCTGAGTTGGGTCTCATCAGGAACAGACCCTGGAGGGGCTTGAAAACCAGAAGCTGCTCCCACCTTATCTACCTCATGAAGGGTAAGGTGTCCTTACCCCTCTGGTTCCTATCCAAAGGGAAAACAAATTACGCTAGGGACCAGTCACCACCCCTGAAGAGATTTCAAAGCCATGTAGATGTGGTGCTGAGGGACATGGTTTAGTGTTGGCCTTGGCAGTGCTGGGTTAACAGTTGGACTTGGTGGTCTTAAAGGTCTTCTCCAACAAAAACAATTCTATGGTCCTATAAAGGGTTCCTTTAGGACGTATTTGAGAAATCCTCCTTCAAGGTCATGGCAGCAGTTTCTGTTTTTGTAGTACACGAGGATCCAACGTTACATGATGGACACAGAGGCAGATTCTCCCCTTCCATAAACCAGGTTTCCCTCTTCCTCACTCCCTCAAGCCATGGTGCAGTCATGCCTGACCTACATCAGCATGCTCCAGAGCATCTCACCGGCTGGAAGGAGTGTGATTCACCTTGTCCTGACCTCCATCTCTCCATCACCTGGGTGCCACCATGCCCCACTGAGAGTGGTTGAGCCTCTGGTCCTGCCAGTGCCAGGGGCCTTGGAGTGGGCCCAGGTTTAATTTATTGGTGTACACATGACAATAATGTCTTCCTCCCATTCTGTCCTCTGTCCTTTCAGCATGGGGAATGGAGCACTTTTGGTGTTTTTACAAGTAACTGAGGAGAATTTACAGAAGTTTGGAAAAAGCTAAGACAAAAAGGTGGGAGTCCTGGCGAGGTGGTAACAGTGAGTAAGGGCCAACTCCTGGGACACATGTGGGCTGACCTTAGGCCAAAACATCCCACACAGAGCCAATCATATCTTCAGGGAGGTGTAGGCAGAGTTAAACCATATGCAAGGAGGAGAGGCTGGAGTCTCCATAGCATTGGGCTGTTGATAACTTTGGAGGGTAGAAATGAGGTAGGGAGGTGGGGAGCAAAGGGTTGAGAAAGCTTTTTGTGCTCTAAGCAGGAAAGAGCAAGCACCAGAAACTGGTTGAGTTTCTGCCTTATATAATCCTGCTTCCAGGCCCACCCTGTCCGGGATGACTCTCTCAAACTAGGAAGAACCTTGTCTCCAGGAGAGAGGTGACCTCTCCTTCTGGCTCTTCAGCTGAACACCACATGCATCTCAATACTGCTGATGGCCTGGCTACATGAAAGGGTTGGGTTGAGGTGTTGAATCTCACGTTGCATCTTGTCTCCTGAATATGCCTCCAACTTCCTGTCACCCATTCCTCTTTCTCTCCCTAGCAGAGATGCGGTGCACTCGAGCAGCCAGTGCTCCCCATCAGGTTGGCACTCCCTGAGTAGGAGTGGGCAGTTAAACCCTCCAGTTGACCTGTTGGGGAGGGATCTGCCCACTTAAAGATTTCAGAAGCAGGGTCGTTGCTTGTAGAGCGGATGGTGATGAGAAGGATTTCCATCTCCACATGTGAAGATGGACATCCCAGCTAGTCCAGCTCATGGTAGACACAATTCCTTTCCTACCTGGTCTTGATCCATCACCCTCACACTGCTTCTCTGGTTTTCTTGCAGAAGGTATGGCAGAAGCTGTCAGCTCAAGCAGGGACTGCCTTCAAGCAGGTGAGTCCTGTACCAATGACCCCATCTGCAGTGCCAAATTCAGGACCCTCCGGCAATGCATCGCGGGCAATGGAGCCAACAAGCTGGGCCCCGACGCCAAGAACCAGTGCCGGAGCACGGTGACAGCCCTGCTCTCCAGCCAGCTCTATGGCTGCAAGTGCAAGAGAGGCATGAAGAAGGAGAAGCACTGCTTGAGCGTCTACTGGAGCATCCACCACACGTTGATGGAAGGTCAGTACTCATTTCTGATTATCTTCCTAAAAGGGAATTACCATTGGGGCTTTCTGCTGAGATCCCCAGCACCAAAATGACTGCAAAAAAGGTCACTCTTGTAGCATTCCCTTCCTTCTCAAGACCTCCCAATCTCCACAGTAATGCCATGTTGGGGAAAGCAACCTTGAAAACCTGAGACACCTCCTTATTTTTTGGGATCATAGAATCACAGAATGCCTAGAGTTGGAAGATCATCTAGAACATCTAGATCCAACCCCTTTGCATTGGCAGGGACACCTCCCACCAGATCAGGTTGCTCTGAGCTCCATCCAACTTGGCCTTGAACACTTCCAGGGATGGGGTTTCCACAACTTACCTGGGCAACCTGAGCCAGTGCCTCACCACCCAAATGTTGGATGTTCCCAGTATACCTTGAGATCTTTTGCTGGGAAAATGCTGGGATTATTTTCTGTTTTAGTATGCTAGCCAAGACCATGAAAGCTCTGGATTTTACAGAACCACTATACAAAACATGTGCATTGAGGAAAACCAGCATAAACAAACAAAAAAAAAAGCCACTCTCTTGGAGGCTCTCAAATGCACCAGTGTCTTTGGGTTAGTGAAGATTTGGGGCTGGTGACATCAAGTGGGAATTTAAAGTGTTCCCAGAGCCAGTATTTAGTAAGTTTGGATTTTGACGTTTTTTAAGAGTCATCATAAAAGTACACCTCAGTGGCCATAACTCTTCCTTGTCAGGCTGGTGAGTATTTTATGCACCATGAAAATTAAAATGGGGAATAAAACAGAACCTTCCAGCCATAGACTGTGAAATAGATTAATAAAACACTGCTGGCTGGAGGTGGAAAGGAAAGGTGCAGTGGGGAAGACACAGGCCAGAAGGCCAAGTAAAATGAGGAGGATGAAGACTACAATGGATATGCTTGCCAGGAAGGGAACTGCTTGACCAAGGTCCTGGAAAGCTTTTGGGTGCCACAGCTTGCAGGGTGCAGAGTAGGGTGATGTGAACTGACTGTGGAAATAAGAGACCTCAGCAGCCACCAGGATCTAATCTTCTCCATGATTAGTTGCCAGCTGAACTTAGAATCACAGAATGGTTTGGGTAGGTAGGGTCCATTAAAGGTCATTTAGTTCAACCTTCCTGCAATGAGCAGGGACATCTTTGACTAGATCAGGTTGCTCAGAACCCTGTCCAACATGACCTGGAATGTTTCCAGCAATGGGACATCTCTCACCTCTCTGGACAACTTGTTTCATTGAAGTGAAGCTTGGGAAAGAGGTGGTAACCCAGCCTCTCTACTCAACAGGCTGAGCTCTGTGGCCTGAAGCTTTTCACACAGTCCCTCTGTTCTGTGGCTGTGCAGGACAATGGTGTTGGTAGGTCTCCCATCTCAGGGACTGCTGCTGGAAGAGCAGGGAGAGGATGGCAGGGAGTGCTGGGTGCAGGCAGGAGCCAGGCATGGGTCTTCAGTTGCAGAGTTGAGTGCTGGGTGGCCAGGTTGGATGGGCTTCTTGCCAAGGAGCTTGGGATCTCCACCTTGGGGATGACTGTGAGAGGGCTTTTATCAGAGGCTGCCAAGACTTTGCCCTCTTGTCCACTGCTGTTATGTCCTGAGCCCCACATTTTTAAGGACTGAGTTCACCTGAAATGCAGATTCACAATCCCAAACCTTTGATTTCCTTGCCTTAATTTCCCCTGATAAATATATTTCACAATAGTTACATGTTTGGGAGTCCTTACACATGTGTAATTGACTGAGAAAGGAGGCAAATCCACGTGCTCCGTGTAGGGCTTTGTCTCTCAGTCATGCATAGCCAGGAGGCTGCAAAAAGCTTCCTAGAAGCCCTCTTATAAAAATCAATCGTGGAAGTGTGTGTGCAGGGAATTCACAGAGCACAGTATTTACTCAGGTCCTCTTGAGCACGCCTGTGTTCAGCCACCTTCCCACTCGGAGACACAATAACATGATGACAACCCGATAACAATTCTCTGATAAGGTGCTGTATCATCAGGACATAAAACTGCTCTGCTGAACATACAAATGGGCCCCTCTCCAGTCAGTAATGACGAGAGATATTTCAAGGAAGGTGTAAAGCTGCCTTGTAATGCACCCGTGGTAATTGCAGGGGGCTGCCTACCCTGGGAGCTGTTTCCTCCTGACCACAGCTGGTGATCAGCATATGCCCAGAGCAGGAGGTTTGATAGTCCCTTTATCCCAGCCAGTACATCTGCTGCTACTGTCTGTAGCCATCTAAATGACTAATAATAATAATAAAAAAAGATACCAAGCTGTTTGCTTCAATAATGTTCTGTGGTGTCTATCAGGATGACGGGGCATTACAGACCATTGAGCGGATGAAAGAGGAGCACAGATTGAATGAAATGAGCTTCCCAGCAACTTAAAAATGAAGAGGGGAAGGTTCTGTGGGAGCTGTGGGTCATTAGCTCTACGTCGAGTAAGAAAGAGCTGTTGGCCAGGGGGAGAAGAGAGGTGTTAATAAATATGAAGGGGAGTGTGTTGCCACACACACAGCCCTGTGCACAGCCCTGGCTGGGGCCTAGAAAGGAGGTGAGGAGAATTGAAACAGCAAGGATGGTGATGGAAACCAAATGTATGTAGGAAGCTTGTAATTTGAACTTTGCCCATGAACAGGAACCTGTGCTACAGTCTGGTGTCCTCAGTGGCAGTCCCTGTAATGGGGCTCCAGGCTTGAGCTGCAGAGGGTTGCAACTCAACAGTTCCCTGAGAGGATGTCCTACTCCACAGCTGTGGCACCTTTTCAAAAGCCAGTTACATCCTATTCCCTTCTCTAAAGCTATGGCCATACATCAGGTCCTGTGTCTCTGAGCATCCATTTACTTACAGCCTTTAAAGCACACATCCCCTTGGACCCACCAAGGAAACCTGAACTCACCTGGATGCAGTCCTGTGTAATGTGCTCCAGGCAATCCTGCTTTAGCAGTGGATTTGGATTAGACGATCTCTAGAGGTCCCTTCCAACTCTGTGATCTTTTGAACCTTGTACATCCCTCAGGAGCCTCAGTTTTCTTCTCATCACATTCTCTTTCCAACCCAGGCATGAATGTGTTGGAGAGTTCCCCTTATGAGCCCTTCATCAGAGGCTTTGATTACGTCCGCCTGGCATCCATCACTGCAGGTAAGTGGGTGGCAAGATGCTCTTATGCTGATTGGGTTCACATGGTGGGGACCTGGCTGTGGGGTCAAATGCTATGGACAAGACAGTTCTTTGTGGTCTCTTCACAAAGCATTGCTGAGATCTTGCAATCATTTTTCCAAGAAACTTCTTATGATTCCTGTGCTAAACTGTTGGTAGGAGGACATGTCCTTGTGATTTTCACACATGTGACTTTCATTCTTTGGCTTTTTCTTGGCCATACTGGGAAGGGCTGGGACTGAGGTCCATGGTAGGAAGGCCTCTTCCAATGAGCCATCACAGGTGTGCTGATTCTCCACAGCAGGTGGATGACCTGTGCCTGCCAAACAGGGGCTGTCTGGGCATCGTTAAGTATGAGAATGTACTTCCACATAGGCCACAGGATCAAACTCTTCAGGCAAAAAGGTCAATAACCCAGTGTACTGGTTGACCCCAGCCACAACCTTTAACTCCATGCCCTGAGGGCAACCTCAGGACTCAGACCCATGTTCTGCTCTGCATCATGTAATCTCCTTAATAGCATGAGCAGAGCTGCCTGACACCTTTTAACCCCCTCGATGGGCACAAACCCCCAGATCAGCAGTTAAAAGGTCAACATGGCAGCTACCAAACCATCCATCACCAACATCCCAGCTGCCACCACCACCAGTGTTCAGCTCTGCTGTGCACCACTGCCACGGGGAAACTTTACCAATGGTGATTTTTGTTACCAAATGACCCATCTGGCAGCAGGTGATATGTCCCTCATGTGTCTCTGGTCCCAAAACCACAATCCTGTGGCAGCTCTCCCAAACGTGAACCTGACTCTGGGGTGGCATCCACAGCTGGACTGCATCCAAGCAAGTAAGGAGCAGCATGTCCCTACAGCTGATGGATGTCTTCAGTTCCCAAGATAGCTAAGAACTCGTTAGGTGCAAACAGCCAGGAGCAAATTAACTCATCAGCCCTCAACAATCTGAGCAGCGGGGGGATGGGGGGGTCGTGCTCCCTGACCTCACATTTTCTTATTGACTCCACTTGCTTGATTTGAGCATGGAAAGTGAAACATGAACAAAGCTGTCTGCTGGGTCATGGCCTTCACTGGAGTTTTTCCTCTTTCACTGGAAGTCCTACAGGGCTTTTCAGAGCACAGCAAAATCCAGGGATGGGGATTTTTATGCCTGGTTAACACATTGTCAGGTTTTTAAAGCAGACTGAAGCTGGTTGGGCAGAAAAGCAAATGGGCCTGGAGCAGCAGAAATGCATGCCAAAGGACTGAGGCTCTATCAAGGCACATGACGTTTCTTGGTTAAACCTCTTTCTCTTATTTATACTCATCAACACTTTCTATAACATAAAGAAATACAGAATTTTTTTTGGTTGGAAAAGACCTTTGAGATCACCAAGTGCAACCGTTACCCCAGCACTGCCAAAGCCACCACTGAACCATGTCCCTCAGCACCACATCTACACAGCTTTGAAATCCTTCCAGCGATGGGGACTCCACCACTGTCCTGGTCAGCCTGGGCCAGGGCCTGACAAACCTTTGCAGAAAGAAATTGTTCCCAATATCTAATCTAAACCTCCCCTGGTGCAACTTGAGGCCATTTCCTTGTGTCCCATCACTTGTTTCTTGAGAGAAGAGACCGACCACAACTTGCTCCAACCTCCTCTCCGGCAGTTGCAGAGAGTGAGAAGGTCTCCCCTCAGCCTCTTTTTCTCCAGGCTAAACACCCCCAGCTCCCTCAGCTGCTCCTCAGTAGACTTGTGCTCCAGACCCTTCCTCAGCTTCCTTGTCCTTCTCTGGACACGCTCCAGCCCCTCCATGTCCTTCTTGTGCTGAGGGGCCCAAAACTGACCCCACAATTTGAGGTGGGGCCTCACCAGTGCCCTGGTCCTGCTGGCCACAATAGTGCTGATCCAAGCCAGGATGCCTTCTTGGCCACCTGGGCACACACTGGCTCTTGTTCAGCTGCTGTCAACCACTCCCCCCAGGTCCTTTTCCACTGGGCCCAAGCCTGGAGCATTGTGTGGGGTTGTTGCCAAGTCACAGCAACAGATGTTTTCAACCCAATTTTGCTTAAACTGTATATGGCCACTATTAAAAATATACGAAGAGAATTCAGTCCCTCCACTCTAATGGTGGTGGTGATTTATAAAAGCACATCTTCTGTTGTCATGTGGGAAGAGGAGAAAAGCTGGCGTGTTCCCTGTGATTCATTAACCAAATGGGTAATTAAACCCTTCCAAGTAACTCTTTCCTACGTGTTTACTGACAGCTCCCCAGCCTAAACTGATGCTCTAAAAATATCCACTTCTGGGCATTTTTAAAGGGAAGTACCTACGTGGTAAGAACACACTGAGCATCAATTTCACCTATTGTAAAATAACTTGGAATCTGACTTCCAGCTCATTGCAAGCAGCGGGGACAACAGGAAGGGAAAAAGAAATGCTCAGAAAAGGAGAATCCAATAACATCAGTGGGAAGGAAGGAGGGCAGCCAGTTTTGAAGTGCTCAGAGAGACTGTCAATGTTTTAACACTTGTCAGTAGTGACTGGCTGGTTTTAACTCCCAGGCTTGCCTCTGCACTGGAAATTTATCATTCCAGGGATTTTTTTCCCCTGTGAAAAATCCTTCTCTGCTGAGGAGAAAGTTCTTCTACTGTGCTTCAGGTCATGGGCTTAATTCAGAGAGGTGAAAAATGGCTTCAGATTCATTTTCTCTCTCACGCTTGGAGGACCCTCCTCTCATCTCTTTGATCAGACAGAGCCTAATGTCTCAACCAACTCCTACCAGGGACTCTGTAGCATCTTCCCCCTCTATAAAAAAAGCCCCAACATTCTTTGAAGGAGGCCCAAAAATCAGTGTTATATCAATATCTTTCACTCTTACCAACTCTCCTATTTGCAGAGGAGGTTGCTCGCATGTAAACTTCTGAGACCCCAGTTTGCCTACTGAAGACATTGTGGCTCTCATCTGTCATCACCATTTTTGCTTTATTTTTCTGACTGTTCCCCTCACTGCAAGTTTTCCTTCATCTTCCCTGCATCCCCACAGCACTTCGCTGCTCTACAACCCCAGTGGATAATCCTGGGGTCTTTCCCTGTCTTAGAATTATAGAATCACAGACTGGTTTGGGTTGGAAGGGACCTTAAAGACCATCCAGGTCCAACCCCCTGCCATGAGCAAGGACACCTCCCACTAGACCAGGTTGCTCCAAGCCCCATCCAACATGCCCTTCAACACTTCCAGGGATGGGGCAGCCACAGCTTCTCTGGGTAACCTGGGCCAGGGTCTCACCACCCTCACACTAAATAGTTTCTTCCTAACATTTCACCTGTGTGTTCCCTCTTTCAGTTTAAAGCCATTACCCCTTGTCCTATCACTCCATGCTCTGGTATAAAGTCCCTCCCCAGGCACTGGAAGGTGCTCTAAGGTCTCCCTGGAGCCTTCTCTTCTCCAGGCTGAACAATCCCAACTCTCTCAGCCTGTCTCCAGAGCAGAGCTGTTCCCGCCTTCAGGGAACCTTTGTAGCCTCCTCTGGACTCACTCCAACAGCTCCATATCCTGCTTGTGTTTGGGACCCCAGAACTGGACCCAGCACTGCAGGGGAGTCTCACCAGAGTGGAGAAGAGGGGGACAATCCCCTCCCTGGCCCTGCTGGTCATGCTGCTGGTGACACAGCCCAGGACACAGTTGGTTTCTGGGCTGTCAGCTCACATTGATGGTTCATGTTGAGCTCTTGTTTAAGAGGGTGGAAATGCATAGTGATTTCACTGACGGGGAGACCTTGCAAAGGGTGTGGAGAGAGACCTACATGCTCTCACATGCACGCAGCATCAAGGTTTTACTGTAGCTCTGATCCCCATTGTCTGAAGGCATTGTCACTGCTTAGAAGGTTGGCATACTGGGAAGGACTGGTCTGGATGGGGGAAACCAGAGCACTGCTGTGGGGCTTTGAGAATCTTATAGCTCTCACTTATTTGGGCATGTCCTGGGATGAACATTGCACAGCTGCAGCCAAAGCCCGACTTGACTCTCCAGAGGCCCGAGGAAACTCATTGCCCATTGTTGAGCATCTAGGGTGCAAGGGTTAGTGCAGAGCACCCATGTATTAGGAGACCTGGCATGTTCACTGACAGTGATCGAGCTTAAGCATCATTTTTTAAAAAGAAGGTTCATTAGAAGAGATCCTACCACACTGGTGGATCTAGCCATGGCCATAAGTAAATGCACTTTCTAATGACTTCTGTCTTCCCAGGCCTCCGGTTGGTTAATTCACCTTGGTAAATTGTTGTAAGATGTCCAGGTTAGAGCAGAGCTTCATTTCATTAAACATAGGAGCTTGGTGGAGCAGGCTCTGGGCCTCAGGTTTGTTGTTTGGCCATGGCATCTCTTGAGACAAGTGACCAGAGAAAGGGGATTTGCCCCTGATGGGACACAGAGAGCAAAGGTTGATGTCCCCCTGGCCACTGCCTTCCTAGAGCGGGCAGTTGCCTCACTGAGGTGGCCATAGGTGGGAGCAAGACAAGGATGAAGGCCTCAGCATAGGCTCGTGCTGCTGGAGAGGAGGTCAGCACAAATTCCCATCAGCATCTCCCACCACCTTGCAGGGGCTGAGAACGAGGTGACCCAGGTGAACCGGTGCCTGGATGCCGCCAAAGCCTGCAACGTGGACGAGATGTGCCAGCGGCTGCGGACCGAGTACGTCTCCTTCTGCATCCGCCGCCTGGCCCGGGCCGACACCTGCAACCGCTCCAAGTGCCACAAGGCCCTGCGCAAGTTCTTCGACCGTGTGCCACCAGAGTACACCCACGAGCTGCTCTTCTGCCCCTGCGACGACACGGCCTGTGCCGAGCGCCGGCGGCAGACCATCGTTCCTGCCTGCTCCTACGAGTCCAAGGAGAAGCCCAACTGCCTGGCGTCTCTGGACTCCTGCCGGGAAAACTACGTCTGCAGGTAACGCTCACACAACAGGGTGGCTGACATGGAGAGCTGTCCCTCAGACAAGCCTGGAGCTTGAGCACCAGTGACAGTCTGGTGCCCAGAGCCAATTCCCTCACCCAAAGAATCCTGCCTGGAGGCACCCATCCCACCACAAATCACTGACAGGTTATTGTCCGTGTGGCTCCTCCCCATGACCCATGTCCTTGTCCATACTCTATACAGAAGGTGTTAACAGACAGGAGAAGATCTGAGATGTTTGCGCTGGAGCTTTTTAGACCTTTTCTGTGGAATTTTGGCTTTGGTCCTAAAGAAAGACCTGCTATGGAAATAGTTCCAGGAAGGTGCAGGATAAGCAGGGATGTGGTCTGGGGTCCTTGCAGCCAGTTTCACCACTCTGTCTCCTCACTGTCTAAAGTTCCACAGCCCACAGCATCCTACAGGAGCACCGAAGATATCTTAACAGTAACACAGCCTTGTAGATACCTTAAAATAATTGCTTTCTTTTTTAATTAATAGAAAAATTAATAATACATTAAAAAAATATACCCTTCTGGCTGTTCTGGTGATTGCCACAGGAGGCTCAGAGCCACAGCTGTCACTCCAGATCCACCACGTAGTATGTGGCCAGGGTGGTTTGCTCCTGTGTTTTCCATTTCAACTCCACTCATGCACAGACCCACCCCAGCATGCACACTCACAGGCTTAGAATCATAGAATCATAGAATCATAGAATCATAGGGGTTGGAAGGGACCTCGAAAGATCATCTAGTCCAACCCTCCCTGCCAGAGCAGGGTCACCTAGAGCACATCACACAGGAACACATCCAGGTGGGTTTTGAATGTCTCCAGTGAAGGAGACTCCACAACCTCTCTGGGCAGCCTGTTCCAGTGCTCTGTCACTTACCCCTGAAGTGGGTTTTTGTACTATTTTCACCCCTCTGTTTCTCAAAAACTGTTGGTATTCCAGAAGGTTAATCCACATACAGTTCCCAGGAGTGGAGCCCATCCATCAGTAAGAGATGCAAGACCATAACAGCCAAACTGCACCAACCGTGGTGGCCCCAGCCCAGTGTCCTGAGTGCAGCTGGGACCATGAGCAGACACCTGGAGAAGAACAAGTGTAGGACACATGTCCCAGTATTGTCCCAGTCTCTAATTATTGTGGGCTTTGGGACTTCCCAAGCTGAACTTCCAGCAGCCACCCCCTACCAGCACATCACCTTTTAATTACAATTTAAAAATTATATCTTTTCACAAAGGGAGGTGAGAGCAGCAGCATCCTCTTGGAAGGATGGACTGGTATTGATACCCTCACCCCTCTGCATCCCAGAAATGTGGATGAAGGAGAAGAACTGAGCTATATATCTGAAGCTGACTCTGAAAGATGCAAAGCCCCTGAGCCACATCAGATCCTGCTCAGATCTCCCCGTTACCCAGAGAATCTGAAATGAAGGAGAATTGCCCTCTCCCTAACAAGACAAGTGGGCCCAGAGGGGAAGAAGAGGTTCAAAGGGGAGAGTGTTGCTTCCCAAGAGACTGGAAACTATTTCCTGTGATCAGCACAGCTGTTAATTATCTGGTTCCTTGGTCTCTGAATATATAACATAAAACATTCTCTAGAGACACGGCAGGAGCAAGGGGTTGACGTGTGACCCGGTCAAAGCTAGCAGTGCAGAAACCACAAGGAGAGCCAGGAACAAATCATGGCACTTTAAAGAAGTAGAGAAAAATATTCCAGGGCTAACACTGCCTACACTGTTTAGTCCTCCAGCAGCTTCTCCATAGCTGCAACCTCTTGAATTTCCCAGCTTGGAGGGGTGAGTTCTACTAACACGAATTACACAGACCCTACAGTCAGTGCCTCCATCTCCTAAACAATCATAGAATCACAGGCTGATTTGGGTTGGAAGTGACCCTAAAGATCACCTAGTTCCAAGCCCCCTACATGGGCAGGGACACCTCCCACTAGACCAGGTTGCTCCAAGCCCCATCCAACCTGCCCTTGAACACTTCCAGGGATGGGGCAGCCACAGCTTCTCTGGGCAACCTGGGACAGGGTCTCACCATCCTCATAGAAAATAATTTCTTCCCAGTATCTCATCTCAATCTCCCCTCTTTCAGCTTAAAACTGTTTCTCCTTGTCCCATCACTCCCTGCCCTTGTCCAAAGCCCCTCCCCAGCTTTCCTGTGGCCCCTTCAGGCACTGGAAGGTGCTCTAAGGTCTCTCTGGAGCCTTCTCCTCTCCAGGCTGAACAACCCCAACTCTCCCAGCCTGTCTCCAGAGCAGAGCTGCTCCAGCCTCTGATCATCTTTGTGGCCTCCTCCAGACTTGCTTCAACAGCTCCATGTCCTTCTTATGCTGGGGGGACATAATCCAGCAAGAGTTTGGGCAATAAGCTTTTGCCTGCCCATGGCGCAGGCAGAAACAGTTCATATGGGGCAAACATGGGAACGAAAAATGAAAAAAGACGGGGGATGAGCAGAGAAGTGAGCAGGAAAGTGCAAGTCAGAGTGGTGACACTGACCAGGAGCACTGGCAGAATGTCTGGAGGAGAGAGGGTGTCTGGGAGGAGCAAACATGCTCAGTTTTTCTGAGATTGCCCAGGCAGAGAAACATTTGAGGTGCCCAGTCCACAGTTCAGACACTTCATCTGAAGGGCCCTTCCTTCAAGTATCAGCACTTCCAGTGCTTGCTTGAGTTTCCTAACCAGCTCAAATGCCATGGGAGATGCCTTCTTACCTGGCCACGGGATACCTTTTTAGATGGATCTGAATCTCCAGTAAGTCCTACATCCTACCTGAAGGCCCCAAGTAGATGTCTTAGGTATCCTGCAATGTCTAAACACCACTTGATGCACTGACCCATCCCTAAAGAATCAGGTGGCAAATTTCTGGCAGCATGATTTACATGGAGTTTGTCCAACCATGCTAGCAGGGGAGCCACCTTCAAAGAGCAATCTGGCAATGTGTCTCATTGATGTACCACAGCCCTGCAAAGCCCAGCGTGAAACTCAAAGCTCATGCACACCAAGTGATTTGGTGCTTTGAGAGAGACAATGTGGAAACTGAGGCACAGGGGTCTGTGGTCAGAGCTGTATGTCATACACCTCTTGCTCCACAGGCTCTGGAGGCTCTAGTCTTCTCCTGAGAAGGGGGTTCTGCAGCAGAGGACATGGCAACAGCCCTGGTGACGGTTAGAGCATTTACTATAGAATCATAGAATCATGGTGTGGTTTGGGTTGGAAGGACCTTAAAGATCACCTAGTTCCAACCCCCCTGCCATGGGCAGGGACACCTCCCACTAGACCAGGTTGCTCCAAGCCCCATCCAACCTGCCCTTGACCACTTCCAGAGATGGGGTGTCCACTTTGAACACAGCACTTTGTCTCCTCTGTTTCAAACTAATTTACCAACACCTACAGAAGCAGCAGACTTTGCAGACAGGTTCCCCACTGCAAACACCACCTATGTATGTCCCTTTTTGCCCCCAGTGTCTGCACTAACATGTCCTGTTTTGTGCTCTCACTCCATCAGGTCACGCTATGCAGAGTTCCAGTTCAACTGCCAGCCATCCCAGCAGGCTGCCAGTGGCTGCCGGAGGGACAGCTATGCTGCCTGTCTGCTGGCCTACACCGGGATCATAGGTAAGAATCTATGTTCCTCAGCAAGCCTCTCTCTCACTCTTTGAGCAGTGAACACCTCCTCTGGGTGGGGAATGTCTCTTACTCGGGCCAGCTAAAAGCTATGAGGATGGTAAGGTGGAGAGCTGGGACTGGGATCTCAAGGAGATGCTGGGCCTTCTCTCTGCTGTGACTGGAGAAGGAGCCTAAGCCATGAGCACAGAGTAACTTTAGGATGGAAGCTGCAAGATCTCAGCCTCTCTCTCTGGTGGAAATAGACAGGCTGTCCCCAGGCATGTGGTCTGTCAGGGGTTCCCTGATGCCATGACCAGTGATGTCACTGGAAATCACCATCCACTACCATCTTGCTGACATCAGAGGGTGTGCAACTGAGTTTTCAGACACTGCAGAGACCCAGCTGGCAGCTGTTACCACAAACACGGCCAGAGCCCAAAGACAAGCACCTGTGGCAATTGGACTTGGTCCATCAGACTTGGTCCATTCTAACACCTGGGATAGACTGACAGATTTTTGGGTCGAGTTTTCATTCTGGTTTAATCTTTCCTTGTTGTCCATTTTGGAGATTGAGTGTGGCTTTTTCAGTGACAGCATGGAAACCTTTACTCACGTTCATACACAGGTTTTGAATGGTATCAGGGAACTCAAGTTCCCAGGAGCTGTGGAACCCCAACTCCTTGGGCTGAGGGCACCTTCTCATTGACTGAAGGCTTTCTTGGTGGTGGGGTAAATAAAAGGGTTGCCACTGCCCTTCTTCTCATCCCTGGGAGCAAAACAGACCTGTAACAACAGCACTTGAAGGGCTTTCTTGTGCTGCCATCACGGTGGGGGTCAGCTGAGGCTGCAACCAGAACAACCCAAGAGAGCAACAAGGAGAGAAATCATTGTCACCTCTTGAAGTGCCAGCCTCGTGGTAACACTTCTCCATCCCTCCCGGCAGGCAGCCCCATCACACCCAACTACATTGACAACTCAACTTCCAGCATAGCTCCCTGGTGCACGTGCAATGCCAGTGGCAACAGGCAGGAAGAGTGTGAGAGCTTCCTGCATCTCTTCACTGACAACATCTGTCTCCGTAAGTATCCTTCATACACTGGGGAGACTTCTTGGGAATGAGGGTGCCCTGACAATGTTTTTCTCCATCTCTTTCCCACACAAAGAAAACGCCATTCAGGCCTTTGGCAACGGGACCTACCTGAACGCAGCTGTGGCCCCATCCATCCCCCCCACCACACAGATGTACAAACAGGAGAGAAATGCCAACAGAGCTGTGGCAACCCTCAGAGAGAACATCTTTGACCACCTCCAGCCCACCAAGGTAGGAGAGGGCTGACCTGGCCCTAAGAGATGCTTGACCATGTCTATACTTCCTCCATGCCCTCCAGCTCTAGTCACCTCTGCTCCCTCTTCCATCTGTGTCATTTCAGCTACGTGCAGACATCCAACCTCCCTTCCACCTCCTGGAGTCCCTGATTCACCCTCTTCTTCATGCCCTAACTTATTCTTCTCCAACATCAAGCACAGGGATGCATGCTCCTGTCCCTGACACTGCCCTCCTGCCTCTTGGTCACCATCTCTTTTCTTTCATGGATGCTACAGAGAGAGACTTTTTTTTTTTAGCAGTACTGGGGATATCCATGGGCTTTTCAGGAGAGCAGAAGGGGAACCAGGACCACTGGTGTGGCTCCTCACCCTCCTGCATGGCAGCTGCATGGCCTCAGACAAGCATTTCAGCTGCCTGGGACACAGACTCCTCCCTTGTTAGATGAGGATCCTTGAGGCTTAACTGACTAAGGTTTCCTAAGCACTGGAAAAATCATCTGAAAGATTCTAGTCATCAGCAAATTGTTAGTAACAAAGGAACATTAAATTTAAATTATTTTAAAACAAATAACAGATTAATTATGGATGCTGCCAGCAGCAGGCATTAAATATTTTATTCTTAAATTAAAAAAAAAATGACCTTGATTTGCCCCCCACTAGACTAATGTCCAGATTGAATTAATTTATTATTGAATAATTAATAATGACCCTGATTTGCTGAGTGGGCAGGTAACAGAAACTGTCAGTTAATGAGACTCCAAGGATGGGTTTTGCTCTGGGCTGGCTGATACCTTCAGGGAGGTTCTGCACATGGGGGTTTTTTAAGCCTCTTTCCTGTCTCTGTTCACCTCCCTCCACTGTTTTCCTAAAAGCAGGAGGTGGGAGGGACAGAAATGTGACCTCAGTTTCCCTCACTGCTTTTCAGGGCATTGGTGGCTGCACACAGCACAGGAATAGTTTCATCAGGCCATAACCTTTGCACCCAGGAGATCTGGGGGAGATGCTTCTCACCAGCACACCCCAGACCTTAGTGCAATCCAAGGAGTGGCCCGAGGTCCAGACCTCGCACTGAAAGCTTTATCCTAGAAGTGATGGAGAAGCTGAGAAACCTCTCCCATCGCTGACAGTCCAGCCCAGATAGTCAACTCCTGCTGCCACCAGCAAGTGAGATGCTGGGAAAAGCAACTGTAGCCGGGGATGGCTCTACCATCCCCCCTATTCGGGGCTCTGTGTAACCTGGTCTCTGAGTGTCCCTGCCCATGCAGGGGGGTTGGAGCTAGATGACCTTTAAGGTCCCTTCCACCCAAACCATTCTCTGATTCTATGATATCACATTACCAAGCTCTGGGTGACAGCAACACACCCCTCTGCTGAAGTGGGAATGCTGCTAGAACGTGGGCCCTGCTGGCACTGCAAGGGAAACCGCGGGGTTGGGTCTTGACTTCAGACTCAACTCCAAACCCAGACCCTGTTCAGTGTTTAGTGAGGGTGGTGCCCCTGGACCCGAGAATGAAACCTACAATGGACATGTCAGTCCATCTGCTCCACATCTTCGTAGCAATGTAGAACCTTGGCTCTGATGTGTCTCAGTTGGCAACTACTGGAAATACAAGTCTCCAGGAAAGCTAATTCTTGGCTGCAGATGTCAATGCACTCCAAAAAAGGAGAAGGGGACAGTTTGGCACCCAGTGTAGGCACCCAGAGTGGGAGTCAGTCACGTAAACACATGCATTGCACTTTGCAGTAACTGTTACCCCAGCACTGCTGAGTCCACCACTAAACCATGTCCCTCAGCACCACATCTACACAGCTTTGAAATCCCTCCAGGGATGGGGACTCCACCACTGCCCTGGGCAGCCTGCCAGGGCCTGACAACCCTTTCCATGAAGAAATTGTTCCCAATATCCAATCTAAACCTCCCTGGGCACAACTTGAGGCCATTTCCTCTTGTCCCATCACTTGTTCCTTGGAAGAAGAGACTGACCCCCCTGGCTCCAGCCTCCTCTCAGGAAGCTGTAGAAAGTGCGAAGGTCTCCCCTCAGCCTCTTTTTCTCCAGACTAAACACCCCCAGCTCCCTCAGCTGCTTCTCAGCAGACTTGTGCTCCAGACCTTTCCCCAGCTCCGTTGCCCTTCTCTGGACAAGATCCAGCCCCTCCATGTCCTTCTTGTCGTGTGGGGCCCAAAACTGACCCCAGGATTCAAGGTGAGGCCTCACCAGTGCTGAGCACATGGGGACGATCCCTACCCTGGTCCTGCTGGCCACACTAGTGCTGAGCCAAGCCAGGATGCTGTTGGCCTTCTTGGCCACCTGGGCACACACTGGCTCATGTTCAGCATCTGTCAACCACCACCCTAAGGTCCTTTTCCACCAGACACTTTCCAGCAACTCCTCCCATTGGCATAGGAAGGCTTCATGGTCCCCAGGCCCTACGTCCTCTGAGGGACCGAGGTGGGGACCACCCAAACCACTCACCCTGTGTTGCCTCCTTTCTCTTGCAGGTGGCCGGGGAGGAGAGGCTCCTGCGGGGCTCCACTCGTCTGTCATCAGGGACCTCCAGCCCAGCAGCTCCTTCTCCACTGCAGACCTGGCTTCTCCCCACCCTTGCTGCCCTGGGCCTCTCCGTGATGTGAGGCAGGGTGGGCACATGCCTGGCAGAGACTCTATCTGTGTTGGTTTCTTTACAAAACAACCAGACCCGTAACTTTTTCGGGGGGAGGGAGGGGGAGGAGGGAGGGGATGGGAAGGAGAGGTGAGTGTGTGGGCATCCCTTCCTCCTCCTCATCCCTCTGCCAATTTATTTGATTTTATACAATCAGCATCATCGACAACCAGCTCCTTCTTGGTCCTGGCCACCTTTCCACCACACAGCTTGGTTGTTGTCTCTCCAGCTCTCTCTGGATGGGGCCGGAGCCACAGACAATTCCCTTGGAAAACATGAAGGAGAAAATCAAGAAATTAGAGCTGCAAAGGAAATGCTTTTGCCTGCTCTGGCCAACAGGGGAAAGACTTTTGATGGATGAGCTCTCAGGAAGTTCCCTGAAGCCCTGACTCATGTTGGGGGTCTCTTGACAAGACATGTCAAACGATGTGGAGTTCAGACTGTCTCCAGGGTTGCTCGAGACCTACAGGACAGCCCACCTGGTTCAGACTATAGAAGCCACAGCACTGGTGAGAAGGTGGTTGGTTTTGTTCACAGAGAGGATACTGAAGCACCTCTGGGGTGGACAGAGTAACCACACTACAAACTGGCTCAGAGGGATTATCCACCCACTTGAAACTGTGGCCAGCGTGCAGCCAGTGTGCACCTCCAAGCTGTCACCTACCCCTCGGGCCCCCCCTTTTTAGAGAAACGTGTGTCATGTAGCGATGGTGTTCAGGAAGAAACACGTGTGTTGGGTTTTGTTTACAGCTGGCTTCCCTCCTGTCCCAGCCTTCACAGCTCTACTCACTGGTCCTGTAAAGTGTTTGGGGTAGGTATTTTTTGGTCACACCCAAACGACCAGAGGACAATGTTGTCCCACTCCAAGCTAACCTTTCTCCAGGTGGGATGAACCCTGTGAACCCACAGGCAGGACTTGACACCAGCCCAACACAACACATTCCCACTTGCTGCCTGTGCATCCCCTGATCCCACCAAGAGGCAGAGGGTCTTCAGTCAAGGGAGTTCATTAATTATGGAAGGAAGAAATAGGGTAGAAAAGGTTTGCTAGATACCACCCTGGGGACATAAACATCCAGCCAGTTTTTGGAAATGCCAAGTCATGAATCATGTCATGGGTAGGGAGTTGGTTGCTGAGGTTCCCCTACTTGAAGAGCTGGAGGAGGCAACGCTTGTGTCCAGGTTAGCACGTGAAGGATGTTGCCTCCTGTCAAATGCTAATTGCTCAGCCAAGAGGTGGTTTAAGCAAAGGCTGCTGATGTGACCCACTCTACTGAGCTGCAGCCAGAGCCCAGCTGGAGGGTGAGGACAAGCATCTCTCTGGTCTCTCAGGGCACAGGGAGGCAGATGCATGACCTTGGGCTACCTGGGCATTCTTCCCTCAAGGAGATGAGCTGAGGACTCCCAGCACCTTCCTGGGAGACTGAACCCCTCGTTAGATCAAGCCAAGAAAGAAGATGGTACAGAAGAGCGAGAAGGTTTCCCAGGATAAATTCTTACCCAGTTGACCACTACAGGAGGCACAGGAATAACTCCAGGTTCTCGCTGAGCATTTAGGCCTTGGCTTTGCAGCCACCCATTTATTCCTTGGTTTGTGCTCTGCCAAGGGAAGTCATTAGTTCCTTAGCATCTGAATGCAGAGAAAGGCTTAGCAGCAGCTGAGGCAGTCAGGTCCAGCACTTTTCATTCCCAGTCCCTGCAGAACACCTTCCCTTGCTTTTTTCTTCAGATTTTGCTGAGAAACTGCAGCAAGTTTCTTGCGTTTTGGTCCAATATGAAACCACCCTTGTTTTCAAATGGACACGAGTGGATGTGCAAGACATGCACAGAAATCCTGCTGGCTGCATCCTATCCAAAGTTCAGCTCTTTGAGGTCCTCGTAGCTGTAGCATCTGGTTGTCCTAATCCAGGGCTGTGCAAAGGAACATGTCGAGATCTGTCTCTTGTGTGCAAGAAACCAGGTCACACCTTAAACCAGTACTTGCATGTGAGATCTTCACTGCCAGGAGGCTCATCTAGATCAGAAAAGCAGATGGGGAAGTAGCTCCACAGGCAGGGAAGTCCCTCACCTCCCTTCAAAATGCCATAACTCTGCACTGAGCTGCCGTGAACATCTTCCTTTATTCAGAACATCAGTGTCCTCTGGGAGACCGTGGAGCCATCTGTGCACCAAGTGACACAACTACCAGCTGCAGCTCTGCAAAATGTGTCCTCTGAGCCTCAGGTGAGAAAGGGATGAAACCTTGAGGGTCAGCCCTTCAAAGGCAAGGAACTACCTCAGCACCATGAGGTCATGCTGTCCATTGCCTTCTTCTGCCACTTTCCTTTCAAGTCCTGCAGTCATGCCCAGTTCTTCTACACATCTGGCCCTGACAAGCTGAGTCTCCATCAGCCTTTTATCTTCTTGCTGAGACTCTGTGTAGGATGGGCATGCAAGTGGCAGCTGCTTTCCGGGAGTACTCTGCAGCCTCTCATGGCTCCACTCCTGTGCCTCTTATCTCACTAGTGGTGGAATTGAAATGCCACTTGGCAGTTTCCTTCTCTGATGGCCAGCCAGCAGAGAGAGACCTTTTCTAGGCAGTCAGGATGACTGGTGACCCCACTTCAGCTCTCCCTTGGAACTGGTATGCTGGGAAAAAATAGAGGTGGAGAATCCTACTCATAGAGTACCGGAGATGAAGGAGTCCTCCAGAGGTTACCCAGTCCATCACCATATCCCACAGCAGGACCAATGCTCTGTTTACACTTTCTGGCAGATTTATCTGACATTCATTTTAACAATTTCAATGAGAGACGTCACCATCTCCCCTGGATTTGTATCTTCTTTTAAAGACAGCTTGGGATGTTAGCTGTCTCTAAGCATCACAAGCCAATAAGACCCTTGATTCCCATCGTGGTGTCTTCTTAAGGCCTCAGTTTTGGGAGGATGGCAGATCAACAGCTGTGCCCCAAGGCTGTGGAAGGGGACAGCCAACTGCCATGGGTCATATCACAGAGGCACTGCACGAGAAGGTCAAAAAACAGGCCAATGGTCTGCTGGGATCCCTAAAAAAATCTCATGGTGAGTTAGTGCAAAAGGGTTTCTGCTGGAGAGGTTTCCTCCTTGTGCCCTTGATTGAGGGATCTCAAAATCACCTGTGGAGTTGATGTTGCAGGTCTGAAAATGCACTCCCTGTCCTCGGCCTCTGTCCTGTGCTGTGAGTTTGGACACAGCCTCCTCCAAGTGCTGTCCCAGGCCAGCTTCTGCTCTCCCAGGGGTTCCCCATGGTCCGGGGATGCTTCAAAATGAAGTGAGTAAGGCCCAGAGCAACCAACCTCTCACCCAGCAGAGAAGAACCAGAGGGGTGGGATGGGCACTCATATTGAGCAGAATTTAAAAAAAAAACAAAAAAAACAAAAAACAAAAAACTATCCAAAAACCTGCATGACTTTTTCCTGATTATTTCACCCTTGTGGCCAATATTTAATGTCAATACTCCCTCCAACCCTGTTCAGGAGTTTGCAAGGACAGGGAGGCTTTTGAGCAGTCCATTTGGAGGCAGGAAACCCAATTGCATTCCCCCCCCCCTTCCAAACACACGTGGCCATTTCTTTTCCCTTGTGAAAAGTCAGTGATTTTTTGGGGGGCAAAGATTCACCTCTGTTGAATTTTGTGAAGCAAACCACCGATCTTCATTTTTAAGCCTCTTGACAAACCACCAAAGTCAGAGGAGCTGCTTTTAAAGGCAAAGGACTGAGTGACCCAAGGGAGAGAAAGGGAGATGATGATTTAGGAATCACTCCATACCTGGGGGCTTCCATAAGCACAAAGAAGAGTCATGGGGGGAAAAAGAAAAAAAAAAAAAAGAACCAGCCAAATGTTCTGTGTCCACCAAACTATCTTTTTGGCCGCTCAGCCCCATTCCCAGTGGTTTGGCAGACCTGAAAGCCCATGAGATGTTGTGTATGGACAAATACCCCATCACTGTTTAAACAAGAGTGTGGGCAGGGAGGGAGCTGGTGCTGGAGCAATAACCCCCCCAGGGAGGAGGGTGATGCTGAAGGCTGCGTGTTGGCGCAGGGGAGGAGGGTTTGTGTCTGCCTCTACTGCTGGGGTGTGACCTGTGCTTATCTCTTCTGTACATGTCAATATTCAAACATATCCATGAATAAAGCACACATGCATTTTCCTGACCCCCTTGCTCCTGTCTGCAACGCCGTGACATCCTTACCTGCATGTCCACACTGGTGCTGAGCTCGCTGGTCCCACGCTGAGAGGGCGGCTGGAAGAAATGAGGGGATGTCTTTTTGGGAGGTTGGCAGAGTGGTGGGGCTCAGATGCTTCATGGTTGGCTGGAAACCCAACTCTGGTCTGCTGCTGACCAGCAAGGAGGGGCAGCAGGTGAAAAAAACAACTATGCTGAGCTGGAGAGACATCAATGCCACCCAGGAAGGGGACACAGATCCATGCAAATCCTCGGGCTGCTTGTGTTGCATGTGGGGGTGACACATGCAAAGATTTGGGAGCGATTTTGGGAAGATTTGGGGCCCTGGATATGCTCAGAGAGCTGGAGCAGCTCTGCTCTGGAGACAGGCTGAGAGAGTTGGGGTTGTTCAGCCTGAAGAGAAGGCTCCAGGGAGACCTTAGAGCACCTTCCAGTGCCTGAAGGGCTCCAGGAAAGCTGGGGAGGGACTTTGGACAAGGGCAGGGAGTGATGGGATGAAGTGAAACAGTTTTAAGCTGAAAAAAGGGAGATTTAGATTAGACATTTAGAATAAGTTCTCTGCTGTGAGGGTGGTGAGACACTGGCCCAGGCTGCCCAGAGAAGCTGTGGCTGCCCCATCCCTGGAAGTGTTGAAGGGCAGATTGGATGGGGCTTGGAGCAACCTGGTCTAGTGGGAGGTGTCCCTGCCCATGGCAGGGGTTTGGAACTAGATGATCTTGAAGGTCCCTTCCAGTCCAGTCTGTGATTCTGAAACAGCTCAAAGCTGGTGCCAGAGCAGGAGAAGGTCTTGCAAGATGTTGCAGGGTTAGGATTAATTGCACCCTCAATTAGTGGCTACTAATGCTGAGTTGCCACCGTGTAACCCGGGGGGGTGGGGTTGGAAACACCTGGGTGTGGTTGGTGCTGCACCATCCTGCAGGACACAGGAGGAGGGGAGATGGAGGAGGAGGGAGGGTGGAGGTTCATGCCAGCCGGGGAGACTTCTGTACATGTCACAAACATCTGTGAGTTATTTTTGGCAACTTAAAGAAAAAAAAAAAAATCAGAGAGAAAAAAGATGCAAATTGAATGTTTTCTTGCCAATTTTGTGTGGTAAAAAATTCTAGAAAGCAAAAGTATATAAAATTTATATTAAAATAGTAAATGAAATTCAACTTGGTTCCTAAACACAAAGTGAGTTCAAGGTTGAACCCAGAAACGTTTCATTGTTTTCTCCCAAAACTCATGCTTGTCTCCATGCTGGAGAGCAACCTGGTCTAGTGGGAGGTGTCCCTGCTCATGCAGGGGGGGTTGGAACTCGATGATCTTTAAGGTTCTTTCCAACCCAAACCAGTCTGGGATTCTGTGATTCTATGAAATCCCACCTTCCCATGACATCATTGGTCACCACTGGTGGGGTGAGGCAAGAAACAGCCCTAGCCCCACAGGCTTTGTGCTTGGAGGTCTTGGCTTCTCACCAGAGGCAGGGAAATAAAGAGGAGCAAGTTGTTATTGTCCCTGTTACAGCCTGAGTGGGCAGAGGCACTTCTGGCAGTGTTTTTTGGCTAAGTTCCCTGCAGATACGTGAGAACATCTGAGTGGGAAGAAAGACCTGCCCCCAAACAAAAGAGCAAGAACATAGAATCATTAAGGTTGAAAAAGACCTCTGAGATCATGAGCTCCAACTGTCAACCCAACACCACCAGGCCCACTAAACCAAGTCCTGAAGTGCCACGTCCACACATTTTTTTTTTTAACACCACCAGGGATGGTGACTCCACCACTGCCCTGGGCAGCCTGTGCCAATCTTTGACCACTCTTTCAGTAAAGAAATTGTTCCTATTGTCCAATCTAAACCTCCCCTGGCACAACGTGAGGCCGTTTCCTCTCATTCTAAGATCCAACAGTTCAAATCACCTTGAGATGCCCATTGGACCCTTCTGTCCCACTTGGCTTCCCTGTGCTCCTGGATACCTCACTCACCAAAAAGAGACCAGTGCTCCAAGGTCATCATGGACCTGACTTCAGTGTTGGCTGTAGAGTGATGTCTGGTGTTTCAGAATCACATGGTGGAAGGTGTTGGGGCTACCTGTGTTGCAGACACAGTCTGGGGAGGTGTTTGCTGTTCCTGGCCACCCCTGCAATGGGGAATGCTGGGAACCCAGCCCACCTCTGCTAGTGACACCTGAGTCCTGAAGCACCACCACCAGCCCAGAAACTCATCAGCAGGTCCCACATGAAAAGACCTCCCCCCACCTACTTTATCTTATGCCTTTGAAAATCTGAGCTTTTATTTTGTTACTCCATCCCCTGCTCTGTTCCTACTTAATTAGTTCAGAAACCAAAAGTCCCAAGGAGAAACACAAAAACTTCTGCAATTTGCTTTTGCCACAATGGTCAGCTGTGGTGGCTGTGGAGTTCCAGCTCATTTGTACATCTCTTTTTTCTCCCCTCTTCCAATTAATGGGGAAAAAAGCAAGTATTTGTGCTTCCACCACAGCAAGAGATGGTTTTATGCCAACCAGTGATGCATAACCCATCCAGAGGCTGCCGTAAAGCCCACCTGTTACTTGGGTAAAAGAGAAACACCACCCAACCTCCAGCCCAGAATTTCTGTAGGGTGGTTGAGTTCAGTTGGTTGCTTTGTAAAAAGACTTAAAATTGCCTCCCCTCTTTCTGTAGCTGATTTATATTTAAGTCTTGTGGAAAGAAAATAAAATACCTCTCTGGCTCCTTACCCAACTGTGCTCATTAATGACAGGTGACAGAAAAGACATGATCATCCTGGACGTAGGCAGAGCCTTGGAGAGCAGCCACGTTCTCTTCCATTCCTCCCTGCAAACCTCTTTTCTTTGCTACAACACGAGAAGGAAAAGTCAGAGCAGGGATGAAAGATGGCCCCAGACCTCTATGTTTTATCCTGCTGTCCAAAATGAGCTTAAAGTAGCTTTAAAACCACTACCCCCTGCCCGTTTCATTTCAAGTCTGGACACACCATGCTGTGCTTTCAGACATGCTCCTCAGCTCGCCAGCAGTTTCCCAGAACTGGGCTTCTGCATCCAAGTTTAATGCCATGGGATGAAGTAGCACAACAGTCTGAGGAGATGGCAGTGACTGAAACCTTCATGGCTCATAAGTGCCAGGTTCAACCCTGCCTTGTCTCAGCAGGGCTTCACTTCAAAGCTGAGGAGCAGCATCAAAATAAATGGAGAACAACGGATTGCGTCTTGGCAGGAACCCGGATCTGGGTGCTGGGATGTGCTGCACGGAGGCTTCGAAGGGGTGGGAGAGCAGAGGTCACCTCCAGCTTTGCTCTGAAACACCAGCAGGCACCAACATTTGATAAGGCTGCCAAATGATTAGCAAAGCTCTTTGGCTGATACAGTCTCTGCGGTGTCAGATTTTTATCTTCTGATTCAAAGGGAAGGGAGGTTGAGGGGAAAATCAGCAGTGAGAGTAAGAAGCGGAGAGGCTGAGGTTCCCTGTGGCTGTTGGGCTTATTTAAACCCAGACTGCAGAAGCCCTGAGCTTTGGGACAGTAGCACAGTCACCCAAATGCAGACCAGGTGTAACATGACAGCAAGGACTCGTGACCCCAGCGCTGAGGAGGTTGGAGCAAATCAATTCCCTCTTCAGCCCTGACCATCCCAGGTCAACTGCACGGAGGACGAGGCCCTTCTCTACAATGAAGATTTTGATACCTCTGTGGGATGCTTCTCCCTTCCACCACCCTTCAGAGCTAGCCCTGGAGAAGGTCAGGAACCAAGTGCTTCCCTGAGGCACCTTAGGGAAAATCACAGAATCACAGAACTACCAAGGATGGAAAGGACCTTTAAGATCATCAAGTCCAGCCTATGACAGGTGTCATATGTAGGTGAGGGTGATGGGTTTGGGGACTGCAAGGCAGCATGTGGACACAGCAGCTACCCCTGTGCTTTGGTGGAGGACACATCATCATCTTCCTCCTCCCAAATCCAGTCCCTAGCACAGGGTGAACCCAGCCTGCTCAGGTAGACATAAGCACCTTGAGATACACCACCACCATGGTAAAAACTCACCCTTACCCCAGCCAGGAGCCTTTAAAAACACCTTGAGTGATTTCTTCCCCGTTTTCAGAAATGGGAGGGGTGGGGGGAGAAGAAAACAAATAATTAACCAGATCATCTGCTTTTTATTTCAGAGGAAAGATTTGCATTATTTACTTTTATTTATATACATGTAGTTCACATTTGTATTTTAAATGCACAGACCTCCCAATAATTTCCTTGTTCCTGCTTTAAATTAGCTGTTATTTTACAATACAAAAAAATTATACCAAAAACCTGCAGTCCTAAATGTGTGTATGTATAACACCCACAACCCCCAGCAATGAAATAGTTTACAATACCTGCTTATATTTACATATGAATGCAACAAATGCTAAATTATACATATTAACAAACTAAGCTCAAGTCTGAACACCGATAAGAATCGTAAATAATTACAGAACAAAGGAAAAAAAATAAAGAAACTCCAGAATACAATTCATTCGAGGATCCTAGTGTAAAGAACATTTATTGTGCACAAATTTCAGAGTAATATAAAATTCTATTTTTATTTCTTTTTTGCTTTTTAAAAAAAAATAAAAATAATAATGGACTGGCATATGTTACACTCCTCCACTGTTGTTGTTACTCGTTTTTTTTTTTTTCTTCTTTCTTCTGGTGAGGTTTGTGGAGTTAATGATAAATGTAGAGGAAATGTCCAAAGAACTATAGTACCTGGAAGATGTACAAAAACAGTCCATGGGTAGTGTTAGAACTAAGTAATAAATGGAACAAAACCTGCCCCGATGCAGAAGCAGAAAAAAAACCCAACCCAGCATATACACATTGCAGTAATATTCCTAGCATGGGAAACTAATCTGATTTAAGCAGCTATGAACAGGAGGAGTGTGAATTGGACTGAAATTGCCAACAACACGGCCAAAAATGAGACACACGCACATACCCCTCCCTTCCCTTGGCTCCTGTGTTCCCCAGTGCTCCTGTGAGCATCTTCCAGCAGCACCTTTCCATTTCAAACCTGCCCAGCTCCCAACCTGCTCCTGCAGCTTCGCTCAGGAAGCTCCTAAACCCCAACCCCCTTCCCTCCCCTTCCCCTCTGGCATTCCCAAGTGAAGATAAAAAGGGAATGGGAAATAAGAGGCATCTGGAGCTGCCTGTGAGCTGGGTGGGTGAGTTTGAAAGTGGCTCCGGACATGGAGGGTCTGGTCTGGGCCTTCTCGCAAGCTCAGAGCTGGCAAATCCCTGTTTGCAGGGAAAAGGGTTTTCCAGCTGATGCTCTGTCCCTAACTCAGGGGTCCCGTGGAACAGAAAAAGGAGCCACCGACACTGGGAGCAGCTAAGGATGGAGGATCAGCCTCATCTTGGTGGGACTGGACTTCCAGCATGTTCAGGGAAAGTTTTGTTCCAGCCGCTTGAGCGAGGTTATTTCATCAAAAGCTCCAATCAGCTTCTTTAGGGCCAAGCAAGATGAGCTGCCATTTAAAAACCAGACTAGGAACCCAGTGTCCATCTATTCTGGTAAACATTTACCACAGAGAAAATGATGTTTCTGAGCAGTATTTAGAATACAAGCTACACCTAAGGAAGCATCATTCCAGGCCCTGTCATGCTTTTATGGTACCATTCCATCCAATTTTGGTACATGACACGCTATGACTTTATGCTAATCACAGGCATTACCCCATCGTGCACAGCTTTATTTTGGCAATTTCAATAGAGCACATTTTAAGCCCAGGGAGAGTGGCAATAACTCAAATGGGTCCTATAAAAACTCATCTCCAACATCTTGACCCACACTGTGGCAGGGTCTCCTGTCCCTCATCCTACAACAATGCAGAGAAAACCCTGGGCTAAAAAAAGATGGAAACAGGTGAATGAAAAAAAAACAAAAGTATGTTATTTTGAGATCCAAGGGCACCGTTGCTTTCTAGAATAAAAGGACTACAACACTTTGATTTGTCCTTAAAATCCTTTTTAAAGGCTACTCTGAAAGAATACAAACATTCTGAGGGCTGAGACTTTGAATGCTGAATTCCAGCCAGTTATAAATGCTTGAAAAATCGTGATTTTGAATGGAAATCACTGGCATGATCTTAATGGTAGAGGCTTAAACTGCTGACTTAATCCTCCAAGTAATGACTGCTTTAAGGACATTTATTACCTGTCTTCAAGCGTTGTTTTTTTTCCCCCTTCAAAGGGAAGAGCCACATTTTAGTTCCCTTACACATTTAAGTGAAATGCATTTGAATACATAAAAGGCAAGTTATGCCTCCCTGCTTTATACTGCAAGATATCAGGACTATAATTTGATGTTTCTTTAAAGCTCTGGAAAGTTATCTAATACTCATCATATGAAGAAGTTATTAAGACAAAACTCATACATAATTTAAAATGCATCAAAAATACATTCAATATTTTTTTCTGGTTTATATACACTTTAAATCTTTCAATGTTCTGCACGCTACTGTATAGTTTATGTACAAGTGCAAAATTGGTGTGTTATTTTTCATTTATTTACAGATTCTCCCATGAAATAAGGTTGCTCTTTTCCCTCCATCACCTCCAAAAGAAATAAACCCACAAATCCTTCATTTTTGATATTGGCCTGGTGATAAACCACCAGTGATTCTTTCCCCCCCTCCTCCATTCCCACCTTCTTCTCTATTTTACCTTTAAGCTGGGATGAAACTGTTTGCAGCAGAGACATGTATGAGAGTTCTCTTTTTCCCTCATCAATACGGAGATAAGATGCAGAGCAGAGTTACATCCTAAAGGAGCTGTTTCATTTTATTTACACAAATAAGTCTCATTCCTCTATTTGCATTTTTTTGGTTCTCCTAAACTTCAAAGTTTGATCATTTTTTGCTCATCTTTCCAATATCTGGCACCTAAGTTTGTGGCTACACTTCTGGGCACAATCCAGCATTAGCTTTTGAGATCAGACAACTCAGCTCTCCAGAGGGAAAAAAAAACCAACCCACATTTCCATCTTTTTTGTTAAAGTAAAAATAAATCACCCCTCCAGGCCTATTGTTCTGAAAGCTGCTTCTCTACTCAGGAAAACCAAAGCAACAACTTTAAACAGCTACTTCAGTGCTGCCCTGAATAAGGAGACTTAAGCTCAAGAGCCTTCTCCATCTGGGCCAGCAGTTCTCCTCCCCAAAAAAGTGCTGGAGAAGCAAGAAGACACCTCTGAACATGAGGATGTGCATCATGACTGAAAACATGTAAAGCAGTAACAGGGGAGGGATTTTAGTCCAGTCTTATTTCTCTAGTTCAGGTTAGCCTGAACACACAGGGAGTTAGAAAATATTTTCAGGAGATGAATCTGTCTGAGGTAATCTGTGCATCAGTTCACCCTTAAATTGCCTAAAACCCTTCATTCTAAAAGACAAAGCTCACCCTTTTCCCTCCCAGAATTTCTTTTCCCCAGAGGGCACTGAAATTTCTCATTGAGAAACAGATGCATTTTTTTATATATAAACGCATGAATGTGTCTTTATATGTAAAAAATGCATTTTTTCCCCACAGTATATATATATATTTTTTTTTTTTCTGCAGTCCTGTTGTATTTGTTAAATGACACATTGAAGCAGAATGATAATCCACCATGGTCTTTAAACCAGTAGGCTGTCCCCCCACCACTGCTGTCTGGACACGCACATTAATTCAGGTCTTTATTGCGATGTCACCACACTCCAAAGAGCTTCTTCAAAAGATAAAAAAACCCACCAAAAGTGAGTGGCTGATACGTGATTGATCACCAAAACCTGCACAAAAAAAAAGATGCAGTTTGCTTGGGTTTCATTTTGGAAAAGGGTGGTAGCTGGCCAGATGATTCAAGGGCGTTTTCCTTCACTCCCTTTGGTCTGTTAGTTCTCCAGTCCATAAATTCTAGATGTCCTCATCAGAAACCAGTGAATTGGTGACCTGAATGAACCCACACTTACTGTAATTAAGCAGCAATTATGCACCTCGTTTGGTACCTTCATGTAACATCTTTCTACCAGCTTCAATGTCACAACTTTAGGTGGCCCTGGCACCAAGCCACATTCCAGAATCAAGGGAGACATTGGGCGCCAGCAGGCACAGGCTGATGGGTAAAGTCCAACCTTGAACCTCAAAACATAATCCCAACTAGTCAGAGTCCTCCAGATGGTTTGATACATCCCCCAAAAGCCAAACCTTCTCCTTGTTTTTTGCAAGTCCCTTCCTTTCACCAACAAGCCACCTCCTTCAACATCCAAGAGAGTTCAACCCCAATGAGAAATACCAGTAACTGATCAGGTAGAGCTCAAACCTGTGGCCAAAGGAGGCTGCTCTGCTTGTTTTTTATTTAAAGTCCTTTTTTACTTCATCCTCAAATGATCTGGCACCTCGAATATTGCTTCTGACACCCTGTGAGGAGACAGAGAAAACCTTACTGCTGAGGAGGGATGCCTCTGAGCCCAGGCACAGCTCAGCTCTCATCCCGAAGAAGGGCTGGAGGGAAGGGGAAGGGAAAGAGGCCAAATGGGCGGAGAAAATCAGAAGAAATGTAACATATCTGACCCAGAAAACAAACTGCTTCTATTAAAAGTGCTGGTGAAACCAGGAGTTTTCTTATGAGACACTGAAACTCCAGTTTCCCTCCAGATATTTCCACCTGGTTGAGCAGTTTGTTGGCCAGGAAAATGCCATTTTCTTCTGACTGCGTGTGATATATTACAGAGAACACAGACTGCCTTGGGTGACTGTGTCTGTGTGTATACATAGATTTAAAAGAAATATAATTATGTTAAAAAGAAATGTGTGCAGCAGCCTCCTCACTCCCTAGATCTGTTCCAGACTAGGCACTTGTGTGTGGTGTACTCCAAGCAGGTTAAGACTGTGTAAACACTGAGTCCTTCAAAAGAAACATGCAGCTTCTCCAGGCATTGCATGTGGTCTGAGCAACACAGGACATCAACCTTTAAACCATCCCAGCTTTTGCATTCCTGGTGTTCTGGACCATGCTGACTACAAAAATGCTGCATCTGGAAGAGAGCTCCACTTAAATAATGAGGAAATCAACATACATTATTAAATGAAAACAAAGGATGAAGATGCTTTCAAGATTAATAGTAGTGTTTATGTGTTGACAGCTGACACCTGTAAACACTGCATCTTTTTCTTTTTGTACAGTTTGATAAATACATGAACTACAAAGCACTTTCCATGTATAAACCTGAGTGTCATTCATATTGGACTACTGTTCTATTTACACTGACCATCAATGGTGGCAACTGGATGTTACTGGACCTGCAATAAAAATTATTTCACTTTAAACTTGAAGAAAACAAAGGAGCAATCTGAAGCCACGTGTCAGTAAAACTTAAGTGGAGCAGTTGTCAAAGAAAGCCAACTATCACGTAGATGAGAGAAAAAGTTGGGTTCAAGGAAGTTGTGTTTCTTCGAGTGCTTCTAGTCTCTTGTGACACAACTTGGAAATCCTTCCCCTCCTCCTCCAAGGTGTTCCTTTTTCTGTCTTGTTTAAAACCCTAAACAGTTTCTGATGTCCATGCATCAAATACAGGTTCCTGGCTGTGCAGGGGGCTGTTGTTTCCGATTTCGTATTGCTCCCGATTTCTCTTTGTAGGCAATTGGCATCTGTTGTGAAATGTCCACCAGTGCACTGGCCACTGCAAGACCTGAGGAAACGAAACAAAATGGTCACAGAAACAAATCCTGGCGCCCCAGGTGAGTCGAAAGCCCTTCAAGCCACAAAATGAGTATCCTTTTTTGAGTTCTTGAAAAGAGCAAACTAGAAAAACATTTTGGCTTAAGCGATGGAACTCCAGTGGCTGCTCTGAACAAGCTTTTCAATGAGTGTTTAATTGAAAGCCCCTGTGGTAGAAAAAGCTGGGAATAAGGAGTGTGGGTGTTATTGGGTATGAAACCCATAACATTGAGGGGAGGGGTCTTTCTCTGCACCAGTAGATGTGCTAGAATAAATCCTGAAAGCACACGGGCATGGAGGCTTCACTGGGCTTCCTGGACATCTGTCATCTCTGCAACCTCCTCCTAGCAGATCCACCAACAAAACACCTTTGGCCATCTGGGACTGAGCTCATACAGCTCACAACCATCCCATCTCAACCCCCCCATCTCAAACCACCTCTTCTCAAACCCAGCTAATAAATTCTCTTTTAAGATCCTCTGCTCCACCTTCTCAACTGGAGAAACCCCAGTTACACCACAAACTGCCCAGGAGATGGTGTCGCAGTGCCCTCCAAAGCAGATTTCAGTGAGAAGGGGCTGGGAACATGGAAATTTTAAGCTGGATGGAGAAAACTTCTCTGTCCAGAGCTGCTAAGCACAGGTGCTTTGAAAGGACTTGATGTCTCTTTGCAAAAGGAGGTGGGAATGGAGAGGGAAGAGACTGGGAGCCAAGTTACTTTTACAGGTAACTACTGCAAACCTGCCTGTGCCAGATCCTCCTTTTTCCCCAGCCATAAGTAAAGTCTAATCCAAATATTAAATGTTCATCCATCAACTGACCCAAGAAATTGAATAGAACCTCAGGTGGGAGGCTGGCAGGGCCCAAGCTAGCTTAAAATAACCCCAGCACATCCTCAGGGGACAAGTGGGTACAGCAGTGACTGCAGGATGGAGTCTGAAGCTGTAAGGTGACTCTGTAAGGCTGGGGAAGGCACAGAGAGTTAACACCAAGCCAGCAGAGACAAGGAGATTCCTCACCTGACTGTCCTGGTGGTGGGATACCCCCAAGTCCTCGAGGCAACCTCACGAATACAGAGAGAACAGCTGCTTTGTTCCCAAAGCAGGGCTCCAGGGCTATGGGCTTTGGTACAGTCTGCAGCGAGGGAAGGAAGAGGAGAAAACAAATGTCACCCGGTGTGCAGCACCCTCCCTCTTCCCCCCATGTCATCTTGTTCCCATCTCACAAGCTTCAGGGCATGAACCGTGCTTCTGTGCTTGGCAAATCTCCAGCACGTCGCTAGCAAAGCTCAGACCAATGGTAGTAACAATCAAACCCCTCGTCGTGGCAAAAACCCCCACATTTACTTAATAAAATTCCAGCTATTAAGAAGCCCAGCCCTGCACAAGGCTTGTATTTCTCCCTCAACTCAATAACAAAGGAGCAGCTTACACTAAACAACAGGATCGAGGGGTCTTCTTCTCTTCAAACACATCAGCAGTGTATCACAAACATCAGCATGTCCAACCACTGTGATCTGGTGGTTCAACCTCTATTTCCAGAGTTTGCCTCCACGTGCCCCCTTCACAGCACTGTGTGCTTGAATACAGTGAAGAACATTTAACCCCAAACCTCCTCCCTGTTTCACTGTTGTCTTATTTCAGTTCAGTTCCCTCAGTTCTCTCTTTCATTTCTGTTCTTTCCCGAGGGGTTGAGTTCATTTTCAAGTGGTCTTAAGTGAAAGGTTCTACACATGGGTCAGGACAATCCCAAGCACAAATCCAGGCTGGGCAGAGAGTGGACCAAGAATAGCCCTGTGGAGAAAGACTTGGGGGTCTTGATTGATGAGAAGCTCAACATGAGGCTGGAGCCCAGAAAACAACCATGTCCTGGGCTGTGTCACCAGCAGTGTGACCAGCAGGGCCAGGCAGGGGATTGTCCCCTCTGCTCTGCTCTGGTGACCTTGCAGTGCTGGGTCCAGTGCTGGGGTCCCCAACCTAAGAAGGACATGGAGCTATTGGAGTGGGTCCAGAGGAGGGCACGAAGGTGATCCAAGGGGCTGGAGCAGCTCTGCTCTGGAAACAGGCTGAGAGAGTTGGGGATGTTCAGCCTGGAGAATAGAAGACTCTGGGGAGACCTTACTGTGGCTTTTCAATATTTCAAGGGGGCTTAATTAGAAAGTTGAGGACAGACTTTTTAGCAGGGCCTGTAGTGGTAGAAAAGGGCTGGTGGTTTTAAACTGAAAGACAGGAGATTCAGACTAGATATAACAAAGAAACTTTTTATACTGAGGGTGGTGAAACCCTGGCCCAGGTTGCCCAGAGAGGTGGGAGATGCCCCATCCCTGGAAACATTCCAGGCCAGGTTGGACGGGGCTCTGAGCAACTTGGTCGAAGATGTCCCTGCTCACTGCAGGGGAGTTGGACTAGATGACCTTTAAACATCCCTTTGAACCCAAACCTTGCTGTGATTCTATGTGCTTAGCTGGTTGCTCTGGGAGCTGAAAGTGCTTTGGGAAGTCTACAGGACTGTCCCATTCTTTAGTGGTCCTCACTCTGGATCTGGTTTCAGTGACCTGTTGCATCCTAAGATAGACCACTCTTACTATGCTTTACTGAAGGTTGTTTACTTTGGATATACATATTTCATTACAAACATGAACATGAAATAAAGTTTCCAGTTAAAATATTGATTGGTAATGATGAAGATATGATGGGCAGCCAGCTTTGTCCCACCCTAGAGGAGCAGGGGACTGGATCCCTTGCTGACCCCTCTGTGTCCTTCAACATCACTCTCCCTCTGGACTCTTGGAAAGATCTTTGAATGCTCAACAGCTAATTTCAGTACGACATTAGAAAGACAAAATGCAACAGGCACAGCCCAGAAACTAAAATACATTCCTACCTGAGCCAGGCCCTGATCTCACACATAATTAGACGCAATCAGTATTATTATGGGATGGCACAACAGTATGATGAGGATGCAAGTCTACACCTATGAGTTCAGGTACAAGAAAGTGCCTTCTTTTTTTTCCCCATCAGCAAAAAAAGCTGAGAAACACTATTTTACCTGATACACTCAGTGCTTTCTGATTTCTTCTTTAGCCTGGACAAATTCTACCCTGGTATTAATGAAATAATTATTGCTTTTTCCATTAGGCAGAAAATTGTCCTACTGTACTTAGATGTTCAACAGAAGCTCAATACAATGCAAGGCTCTGTAAAAACCAAACAGGAGTCAAACAATGCTATTAAATTACTGCTGCTCAATAATAAAAAAACCCAAGATGACAGCAAGCAAAATGAAACTTAAAACTGTTTTCATCTCTCATGTTTACTGCAATGATTGCACAACAATTTGTTAGTCTGTGCAAGGTAGATAAATATGTATTTTACAGGCTGTAAGGACGTAAGCTGCCGCCTGCCTGGTTTCTGGCTGCAGCTTTCTTCATCCTCTCCCCACCCCCAACAGAGGGATCAAACTCCAAATAATCCTTTTCCCACCAGGCAACCAAGCATACCCTGGTGCTATATCCCACGGGCAACTCAATTACCAGAGGCAATGGAGAGAGCACAGAGAAGGCAACTGCAGAAATACAGCCCATGGACTTGTGGCGTACGAGTGGGAGCGTGCAGCAAGCACCAAGGGTGGGTTTTATGCTGGAGAGAGCCAAGGACCTGGTATGTTCCACAGGGAATAAAACAGTCCTGCTGAACCCAACCTGCCCTTGAATGCCCCCTCCCTGGAAGTGTTCAAGGGCAGGTTGGATGGGGCTTGGAGCAACCTGGTCTAGCAGGAGGTGTCTCTGCCCATGCAGGGGGGTTGGAACTGGATGGTCTGTAATGTCCCTTCCAACCCAAACCAGTCTGGGATTCCATGGACCCTAGAGGTGGGGAGCCAGGTGCTGGGCTGTTACAGTGAGCACTCAGGCTCATTCTCAGCACTGAGCAGAGTGAACAGCAAAGACCAAGCAGAGGAGAAGAAGTGGAGGGAACACAAGGATGAAGGAGCAACTCAACAAGCCAAGGAGAGATTATTTTTTCTAATCTCTTTTTAATTTATTTGCTTTTAACTCTTACTGGATGAGTGGTCAGAAAAATGATCCGAGGGCTTGAGCACCTCTGCTATGAGGACAGGTCAAGAAAGCTGAGATTACTGAGCCTGGAGAACAGAAGGCTCCAGGGACAACTTACTGCAGCCTTTCAATACTTGAAGAGGCCTGTAAGAAAGATGGGGACAGACTCTTCAGCAGGGCCTGTACCAACAGGACAAGGGCTGATGGCTTTAAACTAAAAGAGGGGAGATTCAGACTAGATATAAGGAAGAATTTTTTTAAGCTAAGGGTGGTGAAACCCTGGCCCAGGTAGCCCAGAGAGGTGGGAGATGCCCCATCCCTGGGAACATTCCAGGTCAGGTTGGATGAGGCTCTGAGCAACCTGATCTAGTTGAAGATGTCCCTGCTTATTGGACTAAATGGCCTTTAAAGATCCATTCCCACCCAAACCATGCTGTGATTCTAATAAAAATGCTTCTGCAACTCTGTTCCTTCCCCAACACAAATTGTTCAGTGTAACTCTACTCCAGAGAGCTTTGGAATGCCCCAGGGATTCTCAGCAGCACACTCATCATTCTCCAGCCAGGACCCAGTAACAGGAGGCTGGAAAATCCTTTTCACAGTCACCGAATCCAGCCCTTCACTAATGCAGGTGACTGCACACAAAAGTGCAACGTTCTGCTTTAAAAGAATGTGTTTTTTTTCAGCCTGTGCCATCATCATTGTGAGACCTTTCCAGAGGCTCCTGCTCTGACACCAGAAACTTTCTTCTAACCTCAATTCCTTCCCACCTAAACTTACGCATCCAGCTGATGTTCTGTGCCTTAACCCTCTCCCTGAGCTTTACCTTACTGTACACTTGGCCTTTGTTTGGCTCATCTGAACAAACAAAACTCTGAATTTCTTCTCTGAACACAAACACTCCTTTCTCCAGCTCTCCCAACAGTCCCTCTTTGCAACTCATCTGCTGCTGTGGACCATGGCTGACCTGAGAGGCTTTTCAGGCTTTGACAGGGCTTCTGTCATGGTATCAAAACCACCTTGACTCTCCTGCTCATCATCAAAAGGTAGGGAAGAGAAAAAGTTCATTACAGAGCTCAGAAGAGAAAAAGTTCATTACAGAGCTCTCGGTCACAGAGCTGAAGGGACTTTGAGGGTAATTTATCTCATCTCTCAGCCCCAAGCAGGACCCTTTTCTCCTCCTCTGCCCTTTCCAACTAATGAACCCTGAGCGTGCAGCAGAAACTCTCATGATGAGTCCCTGTGGGCACGACCTTTCCCTTTCCACAGGATTCTTAGTTTTATTTTGTTCCTCAAGGTCACACGTATTCCTCCTGTCTGCTCTCCTCTTCCCACTCTGAACCATGAGGAGCTCCTACACAGGTGTCACCAGTGCTGAAGGAGCCCTGACCAGGCAGCTAGCACTGTCCCCCAGCAACTGACACCAGACCCTGGCCACGCTGATACCCAAAACTCAGTGTTATTACACAGGGATCAATCTGCCCCTCATGCTGCAGGTAATTTTTGCATCTATCTGAGGTACCATAGATAGCTGGGGGCAGGGGACAGACCTCTGAGCCCCCCTCCTTCCCTTGCCAACCTGCACAGAAAAGCTGAGCCTTAGTAAAAACTTGTTAATATTTCACCACACGAGGAACTTTGTTTCTATTAACCATGCAAAGCAAGGAAGTTTGCTCTCTATAATGATGCATCCAAAATCTGCCAGGCAGTTGCAAGCTAATTTGGAAGGAAAATACTAAGCACAAGATCATCTTGCAGCTCATCTCCATCTTAAATCTAAAAGGGGGAGAAAACGGTATATTGTCCATCAAAACCAGCCTTTTTCCTGAGATAAGCTGTGGTTAATAACAGCAAAAAACCAGCATAAAGAATCGAGTCCTGCACATTTATTTTTGACAGCAGCAGTTCAGGCACCTGCTTGTTGAACTGTGACTCAGCCAGCAGCTCCTCTCCAGGAGTGTGCTCGCCCGGCCAAGAGACAAAGCACAGCCTGATGAAATGACTCACAAGTGATGGGAATGGTGAGTTTGATGCAAGCAAGAGGTCAGCTGGGAATGAAGGGCACGTGGTGCCCTCCTGTGAGGTTCAGAGCAACCCAGTGGTGGAGCCTGGGGACCATTTTCTGCAGACATGGAGGAAAACACGTGGGTAAATCAACCAGTAACTTATTGGCTATCTTGACTGTGGATCTCACCCACAGCTGGCTTTGGCATGAGACTGCTCGTGTTTTGACATGACCTATGCAGGTGCTACCATGGTGCAAAGCAGCTAAGGAGAAGCTGGGTGGCTTCATCAAGTTGAATTTTTGTGGGGGCACACAAGAAGAGCTCATGTCTCCCCCTCTTGCCACACCTCTGCAGTGCGTCTGCCTCCTGAATGGTTTCTGAATGCTTTTGTTGCAGATCACAGAATCACAGCAAGGTTTGGGTGGGAAAGGACCTTAAAGGTCATCTAATCCAACCCCCCTGCAGTGAGCAGGGACATCTTCAACTAGATCAGGTTGCTCAGAGCCCCGTCCAACCTGGCCTGGAATGTTTCCAGGGATGGGGCATCTCCCACCTCTCTGGGCAACCTGGGCCAGGGTTTCACCACCCTCAGCATAGAAAGTTTCTTTGTTATATCTAGTCTGAACCTGCCCTCTTCCAGTTTAAAACCACCAGCCCTTTTCTACCACTACAGGCTCTACTAAAAAGTCTGTCCTCATCTTTCTTATAAGCCCCCTTGAAGTAGTGAAAGGCTGCAGTAAGGTCTCCCCAGAGCCTTCTCTTCTCCAGGCTGAACACCCCCAAGCTGCTTTTCTGCAAGAAGGTTTGGAGTGGACTTGGGAAGCAGAGATCAGATCATTCTAAATGCTCGTGCCTCAGCCTGACAGGTGCCTTTTAAAGGCCCACTTAAAAAAACCCATAAAACACACGGATTTTAAACTTTGCAACACCTTTCATCAGATGGTTAAAACCAGCCTCTGCCAGCGACTTCCATTTAGTGTTTTGATAAACCCGTTGTTGAGTTATAGAAGCAATTTCTTTTTATTGAAGGCTTAATGGCACAATAAAATAGACATTATTCAAATGTATGCAAATAAGGTGTGTCCCTCAGACAGTTGGCACACGGTGCCTGAACAGCAGAGTCCCACACCGGGAGAGGGGAACAGACGGAAGAGAGGAGATCAGCTGCTGGAGTGGGTGGATGGAGACCATGGCCAATGGGATAAGAGGATCTCACCTTTGGTGGTGGGTCAATCCAGATGAGCCAAATTGCCACCCAACAGCCCATCAGGCAGGAACCTGTGACAAAACACTCTTGCACCCAGGCAACACGCACAGCAGCAGTAAGAAACGTGTAGCCAGAAGACTATGTCCCTTCTGGTTGCAACCAGGATGGAGGTCAACCAAGGGGATGTGCTACAAACAGACAACTGCAGCTGGGCAGCCTTCCCTAAAGCTACTCCTTGTCCTCAAAGAAACACTGCGAGTGAGCTGGAGTGACAACTTCACACAGCTGAGAGCCCAAACCTTTCTTCTGCAGTGGGCTTTGACTGCTCATCCACACCAGCAAAGCTGTGATCGATGGGAAAGGCAGGAAAAACCCCAACAACTAGGAATCTGGAGAGTGCAAATATCAAACAAAGACCCAAAAAACCCCCCGGAAAGACATCTCAGCCTGATGCACAGATTTAAACATGCTTTACTGGGCAATGTGCACCCTCAGGAAGGTGCACTGCAGCATTTGGTTTTGAAGTGGGAAGCTGTGAGAGACGGTTTGCGACAGAAGCTCTATCAGGAGTTGTGTGATAAGCGTTGTTTGGAACAGCCATGACCCTTTTTTGGGGTGAAAATACCCAGTTAATGGTATTTCACACAAACCCATTGTTCCTGGAGGCAGAGAAGTCTGTTCTCAGCTGTTTTCCATGGATGACTTTACTGGCCAAAACCAGCAGTGAAAAGCCAAGGAATTTCAGTTGTTTGTCAGTTTTGATATGTACTTAATACGTGTAATATTTAAACAATTATAAAAGTCAAAACCAGTAAGAGACCTATCAGAGCATCTAATTAGTCCACCTTCTCCAGCAGGATTTTCTACCCAACCTGGGCACTTTCCAGGACTTTGTCTGGGCTATTCCTAGGTGACCCAGGTGGGGAGTGCACCACCAGCTCCCTTGGGAGACAATTTCACAGCCTAACGCCTACTGCAATCAAGTGTCACGGTGTGATGTTCAACCTCAACATTTCTTGTTTTTTATTTCATCTCATTATTTCCATTTACGTTACTTATATTCAGCAAATTCTAAAGGTTAATAACGTGTCACATAAACCTAATGGCTAGAACAATAAATATTCTGTGTCATTTAAAACACACAGCATCAATTTTTATTTCAATTCTGCGATATACTGCCAGGATACTGCTTTTCAAAACTTATTAAAAAAAATAAGATTGTAGAGGACTTTTTTGTTTTTTTCCTTAACCAGAAAACATCTTTCTGTGGTTTGACCAAATAACTCTTACATGGTTTTCCATTTCCAGTAAAGGAAATTAAAATACAGCAAGAATCTTACGGTGGGGAAGAGAAGAGGAACATTACTGAAACAGTTCAACTTTATTGTTTGATTCCACTTCTTCAGATGATTTCACTCTGTAGAAAAAGGGTCAAATTCCATTTGCAAGTTTTTTAAATTGTGCCGTTAAAAGCTGACTGAACATTTGTAAAATAAGTTACAAGCAATTTTCTCTAAAAAATAGAGCATTAAGTTTTAAAAATCATATTCTTGGGGTACTATACATGTCCTCCAAGATAAAGATGAATGAACTTCCAGCAATAATTTGCAGTAAGTGAGTACAGATTAAAAATGTACATTTACCTTGCCCCTGATAACTGCCTTGGAAGTGACACAAGGGATGGGGAATGAGTTGCTCACGACTCACCCCCAGTGCTGCGTTCCTGCATGTGAGGAACTAAATAAAAATCATATCCAAGGCTTCAGATGAATGGTAGCAGTCTGAAATTGAAATTACAGATCCGAGCACCCTGAGTTACCAGGAACCGGGAGCGCACACGCAAACCAGCCTGGCGGGGCACCGAGTTCACTCCCACTGCATTTAGCAACTGCTTTCTATTTTAAAGTGCACATTGTCAGTCCAGCAAAACACAGACATGAGCTCACAGTGAAGGAAAGGATTTTGCTAGGCAAGTTTGCATTTCAAAAGCAGTCACCCTGAAATGACAAAATCTCATGTCACGGCTTTGAGCATCGCCACTCGCCTCAGCCGCCACTCGCCCTTCTTTTCCAATTCCCTGCTGATGCCCTGGGGAGAAGATGGGATGGATGAGGCCATGGGTATCAAATCCAGGCAAAATACATGTGGCCTACAGTGGATATTTATTTTGATTTCATACGGGTGAAGAGGCAGGATTTTTCTGGTTCTTTTTGACCACTTGGCTGGTTTTTGCACATGAAAAAGTACAAAAAACGACCAAATAGGACAGTTGGATGGAGACTGCAAACACAAGACACACAAACCAATTACTTGGCATAAAGGATAGCAGACAGGTCCCTGAAAATGTTTTTGAGAAGCTGCTGATGTTGTTAGTACCTCAAGCAGAAGAGACGTTCGTTTGCACTAGAGGGAAAAAAGAGCTTAGAAAAACCTCCCATGGGAAGCTTCATGCTCCTTCCCCTCCCTCCAGCAAATTCCTCCTTATCAGCTAAAATCAGGGTCCATCCTGCTGAAAAATGTACACTTCATATCTAAACCTACTTAAGTCCCAGTTATCAGCCAAACATACCCTAAAAACAAGGCAGCCTTACCAGATGTCTCTGCTGATCTCACAACAGCTCCCTTCCAAATATTTATATTCCGGATTATATTATGGAAGTGGTGAAAGTTTATTTCCCCCCCCCAAGTCCCTTGATTTTGCAACAGAAATCAAAACAAGATACCCTGCGCTAGTTAACTGGAAATAATTCATTAGCTGAAGGTTTAATCAGGTATTTTTGTTGCTGCTTTGGCAGTAGGGATCACAGCCAGGCTAGCTGGAATTCTAGTGGAGCTAATCCATTTTGCACACCCCAGCTGCCCAGATAACACTTCCTTCTGACCACTGGCAACTCCATCTAGCAGGGAGCTCCTTCAAAGGGGATCACACACTTTTTCCATGGGTTAGAAAGTGGGCCAGCATAAGCAGAATTAACAGCAAATGTAAAGTACAAGCTGGGATGTCACTTCTTGTATGTTCCTCATCAGCCTGGTGTGATGGGAGGGCTCCTGCCACCCGCTTGGGGACACGGAGCGAGTCTGTCAGGGGGAAGTGCTGGTGCTAAAGAGAAGGAGACAGCTGCACACTGACATGCTTTGAACACCAGGGAAAAGCTCCTAGAACCAGCAAATGCTAGGAAGCCCAGAAATAATGCATTTGAAATTAAATTGCATTTCAAAAGGCAAGCTAACGGGCCCAAGCAGCCTTAGACAGGTCAGGTGAAATAAAACCAGCCTCTCTGCCCTCGAAGCGGCGTGTGAACCAGCTCCGGCAACTGCCACATCCGATTCAGATTATTCAGTTTATCTTTTCCCCCCTTACTTTCATTCCCTTCTTCCAACTATTCTTTTGAGGATAATGAATGATTCTCCCTTTCAGGTTATTTGTACCACCCTTGAAAAACCCTAACCTGCTCTGTTCCCCCTCCAACGCACCCTGGTAGCCTGGATGTTTCTACTTCAGACTATTTTTATTTATGACAGCTCAAGTCCACCATCCTTCCAAATCTGCCATCCTTCCAAATCTGCCATCCTTCCAAATCTGCCATCCTTCCAAATCTGCCATCCTTCCAAATCTGCCATCCTTCCAAATCTTGCCTGCTTGCACCAGGACCCCCAGTCTCAGCTCTGTGGCACGGCAAAGTGGGACACTTTGTCCTCACACTAACTCATCCCTTCTTAAGTGAAGTGGGTTGGGAGGGGGTCACAGAAGCTGGTCCATCAGCAAATTAGAGGGACTAATAATGGGTAAATAATATGTGAACTAAGAGGGAAATGAGTCACCAAGAGTGACAACCAGAACAGGATAACAACCCTAAAAACAATCAGCTCCTTGGCCTTTAGTTGTTCTTCACTTAACTTCTCTCATTGCATGGAAGAGCCCAAGACAGAGCTACACATAAAAATCAAGGTGAACAAGTGCTGGAGATGGGTAAAGCTTCATTTTAAATCATTCCTCACTGCAGTGATACCCCAGCAGCTTCCCCATCGCCCCGTGGTACAGGACTTCTCACTCCTCTGCTCATTACTGATGGTTGCAACTTCATTGCAATGTGAAAGGAGCTTCACAAGGGCACTGCTCAGATGCAAAATGCAAGCAGACTAAAAATATAAATCTGTGGTATCCCTTGCCCACTCCTAAATCAGCCCACCACTTCATCTCTGTACTCCTGGAACAGATGGGACCTCCTGGCAGTCTTCAAACCACTCAACAGCACTTTCTCCCATAACAAAGCAAACTAATTACTAGAGTAAGATGCTATTTTCCCTCAATCCCTTGCTATTTTTAAAAAAATCAGCCAGCTAGGGGAGCTGATGTCTGAGGAAGGCTTTGCAGTGAAGCTGTTTTGCCCTCGGAAGCCTAACACAGCAGAATTAAATGCACGTTGGCATGGAGGTGCAGAACTTCACAAGGATTTTGCTCAGCAAATACTTCTCTCACTCCATTTTTGCAACTATAGATGTGGACAGCCTGTTGATGCAAAAATAATCCCCCCCTTAGCAGGGGCTCTGCATGTTGGATCCCTAAACAGAGCACAGCAAAAGCTGCTCTACGGACCAGCTCTATCAGGCAAATGTTCCATTTTACAACAGGGTTTTTTCAAATCCTCTAAAAGCTTCTGAGCCAATTTTTTTTCTGACTTAAGGATACATTTTTCTAATGCAACAGTTTTCTTGTTGATCCTGTAGGTGTTTTGCTCAAGCCAAGCATTTCCTTGCTATGCTGTGTTTTTCCCAAGAAGCTACAAGCCTTTGCCAGCTTCAAGATACCTGGAAATTGATTAAGAAATTACAAAATCATAAACTTTACAAATTCTTTAAGAAAATTACTTCCGAAAATCACTGAAGAGGACTACAAATCTTAGATAAATTAGACAACAAGATCTAAAAAAAGCCTGAGTTCCAGTCACACCCGTTCAGACACTTGGATGAATCCCAGATATCCAGGGATGTTAAAATACTCTTAGAAAAAAAAAAATTCAAATGTGACAGGCAGCATCTCAGAAGGCCCAAAAAGCTGCAGAAAAAAGCCAATGGATTTTGTAATAACTAAGCAAATTTAGTGGTAGATTTGTGATCCACTGGGTATTTGTTGAGTGGGAAATAAACCAAAGCAGCTAGTTACATGTTGCCTAGCTGCAGACTGCAATATGAATAGTTTCCCTGCAGGTAAATCACTTTCTATTACTTCTAAGTACCCCAGGAAAAATATTAATTGAAAACACAGTTCTAATACTGTCCAGCTGGAAAACATCAGCTTGGGATGGAACTAGCTTGACACTGGCTGCCAGTTGGCTATGCACAATGGAAAAGGAAATTAATCTCTTGCAGACAAGACAGTTCCATTTTCCACTTCTCCTTTGTAACCCTCAAATAAACTCATTATTAACCACAGGCTTTGATTCACACGAGGAGAGGAAAAAAAACAACCAGCAGTGCATTTATGATAAAGCAAGTCTGGATTTCTGGGTTTAAAATGAAGGCTCAGAAATTTTGACACAGCAAAAAGCAGAGGAACTGGAGAACAGCTCGTGGTCCAACAGTCCAACCCTCTTCTTGGCTAACCATTAAAGAAGAGACAAAACACAAATGCTGTGCCACCTTTCTGTATTGTCCCAGCCCACTCTCCTGCAGCTCCCTCCTGCTAAGAGCTTTTCACCCAGGCAGGTGCAAAAGGGATAAGCAGAAAAACCAAAGCTGACCCCCATGGGTATTGAGGCTGCTTTTTAATTTCTATTTAAATGCATGTATATGCAGCATCCAACAGGTCAGGCTATTTCAGAAGGGTCATTCCCCAACTTCCTCATGACCCACAAGCTTCCTGAGCCTCCTCTCTGTATGATTTAAACTTTGCTGAAACACTCCAGACTTTTATCCATATTCTACCCAAATTCTCCAAGATGATAAAAAACCTACATGAAACCCCCAAAACGCAGCAACTTTCCTTGTCATGGAAAAGCATCCTCCTTCTGCACCCAGATCATCCAGCAGATGAAGGCACTTGCTGGCACAACCACCCACGTCCATGTTCCCTACTTGCCTTCAAGTGATTGTACATGGTTTGCACCATTTGCCTGAATCAGGTTGTCTCATTTATGCTTGAAGTGGATTAAGGAACATTTGGATGAGTTATCAGCACAGGGGGCACTTAGCAGTTGGTAACAATTTCTGGGTCTGAAAAAGGACATCTGTCCACAGTCCTAATTATGCTTAAAACTGGCTTCTCCATCCATTCTTGACTAACCCAAGGAGGTCAGACAAGTGAGATATGGAAGCTGATGGCTGATGGCATAGATGGGAAAGCTTAGCTGCAAGTGAAAGATGAAATCCTGTCTGGGGTGCTGCCTATGGAAGCACCTCACAAGAGAAGAGTTCAGTATTGCTATAATCACAGAAGACACTGAGAAGAAAGCAAAAAGCAGAGAGGTACAGAGGAGAACATGAACAACAAAGCCCAAATGAAAATTGTAAAGGCACTGTCAGCTGAACAAGAGGACAAATAACACACTCATCAGAACATAAGAGATCCACAGTTGACCATCTTCTCTGTAGTTTCTGAGTGTAGACAAACTTGCCAGAGAGATCAGAAAGTTTGGGACAGCTTTGTTCTGGCCTGATCCTACAGGAGAGGTGCTTTCAGTTGGCTTCTTTCCAGAAAATGAGAAGAGGGGAAGGGAACTGCCCCCAGACAGAGAGACTTCAACCCAAAATCATCATCAGTCAGGCCACAGCCTCACAAATCCACCTCCAGCACGATGGGAACATCCATACACATCCCACAGCTTCTTTGATGAAGCAATATAAAAAAGGCTTATTTTAATTTGTTGAGTGACAACCCAACTCTACAAGCACGTATTTCAAAATCTTAGTGAGCTATTAGCAGCTAATGACTTCTAGTGCCTCCCATCCTCACAACCCAGGTACAGAAATGATCAAAACTCAGAAAAACTGAACGTTCTGGAGTCAAATGAAAGTCAGAGGGAAGCAGAACTACTCCGAGACTCCAAAGAGAGGACCCAGAGACAGGTCAGCTTAGCTGCCTTGTCACTCAATCACCCCAAATTACTGAGTGCCTTTGCACATTTTATGTTATTTTCACCATGCTCGAAGGTTCATCTCTGCAAAACAGGGACAACAATCCCTGACTTCAGAGAAAGGTAACGATTAATCCACAAAAAAAGCTGGAGAGTGACTTTTTACAAGTGCATGGAGTGACAGGATGAGGGGGAATGGTTTTAAGCTGAGAGGAGATTCAGATATTAGGAAGGAATTCTTTGCTGTGAGGGTGGTGAGACACTGGCCCAAGGTGCCCAGAGAAGCTGTGGCTGCCCCATCCCTGGAAGTGTTCAAGGGCAGGTTGGATGGGGCTTGGAGCAACCTGGTCTGGTGGGAGGTGTCCCTGCCCATGGCAGGGGATTGGGACTAGATGATCTTGAAGGTCCCTTCCAACCCAAACCAATCAGGGATTCTATGAAGCACCCAAATGTGAGGCAAACACAGGAATCATTCATGCCTGGGACTAAAGGTTTGGATGGAACATGGGAAATAACCAGAACAAATAATGACACTAAGACAACATATCAAAAAGCTTCTATGCAGTGTCCACCCAGAACATGGTGCAGGACATTAATGTGGTGGAAAAAGCATCACAGCTTGCCAGGAAAGACTATATTCACAGATACCTGAGGAAGAGCTAAAGCTAAACAACCCTAATTGGCATTACCTGATACTAATGCCCAGACTTAAGTATTGCAACTCACCAAACAGAAGTTCTGGGGTCAGATTGTTTTCACGTGCTTTACAAGAATTTAAACACACACTTTTTTTTAATAGAAGGGCTGAATTTGCATTCTTGTCACACCAATAGAAGGTGAGAAACTTTGTGCCTAGATTAATGACAAAGACTTCCAAAAAACAAGTCTGAATAAAATAAAGCAAAACGGGACAGGAAACAAAAACAATCACTGTTCTTAATTCTTTTTTTTTTTCTTTTTGTACACAAGTCTGCTAGCCAAAACATCACATCAAAAAAACCTTTCACTTCATTAGTCTCCTTTTAAATATGCTTTCTCTAAAAATACAACGTGTTGTGTCTAAGAAGATGCCAGCCTGGTGTAAGACAATGATTTCTTCACACTCCTATTTGCACATCACAGGATGTATTTGAACATATATTTATAATCAGAGATATGTTAACACTATTACACTACATACACGCCCTTATATTCCTCTTTGCTTTGAGCTACTGCAGAAAAATGGTTTCTATTTGCAGCACCTATAGCTATTTCTGGCTAAATGTTCTGCTGTGCAAAGCTTCTCTATTAGGAGGCATAAAAACTAACAAGGCAAACACTAAATCTCATACCCTACCAACAGTGGAACTTGTATCTAAACCAGCCCAAAATGCATTCCTGAAGGGATAAAAGGAAACGAAAAACCAAGTTGGCTCTCCCAGGCTTACAGCTTCTTGCAGGTGTGTAACAAAGAGAGATTTGAGATTACTGCCCAAAGATTAAAACAAGCCTCCATGAAGAACTGTGGTAAGGACCATCCTGAAGCACCAAGCTCTCACCTTTATGCTTCCCCCGATGAGATCTGGTGGCTCTTCATCTGTTTCTAAGGCAACGTTGATGGAGGCGAAGGGGCGACTGGCCATCTGTTGCATCTCACGGAGTAGTTGCTAATTTAATAAACAGAAAAACATTATTAACGCATTGTTCCAACACAAAGATGAAAAAAAAAAAACCCCACACACCACCTCGTGCATCTGAGAGATTTTCCCCAATGTGAAGGGATAGCAACGAAGATGGAAAAACAACCTCCTGGTGCTTTAACGGCCTTAAGGGTATGGGCAGATAATTGTAAATATTCACATTACTACAACTTAACGAGGTATTGCAAGTAAAGCTACACCCCACAGCCTTAGCCTGACTCTTTTGTGAGGGAAAACACATCTGCTTAAGTCTCCACGAAGCAGTGATTTACTTCTTAAACCATGATGCTCTGGCTGTTTGTCAGCACCTGTCTGGGGCATGACAGGACTCCACAGGATTTGTGGGAACCACTTCAGAATTAAACTACCAGCAGTATGTAACTACTGTAAGAAAGAATTTGGTATTTTTTTTACAACATCACTAGCAAAATGCTGTCAGGCATCTACGGAATACTCTTTTTTTATTGTTTGTTTCTTTTCTGAAGGCAGCAAATGTATCAAATGGCAAGCATGTCCTTGCTGCAATATGTTTTATTAAAAGAGAAAGCATTTTCCTGGGTAAATCTCTGCAAGCCTTCATGACATAAGCCATCTTTTTAAGCCCTTTTAATCATTACGATGCAGCCCCCTTTTTTTTAACACACACACAAAAAAGACACTTCCCATGATGCTTGGGCTGGAAGCAGCATTTCAACTCTAGCTGAGCTGTGGCCACACTTCTTGGGTTCAGTGTTAATCTCTAACACTAACCCCAAGCTACACAACTTCTAAGTGGACGCAGAAGCCATAACCCTAATTCCCAGGAGCAAATGGGTCTGACATGACTCAGTGCCCCTGTTTAATAAGAGAAGCAGCACATATTTTGTCTAGCTTGCAAAAACACAGCAGTCCCACCCTTAAGTGCAGCAACTTGTTGCACGCAGCTCCACACATTCTGCACGACCACTCAGCTGCAGCAATTCTAGTTATACTCTATCCTTAAGCTGGACTGAGGCACCACCAAATGCCCTCTGTATTTCCCACCACCCCCATTTCCCCATTAATTGTGGGCAATTTGACACTCCAAGCCCTAACTGATCATTTACAGCACTCAAAAAGTGCTACAGAAAACACCACTAAATGCATCATGCCCTGAACGAGGTCCATCCAGCACAGCAGAAAGAAAGATGCTGCTATCCAGAGTGCAACTTCTTTGGACAAAACTAATTACATCATCATTTTCTTGAAATCATAAACCTTCTATGGTCTTCTCTTTGCCAAGCCATCTTTTAGTTTTGGGGTTGTTTTTCTGGCAGAAAAATGGAAGACTGTCTCTGTAAGCTTGGGGTTTGGGTCAGGTGATAGGAAGGTAGAATGAGGTCAATGAAACTAAGCTTGGAGAGGGGTTTATAAGCCTGTATGGTTCTCAGCCTAATAAAAAAAAATATAAAATGGTACTGCTATAAAAGTCAAGTGGAAAAGTTTTGCTTCATTTCTGAGGAGAAAAAAAAAAAAAAAGGGCAAAAAAAGGCACTTTGGAGCAGATTGTAGATACTGTCACAAAGCAAAAACCGCAACGAATTCACACAAAAGGAGCTGCACGAAGCATTTGCAAGCAAACTTGTGTGTAACTCACACTTGGGTAAAGGAACACGAGGAGTGTTCGAATATTTAAAGCACACCAGCAGATTGCAGACTACAGCAAGTGTGAAACAGATTGCTGGGTTGTTGTTCCTGCAATTGTCCCCTTCAGCTATCATAAAGTGCTTTGTTTCATGCCTATAAAATCAAAGAACAAGCTGTCCTGATGAAGATGTCCAAGAGACTTACGAACTAAAAGCTATTAGCTCTTTGAAGGGAGTTTAGTTTATCAAAGGAAATGTGCAATTTGGCAACATGACTCCTATTAAAGTCAATAGTAGCATCAAAAAACAACAGCCCAAGCAGAGCTGTGAAGGCAGAGATGCCTCCGAGTGCTACAACATGAGCAGGGGGAAGAGAGATGCTGACAGTAACTACTGCCTTCGTTGTCTGAAAAGGCCAAGGCAACACCTTGTTTTGGATGTTGCCCCAAAGCCAGTTGCTTCTCAGCTAACAGTGGCCAAACCAGGTAAAAGCAAAGGTCCAAGCTGCAGCCAAAGCAGCAAATGGCTAAAGGGAGAACATCTTTTTCCTAACAGAGAATCACAGAATGGTGAAGGTTGGAAGGGACCTTCAAGATCATCAGGTTCCAAACTCCCTGCTATGAGCAGGGACACCTCCCACCAGGCCAGGCTGCACAAAGCCTCATCCAACCTGGCCTTGAACACCTCCAGGGAGGGGGCTTCCACAACGTCCCTGGGCAACCTATTCCAGCACCTTCCTACCCTCATGGGGAAGAATTTCTTCCTGATGTCTAACCTAAATCTCCCCTCTTTCAGTTTCAAACCATTACCCCTTGTCCTGTCACTGCCCTCTCTGGTGAAAAGCCTCTCCCCAGCTTTCCTGGAGCCCCTTCAGGCACTGGAAGGTGCTCTAAGGTCTCCCTGGAGCCTTCTCTTCTCCAGGCTGAACACCTCAACTCTCTCAGCCTGTCTCCAGAGCAGAGCTGCTCCAGCCTTTTGGTTGTTTTGGTGGCCCTTCTCTGGCCCCTCTCCAACAGCTCCATGTCTCTCCTGTGCTGAGGGCTTCAGAACTGTACACAGCACTCCAGGTGGGGTCTCACCAGAGCAGAGTAGAGGGGCAGAAGCTTCTCCCTTGACCTGATGGCTATGCCTCTTGTGATGCAGCCCAGGACATGGTTGGTCAGGTACAGGACCTTGCACTTGGCCTTGTTGAACCTCATGAGGTTGGCATTGGCCCACCTCTCCAGCCTGTCAAGGTCCCTCTGGATGGCCTCCCTTCCGTCTAGGGTGTCAACCCCACCACAGAGCTTGGTATTGTCAGCAAACTTGCTGAGGAGACACTCAACCCCACCATCCGTGTCACCAACAAAGATGCTGAACAGCACTGGTCCCAATACTGACCCCTGAGGAACACCACTCGTCCCTTGCCTCCACTTGGACACTGAGCCAGCTTCTGGTGTAGCACAAGGCACGTTACAAAACCAATTCCACCCCAAAATTAAAAACAAAGTTGAGAAATAATTGTTCTGGACCTAGAATGTCACTCTTTCCCCCAAGGCAGGCACGGTGCATGTTTCACCTGCGCACGGATTTATCCTTCGCTATTGGGTTGGTTGTGTCAAAATTTTAATTAAAATATTGTTTTATGTTGTAAAGGAGAAATTGTGGCATTTCCCCAGCCAGGACATTGGGCATGTCATTAGAAATCAGCAGCAGTTAACATCAAGATCCTCCAGCACCTGGCTTACCCTCACTCCTAATGATTGGCTTTCTGAGACTTAAAATAATGAACCTCAATACACTTTCCAGCAAACCTTTCCTATCCAGATCACACAACTAATAGGATAACCTGGGAATATTTTAAATCACTTAGGTCTGGAGAGGACCTTAAAGGAAAAAGGTTTGACAGGCTTACAATAAAAACACATCAAAAAGCATGTACTGGAACACACTGGCCTAAATATTTAAGTGACCACAAACTGTGAGAACCTGCATAACTTCCATTTGCATTGGTTTTTTTTTTTCTTCCTTCTCAGTAGAAAAACTCCTTCCAAAAAATTCATAAGCTAAAGCAATTGCAGAATGGGAAGTGCTGAAACAACACCTGAAGGATTTGGTGCAACTAGACACTAAAAGAATGTGACAATAAACAAACTCAACAGGTCTATGGTGGAGGAGAAAAGCAGCAAGGAGGATGGGGGATCACTGAGGCTGCTCATCTGACAGTGCCCAGAGGTACAGAGTGAACGGTGCAGAAATTACAGATTCACAGTTTGTTTTGTGTTGAAGGGACCTCAAGATATTCTAGTTCCAACCCCCTTGCACAGACAGGGACACCTCTTACTAGACCAGGTTGCTCCAAGCCCCATCCAACCTGCCCTTCAACACTTCCAGGGATGGGGCAGCCACAGCTTCTCTGGGCAACCTGGGACAGGGTCTCACCACCCTCACAGCAAAGAATTTCCTGCTAATATCTCTTCTAAATCTCCCCTCTTTTAGCTTAGAACCCTTCCCCCTCATCCTCTCACTCCCTGCCCTTGTCAAAAGTCCATCCCCAGCTTTCCTGGAGCCCCTTCAGGCACTGGAAGGTGCTCTAAGGTCTCCCTGGAGCCTTTTCTTCTCCAGGCTGAACATGCCCATCTCTCCCAGCCTGTCCCCAGAGCAGAGCTGCTCCAGCCCTCAGAGCATCTCCATGGCCTCCTCTGGACTCTGTTCAACAGCTCCATGCAGTGTTCCATACCAGTGATTCTTTAAATCCATACATGTTGAGTAATGGGTAATCCAAAATGAATAGTGTGCTACTGATGGGAGAAAAACTGCCAGAGGAATTGAGAAAAACCTTTTGATACAGCAGCACAGGCTCTCACACAAAAGAAAAACAGCTATTCAGGTTACCAGGTTAATTGACTAATATAACCTATGCTGTGTTTTCTGACAAGAAAAGCCCCACCATTTTCTTCAGGATAATAAAGCAGTCACCAGTCTCTGTGTAACCAATCCTGCTACCATCCATCTCAGTCACTGCCCCCTGTGGAGCCCCTTTTATGAGCACAGGGCTGGGGCTCTGATATTTTCAGCCATGAAAGATTGCTGATTTTTCCAGAGGAAAGCCACACGTTTGGGATTTTATTTGCTCCTTTCAGAGCATGGCTTTAGGAAAAAAAAAAAAAGAAAAAGCCATGGAAAACAACTATCTAGAACTTGTAATGAACTCAAGTTTTAGCAGGAGTATTTAATCTCATTTTTCAAGTGAGATGAGAAAGAAAGAAACAGAAACTCAAGGAGGAAAAAAAACATGGGTGTGCTCAGTGAAAAACAGGTTCCTTTTAAGGTAGAGTAAGAGCAAAGCAAGCACGATCCCACAGGAAAGGGAGCAAAGTGTTCCCAGCAGACACAATGTAGGGTACCAGCAGGAATGTCTGGTACCACTATACTAGTCAATGGTTGGTGGAGGTGAACTTTAAGAAGAGGAGCCAGAAAAAAGCACAGAATCACAGAATCGTCATGGTTGGAAAGGACTTCTGAGATCACAGAGTCCAACCATCAACACACAAAAAACCCCACAAACGAACAACAGCAAAACTGCCACAAAAAATGCCCACAAAACAAAAAAAAAAACAACCCAAAATACCCAACCTCCCCCCCAAAAAACAACAACTCCAAAACCCCAAACAACCTCAGCCACCAGAGCACGCCCTGAAGTGACACATCTACATGTTTCTTGAATACCTCCAGGGATGGTGACCCAACCACCTCCTTGGGCAGGCTGTTCCAGTGCCTGGCCACTCTTTCAGCATAGAAATTCTTCCTAATATCCAATCTGAACCTCCCCTGCTGCAACTTCAGGCCATTCCTCTGGTCCTGTTGTTATTTACTTGGGAGAAGAGGTCAACACCCACCTCCCTACAACCTCCTTTCAGTAGTCTTATCAAGAGGTTTTTTTCCCAGGAAATGTGGAGATCTAGTCCTTCAAAGTATTTCTGAAATTCAGATCCTTCTGAGCCTACAGCTTGTTGTTTTATCCTCAGGAGATAATACCTTGGTTCTAGAGGAAGTTTTGCTGAAGTTATTTCAACAGGCAAGCTGCATGTTCCTTTGCTTTGAGGAGACAAATACAATTCAAGCTCATCCCTTGAGGATTCACATTACAACCTTTGAGGCTGCAGTCATTTGGGATGGTGCTGCAAAGGGAAGGTTATGATCAACCTCCTGCTGAACTGGGTCTCCACTGCTGTACCACCATGGAAAAAAATCCTGCTCCACCCTCTTATGAACAAGAAAAATCCCTGTGTTCTCCATGGTGTCCACAGCCAACTTGAAAAAACAGGATCCTCTGGGGTCAGCTGTGTGTTTTTGACTGCTGCCCTGTCTGTATTGCAAAGATAAACTGCTCCAACAGGCCAAAAGCCAGAGAGCTCACAAACAGCAGCAAGTCAAAAGAAATAGCTCCAGAGTCATGGAAAGAGAAAAAAGATAAACAATATAAGGAAACAAACCAATTTGTATCCTTGTTGTATGAGAGATTTGGGGGGGGTGGGAAAAAAAGTCTGGGGGCAGAACAGACTATTTGGGATTTTTCTGTATCAAGCTGAGGTGTGGAGCTCTACCATGTGGAGCTTCTCCAGTGTGGATTCAGCAGCTCTAGTGGCTGTTCATCCCCCCAGCCAATGTTAAACAGAGGGTGATAAGGAACCAGAACAACGTTGTCTCCTTCTTCTTCACCAGTCCTTTAAGCAGCATCAATTCTGGAAAGTTATTCAAGTGTGTCAGTCCCCTTACATGTTCCCTCCAAGGCTTTGCACAACGTGTAAAATACACAATCCAATCAAATACCTAAATAGAACCACGGGAGTGTTTTGGTCGGAAAAGACCTTTCAGATCATCCAGTCCAACCCTTAACCCAGCACTGCCAAGGCCACCACTCAACCATGTCCCTCAGCACCACATCTACACGGCTTTGAAATCCCTCCAGGGATGGGGACTCCACCACAGCCCTGGGCAGCCTGAACCAGGGCCTGACAGCCCTTTCAGGGAATAAACTTTTCCTAATGCCCCACCTAAACCTCCCCTGGCACAACTTGAGGCCATTTCCTCTTGTCCTGTCGCTTGTTCCTTGGGAGAAAAGACAAAACCCCCTGGCTCCAACCTCCTCTTAGGCAGTTGCAGAGAGTGAGAAGGTCTCCCCTCAACCTCCTTTTCTCCAGGCTGAACAACCCCAGCTCCCTCAGCTGCTCCTCATCAGACTTGTGCTCCACACCCTTCCCCAACTCCATGTCCCTTCTCTTGACATGCTCCAGAACCTCAAGGTCTCACTGCACACACCAAGCAAAGGGTAACAAAATTGTCCCAGGGAGATTTATCAGCTCTGACTTGGTCACTTGCTAACTGAAGTTACAGCAATTTTATAGAGGTCAGAGGATAAGGAACGCTCTCTCTTTCCAAAACATAGTGGGCAGAGTGATTGCACTGGTAGACAGGCTTTTTGACCTTGTTCCTGAATATCCTGGATTGCTCTAAGGGCTTCATTTAAATTCAAAAGGTGGCTCATCCCTTTTGGGCACAAATACAGATTTGTGTATGCACACAAACTATCAACTACCTCTTTCCAGGCACCACTGCATGACTAACTCCGAGAACCTTGTCTGGAGAACTTGTCCCAGGGCTCTCCTGTAATGATATCTGCCAAAACTGCAGCTCACAGGCTGCTGAGAGCTAAGATGAGAAGGGGACATCACTCTCCTGAGGTTCCCAAGGGCCTCTGGAGAAGGTGCCCTTCCTGGGGGTGGTGGCAATGGCAGCTAGACGTGGCATGTCTACTTGGCCAGCACTGATGGGTGCTCAGCCACCACTGTGCATTACTTTGAAGGAACATCCTCCTATCCTGGTGTGGGAACCTCTGCTTTGTGTTATGGTTATATGGTGACCTCAGGGCAAAAGGGAGAAGTCAATGGAATTACCTCCTCCAAAAGAAAAAGGGACATCAGCAAAGAAACAAACATACAAGATATTAATATTCCATGATGATGAGCCACATTGTCTCAGAAATAAGTGATTTAAAGCATTTAACCACAATTACATTAACTACCATGTAAGTCAACAAACAATTTTCTCTGACGCTTCCATCATCCCTGAAAATGAAGTTTTTAAGCCCCTAGAGCAATGCACATATTAATGTTAGCTAATTAGTTTTGTAACTGACTTCGCAGGCTGTGTCGAAAGAGAGAGGAGGAGAGAATTAATGTTCAAATGCTTCTCAACAGGCATTTCCACACTTCAAAACTACAACAAACCAGAAAGCGAAGCTGCTGGGAACTTGCCTCATGCTGAAATGACAGGAGATATTTAATTCAGGGCTGATTAAGATAAGTAAGTTATTCCTCATAATCATGCCCAGTAGGAGGGCACAGGAAACCTGACCTTTAATAAGAAAAGTGAGATATCATTTCTTTTTAAAAGAGGAGAAGTATATAGTCCATGAAGCCTAAAATATATCCCAATACCAGATAATTAGACAATAGCAGAGCACACCTTTGATTGACTAGAGCTCTTCTAGCATAATTGCACAACGCTGCTTCTTTCCCTGATTCTTCCAAACAGCTAAATTAGATGCCTGTGCCACTGATTCCTATCATCAGACAGAGACCCGGGAGTCTGAAATGACAACAGCTTCACCAGACACAGTTGTTGGGTTTTTTAAAATGAGACTGAACTCTCCTGAACGTGAAAGTCTAGCTTCAGCATCACAAAAACTGGCCAACTGTTCTTTTTTTTGGGATATGCCAAACCCAACTTCGTTCTCTAGCAGCAACACCACTAAAGGTGGGCAGTGGTCACAAACTGGGACACAGGAGGTTTAACCTGAATATGAGAAAATCCTTCTTTACTCTGAGGTAACAGAGCCCTGGGACAGGCTGCCCAGGGAGGTTGTGGAGTCTCCATCCTTGGAGACATTCCAAACCCATCTGAACATGTTCCTGTGGGATCTGCTCTAGGGCATCCTGCTCTGGCAGGGGGGTTGGACTAGATGATCTCCAGAGGTCCCTTCCAACCCCCACCATTCTGTGACTCTGTGAAAGATGATGTGAGAAGAGTTCAATTGGAAGCCAACGCTGTGTCTGTGACTGCCAACCTGACAGGATGGTGTCCTACATGGATGTATTAAAGCTACAAATGGTCAACTGTAACTGGCCACCTGCAAGTTCAACCAAGATGAGCTCCATTAGGCACAGAAGTGACAGTAGCATGTTCAAACAAAAACGGACCATCAGTTTCCCTCTGAGCTGGAATCTCTTGTCAACATTAATATTTTGGGATGTTTTTCCTCTTCGGGGCATCTCTTATTTCTGCTATAATTTCCCTCAGTTGGTGACCAAAGCCACACAGATCACTGCAGAGAGCACAAAGCCTTTGTATTTTGGAAAAAGCCTCCAGGCACTATGACTTGGTCCCCATTCATGGATTTTAAATTTAGGGGTAGCGGAAAAAGTTACGATGATTTGATCTGACCTCCTGCACAGCACAAACCATTGAACTGCACCCTGTGATTTCCACAAGCACGTGACTTGGACTGACCTAGAAAGGATCCTTCCAAAAGCACTCAAATTCTGATCTGAGAGCCATGTTTCTAAAAAAAATAAAACAAATGGCTGGCACTGCTACTGTCGCCATTAAAAAGAGGAGAAAAACAAAACAGGTTTTCATTTTTTTACCCCCAGTTGCAGACTTGAGCTGATCATTTAGAAGATTCTCATCCCACCATGAATCTTCTACGATCCCTTTTCACAGACACTGACTCACATCATCAAGTCTCAATATGTTCTTCCTTGGATAAAATGAGCAATTTGTGATGCTTAGTCTCTTGCTTATCTTCCAGATAACAAATCAATCCTTCAGTTTTGTTCTGTCCTACCTGCAACACCCAAGATGTTGCTGAGACCAGAGTGGACGTTGCTCCAATAACTGGTTACACCACACTAACACTGTGCTGCTAAAACTTTATTACTCTACTTCCAAAATGCAGGGACTGGGAATTTCTTATGTACAGTTGTTAATTCACCATGGTCACCATAATTTCAGTCTGTTTTCCAGGGAATGGGTCTTCTGGGAAGTAAACTCACCCTAAAATACATACACAGGCTGATGTTTCATCCTGTAATCATAGAGCCATAGAATCATTAAGGTTGGAAAAGATCTTCAAGATCTTTGAAAACCTCCACTATGGACTTCCGGAGGGCAGACTTCAGCCTGTTTAGATCACTGGTGAAGAGAGTCCCTTGGGAGACAGTTCTGAGGGGCAAAGGGGTCCAGGAAGGCTGGATGCTCCTCAAGAAGGAAGTCTTAAAAGCACAGGAGCAGCTGTCCCCGTGTGTCATAAAATGAAATGTCAGGGAAGGCGACCGGCCTGGCTGAGCAGGGAGCTTTTGCTGGGACTCAGGGAGAAACAGAGAGTCTATCACCTTTGGAAGGAAGGGTGGGCAACTCGAGAGGAGTACAGGGAGCTTGTGAAGACACACAGGGAGAGAATTAGAAGAGCAAAAGCCCAGATGGAGCTCAATCTGGCCACTGCTATAAAGGACAATAAACAAAGGTTCTACCAATACATTCACACCAAAAAGAGAAACAGGGAGAATCTCCATCCCCTATTGGATGAGGGGGGGAACATGGCAACCAGGGATGAAGAGAAGGCTGAAATACTTCATGCCTTCTTCACCTCTGTCTTTAATAGTCAGACCAGCTGCCCTCAGGATCCTCGGCCTCCTGAGCTGGAATACAAGGCTGCAGAGCAGAACAATCCCCATAATCCAGGAGGATGCAGTCAGAGACCTGCTGCAGCACCTAGACACCAAAAGTCTATGGGGCCAGATGGGATTCACCCGAGGGTGCTGAGGGAGCTGGCAGAGGAGATCATTAGTTACTTGGGAGAAGAGACCAACACCAGCCTCTCTACAACCTCCCTTCAGGTAGTTGTAGAGAGCAATAACATCTCCCCTGAGCCTTCTCTTCTTCAGACTAAACAACCCCAGTTCCCTCAGCCTCTCCTCGTATGACATGCCCTCCAAACCCCTCACCAGCCTTGCTGCTCTTCTCTGGACATGCTCCAGGACCTCAGTGTCTTTCTTCTACTGTGGCACCCAGAACTGAACACAGTACTCAAGCTGTGGCCTCACCAGGGCCAAGTACAGGGCACGATCACTTCCTGACTCCTGCTGGACACACGGTTTTTCATCCAGGCCATAATAACATTGGCCTTCTTGGCCACCTGGGCACACTGCTGGCTCATGTTCAGCCAGCCATCCACCAGTACTCCCAAACCCTTTTCCTCCAGGCAGCTTTCCAGCCACTCTTCCCCAGGCCTGTAGCATTGCCTGAGGTTATTGTGACTGAAGTGCAGGACCCAGCACTTGGTCAATGAGACAACTGAGTAATGTGTTGTAATGAGACAACCAAGCATGCTGACCATGTAATTCTAGAATCATAAAATGGTTTGGGTTGGAAGGCACCTTTAAAGGTCACCTAGCTCAACCACCCCATGCAGTGAGCAGGGACATCTTCAACTTGACCAGGTGGCTCAGAGCCCTGTCCAACCTGACTTGGAATGTTTCCAGGGATGGGGCATCTCCCACCTCTCTGGGCAACCTGGCCCAGGGTCTCACCACCCTCAGTGTAAAAAGTTTCTTTGTTCTATCTAGTCTGAACCTCCTCTCATTCAGTTTAAAACCATTACTCCTTTTCCTGATAAAAAGTCTGTCCTCTGTATAAATTACCTGCTTGTCATGATTTCTCACTCCTCCAATTCATGTTTTCTCCACAAACTATACCAACAACAACTGAATATTTTCTTCTCAGCTGACAGACACCAACTAGCACTGTCTGTGCTGCTGAACAAGAAGGTCTACATACCAAACAACTGCTGGGAGCTTGGAGAGAACAGCAGCAAAGTTTGGCACCAGCACATCTCATTTCTTAGAAGCCTTCCAAGGCACCTGGGACTGCCCAAATCGAGGGACATTCATTACCTGACCTTTTAATGTTCTTGTGTAAGGCCAATACCAGATCCTTCCAAGGAGACTGCTGGAGACTCTAGGCAGTGATGAAGATCCTGCTTTACAGTTTGAAAATATTCCAACCCTGAATCCTTTCCTTAAGGAAAATTTCCTTTTAGGATACCTTAAATCACAGTCTAAAGGAGAAGATATGAATGAAATACTAACAGGTGAGAGCAGGAAGGGGAAGAAAATGAAGGCAGGGCAGTAAATAACACAGAGCACACATCCCTTGGAAAGCCTTTGGTGTAAAAATGAACACAGAAAACCACCTTCCTAAATAGTATTCAGTGTTCAGGGACATTACAGCAGAGATGCTGCTGAAAAAAGAAGAGCTGCTACTTTTTGAATACACATGGGAGGAAACCAGATTTCAGCAAAGAGGTCAGGAAGGAGAAGGATAATCCCTGCAATAAATCGATACACAAAACTCATCCTGAATAAGTTGGGCACAGCACAGAGTAAAAATGTTCAGTCTGGGATACTCTTGGCAAGCCAGGAGGCAGAACACAGACAATTTTATGTATGTTAAGGGTGCAATTGAACCCTAGACACCTCGATTGAGTTATCTCTGTACGTGCTTGGTGTTGATGCACCCAACACATCCTGATGGGGCACAGGGGGTGATCCCCCTCACCCTCACGTGGAGGGTTACACCAGGTCAGCCAAATCACCATCCCTGCTCCATTTGCTGGGGATGTTAAAAGGAGCTATTTCTTGCTCAAAGTGGAGGAGACGAAGTAGACTGAGGGTAGAGAGGACAGGAGCTGGATACTAAAATAAAACAATAGGACAGAAAATTCAGGACAGCAGATGAACATATTAAGTTCCTAATGCCACTCTCGTATTTCGTGCACTATTCGCCATTACCACCTTCATACAGTTAATGTGTCATTTTCTAGAGACAAGATAGAAAGGTTTCCTATCCTTATTTCCTAATGTCATCCACCCCACCTTAAGCCTCCTATAAAAGCTGCCTTTTTATTTCCATTTTCCCTCTTTAAGATGTCTGAAGATACTTAAACTTGGTGCTCACTGGAGAGGGAATAAACACACATTTTACAATCCCATCTCCTCCATGCCTGATATGACACAAATTGCTCCCATTTTTACTTCAGGTCAAGTTTTATACTCTGCAAGGCCTGAACTTTTGTGCAGTGCTCCAAACTCATTTTCCTACAGCCATCCATTTGCTACGCCCTGTTTGCACACCCAGAAGACCTTTTAGCCTTAAGGCTGAGGAACATCCACACTGGCATGTGCAAGCAGTAGGTCAAAGAGGGTTAGCTGCAGAAAGGGAAGGAAAAAAAGTCAGGAGAATCCTGTATTTTACAGGATCCTGAGGTAGATTCTGGATTTGTAGCACATTGCTTTCTCAGTAAGGAGTAATGCAAATTTAGTTTCAGTCAAATGATGCTGCTTTGTTGCATGAACCTGATGCACCAAGCACTGCTGTACAATTTCATAGAATCATGGAATGGTTTGGGTTGGAAGGGACTTTAAAGATCATCCAGTTCCAACCCCCCTGCATGGGCAGGGACACCTCCCACTAGACCAGGTTGCTCCAAGCCCCATCCAACCTGCCCTTGGAACACTTCCAGGGATGGGGCAGCCACAGCTTCTCTGGGCAACCTGTTCCAGTATCTCACCACCCTCACAGCAAAGAATTTCCTCCTAATGTCTCACCTAAATCTCCCCTCTTGCATTTTTAATCCATTCCCCCTCATCCCATCACTCCCTGCCCTTGTCCAAAGCCCCTCCCCAGCTTTCCTGGAGCCCCTTCAGGCACTGGAAGGTGCTCTAAGGTCTTCCTGGAGCCTTCTCCTCCCCAGGCTGAACAGCCCAACTCTCTCAGCCTGTCTCCAGAGCAGAGCTGCTCCAGCCCTTGGATCATCTTTGTGGCCTCCTCTGGACTTCCCCCAGGAGTTCCACATCGTTTTTATGTTGGGGGCTCCAGAACTGTACACAGTACTCCAGGTGGGCTCTTCTCCCAGCACATTTTCCAAGCAACACTGCCTGAATAATTTTGCCTCCTAGACCTTTCAGCACACTCTCTCTTCTGTCCTACACTCATCTTAGATTAAGCTTCAGGTATCTACTTTTCACTCTGCACCGTGATAAGAAGTTCAGCCCTTGCAATCCTTCCACTGGAAGCAGAAGTGATTGATAGCTGGAAATTACCTGCAGATTGCATTATATTTTACTGACTTTTGGGTAAAGATTAGAGAACAAGTGCAGAATTACTACAACACAAGCCATGGGATACACAAGACTGTAACCTGACTACTTCTAAAAATATAGCCCAAACCAGAAAAATATCTTCCCCCAGGGCTGCAGCAGATATTAACTTAAACTTTACAATATGCTGTCTGAAACTGGTGTCCTGCCACTGCTGCTTCACCACCTTTCCTTTTACCTGCCTCGAAATCATAACGTGGTGGGAGGAGGTGGAGGAGTTGGTCTCCATCGACTGTGGCAGCAGTTTATAAAGGAAAAAAAAACAAAAATGATAAAATATATTTGTCCCAGTCCAGTCTGCAAATTCTGAGACCCAAGGCTCCTGTAAGGGTAACAGAGAAACCGAAGAGCACCCAATGCCAAAGGAAGGAAGAATTACAAATCTAAAAATCACACGCTTCAAAAACAGCCTCAGAAGAACAAACTTGGTGTACACTTAAAACTTGCAGCGTAGCAAATTGCTATTAATCATTATTTAAACTAATAATGTTTAAAGGGAGCCTTGACAGGATTTATTGAGGCTGTATAAAAAGCCCCCTGCGAGCTATAAAATAATCCTAGATAATACCAAAAAGTCAAAGAATTTTGGGGCAGACTTTTGTTTCTGGAGATAATTCCTAGTAATATATCTAATAATGGCATGAGAAAAATTTAAAACAGTTTCCTCAAGTTTTTGTAAGTATTTTTAACAACAGACAGATGGAATAGCAGTGATTATGAACTACAAAATAGAACCACTAGATATAAAGAAGGAGCAAGACAAATAACAGCAAAAGGCAGGAAGGTGCCAGGAAAAGAACACACCAATGAACTTCCCCTCAAATAGCCACACGTGGAAACTGAATTTAGACTAAAACACACCAAGATGTTGCCAGCTTTTTCCCTTAAAACATCCATTAGGCTGAAAGTAACTTAATTTATGGAGACATTTTTGATGTAGGCCACTGCTAAAATATTTAAACTGAGCTCCAAAGCACAGTGTTTACTTCTCAGTCCATGTTCCTTATACATTCCTAGATAACATTTAACCCCAGGAGTCAACAGGGAATGTTATGCTGACTCCAGCTTCCTTTCTTGCCAAGAAAGAGAGAAGGAAAATAAGAGTCTGCCCTAGTAAAAATTTATCTACCTTCAGAGAATACAGAAAACCTCAAAGACTTGAATTATTTCAAAGATTAAGGGTTATCTGTGTGAAAACCACTGACTATATTATGCATTGGAGTTCACTAGTAAGAGCAAAAACATCTGAAGCAGAAAGAAGAGGAGGGAAAGAGTTATCAGACATAATCCTGCTTTATTATAAGAAAGGAGATCCTCAGATTGAATAAATTTATACTATTCCCACTGGAAAGTGGAACCAGACACACATTTTTGAAGATCTGCAAGAAACGAGCACTGACGCAGAATTTCAACCCTGTAAAAATTAATCCCCAGAACACTCTTGATCAACTTCTACGTAGGAACAAAACGCCCTTCAATAGAACAGTTACATGTCTGGGTGCCTGCAGCTGCCAAGAGCTTCATCCCAGCAGGACAGCTGGGAGGAAAATCTATGGGAGTGGGCAGATTTTCCCCTAAAATCCAAAAAGCAGGGGAAGATTCACACTGCACTCCTTAGGAAAAGAAACCTGCTCTTGGGTGATCATGTACAGACACTTACACAGAGATGGACTCAATGGAATCAAGTCTGGCTTCTCTCATTTTGCATGCAAGTCAAGAGTTTGCATGAGACAAAACTCCCAAAAATAACCCCAGGCACAGCCCAGCCTGACCTCTGCTGTATTTGTACATTGTCCAGGGCTCTGCTTTCCATGGTTTTTGTGCTTACCACAGCAAGGAACCCCAGGAACGTGCGTTGTCTGCCTCGCAGAACACAGGACTTGCTCCTCTACAGACACAGCCCTACTATGTATTTCTGCATTTGTGCTTAAAAATGAGAAACAAGGACACGTTCTATATGCTACTGAGCAACAACATGCTGGCCACTCTATCTCAGTCAGCCTGAGTGCTTTGAGGGTAACATGAAATTAGTTTAAATTGAGAAGCAGGAAAAAAAACGCTGGTTAAAAAAAATAAATCATCGAATGCATGAGGGATAAACAAAGAGAAACCACATTTTTATACATGCTGCAAACAAGAAAAAATTGGGAAGCTGGTATGGTCCATGGATTGGTGAGGGGGAGAAAGCTCTGGCACTGGAAGGTGCCTTTTGAGGTGGTGCACTACAGCCTACCCCATCACAGGTGGCTTCTCCCACTTTTATCTTATGCTACTATGTTCCAGGGGAAAAGAAAAAACAACCACAAAAACATTTAGACAAGCTTTTAATTTGAAAATGGGGATTAGCCTTTTCTTAACAGATTAAAGCAGAAGCTCATGTGGCTCAGAGATTCAGTGCAGAAACTTTCTCTTTCAAAAGAGATGCAAAGAATCTCCTGATTGGCAGTGGGTTTGTATTTATGCTGTCTGGAAACCAAAGTTCTGGGGACTCAGCATATTCACCCCCATTTTTTTGTGCTTCACAAACTGCAGCATCAGGATACTAAAAGAGCATCATTTGTCACTGAAACTGTAATCAAAAGCACACTATTGTAAATCCCTAAACAGAAGCATTTATAGATTAGTGGAGCTTATCCTTAACTGAAGGTTAATGCTATGCACATGTGAATAAATACAAGAGAGAAGAACTATAAAAAAGTCATTTAAGAGACAGATTTTGTCATTTCAACCTCTCTTCGTCGTGATGCCCAGCAACTTTGTTTAATCTTCCAAACCACAGCTGCCACCAGGAGCAAAGACAGGAAACAACTGCAAAGGAAAAAAAACACAACAGATCTTATGTCCTTATTCAGAGCATAAAGGCAGCTAAAAACTCCAGCAAATCAAAAAAAAAAAACAAACCAGACTCAAAGTTCATATAATACTTAGAGGTGCTTTGATGAAAGATAATACAGCAGTGCAAAATGTTTTGCACAGTTCAGTGCTCGTGACACCTGGTGAGGAACAAGGCACATCTATTTCCAGAGAAAACTGTTGTTCCAAAGTTACCTGTTTGACCTCCTTACACAGCATCCACCCATTTTCACTAGGAAATCAAAACAGGAACGCTGAAAGATTTAATCAAGTTGGAAATGCCAGTATTGACTCTCTTTGGAGGTATTTAAAGTGAGAGGATAACCCAAAAAAAGAAAAGCTTTGAACTAAGCAGAGAAAACAGATTTTTTTTTTTCTTTTCCAAATGACAAAAATAAGAGAAAGCAGATAGTAGTTGGATTCTTTTTAACTGGCTGTTGCAAAACTGTGAGCATTTCTTGATTTCCTCAAATCTAGATTGCTTTTCTTAAATCTAAAGAGAAGATGAATAGATTTATCAGCTTCTAGGGAAAATGCAAAGCAGCAGATACGACAAAAAGCAGTTATAATAATAACAAGAATAATAAAAGCTGACTTTATTGACAGTTATGATCTTATCACACTGAATACCTAATGAGCAACTTCAAGGCACACAAGCTTCCTAACATCAACACTTTTCCTTTTGTCTATCTGAACCTCAGTGAACTCTTCTCAAGTACCACACTGATGGGGAAGAGAAAATGTCTCTCAACCTCCTTCCCCACGTCCTAGAGTATATTTAAAGAGTGTGCTTAAGGGGAGATTAACCAGAGTAAGTGATTGATTTCCTTAAGTGCACTATTTACACCAACTGCTGTGCTTTGTGTGCATGAGAAAGGGTTTCTGTGGAAGGGGTAACCAGCCCCTCTCCCTGCCTCTGGGCACGGTTTGGTCCTCATCCTTCTGGGGCTCCCAATGGAGACCCACATCCACGGAGGAAAGACCATGGTGGGAGAAAGACTGTGATGGCTCAAGATCTCCTGCCTTTGAAAACAAAGTCAGCTCTGCTTCCCAACATCAATCCTTTTTGCAGATCCCCAAACCTCCTGTGGTTTGCACTGTGCTCTCCCACCCTTACTCATACCAACATTCATGATCCCGATGACTTCTTCTCCTTGGACATGAAGCCACAGTTGCACACCTGACCCAAAAACACATGGCTTATGATGATGGATGGCATCTCATCCCACTGATTCTTTGTTGTCCTCTCTTTTAAAAAATGGCCATTTGCCTTGTACTATTTCTTCACTATGAAGGTGGTGAGACACTGGCCCAGGTTGCCCAGAGAAGCTGTGGCTGCCCCATCCCTGGAAGTGTTCAAGGGCAGGTTGGATGGGGCTTGGAGCAACCTGGTCTAGTGGGAGGTGTCCCTGCCCATGCAGGGGGGTTGGAATGAGATGACATTGAAGGTCCCTTCCAACCCAAACCACTCTATGATTCTATGATCTCTGAGGGACTGCACATTTTCTCCTTCGAGCAACTGAGTGTCCTGCCCTACAACATCAAATTATTGAGCAGCCTGCAAAGACTTGAAAACATTTATCATTATGGAAAGGACAAACAGCAGGAACCACTCCCTGAGATGCAGAAAAGGAGGGGCTGCTCCTGATTATGTACAACTATCCATAACCTATATATTATAAAAACTGCGTGTGGCCAGGCACTGAACACACAAAGGAGAACCAGTGGGCAACGTGATTATATTTTTCAAGCTTAGATATTTAAGAAACAGGTTTTCCTATCATACTGTATGTGATATTAAAAAATTGGCACTTGTGTGACTTCAGCATTAAAACGTCTGCGTGGCTTTTAGAGACTCCTACGGTACTTATTTCTTTATAAATTTAAGCAGGATCACAGAGAGATTTGTTTGGCCTCTTTCATTTTAAAAGGTCTGTATTCCAAATCACTTCCCCCACATTTTCTCTACGCATTAAAATCTGACATGATTTCACTGTAAAAAGCCTGGCCGTTTTTCTGCAAACACAAACGGTTTCGACAAGCACTTTTAATGGCCATTTTATTTTCCTTTCTGAGAGGTACTGGATTACTGCTGCCTTTTGCAGTAAAAAACAATGTGCTCCCATTAACTAGTAAAGCATCTACATTAAATCTTTAATTGCTGTTTGGGTAAAGAAGTTAACGTGCATTATTGATGACTGAGGATTCCACACCTTCCGCTTTCCTTTTCCTTCCCACAGCTCCCTGCTGCTGTACCAAGTGCTGGAGCAGCCTGTCTGTACCACTTGGAAACAGTAATTCTCTCCTGGACAAGGTCACGTTTGGACTAGATGGACTGATGCTTTTGCCACACCTGAACATGCACAAATGAATGATGGACTAGCAGTATCTTTGAGTGCCTGCGTTTGTTTTGGCTCCCCACGGCATCAATGCCATCACACTTACACAACTGCAGAATTACAGAAGTCTTAATTACAGAATCACAGAATAGTCAGGGTTGGAAGGGACCTCTAGAGATCATCTAGTCCAACCCCCTTGCCAAAACAGGATCCACCAGAGCACATTACCCAGGACCCACATCCAGGGGGGTCTTGAATATCTCCAGAGAAGGGGACTCCACAACCCCCCCAGGGCAGCCTGTCCCAGGGCTCTGTCACCCTCACCACAAAGAAGTTTCTCCTCATATTTCAGTGGCACTTCCCATGTTCCAGCTTGTGCCCCTTGCCCCTCGTCCTGTCACTGGGAACTACTGAACAGAGTCTGGCTCCATCCTCCTGCACCCACCCTTTAGATACTTGTAGGCATTGATAAGGTCTCCCCTCAGCCTTCTCCTCTCCAGGCTGAACAGTCCCAGCTCTCTCAGCCTTTCCTCATCAGGGAGATGCTCCAACCCCCCAGTCATCTTTGTTGCCCTCCCCTGGACTCTGTCCAGCAGTTCCCTGTCTCTCTTGACCTGGGGAGCCCAGAACTGGACCCAGTTCTCCAGATGTGGCCTCACCAGGGCAGAGTAGAGGGGGAGAATGACCTCCCTCGACCTGCTGGCCACACTCTTCCTTATGCACCCCAAGATTCCACTGGCCCTCTTGGCCACCAAGGCAGGTTGCTGGCTCATGGATAGTTTACTATCAACCAGGACTCCCAGATCCTTCTCCTCAAAACTGCTTTTCAGCAGGTCATGGCTTTGGTAAGCTTTTTTCTCCTTTTAAGCTCCTTTTTCCTCAAAAAACCTCCAAGTCCTCCTTAGGTGGAATGTTGGCATTGTCTCTGAGACTCAAAGGGCTTCCTTAAGAGCAAAAATTCCAAATGTATCCAAACAAAACCAGCACAGCTACCACCACCAGCTAAACCTTTGGCCTGCTTTGTTTTCAATAACACTTTAACATCATTGGACAAATGGAGGGTGGAAATAAAACAAAATCTTCAAGGCAGCAGGGAAAAGTGTTCCTGGCTCCACTTTTAATTCCTGGCTCTATGAAAACAACAATATTCAAAACATCTGCAGGAGTCCCCAGGACAGGCTGCCAAAGCACAACGCCTGCCAGGCAATCGATCATGTTCACTTCATGACTCCAGAAAGAAGTTTCAACTCAGGATAAAGCATTTTAGATACTACTTCTGGGTCTACCTCCTCAAGAGCCCTTTGCCTGGGGAAAGGAGACGGAAATCCCAAGGGCGGAGGAAAAAGACCCCATGCTTCATCCACCTCCAGCACTTTTGTGTTATAAAAACACATTTCAGAGAGATTTACCTTGAGGAGTCTCTTGGAAAATGAAGCTGTGTTGTCCTGTGGACAGCCAGCAGTCACTGAGATCTCCACATTACTGTAGGTGACCCTTACAAGACCCATGTGCTCCATATCCATCAGACAGCACCAGGAATACACACACTGAAGATACATATCAAAACATGCTGAACTCATAGAATCATGGAATGGTTTGAGTCAGAAGAGACCTCAAAGATCACCTAGTTCCAACCCCCCTGCATGGGCAGGGACACCTCCCACTAGACCAGGTTGCTTCAAGCCCCATCCAACCTGCCCTTGAACACTTCCAGGGATGGGGCAGCCACAGCTTCTCTGGGCAACCTGTTCCAGTGTCTCACCACCCTCCCAGTAAAGAATTTCCTCCTAATGTCTGATCTGAATCTCCCCTCTTGCATTTTTAATCCAATTCCCCCATGTCCCATCAGTTCCTGCCCTTGTAAAAAGCCCCTCCCCAGCTTTTCTGGAGCCCCTTCAGGTACTGGAAGGTGCTCTAAGGTCTCCCTGGAGCCTTCTCTTCTCCAGGCTGAACAGCACCAACTCCCTCAGCCTGTCTCCAGAGCAGAGCTGCTCCAGCCCTTAGATCATCTTTGTGGCCTCCTCTGGACTCTCTCAGGAACTCCATGTCCTTCTTAGGTTGGGGGATCAGTGATTTGCAAACGTCAGGGATGGACTTATTATTTCTGGTTGATTTAAACATGGCTTCTCCACACATATTTACTTACTCCCTTGGAGAAGAAAGCAAGAGTGGAGAACTAAGAGGATCACCTTCATCCTCATATTAAATCCCCTTTCTGAAATGCAACATTGCACAAGGCTGTACGTGCCAGAGTCTTTCACAGGTTTCTCTTCCCTGCCTCACTTCTGGCACCACAGCCAAGACTGTCAGAGGAAAAGCACAGGGAGGAATTAACAATTTGTAAAAACTCTTTCCAAAAAACTCACCACAGCCCCCTGTGTTTCAAAGGAACACCACCAAACATCTTTGTACCGTCACAAGGAGGCAGCAAATACTCACAAAAGCTCGAAAGGCACTAATGAAATCTCTTTTCCCCCTTGCTCTACCTCCCCTTGGCAGCACTCGGGGAGGATTAAAAAGCAGCATCTGCTTGCTGGGCTGCAGTCCATCACCTGCTGGAAGGGGCCTGGGGGTAGAGTGAAGTCAAGGTGTATCTGCTGGGTTTAGTCAGCCTAAACCATCCTGAATTAGCTTGAAAAGACCTGTTCCTCACATCAGTAGATTTAAAGAGGCTCTTTTTCGCCCCCCTCCAATCTTCTCTTGGAAGGAAATTGTGTAAATATGGAAGCAGCAGAAAGAAACAGCTGCGTGGAACAAGAGCTGTGTTGGAAAATGGTTTGGAGTGAAAGCTTAAGGTTGGCAAAGTCCTGGTTGAGCTCCGAGCTCTGCCCTGACATCTCTCTGCCAGCTACAAATATGCACCCATTTCCAAATGGCTTCAGAAATTACCTTTTGCTGCAGGCCTTGTTCTGCCTTCTCCTTCTGCTTCTTATTCCTCCACAAATAAATAGCCTACCAAGAGCCTCCTTCATCCCTGAAAGCCACTGGTCATTCAAGTCTTCTCTCTACACCTCCTCCCATCTCACACAACACTTTGCTATCATTGCTCCTCATCTATGTTCTGAAAAGAAGATGAAGGGGGCAGAAATGTTCTTGGGCTCGTGACATCCCAGAGCAGCCTGGATGCAGGCCTTCAAATGTCATGTACAGGTGAAGCAGCACATCCAGGAGCTGCACCTCAACTCTCAGCTGTCAGATTTCAGTTTTCCTAAGGCCAGGGATGAGTCCAGTGTGAGAGCAGTTCAATTTTCCAACAGAAGAAGAGGAAACCAGAAAACTCAGACATGAAACCAGGCTGGAATTAAAACGAATCATCTACAGGCATCTGACACCCCTGGGGAGCTTTTCATCCCATGGAAAATTGAACATGACTCCTCATTTGGGTCTGGTTCTACCACATGCAGCTGTCATTGGCCTACACAAGTTAGAAAAGCTCATGCTTGTGCAGCACAAATACTGCAATACCAGGAGAAGTTAGATTTACATCTTGTGGACAATATTCTACTTGATAAATAGCTTCATTAAGTAATTCTTATTTATTAGATTATTTAAGCAAAACAAGTGAGCAACATGGTTATAAGTAATCTCCCCTCAACTGGCTTCAACACATTAATTAATTGTCAGTTGATAAGCCTTCAGAGCTCTTTATACCACAGTCTGACACAAAAATCTGAACTGAAACACCTTGTCTGGTTTCTTTCTGTATTCTGAGCTCCTTTTCACAGCAGAGGGGATATTCTCTCCAGACCAGGTATCCTTAAAGCTCTTCCAACAAGCATGCTTTCATTTTTAAATGACTAGAAAACTTCCTCAGCACTTTGATATGCTGCATTCTCATGAGAAATGAAGAAAATCCATCTGGCACATTAGGGCCCAATCATTAAACTCCCCTACAATGTTTTTCAACATCTGAATTGCTAGTAAAAAATGACAGCTTTAAAAGCCAAAATATACAGCAGCTTCAATACTAATATGCCTTAACATATATAGGTCACCTCATCATTTCTGAAAGCACTGCAATGATTACTAGAAACATACCCCAAATTATTTTGATGAATTGGAAGCTATTTAAGTGCTATTTAGAAGTAAATTTTAATATGCCAGAGAGTTATAGGACACATTTTTTAAGCATTTGATGCATTAAACCTCCAAATAATTGGAACAAATACATAATAATGCTGAAGGAGTGCAGAGGGTTTGCACAGTTGGCCTCTGCCAAACACCCATCTGCAGCCAACAGATCTGATCTACAGATTGATGACCTAATATTTCAGCTGAAGATGGCTCAAGCTTTAACAAGCCACAACCCACCTTATATGTGGCAGGTGATCCCATTTTTCTTTTGTGTCTGGTTTTAAAACTCCACTGATTGAATCATAGAACCATAGAGTGCCAGGTTAGAAGGGACCTCAAGGATCACCTGGTCCAACCTTTCTAGGTACTACTCTAGTTGATATGAGGTGGCTCAGCACCCTGTCAAGCTGAGACTTCAAACTGTCCCATGTGGGGGAATCTGCCACTTCCCTTGGGAGACTATTCCAATGTGTGACTGTCCTCATGGGGAAAAATTTACCTCTTGTGTCCAATCAGAATCTCCCCAGGAGCAACTTGTGCCCAGCACCCCTTGTCTTTTCCATGGGACTCCTTGTAACTAGGGAGTCTCCATCTTCTTGGGAGCCACCCTTTAAGTACTGGAACATGGTAATAAGGTCTCCCTGAAGCCTTCTCTTCTCAAGGCTGAACAAACCCAGTTTTCTCAGCCTCTCCTCATATGGCAGGTCCTCCAGTCCTCTGATCATCCTTGTGGCCCTTCTCTGGACCCTCTCCAGCCTGTCCCATTCTTTTTGTAGAGCAGGGACCATGTGTGTGGCTAGCACAACCATTGTGACACCCTGTAAAATGGTGGCAGCTTCCATAAAGACAGGATCAGTCTAACCAGAGGTCTGAGGTCTTTGAGGAAAGCAGGTATTAATATATTTGTCTGTTTGTTTGAGGTTTGTTTCTGTTTTGATTTTTCAGAGTTCAGATTCGCAAGCCTTTCTATCACAAAAGGCAGAACATCAACCAAAGGGAGGAAGTCATAATGCAGATCTACAAGATGCAGCTTTAGGGAAATACAATAAAAATCATGGGCTGCTACACTAGGAAAGGAACGGCCACATGCTGTGGCCTTGCTGCCACCCTCCTAGTTTTGGAGCAAGTGGTCTCCTCCTGATGAGCTCCATGATCCTCCACTTCTTTACAGCCAACTGTGCCACAGTTAGAACACCAGCCATGCTCCCCACTCATGTTCTGCTGTTTCTTCTGGTGCTACACATCTCCATTTCATTCAAACTGTTCTTAACACTCCTCCTGTAAATCTCTACAGAACTGGCCAGTAAAGCAGAGAAGCACAGAAGAAATACAGATGCACTGTTTCTTTTTTTAAAGAAAAGCAAGAAAAAGGATCATTGGTGAGCAATATGAGTTTAGAAGGCCAAATATTCAAAATAATAAATATTTTGACACCTTCTGAATGTACATTGGTGAGAAATACATATTATAGATAGGTGTGGTGGCATACATACATTTTTTGGGCAGACAAGGAAGCACAGATACTAATAAAAATGTTTACTAGAGACTGTCAAAATAGCTCAAACTCTGCTGAAAGACAACACCAGGATTGGTAAATTAAAGAACTATGTTATGAAAAGCAGACAAAACATAAAAAAAAAGCCCAACCCAAACCCCAGCCTGCTTGCAATGCATTTAGCTTTGCAAAGGTTAACAATGGTCAGAATATCATTCCTCCTGTGGCTCCAACTATAATGCAATATTAAAAACCCTGTAACTTCCCCGTTCTGCCCAACCTTTATCCACTGACATGTTCTTAGCTTCAAATAAAACATTAACGTGTTGCAAAATAAAAAAGTGGTCACACACAGCCACACACCTGGCTTGGTGCTGGACACTGACTGCAGAAGGAGCTGCAAGAGCCTAAGAGCACCTACCTCTAAATGTGAGGCCCACCCCCTCTCACCCGAAGTATCCCATAAATGAAATGGAAATCAAACCCAGCAGCCACATTTTGTCCTGCTCCACAGTGCCTGATGTTGTTGAAATGCATGGCCAGGTTCCTTGCATCCCTCTAACTTCGTGTGCCTCCTGGAGGATCACACCCAGAGCCCCCGTGGTACCCCAGAAATGGAGCAGCACTGGGGTTTGGCCTTCCAGCTTGTACTCCAGTGCCCCTTGGAGGGACTGACTTGATCTCAATCATCACAAATGTCAGCAACAAAACTGAGAATCTAACCCCCCATTTCCCTGTGTGGTTCCCCACGCAGCTCGAGGCACAGCTGAAGAGCATGTTTAGAATGGGGCTACAACCAAGTGGAAATAGTCACTTCTAGAAGATGGAAACAGGCCACAACATCACCTGCACACAAAATTGTCCAAGATTTCCCACAGAACAGCAAAATGAAGCAAGAGCCTTGAACAGGGTAAGAGAAAGTAATTCTAAATATCCATTTTCCAGAGCAAAGTGGCTTTTTGTGTCCATTACACTCAAATAATTGAGATGTATTTAAATTAGAATCACAGACTGGTTTGGGTTGGAAGGGACCTTCAAGATCATCTAGATCCAACCCCCCTGCCATGGGCAGGGACACCTCCCACTAGACCAGGTTGCTCCAAGCCCCATCCAACCTGCCCTTGAACACTTCCAGGGATGGGGCAGCCACAGCTTCTCTGGGCAACCTGGGCCAGTGTCTCATCACCCCCACAACAAATAATATCTTCCTAACATCTCATCTAAATCTCCCTCTAAATCTAAGCCCAAGGGCAGGTTGGATGGGGCTTGGAGCAACCTGGTCTAGTGGGAGGTGTCCCTGCCCATGCAGGGGGCTTGGAACTAGATGATCTTTAAGGTCCCTTCCAACCCAAACCATTCCATAATTCTATGAAATACACACGTTCTCATTCTGCTGGCACATTAAGATGTTAAATATCATTGTGCCACTCCTTCTCAAGGAGATCCATGTGATGGCAGAGAGGGCAGGAAGGAAAACCACTCCTGGCTATCTTCAATCTGCCTAACTTTTGGAGACGTATTTTCAGCTGCATGTGCTCACTGGGGTATTTAATGCATGGATCTTCTGCTTCAAACTGGGATTCTCTTCCAAAAATGGAACTGGAGGAAACACTCATATTGCAGAGTTTCCAACTCTGATATGCAGGTGGATCTGGGTCTGTCAAGAACTGATGGATATTTAAAGTGTGGACTGACCTTATGCCATTGAAAAGGAACTAGGGAACCAACTGCTTCCCGATTTGTTCTCCTTATAAACAATTATCCTGCCACAAAGATTTTGAGTGTGATGGATTCAGCAGAAGGAACACTTCAGTCTGATGCAGGAGTAAACACTTGCTCCATGTATGGATGGAAGCAAGGAGGTTCAAACCTGCTGTTTACCTGGGACTGTACTAACACACTCCACGCTGTACAACCCACAAACTAAAAAAAATAAATGGATAGAAACCACTTATCTGAAGGAGCCATCTGCAGCTCCTTGCTTTAATTACATTTAGCATGGAATCTAAAGCAGGATGTTATTCCCACTGCTCATTTAAAAATGGACATAATATTGCTTACTTTAAAACAGGTTGTAAGATCTGGAGTACTGTTTACACCATGATTCCTCCTGAGGGGGTTCTCCTTATTGGTCAAGTATTGATTTCTATTTATGGAGTATTAGCAGTTTCTAAAACAGAGGCTGACACATTAGGTTTTGAAATGTAAGGAGATGGCCTGGTATGCTCCAGGAGATATTTAACCTCTCTGTTAGGGCTTTACTTTTTTGGAGGTTGGAAGAGGAAACAAGCATTGAAATTCCTTCTGTGGGTTCCAACTCCCAGGGAACCATCAGTTTGCTTCACGCTAAGAAATTAACTTTACCAAGGAGTTCATGAATGACAGAAGGGTATTTGGCTTCAGTTGTGTTCAAACATGTGCTTCTATTTAACTCCTCATATTTTCAGAGTTAATTTTAAAATCAAAAGGTGCCACCTAAAGAGTCTGAAATTAGTCCATGCTTAACTCTTTGCAAAATCACCTCCTTAATTTCTGATTTGTGTCTGATGACGTGTGAGTATCTGTTGTTTCTCTAACTCATACATTACTTGTATGAGGTGGTAACTCAAAAGATGTCTTCTACACCATTTTTTAAGTAACTTCTCCATTTCAAAAAGCCTTCCCCCCCCAACCTCCCTTTCCCTGCATGCACAGGACAAGACACATTTACAAAGATGGGCAAACAATTTTGTTAACTTATTTCCTAAATAACTACTTTAAACATAATAGGGATTTCCATTCTCTAGGCTGTGATGTAAGCAGGATATATAATTAAAAGCAAACAACAACACAACAGCAAAACCCCAAACACTATACTGAAAAACAAAACCCAAACATCTTTCCTAAAGAAGAAACATTTAGCTGTCTTAAATTAAAAGTACCTGAAAAATGTCACAAAGAACTGTACCAGGTCCATAAAGTTGCTGTGTTGTGAGAATGCAATCTGCAAAAGAAAAGCAAAGGCTTTCTATTACTTCCTGAAAAAGAAGATTCATATTTAAAGGTGCATTGTTGCTGGGATAAAAAAAAAAATACAATGAAATATGTCTCTGCTTCAGTCAGTTAACATTTCTGAGCGCCCTTTTGAAAAGCACTGAAATATTCTGAGGGAAAACAAACCAACTCCACATTATTTTGAAATCATGTATCCAAAAAATGAACCTAAACGAGTAACATCTCTCTCTCCCAGCAAGGTTCAAGGAATACTCTTCAGTGCAGGTGGAAAAAAAACCCCACCAACACTAGTTCAAAAAAGTAAAAGTTTCAAAGAGTTAAAGTAGAGCAGTTTTAATTATCACATACACAACAACCCAAAGTACATCATTAGAATGCCAGGTTGGAAGGGACCTCAAGGATCAGCTGGTCCAAGCTTTTTAGGTAGTACTATTGTTTTTATATATATATACACACACACAAAAGTTTTTATATATACTTTAAACAGTTCAAAAATGCATGCTTCTATTCAAACAACATTCCTACATCAAAATCTCCTCAAATAAGCAACTTACACCAAGAGCAGCAAAAAGGCACGAGATAAAGCAGACAACAGATGCTGTAAAACCAGCTGTGGCATTCATCTTAGCTCACTTCCCTGCAATCCATCCCCATTGCAAAGAGAAGTGAAAACCAAGCACATATTTTGGACCAAAACCAGAGGGAAGAAGCGAACAGGAAATTGGGAGGTGGTTAGAGGCAAAAGGAAAGATTATGGAGCCTGGTTAAAAATAACAAAGCAGAGGGGAGGGAAGCCAACAGAAGGGTGACTCTGGCAATATTAGGAATCACAAGTTGCTTCCAGGTACCTCCTACTTCCTCTGACTACCAATCTCAGCACCACAGCAGGGTATTAACTCTTTCATGAAGTTACTGCATTTCTTTCAAAACCCAACTGAAGGCTGCACTTCCATTCCAGAAGCTTGCCGTGGATATTCAGTTCACTTCAGGCATCATTTGTTGGGTTTTTTCCCCTTAAGAAATTACATGTTATGGTACCATTACCATAAACACCCATCTCTGCTCCCAGCAACAGTCACATTCCAGAAGTCCTGAATATATGCAAAATGAGTTAGTGCTGGAGTTTCTGTTGCTCAAGAACACCTTCCATTATCAGATTTGCTTCAACTACCTGTTGTAGCTTGGTATGGAAGCTGCCCAAAATGATGTTCTTATAAATACACCAAAATGTTCTTAAGTTGAGAGCTCCTTTAGAGTGCATAGGTTCTGGTTTGCTGGAAAGCCAGCTTGAAACCTGCAGACCAGATGCTCATAACCTCAATATTACTGCCTACAAAAGACAAGAAAACACACAGTTCCTTGCTGATTTTTTCCTTATAAAGTGCTTCCCAATTCTTTTCCGATGAGGAGAGTGAGCATGATTTCACTTTTTATTTTAAAACTCAGTGCATGGTAACAGAGGTGGCTTTATACTCACATAACTACTCTGGCAGTGCTTTCAAGCAAAGATTTTTCTTACCATAAATATCACATCCCAAAATGCCACCATGTAATAAATACATCCAGTATATTGAAATGTGGTGCTGACAGGCTGCAAAAGGTGCATTTCTAAAGACCTTATTATGTATCAACAGTTTACATTTAAAAATCCTGTTGTAGAAAAAGAAAATTAAAAGCAGGATCATTAGGACCAGATTCTGCGATGCAAACCAAAGCTTGATCCAATTAGAAGAAGAAATAAGTACCTGCTAATTTGACAACAGGACAGATTCTGTGGCAGGTTAATGAGACTGTGAACTCATCTCTAAGCTGCTACCAGAGAAGGGCTCCTCATTGTTTGGCAATACAAGTGTAGGAGAGGAATAAAACAGAGAAGGAAAATCTGGGTTTGTGTCACACAAAGGCACTATAAATGCTTTACCAGTGGTGGTTCTTCTTCCTACCTGTTGGAGGTCTTCTCCTGCAAAGACCAACCAAGGATCTGTACCTCATACACAGATTAAAAAAAAAGCCAAGGTTGGCTTCTGCAGTTTACTTCTCACAAGCTGCAAACACTTTATGCTACGAAACCTGACCAATCTGTGTCACAGGCAATTTAGTATCATAATTGTTAATGGTTTGCTTACTTAGAGTTTAATTTCCTCTAATGTAATCTGTTCCTAGGACTTAATTAATTCAGTTGCATACAAAGTTTGGTTAGAAATAGCTGTTAAGAGGAGCCTGTTCATTCTGCATACAGGGAAAACATGGCACAAACTTCTTAGCAGTATGGATTTTTAATTACGTTGAAATGACAGTAGAAGATTCATTCATCCATTCCCAAAAACCTCATTTTGTACCAAAGGAATCAGCAGAGTAACTGCAGGAAAACACCGTTCATCTCCTGCTGGGGACTCGAGAGCCTCCCTCAGCTACTGAGCAGCATTTCAGCTCAGCTACAAAAACTGCCATTTCCATAACATACGTGTCCTTCAAAGAGGTTTCATCCTATGTTTGCAGGAATGACGCACTATCCTTAAATAGACGAGATCAAAACAGATCAGGAAATTATTTCCATTAATTCCAGAGAGTATTATAAAGCTGGTGTTTTTCTGATCTGAAAAGGTACCTGAAAAAGCACAGCAGCTTATCACACTTTTTCTAATGCCACATCATTTGAAGCATCAAAAAAATCTGGCTGCTTTTCAGATGAATAAAAATAGCTGGCTATGTGGACTAATAAAAATTTATAATTCAATATAATTATTAATAACTTTCTTTGTCATTTGATTAGCGTACAATACTAAGCCAAGGAGGAAATTTGGCTACCTCTAACTATCCAACAACATCTAAAAAGCACCACAGTTTTGCAATCAGTACACACACCTTTCAAAGGAGTTAATGGCAAAGCACTTGTCCCCAGAATATTTTGTGTAAAGGAAAAGGAAATTGAACCCAATTGACATTTCAGTAACAGTTGGTATTTCAAACCCAAAGTACTTCTGGAGTTAAACGACAGCCTGTGAGTGATATCAATCCTCACAAACGAATTGGGATGATTACATCCCAGGAATTGGTTTGCATTAGTTTGTATTCCAAGAGAAAAGAAACTTGAGAATCATTTCAAAAGGATAATTTTGTGCAGAAACGGGCCCAGCTGATGCTTCACCAACTTCTTATTTTGAAACACGTTCACCTGAAGCCTGTAAGTGCAACCATATCTAGATCCATTCTTCTCATTTGCAAGTGCTTTGAACTTACTAAAAAGTACTTTAATTTCACACACTATTAAGAAAAATCAGTATCACCAAACCAAAAATGAGGAATTCTGTAGAAGTATGGTTTTGTCGTTAAATATGGCAAGGTAATAAATAGATTTACAGACAAATCATCACAGCATAACTCCTTCCACTTGCACTGGAAGCTATTCCTTTAGACATATGAAACCAAACTCTTAGCTACAGCAGGGATGGGGCAAATCTCTCCCCAGACCCAAATCATTCCTGCTATTATCCAGAACTCATTTAGACTAGGAGTACACTAACTGAAGAACTGCTACTGCACTGAAGAACACTTCCAATAAGACAACTTCATCACATAATTTGGGGCATGGTGGGTATGTAACGCTGTGAAAACACAAATTAAAAGAGAAAAGATTGTTTCTGTAACTTACTTTCTCTGCTAACAATTCAGGATTATTTACATGTTGTATTTTTGCCTCTCTCGTAGAAAGTGACTCAATCCCCATCAGTGCTGCCTTTCTTTTCAACTCTACCTCACACTAGGGCTGAGACGAAGGGAAATTGGAAATGGTATTATGAACAGGACACACTCCTAGCACAGAATTGGAGAGGAGGGAAAAAAATAAAGCCTAATTAACTTCTGAAAGCAGAGAAGTGCAGCAGAGAAGGCGCAACGTGAAGCGGGCGACTGGAGTTTGGTGCTTGCTGTGAATTCAGATGGTATCACGAGGGTCCCTACTGAGAGATCCATTAACCTCACCTGGCAGGTGGGAGACTGCTGCAGCACTCATGGTTTGAAAGTCTTCGGGACCACAATGGCACTGAAACCCATGGCAATTCAGATACTTCAGGCTGCTTTGACTTTTATTTAAATGTAGTCTGAAGTTGAGGAACAAAAAACCCCCGTGCAGGGCTGGAAGACGGGGAGCTCCAAGGGCTTTAGATAAAGCCAACAGCCAAACAAGCTGCAGATGACATTTGTGTGCATCTTCCCCTATTCCTTCCTCAGTGCCTCCACTTTCTCTTTTTAATGGTTAGAGGCAAGGATTACATCTGACCTTGGAAAACACAGACAACAATAACAGGATGCCGTGGCCTGAATGCTGAGTGCCTGCACTTCTGTCCAAGGACCAGCTGAAATACAAATGGTTTCTAAGCATTCTTGAGTGATGCCAAGGTCATCAAAACATCCATTTTATTCTCTAGGATAGTGGGGGGGGGGAAAGACGACTCCTCTGATCAAGGGAAACCTCGTTCCTGCTCGTAGCTCTCTTTTAAACACAAATCATCACAGAATCACAGACTGGTTTGGGTTGGAAGGGATCTTAGAGCCCATCTAGTTCCAACCCCCTGCCACAGGCAGGGACACCTCCCACTAGACCAGGTTGCTCCAAGCCCCATCCAACCTGGCCTTGAACACCTCCAGGAATGGGGCAGTCACAGCTTCTCTGGGTCTCAACACCCTCACAACAAAGAATTCCTTCCTGTTGTCCAACCTAAATCTTCCCTCTTCCAGTTTTCATCCATTACCCTTTGTCCTCTCGCTACGAGCCCTTGTGAAAAGTCTCTCCCCAGCTTTCCTGAAGCCCTGTTTTGCCAACTTCAAGCCCCTTCAGGAAGGTGCTCCAAGTTCTCCCTAGAGCCTTCTCTTCTCCAGGCTGAACAGCCCCAACTCTCTCAGCCTGTCTCCAGAGCAGAGCTGCCCTGGAGAAACACAAGGCAGAAAAATGCATATTGTTCTTGGGACTCTTCACTCAACAGGAGCCAACTCCAACAGCCTTGGTGGTGAGGTTTGGGGAGCCAATCTAGCAATCCAGCTTCACCACCTCAAAGGTGGGCCCAGCTCTGCCTCGTGCTGCTGTTTCACATGATCTGTGAACATCTTCAGTGAGGCAAAGCTAGCTGTGGAGCCAGCAGAGAGCTAACTGCAGGAATGCAGGGCTTTTTGCTGGGATTTCTGAGCTGGCCCAGCTCACTTTGGGATGAGGCAAAGGCAGTGGCAACCCAGGGGAAAAGAAACAAGGCAAGATGACCATTTTCAGGCAGGTAGGTCTCAAATTGTTTCAGCAATGGTAGTTCCAAGAACAAGTCTTCGGAAGGAAGCAACTGTTCACTTCTGCAGATGAGGTTTATGGGATTCAGTCACAGATTAGGACATCTGAATACAGGAATAGAGGTTTGTGCCTATCGCTCTTTTACACTCCACAGAAACCTCACCTGTGATTCAGGTGGTCACTGCAGGTGTCTAGCACAGGATTTCCTGAACATTTCCACATCTAAGCCTCCATCTATAACGAGATCCTAAATGCCTGAGGCACTTGAGGACATCTACTTGTAGACCCCTATGTTTAGATGGTTTAAATTTCCACAGTGCATCCCTGCCCTTTCTTTAATGGATGCACTAGAAGCTCCATTCATTGCCCAGGTAGGGGTACCTAATTGCCCTTTGTTTGTCCTAGGACATCTCACCTGGCCTCCAGCTGCTGCTCCAGAAGGGCATGGGCCTCTGATAGCTCCTATGTCCTACCTGCCATGCTCTTGGCACTATATGCCCACGTTCAGGCACTGAATATCACACCACACTTCTGGACTGCATGCAGCTGTCTGTGTGGCAAGGCCTACAGAAATTGGACCAAATGTTAAACAATACAAGGGAAGTGGCTACGGATTTATTGAATCTGCCTTCAGCATCAAGAAGCACAGAGAAAGTGGAAACTGGGTCAGGAAATCACAGTGTTAAAAGTTTGGATGATTCAATAAAAACAATGGAAGAAGAGCTTCACTGAATGGAAGACCACCTCAAATCCAGGAGTCGAACTTACAAGAATTATTCTTACAAGAATGACTTTGCCTCCCTCTTGCAAAACTCTTTGATGTGGTGGCAAGCTTAAAAGTAGGCCTTAATTTTTGTAAGTCTCATCCAGAGTAGCAAAGCACAGGAGAAGCTCACACTACAAGCCTGGTTAGCAGTTTAAACAGCTTCCATCCCTGTTCTCCTCACCCCCAAATACAAATCTGCAAACGTGACTTAAGATGACTCAGATAAATTCAGGCTGTAGGAGCCTTGAAAGGTGACTAAATCCAGTCAGAGACCTGATCAACACATCCCAACATTAGGATACAGGTACAGAAGAAATGCCTCATTATCATTATCTCTACCTTTCAGATCAGGCCACGGAGTAAACCACAAAGTACAGAAGAGCAGGTTAAATCCAGACTACTCGTCCTCTACATTATCTATCACACCTGGAAAGACCAAGCTCATTAATACCTGCTCTTTCTTCACATCTTTGTGTTATGGTATATCATGGGGACAATAACTGGGGGCTAGCAGGTCACAAAATGTTAGAGAACAAACACATTAAATATATATGGATTATATTTCTAGTCTAGGTATAAGAGGTAACACGTAAACACAGTAGGATGATTGACTGCTGAAAGAAACTGTGATCTTAAAATAACCCCACAAACCCTCTTCTCATTGCTGGTGCTCTAGAAGGAGAACATATACCAGCTTTGCTTCAGGAGCTGTGTGTCACAGTATCCTAAAGGTCCATTTCTTTTTGGATGCAAGGGGATCAGTTGCCCTCAGCCCATCTTCACCTGGAAAAGGGTTGATAAGCACTACTCCCTGTCTCAGTCAAGACCCAAACTGCTTGCATTCAGATGTACCACGAACAGTTTGGCAATTTAACAAGTGGATAAAGAAATAGAAATTCCAGTGAATGAAAATATTTGACAGTGAAATGTGGATGTTGAATCTCCAAAAGGGAAGAGAAGCAGTACAGCTCCTTGCCCCTGTGCAGAGTTAGTGTTCAGTTAAGTGCAGAACAACACATCTACACCAAAAAAACTAAAGATATTTGTATCTCTAAGGGAAGGAAGCAAAGCTTGTTACAGATCCTGACTACACCACCATTTTAAGTGCTGCTGGTGCCCAAGTGTGCACCCACACCCTCCCTTTAACCACTTGTTCTCATATTTCCCATTACCCAGCAAGAGTGCACAGTGTATCTGCAGCTGTATAGTGAACCAGATCACACAACCCACTGACATCTGAGCTTTGCTCAGAGGCAGCAGGACATCCCCTTTCAGAGGCACCATGGAGCTAGCTTAAATGAACAGCAAAACTACATCCCAAATTTTGAGGTTAGGAGGAAAACTTAAGCTGACCTGATCCCTGTAAATCTTCAAAAGCTGCAAGAACAACCTGTTCCACAGGGAAAGATTTTCTAGATGGAAAAATTAAACCATAAGCTTGGGAGAAGACAGGGTCTTACAGCAATTCATTGTAACTTGAAAAACTGACACACAACAATTTAAAGTGGAGCATGGTTTGGAGGTGGGAGATGCCAGACTTGTAACACACCTGATGGTGCAGGTGTGGACATCAGGAGGAGGAGGAGTGGTGATGCTCAGTTGAAAGCCAACAAATTGGAGTAGGGGACAACCATCCACAGCAACAACACTGGCTGATCTGACAGCTAAAGGTCCAGGAGAGGTGGATCACAAAAGCAGAGAAGTCCCAGATATAAACCCAGATGGATCTATTCCTCCTTGTATTAAAAGAACTACTCCTTGATCATCAGAAGCTCAAAAACCAGTTTGCATCCAAGCACACTCCACAGACTGCTGCTTTCTGTTTTGTAGGATAAAAACTTCTGGCCAACTTGGTGTAGCTGAAGAAGTGCACATGCTCAAATTTACATTTTACAACAAGCAACAATAAAACCTCCACTAAAATTTGATTTTCACACCTACTACTACAAGCCACATTACTCCCATGTGAAGAACCAATGAAAGAGATAAATTATTGACTCCTCACTTGCTGCAACACTAACTAAGCCATTGAGCTTTATGGCACAAACATTTGATACTGTGCAAATATAAAAACGAGTTCACTTGTGAACTAAAAACAGGGATGGAAATAGATTTATATTCCAATACTGTGCAGCCCCACTGCAGCAGTCACAAATTGTCACTTCTCAGCTAATTGGCTGCAGTCAGCAGTTGGTTCAGGGATGCCAATTATGTATGCTTTGTCCTCCCGTGCAAGCTCTCAGACTGCTGTGCAGGGCAAGCTTGGACACAGGTGCCTCTAAATTAAACACAGTGCTTAAGATTTGGTCCCCTATTTCTAGGCCTCAGAAAAATTACCACACAAATCTGACAAATGGGAAGTATTTGTTCAGTAAACGGCCGTAGGTTGAATAGTGATGCCCATCTACATTCGAAGTGCACCAGCAAATAGTGTTCTGGGAAGTCCAATGATTGGAACAGCAAGCTCAGCTCAGACCCTGCACACCAACTCATTACAGTAACACGAGACCAAATGCCAGGGCCAGAAAAACCTCAGTCCTTCTGAATGTCAGGCAGATACCTGAAACCTAAAGATCGTGACAGAATCATAGAATCACAGACTGGTTTGGGTTGGAAGGGACCTTCAAGATCATCTAGTTCCATCTCCCCTGCATGTGCAGGAACTAGACCAGGTTGCTCCAAGCCCCATCCAACCTCATCTTGAACACCTCCAGGGATGGGGCAGCCACAGCTTCTCTGGGCAACCTGGGCCAGTGTCTCACCACCCTCATAGTGAAGAATTTCTTCCTAATGCCTAACCTAAATCTCCCCTCTTCTAGTTTACAGCCATTCCCCCTTGTCCCATCACTCCCTGCCCCTGTCCAAAGTCCCTCCCCAGCTTTCCTGGAGCCCCTTCAGGCACTGGAAGGTGCTCTAAGGTCTCTCTGGAGCCTTCTCTTCTCCAGGCTGAACAGCCCCAACTCTCTCAGCCTGTCCCCAGAGCAGAGCTGCTCCAGCCCTTGGATCATCTTTGTGGCCCTCACAAAGTTGTGCAGGCACCGGTGGTGGTGTCAGGCTTTTCCTTGACAAGAACTGGTTGCTCAGTTGTTTCAATTTGTTGAATTCTGGTGATTTTTTACCTAACAACTCACTCCGAAGACAAAAGTTAAAAATAATGTATTTCATGATAATGACAATTAAGTTCAGGCAAATTACTATCATCAACTGGAGACAAAAACTAACAACATTAATCACTTCCAGCAGTAAATAAGCACAACAGATTTCAGTTATGGAAACTCCTTTAAACTATTGTAAGGGTCTGGAAACAGAATCGAACCATCAAAACTCCCAACCCCACATTATGCTTGCAGACAAAAATCTTTACTTACTTTTAGCCTCTCAAAACCTAGATATGGGCAAGGTGTGCAGCTGCATACATTTGAATGTAAATTCGATGCTTGGAATTCCAAAGGAAAAAGGTTAAAAAAAAAAAAAGGCTAGAAAAGAGATGCTGTCACATTGCTCCTGCCCCCAAACAACTCACTTCCAAAGTGCTTCTTTTTGTCCAAGAAGAGATTTCTTGTTGCATTTAAACTCTTGTCCACATCTAACCTTGAAAACTGACCTACAGGTTTGGCAGAAGTCACCTAAAGAGGGATTCTTGGAGCAATCCTGTGTGTTGCCTGTGTGAATTCTACAACCTCGAAGCAACAATACCTTCTCAAGCACAGCACAAAAACTTCATGCTATTTCTCCTTCAAATGTTCAACTACAGGAGAAAAACCTTTTAGCTCAAAGGTCTGGAAAAGCATTGGGACAGGCTGCCCAGGGAGGCTGTGGAATCCCCTTCTCTGGAGATAGTCAAGACCCACCTGGATGCAGCCCTGGGTAATGTGCTCTGGGGGATCCTGCTTTAGTGGGGGAGTTGGACTGGATGATCTCTAGAGGTCCCTTCCAACCCTGACAGTTCCGTGATTCCCTCTGGCTTATTAAATGAAATGCAGGTAAGGAATTCCCTCCTTTAAGAGAAACCCAGCTGAGAAAGAACAATGCAATAAAATCCTTCATTAAAAAACAAAACAATATTATGCACATTTTCCACTGCTCGGCTTAAAAGCAACAAGTTCAGAAAGAGAAGAATTCTTAAAAATGTCTGTAAAATATCAACCCTTAACACGGGACCTCAGATGTATTTGTGCTGCAAAGATGTTTTGAGTTCTCCTGAACTTGGCAGCAGGGATGCAGCACTCATGTGTGAGCTGGACAAAGGACAGCTGGCCAGGACACGGCACCCGGAAACCTCCCAGCAGCAAAGGGACCTTGAAGATCATCTAGTTCCAACCATCTGCCATGGGCAGGGACACCTCCCACTAGACCAGGTTGCTCCAAGCCCCATCCAACCTGCCCTTGAACACTTCCAAGGAAATCCATGCCACAGAAAGAATAAAAAGGGTTATAAGCTGCAGCTGAGAATAACATTTTGTTTATAGAGCGAGTTTTCTTCCCACCATATAAGTCTTTTAAGAGAAAAAACGTTGATGTATCCCTTATTTTAAATGGATTTGGATTTATAGGTGACTGTGACTATTATTCTGGAGACGAGGCAGTTTTGAGCTACTTAAAAAAACTGTTGTGCTGGGTCAGTGTGGCAGGTTTGGGTAGGGGAGGGACCAGAGGAGCAGCTCCTGTTAGAAGCTGCTAGAAGCTCTCCCAGCTCCAAATCCAGCCCTGATTCTGGCCAAGATCAGGCCCACCAGCAACAATGATAATGCCTCTGGGAGTAACATCTTCAAGAAGGGGAAAATGAAAGTGCTGCAAGATCTGCAGGGCAGAGGAGAGCGGGAAGGGAGTGCAATGCCAAGGTTGGTGTGGAAGGAGGGGAGGACGTGCCTGAGCAGAGATGTGAGATGGCAGGCTGTCCCCTGCAGCCCATGGAGGAATGTGGTGGAGCAGCCCACGAAGGAGCATGGTGGAGACCAAGTGGACCTGCAGCCCATGAAGGACCACGGTACAGGTGATATGGACCTGCAGCCCGTGAAGGACCACGGTGGAGGAGATACAGATTTGCAGCCATGAAGTGCTACAGTGGGGCAGATGCGGACCTTCAGCTGTGAAGGATTATGGTGAAGCAGATGTGGACCTGCTGCCATGGAGAACTCCATGCCGGGGAGGTGACTGTTCCCAAAACAGCCCATGACTCTGTGGGCAGCCCTTGCTGGAGCAGCTTGCTCCTGAGGGACTGCACCTCATGGGAAGGACTCATGTCAGAGGGGTTAGTGAAGGACTCTTGCCCATGGGAAGGACCGACCCCGTGCTGGAGCAGGAGAAGGCTGTGAGACCTACCTCTGAGGAGGATGAGGCAGCAGAAAACAACCTGTGACTGACTGTAAACCCTGTTCCCTGTCCCCCTGTACCACTGGGGGTTGAGGAGGGAGAGAAATCAGGAGTGAAGTAATTTGGGTGTGGGAAGAAAGGAGGGGTAGTGAGAATGTATTTAAAATCTGGATTTGTTCTTTGTCCTGCTGTGATTTGATTGGTGATAAATTAAATAGATTTTTTCCCCAAGTCAAGTCTGTTTTGCCCGTGACCCTAACTGGTGAGTGAACCCTCCCTGTCCTTGTCTCAACCCACCAGCTTCTAGCTGGATTTTCTTCTCCCCATTCCCACAGCGGGGGGAGGAGGGAGCAAGTGGGTGCCTGGTTCTTTGTTGCTGGCTGGGCCTCAACCACAACAACTGTTAAAAATAAAGATTGCAAAACAAGAGACAGAAACACTCCACCCTTCCCAGTTGCAAGTCCTCAAGCACCTCCCTCCAGCACCAGACGCTGCCACGAGGATGAGTTGGTGAAGGATCCCTTGGTTGGCTTCCTGCTGAGCACAGCCCTGGCACTATCTGTCTTGCAGGATAACTTGCATTCCTCAACATACCAACTACTTATGAGGAGTTCCAGCACGGAAGACAATGTAAAACTTTAGCACATAGCAGCTCAAACACTCTCAGACCCTGAAAGTCCAGCAAAAAGATGAGCTTTGGAGTCTACAATCCCTTGCGTGCCAAAAGCTTAAAAGGAATAAAAGCTGTTTTCCTGAAGAGCCTGCAGTGGAAGTACACAAGAGGGAATAAAGAATAGAAAGAAGAGTAAAGCAGATAAATACTTATTAGCAATCTATTATTATTTTTTTTTAGGCTGCAAAATAGCTGAGAGAGGGAAATGGGCAAAAGTTCAAGTCTTGCATCATTCCTGAGCAGACAAAAACACTGCAAGACAGAGCTCAGTGCTGCAGTGGTATGAGTGAAGGCAAATCTCTGCCTCCCCCCTCTCTGAGGAAGTAATGATTTCTAAGGATCATGTGGGATGAGAGATTTAAAAAGTTTATCAATCTATATCACAAAAGGTTTGCAATTCACCTGCTGTAAAAGTCTACAGAAATTCTAAGGATTTTACATCCTTAATAAATTGAATAGTAAAATATATGTATTTCCACAGATTATATGTAGAAACTATGTCTATAGTTCAAAGCAAAATAAATATAGATTTCTATAAATAACCAAATAAAACTACCTTTTAGTGACAACATTTCTCACATTATTAACACAACAACGAAGCCACAGGCTGTTTCAAACCTGCTGTCATGTTACTACATGAAGTGGCAGTAATAAAAAAAAACACACAAGTTTACCTTCAACAAACTACCTATTTTCAGGGACAAAAAAAAGGAGACAGAATACCTAAAAACTCGTGCAATAATTGAATGTTCAACCCATTAGAGGATTTTTTTAAACTATGCACTCGCAGAGTTATGAAATAAAATGCTGGGAACTTTAACAAAAGTATTTTTCTCCACTGCACACCCAGGAGCAGGAGAACTGGCAGCCTGATCTGTGTTTCCAACATAAAACCAGAAGAAAAACATCAGGTACTTTGGAAGGAAACTTGATGCTGTGGAGCACAGAACACAGGAGCTCATGGAAGTGCTGATCAAAGCTTCCCCTCGTTGCACAGGATCAGCAACAGGTTTGAAAGCTCTGAAGTCAGAAATCACGAGCTGGGCTGTTTTACTCATCAAGGTTTTATTTGTTGAGAGCCTCAGCTGTGACTTTGTATTAAAGACACTTAACATGACAACAAAAATAAATCACACTGCTGGGTAGGGAAAACTGAACAACCTATACTGAACTGTGTGGTGAGGTGGACACACTGGAAGGGAGGGATGCCATCCAGAGGGACCTTGACAGGCTTGAGAAGTGGGCTGGTGCAAACTGCATGAAGTTCAACCAGGCCAAGTGCAAGGTCCTGCACCTGGGTTGGGGCAATCCCACGCACAAATACAGGTTGGGGGGAGAATGGATCAGAAACAGTCCGGAGGAGAAGGACTTGGGGACGATGGTCGAGGAGAAGCTCAACATGAGGCAGCACCGTGTGCTGGAGCCCAGAAACCAACCATGTCCTGGGCTGTGTCACCAGCAGTGTGACCAGCAGGGCCAGGGAGGGGATTGTCCCCATTTCCTCGGCTCTTGTGAGACCAGATCTGGAGCACCCGACATAAGAAGGACATGGAGCTCCTGGGGAAAGTCCAGAGGAAGCCACAAAGATGATCCAAGGGCTGGAGCAGCTCTGCTCTGGAGTTGGGGCTGTTCAGCCTGGAGAAGAGAAGGCTCTGGGGAGACCTTAGAGCACCTTCCAGTGCCTGAAGGGGCTCCAGGAAAGCTGGGGAGGGACTTTGGACAAGGTTTTAAGCTGGAAGAAGGGAGATTTAGGTTAGACATTAGGAAGAAATTCTTGGCTGTGAGGGTGGTGAGACACTGGCCCAGGTTGCCCAGAGAAGCTGTGGCTGCCCCATCCCTGGAGGTGTTCAAGGGCAGGTTGGATGGGGCTTGGAGTAACCTGGTCTAGTGGGAGGTGTCCCTGCCCATGCAGGGAGCGGCAACTAGATGGTCTTTAAGGTCCCTTCCAACTCAAACCATTCTATGATTCTATAAAATATTAGTGTAATTTAAAGATACTTTGGGTTCAGGTGTAGGAACCAGGATGGTGCTGGTCCTGCATCCAAACAAGACTGTTTTAAAAAACAACTCTACATAATATTCATACTTAAGGCAAAAAAAAAGAAAAAGAAAATCGTTACAGGAAAAGAGAAAAAAAATAAAAAAACAATAACAAAAAACCCAACAAAATCCCCCAATTGTCTCAGAAATCTGTTATTACACAGGGCTGTGATTGTGCTGCACTGCCTTGACCCCAGCTCTCCCCCCTGCTTGCCAACACTGCTGTGAGCAAGATTTGCCAATATGGTATGAAAAAGAAGTATCTTAATAACACGAAGTCAGGAAACTAAGTGAGAGAAAAAGCAGTTTTAGCAACATTCCAGGAATGGTTTGTTTTTAAAAAAGCAGACCCGCAGAGCCATCTGAGAGCTGTTATTCAAGTGCTGGTGGCTCTGTCTTCATGTCAGTTAACTAAACAAGCCAGAAGCTTTTTGGTTTTGTCACCCTGTGTTAGTACAGGATCTATTTTTCCCCCGTGGCTTAGCCAGGCTGTATCTACTGTTGCATTTGAGTATGCTGCCTTCTGATATTGGCAGAGCACTCTGCTCCTCTTCATTAACTCTGCTTACTATCCTTTGACTCTTTAAATAAGCTTTTGTGTAAGGAAATATATCTAGCTCTTTTGGTAGCTGTAAAAGCTCCCCAGCAATGGCCCAGCTCGCTCATATGTTGAAATATATTTGAACTTGAGTTATACATTTACATTCAGCAGTGGCATAACTGTATTTCCAAGAGCTATTCAGCACAGAAATACAGCAACTGCAAGCAACCAGCACATCACCACCCCGGGCCTCACCCAGGAGAAATTAATTGCCTAATGCAGGCTTTGCTTCCCTAGAAAATTAATTCTGCATTTTCCTGATATTATGCTTTACAGACTTTTCCTTAAAAGGTAAAAATAAAGATCAGCTTTCTTAAAAGTAAGAAAATCTGTATGTACCTTAAACTCATATAAAAAAAAAATCCTCATTCTAAGAAATGCTCCAGGTATTATTTAATCTGAGTCTCAGTCTCTGTCTCTCCATTCTCCTATGATTTTTCTTATTTATGCAGCTAAAGTTTTGGAACAGCCACACGAGCAGACTTCCAATGCTACAGGAACATCTTACAATAAACCTCACAAAGAAAGATGATAGAATCATGGAATGATTTGAGTTGGAAGGGAACTGAAAGAACATCTAGTTCCAACCCCCTGCATGGGCAGGGACACCTCCCACTAGACCAGGTTGCTCCAAGCCCCATCCAACCTGCCCTTGAACACTTCCAGGGATGGGGCAGCCACAGCTTCTCTGGGCAACTTGGGCCAGTGTCTCACCACCCTCACAGCAGAGAATTTTTTCCTAGTACTGCTCATCCCAAGTACAGCTCAAGCTGCAGACGGAAAACCCCAAGATTCTGGGGTAAAAGCAGGAAAATCCCATGCCACAAATGCAGCTTTTGGGGAAAATTCAGCGTGAGCAATTTTCAAGGCTGCTGAAGCCACCATGTTCAGTATAAAGGCACTGCAGTTGCAACACATCCTAGCCAGGGTTAACTGCCTTTGAGAGAAACCCTAGTTTTTAAGGATTTGTTAAAAGATTTAAGAAGCTGCTAACAAAAATACTACTTAATATGAGAAGGAATAACTTCTAAAAGGAGAAAAATGTCATCGGTTGATGCCAAAAATAAGAAGGCAGGAGCAGATAAAAAGGAAGCAGCTGTTTCATGTTTTCAAGTATCATTTAACTGTTCTGTTTCATATCTTTCCATCCCCAGCAGAAGATGCCAGTTTGCCTGCTCTGAAAAATCAGCATGTAATTGCATGTCTCCAGAAGTAATTACATTCAACAGCAAATTTCATCAGATTAACAAATTGATTTACGTTTCATTGTTCGGTTTCAAGCAAACCTCTCACCAGAGCGAGAGAGGCTCAAAAGCACCTGCACTTATATATAAATAAAGGCAAGGGACATCATTAGCAAACAACTTTGGCATCCCAGTGCTTTCTGAAGCAAAAGTAAAAGACCATTTTTGGAAGAAAAGGGTCCCAGAGAGCTAAGGGTTATTTTATCTCCACACTGACATCTACTCCTAATTAAAGGTGCACGAGGCACACTGAGAACCTGGTGGAAAAGCTATCAAGCTCACCATCTTGAGAACAGTTTCAATCCTACATAATTATTTCATCAAAGCAATCACTACCTATCTATATGTATTTTATTCTCTTTAGCCAACAACAAAGACATTGTTTCTTTCTCTTTACCCTCACCAAGAGCTTTCATTCGGTTGCCCTGTGGCTTTTGATTACACAGTGGCATTAATTTTGAGGAAGACTGGAAACCTCCATGGGCCACGTCCAGTCCTCAAGGATATTTATGCCCTGTATCAAATGCCTGATGTTTCCCCGGAGACAAATCAGGGAATTTGAGTCAGTTACAGCCCCTGCTTTTTAGCTGCAGTACGGTTTCATTCCTCTATCTTATTACTTGCATTATCAAAGGCTTTTAGTTAGGCTGTAAACCTCAAAGAGGTAACCCCAGAGAGCAGCCCTGCTGGCAATATTCATGTCACCTTAAAGAGGTTAAAAGCCTAAAAGACAAAGAAGGTGGAAGTGTAGGATCCAGCATTCCCCCAGCTCTGTTTTTAAGTGGAAGGGCTCTGTCTTCCTCACCTGGCAGGAGGTATCCCAAAGCTCTCCTTGGCTGTAGCAAAGTGTCATCCATCACTTAGCTCTGTGAGAAAACAAATGCTTCCTGATGCACGTTAAGCACAAAATGGCAAGGAAAATGAAAGCTTAATTGAAACTGGTATTAAGATTCATGCTAATGGAGACCACCTGTTTTACGGGTAACATTGCCAATAAAAATAGCAGGATGGGGGAAAAGTATCAGAAGAAGAAATTCAATCCAGAACTGGTTTAATGAAGGAGATTTCCTTTGAAAAATGAGAAGTTGGGAAGGTTTCAGTATTAGCACACTGCTGGACACAAGAGCCATGAAACATTAAAGTAATGATGACAAAGATCAGAGTTAAGAGCTTTGCTGAGGATTGTGAAGACTTTTTTAGGAATGCAGTTCCTGACACTTTAGGAAATAATGGCTACTATTTCCCAATTAAATTAGCCACATTCAGCATAAGAGAAAATGAGCCTGTTTCAGTCAACCAGAGCCATTCCTTAGAAGAATCTCACTTTAATTTATAATTCATCCTTACTCTGAAACACAGCTGACACCAGCAGCATATGGCTCCACATGAACTTTGCCTACACACTAACATTGGAAATATCTACTGGCTTAAGGAAAAGACATATTTACAAAGTTATAGCCAGTTCTACTAAGCCAAAGAGACACGAAGACAATCTGCCTTCTTACATTCCTACATATATTTTCAGCACATCATTGTAAACCAGTGGGAGCTGTTTCCCAGGTCAAAGGAGGGCACCAATGAAAAGAATCCAATCCCAGAGCAAACCCTTGGGTAGCAGCGAGAGGCAGAGCAGAAATCTTCTGAGGCATGGGAATAAACAGAGCTCAGGCTGTTCCCTTAGACTAACAACTAGGGAGAGAAGAAAAGGTCACAAAAAACGGAGCGAAATTAGTAGTCACAGGTCTAATTTCCAAAGCACTGGGATCCAAGAAAGTGTCATTTCTGAAAGCTTTATTCAGAGCAGAAGCACACTCCCACATCTCTTGGAAATCTTAGTCGCAGCAGTGCAGCTTGGAGCTGGAGCACTAAAACGTGCATTCTGCTTCCCAACTTGGATGCAGCCATCCTGACAGGGCCTGCACCAACAGCAAGGTAACAAAAGTGACAGGAGGCAGTGAGGGGAGGGCCCCAAAGGAGGGCAGTTTATTAAAAAAGTACATCATCCAAGAGGTTTGCACGGACCGGTTTACATTTCATCCCCTGGGACGCGCCGTGGTTTCCACACACGGAGCAGCAGGCACGCTGTGTGACCCCCTGATGTGGCAGAGTGTGCTCACAGGTTGGTGACAGCCACCCGGGCCACCCCCCCTGCACGACAGGCCGATTTAATTACAGCCCATTTGAGCCTGTCCTCAATTTTCCCGTCTCCCGTTCATTACAGTTTCTGTGCCTGAGCTTTTGGCAGCTCGTTGGAAAGCAGCGATCAGTTTTAGGGAGATGAATTGTCTCTGCCTTTGGGTTCAGCATCCACAATTGCAGCACATGAACGAGACAGCAATTCAACATTTTTGAGTGGGTTCACCAATATTTTCCTATCACGCTAAACAGCATATTTTGCAATATTGAGAATAATGAAGACAACACATTATGTGACTGAATGAAGCCATTCCACAGTGCACTAACTTTCTGTGTAGAAAGGAATAAAGCTTTACAAGAGACTTACGTAGACCTACAGTCCAGGAACAAATCAACTGGAGGAATCCAGAAAAAAGCTTTAACAGCCCATGCAGAAGTTTGAGAAACTAAAAAAAAAATGTCAACAGCAGAGGTAATTTTAGCTATTTTTCCACTGCAGCCTTCATGAAATCAAGAGTGGAAGGCAGCAATTCAAGTGACGTGAAAATCTCCCCACTGGTTGTCAAAAACTTTGAGTCTCCAAACAGTGTGAGCTGCTGATGGTTGGACTGGGTGATCTTTAAGGTCTTTGCCAACCAAGGTAATTCTTTGATGCTGTCTAATGCTCTTGCAGCCCTCCCCCAAGAAGCACGTGCAGAGAGCGATGCTACGCAGCCACGGTGGCACTTTTCTGAAGCCCAACACGATGATGAATTGCCAAGCAAACCACACAGACAGTGAGTATCTAGCAAGGCTTTGCAAATGGTGTATTTTGCATGCAAGAAGCTGCAAAATCTGTTGGCCTCTTTTTTGCTCCTTGAAGCATTTGGCTCATAATTAACGTCTAAGCGCGTGCAAATTAAAATACTTCAACCAACGTGACGGAAAGAGAGGAGGCAATTGCCAGTTAATGATACAATTACAAACTGTGGGTTTGTTTTTTTTTTCCTTAATCAGCTCCTAGGCATCTCACATATACTGAGAAAGCAGAGATCAATGCTTCGCATCAAAAGGCTTCGTAGTGAATTCACTGCTACTGAATCTGGAGGAAAGCAATCTAAAATCAAATGGGACAGAATGTTAATGAAAACAATAAAGATATTGTATGAAACAAGACAAGAACACAAGTTTATATTTAGTGAGTGGGAGAAAACACCACTAACAATAAGCTGTAATTGAGCAAAAAGCTTACAGCTACTGAGGAGAGGCTGAACTTAGCTATACTAGCAACTCTGATTTTCAGCCCCTGTGCATTCAGGAGAGGGACTCACTCAGTGGAATCTGCTCCAGGTAAATCTACACTGCTTCAAACAATGTTAAAAACCGCTGACATTTACACGAGTATCAAAGCGAACTTCAAATTCTCACCATGAACTATTTGTCATCTCCAGAACTGAAGTTCCCCCCCTGAGTGAGCTGACTTGTGTCTGGATTGAAACCCATGAAGAGAAGTCCTCTGAAAGTTTCTGCACTGAATTTCCTGGCTTCTTACAGCCATTTTGTACAGCTGATTATTTGCATTCTACAGCTCTTTTCTAATCCGAGATATATTTTGAATGAGTAACAAAGGAAACTTATAACAAATAATAAGAAAACAGAAAAAACAAGGGGGGGTGAAATACCATATTGCACCCACATGACGACAGAAAAACAACCCTAACAACGTCCACAACGTCCTTTTCTACAGGGTGGAAGATCAGGAACATTTAGGGCAGAGCTTTCCAAGCAGAAGAGAGAAAAGCAAACAGCTGGGGTTTGCACAAGGCTTACAAAGTCCCCGTGGCCGTGCCAGACAAAGTTTGTTAGCAGACAGAGCCACAAAGCAGAGAGAATGGAAATAAGGAGACAATTTCAACCAGACCTTACCTGGGATGTCAAGAAAGCTTGGCAAGGCAAGGTTTGAAATGAGCTTCCCAAAGCAGCTTTCATACTCAGAAACCACTCAGACAGGAGGTATTAGGAAGCAGATTGCTTGTATTTTGAAGGTTTTCTGCATTTTGCAGCTTTAGTTCTTTTACCAAATAATCGAGGCATTAAAGCAGGCAGGGAATGAGCTCCTAAACCAATATACTTAACCAAAAAAAAAAAATCCTGAAGTGGTTTTGAAGAGAGGTGGAGCAAGAAGGGGAAAAAAAAAAGCCAGAATTCAGCATTGGCAGGGACACAGCTATCTCTAACACAAAAGAGCATTTATACTCTCCCACTCCAGATTTCAACAGGCAAGAAGAGAGGGAAAGAGGGACAGATTTCAGTCAAGGACTTCAGAATAAAGTTTTTAATAGTGCAATAAAAAATATGGCTTGTAGATTAATTGCTCTGCAGTAAAGACTCTAGGTTTCTGAAGTCCTCTGTTGCCACATTTGGTGTGTATATATATAAACACTTCTGTTTAGATATATCTACTGTATCTAAACTGAAAATAAGCCAGGATAAGAGAGTGTACACACAATGACTGCTTGTTATGATACTAAAACAATGAAAAAAAACACCCCAAAACACCACTTGGAAATGCTGCAGTGCACAGGAACAGACCAAACACACACTTAAGGTGACACACACACCCAGGGAGAGAATATTTTCCAGCAGTCCAGCAGCAGCAGTTTCACTGGCTTCATCATACTTCCTCTATTAAAACCACTCCCATTTCAAAAGGGAAATTGAAACACGTTCTGTAGCTGTATGAAGTTTAATAACGTAACTGCAAGGAGCAGAACTGCAGGAGAGAAGGCAAACAGTTTGCATCCTGGCCATAAGGCAACGTGTAGTTTTAACTGAGTCAGCTTGCCCTGAAGGACCAAACCCAGCAGTAGGAACTTGTGTGCAGTGAAATAAGGGATGAACACTTAGAGAAAGAAATGAGGGAATATGGGAAAGGTGTGAGTAAAAACTATCCCTGAGGAGTAGGGAGGGCGAGTGCTGGAGGAGCAGTCAGGAAAGCAGAGAGGTCACCCTCTGGCTCTACTTTAAATCTTATAGAGACTCCCAGTAAAGGATCAATTGCTGGAAAGTCTTTGTCCCAAAATCCATACTGTGAGTTATCTCCTATTTTATCCTATTAAAGGTAACATTCTACAGAGAGCCAAGACTTTACAAAAAAGGGAAAAACAGGGAAAGCAAATAGGAGAGGGGTAGAGAAAGGACAGGTAGGAACCCAGATTGCAATTAAGGGCAATTGAGGGCAGCTCAATCCACCATGGCAGATTGCACAAGACCTGAAAGGACACTCTGAGTCCTGGAGACAAAGCATACTTTTTTACTGACTTTTCTCTAGTTCTTCTCTCTGGAGCCATTACTTTTCATAATATCAGCTCCTACTCATCAACTGCTCTGAAAAAACACATCAGGATGGTGAGGAGGGAAAACAAAAGTTAAGAGTAAAGCAGCAGAATCATAGAATAGTTTGGGTTGGAAGGGGCCTCAAAGATCATCCAGTCCCAACTCCCCTGCCATGGGCAGGGACACCTCCCACTAGACCAGGTTGCTCCAAGGCCCATCCAACCTGCCCTTCAACACTTCCAGGGGTGGGGCAGCCACAGCTTCTCTGGGCAACCTGGGCCAGGGTCTAACCACCCTCACACTAAATAATTCCAGTACCCCCCAGGTGGTGTGAGAAGTGCAGTGTCAAACTCCACAGTGTCTTAGCATCCAGGGTGGAAAAGCTTTTGATATGGCAGCAAATCTGACAGCACAGTCACCCCATATGGAGAACGGGCTGAAAGTAAAGCCCAAAGCAGATCTATATGGCTGCAGGCTCTTTGGGAAGGAGATGTGACACCCCTCACATGGGCAGACCTAGCAAATACAGACCAAGATGAGGAGATAGTGAGGTAGATGGAAAACTGGCCAAATGGTCGAGCCCAGGGGGTGGTGACTAGTGGTGTGAAGTCTACATGGAGGCCAGTAACTAGTGTATCCCAGGGGTCAACAATAGGTCTGATCCTATTTAATAACATCTTCATTAATGATCTGGATGATGCAGCAGATTGTACCCCCAGCAAGTCTGAAGGTGACAACAAACTGGGAGGAGTGACTGATGCACCAGAGGGTTGTGCTGCTGTCCAGAGAGACCTTGACAGCCTGGAGAAATGGGCCAACAGGAACCTCATGAAGTGCAACAAAGGGAAATGAGAAGTTCTGCCTTCGGTGAGGAACAACGCCAGGCACCAGTATGTGGTGGGGGCTACTCAGCTGGAAAACAGCTTGGCAGAGAAGGAACTGGTGGTCCTGATAGACATCAAATTGAACATAAAGACCAATGGTATTTGCTTACTCTGCACCAGCTGCATTAGACAGAGCATTGCCAGCAGGTGGAGGGAGATGATCATTCCCCATCTACTCCACACTGGCAAGGCCACACCTTCAGTAGTGGGTTCAGTTCTGGGCTGCCCTGTACAAGAGAGACATGATGTCCCCTCCCTGGAGGTTTTTAAGGCCAGGTTGGATGAGGTTTTGTCCAACCTGATCTAGTGGCAGGGGTCCTGGCTCATAGCAGGGGGGTTGGAACTAGATGATCTTTAAGGTCCCTTCCAACCTTAACAATTCTATGATTCTATGATTCTATGGACATACGGGACAATGCCCATGCCCAACCTGAAGGGGTGGGTGCAAAGAGGACAGACCCAGGCTCTTTCCAGTGGTGCAAGAGGCAAAGGGCACAAACTGAAACACAGAACAGTCCCTCTGAACCTCAGAAACACCTTTAGACTGTGAGGGTGACCAAACACTGGTAGAGGTTGCTAAAAGAGCTTGTGGAACCTTCATCCTTGGATATTGAAAACCTGCCAGGATGTGGTCCTGGGGTACTTGCTCTAGGTGGCCCTGTTTAAGCAGGATGTTGGACCAGATGACTTCTAGAGGTCCCTTCCAACCTCAACCACCCCAGGATTCTGTGAAGACCACACTGTTTATCAAATTTAGGAATGTAAAATACAGATTTGAGTCTCCAAGGGTTGTTAAAGGATGCAGAAGAAAAAAGGTTTTATTTCACACACAGATAAGCAAGCCTGCTGGGTGGCTGCCAGGAAGGAGGGAGGAATGCTGTGCTCAGCTACGATGAGATCTCAAGTGGAAGGAGGTGCAGGTGGGCTTCCTGCAGAAGGACAACCAAGCCACAGCAGAGGAACAAAGAACTGCTACTGCAAACATGAGAAAGGACTGAGATACTCGACACCAAGAAGTATTCAGAGAAAGGTAACAGAAAAACATCAACTTTGGGAAAAAAGTTCCTTATCTATGAGCTGAAGAGAGAGCTAATGGAAATTGCAAGGACCACGCTACTGCTGCCAGACTTCTTCACAAAAAGAGCTCCTCAAGCAATAAGAGCTGATGCTATTTTTGACTTTGTTTTGGCAAGTAACAAGGACGTTAAGAAGAGCTGGCGATATAAAATTACCTTGAATTGAGTGCACACAAGCACATTTGTATTAAATTAAGGATAAAACGAGGTAAGTGTTGTAAGAGAATCAAAGTTCACTCTTTTTAACGATGAGAAATTAAATAAGACACTAAAATCAAGTGGACTAAGGACATAAGGAATGGGAAAGCAGCCACCTAATTATTTCTCTCAGGTCAAAGATGCAAAACTATTTGAAAGCTGTATCCTTAGAACTAACCTCAGAAAGGACGTTAGGAACAATTAAAGAGTCTACGTACTATGGAGAGGAAAGGACTCATTAGTAAGAAGCCAGCAAGTATACAGAGATAAAATAAGAACTGCCAAAAGCCAAGCTGTGCTAGACCTCAGCAGATGGTAAACAAAATAGCAAGAGGTGTTTCAGCTGCACACGTAACGGAGACCAGAAAGGGAAAGGGAAGAGAGGGAATGCTGGAAGGAGAGGTAAGAGATTAAAACCAATCAGCTGTATTCCTAAAACTAATTTAGAGTTTTCATTAAGGACAAGAACACTGAACATAGGTGCAAAGGGTCTAATGGGAACTTTTTATAAGGGTGTGTAGTGATAGGATGAGGGGGAATGGTTAAACTGGAAGAAGGGAGATTTGGGTTAGACATTAGGAAGAAATTATTTGCTCTGAGGGTGGTGAGACCCTGGCCCAGGTTGCCCAGAGAAGCTGTGGCTGCTCCACCCCTGGAAGTGTTGAAGGGCAGGTTGGATGGGGCTTGGAGCAACCTGGTCTAGTGGGAGGTGTCCCTGCCCATGCAGGGGGGTTGGAACTAGATGATCTTGAAGGTCCCTTCCAACCCAAACCAGTCTGGGATGCTATGATTAATAACACAGAACCAAAAAGCAGGTGTGTTAACTGCACAAGCTGCTGACAAAGTCAAAGGGGATCATAAATAAAATATGGAAAAGAAGCCCACAGAAGAGCAAGTAGATGATCTTCAGGACTGGCAATATTATCCAGTAACAGCAGTGGGGTAATGTTTTATGATGCTATTCAGGACTGAGAAGAATGTTCACTATCAAGACTGGGAGCTCATCAGCTGGAAACCAAGGCTGTGAAAGAACAGGGTGTAGTCATCCATATTAAAATAAAAGACTATTAATTGCTGCAGCCATGAGAATGAGCAAAGCAAAATACTGCCATAAAAGGATCTAGAAAGGTATATTAAAAACCTAGAGACCACTGTACAAAGCCATGGTGAGACCTGATCTCCATGACCTTGGCTGACCAAAGCTGGACAAGAGCGATTGATACAAGCGAGTGCAGAGGAAAAACAAACGAGGCAATTGAACCTGAATAACCTGTTTCACAGGACAAGATGATGAGGGTTAGTCGTGCTTAAGCCAACAAACATGTACTAAAAGCTAAGAGAGGATATGGCTTGTCCAAATTCATCCAGGGGGAAAGCAGGAGATGCAGCTGCCAAACAAGAAGATGGAGGGGACATTTAAGCTCAATGTCAACACTGGCACAGGAAAGCTGGCAGAAATTCCCTGTAAGTACAGGGAGGGTGAAGGCTGGAGTAAACACAGGGGAGCTTAAGGGACAGGAGACAGCACTGTTCTTCAGCATCTCCAAAGTCCTAACTCACAGCTCTCCACCAAGAAATAGCAAATAAATCAATCAGGGAAAGGTACAACCCCGCACTGCTTATGGAAAGTGAACTATCAGCCAACACAACCTGGAAGTTAAATAAAACATTACTTTTTTCCTGACTCTTGTGTTTACCAATTTAATAAAAGAGAAGCCTGAATATTAAAATAAATCATTACACAAGTGCCCAGCTTTGTACACAGGGCATTACTTTCTGCAATCAACAAGACAAACTTTCCCAAGTACTTAAAACCCACCCTTCTTTACCAGAAGGTGATACAGATGTTTCACAAGTAATCCTATTATTATTTTTTAAGTTCAGTAAATACCTCGAAAAACATCATTTTATCTTAAGGACCTTTTTTCCAGGTGCCCTCATGTCCTTGCTCAATAGTATCATGTGTAACATCTTTGCTGGAAGTGACTCCTACAATGAGTTTGTGTAACTGGTATGTCTGAAATCTCAAGTAAATGAACATGAATTGTTCACTTTCAGATACTAATTTGTGGAATAAGGGCGAAGATGGAAGAATTTGGGTTCCCACATTTAACCAAGCTTCTTAGAAAAGGTAGAATTCAAATATGTAGAGCCACATTTGACATCCCTGTTGCAGACCTAGAAGTCCACTTGTCCTTCAAAGGGCACCAATATCACTGAGTACACTGCAGGCTGACACAGCCCAGACCAAGAAGGTGGCCCAGGTTCTCCTGAATTACGAGCTGCTGCAGCAGTTGCAGAGTCCCTGTGATTGCAGGCTGGGATCTATGAGTGTCTTCATGATCCACTGAGCTCCATCCACTGCTTCTGCAGCACTAGTCTGATCATCACAGTCAGTCTGTCACCCGAGGCAACGTGTGCCTGTGTCAGTTTGGCACCGAGTTGGCAGTGTCTCGATTCACCCCTCCCCTCCTCCTCCCCCAAGGTAGGGAAAGAGGGAGAAAAACCAAAACAGTGTCTTAACTGACTGCACGAACTAAGGGAACATTGTCTTATTCTGCAGGTACCACCACTCTTGGGCAGCACAGGGACAAAGGGGGATGGCCCTCAAGCTGTGGCTTTTGTGAATATGACATTAAAAAGCGACACTAAAAACACTTCCTCTGTTGTTGTTTTTTCAGCTGAGTCCTTCCTTCAACATCAATATCTACACATTTAAAGTCAGAGACCTCCTCAGAACATAGCCCAGTGAATAAGCAAGTGTCCCACTTCATTTCACAGCCCGTTGTCAGATCCACTGGGCTGAGGCAACATCAGAAGAGGAGGAGCCTTTTTTTGCTCTTACTCAGGAACATCAAACCCTCTGTCTGCTGCAGGATTGCACTGAGATCTGGCTCAGCTTCCTCAACACAAAGTACACTGACTTGCCAAACTGATTTGAGAGAAAGAAAGAAAATAAAAAGTACTTGTAAAGAATTTTGGAGCTCCTACCTGTATTTTTATGGGCCAGGTGAAATTGCTGACATAAACGAAGAAAGTGATGTTGGGATTGTTGCGGAAATCAAACTTCTCATTGGAGAAACTGTCTTTGTATTCCTTGATATTGGTTCTTGAAACAACTGGAATTTCCTCCCCAGCCTGTGTGCCAGCTGTTCCCAAACGTTCAAAAGCAGCAAGAAAAGATGTTTCAGTGCACATTTTAAGTGGCAAACAAAAAAGGGCAAAGCATCCTGAATTTTAATGTTAGAAAAATAACTGCTCATCTGAACATGACTATTTTCAGCTGCATTCCACTATCAAAATCACTGCATGCCAAAATACTGCTTTACTAAAAATCAAATTTACACCTTTGATGTTTTCAAAATATCCTATTAAGATGGAAACCCAGTTCTTTTTAGCATTTTACCTCTGCCCTCAGGCCCAGCGTTTAAGAACACTACAGAACAAGTTCATGGGGTTACCAAAAAAGTTTCCCCAATTAAATTTGCATTTTTTAGAAACTGATCACTGAAACAAGCTACACACAACTTAGACAATGCTCATTTTACCTGCAAAACTTGTGGACCAAGTAATATTGAGGTTGAAGTTTTTAGATGCATTGATAAACATGTCCAGGTCTCTGTTTTGCTAGGGGGCAAAGAAAGAACAAAACAAAACCCATTTTTAGAATAACAATTTTACTGTCCTGTTTCCTAGCAAATCTTAACTGAAAAAAAATAATTTGGAATTTGTTATTTACATGAGGCAAATACATCAAGCAAAAAACTATCTACATTTCCTGAAAGCAGTACTGTCCTCCCCAAGGAAAGCATAGTAAAGAACAAAACCATGGAATCATAGGATGAAGGTTGGAAGGGACCTTAAAGATCATCAGGTTCCAACCTCCCTGCCATCAGCAGGGGCACCTCCCACTAGACCAGGCTGCACAAAGCCTCATCCAACCTGGCCTTAAATGTGTGCACAGAATAAAACAGGAAGGACAGAGACACAAGGTCAAGCAACATGAGCAAAACTTGAGCTGCTCACCAGGTGTTCAGACAACTGTAAAGTCAGCAGAGGTTCTTCATAAAATGTTTACCATGAAGATCTGAAACTTCATGGCCAAGCCAAGCTCAAAAAGTTCCAGTTGCTTTGTGCCACTGTAGGAGACTACATCTGGAGACTCTCAAAACTGTAGCAATTCATTGCCTCCACGGGCAAGAGGTGACAAACATATACCCAAAAGATGAAGTTTAAAGGGAAAGTAGAAAATCTACCTCTTCAGGTGTTGCTACAAAGTTGATTGCAGTGTAATAGCGATCATCCTCTTGAGAAAGGCTGAAGGTGAACTGATAGTCAATGAGAAGAGTATCTGTAAGGAATGCATGGAGAAATTTATCCCATGTTGTGGAATAAACCAAATTCTGCAAAGCAAGGCATGATGCCACTGAAATGCTTCTTGCACTGAGAGCACAACTGGGAGTCACCCCCTTCCTACAAAATACTCCAACCTGTGTATGATCCCAAACAAAAGGGACAAACCCCCCTCTTTTTAAGTTGAAAAACATTCTGCTTACATTTTGCAGGCAATAACCTCCAGCCTTAATTTAAATGACTGTTCATACCTACACACTGTAAAAAACATGCCAAGAGAGTTACTTTCCATACTGCAGTACCTCCCTGTGCTAAGGGAACACCAGTCAAATAACATAGACTGTTCAACCCCCACTTGGAAGGGGAATATGTTCATAGAATCATAGAATGGTCGAGGTTGGAAGGGACCTTAAAGATCATCAGGTTCCAACCTCCCTGCTATGAGCAGGGACACCTCCCACCAGACCAGGCTGCACAAAGCCTCATCCAACCTGGCCTTGAACACCTCCAGGGAGGGGGCAGCCACAACCATGCATTATAAGATCCTGTAAATTGGTGGACTGGACAGGGAGAATTTTTACAGAGTATCTGCTTGTTAATGACCCAGCTGCCATCCTACTCTGGGTCACATCATGCCTGGGCTCACCAGGACCAGTGTTTCGTCCACCCACATGCTCTCCTTTCCTCATGTTGGACTAGATCTGGGCTATCACCTTTCTGTTAATCATAGAATCATTCCGGTTGGAAAAGACCTCTAAGTCCATCAAGTCCAACCATCAACCCAACCCCACCATGCCAACTAATCGACAGTGCCTGGCCAGTTTTGGCAATACATCCACCAGTCCCAGTATGCTTTTATCAAAACCCAGTATTATGACTTGTACATATTCCCAAACTCATGCAGAGACATTTCAATCAATAATAAATACAAAGCTATACACCAGGTGTTATTTTTCTCTTATTGTCTCCTGGAGAGCCCTTGTTGGATAGGCACGAGCTAGGCAACCTTCTGACATCTGTCTTTCCCCCTTAAAAAGGGGGAAAAAGCCCACTTTATCACCCCTGCCACTGGCAGCAATGAATTAGATCCTCCTTGCAAGGGGACTGCCATGAGAAGCCATCAGTCCCTTGCTTGGCTACACAAGCACAAGCTGAATTTGCTCAACACAGCACGTCGATAATTTCTGCGTCGCACAAAAATACCATTTGAGACTTGCATCTTTCTGTAATTTAAGATTCCATCTATCCATGCCTGCCAGCGTGCTGATTGCTAATATTTGCAAATAGAAGCTGGAGAGACTCCACTGAGCAATCTGAACCTTGGCAGAGCATCGTCTTGAATTGCAGGGGAATCCAACTGTGCATTTCAGAGGAAACGTGGCAATTTGGAATCCTTACCCACTCGAACATGGAACATTTTTTAAATAGTACTCTTTACTTAAAAAAAATAGTATTTTGCACTTAAAAAACCTCAAAACACAATCTTTGGTTTTGACTTCTTAGGTACATATTTTAGAGTATTCTCCAAGAGACCAGATTTAATTTCAAAGTCATGTGAAAAACAACCAAGAATTTGTTCTGAACGATCCAATCCCCACACAGACCTTATCAAGAAGAGTATTTGCATTCTCTTTAAACAATACTTTTGTGAAACTTGAAGCTTTTTAGAACTGTTTTTCAGTCCTTCCCTTAATCCCCTCGATTTCAAACAGATGCTGAGGCAACTAAAACTAATTTTAAACATGATATTTTAAACTTCAAACACATTTTTTATCTCCAAACAAAATCCCAAGAGTACTCACAGTAACACGTTCCTTTAAGTGGATTTCCCTGATATCTATTTTCAACTTCACACCTAAAAAGAATATATTTTTTTAATACATTTTTTTTTCCCCAGTTCTGTTTCTTCCCAGCCAATAAAAATCAGAAAACACCACCTGTGCTGATAAGAGTACACAATAAAAAATAAGAGATGCATGTCTAAGCTATACTGGGCTGCTGAAGAAGTTCCACAATCCTTGAAAGTTAAACTAGTATGCAGTAAAAATGAAATGTAAAATTCTGGATACTAACCTTAGCATCCACTTGGCTCTTCACAATACATGGAACTGGATTAGCACAGTCAGAAACTAAAGTTTCTATTTATGGCTATTCCAGGGTCTAGTTCTATAAACATCTACTCATGTGAGCAACACTTGAAAAATAAAGCTGGCAATGAAATTATTTGGAATGAAATTATTTCCACTAACATTACACTGAGCGCATTTCTCTTATGTCATGGAAAAACCTCCAGCAAATTTGTTGCTCTGAAACTGCTCCATTAAACTGCTTGAATGTCAAAGTCTTATTTCAGATACATTTACACTCCCCCAGAACAGCATCAGGGTGCACAGACAGTAAAAATCCACCAATTGTAAAGAAACTATTGAGGGATAAAGCAAAGTGGTATGTATAGTTTGGGGGGTGGGGGCATTCTTTTTTCATCCCCTCCCTTCTGCATGACATTTCCAGTTGAAATGTTCTTAAAAATGGAAATCTTCAGGAAATCATTTTGTTCATGTTTCCCCCCCAGGGGAAGCACGACTGGCTGCACCCTCAGCGAAGTTAATCAACTGTCAGCAAGAAGAGATGAGCAGAGACATCATAAATACAGTCATTAATGAATGTAGGGGTTCCATACCAGTATGTGCATGGCCCTTTTGATTTCAAATAACCAAGTGAAATGAACTCACAGTTGACACTCGTCTCCTTTGATTCCCTTGGTGGTGCAGAAACATTTCCCTGTGTTTGTGTTGCAGACGGACGCGTGGCCGCTGCACTTGCAAGCTGTTGAGCAGAGGGGGAGAAAGATGCAACGTTGAATGAAGCAAGAGAAACAGATTCAACAGCAATTAAGTCCCTTAGTTGCCAAAACTGAGACACGTCAACAATTAAAAGTACATATGAAAACCCTTTTGGTACTCCTTGGGTTTTTCTGCGATACAGAAGGCAGTCAAAATTAGAACCGGGTGTCAAAACAGTGAGTGTGGGCTCCAGGGCTGATGTTTTGTATGAAATTATGATCAGACTGTGCTTTTTAGCCTCAAAAATTTATTTAACTTCCTCTGTAGTCGTTAGATAGCACTAGGGATACCACAGTTGGTAAGAAAAAGACAATATCTGGAATAGTTTTGGGCTCGCTAACACATTTCAGTCAAACTCAAAACTCTTGAGAAGATTGGTTTTGCAAATAAAGCAAAGCTAGTGGTGCTTTTAGGGCTTTTTCTCAAAATAAGTAGACTTTTGAGAAAATAAGGTCGTTATCCACAATGTCAGTGCCTCTACAGCGTGGAACAGCTGGTGCTAAGAAGATGATGTCCTTGCTTGAAGTGGTTTGGGGTGTGTGACCCAGTATAATAGCTCTAGGTTGGTCTCAGGAGCTGAATGCCACCAAGTGGTGGTTGGAGAAGATCAGCAGATCCTGAGACTATATCAGGTTTGGGACATGCCCAAAATAAACCAGCTCACACACACTGAGCCCAGTCAAGGTGCAAACCAAGGTATGACAGTGGGGACATACAGGAAATTCGCTTCAAAGCAATGCTCTGGATTCAAATTAAAATGCTGCTGCTGACACACTTTGGGACCTTTATTCCTAAAGAAGTAGAGGAGGTAAAAAAAAAACCCAAAAGCCAAAACAACAAACAACAACAAAAGCAACACAAGCAGTTGCCTTTGATATAATGTTCACTGTAACCAGGAGAATGGACAGAACAGCTTTTCTCAGAAGGTAGGTGCCTTTGTGAAGTTGTTCTACCACAGAACTGGAAGGTGCATTCATCTGGAGCCATGCATGGGAGAATGTACAATATGAGAAAGGAAAAAGTGCCTCAAGAAAAGACCTCTCATTTGTGGAAATACTATGCTTTACAGTCTGGTGCCTCCACATTAAGAAGGCAGAGGCCTTCTCAGTCAGAAGACACGTACCATGCACTCAATTACCAGCACAATGCTTAGACCCCATCGTGAATATCCAACCTTGGACCTGACTTTATGAATCCTTTTGATGTTGCTTTAATATTGGTATGTAAAGGAAGCTTCATTGTATCAGGGACACCTAATTGTGCTTCTCAGATGTGCATGAGTGGTTTCCTAGCAGCACCACGGAACAAAACTATCAAGAAGGAGAAAGGCCTTTTGTGGGAGGAGGCAGACTGAATGAAGATTTGACAAAATAACTATTCTGTGAAGCAAACACTTCTCATTAGTGGCACTTCAAAAAAAAATAATTCTTAATGGTACTGAGAATGCCTCATACTGCCTTCCTTATGCTTTGTGGAAGGTAAGCAAAGGGAAATTCAATCGATATTCCCCGCTCATGTACATAAAAACTAGGAGAAATGACAAATTTCATGTTGTTCAGATGCAGATCACAGCATCTTGAGTGCTAACGTTAATGCTTCCTCACCCTGCTCTTCAGCCACATGCTTAGCAAGGAGACTGAACACTCAAACACCTCTTTAAAACAACAGAGTCTATTTATTTATCCATTTTCCTATGAGGTCCGTAATTGGAGATCATTCATTAACGGACCGGAAGATGCACAAAGAGAAATTTTCTCATGGCTTTTCAAACAACTGTGAAGTTTGGAAACAAAATGTTGAGAAAATGTACTAGACACCCTCGCTGGAGTTTAAAAAGGACAATTTTCCTTCAGATTCTGATGCTAGAGCAGAAAGCAAAGTTACTGGAAATGGCTTTTTGACTGTGAAGCATAGCGACAATACGACAATGAACCACCTTGAAGCAAGTGTCCTTCCACCTTCTTCACAAACCATGGGTCACAAACTCATGGAATCATTAAGGTTGGAAAAGACCTACAAAATCATAAAATCCAACTGTCAACCCAACACCACCAAGCCAACTAAACTATATCCTAAAGTGCTACATCCACACAACTCATTCAGAGATGGTCGTGGTCAACTCCGTTCCTCTTCCCACAGTTGTGAGGGTCCAGCTTCCAAACAGCAACTGCATCATCCACATGCCAAACACCATATTTCCACGCCAAATGTTTCAGCCATCCTTCCAAGCCCCCCTACAGCCCTGGGAGGGGGGACAGGCAGGACCACAGCACCAGCAGCCCATTGTGGGCCACCAGAAAATGTTCCACGGAGGAGTTCAGAAGCGCTGCCACAGCAGAGATCTGATCTCAGGCATAATAGCACCTTCCGTGCTCTTGCAAATAACTTTCTTATCTACCTCGAGCATATTTTCATGTGAAACTTTAATCAGAAAATTCAAAAAATCCTGAATGCAGAGAAAGCACCTTGCAGCTATTTTTACATTTGATGTGCTGCATTTCCTGTCCTTCCCGATTAACATTTCTCTGCGTTGGACGCTTCCTAAAAGTAACAGCTGAGAAGTGATTTACCCACCATGTAGTGATTATCTGCCCAGCTCTGCAAACACCAATGCCTGTGATGATGTGCAAACAATCCTTTGAGAGAAAGAATTGTAGCTTGTTGAAAATTTTTCAACACTAGTGATATAGCAACGTTCACCTGCCCTGGTTGCACAGCAGGAAAAGGCATCTTATTCCACCTTTTCCTTATTCTTCCCTGGCTTTTGAACCTCATTGCTACCACTTCCAGCTCTACCTGTTTAAAAGGCAGCAATGATGATGAAGAGACTGGAGCATCTGCCCTGTGAGGAAAGGCTGGGAGAGCTGGGGCTGTTCAGTTGAGAGAGAAGGAGGCTGAGGGGGGATCTCATCAGTGCTGATCAATATCTACAGGGGGTGTCAGGAGGATGGGGCCAGACTCTTCCCAGTGGTGTCCAGTGACAGGACAAGGGGCAATGGGCACAAACTGGGACACAGGAGGTTTAACCTGAATATGAGAAAATCCTTCTTTACTCTGAGGGTGACAGAGCCCTGGGACAGGCTGGCCAGGGAGGCTGTGGAGTCTCCATCCCTGGAGACATTCCAAACCCACCTGGACATGTTCCTGTGGGATCTGCTCTAGGGGATCCTGCTTTAGCAGGGGGATTAGACTAGATGATCTCCAGAGGTCCCTTCCAACCCCCACCATTCTGTGATTCTGTGAAAGATTCTGTGATCTGAAGAGAGTAGCTCAAACTCCTGACAGCTCAGCAGAACAGGAAATACCAAACACCAACACTGTGTATTTGCCATTTTGAGGGTGTTTATGGTCCCCAGGCTGCTGGGGCCATTGGGCTAACATTGCAAATCTGCATATCAAAGGACTCATACGAGGCACAGAATGTGCCAACACACAGATGCTTGTGCATCAGGCTGGAGTGTGCCCACAGCTATTTCCAGCCTGGATGCAACTGTGGGCTCTAAAAACAAAGCAACACACACCATGACCCATACATGCACAAAAAGGGTGGAATCAGCACATCATTAATGAGAAAGGATGGAGGGACCATGGCTGAGAGGACAGAAAAAGCAGGAGTTTGCTTTGCTGCCCATCAGCCAACCCTCATCTGAAGATGTCCCCTCTGGAAATCTTTTCACCCATAAAGAACTAAAGGGCAGCAGTTGCTCTGGATGCATCAGGATGGTGTCCTCTCTCCTTCCCTCTTCTGATCCCCCTCAGTCTTTCTGTCCAGCTTCCTGCTTCCCTCATTCTTTCACCCTCACAGTAACTAGCGTTAAATCACAGCAAATTAAAAACCTGGGCCCAAAGCACTTGAGAGCAAAGCACTTTTGACATGAGCTACTAGTTTCATCAGATAACGAATGAATGCTGCTCCACAGTCTCTCAACACATTTTCTAATTTCTTTTTCAGGCATCCGGATAACTTCAGTCTATCATTCATTATCTCAACAACAAACTATTTCTGGACAATCCTCATGCGAAACAGTCTGAAGTAACTTGCTCTCAATTTCCACACCCAGAGAAAAGCGACAAATATCAAAAGGCACTTTGTGATCCAATGATTAAACCTGAATGCTCAGAGTAGAATTATACATTTTCTCAGGCCACCACAGTCTCAATTTATTCATGCCTGCACTTCAAATTATCTTCACATGAAATGAGTTTAAGAATATCACCGGTATTTAATCTTGCAGATAATGTTCTGAAATAAAGTGTCAGAGATGCACCTTTCCCTTTGTACCCGTGCTGCTGTGCTGTCTGTTGTAATTTCATGTCCCAGCTACAACACCACCCTTTTCTCTAAGTAAGGCAGCCTTGTCCCTATCTGTGATCTTTTCACCTTGAGCCTGTCCACTGGGAGGTTCTTCTTCATGGCCACACACATCACCTACTTGATCTTGCTTTAGGAAACGGGACATTCATGCTGCAGCTCCTGACTCTCATCTTCATAGAATCATAGAAAATGGCTTGGGTTGGAAGGGAACTTAAAACCCCCTGCATGGGCAGGGACACCTCCCACTAGACAAGGTTGCTCCAAGCCCCATCCGAACTGCCCTTGAACACTTCCAAGGATGGGGCAGCCACAGCTTCTCTGGGCAACCTGGGCCAGGGTCTCACCACCTAGGCACTACAGAATTTCTTCCTAATGTCTCACCTAAATCTCCCTTCTTCCAGTTTAAAGCCATTCCCCCTCATCCTCTCACTCCCTGCCCTTGTCAAAAGTCCCTCCCTGTTGCGGCGAGAGCTCGGACTAACGCACCACGACCAATGTGATCAAGCGAAAGCCGTTTATTCTTTAAAATGGCGGCAATTTATACCCCTCTGATTCCAGATGTTCCACCCCAGTACAAACCCCGTTGGTTACATACATACACAGTTCATATATGATTGGCTATGTGTCTTGTCACTTGCTGTCCGTGTCATGATGACCCAAGGTGTTTCGCTTCCCAGCCGGTGCCTCTCAGTTCTTGCTACAACATTCTTTTCTCACTATTTCATGAGATAACAACTGTGAGATAGGACACCTGCTGTTTGCTGGTCCCGTGGGGTACCAGGCTGTGAGACACCAGCTTGTTTACTGATCTCACGGGCTACTTCAGGGTGCCTGACAATTTGGTGAGCAGTACCTGCAACACTGCTGTTTTAATTCAGGCATATTAATTTCCCATAAATCCCATATTAATTTTCCATAAATCCCAACAATTCCCCCTTTTTGTTTTAGTAATAAGGTGAGCAAAATCCAGGCTTTGGGGTATCAATTGTTGTCAACCACAGGCCTTGTGGCCTGTCCTCCTCTCCTGGATGGCCCTCTTATAATAGAGCAGGCCATCCCTCACATCAAGGTCTGGTATGGCATATGTCTCCACCACTCAACGCCTACTGGGTTGCAGCCAGCAGCGGAGCTCGAGGTTCTTCTTGGGGGCAAACACAGAGACCAACCCAGGCTTGCCCTTGATGATGGTAGGAGATGCTTTGCCAGCCACGGTCCTTTCACCCTCTTTATCCAGTAATAAACTGCTACTATGGCAAAACACACACAGGTTATATCAATGTAACAAATTAGTCAATATAAGTAGCAAAGCACACACAGATTATATCAGTACTACAGGTTATTCAATACAGGTAGCAAGATACACACAGATTACATAAATACAATCGATTATTCAATACCACACAATACAAAATAAAAGGTGCATAATATGAAGTGCAATAAACTCTTGTTATTACAAACTACAGTGTTTGAGAGAAACTCGGTCCACTTAACTTTTATAAGGAGGATGAGGTTCCGACACATGGGGCCAACATGTGTCGCAAGCCATCCTGCCCAGGATGCACATTTACAGTGGGACAAGGTTGTGACCCATGGGGCCAACATGTGCCACAAGCTGTCTCACTCTGTTCAGTATTGTCCATTCACCTTCATTATTTCCATTTCATAGCCAAATACCCGTGACCGTGTTCCTCCAAAATGTGTTCCTTTCCATATGTGATCATCCTAAATGTATTCAATTTTATCAAAGCTTTTGCGGCTGCAAACTTAAGCAAAGACAAACTAACAGACTCCACAAATTTACTGTATCAACACAATTCCATGTGATGTGTTGCAACCCCATTTTACCTGTGATATTGGATATGACTTAGTATCGTTTGTGCTGGGGGTTAATGGTAGGGAAAGCCTAAAAGGCTCCCTGCAATGTTATTCTGATGCAGTGCCCTCTACAGATGAGTCTTTGGGAAGTGGTCCTTTCCACGGTTTTACCCATCTTGCAGGAACCCATCGGATGCCGTCCCCTGTAAGCAAACACATATATCCTCTGCCAGTTAGTTTAACCTCAGCAGGTCCTTCCCATTGACCAGTTTGCAGATCTCTAAACTGAACTAAAATTTTCTGATTTTGAGTTGTTGTTTCAGTGAGAGCATCTTTTAAAGCTAAGCTATGTATTAGCATAGGTGGTTCCTGGCTTTGACCTGATAAACACAAATAATTCAATACATATAACACTTTGCTCAATCGTTCACTTGGCATTACCCCTGGAGTTCCCCCTTTTTGTTTTAACAGCAACTGTTTCAGGGTTTGATGTGCACGTTCAACAATTCCTTGACCCGTTGAAGAGTGTGGAATACCGGTGATGTGCTGAATTCCCCATTGATTCATGAAACGTTGGAAACGTACTGAAGTATATGCAGGCCCATTATCTGTCTTGATTTGATGTGGAACTCCCATGACAGCAAAACAACCATACAAATGTTTTTCCACATGTCGTGCCGTTTCTCCTGTTTGAGCAGTAGCCCAAATAACCATTGAAAAGGTATCAATGCACACATGCACATATTTCTGCCTACCAAATTCACTTACATGAGTAACATCCATTTGCCACAACTGCAAAGGTTTTAATCCCCTAGGATTAGTGCCCAGCCCTAGGCCAAACCCAATCTCTTGACAAGACGGACAAGATTTCACAATACCCTGTGCATCTGATAAAGGCAAGTGAAACTGACGAGCCAACATCTTTGCTGATTGATGGAAAAAGTCATGAGACTGTCTAGCTTGTGCAAAAATATCCACAGAAGGCCCAGTCCATGCAGGTGCAACAAGCTGGTCAGCGCGATTGTTCCCTATAGCTAGACCATGAATTACCAAGTGACTTCTGATATGTGTGATAAAATACTTTTCTGCACGCATATTCAACAAACCCAAGAGATATTTTAGTAAGTTGGATAAAACTGGATTACTTACTTCCCTAATCAGTGCTCTTTCAATTCGAGATACCACCCCTACCACATACAGAGAATCTGATACAATATCGAGAGGCGTCTGATGCCAATTTTGTAATGCCCAAACAACAGCTTTCAATTCTAGGGTTTGCAAAGAATCATTGTGTTGGCCTTGAATAAGATGCTCTTTCCAAGCACTATGGTCAGTTTTCCAGGTACAGACTGCTAACTTTGATTTCTTTCCCGCATCTGTAAATACTGTAATGCCCTCCACGGGGATCTCTGACCTCCATGGAAACTGTTCCAAAACTTGATGTTGCAGGAAAGGAATCAATCGATGTGCTGGATACCGATTTCCAACTGTACCCATGAATCCTGCAAGGGCCACTTGTAAATCTCCTGATTGTCTAATGCTCCATTCTAAATATGTTTGAACCATTGGAATTAATATCATTGAAGGTTCTTGCCCAGCAATTTCCACTATTCTGGCCCTACCTTTCATGATCAGTTGTGCAAATAGCTCCAATCGAGTACTTACTGTCTTTGATGGTTGTACTGCTAAAAAGACCCATTCTAGCACTCTTAGAGGATTTTTGTATTGTTTTATCCATTGCATAATTAAAGCACAAGGGTGTTTCCTAGACTGACCACATGTGCTCCTTTTTGAAGGAGATTCTGAATTAACCAGCATTAACACTATAGGATATTCTGGATGCACTCGATCAGCATGACATGAGGCGATTTTCTGAGTTATTATTTCCAAAGCTCTGTGCTGTTCTGTTTGAAGTGTTCTTGTCTCATTGGCTTGTGCAGTAGTACCCAACAGTTTGATCAATGGCTCCAAATCATCATTTGTGATACCACATATTGTTCTGACCCACTGGATATCTCCAACTAGCTTCTGCACATCATTCAATGTCTTGATTTCTGTTTTAAGTTCTATTTTTTGAGGCTTTACTGTGCTGCTGGTTATAGTCCACCCCAAGTATTGCCAAGGCCCTTGTTGTTGTATTTTTTCTGGGGCAATTTTTAAGCCACGAGTTTCTAAAGTGACAGTGAGCTCATGCAAAATTTGTACTGAATTCATATGTTCTCCAGCCACCAATATATCATCCATGTAATGATAGATCAACAAATTTGGAAATTGTTTTCTCACTGGCTCTAAGGCCCATGCAACGAAAATTTGACACATTGTAGGTGAATTTTTCATTCCTTGTGGCAACACTATCCAATGATAGCGCTTAACTGGTTCAGCTTTGTTTATAGATGGGACAGAAAATGCAAATCTCTCTGCATCATCTTCATGTAGTGGGATATTGAAAAAACAATCCTTTAAATCAATGATCAACAAATCCCAACAATTCCCCCTTTTTGTTTTTTTTTTCTCTCTCTTCCCCCCTTTTTTTTTTTTTTTTTTTTTTTTTTTTTCGTGAATGACCCCTATCTTCTTTACAGCTTTATCTATAATGTAGTTAAGCATTTTTAAAATACATGGTACAACAGAGAGCACAACCAATAGTACTACTAGTATGATAAGTCCATATACCATAAAATCTTTCAACCATTCAGTAACACCCCAATCTGCCAGCCATCCATCAAGGCCTACACTCGAGTGAGTTAATTGTTTTGTGAGATGTTAAAGATCCGGATCCTATTCTGTTATCGGCCCAGAATGGTCAGACAGGTTCATGCAACACATACCCTCAAAAGCCTCACATCCATGTCCGTGTGCCAATAGTAAAAATAAAAAAAAAAAAATCAATAGTTGTTCTATCTTGTAGCATGCCATATTGCTAGGAAAGGAACCTAACAGATCCATCTCCTGTGGGTCAAAGTCAGTTACATTTAAAGTTGCAATCATATAAGCTACTCGTGAAACACTTGTTACCTCATCAAAAAGCTTATTTCGTTTCGTTCGTTTCTTTTTTTTTTTTTTTTTTTTTGTTTTTTTTTTGTTTTTTTTTTTGTTTTCAGTTTTATCCTTAACATACCCAGCAAAGGAAGTAAAAGTACTCAAAGGGAGCCCCACCAAACAAATTCGAAAAGGGTCCCCTGTCGTCGTTACCAAGAAACAAAAGGAGTTCTGCTGGAAAAGGAAAAAAAAAAACAAAACACCCAAACAAAAACAAACCGCAGCAGCGGCCAGACGCCGTCAGCGCTCGAGAGGTTAAAAGAATGCGGCGGGGCCGGGGGCGAGCCGGGGGGGAAGGCGCTTCTCTGTAGCCTCCGACTCGCGACAGGTCGAAAAAAAGGGGGGGGGGGGGGGGGGGGGGGGGGGGGGGGCGGGGCGGTGTTCCGCAGCCGCCGCTCCCTTTTCCAGGCTGGGGGTGCGGGGCTGCATATCCATATCGGCTGACATTTACTAGGTCTTTTCTGACCGCCCCCCCGGTCGGACATTCCTTTTTAATTTGATCCACTTTTCCACAATCAAAACACTTCAAACCCACTCTGCCTACCGTAAGCTGCTGAGCAAGGACCCCAGCCAGCGTAGATACCTTAAGTGACTGAGCTCACATTCTGACACCTTTAACAGCTCAGCAATCGAGTTAGCAGAGCGCCTAATTGGGGCAATTGCCTCCTGGCAATCAGCATTTACATATCTAAAAGCCAGCTGAAAAAACACACAATGCACATGCTCTATCTACCTTGAAATAGCCGTCTGAAGCCAATTCATGAAAGAAACATAGGCCTCCTGTCCTGCATATACACTACCTAACAGAGCTTGTGTAAACGATGCTTGGAACCCATATGTTAAAGCAGATTGATTACAACCTTTGTCTACCAAAGATACCATACACACAGAAATCAAACCCAACTCAAGCAACTCTCCCACCCCCCAGGCAGCAAAGTACACCTCCCGCCACCTCCTTCTCGGATCGTACGCATGTTTCCGTTATCCCACCCCCCGCGCGCTAGAGTCAATCCCTGACTCCCCCCAGTTACTAGCATCGCCGGGCAAGGGTGGATACAAATCTGCAGGATCTCTTTTTTCCGGTGAGGTCGCGTTGTTGACCTTCTTCGTGGCCCTGGTCGGTGCAGTTCCGGACCACAGGGGCAGTGATTGCTGCAGCTCTGGCAAATGGGCGGACACTCCTTCAATATCACTTGTCGGATCTTATCTAGCAGCGCATCACCTGTATCTTGCGGCTCTGATGTTCGCGTCGGCTCCTCGGTGCCGGCCTGCTCAAATTCCGCTTTTGATTTTACCGCGCCATCAGCTCCGGCATCGCCACGTCCAACTTCCGCTCTCTTTTTTACTGCGCCATCAGCTCCCGGATCGCCCCGCCCAACTTTCTCTTTTTTTACTGCGCCATTAACTCTCGCCACGACTGCATTATCGTTTCCCTTAGTTGTTTGGGATACTTCGGACACTGATTTAGGCACAGCCAACACTGCATGCTCAGGCATTTTCGGTAAAGGTGGCGCGGGACGCAGAGGAATGGAAATCCGGATAGAAAAGGTAGAAACGGCACTATTTGGCGGCGGCGAAGCAGCGGAGGAGTTAACAATGCCGCTAGCGTGATTGGAGACATCGGGAGTCGGAGCGGCAAACACAGACGCAAACATTTCACATTCCGCTTTTATTACTCTCAGAGTCTCTTTTAGCAGCCTCCAAAGGGTGGAATATTTACTTGCTTTTCCTATGACTTCCCAGACAGAGAGTTCAAACGCTACATTTCTTTCAGGGATCAGTCCTTTGTTCCAGATCCACTTCGTCATCCCCTTTAACACGGGGGAAGCATATTTAATTCCTCTCATAGAGAGCGTATGTTGGAGGAGATTTAGGACAGCCTCTTGCTTTTTGTCCAACCCCATCTTCCTCCCCGACCGCTCACCTGATCAGGGCGAGATTCCGTAATTCTGGGTGCGCACCCCCCTTCCGATCCCGGCTGCTCCTCTTGGCTAGCCGCTCAGTCTTCCTGCCGTCCTTTTCCCGTAACGACAAGGCTTCTTGCTAAGGTAGCAAGGATTCTCTTCTTGCCCTGCGGGCAAGACTTCTTGCCGGGGCAGCAAGGATTAATTTCGGCCGGCTTTCCCGCCCCCTTACAGTCCTACTTTCAACTGCCTGACTGCAGTAATTGAGGAATCTGAGGGTCCCTGTTCGGGCGCCATTTGTTGCGGCGAGAGCTCGGACTAACGCACCACGACCAATGTGATCAAGCGAAAGCCGTTTATTCTTTAAAATGGCGGCAATTTATACCCCTCTGATTCCAGATGTTCCACCCCAGTACAAACCCCGTTGGTTACATACATACACAGTTCATATATGATTGGCTATGTGTCTTGTCACTTGCTGTCCGTGTCATGATGACCCAAGGTGTTTCGCTTCCCAGCCGGTGCCTCTCAGTTCTTGCTACAACATTCTTTTCTCACTATTTCATGAGATAACAACTGTGAGATAGGACACCTGCTGTTTGCTGGTCCCGTGGGGTACCAGGCTGTGAGACACCAGCTTGTTTACTGATCTCACGGGCTACTTCAGGGTGCCTGACAATTTGGTGAGCAGTACCTGCAACACTGCTGTTTTAATTCAGGCATATTAATTTCCCATAAATCCCATATTAATTTTCCATAAATCCCAACACCTCCCCAGCTTTTCTGTAGCCCCTTCAGGTACTGGAAGGCTGCTATGAGGTCTTCATTCAAAAGGTCAATGCTACTTCCAGTAAACATATTAAATTAATTTCCATGTATTTCCTACTGAATTGACTCCACATTTGGAAAGAGCAACTCAAAGTCTTCAATGTCCCCTCATTAATCACCTTCACTTATTTCTTCTGGGATGCTTGCAATCCACCCACACTTGTTTCATGGAAGTACTGGTATCACTCTGACACCAAACTCTTATTTCTGTTCAATCTTTTCCATCATTGTGTCTAACGACATCACCAAAATACATTCCATCAATGGAGCAAGAAGCACCTTCCCTGACATTTGCACATCACTTATCACAACTGGGTTCTGGTTTAGAACTGGTCTCCTCCCCATGCTACCCAACAATATTCACAGTAATTCAGAATCACATGGCAAGGTTCAAGGTCAAGACTTCAAACGTTACATGTTCATTTCCCAGCACTGCCTGTATTGGTCCTTCAAGAAATATTTTTGGCCCAGTTTGTGAACTGGGTCTTGCCCAACCAACGAACAGTCTTCGTGCCAAAGAGGCCCAAAGCACTTTAGAAACTTAAAATGCAATTTTAACAAGGATCACCTAATCCTCCACTGAAATCCAGCCAACTCCTCAGTGAAATCTGGCAAGCCTTTTACGAAGCAGACAATTATAACAATAAACCTATAACTCATTAACCTAATGCAATAGAAGGTGGAATTTAGATAAGCATAAATTTGTTCAAGACATTGGGATTAACACTGCTTCTTTTCAAACCAGGACTGTCAACACTAAAACACTCACATTTTTCACTGTGGTCATCTACACTTTACAAAGGAGGGTAACAAAATCATCTTTATCTTGTCAAAGAATTTCATCGAGCAGTTTCTGCATCTTTGATCTGAAGAAACAAGGATTGTGGCTTGCTTGCAGGAAAGAAGTGTACCATCAGGATATAATTTTAGTTAAGATAGCAGAGGAATGAGTAAAGAGTGAAAAACATCAAAAGACTTCAGTGCAGGAAGATTTAAGGCATCACTTACGCTGACACGTTCCTCCATTAGTAGGGTCACCGTAGAAGCCCGAGATGCAAGTTTCACAGTGTTTGCCAGTTGTCAGGTTTTCACACTTCTCACAGATGCTTTCATTTACACACTTGCTGTGCCCATTGCACTGGCAGGCTGAAGAAAACAGAAAAGGATGAGTTATTGGTGCTCAAATACAGCACTTCACAGTCCCCAAAGACTGTGTTCTGCAGAGGCTGAATGAAACCATTTCGTACACTTCCCAAAAAGGTTCCTGCAGTCTTGCAAGTGATACATGAACTCAAAGAGAAGTGAGTGTTGAAAACCTGAAATTTAAAGCAACACACAGAAAACTGAACTCCGAAACTTTAAATTCATATTCAACTGACAGGACTGGAAGCGGGTGGTGGGACAGATTTACAAGGAGGAATTGGGAAGAAAGGGTTGAGCACAGTCCAAGTAATTTTATTCTACAGGTTTGGTGTCAAAAGCATTATCTCAGAATCACCCTGAGCATTACAGTTAAATCAACCTTCAGAGAAAGAGATGCCTTGCTTTCAAACTTCCCTACAAAGAATAAATAAAAGTTTAAAAGCTCAGTAAAGGTTTGTAGGGAAAGGAGAAATTCCTCTAGAGTAACGGATAGAATCATAGAATGGTGAAGGTTGGAAGAGACCTTAAAGATCATCATGTTCCAACCTCCCTGTTATGAGCAGGGACACCTCCCACTAGATCAGCCTCTATGGGCAACCTGTTCCAGCACATTCCTACCCTCATGGGGAAGAATTTCTTCCTTCTGTCTAACCTAAATCTCCCCTCTTTCAGTTTAAAACAATTACCCCTTGTCCTATCATTACCCTCTTCGGTGAAAAGCCCCTCCCCAGCTTTCCTGGAGCCCCTTCAGGCACTGGAAGGTGCTCTAAGGTCTCCCCAGAGCCTTCTCTTCTCCAGGCCAAACAGCCCCAACTCCCTCAGCCTGTCCTCATCTTTGTGACCCTTATCTAGAAGGTAAGTCTTCATACAGAAAATCTCTGCAGCTGACCTGCAGATACCTGCACAACTCTTTCCACCTCAAAAAGTGTTATTTCTAGTTTGTCTTCCCAGCTCTTTTCCTCCCTCCATTAACAGGAGGGAACCCAGACATCACCACAGTGTTAAGAAGCCCTTCCCCTTGCATTTAACTCTTGCCACCGTTGAAACGTTTGAATAATGAAACGTTTGAATAACGAAACGTTGCTCATTTACCTGGACACTGAATAAAGGACCAATTATAGTTGTTCTCCACAGGACACATGCTGACATTAAGGACAGGCTCCAGGCTCTGTTTCCCAGTTGTGGATGGGGTTGGCATCTTGACTGGACCTCTGTAGGAGCCTTCAATGCACTTCCCTTTGCCGGTGTTGCTGGGATCGGTGCACCAGCCACAGCCGGGCTGCTCCAAGCAGTGAGCACATGTGCAGTAGCCTGAACAGTTTTCAGCTATTAAAAAAACACCAAACATTGTGGAATAAATAATAATAAATAAATACATCGTGGAATAAATCAATGTCCCAAACCGCAGGCAACAATGGACGCGGAAACCCTGGTATGTCTTTTGTGACCTTAAGTATTTATCCTGCCAAATCTGTAAATATTTATTCTGACTTTCACAGTAAAATATATATTTTCATTCCTATCAGCATATTTCTTCTAGAATCTAAGAGAACCATTAACACAAAGGTTGAATTAATCAAGGAGTGAGTTTTGAAACAATGCAACACACTAAGTTTCTTCTTACCATTAAATGCCACTGGCTAAAACCAGAGGTGAATGTTCCCAACTACAAAGATCTCTGATTGATTTAAAATGGCTCAGATTATCAAACCAGCCACCTGGAAGCGAAGGCTAAAAGTCTGTTTGTTTACTTGCTTTGAGTCTCTTCCTGCCACATGTTTCAATATCACATGCTACTATTTCAAGTCTTTATCCAAGCCAAAGAGCACGGAACACAATTACAGAACAGAATTTGTCTTCTTAGGATGCTCAGATTAAATAAATAAAAAATATTCTGTAGATCCTTGATGCTCTGAGGATGAGCAGACTTTCTATCTTGCATGTTTGAATTTACAATATTTGCCTTTAAAAACAAAGAAGTTGTAGAAAAGCCTTGTTTTCCATTATTTCAGCCCACTCATCTCCTGCCTGATGCTTCCTCCACATTTTGACCTCTGGCAATATGGGAAGTTCACACTCTCATGTCTGAAAGTTACCTGACACTCATTTTCTCCACCTCTTATTTTGCAACACTCTGAGCTACTCAAGCTTATTCTCCTCAGCTTCCAAAACTTCCTGGAGCAACTGAGCAACTCAAGCTGCCCAACTTCCCTCCTGGGGAACAGAGGCACTTCCCTTCCTCCCAAGAGCTCTGGCTTTCCTGACTGCCCTGCCCACACTCAGCTCCTACAGAATTTAACAAAAATCAAAATAATTTCTCAAACTGTTTTAGCACTTTTTCAATTTCTAGACTATTTCCCCACAGTTTGAAAGCAGAAAGCAACATTCCAAAGCACCACCCATCTTTTGCAATTTGCTCACATCTACCTAAAAGGGGAAAAAAAAATAAATCACTTTATTTAAAATAAGTTTAAAATTCCTCCTGTGGTCTATACAGACAATACTTCAGAATAAAACAGTTGTGTAAACCTTAATTACAATTTGATATAGATAATCTAATATTAAATTACATGGCTCCATATATGAATAAAAGATACACAGAAGAGATGCCAAAAGAAGTTAATCATATGAATTGTGTAATGATTGATTTGAAGGGTAGGAGTTTAAATAATGAAATCAGTACTTCTCCATAGGAAAAAAAAGAAGTGGAGACTTTGTCATCTGGCTTGAAAGCCTTCACTACCTGCCACTTAGTTTAACTGATAGTTCCTGTAACCAGAACCTAATGCTTTACATGACACAGGATGGAGCTGCACACACTCCTGGGGTCAGGCACTTCTCATCTTTGAAAATCCCCTGGCCAGCAGGACCAATGTGCAGAGCTTGATGACCTACAGAACCATGGCATCGTTCAGGTTGGAAAAGAAAGGCCGAGGGAGCTGGGTCTGTTCAGCCTGGAGAAGAGGAGGCTGAGGAGAGATCTCATCAATGCTTATAAATATCTAAAGGGGGATGTCAGGAGGATGAGGTGCTCTTTTCAGCACTGTCCAGTGACAGGGCAAGGGGCAATGGGCACAAGCTGGAGCACAGGAGCTTCAAGTTAAACATAAGGAAAAAATTCTTTACTCTGAGGGTAACAGAGCACTGGAACAGGCTGCCCAGGGGAGGTTGTGGAGTCTTCTTCTCTGGAGACATTCCAAACCTGCCTGGATGCGTTCCTCTGTGACCTACTCTAGGAGACCCTGCTCTGGCAGAGGGGCTGGACTAGACGATCTTTCGAGGTCCCTTCCAACCCTGACGACTCTATGACCATCCAGTCCAACCTTTGAACCTTCCAAGTCCAACCTGCGCTAGGCAACGTCAGCAAATAGGAGCCAGCAGCCCACCCATGAAGCCGCAGAAGCAATTACTCACGTGGACAGCTGCTCATGGTGTACCACTCCATGCACTGCCCATAGGGGAAGGAGGCCACGTAGGCGTTGGAGTCCACGCACTGCTTCATGTTGCTGCACCACATGCACTCGGAGCTGCCGCTCGTGCACTCCCCGCAGGCGGCGCGCAGGGCGCAGGGCGTGCGGCACTGCTTGGCACTGTGGTTAGCTGGGGGGGCACACAAGAGTCAGCTTTCTGCCACAGAGACACAGGTAACGAGCCCCGAGATACAAAGACAGAAGAGAAAAAGCCCTGTCTATTATTCAGGCTGAAAAATAGTTCGGTCTCCCACACCTGAAACACTTGGCTTGTGGTGGGGTGACGCCGGGTGGAGCTGGAGGTACCTCGTTACCACGGTTAACATGAGGAATGAATGCACCAAGGCCACTAAAATAATTCTTTTTATGTTTCCTTCATGAGCATTAATGCTTTTTAAGACACCCTCCTTAAAACCAATTTAAATGGGCTTCTGAATGTGCTCTTCACCTCTCTGCAGGTCTGTTGATGCGGTCCTTAGTTATTCTCCCAACCGAAGCGTTGGGAAGAAACCCCACAATTTATGTGAGCACACTGGGCTGTGCTCGAAGTTATTCGATCAGTTTTTCACATAAAATGAGTACTGAAAGCAGAACTAACTCAAGAGTTCCTGGTGTGAGCCAGTGCTTTATCATCTATTTCAAGTAATTATTCTCAGACCATAAAATACAAGTTAAAGCTTAAACTAATCCAGAGTGCTGCAAGTCAAAACATACACAGTTTTGAGCTCAGGTTCCACGCTCCTGATCCTGCACTTCCACACAGAATGATTTAAAGTGGTGCAGCTTACTCAGGAATTTTATGTAATCAGCCAACTTTCTTAAAACTTAACGAGGCATTAATTGGTATTCAGAAATAATCAGCTATAATGGAGAGGTAACAGACAAAGCCATTTGAAAAGATAGGCAGTTCCAACAAAGCTGGGAGAGTTTTCCCAAAAGCAAATAGCTTCTTTTTCAAAGTTCTCATATCTCTGAAGTGTCTTGCCCAATTAATTTCAAACTTTGATAAAATCCTCCTCTGGCTACGGAGCAAGAGAGGGGAGAAAGGAGAGCTCAGTTGCAAAGTAGCTTTTATTATCTTTATTTTTTTTTTAAACAGGAGATTGCTCCATACCGTAATTAACCTAAATGTCACGTTCAGGTATGCAATTTAGAGAAAAATAATTAAACTATAATGTACTTCAAGCATTATACAGTTAAGAGTGGAAATGGAGAGCTATTTTTAAATTCCTGTATGAAATAACTACAGATGACACTTCTTCAGAACTAGTTTTCTTTGGCAAAGTCATGATGCAGGTAGTTTTAAACGCAACGAATGGGATCCTCTTTATTCTCTAGGAATCCTGGGGTGCATAAGGAAGAGTGTGGCCAGCAGGTCGAGGGAGGTCATTCTCCCCCTCTACTCTGCCCTGCTGAGGCCACATCTGGAGAACTGGGTCCAGTTCTGGGCTCCCCAGGTCAAGAGAGACAGGGAACTGCTGGACAGAGTCCAGGGGAGGGCAACAAAGATGACTGGGGGGTTGGAGCATCTCCCTGATGAGGAAAGGCTGAGAGAGCTGGGACTGTTCAGCCTGGAGAGGAGAAGGCTGAGGGGAGACCTTATCAATGCCTACAAGTATGTAAAGGGTGGGTGCAGGAGGATGGAGCCAGACTCTGTTCAGTAGTTCCCAGTGACAGGATGAGGGGCAAGGGGCACAAGCTGGAACATGGGAAGTGCCACTGAAATATGAGGAAAAACTTCTTCAGGATGAGGGTGACAGAGCCCTGGGACAGGCTGCCCTGGGAGGTTGTGGAGTCCCCTTCTCTGGAGATATTCAAGACCCCCCTGGATGCAGCCCTGAGTAATGTGCTCTGGTGGATCCTGCTTTGGCAGGGGAGTTGGACTAGATGGTCTCTAGAGGTCCCTTCCAACCCTGACTATTCTGTGAAATAAAAACACTTATGAGATGATCTGCTCCCCTTGAGAGACACCAGTGAGATGTTGTTACCTGGCCTTTCGCAGACGCTGCCATTGACTTCATGGATGCACGTTGCTGCCTTCAGCCCCTGCTTGAAAGGCTCAGCTAAATAACCACAAAATCCAGCATCACTGGGTTCACTGGGAAGCCACTGGAGGAGGGTGTTGGTGAAGGGAGACATGTCTTCCCAGCACCAATAAGACACATTGATTTTCCTCAGTCCAACCCATGGAGTCAATGTTTTGGGCTAGAAATAAAGCAGAATAGTAGATTTAATACCCAGTTTTATTACCTTAGGTATTAAAAGAAAATACACATCACCATATAATGCTCATAACAACTTTGCCAGGTTAGGTGTTGCAAAGATGTAATAAGGGCAATATTTTGTTTCTCAGTGCTATGAGAATTAAGTGCCACAGAGTTAGAGAAATTCTTCAGGAAACACCAATTAATTTTTTTTTTCCAACTGCATTTCTAATTACCTAAACCAGGAGGAGAACAAGTCAAACGTTCACACTCTGTGACTATGAAATCAAACTGCAAGTTGCTCTTAATATGTTTGCGACTCCAAATAAAAAGGTTAGACACAGGGCAACAATTTCTGGAGCTACATTTTGACATGAGGAAGAAAACTAGCAGTCTCCTGTACAATTTAAATGATAGAATCCACCTCCTCTCCAGTCTGCCTAGAAGACTTCTGCTGTTGAAGAGTGTGCATATGTGAGGGGTGGAGAGACAGAGCAAGTCAAATCTAAATTAGGATTGCTGGCAATAAAATTCTCACTGTGAGGAATCCACAACACATCTATTGCTCTTGGCAATTTATTTTTCAGCACACTTTTATTTTGGGGAGAGGCATTGTAACTATATTGGTACAAGATGTTATTTTACTGTTCAAATCTTTTCTCCATCACACCACTTTGGTGGCACAGCTGTCCCAGGAAGGCTGTAGCTCATACAACCCCCCTTATTGCTTCATATAACCAGCAGCTTCTTCAAACTGATTTGAAACACTCTTAAACCCAAGAGCTGCAACTTCTCACAGCAACAGGGTTACCAGCAGGTTTTATTATTACAAAACATCTACGCACAGCTTGCTTACAACAGGAGTAACTGCAGAGTACAGCCTCCCCCAGCACAGCAGCAACGTGCCACTGAATGGTAAAAATTCAAGTACCAGACCCAGGTTGGCTTTTTAGCAAAGGCATTTTCCCACATCACAAGCACTCAGTATAATGCCCACTAAAAAGGGCTAATAGTCTCTTCAGATTTCTAAGGCTCACTTGTTAAATGATACTGTAGATGGAAAAAAAAAACCTAAATAAAACATAAATTAACAGGTTTTTTCTCCCCAGTGGAAGGGGTCAGGCACTATTAGGGAAGGGTTGCCACGGGTCATTAGGAACTTACACTACCTTTAACCACTGGGATATCCAGAAACACCTGGAGCTGTTCAAACCATGGACTTCTACAATCCCCCCAGGCTTGGCTTCCTCTCTTTACAAAGGACTTTACAAACAGCCTGGTCTGAATTGCATCTTACCTTTTCTTGGTTAAATTGAATCCCCTCTAAAAACCCATAATTGTTGAAATGCCACTTAAAAATTACAAAGGGAATCAAAGCAAGGAATGTTCTTGTTTCAACATGGGAGTATTTCTCTTTAGGACTGAAGTACATTCTCCTCTGAAAAGCAGCAATCCCACTGCCTCCAGTCTCCCTTTTCCTAGAGCAATCCCTTCCTGATTGCCAGCCCTTTCCACAGTGGCCTCTGGGACCCAAGAGGAGTTACCCTGATGTGCTCTCAAGCCACAGCAGCTCTGCAGAATAAAAAACCAGGATTTCAGCAAAGCTGCCCAGCATCATTCTTTGTTAGGGCTTTAGCATCACCCACACAACCTGCCCTGAACCCCTCCACGCTTCTGCCAGGGACTGGGGAAAAAAAAAACAACAAGTATTTATTTTATTGGTGCATGAAGAGGGACAGATTCCAATTCACTTCTGTCTCCAACCAAAAAGCACTTGCTTTGATTTAAAACATAAATAACTCCAAATAAGCCAAGCAGCTCTACGGAGCAAGAAGCCAACATTTTAAACAGTCACTTTCCTGAGCAGAATAAATAACTTTAAATGCTTTACATTAAACACCTCTGGTGCCCCAAAGGGACCTTTATTTATAAAATACTGTGTACAAGTCACGAGAGGACTCCTGCTGCAGTCATGTATCCCACAAGAGAAATGCCTCTGTGATTTCATTACAGCAAGTGATACCTTTGAGGCACTGTGTATGTTTATATTTATCTTTCCCATTTACATTCTCTACAATTTCAGTTCAAAAGCACCCACAGGGTACGTTGAATTTCAAAAGAAAAATCAGCCCTTTTCAGTTAAGAGGCATGTCTGTTCTGTACAGAGCACACAATGCCACAGCAAGGACTATTCCACTGCCGGAGCTTAATTACTCAGGGGACATAAAAGAGAAGCACTCACCAACGACTGCATCTTTTGCAGCTCCTTTAGAACAAATTCTACCTTTTTCTGGGTGGTGAGGGAAGCCAGGGAAGCACCGTTGGATCTGCAGGACAGTTTGGCATGATCATAAGTCTCCTTCGCATTTGTAATTTTCAAGCAGGAGTTGCCAACCAAATGCCAGTTTGTTCCACAGGTATTTTCTGCAGGGTGGGGAGGGGAAGAAAGTAAACCCAGAGATGCAAATGACCTTCACAACGTTCAAAGTAGTGAAAGAGCCCTTCCATCAAAATAAAACCTACAGCCCCAGCCCAAATCAGCATGAATTACTGGCGTGCTCAGAAATATGAGAAGCTCAACATGGGCCGGCACCGTGTGCTGAAAGCCCAGAACCCAACTGTGTCCTGGGTTGCATCAAAAAGAGTGTGGCCAGCAGGGTCAGGGAGGTGATTCTGCCCCTTTATTCAGATCTTTTGAGACCCCACCTGGAGCACTGTGTCCAATTCTGGAGCCCACAACATAAGGAGGACATGGAGCTCATAGAGAGAGTTGAGGGGAGGCCTCAGAGATGATCAGAGGGCTGGAGCAGCTCTGCTCTGGAGACAGGCTGAGAGAGTTGGGGTTGTTCAGCCTGGAGAAGAGAAGGCTCCAGGGAGACCTTAGAGCACCTTCCAGTGCCTGAAGGGGCTCCAGGAAAGCTGGGGAGGGACTTTGGACAAGGACTTGTAGCGAGAGGACAAGGGCAGATTGATTAAATCTGGAGGAGGGGAGATTTAGGTTAAACATTAGGAAGAAATTCTTTAGTGTGAGGGTGGTGAGACACTGGAACAGGTTGCCCAGAGAAGCTGTGGCTGCCCCATCCCTGGGAGTGTTCAAGATGAGGTTGGATGGGGCTTGGAGAAACCTGGTCTAGTGGGAGGTGTCCCTGCCCATGCAGGGGGGTTGGAATGAGATGACATTGAAGGTCCCTTCCAACCCAAACCATCCTATGAGTCTATGATAACACTTGAAGAAAAGGAAAGCTGTTTGTGGGAGCTCAAGTGTGACATCAGCCTTCAGCCATCTGCAGCAGGCAGTCAAAGCACTTATGACAACGTCCAATGGTAAAATCATTGTAGAAGAAAGACCAAAGAAAAGCAAATGAGTATTTTGCTGATGGTTTAAAGCCACTTATTCAACCAGTGTTGTTAGGACACCTTTGAAGAGAAGCAGCCTGCTGTGCTAATCCTGTCCCCAGCACCAAACTTCCAGGATTATTCCCTGTTTCAGGTTGAGCACAGCCATGGCCACTACTGAAGAGCTCCTTATGCTTTGTAGTTAATTATTTCTCACACTCATAACTCCCCTTTCAAAATAACCCAATGGGTATTTTCAGTGTGAATTTCTGCACAGCTGATGTCTAGGCTCCAACATCTTGGTTTAGGATTTAACTAACAGATTGAGAAGCACTCAAGTGTCAATTTTTCAGATGGGCTTGTTACACATATGATCCAGACACCCTCTTTCCTACAACAAATGAAACAGACCAAGTTCTTTATCTCTCTCATTAAAAGATATTTTTCTTGCTCTCGTGGCTCTTCTCCAAAGTCTCTTCATTTTTCCACTCTGCCAGACTAGCAAACACCAGACCTGGACACATCCAGAAGGCTTCCAAGCCCATCAAAAGGTCCTATCTGTGTTGCTTTTTCCCTTTCTCTATATTTTATTAACTGCAAATGTTGATCACTGAAGATGTTATATTTCTCTCCCAGTCATTGGGAAAAAAAATAAATGTTACAGGAGGACAAATAATCAACTCCTATGAGCTCCCACTGGAAACACTCTAGTAAGAGAATTTTCCTTATACACCTTAGGTTTTATTTGCCTAATTTGTCCAGTATGTGTCATTACACTTTTGCACAATTCTAGTTTCTAAAATTAAACAGCACACATTATTAAGTCTAATATCTAGCAGAAGCCTATTATATCAACAGTACTAGTTTTATCATATGAAAAGAGAGAGATGAAATACAGCCTAATAATTATACAAATGATCATACTCCTCTTCAGAGCATTGGGACTGAAAAATATTCCATCAGACTTGGAATCTACTAGAAATGAAGTTGTGCACCAAAGCTGGTGTGATTAAACAACATGATTTACTCCAGCTTAGCATTAAAAGATTACAGGTTTGGGGGTAAAAAAATTAACAAAAATAAACAAAAAAAAAAGCCCCACAACTTTTGGACTGGGTGAATTTGCATTTTCTCCCACAAATACAATCAATACCCACCTGGCAAAGCGATGCACTCCTGATTCCTAGGCTCCCACTGACAGTTTTGATCCATGGCACAGCTTTTACAGCTTGTCTTTTTGTTACAGTAATAGGCAGGGTTATCCTTAGGACAATTGTCATATAGAGTAATAGGAACCTAAAATAAATAGCACAGATGAGGCTTTTTCCCATCCCATCACTGTTGGTTTATAACAGCCCTGACTACCACACTAAACTCCACAGTTCAGCCCCACAAAACAACCTATATATTAAAAAGCTGTGACACTGGGCATGCCCTACACTGTGTATTCAAGATACTCCCCCAGGCCACCACCCTCAGACACATTTTCCTTACTAGAGCTTTTACAAAAGGTGTTTTTTCTTCTAGGGGAAGGCTGTAAGAATAGCCAACCCAAACAGTTCTGTGCCTTTCTGATTAATCACCCCCCTCTTCCCCTGCCCTCCCCCTTAAGTGGAGAATCTCATGAAAAGCATGTTAACAGTTTAGATCTGGACAAACCCTGGAAATAATGAAACAACAGGGGTGAAAACACTGCCAGATGAAGGCATTGGGACATTGGATATTTCAAAGGTCAAGTTTAAACTACAGAGACTATGAAACTATTAGAGAGGCTTTACCTGTTCCTCTGTGCAGTTGTTGTGCATGGAGACACACTGGTCAGTGCACCACTGGCAGCTGTTTGTGTTTGCTGTACAGCTATAGCAGTCTGTAATCTGATCACATTTCTCATTGTCTACAACTATTAAAGAAAAAAACCTGCATGACCAAAAACAGGCATTTCCTGACAGAGCTCTAAGAACTTGATTATATCTAGCAAAAGATACAACCCAGCAGTTATCAACTAAAATCAGATGCTTCCCTGAGATTGAACTGACAGAAGATTGCATTCATTTGCAGCAGCAATCGTTTTTAGTGCCCAAGGAGCCATAAAACACACCACCAGAAAATGCAGCAAGACATGGAAGAGCATGAACTGAGACCAGGGATGCATGTTCAGTCACTGCCCGGGCAAATGGTGCCAGAGGACACTTCCCAAGGGCAGTGAAAATCCCCCACCACTGGTCTGGTTTGCTGCAAGCCTGTCCTTCAATTACCTGCAGCATTTCCATGCAAAGCTGGAACTTTCCACTTCATCTTTCCAATTGCTTCTCGTCTGTGTTTTGTGAGAATTTATTGTACACTGAGAGCCCGTCAAAGCAATGTCCCTTTACATCAGTTTCTTTTAAATAATTAAATGCTGCCATCTATTACAGAATCAAGGTTCACATAACTCAATTCAGAGCAAGGAATGCATCGGGATAAAGGGCTGAAAAGTTGTTTTAAAATTATCATAAGGGAGAACACAGGAATCAGACCTTAAAACAAATGCGCTTTTTTGTAAGCCTCTATATAGTGCTGTAGAAGGAGAAATAAAGTAATTTTTCTTAAAACTCTCTTCCTGTTATCCCTCTTGAAAAGCACAGGATAACGCTGCAGGACCCAGATCCCTCTCTCCCTTGCCCTGTGGTGCTCATCAGCAAAGTGCTGGCTCTCACAAGGTCAGTTCTTGGAGTAACCCTCTACAGCGCAATGGTCCAGGCCTGATTCCTGACTGATGACGTCTGCTTGGGATAGGAAATTAACCACAAGCAGTTCAAGAGTTGGTGGGTGAGACACTGGCCCAGGTTGCCCAGAGAAGCTGTGGCTGCCCCATCCCTGGAAGTGTTCAAGACCAGGCTGGATGGGGCTTGGAGCAACCTGATCTAGTGGGAGGTGTCCCTGCCCATGGCAGGGGGGTTGGATCTAGATGATCTTGAAGGTCCCTTCCAACCCAAACCATTCTATGGTTCTATGATAGGAAAAAAGTCTCATGAGCAAGCAGCTTCAGGGAGAAGGAGAGGTGGAAACATCTCCAGGCCACTGCAGCCACTTGGTCAGAGGAACATCTCCTAGGGTGCATATTAAAACAGATCTGCAGCCCTCCTGTCTTAAACCTGATCTGATCATGGCACACCACTGACACAAGACACAACGTGGCAAAGAAAAAGACCCTAGGGGGGCCTTTTGGAAAGGGAAACAGAAAGGAGGTGACACATACCTGGCTTGGGAGGACAGTCTTCAAAGACCTTTTGCTGCTGCTCTAGTGTTGCCATTTCCCAGGGGAGGCAGCGAGAAGGGCTGGCAGCCCAGACGCATCGGACGCCCGGCCCTGCTTGCCAGCAGGCTGTTTCGTTGTCAAAAGCTTCACATCTCTCTGGTGTGTACTTCAGTATGTCGCTCAGGAGGAGGCTGTTGAAGCCTCCAAAGACATACATGGTGCTAGACAAAAACGTAAGTCAAGAGATAAATATTTGTGCCCGTGTTTAGAGAGCACACGCTGCTGCGTGTCGGTGTGACTGAAGGCTTGAGCAAGGTGTTTTATTACATCCCAGAGTGTATAAATCTGAATAAATAGCTCTTGGTTAAGGAAGACACTAAAAAAAGGTCAGTCAAGTTCCACTGTTTTGGGGAAGGCAGAGAGTCTCAACACATGGGTGTTCACAGGTGCTGAGGCAGAGTCAAACCATTCCAAGGTTATGGACTGACCTTCCCCTTCAGCCAAAACTCTGGGTGAGACTTGATCAATGTACTGACACATGAAAGGCTCCACAACTGTAGGATCTTCCCGTGAAGAACAGTCACAAGAGAGGGAGGAAGGCTAAAAATGAGGGACACGGTGTCACAGCATGAAAGCAGCATTCAGGAACTGTGACCAAACAATTCAGTGTTGTCACATCTTGCTACTCGGCTGTGACAAAACTGCAGTTGTTTTTCATGGGTCTTAGCAACTCAGCAAAGAGTTATTGTGGCAACTGAAAAGAAACAAACCCAAACCAAAGTAACATTTGGGAGGGAAGGGAGGAAGGGGTTTTTAAACCTTCTTCAGAACCACAACTGCTTCAGGCAAAACATCACATTTCACCAGTTACCCACAGAACCCTGTGCATCATGTTTGTAAATGTACACTAAATGTACACTTAATAAGACAGTGAAGAAGAGTCCATGCAACTGAGTAAGAGTTTTGGTTGAATAATAAGTATTTTTAATATGATTTTCATCCTAGTTTAGGAAAGAGCTAAAGCATGGGCTGAATTGTCCTTCCTGGGAGCAAACACACAGCTGGTATCCAGCATCCATTGGAACAAATTGAGTGAGATTTGAGAGACAAAAAGAGTATCTAGAAGCACACTTTCCTTTCCAAGGCAGTGAGAGTTATCTGCCTGGCTTAAACTGAGCTTTAAATAATGCCACTGATTTACAGAAGGTATCCTCAAAGGATAAAGGAATCAGAATGAAAGAGTCCTAAGAAACATCTTGTCAAACTGAGTTCCACAGACTCAAATCTAATAACAGAGTTCGTCTGAGAGCACGGATATTATTGCAGAGGTATAATGGTTAACTGCAGAAAACTCACCTATGGTTTCACCTAAATTCTGTACATCACAGGAATGGTAAAGAACAACACAGGATAAGCTACATAAACTGAACCATGGACAGATTTAGAGACCATGGGGGAAAAGTATGATTTGAGGAGAAAAGTTGTCAGTGCAGCTCAATAAGAAAACGAAATATGAAATAAATGAAAATATGATGCAATTAAATAGATAGAAATATATATACACATAAGTAATAGAAATATGAAAAAATCAAATCTTTGGAAGAGCTAAGTGAGCTGAGAGAGCTTAGTCCAGTAAAGAAAGGCTGACAGGAACAGGTGGATACTGGAGACGTTACAAGAAGGAAGAGCTGAGAACTTAGAGAGGTTTGCAATAGCTCCTCAACCCTCTGGTCTCAGTGTCACTGATCTCCATGTACCAACACACTCGTGCACTGATACCCACAGGTGCACGAGTTCACTGAGCCATGAAAAATGCCAAGATCCCCCAGCTCGTTTGTAGCCTTACCTGTTGTAGAGCATGGCAGAATGTCCAAACCTGTTCACGTCGTGATGGAGACCCGGGCGAGGAAGGACAGACCACCGATCGCAAGCTAGGAGGAAGGACAGCTCATTTCAGAGAAGCTCCTCATAGCATTCATGACTCAACTCACATTAGCACACTTCTTCCTGAAAGATCCCAAAGTCTTGAATAACTATGGAGAGACCTCCTCCCACCACCAAAATACAAACCATGAGTGACACAGGGCAGTTTACAAACGAGCTGCTCCATCTTCTTCTTTCTTCTGCAAGATTTAAGACTTAGTCTTCACCCCAGCTGCCATGGTATGACAAAAAGGGAAAGGAAGGATGGAATGGCTCTGCTCCACCACCTCAACACTTCTGAAGTACTAATTTTTTGGCAATCACGTGCCATTAAATGGTGGTGGATTGAGTTGCTTTTCCTCCTTTACCAGCGGGATTTTTCACCATGTGACAAGTTCAGTTTTTATCTGTTTATATGTGAATTATTTGCAGTTTTGACCCAAAACAGTATCACTGAAACAGAGACTTATCTTTTTGGTTTTTTTTCCTTCTCCCCATTGCAATTATATTCCTAGAGGCCAGATATCCATGTTTTTAAAAATATTTTTCACTCATCATAGCTTAAGGATTTGTGGTTGTTTTTCTCTTTTAATATAATGTGAGATTATTCCATCTTTTTCTATTAGCATAACATTTATAAGTTCTGCTTCATTTTTTACTTGGTTTCTCAGGTAATTTCTTCCTTTAGGCAGCATGAAAAAAAACAACCTAAGAAACACAGAACCCACTGAGTAATCAAAGGAACAAAAGCAGGAGAAGTCAGTGCAATTTATATAACATTAACTTTGCAAAGTGAATGGGATCAGCTTGGGGCCAAGCCCAGAGGCATTTGTATGCAATTTATGCAATTAAGACAGAAAAGTCAATTTGCTGTAAAGATCTTGTAGAGCTTTTGGAGCAAGTCCAGAGGAGGCCACAAAGATGATCCAAGGGCTGGAGCAGCTCTGCTCTGGAGACAGGCTGAGAGTTGGGGCTGTTCAGCCTGGAGAAGAGAAGGCTCCAGGGAGACCTTAGAGCACCTTCCAGTGCCTGAAGGGGCTCCAGGAAAGTGGGGAGGGACTTTGGACAAGGGCAGGGAGTGAGGGGACAAGGGCAGGGTGTGAAAGGACAAGAAGGAATGGATCAGAGAAGAGAAGAGATTTAGGTAAGACATCAGGAAGAAATTCTTTGCTATGAGGGAGGTGAGACCCTGTCCAAGGTTGCCCAGAGAAGCTGTGGCTGCCCCATCCCTGGAAGTGTTCAAGGCCAGGTTGGATGGGGCTTGGAGCAACCTGGTCTAGTGGGAGGTGTCCCTGCCCATGCAGGGGGGTTGGATCTAGATTATCTTTAAGGTCCTTACAACCCAAACCAGTCTATGATTCTATGACCCACTTGATTAGATGTAATACTTCGATATATTGTGACTTCGAAGTTTATTTTTAAATGTATTTTGCTTGATTTTCAAAGAATTTAACCTAGCCCAGCATCACTCCTGAGGCGAGCATGCATGGTTCCAATTTTTAACAGGAGACTTCATCAAAATTGGACAGCAATTTGCAATTTTTTATCCAGCAGAAGTTGTGAGTTATGTGAGGCCAAGAAACATATTTTTCTAGATTAATAGAAGGCCAGGAATGTTTTGCTTTCTAAGCTTCTTTCCCATCTTGAACTGAAGATCAAGTTTAGGAAAAAGTGAATGATTCTGAAAATACAAAGAATCTTCTCCTTCCTGACTTATGACCTAAGCCAAACCTAAAACTTACAACGCACAGGATTTATTAAATACACTATTCAAACAGAACACACATGCTCTGAAAACATCCAGCCTCTAGGTTTGTCATCAGAACTCAATTTTTGATGGGGGAAAGAGTTTTAATTTCTCTCCTGTGGGGAGAAAAGATCATTATATGAGTGTAGCCTTTACACAAACATTTCATGCTGATTTTTAAAAAAAACCTAAAAAGTTAAAAGTTATTTGAAATGGAAAAGAAAGGCTGCTTAAACCACAGCAACAGCATCCTGTAAGTTCTATTCTTGTTCTAGATACATCCCTTATGCAAGGGATGTGCCTGAAACCTCCCAAAACTGAGCATTACCTGGACAATTTGGACTAAATAAACCCCAACCTGGTAAAATGGAAGATAAAAGCATGAGAAGCATTAATGCATTCTCAAATCCACCTCATCTGCTAAACCTCCAGAGCATCTCAGCACCCATCTCAATGACACCTCTCTGTATCCTACAGACACTCTGCACTCGTGAGACCCCACCTGGAGCACTGTGTCCAGTTCTGGAGCCCTCAACACAGGAAGGACAAGCAGCTCTTGGACCAAGTCCAGAGGAGGCCACAAAGATGATCCAAGGGCTGGAGCAGCTCTGCTCTGGAGACAGAGAGAGTTGGGGCTGTTCAGCCTGGAGAAGAGAAGGCTCCAGGAAGTCCTTGTAGTGGCCTTCCAGTATTTGAAGGGAGCCTACAGGAAAGCTAGGGAGGGACTTTTTACCAGGGTGTGTAGTGGTAGGACAAGGGGTAATGGTTTTAAACTGGAAGAGGGAAGATTCAGGTTTGATGTTAGGAAGAAATTCTTTGCTGTGAGGGTGGTGAGACACTGGCCCAGGTTGCCCAGAGAAGCTGTGGCTGCCCCATCCCTGGAAGTGTTCAAGACCAGGCTGGATGGGGCTTGGAGCAACCTGATCTAGTGGGAGGTGTCCCTGCCCATGGCAGGGGGGTTGGAACTAGATGATCTTGAAGGTCCTTTCCAACCCAAACCATTTTCTATGATTCTATGATTCTATAAAATGTCCTTGCAACACTTGATGCAGATGGTCTGATTACTCTGAAATCTCAGGAGGGAAAACCAGGAACTTGTGACGTGATAATTAAAACTACTTACTGCAGAAATGAGTTTTAATGGCAAAGGTTGAAGACCTGCTTTTTAAGCCTTTGTATTGGACTGCATTGTGATGTCAGTTTTCTCCAGTCTTCCAAGCATCATTATGATGACTAAGATATTACCTTCATCAACAAGATGTTGAAAATGAGCAAATTAGCCAGATACTCCCTATTTTTATTGTATGCTAAGATAGCCAATGCTAAGCTGCTCCTCCAAAGGTAATCAGTATCACTGACTGGTTTGGGTTGGAAGAGACCTTCAAGATCATAGAACCACAGAATCATAGAATACCAGGTTGGAAGGGACTTCAAGGATCATCAAGTCCAACCTTTCTCATTCCAACTCCCCTGCATGGGCAGGGACACCTCCCACTAGACCAGGTTGCTCCAAGCCCCATCCAACCTGCCCTTCAACACTTCCAGGGATGGGGCAGCCACAGCTTCTCTGGGCAACCTGGGACAGTGTCTCACCACCCTCACAGTGAAGAATTTCTTCCTAACATGATTGATACAATTACCACAGAGATTGTGCAGGAAGAACCACCAAGGAGGTGATTTGGATGTGACACTAACCAGCACCCTAATGTATTCCTGGTAGTGCTCCTGGTCCAATGGTACTAAGGGGATAAGTCAAATTGTACAAAGACAGATGCCCTGCCACGAAAAGAAAAATGTGGTTTTTCTTTTTTTCCTGTAAAAGAGCTGTTCTTTCCAGCCTGAGAGCCTCTGCCCTAAGGAATGAGGGTACCCAAGAGCACCAGAACACTCCTCATCCCTGTCATGTGAAGTGCAGTCAATGTAAGCTCTAATCCTCAGAGCAAAACTGGTAAGGACTGGGCAAGCTGACTACAGCACTTATTTCAGGTAACAGGAACCTGCCTATTAACTAAACTGAATCAAAATCAACATCATTATTGGCATATTTTGTCAAATAAATGCAATTTATTCAATGAGTCAGGGAAGACAGCAAAATACAGCAAGAAAAATCTATCTGTATTTCTATATCAAATTTTTAAAAAATGATTCAGTCTGTGAGTGTGGAAATACCTCCTTGAGAAAAAAAGAAAACTAAATAGGGCAAATTAGGAGCAGAGAACGAATTCCCCAGGGATATGACTTGAAATCAGAAGCAGCAGAAGGGAAGGATCCCTGTAACTGACAGCACAATGGCACCAGGATGCCAAAACCTGCTGCTGAAAGCAAATCCATCCGCTTGCATATTCCTTTCACAAACCAGGAGTGACATCTCAGTGGACAGTCACTCCAGGAACTCAGGTTTTCCTGATTACTTCAATCCCAAGAGCCTACATTTAAGGAACTCTGAGAGCAGAGGGCACAATGCAATCTGAGTACAAAACAGTGTTTTCCTCCAGCGTATTTGGATGTCTCTGCACCTTCTTTTGTATCATTTCTTTTCTTCTCCTGTTCTACTGAAATGCACCATCTCTGGACTTCAAATTCCCAACCAAATGCTGCCCTCGTCTGGCTATTCGAGCAAAACCCAAATCTTTCCAAATAAAACCCAACCGTTTGGCCTTGCTGTGAAACAGTGCTCCTGGGGATATTTATGAAGCAGACACACCAACAGACACTGCAAAGAGCACAGCCAAAGAACTCAGCCAGCTTGCAGTTAAAACAAGAGCATGCAATGGACAAGTTAAGCTTCAGCAGGGGCCTGTCCTTGTAACTGTCCTAACAGCCTGCATTTTTGATAAATCATGGATTAAAACACACTCAAAATGGCAGGATTGCTTTATGGCTGAGATGCTAGGCCAATATGCTTTCTGTTTAAGAAATAATTTTTAATACCCAAGCTTGTGTATAAAGTGTTGACCAAATAACTGCTGCTGTGTTTGCCTAGAAATCACTGCACCAGCTCATTTACTTGGTAATGTGTAGCAAGCTAAATGAGCCTCTCCTGATTACACATTCTTCTGCAGTGTGCTCAGTAGCATTTGGCATCATATCCTCAGCATGTCAATTAATCTTCCCGTAGACAGCTCTGCTGGAATATCCAAGAATTCTTTTTAGCATTATTTCTACAAGAACTTACCAAGATCATAAGCCATAAAATCTGAAGAGAAGCACTTTGCTCCGTGGCTCATGGAGGTGTCATTGTGTGTGTTGCCTCCAAACACCAGCATGGTTCCACTCATGATCACAGCCGTGTGCAAATAGCGAAAGAACCGACTGTCTTTAAGGATAGTCCTTCAGAAAGAAAAACACAGGTATTCATGAAACTCATTAGCATCTGGTAAAGAGAAAACAATCGATACGTCCAAGCTGAAGGAGGTTTTGGGGTGTGGGGAGGAGTGGGGAGATAGTATTTAACTGCTTTCTTCACGAGGTATTTAGCAACTTACTTCCCTCATGTTCAGTCCCCTCCTGTAATTTCATTCTCTCATTTTCCCAGCTGCTTGCCAATTTATAGGAGAAATGTGTCTATGAAAGCCTCTTCCCAAAGCTATGGATCTTAAAATCATCAATTCCTCCTCTAGGGATTATCACGTTTTCTCAGTAACTGGGCTTTTAAGCATATTCAGCTAAATCTGCTGATACAGACACTGCCTGGGAGGACTCCAGAATTTTATAGTAACTACTTTTATAGTAACCTAAAGAATTCTTTGAACATAGCCACCTTCATAGAATCATGGAATGGTTTGGGTTGGAAGGGAACTGAAAGAACATCTAGTTCCAACCCCCCTGCCCTGGGCAGGACACCTCCCACTAGACCAGGTTGCTCCAAGCCCCATCCAACCTGCCCTTCAACACTTCCAGGGATGGGGCAGCCACAGCTTCTCTGGGCAACCTGGGCCAGTGTCTCACCACCCTCAAATTAAAGAATTTGTTCCTAATGTCTAACCTAAACCTCCCCTCTTCCAGTTTTGATCTTCTGTTGCTCAAAACTAAGAAAACTACTTTAAGGAAATCTATGCAGCTGCTGCTAACAGAGCCCTGCAGTTCAATACCTGCAAAGCTCAAAACTAAAACATGGGAAGCATTCATCAGACTTGCCACTGACATCACCTGTAATCAGCCTGATTAACAGCACTGAACACAAAGGGTCACCCTTTGTAGAATTTCCTTATTGAGAGGGTGGGATTGCAGGAAAACCCTCATGTGGCCACGCCTGTGTTGCAGGCAGCAGTGACAGGGTTCTGCAGGCTGTCCCACCACTTCTGCAGAACAGGAGCACCCCAAACACAGCTTTACACTGAAGCCCAGATCTTCACACCCAAATATTCAGCAAATGATACATCCACAACCTGGACTAGGGACCCCTGAGTAACACACAGGCTGTGGTGCCACAGCTCACAGGGACTTCCTCAGCATTTCCCTGTCCCTGCCAGGGCTTCAGTGCCACACTGTGAAGCTGCCAGTCAAACACCAGAGGGAACACGGGAACGAACACTTGCCAAAATAAAAATCAAGGGACTGCTTTTCACAGAGTCACAGAGAGGTCAGGGTTGGAAGGGACCTCTGGAGATCATCTAGTCCAACCCCCCTGTTACAGCAGGATCCCCTAGAGCAGATCACACAGGAACAGGTCCAGATGGGTTTGGAGTGTCTCCAGGGATAAAGACTCCACAACCTCTCTGGGCAGCCTGTTTTTTTTTGCCCTTCCATGAAATCGCAAGAGGGAGAGAGGGTCTAAATTACTGAAGAACAAAAAAAGGAGTGAATGACACCAAAAAACCCAACAGATAAAGATGAGCAGACACTCCTTCGTGCCTCTCTTCGAGGCACCTGCTCTGACAGTCCTCTCCAGACTGACAGAAGAAATGTGATGAGAGGAAGTTGGTGCTGCAGCAGTTTGGGAGAATATTGTCACATTTGTGACATTTCCTGCCTATTCAGCCAGATTTGCCCACTCCAGGGCTGAAGTGGAGGATCAAATGAAGCAAGAAAGGAAGCGTGGTTATTAGTGCCTGTACAATGGAGCAGGAAGGAAGGTTTGGGAAATTAGCCACGAGGTACTTTACTCATCAGTGTAGACTCACAAACAGTTGCTGCAGAAATACAAGCTATTTTAACCTCTCAAAAAAAGGCAACATGGTGACTCCAATTTACACGTGTTAATTCAAAAGATCAGTCTCCTTTTTTGTCAGGAGCCTTTAAAAAAAATACACTTTTAGAAAAAACACAAAATGGAGGACAATGCATTTCACCTCCATAGCTGAAAGTTGGGAAGTTTTTGCTCTAGCTTTTTAAAGCTCACCTTTGGGCAGAAACAAATTACTGAAGATTTCAGCCTAAGAAATGAACGTTCCGAGCAGTTACAGAGCCAAAAGAAAATGGGTTTATAATAGAAGCTCTTTTGCAGTCTTAACTGCAGAATGAATTATCACTCACTTGCCTGCAGTAACTGCACTCAGATGCACAGGCTGTACTGCTGGCAAGAAAATCCCATCAAATATTTTTCTTTTCAGCTTTAATACAACAATAGATTAAAATTGATTTCTTGGCTCGATCACAGCCTTGATTAGATGTGATTCTACGATTCTCTGTTCAGAAAGGGACACAAAAATAATGGATACAAGAACAATCTATCCTGAAATGCAGGTGGCTCTGTACTACTGTACCCTTGGCAAGCACCCCATCCTTTTGTCTACTACAAAGAGCAACAACGGGGTGGGATACAGGAGGCAAAATTACTTACCACATGTGGGAATCAACTTCATATTTGTACAAGTCATCTGCTAGCCTGTATTTGTTGGCACTGAATGCTTTGTAACCTCCATGGATATAAACTGATCTTGTGTTTGGATCATACACACTACTGTGACCATACCCTCCTTGCACCAAAGCTCCGCTCGTCTGTAAAATGCTCCACGTGTTTGTGGCTGAGGAATGAAAAATGAGAGTGACAAAACATGGTTAATTTATCTCCATTAACAACTTATCAACAAATCTGGCAGTGAAAGAAATTGAGTTTTCTTTGACTCAGATCTAGATACTATCTCTACAACCTAATATCCCAAAATATTCTCCTGCAAGGAGTTTGTTGTCAAGAAGCATTGCGAAGTGTTTTTAATTTGACCAGAAACATCTTTTCTACAGTCATTTATTACACTTTGCAGACAAGCTAAGTCAATGAAAGATTAAAAGTATGGAAATAATATATTGCATTTCAATGACACGAAAATGCCAGCACCACGGCTTGATATGGAATGGTACCCAAGGGCACTTTTATTTTATATATATCTAAAGCCAGACAGCACTGGAGCCAAGTTAAGTACAACTGTGAGGAACACTGCAGTTAAAAACTAATATGTGATTAATGGTCCTATATCTTACTAAAATAACATTGGTTTGAAGCACTCTAGACACAATAGAAAGGCAACTGAAAGAAAAATGCCAAATTACACACCTAATCTCTGCAGCAGGTGCAGAATGAGACCCTACACAGGCTTCCCAACTCCAGGGCACATCGGGCACACAAAAGGCAAAGAAATGTAACACTCTGCAAGATCACACGTGGGAAGAACAGAACAGAGAATCACTGCCCCACACATCCTGGTTTTCTCCAGCCTTCTCCCTGAGGAGGAAAGCTTGCTCCTGCCAACACCAGTGAACCAGAGTAGGCTGCAGTAGATCCTCTGGATCAAGATGACTGAAGGACAGGTTAACAGGCCAAAAGTGCAGACAGGGCCACTATCTCTGACCATAACCAGCACGTTCATGCTCTGAACTTCCTGCGCTTAACTCTGTTCTCCACCTGGTCAGTGGACATGCCTCCAGACAGCCATTTCAGAGCAGCTAAGCTAGGCCGAAGTTCAGTTCATCTAGAGAGCTTCCTACACTTCTCCACTGGTGACACCAGAAATCTCTGGATCTTAAAGTTTGGACTCTTCCCAGAGATAGGGGGCAAATGGAAGTTCAGCAAGTCATTCCCTGTTCCCCTAAGCATTTGCTGATCACCACTACTGGAGACGGGGCTATCAGGCTGAGTGGACACTGGGTCTGAATTGTTACAGCCAGTCTTGTATTTGCAGTGTACAAAAATAATGTCAGAAGTGTTTGCTTTGTCAGAGGGAAAGAGGAAAATTGCTATAAATTGCACCACAATTATCCTGTTTTGTCTATCAAACACAGCTTTTTTGTCTTCAGGACCTACCAAGCTGTATAGAGCTGGAAGTCCATGGCTGCCTGCTCACTGTCTGTGTGATACAAACGCTGGGAGTGAGATGGAACTTCTCGCAAATACAAAGACAAGAAGCAATCTTGGAATAATTTCCAACCCAACTGTTGAAGAGAAGGAAGAGAACTGAAGACAGGCAGGGCCCCACTCACCCAGGTTGTATTCCTGGACACTGCTGATGTATCCATAGAGGGGGCAGTGCCCAAAGATGACGAGCATGACAGTGCTGTTGTCGCGCAGGGTGACGATGTGCGCGGAGTGGCCCACAACCGCGTACTGCTCCTTGGCTTTCGGCGCGGCCTGAGTCCAGCTCTGGGTGGGAATGTGGAACACCCACAGCTGGCTGGTCACGTTCCCCGTTGCATCGATTTTTCCACCATACATATATATATCATCCTGAAAGAAGTGAAGATTTAAAACGAGGCCTGTGAGTTGAGCATTGAGGGACTTTTTGCAAGGGGATATAGTGAGAGGACAAGGGGTAATGGTTTCAAGCTGAAAGAGGGGAGATTTAGGTGAGACATTAGGATGAAATTCTTCCCTGTGAGGGTGGTGAGATGCTGGCCCAGGTTGCCCAGAGAAGCTGTGGCTGCCCCATCCCTGGAAGTGTTCCAGACCAGGTTGGCTGGGGCTTGGAGCAACCTGGTCTAGTGGGAGGTGTCCCTGCCCATGCAGGGGGGTTGGAACTGGATGATCTTGAAGGTCCCTTCCAACACCAACCAGTCTGGGATTATATGCTTTCACTGCCTGTACTGACTAGAATTGTTTTCACTATAAAAGGAGCTCAGAAAGGCTCCCAAAGGCACCCAAAGTCAGACATTTGAAGCCAGGTGATTTAATAAGCAAGCTGAATCCCTCCCATAGTGTGCAAATGCAAACAGCAGAAGACAGATGGTAAGAAAGGCAGTTATGATGGAAACTCCTCTGTGTCTCTACACTAAAAGCTTTGTCTTCCAAGTTAATGCACTGACAAAAAATGAGGACCCTTTGGAAAGAAGGGAGCCATTATAGTTAGACAGGGTTTTATTAAACATCTTCTAAGAGCTAAGCACCAAAACTCTATCCAGTTTCCTTCATGGGCTTCTTCAGTCATCCCGGGGTCAGTCAAGAATCCACCAAAATTGAGGTGGAGCCCTGTTTCCCTACTGACACAGTGGTAACTTCAGAAAGGGAAATTCTCCACTACAGTTGGTGCTCCTTGGGAAATTCACCGATGGCAAAGCCAGTTATTGTACCCCACTTTTGAACAGCCATTTCCAGAATGTGCATTGAGCCCTCACAGGTAGGAATTTCCATCCTTCTCAGGTTCTTCAAGTGTTCTGTTTGTGCTGTGTGGAGTTTGTCAAGTGTTTATAATTATGCTTTATTTAAGCTCGCATTGTGATGAGCTAATTAACATTTCAAAACCAAAGGTCATTAAAGGATCAGCTCATTTCCTTTTCAAAGGCTCTGCTCACACACAGCCTGCACCCCCAGGAAAGCTTGCAAGTGAGAAATTAGGTAAGAAACAGTCAAATCCACTTGTTGTTTCAGATGTTGAAAGAAGAGATTCATGGGTCTCCTGCAGAAGCAGAGCAGGTTCCAAAACTTCCTAATTCAGCAGCTTTGCTTTGGTGCCTTGAACAAATGAGGTCAAAAATATTACTGTGGTCTACACAAAAGGGAACTGGAGAATGAAGTCCAGCAAACTCCTGCTGTCAGGCATGTTTGCAAGCACAGCCAGTAAGAAGAAAAGAATTGACTCACCAACTTCAGTCACCCTTAAAATCTCTGACAAAACGGCAAAGGAGGAACATACAAGTAAAGGCACTACAGACTTCCTAGGACATGGAGCTCCTGGAAAGAGTCCAGAGGAGGCCACAAAGATGATCAGGTAAATTTTTCACCATGAGGACAGTCACACATTGGAACAGTCTCCCAAGGGAACCACAGAATCTTAGGGGTTGGAAGGGACCCCAAAAAATCATCCAGTGCAACCCCCCTGTCAGGCAGGGTCACCTAGAGCACATCACACAGGAACTTGTCCAGGCAGGTTTGGAATGTCTCCAGTGAAGGAGACTCCACAACCTCTCTGGGCAGCCTGTCCCAGTGCTCTGTCACTCTCACAGTAAAGAAGTTTTTTTCTGATATTTATATGGAACCCCCTATGTTTCAGTTTGCACCCATTGTCCCTTGTCCTATCACTGGACATCACTGAGAAGAGCCTGGCTCCATCCTCCTGACACTCACCCTTAACATATTTGTAAACATTGATGAGGTCACCCCTCAGTCTCCTCTTCTCCAACCTAAAGAGGCCCAGCTCCCTCAGCCTTTCCTCATAAGGGAGATGTTCCACTCCCTTCATCATCTCTGTGGCTCTGTGCTGGACTCTTTCAAGCAGTTCCCTGTCCTTCTGGAACTGAGGGGCCCAGAACTGGACACAATATTCCAGATGCAGCCTCACCAGGGCAGAATAGAGAGGGAGGAGAACCTCTCTTGACCTACTAACCACACCCTTTCTAATACACCCCAGGATGCCATTGGCCTTCTTGGCCACAAGGGCACATTGCTGGCTCATGGTCATCCTCCTGTCCACCAGGACCTCCAGGTCCCTTTCTCCTACACTGCTCTCCAGCAGGTCAGCCCCCAACCTGTACTGGTCCATGGGACTGTTCTTTCCCAGATGCAAGACTCTACACTTGCCCTTGTTGGATTTCATTAGATTTCTCCCCACCCAACTCTCCAGCCTGTCCAGGTCTCACTGAATGGCAGCACAGCCTTCTGGTGTGTCAGCCACTCCTCCCAGTTTGGTGATATCAGCAAACTTGCTGAGGGTACACTCTGTTCCCTCATCCAGGTCGTTGATGAAAATATTGAACGGTACTGGTCCCAGCACCGACCCTGAGGGACTCCATCAGTCACAGACCCCCAACTAGATTCTGTCCCATTGACCACAACTCTCTGACTTCTTCCTTTCAACCAGTTCACGATCCATCTCACTACCTGATCATCAAGACCACACTTCCTTATCTTATCTATGAGGATGCTGTGGGAGACAGTGTCAAATGCTTTACTGAAATCAAGAAAAACCACATCTACCGCTCTACCATCATCTATCCACCTAGTTACTTCCTCATAGAAGGCTATAAGGTTGGTCAAATGTGACTTCCTCTGGGTAAAATCATGTTGACTGCTCTTAATGACCCCCTCATCCTTGATATCCCTAGAGACAGTGCCAAGAATAAGTTGTTCCATCACCTTTCCAGGGATGGAGGTGAGGCTGACAGGTCTATAGTTACCCGGGTCCTCCTTCTTGCCCTTTTTGTAGACTGGCATGACATTTGCTATCCTCCAGTCCTCAGGCACCTCTCCTGTCACCCACAAGTGGCAGATTCCCCCCATGGGACAGTTTGAAGTCTCAGCATGACAGGGTGCTGAGCCACCTCATATCAACTGCAGTAGTACCTAGAAAGGTTGGACCAGATGATCCCTGAGGTCCCTTCCAACCTGGCACTCTATGGTTCTATGATCCAAGGGCTGAAGCAGCTCTGCTCTGGAGACAGGCTGAGAGAGTTGGGGGTGCTCAGCCTGGAGAAGAGAAGGCTCCAGGGAGACCTTAGAGCACCTTCCAGTGCCTGAAGGGGCTACAGGAAAGCTGGGGAGGGACTTTGGACAAGGGCAGGGAGGGATGGAATGAGGGGTAATGGCTTAAAACTGGAAGAGGGGAGATTTAGGTTAGACATCAGGAGCAAATTCTTTAGTGCGAGGGTGGTGAGACCCTGGCCCAGGTTGCCCAGAGAAGCTGTGGCTGCCCCATCCCTGGAAGTGTTCAAGAGCAGGTTGAATGGGCTTGGAGCAACCTGGACTAGTGGGAGGTGTCCCTGCCCATGCAGGGGGGTTGGAATGAGATGATGTTTAAGGTCCCTTCCAACTCAAACCATTTTCCATGATTCTATGATACCAGTCCAAGGACTCCCTGGAGTAAAAGTACACAGAGACATCCATGGAGAAGCCTTTGAAGTAGAAGTGCTTTCCTCAAAGCAAGACTGATCTGTGGAAAGGGGTGGGTGCTAGGGGAAGACAAGGGGGAAATCAACTGGGAGATGATTCTGCAGCACTGACCTTGTGTAATGCCAATGAATGACCATATCTCATCTCCACAGAGTTCACAGTGTTGGCTAGGGGAAGCCACTCTTCAGAAATAAGATCATACCTGCACAATAAGAATGTAATTAATTACCTGAGAAGTAGATAATAAAGTCGAGAAAAATATTACTTGTACTCTGCATAATTTGAGGGAAATTATTTTATTTAACAAAAAGTTCTACGAAAATTTCAGCATGCACAAGGCACTCGCAGATCACTTCTGGATTCAAAAACTCCAGTCAAGCCTGCTCTGTTATTTAACTGTAACAAACTAATTTGCTTTACCCTGAGTTTTCTCTCCCATGAAAAACCAAGAGCTGACACATTGTCTCTCGAGCAACTCACACCACATGATCCCCCCAAAAGAGCAGGAAATGTTTACACTAAGCTCAGGTAAGTTCCAAATACTTAAATAAAAAAACCTGCCAGTCTGTAAAAGGTACTTTTTAATTCTGTCTTTGTCATTCAAGCATATTTTCTGTGTGAACTGGAAATGAGATAAACCCTTTGCCCTGAAAATGGCCCGTGGCTTTTTAGATAAAAGGCTGAACTCGACTGGCCAGCCTCACAGTCTTAAAAGATAAAATCTCCTCTGAGAAAGTGTTCAATGAAGCACCAGGGTATCTGTTGAAAAATCAGGCACGACTTTGAAAGAGTAAATTCTGGATGTAATCAGCAACTATTCTACAACTAAGTGTGCATTTTTAGCTCTTCTTTAACTTTCCCTAGAAGAACTGTTAGCTCTGGATGTGAGCGCAGAACATCCAGCTCTCACTTAGCGTCATGAAAGTGAGTTATGCAGCATCCCTAGGAAAAAAATCCAGCTTTTGCCTAGATCTGCCCCAATAATATCAAGGCCAAGAGCAGGCATGAAAAGCTTCTCATGAAGGATTTCCTTGAGGTGCACAATTACTATCTGATCTCTTAGTTAAAAAAACCTCCTGAACTAATTGCATAAACGTCATCATCCTAAGTGCCACTCCCTGTTTGGAATCTCATCCACTATGCAGAGACAGCCACAGTAATCAGGATGGATTTTATTATTATTTATTATTTATTATTATTACTTTTCCCAAGTTAGCACCCCTTAGCAGCATTTCCCACACCTCAAACCTGAGTTTAAGTTTTTCTTACTGCTGTTTTCCCCTGGAGATGGAGCGTGAGCCAAAGCACAGCATGTCAGATGGCATCTTCTAAAAATAATTCTCAAATCTGAGTTCCTCTCCTTAGACTTTATTATCTAGGTTTATACTCACGCTAAAACCTTCTGAGAGTCAGAATGATTGAAGACATAGCCTCCAACAATCCACATTTTATTGTCGTGGATTACAGTTTTGTGAGATGCTCTGGGAAGTTTTGGAAGAGAATATTCCTCCCGGGTCCAAAACGACTGGTTTGCAGGAACAGGAATTGAACAGCCAGGACCTAGAAAAAATAAGGTTTAAAAATGAAGTTGATTTTTTCCAAAGCGGGTATTTCAGCTCGAGGTCAATATCCTGCACCCCCAGTGCATGGCCAGGTAACAAATGAAAGCTGCAGTTCTTGTTTCCTTCCCCACACCAGCAATCTGTGATGGATCTGGTGTGCAATCTCCTAACCCTATGCTTCAAATTTAAGATTGTTTTCAGGACTAAAAAGCAGTTTGAGACTAGATGAACTAGTGTTGCAGCAAAGCAGACACTCTGCTCTGTTGTCCCTGCTGTGATTACAGGGGGGCACAGGAAAGACCCCTTCCCACTCCCCACTAGGAGGGTACCTTCCAGCTCTTACCTAGCTACCACGTGCCCACCAAAGCCCCAACACAACCTGCAAAACCTTCAGGAGACCTGCTCAGCAGCATGCTATAAAACCCCAAGGGTCTATGGCTGTCTTTCTATCTTTTTATTCCTCTTTCTCTCAACATTTTTGTGAACTGTTCACTTCTTATTTTTTTTCCTGTATTTCTGCTGCTCTTAAACCCACTTTTTCACTGCCAACTTCCCTTCACAGCTCCCCGTGGCATGGGAGGAGAAGAGCAGCAAGTGGCAAGGTCTCAGCAAAGTAGAAAGCCACCTGGATGCTCTCCCTTCTCAGTGACAGCCCCATGCACAAGGTTACTACAGACAGCAGAGAGTGAAGAAGCTGCTGAAGAGGCTCAAGCCTGGAAAAGGGAATGGGTTTATCAGGACAGCCTTTGGGCAGTCACAGAAGTGAATCGCTGTGTAACAAAGTTATGGTCTTGACTGTAAGAGACAGCAGCTGCTCCTCCTTGCTGAGTTTCTACCAGCAGTCATCTCCAGTTCAGGAAATATCACCCTTGACAAACTGGTTTCTGTGGTAGAGTGACCTTTTCACTTGCAGAAAACCTCCAGAATAAGCAAGGGGAGAGCAGTTTGCATCTCATTTAGCTTTGGTTCGTTTTGGTGCTTTCCCGGTTTTTTCCCCCACCCACATTAACCTGCTGCAGAAATTCAAGATAGGGAAAAAGGAGGGATAGGTTAAAAACTGAGCAAACACCTGCCTACCTTTGCTGTCAGTGCACAACCAGACTCCAGAAAAGCACCAGGGAGCACTGCACTGCACTAGGGGATGTGGTCTTCCAGCCCTGAAGTGTATTTACCCGTGGCTGGTTTTATAGCCCAGAGGCAGCCGTGCTAACCTCAGTCCTGGGAGTGTTCTCCTCAGGATGCTCATTTTGCTAACCTGGATTCTTTCCACAGGGCCTAATGTGCTGCCTGGTTTGCAGCATAGCTGAGCAGTGGCAGGAGGTGCTGCCAGTGCTGTAGCTTGTTGCATCTGGAGCCCCCAACACAAAGAAGGACATGGAGCTGTTGGAGCAAGTCCAGAGGAGGCCACAGAGATGATCCGAGGGCTGGAGCAGCCTCTGGAGACAGGCTGAGAGAGTTGGGGCTGTTCAGCCTGGAGAAGAGAAGGCTCCAGGGAGACCTTAGAGCACCTTCCAGTGCCTGAAGGGGCTCCAGGAAAGCTGGGGAGGGACTTTGGACAAGGGCAGGGAGTCAGAGGACAAGAGCTAATGGTTTAAAACTGCAAGACGGGAGATTTAAGTTAGAGATTAGGAGGAAATTCTTCACTATGAGGGTGGTGAGACCCTGGAACAGGTTGTCCAGGGAAGTTGTGGCTGCCCCATCCCTGGAAGTGTTCAAGGGCAGGTTGGATGGGGCTTGGAGCAACCTGGTCTAGTGGGAGGTGTCCCTGCCCATGCAGGGGGTTGGCATTTGATGATCTTGAAGGTCCCTTCCAACCCAAACCAGTCTGGGATTCTATTATTTCATATAAGACTAACTGTTCCACACCAGTGTATCTGCAAAGGAAACCTGTCTGTCTGGTTCCAGCTGTTGCAAAGACTGACAAAGATGATGAGCACACCTGGGGATAAGAACAAGGCATCCTGTGTGCTCACACAGGTTAACTCCTGCCACCAGGCTCAAATACTCCCAATTAAAATGCAAGAGCCATACGAAGAAAAGGCACCCAAGAGCTTCTCCACATGAACCAGGAAACTTACCTTGCCAGCCCGCAGAGCACAAACAGGCCTTAGTGTCATTCAAGTTGCAGTGTCCTCTCTCAGGTGCCCCACAATCCTCTGTGCAGTAGGGAATATCACAGGCTTCTCCCTTCCAGTATTTGGCACATTCACATTCCAGAGCATCACTGCTGCTATTGAGCCTGCACTCCCCTCGGCCAGAGCAGTTATTGGGACACATATTGAAACTGGGAACAGCAGGGACAGAGGGTTTGTCAGTGATCAGACAGACTTACAAACTGCACCTCTTATTAGTGAATACAAGAGTGATTAACAAAAGTTAATACAGATGTTCATTCACATACAAACCCATGAGACACTCACAGAGAACCTGATGTGATGGACAAATCTGTAGAGATTTGTTCTCTGTCATCTACAGAGCTGACTCACTTCATGAGTTAAAACCTACAACTGCTCTGAAAAATGATCAATATGATTTTCAGCCATTTGTAATGCAAATAAGTTGCCTTGAAAGATTCAACAGCAAGTGAGGAATTTAATCAGCACATGAGGCTTTTGTGGTGTCTGTGCAATTTATGCTTAAACTCCTCACAATTAGGTGCTATTCTGGGATCTGCTTACCAAGGGACCACACTGGAGATCAATTTCAAGCCAAAGATATGCCTGTTCTGAATAATTTCTGATTTTATAACATCTGCAATGTAGCTGAGGCAAAACCAGACACATCCTTGGAGAAGATCCAATGCAGAGACCAGATTAATTTCCAAATTCCAGTATTTGCTGGTGTTTCAACCAGTACAACCCACAGATGGGGATTACTACCCAATAGTCTCACTCTCATGAGACAGGTGGAGTCATTGGCTCCAAGACCACAATTTCACGAGTGTTTGTCAAGTATCTATGTCCAGTAGTGACTATAAAGACTGTTAAATTGAAAAGAAACAAGTACACCCTTTTATCTACTCTATGCAAAAAATGTTAGGAAACCTGATGTACAGAACACAAAGAAAACACACAAAAAAGCACCTGAAAATTGTTCGAAATTATCAATAAAGTGAAGACCTGAAGAAATAATAAAATATCTGAAAGGAACTTTAAAAAGGCAGGCTATTCTTTAAGAGGATGCCTCCATTTTATTGCAGTGGTGCAACACCAAGAGCTGGCAGCAGATGGTGTCAAGGTTTATGGTTTCAGCCAGGCTTTCCAAATCCTACTGCTTCAGCTGCTGCTTCAAGTAACTTTGCAAAGGCTCCTGATTTCCCTCTGGAGCTTTCAAGGGGTGCTGAATGTTCTACATTTTTCAAAGAATCTATGGTATATTTAAGTGCTGAACAAGGATGAAAGCACCAAGACAGGTATGCAAAAAACTAAGCACTTGATTTAAAGTAAAACTTTCAGTTTCTGCAAAAAAGTCATTTGTGACCAAGGATTTTGCAGCTGAGTTCTTTGAAAGAGTTGAGAACTTCTGCAAGTTCCACCCCAATGAACATCTCCCAGAGCAGAACAAACATCATTTGTATTGGTTGAAGCAAAAAAATTCAAAGCCCATGATCCCCACCAGAAGTAAGAAATTCCTTCTCTGCTGGCATGTCCACACTGACATCGTTTAGTTCAGAACAAAACCTTTCTAAAAGCAGTCAGTGGGTTAGGGAGCTCCCTAGAATTATTTTTAAAAAGCTTACAAATGAGGACTAAACACATGTTAACAAACAGAAAGCACACACCTATATTAAGCTGTGGCTGCCCCATCCCTGGAAGTGTTCAAGGGCAGGTTGGATGGCGCTCTGAGCACCCTGGTCTAGTGGGAGGTGTCCCTGCCCATGCAGGGGGGTTGGATCTAGATGATCTTTAAGGTCCCTTCCAACCCAAACCTGTCTATAATTATATGATTATTTAGAATATGAACCTAAGAACATAACAAAACCATTCCAGACTATAAAGGAGTCAGATTAAGTGATTCAATCCAAGGACTGATTAAGAAAGAGCATCCTGAAGAAAAATGCTTGAGGATCCTCAACAAGTAGGTACAGTCCAGTGTCCCACAGGCAAGGTGCCTACTGATGCAAAAGGTGCTTGTGCAGAATTCTCTCTGCAGACCACGTGAGAGCACAGACATGCACAAAATCCATCAATTCTGGTTGCCTGAATATGAGCAAGTAAATCTAATAACATAAAATAAATAATATGATGCCTGTTTGAGCAAACATCTGCCCACGCTTACAAGTGACAACTGCAGCTAGTGCTGAGCACATTACAGTGATTAGCTGCTGCAAGGGTATAATAAAGATAAAAATCTAAATTCAAGTATCTCCTCATGATTACATGCTTCAATGGCAGTTGCTTATTTCAAGACAAAAGTGAGAAAAGATGAAACCTCCTTTTGCTCAACCTGCAGCATCACTGCAGAGTGTTACTACTTACTTATATGTAATGTTAAACCCTGTCAAATTATAGGCAGCATCACTGAAGAAATGCAGGAGGGCATATCCAGAAGTAGCTACAACTTCTGGTACTGTTTCATTGCTGTCTTTCTCAGGAACAATGAGACCACTGGAAAAGAAAACAAACAAAACCAAGATGTTAGAAGTGAAATAAATGGGAGCAAAACAAGAGTAAACACACCAGTATTAATGAAACAATAGAAACTCCAGGTATTTATTATTTGCATCGAGTTGAAGTACAAAGACTTTGAGTAAAGTAATCACCAAGTTCACAAAGCAGTGTTACTGGATTGTTTTTCTTCAGTATAACTCCTTGAATATTCCAAAGAACATGTCTTGCCATGGTGGGTAAGGTTATATGGATACTCAACCAACCCTCCAAACTACTCAGAGGTGTAAGAACCCTCAAGACCCTCTCAGAAAGATAAAAAAGATAAAATCACATTCTTCAGGGACCGGTTTATTAAGCCTTCTTGCTTGGCTCCATTTTCTGCACTACAGAGACCATGTCACTGACCAAGGAGTGCAGATGAATTATTAGGATACTGAGGCCATCCAGAGTAGCATTACTGCTGCCCTCAATATGCACGAATTTGGTCTAAAAGAAGGGATGGCTGCAGAAAACAGAAAACACTGAAGTAATCAACATGGTTCTTCTGAAAGATAAATGTGTATTAGAAGTGTTTAACCTGAGAAAACCTGAAGCCATCTAGAATCCCAGTTATCCTTTCCAAAAATCTACTTTCCTTTCCTTATTATTCTGCCATGATTTAAACAGGACTCATCCCTAAAACAAAGTGGGATGTTTGGAAACAGAAATTAATGTGTCCCAAATGCATAAAACTTGCTGTACCAAGCCAAACTAAAGGTTAGCCAAGCTCAGTATCTCCTCCTGACTATGGGCTACAGCAAAAGCTTGGGAAAGACTGTGACAAATAAAGCAAGTATGGAGCATTTTGGCAATGGGGTCTCCAGTTCCCAGAAACCCACAGATCAGAGGTACCTGGTGCTTTGGTACCTGAAGAATGCAGCCCGGGCAGCACATTTAAATAAACCATCCATCTCTAATTCCCTCTTCAACCATTTACACCCTTTTCACCTGGGAAACCTGCAGCAGTGAGGTGAAACACTTAACTCAGCAATGGCAGAGAAACAATTTGTTCCATTAGCTTTATATCTGCTGCCTGATCATCCATGCTGCCTCTTGGGCTCCTCCTCTTATTTCTTATTTCTATGAGAAATAAGTACAACCACCCTTATTCGCCATCTTTCTGCCACCTACTCTTTTATAAAGCTCCTTCACAGTCATCACATCCACATTTGTTGTCTTTTCTGTCCTAAAAGACTGTCACGTTCACTATTCCCAGCTCACTCATTGCTTCACACTTCTGGTTGCCTCTGGCTGTTCCTCTACACCCCTCCAGGGTCTGCTGGATCCTTTGGCTTTTCAGTTCTCCAGGGTGGTGGAGAGTGGGGAAGATGATGGGCAGGACTATTTACAGTATTTGAGATTGGTCACAGGACAGATTTACCAAAACACCTGGAGTAAGCTGAAAAGGAGACTAAACATCCCTTGAAAAGAGTAACTACCACCTAATTATGTAGTGCACAAAATAGTTTGTATCAGAAAGGGAATGTTTGTTCTTCTTTGACCAGAAGCCTGACAACAACAAAACAAAGAAGTCAATTCCTCCCTCATACAAAAGATGTAAGAGCATCAATTTGAAGTCTAATGAAGTTAATTTTTTTAAGCCTTTATCTAAGCAAAGCACATTGTCTGCCACCACCTACTCATAGTCAGCTGTGATTTTCTTGCAAACAACCATCCCTCTCCCACCTTCAGTCCTATTTGCAAAAGCTTAGTCGAAGCTTTTTGCCAAGCAGAGACTCCAAAGCCCGGTCGGCAGGATCCAAAGGCAGCTCCAGCCACTCCAGGGCTGCAGGCAGGAGGCACAACCGTGGAGCAGCTAAGCCTGGTTTGCTGCCCCTGCGACTTCTAAATATCCAAGGGCACCATCCACTAGAAAACAATGATGAAAAGAATTTTTCCCCTTGAAAAGAACTTACTTTCCCCCTCTTTTCAGATCTATTCAGGGCAGAAAGCAAATGCGCTTGAGGACAGTTCCTTAAACGAGCTTCTGCACCCGGGAAAAACACTCTCAGCTATCCACAGCAACCCATTCACATCTTCTCTAAAGCACTTTTTTGTGACCTGATTTCTCTGTCCCCACAATACAACACAGTGGTGTGCTCCAAGAATGTAACACAGATGCCAGGGAGCCTTTTGCTCTACAACTTGGGGGTGGCTGCATCAAGAGTGACACGAGCCTGTTACCTACGGAGCCATGAATCTGCAAACTGTACCACAGCCCTTCCTGCACGAGTCTTACTGTGGACAAAAAGATATCCTTCCTCCTACCAACACGCCATAAAAATGCAGTAACCTGACCCCATGTTTTGGCTACCCAACTCCAGCATGCTTGCTGATATGTAGCTCAATAAATATTTCCATGTGAGAAAGCCAATGATTTTTTTTTTCCTCTTTCAGAGTCTCGAGGATACGGAATTAAAAGGCAAGTTTCACTGCCTTTTTCTCCATGTGCAAGAGGTGCCTGTTTCATTTGAAAATTGGTGACTTCTAATCTCAAAATGATCTCTCCCAAAAGACCATCTCCTGAAACACCAAAAAACAAGAAGTCTAAAAACTTCTCTTTGCTACCTGGTCCATAGTTTCCCTTTGTAATGCAAACTTTAGGATGGTACATCTCTGCCACAAGAAAACAGACATCTGAATGTAATTCAGAGTAAAGCAAAGTACAGCTCAGGGACAAGAGAAAATTCCTTTGTTCTGATTTCTTCTTCTTCTTTGGACTTATTCTTGCAGCACTTATCACTGATATTACAGAGCAATCTAACGGGAAGGCCCTGGAGAGGGGAGAAGAATGGCAGCAAAGAATAAAAGTACAGTGAATAGTGGTAGTGAGAGAAGACAGAAATATGCCCAATAACCCTTCCTAATAAAAGGACTAGCACAGGACAATCATTTCTTGTCTCTGAGAAATCTCAATTTTGGGGTTTGTTTGGGAAGAAGGCAGGTACCTCCACAGCGTTTGTTCTCACCACGTCTCCCACTTGCTCCTTTCTTTCCATCTTTTTCTGATGACTTGCATGTACATAAACTAAAGAGGACATTATCCCATCTACTCAAGTTTAAAACAGCCTGATGAAACTTCATAGATAGATTATAAATTCATCCAGAGAAAGCCAAGAATGCAACACAATGATAACCATCAGCTCCTTGAAAGGTTGAGACTGGAAAACCATGAATAAACACAGTGTGTACACAGCATCATTTTGAACAAACCAGCACAGACAGAATTTATGTTATTTGCCTTGGAAAAAAAAATATTAAAACTCAATAGGCAGAATCAGCATGATAAAGGATTATGCAAAACTTCCTTTAAACTACAATCCAGAATCTCTCAGAGACTCGACTCTGGCCAAGATCAGCCTATTTCACAATTTCGCTTCTCTTTCTTTTCAGAAGGTTTCAAAACATTTCACAATCATCACTACTCCAAAGCAAATAAATACTCCCACTCAGCTAAGTTGTCCAGTATTTCTTCAGCATTTAAAGGCAAACCTCTGTTTTGCCCTAAAACAACTCCTGTTTCCTCTGCACCGGGGTTCTAGAGTCAGTGATGAAGTAAAGAACACCGAGGAGATCCGACTTCTCCGTCACCCTGCACGCATCACCTGCCTTGCTCTCCCCCCTCCACCACAGAAAAATGGGAATTATTTAAAATGAAGGGCATCTCCTCTATTACTTCTCATCTCTTTGCTAGAACTATCAGTGTGATGGTGTATCCCTCATTTTCCTCCTGAGACACAACCTGCCAGCGTGGCAGAGATCAAAAGCGCACCAAGCTCTGGTGAGCAGCAAACAGTAAAAAAGGAAGATGATGAGAGGAAAAGGTGAAAATACAGAGCACAGAGAAGTGAAAGGATAAAGGTGATACTGAAAAATCAGTAGTACATTAGCTTCTCAGCCTATGGGAATGCACTGCAAAACAATTCTCTTCTAATGTTTCAATACTTTGACCCATCTGGACACACCTGTATGCAAAATGTCCCCATTTCTTCCTCACTAAAAAACAGCCCGTGCACCTCACTGTACTCACAAGAGTAAAAACAAACAAAGCATAAACCAAAAATACAAATTACAAGAGACTCAGTGCAAATCAATGCCAAACAACGAAAAAAAGGGGGGGAAGAAAACATGGAGAAAGCTCCAATTTACTTTCTTGAAGGAGAAGCTAAGGTCCTTGTGCAGCAAGATGACTCCCAAACACGGGCTTTTAAGGGAACAAAGCAGTTACAATGACAATTATTAAAAGAACCCAACTCATTACTGAGAGCTGGCAACACCCCAGAATATTTTCTGTCTTGGAATCATCTTCCTTCATTGCACCACAGACAGATCCAGCTGCTGCAGCACCAGCAGTGGGCAAACCTGCCTGCCCAAAGAGCCTGTGGATCAAGGGGGTTTGCCCCAAAGCCTCCTCGGTTCTTAGAAGGTGCTCTTCCTTCCAGAGCCAGTAGAACAAGGACACACCAGACACTTATTAAAACGTGTCACATGAGCCATTCAGTCAGTTTTTTATCATTATGTCACATGGTGAGCGTGACCACAAAAGCCATATTTCTTTCTCAAAAGAAATAACAGCTTTTTCTTGCCATTACAGTGAAGAAGTACTTTAAAAATTAAAAAATGCTTTTAATATCCAGCCCTGGAGAGACAGCCCATGCTATCAGGCCTGGTGCAAATGTCATTTCATTTTCTAAAACCTGAAGTCTGGTCTCTGTTTAATATCTGTGAAGCTCAGTACAGGATATTTGAATTAATGAACAACATAAACAAAGCCTTATTCTTCAGTCCATCAGAAACAGTTTACAAGAAAAGAACCAAGACAGTGAAGAACTGGAGATACTTCCTAAACTCCCTTTATAGGCCTCGATTTAACTCAGAGGATTTATCCTTTCAAAACTCTAATATAGAAACTCTTTATCTCATCCAGTTGGTTTGATCACAGGTTTAGTGAACAAAAGCAATTTTTGATACAATGCATTTACATTTCCCTAAGAAATCTGACTTTCTACCACAAAGACATTTTGATTAATCAATTTTCATACGTTTGAAGGATCAGCTGGTTCACCAAGGGGCTCACAAAGTAAATGTAAACAAGGGAACATCATTCAGCAGGTACATTTCCAGCAAAATCCCAAATGTGTTGGCTCCTCACTTTATACCAATCCCTTTTTTCTTTTTTAATCAATGCTATGGAAGTTATTGTGGATGAGAAGAAAATAATAAAGCAAAATAATAAATACTTAAGAGGACAGGCTGCTAGGACAACAAGCCAGCTGGGCTGCTCCATGAACTGAGTGTGTCCATGTTGCCTGCACTGCAACACAGTCCAGCCCTGGGTCATAATTTAATATACCCCCTATCTCAGACCACAGAATAAAAACTGCTTTGGGAGGTGATGGTTGATGACGTGCTGAGAACCTCCAGAGGCCAAAACTGGTCACACCCACGAGCAAAGGTCACTCAACCCGTGCTTTGAAGCAGAGCAATAAAACTTAAGCATTAAACACTCCCTTTATCTTCCTTCATAGAATTACAACAGTTTGGGCAACAGTTTTTGACCTTTAAAGGTCTCTCCCAGCTGGAGTGCTGGAGCAGCTCTGCTCTGGAGACAGGCTGAGAGAGTTGGGGCTGTTCAGCCTGGAGAAGAGAAGGCTCCAGGGAGACCTTAGAGCACCTTCCAGTGCCTGAAGGGGCTCCAGGAAAGCTGGGGAGGGACTTTTCAGCATAGAGGGCAGTGACAGGACAAGGGGTAATGGTTTTAAACTGAAAGAGGAGATTTAGGCTGGACATCAGGAAGAAATTCTTCCCCATGAGGGTAGGAAGGCACTGGAATAGGTTGCCCAGGAAGGTTGTGGAAGCCCCCTCCCTGGAGGTGTTCAAGGCCAGGTTGGATGAGGCTTGTGCAGCCTGGTCTGGTGGGAGGTGTCCCTGCTCATGGCAGGGAGGTTGGAACCTGATGATCTTGAAGGTCCCTTCCAACCTTCACCATTCTACGATTCTAAAGATCACCTAGCCCAATCCCTTTGCAGTGAGCAGGGACATCTTCAATGATACCAGGTTGGTCAAAGCCCCGTCCAACCTGACCTGGAACATTTCCAGGGATGGGGCATCTACCACCTCTCTGGACAACCTTCACACCAGCACGTGCCCCCACAGCTGGTTCTCAGCCTGTGTGTGCCAGAGGCAGGGACCACCACCTGCAAGTCTGTGTAACATCAGCTCTAAGTTGTTCAGCTCTTCTGGATACCCTCAGAAATAGTACTGACTCAACATGGTTTGTACCTTTCCCAGCTTAATTAATCCTCGTTAGCAACCCCCCTGATGTTATCAGGTGATTATGTGCTCTAAGCAATATGAGACCAGTGGAGGATGAGGGGTAAGCAGGGTCTGGAGGTTAGCTCAGGCAGGGCACTGAGGACACAGAGAGCCATGGCAGCACAACATGGGTCACAATTTCTGGCAAATAACTGAGGGAATAGAAGGAAAAAAAAAATAGAAGGGGGACAACCATATGATGTACAGGGAGAGGTGGAAGAAGCAAGGTCTCTTTAGCCTGGAGATGAGATGGCTGAAGATGGGGTGAAATCTAATTGCTCCCTTCAACTACCTAAGGAGAGATCACACAGAAGATAGCACCAGACATGAGGTTCACAGAAAAAGGGCATGAAGCAACAGACACGAGTTGCAGCAAGGGAAGTTCTCATTAGATATGAGCAGAAGATTTTTTAGTGTTTTTTTTTAACCATGAGGGTGGTCAAGCACTGGACCACCAGCCCAGAGGAACAGTGAGATCTCCCTCCTTAAGTAATATTCACAACTTGACTGGGCAGGGGCTTGAGCAAGGGCCTCTCATCCACTCTCATGGCTTTGCTTTGAGAGAGGAATCAGACCAGGGTCCCTTCCTACCCAGCTCACCCCACATCATGTGCCCAGACCCAAGTTGGGATGGATGAGTGCCATACTCCCCTGCAAGGAGAAAGGAAGGTGAGCTGCTCCTGCTTCCTGAGGGCACCAGAGGCACCACAGAGCAGCCAGCTCAGCCAGTGGCCGTGGGGCATCACTGCCACCTACCATGGCTGCCACCAGGACCATCCATCTGGCACCTGACAGCAACCACGAGGCCCTTCAGAAGAGTCTCACCCCCAACAGCAGGTGCAGAGCCATGGCCAAAGGTCTTGCATAAGAACAATTGCTTTTGAAGAGGAAAACACCCCATGCTGAGCAGCACAAAATGAAAATCAAGGTGCAAAAGCAGCTCCAGTAAATGTTTAACATGGAGTAGAGTTAAAAACACACCCCAAAATGTTCACAGGTGATGACTGTAGTTTACCTGCCTCAGATTTCTTCATTATGTGCAAACACACTGGATTTCTTTTATTGCATTTTTGAAGCAGCACATTTCCAGTCTTATGCTGCGTATGATCACAAATATAAACCAGCAAAGATGTTTTTAACCCTGCTTAATAGGAAAAAAAAAGCTTAATGTGCAGGACTGGACGGCCCTGGGGGCACTCAGACTACAAGGAGTTTAGTAAACAGTTTATGAAGACACTTGCATTGTGTAAATGTTTGCATGATGCCAATATTTACCACAGTTAAAAATTTATAAAACCCATTTAAAGTTTCTCTCTAGTGCAGCACTGAGGCTTTCCAAGCTGATCTTATTATATTCAGGGTAAATACTCTATTGTGAACAAATAGAAGTGAGCTCTGTAAGGTCAAGAAAACAAGATGAGAGCAGTGAAGGCAGTGAGGGCTCAGGCAACTGCTGTAAAAAGCCAGGGAGGTAACAAAACCTGAGCTTTAGAGAGAGGAATTTGCAGTGTTTATCAACAAACTCCAAAAGTTTACAGCTTCTAACTGTACAAAACTCAACCTTGCAAATCCCCTGGCACGGTGCAAAACCAGGGAAGAGTGAAATAGCATTATGGTTAATACTAAAAATTCACATGAGCCAAGAAGAGAGAAAATAAGAACACTGCTTCAAAAAAAAAAAACAAACTTGAGTGCATCTATTTTTGTATCAGAGAAAGGTAATTTTCAGCAGATGCTTTTTTGCACTTCATCAAAATGAGAAGCATCTGCCATTTCCTGAACTTGGTGTGCTGAACACCACAGCTCACTACTAATAAAGATGAAATTCAAATGTCATCTAAAGAAGTAATTAAAAAATTAAAAAATTGAATTCTTCTCCTACCTCCAAAAAACTATTGTCTTAAGCTCATGCTTGCTTGTCCTCAGGCACTGACTTCCTAGTGATTTACAGATGATTTTAAAGTCTGAACCATAATTGTTAATGCTATGAACTACTTATAACCTCAATTTTAAAAGCCTATTAATTTTTGGAAAACACACAAGAAACTGCAGGCACAAATCATGATAATTTCACCTTTTCAGCAGCTGATTAAAAATTAGCTCAATTAGAGCAGAATGACTGTGAGTCAAGATGACACTTCTTCCTCTTCCTGCTTATCAGCTCAATGCATGATCACAGAATCACAGGCTGGTGGGGGTTGGAAGGGACCTCTGGAGATCATCTAGTCCAACCCCCCTGCCAGAGCAGGATCCTCTAGAGTAGGTCACACAGGAACATGTCCGGGTGGGTTTGGAATGTCTCCAGTGAAGGAGACTCCACAACCTCTCTGGGCAGCCTGTTCCAGGGCTCTGTCACTCTCACAGTAAAGAAGTTTTTTCTGATGTTTATTTACATGGACCCTCCTATGTTCCAGTTTGCACCCATTGCCCCTTGTCCTATAACTGGACATCACTGAGAAGAGCCTGGCTCCATCATCCTGACACTCCCCCTTAACATATTTGTAAACTTTGATGAGGTAGCCCCTCAGTCTCCTCCAAGCTAAACAACCCCAGCTCCCTCAGCCTTTCCTCAGAAGGGAGATGTTCCACTCCCTTCATCATCTCTGTGGCTCTGTGCTGGACTCTTTCAAGCAGTTCCCTGTCCTTCCTGAACTGAGAGGCCCAGAACTGGACACAATACTCCAGATATGGCCTCACCAAGGCAGAGAACAGGGGAAGGAGAACCTCTCTCGACCTACTAACCACACCCCTTCTAAAACCAGGAGCATGCTCCCAGGTTCCACTTCCAAGGTTTTCTTAAGTTTTTAGAAGAGAGAAGGTTTCCTCTTCTTCAGATGCAGTGAGAACAACATAATAATTTGTTTGTGTGTCCTGTTTTGACCTACAGTTAGTCTGGAGGTTAACAGGAAGCATTCTTTCACTAGACAACTCTGCATTTTCAATCAAAGACAAAAAAAAACGTGCTGGTTTTCTTTTTTTTACCAACTCTTTGTTCCTACACTGATTTTCTCTCATGGAGGTTGCAAGGATTTTTTAGAACAAACATGAAGCATTTTTTTATTTCACAAATGAAAGGAAGCACTGCAGAAGGTTAATTCTGGAAATAGTTAATCAGGCACTTGGAACAAGCAGAGTCCAAAGGGAACCATTAGTTTTTTCATAGACCACTTGGAATTATTTTTCTAATTTCAGCTGAAAGAACAGAAAACCTAAGGTGGGGTTTGTCATTGGAAGGCTAAAGTACATAAATGCACAAGTTATATTTAGGTTCCTTTGTGAAATGTTGCCTGTTAACCAGCATCCACAAATCAGTCTCTCACCACAGAGAGATGAGCCAAATACCAGTCATCTGTCAGAAGAACAGATATTTTTACCCATGTTTTTACAGGGTTGGCCAACCCATCGTTGCTGTTTCTGAACATCCTCCAAAGAGTTTAAGGATTTCAAGTTGAAAGGTACAAAAGGCCATACATAGTTCTGCAGTGCTGATCCCTTGGCTTTTGCCTTCTGTCAGCAGTGACATACCAGGAGTTAAACTGAAGTCATGTTCAAAAATGATAAAAGGGGCACTTCTCTGCTTCAGAAGGGGCTGGCACACCAAATCATTTCAAGTTCAACCAGATGACATTTTTTTTGTTGTTTTTAAATCAGTATTTGGGAATGAAAAGCTAATACTGACATGCTACAGTGTAGTAACATGATCTGTTCATTGTGAAAGCAGAAACAACTCCTTAATTGTTGATGCTGACGATGACTGCACAAAAGGACACTTGCTGCATGTGCTGCATTGGCAGTATTATATGTTTAGATTTCTGGAATATATTTATATTCTGAGAAGCCATGACTAATTCAGGCTTCAAGTTATAGAAATATCATTGTGTGCAGTTAGATTCTTACCAAGGGGAACTTACCTAAAAGCTGCCAGTAAGGGAGAATAAATTGAGTCTCCATCATACACATACAAGTGGTCCCAGCTGCACTCTGTGGCAAAGTGATTGAATCGAAGCCTGAGGATTGTGTTTGGCCTGTAAAAAAACAGTAATAAGATTGGTCATTAGGCACTTGACACACGTGGCAAAGTCCCTCCAACAAACTCCTCCAGTGTGAAGCTCCTCTGTAAACAAGACTGAGTGACTTCAAGAAGGATCTTGAGGTGCTGGAGTGGGTCCAGAGGAGAGCAACGAGGCTGGTGAGGGACTGGAGGGAAAGTCTTATGAGGAGAGGCTGAGGGAGCTGGGGTTGTTTAGCCTGGAAAAGAGACTCAGGGGGGACCTCATCACTCTCTACAGCTACCTGAAGGGAGGTTGTAGTCAGGTGGGGGTCAGGCTCTTCTCCCAGGAAACTAGTGACAGGACAAAAGGGTCTGGCTTGAAGCTGCACCAGGGGAGGTTTCGGTTGGATATTAGGAAGCACTTCCTCATGGAGAGGGTGATCAGACATTGGAATGGACTGCCCAGGGAAGTGGTGGAGTCACCATCCCTGGAGGTGTTTAAGGAAAGGCTGGATGTGGCCCTTAGTGCCATGGTCTGGCTGATGTGGTGGTGTTAGGTCATGGGCTGGACTTGATGATCTCAGAGGTCTTTTCCAGCCTCAGTAATTCTGTGATTCTGTGACTTAGTGTAACTATGGATGTATCAGACATGCTGTGGGTTTCTTTTTTTTTTGTGTGCACACTGCCCAGGTATTAAGGAACAGATTCTTTATGGTCATAAAAACTGTGTGCTGAAACCCTTCCCCACCACCAACGGCAGAAATCGAAGAGCAGGCACTGCCAGCCCCCTGCTCAGTACCAGCACTGTCCCCCCTAAGGACAGGGCTTTGCAGGGATAAGCAAGGAAAACCTACACAGACAATACATTTGAAACCTCAGAGCCACCATCAGGGAACTAACCAGAGCTCTCTTTCTTGGTCAAGAGATTCTCTGCAGATTGGTACGATTACGGTGGTCTGAGACTATTTACTTGCCCAGAAGCTGGCAGAAATCCTTCTTCTATTACTTCATTACTTGTGCAGTACAGATGGTCCTCCTGAAGGAAGCCCCTCCAAACTAGGAGTCAGAAATATGCCTCAGTGGATGCTGACAAAAGAAATTATCCATCTTGCTCTCCACCTTCTGGGAGCTGGAGAAACCTGGTCAAGAGAATGTAGAGGAAACAGTCTTCTAAAGGACAGGAGGCCCAGGGGCTTTAACTTTTGCCAGAAGGAAGATCTTTGGTTAGTACTTGCCCTGTCAAGATTCACTAACCACTCACTGCCCCTCATTCTTCACACATGCTAACGGGGTTGCCTAGGTTTACTTCTGGAGATGCCCAACAAAAAAATATTGGGACAAGTTGAGAATGAATGAGTTGGAAGTCCTGGGAAGAGACTTGCTACCTTTCACCTGAAGGCAGCAGATGGAACACACCCCAATGTCAACACCACCCTTCAAGAAGCATCTACTCTGTTGACTTACAGAGTCAAGAGAAGACCATTCAGAGGCCTTATCTTCTGAGATGTATGAGCAGGAAAAAGGTTTTATTTCCTTGATGTGAGGATGGAAGCAGTAGTTCAGACACCAAAGCTGGTCAGTATTTCTTTCACTCCATACACAAAAGATGCCCACTAAGCCATAACCAAGCAAAGTAAATTTAGATACCATTAGCTTCAGGGCTAATAAGCAAAGACTTATCCAAAGAGAGTCCCACAGAAGCCACAGCAGGTATCTAACTCAGTGCTCAGCTCAAGGATGGTGAAATCACCACAAACATTGTGCCTGGACCCTGAGATAAAAAGAAAGTGAATCTATAGAAGCCCTGCTTTTTTCCTACCCACAGCTGGAGCTGTTGAAAGCAGAGATGCCAGTGATTAGGAGCCCTTCAACAGCTTTGCCCTTGGGTTCAGATGAAATCCATGTTCATCCTAATCAAATAAATTAATAAAATGTCAGCCTGCCATAGAGTCTGTCCTGCCCATAGAAGGGGAATTCTTTAGGGAGTTATTCTGCAAAAGAATATTTTTGATAGGCACAATGAACTACTCCAGGCCTTTCAAAAAAGAGCAGCAGGTGTAAGTCAAGGATAATGTCTTGCTTAAAGAAAAGGTACAAAGAGTGCTCCTGGTTTCCAAAACTGAGCTGCCTATGAAATTGTAGGGGGTTTGCTTCTATTTTAGTGGTCTGGCAACTGTAGAGCAGAAAGAAATACTTTATCAATAAAAGCTTTAGACCAAGAACAAACAGAAAGGTATTATCTTTGCTACAGCTAACAATTCATTAACAGACAGCACTTGTCTGCAGAATTGCAAAGCACATGGCTACAGGTTCTGCCTCAGACAGGACCCTCAGGCTGGCTGGATCTCACCTGCCTTGCCTTGTGTTCTTGGGGAAAAATTAGAGGGATACCCCTGGAATGAGGACACAGCACAGACACCAGCCAGGAAGAGTCAGGAATGATGCAGAAAGGAAATGAGCACAGTAAGGAACACATGGCTCATTTTACATCTGAATGTATCCGGTGCCTTCAGTCGCGCGTTTGGATTGCACCCTCACTCCCTAACCTCAAACGCCCTCCACAGACCAGTGTGCTTGCACCGAGGTGAGGGCACTCAGCAGAGTTTAACAGCTTTGCAGATGCTGTTTTCCAAGTCCAGATCTCTCTGGGAATTTCACATTTGGCTGAGAGCTTGGGCTATTTTCACAAGGGTGCATATTTCAGCTGGTTTAGTCGGCGTGATTATCTCCTTTCAGTTTACCATCACCCCCTGACAGCAGGGTACAAACAATCTCAAGAGCAGGAAAAGCACAGACTCAAAAGCCTGCCTATGGAAGAAAGAGGAACACTTCTGTCCACCTCTCCACAGCAAGTTAAGACCTCACTTCAATGCCCACAAAGGGACAGTTGTCTAGGAAGCCTCTCAGTATGAACAAAGGCTGAAGGAACAGTTGTGGTGGCATTATCGGGGACCCGTGAGCAGCGCTTTGCTTCTGATACAAAAATAACTCCCATTAACCTTTAGAAAAAGCAGCTATGGGAGTGAAGCTGGTTGTGCTGGAATTTTTGAGGCTGGTTTGTCTGGAATAACATTCTTGCAAAACATTTTTTAATTATTTCTAATTCCAAACTGGCTGCAGTTGTATTTTTATTGGCTACAAAAATTAAGAGGTGTTGCCACCCACAATATCTAAGTTTTGATCTTAACCACATTAAAGAACTGGGCTTCTTTGTATAGTGAGTGGTAGGTTCCCAGTTTCAGAGCTCTGGATGGCTGGCTGGAACAGCTTAGTCCTCGCCTTTGAATATCCTGGGAGCTTAAGTATTTAAGTTACTGATCCAAAACAAAGCTCTGAAGTAGATGGAGTGAATACAAATCCCCCACCCACCGGATCTCCCAAACACAGAGAGAAGACTAAAGAAAAAAGTGTAACCTGGGCTTTTAGTAAGTTCTGATCCTCCAAGATGCCTCAGCTCACAGGTGTTGTATCCAAGTTGATGTTCTCACACTTGCTCCTGCTCACAAACCTCTCTACTTACAGAGTCAGGAAACACTACGGAATGTGACTTCATGCATGGCTGTTAAAACATGGCATTGTGACTGGCCATGCAAAGTTTTAGAGTCAACAAATTGATTTTACAGTCCTGGCATCAGCTTGCTGCTATGAACAACTTATTTCAACAAGTTGGATGCTCCAAGCAGCTGTGCCATCAATCAGACAGCAGCCTGAGTGTATGCACTGAATGGGAGACTCCTAAGAACTGACAGAAATCTCTGTACACAATATAAAGATCAGGAAGGGCAGGGAAATCACAGAATAACACACTGGTTTGGGTTGGAAGGGACCTTCAAGATCATCTAGTTCCAACCCCTCTGCATGGGCAGGGACACCTCCTGCTAGACCAGGTTGCTCCAAGCCCCATCCAACCTGGCCTTGAACACTTCCAGGGAGGGACCATCCACAACCTTCCTGGGCAACCTGTTCCAGTGTCTCACCATCCTCACACTAAAGAATTTCTTCCTAATGTCTCACCTAAATCTTCCCCCCTACAGTTTAAAGCCATTCTCCCCCATCCCATCACTCCCTGTCCTTGTCCAAAGCCCCTCCCCAGCTTTCCTGGAGCCCCTTCAGGCACTGGAAGGTGCTCTAAGGTCTCCCAGGAGCCTTCTCTTCTCCAGGCTGAACAACCCCAGCCTTCCCAGCCTGTCTCCAGAGCAGAGCTGCTCCAGCCCTCAGATCATTCTTGTGGCCTCCTCTGGACTCTCTCCAGGAGCTCCATGTCCCACTTGCACAATACTCCAGGTGGGGTCTCATGAGAGCAGAAGAGGGAGAATCACGTCCCTTGACCTGCTGGCCACACTTCTTTCAATGCAGCCCAGGAGGGGAAGAGGTCTAAAGGAGTTCTTCCAGTTTAGAAGCCCTTTGCCAAAGAAGGGCAACGGGCCCTCTGAATTCCTCATGGCCTAGTGAGGAAATAAGTACCTGAAGAGCATCATCACAGAAACTGACTCTTCATTAATAAGGGCTTCAATAGAATTTGCTCTATTTATTTCATACTGCCAGGAAGTCCCATACAGGGTGAATCCCAACATCTGCATGGCCCACTATGATAACAATTGAATAATTCATCATTCTTTATTTATTTACACAAATGTATTCATTTGCATTTTCCACGTGTGGTTTCAATGTGAAGGGCATTTCACACAACAAACCAATTCAGAAGTCAGTTTGGAGGGCTCAGTTGCACAAAAACCCAAAATCATATTTACCAAGAACAACAAAGTGCTGTCCTATCTAGTTTCAGGAATAGCAAAAAAAGAATCAAGAGCTCTAAAAATACTCCATGCACATAAACCTCACCTAAAAGTCACAACAAGCAACACGAAAAACAAAGATACTTCTAACATTCACCTTCCTTCGATGAGCCAGGTGCATTTTGTTTTGTATTTGTAATTTCCAGGCCCATCCGTGACATACCCTGAAGGTCCAGTCAGCCTGGAAATAAAAAAATACAAAGATAAGCATTAGTCACCAATGATAGTAAACATTCATAAAGGATTTCCTAAATCATTAGATTTTCATTTGCTTAGGAGCCACGACAAACAAAGCAACCCAAAACAATCAGGCAATTGGGATTCCCCTGTTAAACTCCCTGCACATGTTTTCTGATGACTGTTGTTGGAGTGATGGTTTCTCTCTCAGGTTGATGGTTTTGGTTTCCAACCAACACCCTAGGAAGAAAAACGTTCCTCCACAAACAAAGACTACTGCACAGACTAACACCAGCCAGCAAAATGAATTCCCTGACAGGAAAGCTAAAGTTGTTCCTCAACTGTTTATTTAGACAAACCACATTGTTCTTGCGAGGAGTTCAGGTGAAGTCCATGGCACTACCTCTCACCCCTTCTGTGTCTGACTCTTCCCAAAGTCCTTGAGAACCTCCTGAATGGAGGACTGATCCCCACAATCCTCTAGTGCAAAATATAGCCTTAATTCCTCATGGAATTCCTCACACCAGAGCATGGCTGTTCCAGGCATCCCCCACCTTCAGAAGCACGTTCCCATCCCCATGTCATCCTGTATTAAGTGATCCTAGTCAAAGAGCCAAGTGGTCCCCATTGGTGGGATGGTTCCAGGACCACCCTTTGAACATCCCTTCCCCCCTGCACCTATAAACAGGAGGTGACAACTTGACAGAAGCAAAAGACTCTGGAAGAAGATGTAAAAGCAGAAAGCACGGTTGGAATCCAGCACTTAAACCATTACAAATGTAAAGAGGCCACTGAAAGAGAGAAGGGACCAAGGCCAGCAAAGGAATCATTTTTGTCAACATTTCCAAAACACTGCACAGTGCTAACTCTGCATTTGTCCAGACACAGCAGGGATACCCAAACAAGTAGCAGCAAACCAAGTCTGGAGCTCTGAAGGGTGTTTTAATGAAAAGTTCATGACACAGTTCAGAACTATGCTTAAATCTTTGTTGTGGTATGAAGGAAGTTGATACTCATGCTCCTTATTCCTTGGAGTGCTCATTCCTTGTAATGAGTGTGAACACAGGGACTGGAAAGAGTGAGCAGAGCCATGCAGAACCTGCTTCCACAGTTCCATCACTCCTGCTCAAAATGTGGATATGAAATACATCCACACTGTAAGACAGAATGAAGGTAGTCATCTACTAGTCATCTCAGCTTGGAGAAGAGAAGGTTCTGGGGGGACCTCATAGCGGCCTTCCAGTGCCTGAAGGGGCTGCAGGAAACCTGGGGAGGGGCTTCTGACAAGAGCTTGTAGTGAGAGGACAAAGGGTGATGGATTAGAACTGGAAGAGGGGAGATTTAGGTTAGACATCAGGAGGAAATTCTTTAGTGCAAGGGTGGTGAGACACTGGCCCAGGTTGCCCAGGGAAGCTGTGGCTGCCCCATCCCTGGAAATGTTCAAGGGCAGGTTGGATGGGGCTCCGAGCAACCTGGTCTAGTGGGAGGTGTCCCTGCCCATGCAGGGGAGTTGGCTCTAGATGATCTTTAAGGTCCCTTCCAACCCAAACCATTGTAAGATTCTACAATACTGGCTGCAGCTGCAACTTCTCCTTTCTGTGGATTTTAACAAGGAGTATTTTCTCCAAAGACCACGGACAACAGAGGAGACTACCACACTTCATCAAGGCTGCAGGAGATAGATATGGCAGGAGTTCAGGGCAGAATGATGTGATACATCATTTGGGCTCCCAAAAAAAACAGGCACCAAGATTCTGCATCTTCTGCCTTAGCACAGAGACTGGCAGGAACACACAGGATCTGAAGACGAAACCAAGAGCCAGACAGACCTTTGGGATCCACACTCCCATCTCAAAGGCATTCATCAAAATATTCCAGACGGGTTTGAACGAACAGCTGAATAATGGCACAACCAGTCGAAAATAAATTCCCAGGGTCCCCACATGCTGGCACCTGAAACAGGATTCCTACCTAGGGAGGTCATAAGCTCCATGGCTGGAACAAATCACAGCCTCCTGGCAAAATTAAGTTGTCCTACTTAAAACACAGCTTCAGTAAAACAAAAACACTCTGCAAAATCACATTTGGCAGAAAACAGAAGGAAGCAAGATCAGAAGTTCCCAAAAATCAGTATCTCAGAACCTTTTGTTGTGCCTTTTCCTAGTGACCTGTTAATGTTATTATCTAATCTTTTAAAATATTTTGACTGAGTCAAAATGGTTTCACAGAATCTTTTCCATAGAGGACTTTTAATGTTCACCTCTGATCCAAATTAAAAAGGCAAAACTCAGAGATTTTGCAAGCCGCCTTCCTCTTCCTCCACATGAATTTACTGCAGTACTTTTCAACCTCAGAAATTCAGCTGAAGATTTTTAAAAGCCAGTTACTGAAGTTCTGCAGGGGTTGTACATTTAAGGAAGTGAATAAACAACTCCAATTTTCAGAAGCACAGGAAGCATCTGTACCTTGTGGAGACACAGACAGATGATAGATGTAGATACAGAATCAGAATGTCTTGGGTTGGAAGGGACCTCTAAAGGTCATCTAGTCCAACCCCCCTACAATAACCAGGGACATCTCACACTAGATCAGGTTGCTCAGAGCCCCATCGAGCCTGACCTTGAATGTCTCCAGGAATGGGCACCCACCACCTCTCTAGGCAACCTGTTCCAGTGATCCACCACCCTCCTATTAAAGAACTTTCTCCTAATGTCCAACCTAAATCTGCCCTCCTCTAGCTTGAAACCATCACCCCTTGTCCTGTCATTACATGCCCCAGTGAACAGCTCTTCCCCAGCCTTCTTGTAGGCTTCTTTCAGGTATTGGAAGGTCACTATAAGGTCCCCCCAGAGCCTTCTCTTCTTCAGGCTGAACCACCCCAACTCCCTCAGCCTGTCTTCATCAGAGAGGTGCTCCAGCCCTCTGATCATTTTCATTGCCCTCCTCTGGACACGCTCCAACAGGTCCACACCCTTCTTGTGTTGGGGGGCTCCAGAGCTGGATGTAGGACTCCAGGTGAGATCTCAGCAGGGCAGAGTAGAGGGGCAGAATGCCCTCTCAGTCCCTGCTGGCCACACAGAATCACAGAATCAACCTGGTTGGAAAAGGCCTCGAAGATCCTCAAGTCCAACCTTAATCTAAATCCACCCACCATAACCTTTATCTACCCATTAATGCTAAAATTATGTCCCTAAGAACCACATCTCTATTTCTTTTAAACCCTTCCAGGGATGGTGACTCCACCACCTCCCTGGGCAGCCTGTTCCACTGTCCAACCACTCTTTTGGTAAAGAAATTCTTTCTAATACCCAGTCTAAACCTCCCCTGGTGCAACTTCTGGCCATTCCCTCTCATCCTGTCATTACTCAGTGGAGAGAAGAGGCCAACTCCCACCTCCCTACAACCTCCTTTCAGGTAGTTGTAGAGAGCAATGAGGTCACTCCTCAGCCTCCTCTTCTCCAAACTAAACAACCCCAGTTCCCTCAGCCTCTCCTCACAGGACTTGTCCTCCAGGCCTTTCACCAGCTTGGTAGCTCTTCTCTGGACATGCTCCAGCAACACAACATCCTTCTTGTAGTGAGGAGCCCAGAACTGAACACAGTATTCAAGGTGTGGCCTCACCAATGCTGAGTACAGAGGCACAATCACCTCTCTACTCCTGCTGGCCACACTATTCCTGATGCAGGCCAGGATGCTATTGGCCTTCTTGGCCACCTGGGCACACTGCTGGCTCATGTTAAGTCAGCTGTCAACCAGCACCCCCAGGTCCTTCTCCACCATGCAGCTTTCCAACCACTCATCCCCAAGCCTGTAGCTTTGCATGGGGTTGTTGTGACCGAAGTGCAGGACCTGGCACTTGGCCTTGTTAAACCTCATACAATTGGTCTGGGCCCATCAATCCAGCCTGTCCAGGTCTCTCTGCAGAGCCTTTCTACCCTCAAGCAAATCGACACTTCCACCCAGCTTAGTGTCATCTGCAAACTTACTTAGGAAGGACTCAATTCCCTCATCTAGGTCATTAATAAAGATATTGAACAGGACTGGACCCAAAACTGAGCCCTGGGGGACACCACTGGTGACCAGCCACCAACTGGATCCAACCCTGTTCACTACAACTCCCTGGGCTCAGCCAGCCAGTTGGTTACCCAGCAGAGTGCACCTGTCTGCTCCACGTGCCTCCAGCTTCTCCAGGAGAATACTGTGAGAGATGGTGTCAAAGGCTTTACCAAAGTCTAGATAGACAACATCAACAGCTCTTCCCTCATCCACCAGTCGGGTCACCTGATCATAGAAGGAGATCAGGTTAGTCAAGCAGGACCTGCCTTTCCTGAACCCATGCTGGCTGGGCCTGATCCCTTGGCTGTCCTGCACAGAACGAGCCTCTCCATGATTTTCTCTGGTCCTGAGGTCAGGCTGACAGGCCTGCAGTTCCCAGGATCCTCCTTTGGGCCCTTCTTCTAGATAGGTGTCACGTTGGCAAGCCTCCAGTCATCTGGGACCTCCCCTGTTATCCAGGACTGTTGGTAGATGATGGAAAGAGGCTTGGTGATCTCCTCTGCCAGCTCCCTCAGCACCCTCAGGTGAATCCCATCTGGCCCCATAGACTTTTGGTGTCTAGGTGCTGCAGCAGGTCTCTGACTGCATCCTCCTGGATTATGGGGATTGTTCTGCTCTGCAGCCTTGTATTCCAGCTCAGGAGGCCGAGGATCCTGAGGGCAGCTGGTCTGACTATTAAAGACAGAGGTGAAGAAGGCATGAAGTATTTCAGCCTTCTCTTCATCCCTGGTTGCCATGTTCCCCCCCTCATCCAATAAGGGATGGAGATTCTCCCTGTTTCTCTTTTTGGTGTGAATGTATTGGTAGAAACTTTGTTTATTGTCCTTTATACCAGTGACCAGATTGGGCTCCTATCATGACACAGCCCAGGATGCACCTATATGTAGGTGTAGATAAATAAATATACACAGACACACACATATACATGTATTTATTTATCTACTGACCAGGAATGTGCAAAAAGACATGCAAATTCCAAGTTGGAGGCAATAACATTTAGACTTCCTGTCTAAGAAAAAAAAAAAATCACCCTTTTGAAAATAATATCTGTGGAAAAGCAAGGAATCAAACTGTATCAGCACTTCAACACTGACAGCATTTTGCATGCAACCAAGAGTAAACAGACTCTGGAAACCTGAGAAGTCTCCCAAGCTAAAAACAACCTCATTTCATCTGCCAAGCTCTCCAAGAGCTCAGAAAACTCTTTCAGCAATCTTCTCTGGAAACAATCACTAGATCATTCACCACAGAAACGCTATCAAGAGTGATAGAGAAAATAAAATAAATAATCCCATTAGTACTGCAGCCCAAACCATGTCACACCTCGAGGGGGAAAAAGAGCATTTCAACATTAACATAATTTAATCCTATTTCAGCGATGCAAGAACAAAACAAAGGATTTAGTTTTAAAAAAATAGCCGAAGCCAAATTTCTTTGATATGCTACTAGTTAAACACTTGTCTGTAAGTTCCTCAGAGTCCTTGCTACGTTTGAGAAGCTGCTGCCAATGCAAACAAATAAAGGTTATTTTAAAAAAAAACAGAGTTGGTGTCTTTGAAAGTGAAAGACACAGGAAGGAAGTTCTTATCCCACGTACTGCCTGGCAAGGGCAGGGCATTCAGCAGATGCACATTACTCTATAACCACTGCAGCAGAGCAAAGCTCTAAGACAGACAGAAGTACAGACCAAGCACTACAAGTAAACTGAAGCTGGAATTTTACCTTTCCATCCCAAGAACAAACACAGGTTGGGCAGAGGATGGATTGAGAACAGCGTTGAGGAGAAGGACCTGGGGGTGCTGGTCGATGAGAAGCTCAACATGAGCTGGCACCATGTGTTGGCAGCCCAGAAACCAACTGTGTCCTGGGCTGCATCAAAAGTGTGGGCAGCAGGGCCAGGGAGGGGATTCTCCCCCTCTACTCTGCTCTCATGAGACCTCACCTAGAGTGCTGTGTAAAGCTCTGGAGCCCCCAACACTAGAAGGACATGGAGCTGTTGGAGGGAGTCCAGAGGAGGCCACAAAGATGCTCAGAGGGCTGGAGCAGCTCTGCTATGAAGACAGGCTGAGAGAGCTGGGGGTGCTCAGCCTGGAGAAGAGAAGGCTCCAGAGAGACCTTAGAGCACCTTCCAGTGCCTGAAGGGGCTTCAGGAAAGCTGGGGAGGGGCTCTTGGAAAGGGCACAAAGGGATAGGATGAGGGGTAATGCATTAAAACTGAAAGAGGGGAGATTTAGGTCAGACATTAGGAGGAAATTATTTAGTGTGAGGGTGGTGAGAGCCTGGCCCAGGTTGCCCAGAGAAGCTGTGGCTGCCCCATCCCTGGAAGTATTCAAGGCCAGGTTGGATGGGGCTTAAAGCAACCTGGTCTAGTGGGAGGTGTCCCTGTCTATGGAAGGGGGTTGGAACTGTCCCTTCCAACCCAAACCATTCTGGGATCCTGGAATTCTACTTCCAGGCAGAACATTTTCATGACATACATGGGGCTATGCACAAAAACTGCCCTCACAACACAGACTTGAAGGCTCCTACACTGGGCAACCTGCTACCCACACCACCAGGCTCTGAGGCCTTTTGCCCTAGTCATTACTTTGTGCATATTTATAATTTTATCATTCAAACACAGAAGTCAGAGTCCAGAAAGGAGGGAAAGGAATCAATTCCCATTTGCCTTTGCTAACTTGGTAGGACACAGGATGCTACTCTGCCAGAACAGTTCTGTACTGCTTGGGTGTTACAGCTACTGCCCTGCAAGGAGCAGCTGCTACACCCTAAGAAAACAAAAACACAAGGTCCTTCCAGTATTCTCTGCCATGCATAAACACACATACACACAGGTGGGAAAACATAACCAAAGCCTCAGTAACACATTTTGCACCTACAAAGCTACAATACTGACTCTGAAACCTCCACAGGGTGGACAAACAATTGCGAGGACGTGTTTGTAAAAATGAGATTTGAAAATAGCTCGTACGCTCCTGTGCCTTCACACCCTGCTTAAGGCTCCTTTCAAACACTGCCAGGTGGCAACAGGGTGACTGACGTGCAGCTGGGCTGAATTCTTCCCTGGTTTTCAAGTGGACTGTAATAATTAAGAATCAAAGGGAAATGAGGGACTTAGGGAGCTGAAGCTACAGGTCTTCAACGGGCTCCAACCTTGAGTGCTGCCTGGTTTGGCTTTCCGTAGGACAAAGACAAAAGGGAGGCAATGAAAAGGATGAAGACCTCACATAAGAGGGGCTGCTTCAAAGAGAAATATATTATGTAAAAGAATCCTCTGGCTTTAGCTACTCCTCTTTAGTTCTGGGAGCCCTTGGAAAGCACAAGAAAATCAGACAGCAAGCAGTGGCATCTCTGGGGTTAAAAGCCAAATCTGAGAACTGGAGAATTCCAGATAAATCCATGTGTTTTTAATAATAACACGAGTCATCCTAGCAGTGTATATTTTTCAAATACAAATTAGGATACACTGACAAAGCTCCTGCAGAGACATGAACTGCACAGCTAGGCCAAGACCCAAAGCTGTTATCTCATTACCATCTCATCAATCCAAAGCCATCCCCTTGCTCGTAGCTGAGCGCAAAAAGACACAAAGTTGAGAGTCTCTTATAACTTAGGACTAAATCATTCTGCAGCACTTAATTCCAAAGCTCTGCAACACTAAAGGTACACCAAATGCTGGCAGTGGCTGCTGAATGTGTTTATTTTCATCAGAAGAAATACAAAAGAGAAAAAGCAGATTGCCTTTTCTTCACTTCTCACCAGACAAGGCTGGTTGGGTTTATACAGTACAATAAACCTTAACCTCTAAGAGGTCACCAATGGATCTCAAAATTGGTTTGTGGTGCTTTCAGTAAGACTGCAGTGACTTTTATGATGCTACAGAAGACTTATCACAGAATGGTGGGGGTTGGAAGGGACCTCTGGAGATCATCTAGTCCAACCCCCCCTGCTAGAGCAGGATCCCCTAGAGCAGATCCCACGGGAACATGACCAGGCAGGTTTGGAATGTCTCCAGGGATGGAGACTCCACAACCTCCCTGGGCAGCTTGTCCCAGGGCTCTGGTACCCTCAGAGTACAGAAGTACTTTTTTTTATATTGAGGTTAAACCTCCTGTGTCCCAGTTTGTGCCCATTGCCCCTTGTCCTGTCACTGGACACCACTGGGAAGAGTCTGGCCCCATCCTCCTGACACCCCCTGTAGATATTGATCAGCACTGATGAGATCCCCTCAGGAGAGCTTTAGCCCAGCCTTTCTGCCAAAAAAAAAAAAAAGGGAAAAATAAACCAACAAACACACACACCCAAAAGCCAGTTGCTCATCCCAATTTTGAAGGTGCTAAATCTAGAGACTGATGAATACAATGAGTTTTCCTCCTCTCTCCCCTTTCCTTCCCAAGTGCTGCTGCCTGCCTCAAGCACTCCACAATTAAAAGCCATTGTTTTGGGTAAATCTGAAGTTGAGGCCAGTAAAGAAAAGGCTGTTACAGCCTATTACTACAACAATGGCATTCTAGCCTAAGTTGATTAACAATTTAGCTTTGTTCCTTCTCTCAATAAAGGCACTGAAGTTAAAGGGTATCTCCTTCCAGGGTTTGCTGTAAGCAAATGCCTTAATTCACAGGCATGGAATAGTGATCAGCCACACAGGGGATGAGAGGAGCAGATAAACAAAATCCCTGCATCAATTTCATTAATTTCTAATGCAGAACAGCTAAATCCTCTCTCTGCCAGCTAGGTGCCACACCACAGGTGAAGAAGATATAATTAATGACATGCCAGGCCTCACACCAATGAAGGCAATGACATTACTGCAAAATCAAGTCTGATCAGGATTTCACCTTACCATCTCAGTTTCTCATCGACCTGAAGACAGCTCTACCCTGTGATTGCCAAACCTGGGAGTAAGAGCTTCTGGATGGTGTAGCCCTCCTTCTCCAAGAAGCAGCCCAGCTCATGTCCTCCTCCTTTGCTGGTGGGCAGTTGACACATGAACTGAAAAAAGGTCCCAGCTCCAGTCAAGAGCACTGGAGCAATTCTCCTCAAGCCACCAGCTGCACAAAGTGAAGGCACCTCCCAGCAGTTTGCTACAACCCCAGCAGATCTGAAGGCTCAATTTGGAAAGTGAGAGCTCCCAATTCCCACAATTATTTACTGCCATTATTGCACAAGAGAGGGACACAGCCATGAAATCCCTGGAAAATCTGATGGATTTGCAAGCAAAAAGCATCTTCAACCATTCTGACAGCAACATGCCACAATTCCAGGGCTTGAAAAACCATTCCCTGCATCACCTTCATCAGGGCTGTCCTCCTAGAGAGAATCAGGTCTTTCAGGGTCACTCTGCCAATCACACTGTGGCAAATAGGTCAGAAAGGAGTGACAATGGCCCTCTATGCTTAATAGCTTCTGTTTGCATCCCAGTTTCCATGGTTCAGTTGAACTGGTACTAATGAGCTGCCTTGTTTAAAAAAAAAATACATAAGAAATGGACTGACTGACACAGCTGATTTGAGATGGGAAATACTGTTTCTTCAAAGGCAGAGATCAGCTTTGCCCTTCTCTGTCGGATACATGAAAATATGGAAAGTGATTTCCTGGCTGCTGATCAGAGGTTGGGGGAGAGCCTGGAAAGCTCAGCGAGGTCTGAGAAAGGATGGTCAGAGAAAATGCAGCAGGTGAAACGTGTCACCACAGCCTGAGTCACAACCTGCAGCACTGATCTCACAACCCTGCACAATCCCTCTTTGCTCCTGGAAGATATGCCTTGATCTGACAAGCTGCCATGAGCCAAAGAAGACTGAAGGCCCATCCACAGCCTGAGGGAGGTCAGAAGGCACAAATCCTGCTGCCGACTTGAAAACCTTTCAGTCAACGAGCTAGAAACCAAGTATTTTCAAACATTGCCCCTCTCAAGTTGGCCACCAGTATATCCATTGGGCTCCTAATCTTTACACACTGTCCCAGGTCCTGTGCTTCTGCTGTCCCTGAAAAAAAAAAAAAAAGCCACTTCTTTTGGGGCTGCTGGAGCTGCCAGCTGCTCTCAGCAGCTTTATCAGTGCCAATCTGGACACGTGTCCCCTCCTCAACTTAAATAAACTGAGCCACACCTGCAAGGTCTCCTTGGAGCCTTCTCCAGGCTGAACACCCCCAACTCTCCTAGCCTGTCTCCAGAGCAGAGCTGCTCCAACCCTCAGATTATCTTCATGACCTCCTCCAGACTCACTTCAACAGCTCTGTGTCTTTCTTGTGTTGGAGGCCCCAGAATTGGACCCAGGACTGCAGGGGGGTCTCACCAGAGAGGGGAGAGAATCCCCTCCCTTGACCTGCTGGTCATGCTGCTCTGGATGCAGCCCAGAACATGGCTGGCTCTTTGGGCTGCAAGAACACATTTCAAAGACATTTAATCTAAAGCCACACTTGAGCTCCTCTTCATGGAAGAAGCTGACTTTCTTTCCCTACAAACCCAAAAATTACAATAAGAACTAAGCTAATTATATCAAGGGGGAAATCATTTGACAAGACACCAAATTACCCAAACTCAACAATTAGACAACAGAAACAATTAAGGAAAGGCTGATTTCTCTCCTCCAACCCCATTTCCTCATGTCAGAAGCACTGAAAAAACCCACCTGTACTGGATCCCAAAACATATATCATCAGCATTTCACCAGTTTCACAACCAGTGGTTAGAGACACAGCCTTGTAGTAACATCCACGTCTGCACACACCCAAAACGAACTGTACCTTCATCTGCTGTTCTTGCCTCTAGGTTTCTCCAGCTATTAAATTCAAACTGAAAATATCCAAAATTTAGATCCCTGTCTATGCTCCTGTGTCTTTATTTCCAGCATCATCTGAGAGACCACAAGACAACATTGCTCCCTGCATAACCTCAGCTGTGTCTCTGTCAAACCAATTATCCAAGCTGCAGTGGAACTGTAAATATTATTGTGTACCTTGACTACTGAAAGTTCTTCACCCCCATTCAAATTTATGAAGGAAAACGAAGACTAAAAACTCTTCCTGTTATCATCACATCACAGAAGTATCTGGCAATGTGCGCTGGAGCCCAAAAAGCCAACTGTGTCCTGAGCTGCATCAAAAGAAGCATGAGCAGCAGGGCCAGGGTGGGGATTCCCCCTCTCTACTCAGCTCTCATGAGATCCCACCTGGAACACTGTGTCCAGTTCTGGAGCCCCCAACACAAGGAGGACATGGAGCTCCTGGAAGGAGTCCAGAGGAGGACACGAAAAATGATCCAAGAGCTGGAGCAGCTCTGCTCTGGAGACAGGCTGAGAGAGTTGGGGCTGTTCAGTCTGGAGAAGAGAAGGCTCCAAGGATACCTTAGAGCACCTTCCAGTGCCTGAAGGGGCTCCAGGAAAGCTGGGGAGGGGCTTTGGACAAGGACAGGGAGAGATGGGACGAGGGGGAATGGCTTTAAACTGGAAGAGAGGAGATTCAGGTTAGACATTAGGAGGAAATTCTTTAGTGTGAGGGTGGTGAGACACAGGTTGCCCAGAGAAGCTGTGGCTGCCCCATCCCTGGAAGTGTTCAAGGTGTCCCTTGCCATGCAGGAGGATTGGAACTAGATGATCTTGAAGGTCCCTTCCAACCCAAACCATTCTTTGATTCTCCACACAAGCAGTACTTGGTGAGTGCAGATTGCTGTGCCTTTCCTCTACAATATCATCACTGATCTCTGCCACCGCAACAACTCCAATTTTATCAGTCTTTTTTTTGCTTTAAACACTTTCCCCAGTGCCTATCTTAGATGCAGAAAGGTTACCAAGACAAAGGCCACTTCATTTTGTCCCCTTGAAGCCCACCTTTATCCCACACCTGTACCTGAGACAACAGCCACGCAGGTGGTGCACACTACAGCAGTTGCCTATGAAGCTGATTTCACAGTTGCACTCTGCTGTCTCCATCTGTTCCCAAATCTATTTATTGGATCATGGCCTAGTTCTTTACCATAAAGAGAATTTAGCTGCAAGTCTTTGTAATGCCTAGAAAAATTCAGCTCCCCTCCCTCCCTGGTGGTCCTGAGGTGCTCCTGGAGTTTATAGCAGTGAGTTGTTTGCTTTATGCCAGGCAGGAGGAGGGAACAGTGCAGAGCAGAAGGAAATAAACCCTACAGATCATAACCCACCTAAATTTGCAGCTGAAAATGGAATATATCAACACCTCTTTCTCTTGCACAAAAGGAATCCTTACAACTCTGGCCAAGAACCTTGCAAAGACTTACCCCACACAAAGTGCCTCAGCATCACCCAAAACTCAACCCCCTGCAATATGAAAGTAAAGAGAAAGGACATGATAGTGAATCATCAAAGGTTGATGATGAAAGGTCTCCAGAGCCAAACAGGCCCCACCAAGGTCTACCACTGGATGGTTAAAAAAAATTCATTGCATTAGATGATCTAGCCTGACTTCAGGTTATCTATAAAATAAACAGGTGGACCAGCCAATCCTCCAAGTTTGGTATCACCAGCAAACTTGTTGAGGACACAGTCTATCCCCTCATCCAGGTCACTGAAGAAGATGTTGAATAAGACCGGGCCCAGTATTGACCCCTGGAGCACACAAGGGTAAAATACAACTTTATCAGAAAAGAGTCTACAAATATTTGGTCTCTGCAGAACCTTAAACATACTTCACACCTACCTAGACAATTTTTTTCCAAGGTCTTTCAAGCTCAAAGGCTTAAAAATCCACAAAAAATAGTATTTTTTTACAAATGAGCCATTTTAGACCATTTCAAGATGCAATTTGTACTTCCGATTCTACCAATCTGAATCTATTTTTCTTACATCTTTTCCCCCATTATTCTGCCCTCCCTTCTCTTTCAAAAGTCAGTTGTGATCCCCACGTAGTCCCAACCAGCACACAAGGTTTGTTGGATGATTTTTCAGCACCTTCTCCAAATGAGAAGCATTCCATTAGACAAAAATGTATCTTAAGTACACGTACAAGCAGTTCACCTGCAGTGCATCACACCTGTGTACCTTGTAAATAAGGCATCATAATTAAAATATTGTTAAGCACATGCTCAGAATTGATTGACACCTCAATATTCTCCTCCCACTAAAGAGCACTTTACTTTTAGGAGCTCTCAAGTTATCAGCTCTACATCAAAACCCAGGCAAAAAGTGTTCACTGGGGAGATGTGTGTTGTATTGTGAATGAAATGGGGTTGAGCTGCTGACTTCATCTTCCAGCCAGCAGGAATCAGAAATAAATGGAGTTTAAGGCCATCCCTATGGAGCAGAGGACCATCATCCTGCTGCACTTGGGTAAGACAAATGCAAAACCCAAGTCTCTACAACAAAAGCAGAATCAGAGAATGGTTTGGGTTGCAGGGATCATTACAGATCATCTAGTCCAACCCCCTGCAGTGAGCAGGGACATCTTCAACTTGACCAGGTTGCTCAGAGCCTCATTCTACCTGACCTGGAATGTTTCCAGGGATGGGGCATCTCCCACCTCTCTGGGCAACCTGGGCCAGGGTTTCACCACCCTCAGTGTAAAACATTTCACAGAACCATCCTGGTTGGAAAGGAACTCTAAGATCACCGAGTCCAACCATCAACCCATAAAAACCAAACCTTGGCCAGTAGAGGTTCTTCCTTCTATCTGGTCTAACCACATCAGCAGCAATCCTTGCCCCCTTCCAAAGCTACACATGAAACCTCTGCTCAGTTCTAACCAAACAAAGCAAAATCCTCCTTTCAAACCCTCAAGGAGCATGTCTGAAAGTTCAGCTCCAAGCCCAGTCTCCTTGACCACCCCCAATTCCTAGGCCAGAGCACAGTTCCTGGTGGCAGCACTGACAGAGAAGCTCCAGCCAAAGTTCAGTCAGTTTTGCAGCAGAAAAAAAAAAGGAAAAGGAAAATATTGAGACATTCTATAAATAAACTTCTCAGCCTGACCCACTTTCCTAACAGGGATAGAAATAATTCCTTTTATTTCCTGCCTGACATTCAAAAATGTTTAAGCTACTACGTATCAGTGTCACCCGCTGGGGAAATTGTTCCTAAAAAAAAAAAAAAAGAAGTTAGAAAACAGCTTTGTGTGAAGGTTAACTTCCATTTGGTTCTGACCTGAAAACAGGACTGACACAGATCCTCAGATGCAGACCACTAAAATATTAAAGCATGTTCCAAGATCCAGAATCATGGAATAGAATCACAGAATATGTTGAGTTGGAAGGGACCCACCAGGATCATCGAGTCCAGCTCCTGTCCCTGTGTAGGGCACCCCAAGAATCCCACCATGTGCCTGAGAGCATCATCCAAATGCCTCTTGAACTCAGGCAGGCTTGGTGCTGGGACCACTTCCCTGGGGAGCTTGTTCCAGTGCTCAACCACCCTCTGGGTGAAAAACCTTTTCCTGATATCCAACCCAAACCTCCCCTGATTCAGCTTCCTGCCATTTCCCCGAGTCCTGTCACTGGTCACAGGAGTGAAGAGATCAGGACCTGCCCCATCTCTTCTCTAACATTTTAAAGCAGGTTTCTGGCTGAAGCAACAAAGAGAAGGTCACACAAAGAGCAGCAAATCAATACTGAAAGATGAATCCAGGGTGGAATGTGTGTTTGGGGCAGCCTGGGTTTGTTTCCATCGATTTGATGCTGCAACAGTCTTTGCTGAATATTCACAGGAGCTCCTACACCCACTAAAATGCAACAAGCAGCACAGCTTTTTATTCTGCTTCTTGACACCAGTGAGTATCAATGTAGCATTTGACAAAGTATTAAAAAAGTGGAATTAAATACTGTATCTATTAATGAAACAGATTTTCAGGCTAGTAATTTAATTATAGCTTGATAAATATGCTAATAAGGAAATTGTTCTTAAGGTTGGCACAAGCACAAATACAAGATCCACAGAGCCATCATAAGCACTGAACATGAAATCTAAACTTGAGGGAACAAGACAAGTTTGGACCTCTAGAAATAATACAGAGAAACACAAGGATAAATTGTCTTCCCCAAAAATGTTCTTCTCATGTGCATTACCTTACAGAATGAAAGGCATGTCAATATTCTTTGGCTTTAAGGAGAGGACAGAGAAGAAATTAAGTGAGGGGAGACGCAGAAGTCCACCAAGCACCATTAATAAAAATAACCCAGCCTTTTTGATCAATACAATCTTCTAAAAACATTCTGCTCCAGATGTATTCTGTCCAGCCACAGCAGCTCTCCTTTCCTAAGACCCCCCTGGCACACACACCTGAAAGATTATGACCAATCATTCAACTGGGGACCATGACCACTAGCTCACAGGTGAACCCAGCTCACAGCTGACTCTTGATCACAGAGTCTGGTTTTGTTTCCAGCTCTTGGTATCCTCCCCCTGAACATCTTTCGGAACCTGCAGAACCAACTGGAGGTGAGCTCCTACCTTCACAACATGAATAAGCAACATTTATCTGAAGATTGGCAATATTCAGAAGAAAGCAAGATGGGAATTCAAAGCTCTCTTTTCTAATTTCTCATTTCACAGGGACTTATTTCCACATACATACACTCATAGGATGGTTTGGGTCAGAAGGGACCTTAAAGATCATCTACTCCCAACCCCTCTGCATGGGCAGGGACACCTCCCACTAGACCAGGTTGCTCCAAGCACCAACCAACTGGCCTTCAACACTCCCAGGGATGGGGCAGCCACAGCTTCTCTGGGCAACCTGGGCCAACCTTGAATACTTCAAGTAGCTACTCAAGGCAGACGTACCCAGTTGGCTTCCTTGTGAAGTTCCCCTTTGTTAAACAGAACAAAACTCAAAAACAAGGAAAAATCCAGATTACTGGAATTTGGACAGGGCTACATTTACATACTAAAAATGTAAATAGAGTGATTGTACAGCTACATGTTCTCACCCCTCCTGTGCTCCTGCTGCAGCCACGTGCTGGGCTCATCTACACGATACACCCCAAACAGTCACCCTGCTGCCCAAACAGGTTACACACCAACAGGAAAAAATCTGGCATCAAGAGGGCAAACAAGGTGGGGGGAAAAAAAAAAAAAAAAAAAAAAAGAGTTTATTTAACTGTAAGGCTCCTTGAGGAGTAATTTACTTCCTCAACAGACATCTATATATTAATACCAACTTGTATGTTGGACTCAGCACAGGGATTGCTGATGATTAAGGTCAGGACAGTTTAAAAAGCTGGTGAAATTCCTCTGGAAGTGCCAACAGATTTGATTGACTCCATGAATGCTCTGAAATCCCTCATTTAGTTGTCCCTGTAAAGAAATGCAGCATTTTCTGATGCTCTTCACACCTATGAGATGGTGGCCAGCAGGTGAAGGGAGGTGATTCTCCCTTTCTACTAGGCTCTGATGAGACCTCACCTGGAGCACTGTGTCCAGTTCTGGAGCCCCCAACACAAGGAGGATATGGAGCTCCTGGAACGAGTCCAGAGGAGGACACGAAGATGATCAGAGGGCTGGAGCAGCTCTGCTCTGGAGACAGGCTGAGAGAGTTGGGGGTGTTCAGCCAGGAGAAAAGAAGGCACCAGGGAGACCTTAGAGCACCTTCCAGTGCCTGAAGGGGCTCCAGGAAAGCTGGGGAGAGGCTTTATTATCAAGAGCAGGGAGTGATGGGACAAGGGGGAATGGCTTTAAACTGGAGGAGGAGGGACTTAGGTTAGATATTTGGAGGAAATTCTTTAGTGTGAGGGTGGTGAGACACTGGCAAAGGTTGCCCACAGAAGCTGTGGAAGCCCTGGCTTAGTGAGGGAGAAAAGGCCAGACCTGACGTAGATTTGGTTAAATCATCTTAATCCCACAACTGAAAACTGTCAACTGCTGGCACGTATCAGTTAAACCACACTGAGCTCAGTCCAGTAGCTCATCTAAGCTTTTCCACCAGCTCCTTGCAAGGATGAAGTAAACCCACACCACTCAAACCACCACAATGTTTATTTAAGAGCCTGAGAAAATAAACCAAATGTGAAAGACATCCAGGAACTCAACAGCTCTGAACTCAGGGAGGTGAAGAGCTGCAGTGATTTCCAAATACCAGAGCATGTCTGTCAGCCTTGTGGTGACCAGCAAGTATAAATCCCTTAGGAAAAGGGGTGTTTTTAGCCACTATAAAATGCTAGGCTTTATTAAATGCATCTGCAGAACAAATTTTACAATCCATATTAGCCATTTCCTAACCCATCAAGACAGATCCTTGGCTGTTCAAACACTGAATCTTGACTCCCTACTGGGACGGAAGAAAATACACTTAAAAAAATAAATCCTTCCAAAGCAAAGACTTTTAAATTGTATTTTCATCAAGAGAAGACAATGAGAAACCGTTTTATTTTTGGAATAAACATTAAAAATTTGGAAACAATGCACTCATTGGCAGATAGTGCAGAATGTATGGTTTGTGTCAGTGCATCCTTAGCAACCAACTCGCTAGGATCTCTGTACAACCCAGGATCTGCTGGCATTTCTTTATACAACAAGCAGCTCTTGAGTGTTTGTCTATGAAATATCTCAGAGGTGCAGGGAAGGTCACAACCTCCAGCCTACTGGTTTCTCAGCTGCAGAGGGTTTTTTTCTCTCTTGTAGCATTTAACACGCAGCTCTCTAGATAATCACTACAGAGCAAAGAAACTCTCTCTTAAAAATAATCCAAATAACTATTTCCTGAACACTGGGGTCAATCCAGAACATAACACAAGTGTGGGTGCCCTTCAAGCAGAGAGGCTGGGATGGGTGCCCCAGAGGGGCAGCTCTGCAGAGCTTCTGGCTGCCCAGCAAAGAGCCAAACTCCCCAAGAAGGTGTAGCTGCAAAAATCATCACTTCCACCTCCACGTCTGCCATAAGCACCTTTCCTGTTGCCTCTGAAATGACTTAGAAAGGAGTTTTTCTTGGACAGTAGTGGGAAAACAAATAAATTCCACCTGCTCCCAAAAGATGTGTAACGACACAAACAAAGATGGTGACAAAACACTTCTTGTGCAGTTTTGAAATAACCCCTCACCTCACTCCTAAGCTGAGCATGATTTACAGGCCACCTCTCAACTAACCATCTTTAAAAAAATATCCCAGCCCCTTAGTTAGGATTTAGTCTTTCCTCTCTCCAATAACATCCATAGGAAAAGCATGCTTGCACTAACAAGGAATTTTGCACAACATTCTGCTCTGTCCACTTTTTAATGAAGAAAAACAGGAAAGGAAAATATTTTGCCTGGTTCCAGTTTCCCAATTAGCTTTCTGCAGTTTCAGTTACCTCTGTTCATACCTGAGATGCCTTAAAATATTATTTCTAAGAGTAACACTGACCAACTACTGTAAGCACCCTGAAGCCCTGCAAGAAAAACCTCATTCCTACCCTAAAACTGCAGAAACTAGGACATGATACTTCAATGTACCCTATCAGGAAGGATTAGGAGAACCACTTCTGTGGACTCCTCTGGAGCAGAGAGCAATAACCCACTCCATGTCGAGGGCTTCCCTCTGGCAGGCTGAACACTTGCTGCATTGTCCACCCGGCCGTGCTCTGCCCTCGTGGGAAGGATTTACACAGAACAGTTTGGGTTGGAAAGGACCTTCAAGATCATCTAGTTCCAACCCCCCTGCCATGGGCAGGGACACCTCCCACCAGACCAGGTTGCTCCAAGCCCCATCCAACCTGGCCTTCAACACTTCCAGGGATGGGGCAGCCACAGCTTCCCTGGGCAACCTGGGCCAGTGTCTCACCACCCTCATGCTAAACAATTTCTTCCTAACATCTAATCTAAATCTCCCCTCTTCCAGTTTTAATACATTCCCCCTTGTCCCATCCCTCCCTGCCCTTGCCCAGAGCTCCTCCCCAGCTTTCCTGGAGCCCCTTCAGGCACTGGAAGGTGCTCTAAGGTCTCCCTGGAGCCTTCTCTTCTCCAGGCTAAACAGCCCCAACTCTCTCAGCCTGTCTCCAGAGCAGAGCTGCTCCAGCCCTCGGATCACCTTCATGGCCTCCTCTGGACCCACTCCAGGAGCTCTATGTCCTTCTTATGCTGGGGGCTCCAGAACTGGACACAGTGCTCCAAGTGAGGTCTTGTGAGAGCTGAGTAGAGAGAAGGAATCACCTCGCTGGCTCTGGTGGCCAAACTTCTTTTGATGCAGCCCAGGACACGGTTGGTTTCTGGGCTCCAGCACACAGTGCTGCCTCATGTTGAGCTTCTCATCCACCATCACTCCCAAGTCCTTCTCCTCCGGACTGTTTTCCATCCATTTTCCCCCCAACCTGTATTTGTGCTTGGGATTGCCATGACCCAGGCACAGGACCTTGCACTTGGCCTTGTTGACCTTCACACAGTTTGCAGGAGCCCAACTCTCCAACCTGTCAAGGTCCTTCTGGATGGCAAAGGTGTTGATTCCCTCTGGAATCCTCTGGAACCCTCTGGAAAGGTGTTGAATCCCTCTTGATTTCAAGGTGTTGATGTGAATTGTGTTTTCCTTTTGCCTGCACTTGTATTCCTGGCCCCAAACAGCTCCCTGCCCTGCTGCAAGGCTGATGGAAGCACATGGCCATGGCACTGAGGGCAATCTTGGTGTCTTTGGAGTACTTTCTGCTATTTAACTCAATAATTACCAGGCTTCAGGTTATTAAAAGGAGGAAAATTTAAGCTGAATGCTTTCCAGACCTAACCACAGACGTATCAATGCATCAAAAGGTCAGTAACTTCCTCCTGTGCTTTAAATTAATCTGTCAGAGATAATTTATAGAACAGGGAATAAGAGGTGAAGCAATCATGGTAATGAGTTACTCTTTGACACATGAAAAATACAAAGATGTCAGTCACTGGGTGTAGCAGTTTTAAGGAACCATTTTGTTCTTACACTAACATGATCTATGCAAAGGTCCAAATAAAATCTGATGCAGCTGGTGTCTAAGTTTGAAGGCAGCCAGACATGAGACTTGGTACTTGCAATCACTGCTGATACAGCAGAGAGGCTTCACAGAGCACTCTACAGACTTCTATGAGCTTCAAAAGAGTCACATGCTGTGGTTTCAAAGACAAAAAAATGTAAAAATGGCAGCTCAATGATTCCTTGGCAACCTTAAAACTCCCAGGTCCAATTTCAGAGCCCCTCCGAGCACCCCGAGTACCAGGACCTGGGTGGGGTTCCTACAGAACTGGTCACCCCAGCGTCCTTTTATACCTGAACACCCAGAGCTGCAATCTCAAAAAGCAAACACAAATCACAGGAAAGGAGAGAGAAAAGTGCTGCTCAGCTCTCAGGAGCATCTCCAGTTGGGATGAGCTCTGGGATGAAGGAAAGCTGTCTTGGCAGATCAGCATCAGGCCAAGCAAGACAGGGATGGAGACCCAACTTGTTTTTCCCCTTCATCCCACCTGCAGAAACAGATGCTGGCTTGCCTGTCAAGAGCTCTGTGCCACTATTTTGAGCTTTCTGCATCACACTGTTTAATTTATTTATTAAAGCCTGGATCAGGAAAAGGGAGACAAAACTTCCCCAAAGCATTTGGATTTTATTTAGATTAAGCCAGGCTGTTCAAATTGGCTCAGAGTCAAATTGTTCCACTAATTACAACCCCTATTTTAGAGAGAGTGGCAGGATTCTGGTAGACTCCCCAGCTGCGTAACTCTTTACTTAGGGGATGTGCTTCTCATCTCAGCAACTTTAACAAGCAGAGTCTGGAGCATCCAATAATTCTCAAGCCCTGAAATGGCATTCCCCAGGAAATAGCTTGATTTAAATTTGAGCTGTAAAATTCAGGTACATTAACTGCTCCCCATTAGTTAAACATTAGAGGTGAGAGAGCAGCAGCTGCCCCAGGTGCAGCGTGCCCAGCACTGCCAGCCCCTTTCAACTGCAGGTGAAGGGGCAACACCCCCACAGAAGCAGTAAGGACCACAGAATCGTATCATAGAATGGTTTGGGTTGGAAGAGACCTTAAAGATCATCTAGTTTCAACACCTTTGCATGGGCAGGGACACCTCCCACTAGACCAGGTTGCTCCAAGCCCCACCCAACCTGGCCTTCAACACTTCCAGGGATGGGGCAGCCACAGCTTCTCTGGGCAACCTGGGCCAGTGTCTCACCACCCTCAGAGTGAAGAATTTCTTCCACACGTCTCATCTCAATCTCCCCTCTTCCAGTTTATAGCCATCACCTCTTGTCCTCTCGCTTCATGCCCTTGTCCAAAGTCCCTCCCCAGCTTTCCTGGAGCCCCTTCAGGTACTGGAGGGTGCTCTGAGTTCTCCCTGGAGCCTTCTCTTCTCCAGGCTGAACAGCCCCAACTCTCTCAGCCTGTCTCCAGAGCAGAGCTGCTCCAGCCCTCGGATCACCTTTGTGGCCTCCTCTGGACTCACTCCAGGAGCTCCATGTCCTTCTTACGCTGGGGGCTCCAGAAATGGACACAGTGCTTTGGGTGAGGTCTCATGAGAGCCGAGTAAAGGGGGAGAATTTAAACCCCTGCCATGGACTACTTAACAAATCAAATAATTATTTTCTTTCCCCTCCCCACCCCATAAATGATTGGCTGAAAGGGCAGGTATTTTACAGACAGAAAAAGCCAGAACCGATAAATATAGAATTGCCAGCATTTAAAAGCTTAACTTGAGCCACTATTTTCTTCTATGTGTGGCAAACAGTTTTGAAGCAGAATCCAAAAGTGTTTCATGAACAGTAAACACAGAAAATCCTTGAAAGCAGACAGGGCTCTTTGGCCAAAGCCAATTATTAAACTAACCCATCCAAGGCAGGACAGGACCTTTCACAACAGCCCCTTTTAACATCAGAAAGCAAACAGGACATTTTTACAGAATCCACACAAAACCTGTGAGTTAAGCTTAGCAAGGTTTGCTGTGGCACCCAAACCCCAATGAATTTCATTGCCATTTGCATGACAAGTTTCCTCCCTCAGCGAGACACAGGATTTCACACTGTTAATGTTGGTTGGCATAACAATCAATAAGCAATTCCCACCCGGAGAGTGGGCAGAGCAAGTCACAGCTGATCCATTCATTACTGGTTTGGTTCAGAGCTGCCTTTTGCCTGTGATCCTCCCCGCTCTGTATCAAACTGAAAAGCAGACATTTTCCCATGGCTCTTCGCCCTCTTTTCTCTGAAGACAGAATTATTTCTACATGAGCAGCCTTGTGACTTGTCAACAAGCATATATTGCTCTGCCAAACGAGCCTTGATACTCCAAAACCTCGTTTGGCCACTAATTTGCTGCAGAGCATTTGGTATCCAGGCTAATCTAGTCCCATCCCCACAGTTCTGCCCTGCAAATAAAACAGTAACTGAAGCATCATGAAACCTTTGCCAACTGCTTCTTTAAATGTATATTTATGTGTGCACCCACACAGAGTTTGGCTAACTTAACTAGATCAGACAAACCAAATTAAACATTGAAGCTCTGTCCTTTCCTAGGTATCCTCACTGTCAAGCTCAGGAGGAAATTCTTCACTCTGAGGGTGGTGAGACCCTGGCCCAGGTTGCCCAGAGAAGCTGTGGCTGCCCCATCCCTGGAAATGTTCAAGGCCAGGTTGGATGGGGCTTGGAGCAACCTGGTCTAGTGGGAGGTGTCCCTGCCCATGCAGGGGGGTTGGAACTAGATGATCTTGAAGGTCCCTCCCAACCCAACCCATTCTGGGACTTCCCAAACACAGGTTCATTAGCAGGAGGAGTATTTTATGAAGTCTCAGGGAAGTACAGCATTACATAAAAGTGACAGGTTAGTGCACAACCATTGCAAGTTACTAACAATGTCACTTCAGAACTGTCCTAAAAATAATCATTTTTTACCTAAAGAGGAACAAACAAAAAATTATGTAAATCAATCCAGAGGAAAAAAAGCAATTTGTAAGCATCTCTTATTGAAACCTTACAATAATTTAATTCCTGATGCAAGATTTCATCTGAATTTTCCTAATAACTGCAAGCTAAAACAGTTGAAATTAATGTTTCAATCCTACAAGCACTTAAGCACATGAACTTTTTCTCATGAACAGTGTCTACATGGAGTGCTGGGTCCTTCACACAAGCAACCAGAACTGGGAGAACACAGTTTCCAGCAGTGAGCTGGAAACAGAAAACATTAAATCCCCCCCAACCATTACAATGTGGCAAGCAGTTTCCTGCAAATTAATTTTACATACAGAAGAGCACCTGAAAGCTCTTGTAAGGCCCTGAAAGGTCAGGCTTCCTCAAAGAGCAGGTTTGGGGTTCACTTCAGCTCCTGTGAGAACACCCAGCCTGCTCTGTCACAAGTTCACCATGATGAATGATAATTAATATACATACATTATTTTGCTTTAATTGTTTCCATTCAAGGCTGTTGTTCTATATAAGTTCACTGATGATACCAAACTGGGAGGGGTGGCTGACACTCCAGAGGGCTGTGCTGCCATCCAGCATCACCTGGATAGGCTGGAGAGCTGGGGAGAGAATGAGGTTCACCAAGGGCAAGTGTAGGATTCTGCACCTGGGGAAGAAGAACCCTATGCACCAGTATAGGTTAGGGCTGGACCTGCTGGGAAGCAATTCTGAGGAGAAGGATCTGTGAGTCCTGGTAGGCAGTAAACCATCCATGAACCAGCAATGTGCCTTGGTGGCCTGGGGTGCATAAGGAAGAGTGTGGCCAGCAGGTCGAGGGAGGTCATTCTCCCCCTCTACTCTGCCCTGGTGAGGCCACATCTGGAGAACTGGGTCCAGTTCTGGGCTCCCCAGGTCAAGAGAGACAGGGAACTGCTGGAGAGAGTCCAGGGGAGGGCAACAAAGATGACTGGGGGGTTGGAGCATCTCCCTGATGAGGAAAGGCTGAGAGAGCTGGGACTGTTCAGCCTGGAGAGGAGAAGGCTGAGGGGAGACCTTATCAATGCCTACAAGTATCTAAGGGTGGGTGCAGGAGGATGGAGCCAGACTCTGTTCAGTAGTTCCCAGTGACAGGATGAGGGGCAAGGGGCACAAGCTGGAACATGGGAAGTGCCACTGAAATATGAGGAGAAACTTCTTTAGGGTGAGGGTGACAGAGCCCTGGGACAGGCTGCCCTGGGGGGTTGTGGAGTCCCCTTCTCTGGAGATATTCAAGACCCCCCTGGATGCAGTCCTGGCTAATGTGCTCTGGTGGATCCTGGTTTGGCAGGGGAGTTGGACTAGATGATCTCTAGAGGTCCCTTCCAACCCTGGCTATTCTGTGATCCTGCGATATTAAGAATCTTAAAGGCCTTTATATGACTTTTCACAGAGTTACATTTTAATATAAAAGTATTTTTTCCATTTGGGAAAATACTCACATATTAACAAAAATTAAACAAAATATCTGCATCTGCTCTAAGTCTAAAGTAGAGATAAATGTGAAAAAAACCCACAAGAAAAAACCCAAGAAAGTATTCTAATACAATTTAATAAGTGTTGAAGGGGAAGACTATATGAAAAACCATTCTGTAATTATTGGCTTCCAGTCTGTAGCCCATCTGAGTGGATGGCAGCAGCAGTGGGTTGCTCAGCAAGCGATGCTCAGGCTCCTGATGCCCAAGTGAATCATCAAACACCCCAGGCTGAATGGCAGGACTTGTCTCAGTTCAAAACCCGTTATTTGTGCCATTTTTGCAGCTCACAAGTGCTCCATGTTTGGCAAAGTGCATCCCCCAGAACTGAAATAACAGTTTGTGTTTAGCACCCGTGAAGCACTGTTGAAGGAGCACTACCTGCTCCTGGCAGGACATGGCTGCAGGCAAGAGTGTTTGCTGATCAACAAAGAATGTAAATGACAACCAGATCCCCTAACAGAGCAGAAGAGTCCTCTTTGCTAAGAGGTGATTAGAAGAAAAAGGGTGATGGTGTGACACAGGAGGTGCTCATACCTGTGCTCTGAGCCATATGATCCTTTTCCCTCCTTCTCCTCCTCCTCACTTTGCCTTTCAAAATGCATCACGCTGATACACACCAACCACTCCAAGACCAATCTCTTTCCTGGGTCTTTTTGGTGTAACTTCATCTGCAGAGGCTTTTTCTGTACATCACCACCAGCCTAAGGCTGCCTTGCACAGTGCTGTTCCCTCCCCATTCTGTCATCTTCTTCTCTGCTTTCCCAGGATGACAGAGTGATCTCTGCCCCCAGGCTCCCCAGTGACATTACAAGTGATGCAATCAGTGTGCATCCCTGCACTCTACCCAGGTCATGAATGAAAATACTAAATCAGGTTCCAGTTCCAACTTCTTACCACAAGAATACTCCCCTTTCAAACTCCACCTGTTTAACACCTAATCAACTGCTGCCCTCTGACACCTAACATTTGAGAAGGAGCCTGATTAATTTCATGTCAATAAAAATGACAGAAGGGGAGATGATGGTGGATGAAAAGTTCAGCATGAGCTGACAACTTGCACTTGCAGCCCAGAAACCAATCGTATCCTGGGCTGCATCAAAAGAAGCATGACCAGCAGGTCAAGGGAGGGGATTCTCTCCCCATCTACTTGACTCTTGTGAGACCCCATCTGGAGAACTGTGTTCAGTTCTGGAGCCCCCAACAGAAGAAGGACATGGAGCTCCTGGAGTGAGTCCAGAGGAGGCCACAAAAATCATCCAAGGCCTGAAGCAGCTCTGCTCTGGAGACAGGCTGAGAGAGTTGGGGGTGAAGAAGGCCCTGAGGAGACCTTAGGGCACCTTCCAGTGCCTGAAGGGGCTACAGGAAAGCTGGGAAGGGGCTCTTTACAAGGGCATGGAGGGATAGGACAAGGGGTGATGGCTATAAAACTGGAAGAGGGGAGATTTAGATTAGACATTAGGAGAAAATTCTTCACTGTGAGGGTGGTGAAACACTGAAACAGGTTGCCCAGAGAAGCTGTGGCTGCTCCATCCCTGGAAGTGTTCAAGGGAAGAAGGTTGGATAGGGTTTGGAGCAACCTGGTCTAGTGGGAGGTGTCCCTGCCCATGGAGGGGGGTTGGATCAAGACGATTTTTAAGGTCCCTTCCAACCCAAACCTTTCCATGATTCTATGGTTCTACGAAAATAAACTTGGTTACCAGCTTGCTCCACTTTTCCTGGCTCCCACAACAAAGGCAAGAAGTTCTTTACACCCTGTGCAGAGTAACTCAGCTTCTCTATTTCAGTAATACTCCAGGTGACACTGAATTGAATGGGCTTCCCAAGACTGCACTTATCTGCTACAGATGCCTTCATCCTAAACTGTGCTTAAAAAACATCCCCCCCACACACAGCACTATGACTGCTGCCAAAGATATATTTTGTTTCAAGCAGCATCACTTACAAATGACAAACCTACCTGGCAATCCCTGTCTGTTTCCAATCCTTCTTTCCTCTTAATGTGCTCTAAGGCTCCATTTGCTCTCAAGCTCAGATTGATGGGTCTGTAGATCTACAGATCATCTTCCCCACCACTTCTTTTTTTTAAATAGACACTGCACATCACTATTCCAAAGCCCAAAGCCTCAACTAATGTTACTTTCTATGACCAGCTCTTTACCCTCACTATTTTTAAAACTGCTCTTAGAAGATTATGAGCACACCTGCCCAAGGGCAAAATTCTATCACAATTAGACAGAGGAAAGATTTGAAAAGTGAATTAAGGATCCAGAGGATATAACACGACTTCTGGAAATCTAAGCAAGGCATGAAGATAAAAAGAGCAGCAGTGAAAACGGGAGAAAGTTTTATTTGACCCAGTGAATGTGAATCCCATCAGCACAAATTATCAAGGCAATGTACAACATGGACTATTTTAGGGGGAACACAATCCAAATGTTATGACTAGGACTCCTACAGACTCTCTCAGTACAAATAAGTAATACGATATGTATCCCTATGTGCCACGCTCTCATTTCCAGCCCTCATGATGAGCTCTGCAGTTTAAAGTCAGCTTGGGAAAGGGCTCTGCCTTCTCCAGAACACTGGTGTGGAAAACAGCTCTCCAAGACCAGCTTTAGATTGACAGCAAAGACTCTGATTTGCATCCAAAGTCTGACAACAGCCCAGGTTCAGTCTGCAAGGGCTGCAAAGTACCTACTTGTACTGAATTAATTAGGCATCAAAGCACTTAACTGGTTCATAAATCGATCATGTAATTCTATCCTGCATTATTAATTCACTTGGAGAGAGATGTGCTCTACCTTTCTGAATTGATATTTCATTGAAAACATGGGGAAGAAGTCAAGGTACAAACCACAACTCTGTAAAAAAAAAAAAATCCCAAAACAGCCCAAGTGATGCACAGTGATTTCCTTTCCCCAATTTCAATCCTCTTGCAGTTTGCTGCCATGAGTTTGCCACTGGTATCACTGGCAAGCAAAGATGGCAGGGAATCAAGCTGTAAACTCTTTGGCTTCATCTACACATGCTCAGCTCCTGCAGATATCTTTCTGAAGACAACCCAGAGTAAGGCTGAAGGTGGCATGTTGACCCCACCTAACTTCAGTCACCCGAAATGCTCAGCACATGGTCATCTCCTGTGCAGTCTGTGGACAGAGTTCCTCAAAAGGCAACTCAGAACAACATTTTACTTGTATCTTGGGATCCCAAGCTGGGTTTGACTTCAAAATTCCACACACAATGAGCTATTTTTACATGTAAGCAAGGATCTCCAACAGCATCAGCGCCAGCAACTGTGTATTTAAGATACTTAATTGTACAATGAGTAAGAACTGCATAAAAAGTAAGACCTTTGCTAACAAGATTAGGATGAGATGATACATAATATACTTCACATTATATATAAAAAAGTACTTTGGACAACTACTTCACATTGCTGACCTGGTCTTCTTTCCTCCTTAGCTCCATCACTTAAACAGGATATCATAAATTAAGGAACATCAAGCAACCTGCACAATTTTAAGTCCACACCCAGGGAACTGTGCAGCTTTAGCTGCACTGCAAGTGTTTTGCACAGCAGAGGCACAGAGGTAACTGCTAAAAGAACAACATCCCAACAAGAAAATCTACAAACTTACCTACTGTTTTCACCCCATGCAGAAGCTACAGCAACACAAGCCTAATCAGGGCCAGTATTTCCAGAGTTTGTTTTTAAAGACTTGGTCTATATATTCAAGAGCTAGTAATGAACATGTAGGACTAAGTGGAAAAGCTTATAAAGACTCTTAGCTATGGAGGGATTTCCACTCTGAAGTCATTAACAGAGAGAACCTCTGCCAAGCTGCCAGACAGTTACTGTAGAGATGTATATATGTGTGTATATGTGTTTTTAACCTCATTAATATGATGGGTTATCAGGGTTTTTTAATTCAATTCGAGATTAAAGGAAAAGCATCTTGTGCTAAGTCACATTCCTGACCTGCTGTAAGTCTTGAGCCCATCACAAGCCCACCAAAAATAGCCCAGACTCACAAAGGGCTTCTGAGTCTCAGCCTGTCCATTAAGCACAGCACCTTCTACTGCTCTTACCACCATGAGTAAGTTAGGAGAACTTAAAAGAATCTCCACAACACTTTTTCACCCCAAAATGAGTGGCTTCCCCTCCTCAGGTATGCCAAACATAGCACAGAAATCATTCTTAGTGATTATCTCCTCCAGTATCGATGGATGGTGGCCTTCATCCAGTTACTCTTCCATTTTCAGGGTGACTTTATTTCTTCTGACCACACCATTCACAACACTGTTACACTGCAAGACACGACAGGAATCAGCAATTCCAGTTGTGTCTACAGCATCCTGTAAGTCCTCCTAGACCTGGACAGTACAATTTCCTTCAGCAGGTGGCAGGAGTTCACTTCTCATTCATTTACCTTGCTACCGAAAAGCAAGACAGCCTTGATGTCCCAAAAGGACACGTGAAGCCAAGCCACAAAGTGCTCAGCTTTTGCCAATCTGCTCATGGCCAGGATTCCATCATCACTTTAAATCAATAGGAAATGTATACGAAATTTAAAATGCAAACCAAAACCAAAGGACACGTTTTCTCCTGCAGAATTCCTTTTTCAAAGCAAGGAATCTCTTTCCAAGAGCTGCCTCCTGTTTTCCAGCCTCAACGGAGAAAAAGTAAATCTCTTTTTCAGGTAATGCTACAGAACCAGAGCCTACAGAGAGGAGAGGGAGGCTCACTCTAATCCCATTCCCAACGTCCAGTGGGTCTGTAAAGCAACAGGGCAGAATGTCCTTCCTTCCTCCTCACACATGGTAGAGAAGCTCCCAAATCCTTCCTCAAAAGACTACAGACACACAGCTCCTTTCTGGAAGGCCGCATAAAGCCTGCAAGTAGAGAAACATCTAGGGACTGAGAAGGAACACAAAGGTTAGAAGAAGACAGGAACAGCAGAAGTATTTGGACCACAGCAGTTGCACATGCCCTGATGCCCACGGCACAGCCCAGTAGCTGCGTTTTTACCCCAGAACAAGATGCTTGAAGTTAACATCAACCAACAAAAAAAGGAAAACCTCCCTCCACCTCTCCTCGGAGAACCTCCAGCCCAGCCACCGTGACTTCCTCTGGAAGACACTCCTTGTTCTCCAGGACAGCAGATCTGCAGGCAAGTGTCACCAACAGACCAACTCCTGCAAGATCTCACCAGCTTTGGTGAACCTCATGGTAAAATACAGCCATGGCTCACTGCTTGAGGAATTTTACAGGGCAAACCACTATACCTTCATGTCTGCACCCGTGTTTCACCATGTTTCTATCCTAGCTACCAAGTGGGTTTTAGGAGGCTGAGAGTACAGCAAAGGATGTCTTCTTCAGCATGATGTCTCATCTCTTGCACACTCTCATACACACACATCTTGTACTGAAAACAAGCAAACCTCAAGCACAAAAGATACTCTGATGCCTTGACCAGCTTTGATCAGATAACACGATTTTCACATCATTTTTTTTCTTTCAACTCCACATGATGAATTCCTGTGTCAGCGCTGAATGGAGAAATTAAGATCACATTTTCACTTCATCCCTTTTAACACACAATATCCTTTTTCATAAGCCTCAGTGAAGATGTTTCAGGCATATTTATAGTAACATTAACCACATTTCTTCTGTAGGGCAGTATTATTTGCAGAATAGATAAGTTGAATACCAGCTGCCAGGCAAAACTGCCAGTGAAACATGTCTACAGCTCCAAATTCCTATTTAAATAACATCATCACCAGAACATTGTTAAAACATATGAATAAATTGTCCTTGTTTCATAGCTAGTGAAACCAAACCAAGAAGATTAGATGATAAACTGTCCTGCTTGATTCCCAAAGTTGTGTGATCATTTATTCCCAAGGGAATCACACCCCATGAATGCTAAAGCTACAACAGGCCAAACTTTTCCAAAGTAACACACAGCTGAAGGGCCATGGTGGTACATACCTAAGGGTTTTGGCAGAAAAAAACAAAGGAACAAAAACCCAACACCTCACCAAACCTGGTAAGGCCTCACCTGAAGCCCTCATCAACTGCCTTTAGGTGAAGTGCTATCCTGGAGTTGGGTTCCTAACAGTTGGCACGGCCCTGGTTGCTGTCTCTGCACCTAATTCCACTCGTCCCTATGGATGGCTTTTGCCAAACTGTTTTTCCAGAGCATTCCTTTATGGCCAGGAGCTGAACCTTCCTGCCTGGGTGCTAAGTTCAGCTGAGGGGGGATCTCATCAGTGCTGATCAAGATCTACAGGGGGTGTCAGGAGGATGGGGCCAGACTCTTCCCAGTGGTGTCCAGTGACAGGACAAGGGGCAATGGGCACAAACTGGGACACAGGAGGTTTAACCTGAAATTGAGAAAATCCTTCTTTACTCTCAGGGTACCAGAGCCCTGGGACAAGCTGCCCAGGGAGGCTGTGGAGTCTCCATCCCTGGAGACATTCCAAACCCACCTGGTCATGTTCCTGTGTGATCTGCTCTAGGGGATCCTGCTCTAGCAGGAGGGTTGGACTAGATGATCTCCAGAGGTCCCTTCCAACCCCCACCTGCCTGTGATTCTGAGTGATTCTGTGAATACTGCCTGTGCCATCACCCTTCTCTTTCAGAGGAGACACTGTCAAACTTAGAGCAATATAAAAGCTGAGTATCTTTGCTTAAAAAGACACTACCAGGAAATGTGGACAAGGACAAAGAGCTGCCCTAAGACACTGCACCTCCTTCCCACCCAGCATCAAGCACGGGGACTGAAGTCCCAACACGGCTGCGTTCCCAGCCCAGGACACGTGCAGCCACCTGGCCACGGGGCTGGACAGCAGGACTGGGGGAACACAAACCAGCCCATCTGGGTCTCAACTCCAGACACCTTTCAGAAGACATGAGTTGAGTATTCTCTAAAACCAACCAGCATGCCAACCTCGGGCAGTTCCTCACTTGCCAGATGCCCCCTCGCGCCCTTTTTATTCCTCCTGAGCTGCCGTTAGAGAAGTTACAGGCTATAAAGTCACTACAGCTTTTCCAGCTGGATCACATATTCCTGTTTGCCACCAGAAATCCATCCTCTCACATTCAAACACCCAAGCTGTATACAAATTGGTAGTTACACCACTGGGGTTTGGGAATTATGCACGTACTGAGACAACACTTGCCTCCTGTCTCAGAAATCTTCACCAGTTCAGGTTACTGAGAAAAGCTGCCAATGATCCAAGAAATACTATGTTAATGTTAGTGTGTTTTACACAGCTCTGAGTTTTCTTTGGGCTCACCAGATAAATTCAGATGAAACAAGTTCATAGAATGTCAGTGATATCCACCAAGAATATATACACACACACACATATATCTTTTCAGCAACATTAGAATGGATGTTTTAGAAAAAACGTGCACAGGTGGGAAGTCAAATTCTCTTTTTGACTTTGAACCACTTCAACACCTCCTCAAGATGATTCATCCTCCAAAAGTTTAATGAAGGCGTATTTAAACACCCATTACCATTCCCAAAATGAAAAACACTGACTTTAAAGAATGGCTGCAACCTGTGCTTGTGAGAAACAGACACCGACTGACCCAGATTTAAAGATCTGCCTCTTCTGTGTTTGAATGCAATAAATCAGTGAGTTAACACAAGTGCACTACCACTGCCAAGCAAGCAGGCAGCAGCTATAAATAAATGCATCTGGAAATACAGAGTATCTTGTGCAGCAATCAACTAAGTTCCAAATTTTTCCACAGAAATAAAGGCAACTGACCATACAATTATGCCTGTTCTTGACCTCCATTGTAAAAAAATAAGTATCACTGAACCACCAGTGACCTCTAAAGTAACTATTCCCCAAGGTATTACTTGGAATTCAACAGTTTCCAACCAGCAGACCAGCAACTTGAATGTCTGCTATTAATTGAGATACAACAGAATATTTTTTCTAGCAGCACAGCAGCCCTTGATGGGAAATAATGCAGGAGTTTTCCCTGATTTTTCTCTTGCAACACTGAGCTGCACAGTCAGCATTCCAGCCCCACATCACTTGGCATCTCAGGTCCTGCAAGGTAGGAATTTTTTCCTTGGCATTGCCTTTGCTGATTCCACACAAGATCAAAGTGTGTAAGAAAGGCAGATATTTGAGATTGTAAGCTCTGAAATTGCTATAAAGTCCATGTGACACTCTCCCCCCCGCATTAATAGAGTATCAGTTGTGTGATTTAATCATTAAACAGGCAGGTGCACAGCTCTGGTAGGAAACATGCCACAAAAATCCTTCACCAAGCCTTCTTGAAAACTTTATTTTAGAGGAACTCAAACACGTTCTCAGTGTAACAAGCAATGAAATCCAAAAACTCTGCACAGGGTGAAGCTCAATCACAGATTTTCTCCACTAAGGCAATTACATTCAGAATATCTGGCATGATGTGCCACAATAACAACATTTAGAGCATTCCAAACCTGTGAAAGGAAGGATATAATGGAACACAGAGACATTAGGGGAATTAAAACACCCAAAACCCACTCACTACACAGCTATATGTTATACCAACTCAACAAAGCTAAATGCACTGGAGGTGTAATTTTTTTTTTCTCATAGCTACGCTAATGACTGAGGAACAGCAGGGGTGAAAACCACCACAGCTCTAAAGCAGAGTCAGTGAAGAGACAGTTATTCTTTCACTATGCAATAATATTAAATCCAACCTCAATTTTCTGGATGGGAAAACAGTTCTCACCTTCTTGATTTGAGTTCATAAAAGGGGTTTACAAAAAAATGCTAATTCATCTTTGCCAAGCTCTTTATACTTTGATTAGACAAGCACCACCTTGGAGACAGGTGTTTTATTTCCATGCAATACAAACCCTGCCTAACAATAAAGTGTTCAACAGGGGGGTTTCCTAACGTAGCCTTCCTTATTTTGTGTCCTATCACATCGCAGAAACCAGCAACCAAAAAAAACCCCAAGGTTTCCTAAATAGAAGAACTAGAAAGAGAAGACAATTCATAGAAAAACTGGGATTTTCAGAGCTGTGTTTGTAACTCCTGCACTAGTCTCTTCAGAAAGCTGAGCAGCACTGGCTGATGGTGACAGACATTACAGATAATTTTCAGTCAGAACAGGACACGTAACACTCTGTACCTACACGAGGCAACAACCTCTGTTTCGATTTTTGCCACATGCACTAAGCACACCCGAGCTGAGTGTTACATCTAACAACACTACTCCTTCTGCAGCTCCGAGCCCAGCAGGCATTGCAGGGGAAAAAAAAAGTACTTTACACATTGGAAAACCCTTGGTTTGAATGGCCAGACCATCTCCACTAGCATGAGCTCCCTTACACCAGCCCAATTCTGCTTCTCCATTTTCAGAGAACTGGAAATTCCAAACTGGACAACACTGCAGGAAAACTTTTTGACCAAATTAAGCCACAAGCAGCACCAGGGATGTTACCTAGACCCTGGGGTGCCCTCGAAGTATTTCAGACAATCCAATCCAGAGATCAGCCACCCTTCTGTAGCAGGAGTATTGCTCAGGCAGTCAATAAAACATTTAAATTCCTTCCTGTCATGCAAGCTGCACTCAGGCTATTATCAGCCCCTAACGCTGACGACATTTTCTTTACACCATTATTCTAAAAATCCCCCGCTATTCTGGTGTATTAAATTTAGCTTATCAGGTTTTCATATCAAGACTTTTCAGTGTGCAAAGCCTTTTACCATCCCTGTCAATTCCACTACTCTGATGGAGTAGCAATCAGGATGGAGCCCTTCTGTCCCAAGGATCCCAAGGATTCCAGGTTCTCTCCAAGCCAAAACCATGCCCTGGATCACGTGCATGTGGCACATCTATCAAAACCCTTTCAGTGACCTGTGTCTCTGCTACATAAACATTTCTTCTAAGCAAAGGGAGGGAAGGACATTAATGACAGTCTCAAGTAGGCTCTAAGGGAACTCCATGTGGATCAGCCACAAACAAAGCAAGGGAACAAAAGCAGGAAACAAAAAGCAAACATCATCGCTGGTTCAGCATTTCAAACGAAATGAGTATTTGATTCAAAGCCATGCACAAAAGCAAATTATCATGTCTGTTCTGTGCTGTAAAATTGATTATCACATTTTCCAGCCCTGCTTGCAAGACCCTGCAGTGGTTACACAGGCAGATGTTAGCACGTGCCTAACAAGAACAAACTGATGCAATAAAATTGTTGCTGTCCTTCTTACGGTGAATTCCAGTTTGGAGCAGCTCACTCCTCCTCCACCAAAACCACTTGACCTACAAAATCAGTCCCATCTCCTGCATTTTTTACTCTCTCTCTTCACTATGCTTTAGAAGCTGCAATTTAAGAGCTTCTAAAGCACTACTTGCTGAGAACATTCTGAGTGCAGAACAAAAAGAACAGCTCTACCAGATCAAGAAGCTGTGCTTGGAACTTCCAATTGGAAAAAAAAAATTCTTTAAGGAAACGGGCTGTTTAGGAAAAGAGCACCCAAGGGTATCATAAATTAATGCAATAATACAACAGTTTGGTCAGATGCAGAATTTCCATATAGAGAGGATTTTCAGCACACATCTTCAGAGACATTAATGTTAGGCACAGTAAGCTCATGGTTTTAAATTTGATTGCTCGGGAAAGCTTCAGAGGAACACGCCAGGAAAGTGAAATCTGTCACATGCATTCCAGATGTTATTTTACTTTATCAGGACACAGGAGAAAAGCATTGCTGGTCCCGGCTCTTTTGAAAGCTTAAATAAATAAATAAATAAAATGCACTTCGTGGGAAAACAGTGCCAACCTCAGCCATTTGTTGATATTTCAGTGAAAGTCATTTCTGTTAAATGTAAATTGACTAAGACGGTAACGAACACCCGTTTGGACACGAGCTTATTTTGGATCCGTAATGGAAGCAGCAAATGAGGCTGTGAAAGAATGGAAAAATCCAGAGCAGTGTCAGACAACTTCTGCTAAGCTGACTCAGGCTGATATTCAAGCAGACAGAGGAATGAGACAGAAATGTTTTCATGTTGACCACTGCAGAAAAGGAGGCATTTGCAGCCAGGTCTGAGGCAGTGATATGCTCCTGGGAGTGACAGGCAGAGGAACGTCACCTTCTACCTGCACCATTCCCAGAAGTCTCCACGCTCCACCGTGCTCAGCAGGATGACAGCAGCTGGACCCTGCTTACTCCTTTCATAGGCTGAAGCCATGAGCTGCTTGGGAATTCCAGTAACTTCACGGGTGAAGCCGTTTGATGTGCAGGAAGCAGAGCTGCCAGGAAGGTCCTGGCGTGCACTGCACTGTGGCTGCTCTGGACTTTCTGCTGGAGTCCTTGCTATGAAGCAGACTGAGAAGTAACCATGAGGAGTGAGCTCACTGCAAACAAAGCCTCACACAAGTCAAATATTTATGCTGGCTGCTCAGCACAAGGCAAAAAGTGTAGAACATCTCAGATATTTCAAAAATAACTATTTCATGGATGAATTTTTGGTCTTAAAACAGGCCTACTAAACCTTCAGACTGAGCAATAAACAACGACAGCAACAATAAAACAGTGAGAATTGGGATGAAATATTAGCCATGAGTTTCTTTCTCAATGAACAAACCATTTAAATGCATGTATAGACAGACAGAAAGAGAGATATGCACATGCAGACAGATATACACACAAATCTGGCAAAATTATTAATCCAGAGTTGGAAAGAATGCCCCCAAGAACTAAACAAAAGCATATAAAGGTTCTTTTCTCCCCAGTGTATTCTTTCAAATTGATAATGCTTAAATATTTCCTACTTCAATAGCTTCTTCTCTTATTACCAGAGCACAACATTTGAGTGAGCCTTTCACACAGCAACATGGAAGAGAAAATCATTTTAAAGCACAATAATGTACTAATGAAAAGAGAGAAGCAGAATGGGGATCAGGCACAAGTGCAGCACCCAAATCTAATTTAAGCATTTAAACTGATTTGATTCAAATTCCCAACATCCTTAGATATATTAAGCAGTTTTCTGACTTCTTAAAGCTTTAAATTGTATCAGGTAGCTTTTTATAGACAATGGTTTTGTATACTAGCTTTTGACCAAAAAACCTCCTGTTTATTTAAGAATGGGAACTGTGACAGTTCTTTGCAAGCTATCAGCTATCTCGGGTTATAATTCACCACAAACTCTTTTATCTCTTCCAGAGATAAAATCCCTCTTCACTGTAATATTCTTTGGCCAAGGACAGTGTATTACCACCAACTCCTTAATAATGTTCAATCAGCAGCCCATAACTGCCTCCATTAAATTAATAAAAAGGTAGTTTAAGATACACTCATCTATTTTTTTTTCCTCTCCTCCAGCTGTCATGTTGCACTGTGAAGCACTGCTTAGCATTGTCCATCTCCTGCCTCAAAACAAAAATATGTTACCATGAAAGGACAACCAGTGCCTTTACACACAAAAACTAGCTTTCTGGAATCACTTGGTATTTCATTATGTAGTACAACTTATGGTCTGTTCAACGTTCCAGCTACAATCATACATCAGTTTGCCTATACACACAATCCACACACAATTACTGCTCAGAAGCCAAGCACTACCCTGAGTTTGTTCATCCAATCCTCCACAATCTCTGGTCAATAAACCTATGTAAAATAACTATCATTTCTTAACCTGTGCTTTATCTCCCTCAGCAGCCCTTATCTGTCTGCTAATCAGGCACCATCTGATACAACTCAATTCAGGCAGGAGGAGAAGCTGTGGCATGGAAGTGCTTTGAAGAGTTTGTGGTCTCAAAGCCTGCAGCACCTTTTGACTGTACAACCACCCAACGCTGGCAACTTCCCTCTCCAGTTCGGTGCTCCTGAGCTCCAGCTGCTCCAAAGCATTATCTCCAGGGTGCTGCTGCAGCTCTGTGCCTGGGAGATTTCCCCTCCCTCCCAGCAGACGTCCTCTCCAGCCCAGACTACAGCAGCTTGAAGCCACCGGCCTACAGCACAGCCCAGCCAGCAAAGAAGCCCCCTGGAGGTTTGGCCAGAAATAGAAACACAAGCACTTCAGGCACGGCCTGTGTTTTCTATTTCCCATAAAACCAAGACCTTAGTCTTTACCTTTAAAGAACTCAAGTGGCTGGTTCAACATCTTACAAAAAAAAAAAGTCACCTTAAGTCCTTCATAACTCAATCTTCTACCCCTCCAAGAGCACCACCGATCTGTGCAGAGGTCAGTGTCTTCTCAGAATCACAGACTGGTTTGGGTTGGAAGGGACCTGAAAGATCATCTAGTCCCAACCCCCCTGCATGGGCAGGGACACCTCCCACTAGACCAGGTTGCTCCAAGCCCCATCCAACCTGCCCTTGAACACTTCCAGGGATGGGGCAGCCACAGCTTCTCTGGACAACCTGGGCCAGGGTCTCACCACCCTCACAGCGAAGTCATTCCTACAACCAAGAACGATCTCTAACAACACCCCATGCAGGAACACCTCTGCTGTGCCTTTTTCCTTTCAAGAAATGACAGCACAGCACACTGGCTTAAAAAGCCCCCACACATCCACGTTAGAACAGTAACACACCGCCCATCATCTCCCCTTTTGTGGTTGGGGTGAAACAAGAAAGAAATTGATCCGTCCCAGGTTTGTCACCTACATTTCCAACTGCAGCCTAAATGAAGAAAGAAGGCCAGAAGAGTATTAGCAGCCTGCAACACAAAGCCACAACGTTTGTTCTTTGCTGCTTCCACCGGAAGATGTGAGGGGACTGGTAGGCCAGCAAAGCACAAGTTGTATCATGACAACCCCAGTGTTCAACGTAAACAAAAATGTCAAGCCACAAATAAATTAATCATATATATCTAGATAATGCCAAATTTAATTACATCTCTCAGTCAAGTAGACAAGCACGTGGAATACACCACACTTACAAAAGAATTTACAAAACAATTTTCACTTGCCCTTCTACTTCCCATTTGTCCTCACAGACCCAATAACACATCCAGCATTTTTAAGCAAAGCTCTTCCCAAAAAAACACCCCTGAATTGCCATTTCTGACAGAAGACAAAAGTAAACCCAAGGCATGGGAAAGTTATGACTGCAAAGCTCCAGACATTGCTAAAACCACCTGTTTGCACTTTTCTTGGAAAGTTTATAAACATTCCTGGAAACATCAACTCCCTCATTAAAAAACAAAGAGTGAAATAGAACACCTAGAGAGGAAAACATTAATTAGGTCTGTAGTCAAAATTTTAGACCAGAGTTACAGCTGAAAAAGAAACAAGCGGCTTTATGAAATCAGGTAAGAGGCTAAAGAACACAAACAGAAGAGGCCATTAGCAGTGGATATAAACCAATTATTTTTTCACTCAGCAGCACCAGTTTTGCCATTCAGAAGAGACGAGACTGCTTTTATTCAAATCCAGTCCCTTAAAATGACCAACATCCTAAAACCACTAAAGGAAGTTAAAAGGTAAGTGGCTGTTTCACGAATTTTCTCTCTCAACTAGAAGAAATTTCTTATCATAACAATGGTAAAAAAAAAAACAAAATAAACAAACAACCTTAAAAAAGGAAGCTTTCAACTTCCAGGGCTTGCCTAGCCAGGCATCATTTCCCCACAAAACAGATTTCAAATCAGCTGCATCACACACCCATCTACAGACTGTCAAAAATACAAATTAAAAAATAGAAACTTCAGCTCCCAGAGCACACAGTGTTTTTCCTCAGCTTCAATCTACAGCAAGGCATCTTGGAAGGGTGATTGGTGCTCTCTGTGAGGAGCTTCCCGAGAAAGCAATCACTGCCTAGAATGCTCATCCTTTTTTCATTTCCATCTTTTCCAAGAATCAGCTCTGCCCAGGGAATCCACCTGAGCACACAGACACACACTCTGGCCCTCTCGCTGCCACAGCTGATAAAACCAAAGCAGGTGACCATCTTAGAGAAAACCTAAATTTATCTAGAGAAGGCAGGGTTCATTTCCAGCCTAAGATCCTCAATTTCTCATCCTATGGGACAGACTTCAGACACACAACCACACTGAGTATCCCAGCACCACCAGAACTGGCCTCAGCCCTGCAGGCAACGTGCTTTCCAGTACTGCACAGCCCAGAGATCACCTTTCTCTGTGCAGATGTTCCTCACCCCCCCCACGCACACAGCCAGGAAGTTTCCAGCTCCCTGACCAGAACCACCCTTTGGCCCTTTTTCTCAGAAACATATAAAAATTACCCTGCTCAGAGGCAGGACCCTCACAGCACCCCCTGTGCTGTTCAATATCTTCCAACTGCCCAGCTCTGGCCTTGCTCTCCAGCAAACCCTGGAGCTTCCTTTACTTCCACCAGGCTCTTATTCCCACTGTCCCTCCCCGAGAGCCAGCACCACTCCTGCTCACACTCCTCTACCCCAGGAGATGAACCTCCTCACATGCCAGCTACCTTCTTTAAGATGCTGCTTCTCTTCCCCCATGGATACCTCCCTCAAATTCACACTTAACCAAAATCAACACAAGCTTATGCTATCTGCCAAGCTGAGCTTGCTCAAACCCCCCCAAACGCTCCTATGGCCTCCACCTAGTCCTAACACCCACTTGCACGCTCTTCCTCTCCCACTCCAACCTGCTGCCAGCCAGATCCCATGCCCCATCAGCACCTCCGTGTTTCTCCTGTCTCTGCCCCCACCCAGGAACTGGCCCCACAGCCCCCTTGTCCTCCAGCCCTGGCACCTGCTCCTCACTGCTCTCATCACCAACACCAGCCACCTCCAGACACATCCAAACCCAGCCCTAATTAAGCTCATTTATCCATCATTCTTCAGCCTTAAATCACCCCCAAACCTCCCCCCACTGTCCCAAATTTGTCCCCCCAACCCAATCCCCCCCCAGCCTTACTTTCTTCTCCAGACCTACCACAACGTAATCCCAGTTACTCACATTCACACCCCACCATCTCCCAGGCTCAGGCTGTTGTCCCCAGACCCACACTGCCCAGTGCCCTACACCCACATCCCTGCTCCCACACAGTCCCTTAGACTCACAATTGATCCCCAGTTACCCCCGTGCAAACCCAGCAACCAACACCCGAAAATACTGTCCCTTCAGAGGTGCCTTCCTGAGGTACAACCACCCTTTGCTCACTCACCGCTGCTGCTTGGTGGGGCACCCGACACCCACCCCCCACTACTCCCAGACGTCCCCCAAGCAGCCCCAACCACTTACACCCCCCGACCTGGCCTTCTGCACTCTCAGCCCATGACACCCATGTTCCTATCACCCCTCAAGCCTGTCCTGTCACAGCTACATGCCCCCAGACCTCCCCCTCTGCACCCAAATCCCTGCTGTCCCCCTATCTGGCTCCCACCCAGCCCTTTACACCCACACCCCCCTGGACCAGCCCCTTACACCCCTACTGCCTTCAGACTTGCCCCTGTAGACTCAACCAGGGATACCCGAACCCTTGTTGTCCCCTCAACACACCCTCATCGTCACCCGGACCTGCCCCTCGCACCCACGGCCCCGCCGCCCTCACCCTGCACAGCCTCAGCCCCGGAGGCTCCCACCCCTTTCGAAGCCCCCAGCCCATCCTGAACCCCAAAACCCTCCCAGCCACCTCCATGCTCCCCCAGAGCGTCCCCTTGGGCAGCTTCACCCACGGACACCAGGTCCCTCTTGTCGCCGCTCCTGCCCAGCCCCTCACACCCCCATGTACTCCCACCCCTGCCGCTTAAACCACCCGCGGCCCGGTGCCCCCACACCGGCTCCTCAAGCCTCCGGTCGTTATACCTAAGTGTCTCCCACCGGGGACACCCCCAACCCGCGCCCCCTCCCGCGGGGACTCACCTGAAGCGTCCCCCGCAGTGTTGGCACTGGTCGCCCACCCAGCCGGGCTGGCACTCGCACTGCCCGCTGGCCGGCTGGCACCGCCCGCCGTTGGCGCACGGCTTGTCGCATTCCTTCGCCACCTCCTCGGCAGCGGCGGCGGCGGGCCCCAACCCCGGCAGCGCCGGCATCAACAGCAGCAGCAACAGCAGCAGCAGCAGCGCCAAGAGCGGCGGCAGCGGCGGCCTCCCGCCCCGCAAGCCCGGGCCCCGCCGCGCCGCCAGCTCCCGCGCCATCTGCCGCCACCGACTCCAGCAGGGGCGGCCGGGGGGCGGCGGGACGACGCGGACCATGGGCCACGGCGCCTCCCGGGACGGTGGCCGGCGAGGGGCGGGAGGGGGGGGGGGGCTCCCGCCGCGCCCGGTACGGTGGCCGTGAGGGGGGGGGCGGGGGAACGGGGGAGGTGCCGGGACGCTCGCGCAGCACCGGGCGGGGCGGGCGGGCCGCGGCCGCTGACGTCACCCGTAGGGTGGCCAATGGGAGGGGGGTACGCCCCGGGCCCTCCCCCGCCGCCCGCTCCCACCGGCGCCGCGGTGGGTGCCTCTGCCCCCTGGTACATAGAGCGAGGGGGACACACGCACAGTTCCCCACCCGGGCTGTCCCGGGGACCAAGTCCCGTCAGAGGCGGATTCCCCCCGAGCCATGGTCTGCTCTCCCGCAGAACTCTGCCCATAGAGCAGCCGTAGGGAGCGGGGAGGCCCGGGGAGGGTGGCACTGAGGCGCTGTGGGGGGCCTAGAGGCTGAAAGGGAAGGAAAAGTATCATAGAATCCCAGACTGGTTTGAGTTGGAAGGGATCTTAAAGATTATCTAGCTCCAGTCCCCTTGCATGGGCAGGGACACCTCCCACTAGACCAGGTTGCTCCAAGCCCCATCCAACCTGTCCCCTGAACACTTCCAGGGATGGGGCAGCCACAGCTTCTCCGGGCAACCTGGGCCAGGGTCTCACCACCCTCACAGTGAAGAATTTCTTTCCGGTATCTCATCTAAATCTCCCCTCTTCCAGTTGGAAGCCGTTCCCTTCTTGTCCCATCACTCCCTGCCCTTGTCCAAAGTCCCTCCCCAGCTTTCCTGGGGCCCCTTCAGGCACTGGAAGGTGCTCTAAGGTCTCCCTGGAGCCTTCTCTTCTCCAGGCTGAACGCCCCCAACTCTCTCAGCCTGTTTTCTTATTTTACCTAATGGGCACAGCAGTAAACTCTGAGCACACGAGCAAGGATGCCATTTGCAGCAGGAAGGGTGGAGCAGAAACACAGAAGCTATTCAAAATTATCTAACCTTTCATTTTCAGTGGGGTGAAGAAGGAGCAAGAAAGCTGATGATATTGAAGTTCTTGGGTAAATTTTGCCTTTGGTCTGCCTCCCTTCATCTGATTGTATCTGGGCTTACTCAGGTTAATTTCACACCCGTTTCAAATGTGGAAAGATGCCACCAGCTGAGAAATGTTTGTTTGTTTTTTATAATGAAAGGCCAAAATAGATACTATGTACCTCTTTCTCTGTAAAAAAAGAGTGACCAGGGCTTACATACAGTAATACAAACAACAGACTAGATGGAAATAGCCAACTCACTGTATTTAAGTAGTTAATTTGTATTTAGAAATCAAAATATTAGTTGCCTCTCTGAGCTGTTCTCAGTGGGAGCCTTGGTGATTTCTAGGTAAGTTACCAGGGATAATGAGGGGTGTGGAGCAGATAGAAAAGGAAACAGTCTAAAGACCAGTTGTATCTTCTTGTCAGTCAAGCATCTGTCTAACCAAACCATCATTCATATATTCTGCCTTTTCTGCTTGAGGCCCCAGGAAGGAGAATAAAATGTTGGGTTAAAAATGCTGTGCTGGGCTGACCTCGTATCCAAGGAAGACAAAAAAGCAAAAAGATGCTAGAGATGAGAAACAGCATGCAAATACCTTCTAGGCTACACAGAGGTGGAGGCACAGAGAAGAGTATAAGTTGCTGGGACACAAACAACTGCCAGCATGACTTGGATCCATGGATTCAGACACCATCCACCATGCCATTATCCAAGGTGCCACCAGCAAAAGCCAGTCTGGCTTTGAGACTCACCCAGCTCAGGATGTAGCCAGCACAGGACACTGCTCTCAGGACTGTCCGTGGTGTGTCACAAAGATGCTGCCAGTGCAACTTGCTCCCACCAACTGAAGCCAAAGGTTTCCCACTGGTGGAAATTTCTCTGGCACAGCTTCTGTGCCACATAGGTTCATTAGATATTACCAGCTCAGGCCTGGGGTTGGCATCTGCTCTTAGATATCACCTCCATCCTCTACAATGTCTCTCCCCACATCTGTTTCTGTTCATTTGCAGTTATCAGAGATAACAATACTTATATTTTCACAACACTTGCTTCCCCCTTTCTTGCCAAACATTGCTAGTCATTGCATAAGAGACTGAAAGTAAAAACAATGGTTAATATGGTGAGAATAAACTTGAATAAATTGTTCCTATCTGGACTTCTGTTGAACTTCTCTGCATCAGTGTCATCATTGAATCATAAAATCCCAGACTGGTTTGGCTTGGAAGGGACCTTAAAGATCATGTAGTTCCAACCCCCCTGCATGGGCAGGGACACCTCCCACTAGACCAGGTTGCTCCAAGCTCCATCCAACCTGCCCTTGAACACTTCCAGGGATGGGGCAGCCACAGCTTCTCCGGGCAACCTGGGCCAGGGTCTCACCACCCTCAAAGGGAAGAATTTATTCCTAATGTCTAACCTAAATCTCCCCTCTTCCAGTCTTAATCCATTCACCCTTGTTCTTTCACTGAAACTTCAAGAACTCCTTCTGTACTCAACAATTAGTGGTTTGGCTTTTTTTTCCAGCTGGGTGCAAAACCACAAGGTGCCATCTCTGCTTATATCTCTCCCCACCCTTTTCCCGATAGCTTTTCATTAAAATCTGTAAATCGAAAGCTTTTCTACCAAATAACTAAAGTAATCAGACCTATGCAGTGGTTATTTGGTTGTTTTCTACCAAGCAAACTTTAACTGTCTTCAAGAAAGAGTTAAGGAAGATCATCCAGCAAATGAGAGCAGGGAGAGAGAGCCCTCACATCATGCCAAGCCAATCGTCCAGCTAATGGAGCATTTGTCAGCTGCCAGTGGCCAATCTCAAATACTTCAGAGAAGACCAACACCCGTGGATGTTGCAAAACAGGAGAAATCCTTTCCTGACCTTGTTAGTGATCACACTGGGCCCTGTCAGTGTCTGCATGAAACATTAACTGTGGGAGATCATGACTGGTAAATTAAGTTTAAGCAGTTGAGTTTTAACATTCAAAAAATGTTCAAAAATGCTTCTTTTTTCTATTTTTTATTAGCAGGCAGCTTTCTGACATGAAAAGACAGTTTGGGAGGGGAGGAGTTAGGTTAACCCAGAGTGCATGCTAAGCTATTTTTATTTTGGAAAAGAAATATTTCCTAATAGACGCACTAGGATGATTGAAACTCCCTTTCCTGGCAAAAAGCACAGCAGGACAATGGTGGTTTTGCAAACCACAGATAGTGAGGGTATTGAATCATAGAATCACAGAGTGGTTTGGGTGGGAAGGGACCTTCAAGATCATCTAGTTCCAACCCCCCTCCATGGGCAGGGATACCTCTTACTAGACCAGGTTGCTCCAAGCCCCATCCAACCTGCCCTTGAACACTTCCAGGGAGGAGGCAGCCATAACCTCCCTGGGCAACATGTTCCAGCGTCTCACCACCCACACAGGAAATAATTTCTTCCTGATACCTCATCTAAATATCCCCTATTTCAGTTTGAAACCACCCCCCCTTGTCCTGTCCCTCCCTGCCCTTGTAAAAAGTCCCAGCTTTCCAGCTTTCCTGGAGCCCCTTCAGGCACTGGAAGGTGCTCTAAGGTCTCCCTGGAGCCTTCTCTTCTCCAGGCTGAACAGCCCCAACTCTCTCAGCCTGTCTCCAGAGCAGAGCTGCTCCAGCCCTTGGATCATCTTCACGGCCTCCTCTGGACTCTCTGCAGCAGCTCCATGTCCTTCTTAAGTTGGGGGCTCCAACATACACTCCAACAATGCTCTGTTGCATTGAGGGATGGAAGAATCCCAAGTATCATAATTACCAAAAGTAATGTAATCAGAACAGCACTTCAGTGACTCTCACACAACCTCATGCAGCACATGACATCAACAACTGGTTATTAAGCAATAATTTCCTTGGATATTGAATTTAGACAAGACTCCACGATGGGCACGTGCCACCAGCACTGATCTGTGTTTGGCAGGAGGAGCTACACTCGCCTCTTTTCACTCTTGCTGCCAAACTTTTATGGCCCTGTATGTTCTTGTTACACGAGCAATTGAACCCACATTTATTCAGCACATATTTGCTCAGTACATAAGGCAAATCACTGCCCTCCTCATGCCCAATGACAGGAGAGCTGGAGATGCTAATTAATGAATTGGCCTCTGGGGTAAAATTATATCCTCGTTAAGAAGACTCCCATTGATCTTAATAAGGTCAGAACATCATTGCTGAAGGCTGAGTCATGGCCGAGCTGGATATCCTGGATGTGTAAACAATGGAGCTGCCCTGGGAAGCTGGTTGCCCGGTCTGTTTATCTGCACAACTCAAAATGGATCAAGTCATGGTGATATCTAGGGTCAAAAAGCACACGAAGCCATGGCCATAAGGCTGCATTATCCAGGCTTTTCTCTTTCCATGGAGGTGAGCTGTTCCACAGGAGCCCTGAACTCCAGAAATAACTCCCTTCCCAAGGGTCTGGAACCAGCTCTTTCCAATTAGCTCATAATCCAACACGGCCAGTTTTCCTGTTCCTCACCTGCCCTACTGTTTCCACCCATTGCAACTTCTGCCCATATTCCCAAATCCTTGGCATCTCCCAGCCCTTTCCCTTCTGTTGAAGGTCTTTATCTCCCCCTTTACTCAGCTCTCGTGAGACCCCACCTGGAGCACTGTGTCCAGCTCTAGAGCCCCCAACATAAGAAGGACATGAAGGTCCTGGAGCGAGTCCAGAGGAGGCCATGGAGATGCTCTGAGGGCTGGAGCAGCTCTGCTCTGGAGACAGGCTGAGAGAGTTGGGGCTGTTCAGCCTGGAGAAGAGAAGGCTCCAGGGAGACCTTAGAGCACCTTCCAGTGCCTGAAGGGGCTCCAGGAAAGCTAGGGAGGGACTTTTTACAAGGGCAGGGAGTGATGGGACAAAGGGGAATGGTTTCAAACTGGAAGAGGGGAGATTTAGATGAGATATTAGGAAGAAATTATTTAGTATGAGGGTGGTGAGACACTGGAACATGTTGCCCAGGGAGGTTGTGGATGCTTCCTCCCTGGAAGTGTTCAAGGGCAGGTTGGATGGGGCTTGGAGCAACCTGGTCTAGTGGGAGGTGTCCCTGCCCATGCAGGGGGGCTAGAACTAGATGGTCTTTAGTGTCCCTTCCAACCCAAACCACTCTGTGATTTTATGAATGTCCTTCCAGTTGCCTTGCTTGCATCCAGATCATACAGGTCAATCTGGCTCCAGCAGCATGTCCTTGCTCCTCATCCAAAACATCCTCCTTGCTCTACAAACAGTGGGAGAAAGGAAAATTATATCCTGCCACCCAGCATTGAGCTCATCCCTTGCACCCCACCAGAAATTCCTTGCCTTCCCAGGCCAAAGAATACAAGGAATTCCTGCTTATATGTAGCACTAAAGCCTTTCTCATTTCATGCAACTTTGGGCCAAGCAACTGAGATGACTCAAAAGTAAAAACCCATTTACTCCAAAGCTCCTTTTCTCTCTGTGCTTCATCTTTGCAGCACCTGTGAAGTCTGAATCTCAACAGGATTGGCCCAGACCAAAATACATTTGCTTGAGAGGCTGGGTCTCTGTCTGGGGAGGTGTGTGAGCCAACCCTACACTTAACTGCCTCCACATGATCTCCCTTCAAAGCACTCCCTGCATCTTTTGAAGGGCTTGCTTCCTGGTTGTTGTTTTTTTTTCCTCTCCAGAATTCAGACTCCCTGAAAACAACTCACCCTTGTTTTCTCTTGGTTTCTGTGATCATGCCCTAGGCCTCAAGCTGGCACAACTCCTCCTTCTCTCATGCAAATCAGGAGCTTTTCCACAGTAGTTCCCCACCTGGTACAAGTGTCAGAACAGCAGGAGTAAGCACAGGAACCCTCTATTTTCTACCTACCCATCCAGAAATCCTGCTGTGAGCATGTTTGACAGCACACATCCAATTATTAAGCACATTTAGTCATAAACCTGGAGTTTTCTAGAGGTCTAGTTTGACCTCTAGTTCTTTCCTCCATTTAGATGTGGATGTAATGACCAAAGGTCCTTCAAAATATGCTTAATAAGGGATGAAATATAGAACCAAAGGGCTGTTGGGGACAAAGGTCTGATAGATTTGCAGGCACGGTGATGATGAATAGCTGAAAAATCCCTGCATCTGCACAGTTACTTTAGATCCTTTGTTTTTAGGGTAGGGCGAAACTAATAATCAAACTTTACAGGAAAGGCAGAAATTGGGAAAGAAAATTAAGAACCTTAGACCCTTTCAAGATAGTTGTGGATATGATGGTCAGTGAGACAGTAACAACCCCCCATAGACCTGGGTTATGTCACTAGCCTCTGTGCAGAGCTCTGGAAGAGCTCTAGTGATTACAAATGTTAGGACCTTGGGTTTATATCTAATTCAAAAAGAAACAGTATTTCATACTGTACAATTCAACAGCACCACAAAGGCTGCTGGATTGACCCAGGCTCAGCAAAAAGCAGCGCAGCGGCTGAGTTACTCGCAGGGTTTCTGCTCTGCTCCTGTTTTCCTTGTAGATTTTCTTTTTTCAGGCCATGTCTTTAAAGAGCTTTATGGAAATCTTTGACCCATATATCTCCATCTGATTGTAGTGGGAAGATGCACGGGCTCTGAAGACCAGCGTCTGGTTGCCTCGAGTTGGGTAACTATGAAAACAGAGTGTCTGTTTGGGAAAATGTCCATTTATATAGGCCAGGGAGTAAATTTAGGTCCAAACCTGGAAAGTGTGGCTTCCAGCCCAGAGCCATAATCTCTGTAAATCGCTCCTCTGAAATCCTTGATATCAACTCCACCTTCATAACAAAAATCAGGTTATTGTATAAACAATAAGGGGGAAAAAGAAAAGGTCAAGAGAAAGTTAAAGAAAAATAATTTCAGCATGCCATCTCTGACAGATATTTTCTGAAAGCTATCACAGAATGGTAAATTTGCTGCAGAAAAACAAACAAAACAAACCCAGATACACTCTCAAACTCTGATATTTATGAAAATAAAGGCTTTGTTTGTGAGCAACTCTTCTGCGTGGCTTAATTATCCGATTCCAGCCTGCTCTTTGGAAGGAGCGCGTTGAACACATCAGCCCTTTTTTTTGCAAGAACAGAGCAAAGTCCTGAGTGTAGCAAGTAATTGAAAGATCATTGACCAACAATAGCAAGTTAGATGCAGTCTAGGGAGAGCCCAGATGCTATAAAAATAGCCCTGTCTTCCCTCTTCCCTTCCGAAACGGAGCCCAGTGAGCAGATAACGAAAGGCATTCAGAGCTGCCGCTGAAGCCCAGTACAATGTGTCCCTCCTCACGTTCAGCTGGAGGGCAGGGGCTGAAAAGAGAGGAGCTGCCATGATTATGCAGGGTATTCTTGGGGGGAATAAAGGGAGGCAAGACAGTTTTGTGTGTTCCAAACAAAAACCCAAACAAAATGGCCAAGACAGGCTGCATATTGTTAGGGGCCAGACGCTCCGCGTTTCTGGCAGAGAAGCATCTCTGCTATGTCTGACCTTGGTGACTCTCTCCTCCGACGTCAGGGCTGGGGAGCAGCTGGTGCCCATGGTGGCTTGGTAAAGTGAGAGCCTCGGCAGCCTCAGCAGCCCCACCATGGGTGCCAGACTGTCACCCTGCTAACAGCACCGTCCCAAGGGTGCTGTGGCAGACGGGCAGGCAGACGGTGCTGGGTGTGTTTTTGGAGGTCTCACCTCCAGGTCAGATTGGCGAGGAAGAGGAGGAGGGGCAGGAGATGCTATCACACACGTCTTCCCATTCTCTTTTCTGCAGCTCCTGCGAGTACCTTGCTTCCTGGTCTTTGACCTCTCTGGAGGGAGTCAGATGGTGCTGCCCAACCCTGGTCGATGCTGCCCTCGACGTGGAATCTGGCTCTGGCTGACTCATGTACCTGGGATGGAAACACCTTCCCTAATCAGCCCCTTTCACCTCCTGGGAACTGGAGTCTCCCCATCAGAGGGATTAGGGGAACGTCAGGCACTGTTCCAGGGATGCAGGTGTGTTCCTGGCTGCTGCACAGACAGATCTGGTGTGGTACCCAACATTTGCTGGGTGCAATGCCACCAACAGGCAGTAATTAACTGAGGGGATTGAAGCATAAACATACCCACAGACACCCTTTAGCTTTATTTCTGTCCCTTTGCTCTGCTGCCAGTTCCTCCTCTTCCTCCCTTTGGCTCACATACCAAGCTGACCCCTTCTAGCTCTTGGGAAAGGCGACTGCATATTATTCACTGTCTGGGAGAAGATGTGCATCTCCATTTTCTCAGGTGCTCGAAGCCTTAACCACCTTCCCTGGCTCTGATCAGGAAACCAGCAGTGGCAAGAGGCACCAGTCTTGGGTTTCAGAGCTCTTTTGGTGACCACCTGTCAAAATTCACAGCTGAAATGTACACTTCTCCCTGCCAGAGCTCCCCAGGGATGGAGCTTGGCTAGCACCTGCCCCTTGGCTGAGACTAACATGCCAGCATGTTTGTTAGTAGCTCTCAGGAGAGCCACTCCTGCTGAAGACCTGATGTGGCTGTACACGAAAACACTCTGCTTAAAAGCCAGGCAGTGCAAAGTCCCTTCCACAGCTGACTCCTCACTGTTCCCAACAGAAACAGCCTCGGGGCTCCAAGTGTCTGGCTCAGCCAGGGACCTTTCTGTGCCACACTGGACTGCTGGTCCAGAAGCTCCCCATGAGCTCTCACACAGGGCTGGTAGCAGCTATAAGGAGCTTGGCTTCATGCCAGAGAAAAGAGACCATTAAAAAAAATGAAGTCTCAGGAAGCACAAATGCCTTCATCCTGACTTTTACAATGCACGAGTCTAGTATTTAGGCTCTTCGCCATCAGTATCACCTTTCCTCTCAAACCTTACTATCTTATTTTAATACTCTTCTCTTAGTACTAATGTCCCTGAAGTTTATTTTCCCCCCTCTTGCACCTTCCTTACTCTCAGCTAGATTTACACCAGCAGCTGTTGTAGCAGAAGTGCACTGAATCTGTTCGTTGATGGCTGAGGGAATGGAGCTAAATTATGTGTTAAATTATCTTGTCTTAGCTTTCAGAGGTCTCATCCTTGAGCTGTCTTGCAGACTGCTCAGGACACCAGCACCAATGAGGCTCTGGATTTTGGAGCATTGCCCACCCAGCTTTGGAAAAGCCTGCCTGAAAGTAGCTCCTGTTTCACACCAGTCTAACACCACCAGCTATGGGAGAGCTGCTCTTTTCCACTGTATAAGCAAAAAGAGAACTGGGGCTGCAGCATTTAGTGCTCGGTATGAAATGGGCTTGGCTGCTGGCTTCCCTGGGTGAAATTATGCTGGTTTAAATCAACTTAATAATTGCCTGGGGACTGTGTTTGCAGAACTGATGTAAACCCTCGTTTACATTTGGTTTCAGCAAACGTAGGTCCTCTGGGATCCGGAGCCTGGCATTTATACAAAGTTTATTAAACTACATTTTATTCAAACTTTTTACACGCAGACTTGTAATTAGGAGGGTGAGTGGTCTGGCTGACTTCTGTGGGAGTGGCTGGACCTGGAGTTAAATTGTGCCTGCAGCTTAAGGAGACTGAAACTTCCCCATGGGTTGGCCCGTGCCCTGTTGAAACAGCACATAAGGAACCTGGTTTCTAGATTACATCAACACGTTTTGCTTCCTCCTATCGTGACAGGCCAAACCAGTAAGGAGTTACAGATTTTAAATTGAAACCAGTTCTCCCAATGCCTCATGCACCTCAGAGTTGAGCAAAGTGTAATTGGGATAATAAAGCCCAGGATAATAACAGCATCGGAGCAGGTGTTTTGCTAGAGGTTGCATGAAGAGCACAAGGGAGTAGGAAATGGCTAAAAGAGGAGAATGGATGGTTAGATACAGAGCACACACAAAACACTTCTCTTATGGAGAAGCAGAAATGTGGAAACACAGAAAAAAATAAATTGGAAGAAATCTCCCAGTCCAACCCTCCCTTCTTCCTCCAAGCAGCTCAAACCAGCTTGGAGCAATATTTGGGGCTTGAAAATAAATGGCTACTCAACACCTCTGGCCACAAAAGCAAGATTAATAGTTTCATGCTGCTTAACTCGAGTACAGCTGCAGATACCTACATAATATAGGGCTTAACAAAGGATTAAACCGATTTTAGGAGTGAAAGAACCTTGGAAGGAGGAATGCTCACTCCTCACTTCTTTGAATCGTAGCTCCTTCAAGAGGAGCATCACCAGGGCATGTTTTTGGGAGGCATAGGGAGGAGGAGTAAACTGCTGGGAGTAGCCCTTCAACAGCCATTGCTCAGCAGGGTGAGCTGTCATAAAACCCAGGCTGTGAGGGTAGAGGGGTCCTGTAGGAACACAGAAGAAAGCGGAAAGGAAAAGGGAACAGATGGGTCTGCAGGGCTCCGTTTTGTGTAGGATTTATGGGATACAGTGCCTGGAGTTGGAGGCAAGGAGGGACTATTAGCTCATCAAGGCTGGCTTCCTGCATCCACAGCTGTTTGGCTCCATCCTGTTGCGCCTGCCCAGGGTGCAAATTGTACTCCCACCCCATCTGCAGCCCCAAAAGATCTCTCATCTCTGGACTCCCAGGTGCTGCTGTAAAAGCTCAGCTCCGTGGCACAGTTTGGGGTGATTGCCACTGCAATTTGAGCCCTGTGCAGCTGTTCAAGGAAGCGTAACGTTTGGCTCAAGTAGAATATTGCTTTGTAATCCCTTGGGCTTCTTAGGAGGAAACAGTGTCTCGTTATAATCCAAAAAGGTCTGGAGGGTTGGGTTTAGTTTTCTTTTTTTACAGTTTAAATTCATATTACTGAAATGTAAAATGTGCTGTGATGTAGAAAAGAAATATAAAAAAGGCTTTTCGAGCTTTTCTTCTAGTGCTTTGAGCTTTCCTTGGTATCATATTTGTGTGTGTCCAGTGTGAACAAATGCAGCAGAGGAGGAAAGGTGGGGGGCAGAGGAATGGGGCAAAACCAACCCCCATTCAGCACATGACTCGTTGCACATCCTTGGATGCTGCAGGGATGCTCTGATGGCAAGGGAAGGCTTGATGGTGTCTTGTGGTCACCACATTCCCCCTGAAGTGCAGGTTCAAGACTGTTGGGAAGTGAAGAGACACCTGCCAAAACAAGAGATGTTGGTTTGGAGAGAGTGGAAATGTCTTGGGCAGCAACTGTTTGCTAAAAGGATCTATCCTGAGCGGCTGCGGTTGTGCCTGAGAGTGCAGATAAAAAACGGAGCAGGGTCTTCAGCAAGACATTCCCAAGAGGTGTCTTTGTAGCAGTACTGTGTGTTTGAGAAACAGCAGTGGATAGAGGCATTATCTGGGGATCTGGGAGTCAGCTTATGTGTGGTACCAGGAGATAAATATGCTATTTAAGCACATATAATAATACCAGTCTCGAAGGAAAAGCTTTGAGGCTCAGGCAATTGCTGCGACCAGCGTGTTTGCTGGCAGCGTGCAGAGATCAGCATGAAGAACTGCCCTGGAGAGGCCTCACCTGGAGCCCTGGGTGCAGTTCTGGGCTCCCCAGTTCAAGAGGGACAAGAACTACTGGAGAGAGTCCAGCACAGGCCACTGAGGTGATGAAGGGACTGGAGCATCTGCCCTGTGAGGAAAGGCTGGGAGAGCTGGGGCTGTTCAGCTGAGAGAGAAGGAGGCTGAGGGGGGATCTCATCAGTGCTGATCAATATCTACAGGGGGTGTCAGGAGGATGGGGCCAGACTCTTCCCAGTGGTGTCCAGTGACAGGACAAGGGGCGATGGGCACAAACTGGGACACAGGAGGTTTAACCTGAACATGAGAAAATCCTTCTTGACTCTGAGGGTACCAGAGCCCTGGGACAGGCTGCCCAGGGAGGTTGTGGAGTCTCCATCCCTGGAGACATTCCAAACCCACCTGGACATGTTCCTGTGGGATCTGCTCTAGGGGATCCTGCTCTAGCAGGAGGGTTGGACTAGATGATCTCCAGAGGTCCCTTCCAACCCCCACCAGCCTGTGACTCTGTGAAGAAGTCATTGTGGTTAAGCCCTGAACAGTCAGGGAGAGCCAAGAATATCCATTCCTTGGCTGAACTGTGCTCCAGCGATGAGGGGGTGGTGGTGGCCTTCCAGCTTTGCTCCAGCACAGAAGTGCTGCTTTGGCTCTAGGTTATTGGATTTTCAAAAGTTCTGTCTCTGTCTCAAAGGGTGGGACTCAGCTGGCCTGAGCCATTGACAGCACAGATGTCTCCATCGGAGCTAGTCCCTGAGTTTTTTTTCTGTAGTCAACAGAGAACTGTAGATGTTTCAGCATGGGATTTTCTTGAGCTGCTTTACACAGGTGCCTACAGTGCAGCCCTGTGTCATGGACTGTCTTCTGGGACTATAAAGGCTGCCTAAACACAGCAGATACCTGGATCCCACTCACAGTCTTCTATAGACTGGAGCATGGCAGAGTTTTCCTTTCACACAGGAATTCTCATTCCTACGTGAGGGCAACTGGTGACAACTGCCCCATGGCACAGCTCAAGCTGCAGATCTCCTAATCAGGTCTCAGCACTGCAGTGTCTTGGGCTGCTGGTGATGAGTCCTCTCTGCTGGAGGACCATGCTCTCTGTAGTCCTCAAAGCGGTTGCTGCAAACTTAAGTGGGTTTGAGCTCAGAATCTGTTGCTTGGGTGCTTCAGCAGGGCTGTGTCTCACCACTGTGGTGGTGGGAACTTCAGCCTGTGTGACAGGGGACTCTGAGGGACACTTCCTTGAGCGTGCTGTCTCCAGTACAGGTTTCTACCTACAGACCACAATCACTGCTTTAGATCTACACGTGCTCCTAAGCAATTCCAGGATGCTATCTTAAAATGGTATGGCTGTAAGGAGCCTTGGGAGGTCTCTAGCCCATCCTCTGTCCCATGGCAAGGCTGTTGTGCTGCTACAAACCTGGGACACATCAGTCTGCTCCGTTACTGGTTGCTGAAAGTAAACATTGCCTTCTCTGTGAGCTGGAGGTGGGCCCATACTGAAGACAGAGAAGCCAGAGGTAGCTTGCTATAGCTTGCACATGCCTGTGGGGAGCTGAAAAAGGAGGCTCAACTGCTGCTTCTGAGAAGAAGAAGGTCTAGGAGACCTTAGAGACGCCATTCCAGCATGCCGTGGTGGTGGTCTCTCAGGCCTGGAGCCTACTATTGCACTGTATGTGTACACTGTGTCAGTGGGACTTCAGGCTTGGTGGGTGGGATGTTGGGCAAAGCCAAGTGTCTCTTCTGCAGAAAGCTCCCAACCAAGTGGCAAGGAGGACTCAGCTAACAGAGGAGTCAAGCAAAGCAGATGACCAGGAAGATGAATAGAAAACTGAAAAACTGTGACTTTCGGCCTTTATTGTGCAGAGTTCAGCAAGAGGTGGACGTCCAGGCCTTGGAGAGGAGTTTGACAGGCAAGACTGGGAAGAGAGTTAAGGAAAAATCTCAACATGAGCTGACAATGTGCACTTGCAGCCCAGAAACTAACTTGGTCCTGGGCTGCATCAAAAAATGGGTGGCCAGGAGGGCCAGGAAGAGGATTCTCCCCCTTTACTTGGTTCTCATGAGATGCCATGTGGAACACTGTGTCCAATTCTAAAACCCCCAACATATGAACGACATGGAGTTCCTGGAGAAAGTCCAGAGGAGGCCACAAAGATGTTCGTTCCAAGGGCTGGAGCAGCTCTGCTCTGGAGACAGGCTGCAGAGTTGGGGGTATTCAGCCTGGAGAAGAGAAGGCTCCAGGGAGACTTCAGACCACCTTCCAGTGCCTGAAGGGGCTCCAGGAAAGCTGGGGAGGGACTTTGGACAAGGACAAGGAGTGAGAGGAAAAGGGGTAATGGCTTAAAACTAGAAGAGAGGAAATTTAGGTCAGACATTAGGAAGAAATTCTTTGCTGTGAGGGTGGTGAGACACTGGCCCAGGTTGCCCAGGGAAGCTGTGGCTGCCCCATCCCTGGAAGTGTTGAAGGGCAGGTTGGATGGGGCTTGGAGCAACCTGATCTAGTGGGAGGTGTCGCTGCCCGTGCAGGGGAGTTGGATCTAGATGATCTTTAAGGTCCCTTCCAACCCAAACCAGTCTGGGATTCTATGAAAAAGCAGACAAAAATGTCAACCTCTGGGGGATGCAGAAGGGTGCAGCTACACGGAGAAAGGAATTAAAGCTGAAAAGAAAGAGCTGTTGTTTGGTGCAGCCTTGGACTGTGAGGGAGTGGAAGGATGGAGTCACAAGGGCAATGAGTTTGAGGGATGAGCTGGGAAGACGATGCCAGCAGCCATGCTTTATGGAGGAGTCCCAACATGCTTATGGAGAGGTGCCATAAATCACCCTACCCTTCAGGCAAGCTTTCATCTCTCCAGTTTGCATAGAAACCTCATGACCATGTAAAGTGGCTCCTTTTCATAACGAGGCACATGAATTACTTTTATTTTTATTATCTTTTCCTCTCTCCTTTTGCTCAGAAATGAATGGCTTACCTTTGGGGCAAAAATAGCAAAAAATAGATGATTTGCCTGTACACAGATCTCAAGAGTGAGGAGCATGAGGGGGAAATAACTCAGCTGGTGACATGGGGAGGTACGAGTGGGAACAAAGGGTTAAGGATGGGGGTTTTTACCATGGAGTAATTTTAATGGCAGGTAACAAGCACCCTGCTGTAATTAAGTGCTGAAAAATAACAGCCAACCATTAAGTGATCACATTAGAGTCTCGGCAGTGATCAAATAGCAGTCTCGATAATGGTGTCAAACCAGGATATTCACTGGGGGATTAACGGGCAGTTAAAACACAAAAGCTCCTCACCAGAAGGTTATCTCCAGGAAATGCCTGCGAGCTTGATTGCTATTACCTAAATAAACAGCTAATGGCATTGTTGAATGTAAAAACTTTTACATTGTCTTATAAAAATGTAAGAACAGAGGTGAAGAGGAAGTGTGTTACGTCAAATATCCAGATGCAGACCTCTCTTCCATGTCTCTTGCCATAGCTTTAACAGCCCAAACTCCTGAATTTGCCCACATGTACAATGCCAGGATCAACGAGTGTCTGAAATCAGTTTAGGGAGGGCTCTGCCCTGGAGCGTGGATATTTGGACCCAGGAGTTAAATTTTTCCCCATGAGGACAGTCACACATTGGAATAGTCTCCCAAGGGAAGTGGCAGATTCCCCCCCGTGGGACAGTTTGAAGTCTCAGCTTGACAGGGTGCTGAGCCACCTCATATCAACTAGAGTAGTACCTAGAAAGGTTGGACCAGATGATCCTTGAGGTCCCTGCCAACCTGGCACTCTGTGGTTCTATGATTCTATGATTCTATTTCTGCAAGAGCTGTTCTGGTAAGGATCTTAATGTATTGTTCCCATTTCTATGTTATTTTTCTGGAAGGACAGAAGGTCATGAAGGACATGGAGCTCCTAGAGAAAGTCCAGAGGAGGCCACAAAGATGATCTGAGGGCTGTAGCAGCTCTGCTCTGGAGACAGGCTGAGAGAGTTGGGGCTGTTCAGCCTGGAGAAGAGAAGGCTCCAGGGAGACCTTAGAGCACCTTCCAGTGCCTGAAGGGGCTCCAGGAAAGCTGGGGAGGGACTTTGGACAAGGGCAGGGAGTGAGAGGACAAGGGGGAATGGATTAAAACTGGAAGAGGGGAGATTTAGGATCGACATTAGGAAGAAATTCTTTGCTGTGAGGGTGGTGAGACCCTGTCCCAGGTTGCCCAGGGAAGCTGTGGCTGCCCCATCCCTGGAAGTGTTCAAGGGCAGGTTGGATGGGGCTTGGAGCAACCTGGTCTAGTGGGAGGTGTCCCTGCCCATGCAGGGGGTTGGAACTAGATGATCTTGAAGGTCCCTTCCAACCCTAACTGTTCTATGATTCTATGATTCTCCTGGTGTGAAAATGCTTTCTTCTTTTGCACAAGCCCACAGAGAATGACAAACTCCTGCCTGATGGTTACAAAAGTTTCAGGAGCTGCTGAGGGACACCTAACACCTGATCCAAGAACTGGGACTGCTGATGTTATTTTTCCCAGCCTGGTATCTCATGTTAGAGGCATGAGGATTAAAAAGGCTTAGGGAGGGGAGCTCATCTTGTGTTGGGATGAGCATTTCTTCGGAGACAGTGATTAAATGCTCCACTGGCTGTTTTTAGAGGATTTGCCTTGCGTGAGATGGTGCTGTAAAAGTCACTGTCTGCCCAGAAAGTGCTGATGGCTGATAAAGGGGCAAGGCAGGAGGTTGGATGAGCCTGACTCAGGTGCTCTCAGGGAAATTAACTCTCTCTGTAGACACTGAGATAATGAACTCATATTAACCTCTGTCATCCAGGGCTTAGTTCTGTTACGTGAGCCCAAACTCTACCTAGGAGACAGTGGTGGACAAGGTCCCTGGGGTGAGAATCTATGGGATTTCATGGATCACTGGCCACCCCTTGTCCCCAGAGAGAAGCTGCCCTCCATAACCCAGTTAAAAGGACAAATGCAGACTTAAATTTAAATGAATGAGGTTTGAGTTAGTCAGAGGAGGGTTGTTTCTTAGGGCATGGTCACAATACTGAGCCTCTGCTATCAGATGGGTGGAGAACCCACCAAAGCAATGTTACTGGAGATGACCAGGTGCAAGGCTGACAACCACTTGTTGGGAAGGCTCAAAGTACATACTGGAAAAGCTCTCCATGGTGCCTGTGGTCTTCCTCACTAGGTCTATAAATCAGTGCTGGAGCAGAGGACCTGTTCCTAATACATGAGTCTTGAGATCCTCAGCCTGGGATGCCCTGACTGATGGGTTTGCTACCTTCAGCCGTTGTACACAGGCCAGTGTTGGGATAGTTCAGCCCACACACAGTTCAGGTCACTGTCACTTTGGCCTGTCCCCACTACAAGGTGACAGAATCAGGACCAAGGACAAGCAGATGGCCAGAAATTGGCCTGAAATTCTCTGCCTTCCAGCTTCTCACTGCTGAGTTAAACCATGAGCAGGTACAGAGAGTATCCCAGTGGCTCTGCCAGCACCCAGCCTTCACAAACAACCCCTGGCATCTTCTGTGTCCTCCACATCTTCTGTAATTACCCAGAGGACTTGTCCATCCCACCAGCATTGCTCCATTTCTGTGCAGAGTGCCTGGATCAATCCCACAAGTCACTTTTCCAGGAATGCTGCAGCTCAGCTGCCCTTGGCACAGTGTGGCCTGTGCTGCAGTCCCACAGCTTTGCTTATAAATCCACTTCTGGCATCTGACTCTGAGAAAAAAGATGTCTTGCAGAGATAGGACAAAGCTTTGCCATCTCTTCCTGATTACTTCTGATGCAGCTCAGCTCCCTGATGCCAGTGGGACCACGCTGAAGTCCACCCCAACTTGCACTGGCTCCCTACAGCCCCAGCGACTGCTTCTCCTTCCCCGCTTGCTGAAGCAAGGGTGCAGCCTCTCAGGTAGCCAGAAATCCCCCACTTTGCACATAGGAGACCCTGCCCTGCCCTTGACCTTCCCCAGCCACAGGCAAGTTCACAGAATCACAGAATCATTCTGGTTGGAAAAGACCTTTAAGATCATTGAGTCCAACCATGAACCCATCTCTACCAAGTCCAGCCCTAAACCATATTCCTAAGGTCCACATCTACATGTCTTTTAAACAGATCCAGTGATGGGATGGTGATTCAACTGCCTCCCTGGGCAGCCTGTTCCAGTGTTCAATAACCCTTTCAGTGAAGAAGTTTCTTCTAATATCCAGTCTAAACCTCCCCTGGTGCAACTTGAGGCCATTTCCTCTTCTCCTGTTGCTTGTTCCTTGGGAGCAGAGACCAATCCCCCCTGGCTCCAACCTCCTCTCAGGCAGTTGCAGAGAGTGAGAAGGTCTCCCCTCAGCCTCCTTTTCTCCAGGCTGAACACCCCCAGCTCCCTCAGCTGCTCCTCATCAGACTTGTGCTCCAGACCCTTCCCCAGCTCCATTGCCCTTCTCTTGACAAGCTCCAGCACCTTGATGTCAAGCAGTTTCTTTTTGCCTCGGCCAGAGGAGGGGATTTCCCTGCAGAGTTTAAATCGAGTGCTTGAATAACTGGGGGAAAAAAAAAAAAAAAAAAGCCTTTTGCAGCAGGAAACACCCTTGAGAAGGCATCAGGTCCCACCACCTTCACAGCCTCCCAGCATCTGGCAGAGCCTGTGGTCTCCCCCATATGGGATTTGGTTCCCTTCTGGCATAGCTGAAAGGAAAAGAAGGGAAAGAAAAAGAAAGAAAAAGAAAAGCCTATTTAAATAATAGTTTGCTTTCCAGGGCACATTTTCTTAGTACCTCCCTTCTCTGCCCCACTCTTGTAGCATTTGCCCAGCTCTGGCCTCAGCTTTAGTTGGACAGAGACATCAAACATGCAGCCACAGCCAGGACAACAAGCAAGAAACTCCAGGGCTTCAAATCTGGCTTTGAAACTTTGTTGTGTTCCTCAGGCCCCAGCTGGATGTATTTTTGGTGCAGTGGCTCCTGAGCCCCACTGATGGCCTGCTCCAGCAAGGCTGGCTGTTGCAAGGCAGGAGCACAATATATCTCCATGTAACAGCTGAATTGGCCAGAGCTTTACAAAACTAATCAGCCATGAAAATGCCCCTCCTTGCCATCCTGGAAGAACTGACTTTAATGATGAGAGACATTCTCTTTTGAACCTGGTGAAAAGGGTAGGAGGCCTTTCAGGGAGATCTCAGCTCATCCTTTGGAGCATCCCATGGAGTCAGAGAGGGCAGGCCTGGCTTAGAGCTTACTCTTAACCCTCTCCTACCCTGGAGTCGGGAATTTCCAAAGCTAAACTGCAGGATTAACACAAGACCTGTGCATTTGGGTTGTTCTTTAATTCCTTGTTTTGGAGATGATCTTCATGTGTTTCTCCCAACCCTGAGTGTCTGCAAGTGCTGGTGACTCCATCCTTCTCCCCTTCTCCTGCACCCTCACGACTCTTGGCAACCTTGTCCATCAGGGTTGAGTGTATTTTACATGCATTTGGCCAAAGAAAACTGGTGGGAATGTCATGGGTTTCTGGGATATTTTTCCCAAAGACAGCACAGTCAGAGAGTCTTCTCCACAGAGCAGCAGTGGTTACTGCCAGGGTGTCCACAATTGTTCTGGAGGTCTTGCAAGCAGCAGTGACAGGGTGTTCCTGGTGGGGAACACCAGTGATGGCTGAGGTGTGCAATGCCCAAAGATCATTCTGTGCAGTGGCCCATGGTGGAGACCCATGATGGCACCTACAGATCACTCAGAACTGAGGAGCATCCTTCCTGGTGTTGGGGAACAAATATTGATAGACCTTTCTAAGCACAAAAAACCAGGCTTTTGGTTTGAAAGCAGATGTTGGTAGATGATAGCAAGGATTGTCCTGATGAGTGACCTCCTGCAACCTCTTACTGGAAATGTTCTTGCACATCAGTTTAGCCCAGTGTCCTGGGCACAGATAAAAAAGCACAGTTCCTGCCTCCTGCCCTCACACCCATGTCCCACATCCAATCTCACATCCACACAGCCCCCAGGTAGGGATTTACCTCCAGTGTGCTGTGATCTGTGCCTATGTTTAGACTGACAAAGCCAGCAGGGCCCTGTGTTGCAGATACCTCAGCCATATCACAGTTTTCCCTTATTACTCTGTATCTCCCCAAGGCAGCAATTTTTCCTCTTGCTTCCTATCTCTGAGCACAGTCTCTCCTTATAGCCCAGTCTCAGCCCTGGGAGCTCTGAAATTTGATAGAAATGATGGGTTGTTTATCCTAACTCCCAGCTGAGCTGCACAGACCCCCAGGGCTCTAGATGATGAGCCCAAATTTAGGACACGGCTGCAAAGAACAGTCAGAGGCTGAGGTTTTCAGGGGGTTGGCAAAGCCCTCCCTGCCAGTGAGGTGGGCAGAGGGGACTGTGGGAGGGAAAGCAAATGGTGGTAATTTACCCTGGAGGAGGATGCTTACCCTGGAGGAATATATTTCTCTCTGCAAGGGCAGCTTGACCTCTCTGACCAGTTATTAGTAATATTAATAACAATATTAGCTGGCTTTGCAGCAGCATCTGAGGCTACCACTGCAGAGGAGAGGCTGGCTGTGCAGCTCTGAAGAGGGTAGTCCCTCCCGTGGGGCTGTCACATGGGGGCTGACAAGGCAAGCAGCACATTTTGGGTCACCACGGTCAGCCACAACCTCCCAGCCTGGGTCGGAGATGGCTCAAGGCTTAGGACCAGCAGTCAAGATGTCCTGGTGTCTCTCCTTCTGACTGTCCATCACAGGCATTTTGTGAGCCCTGAGCAAAATATTCATATCTCCAGTAACTAAGGTGAGCTGGGAGGACAGGACTGGCATGTCTGCAGGCACTGCTGGAGTATAAATCCTTACACTGGTGCTCCTTTTCCCTCCACAATCTTCAAGTACAGCAATTAACAAAGTAACAGGAATGAAATGATGGATTCAGCATGACCTGAAGACAAATCTTTCCAATTCCTCTGCAAGTTCTCTGTGCCAGGTCGGCTCAAGATAGAACGTTGTGGATTTATGGCACATCTGAACTCCCAGGGTTTGTATAGAGGGGCCACGGATCATGGGCTGCTGTGCCTCACTGCTCTTCTCCATGCCAAAAACCAGTCACCCCTTGCTGGGGGTGAGGAGGAAATATTCAATGAATAAAGGAGATTTTACTATTGTATGGATGAGTCCCTGAAGGACTTGCCAGCAGAACAAGTCTCTGCCCAAGCCATTCATCCCACACTTGGACTTTCTAACATGGCTCCACACTTTGTGGGGAGGGAGGGGTTCAGTCTCTATCACCAAATCCTCCTGATATCAGCAGGAAAGGAGATAGCTTTTCTGAAGCAGCCTGTCCAGTTTAGGGAGGCCACTAAACTCATCACGCAAAGCTAATGGTCACCTGGTGGGAATGATGCTCAGTCTCTGCCCAACCATTGTGGATTCTGCTTCATTCTCAGCCCTGATGATTTCTTGCAGTGATTTATTTACACCTATGTGAGAGCTGCTCAAGAGCCAGGTCTGCAAGCCAAGTCTATCACTCCTGGGCCTAATTTTTTATCGTAGGACAATCCATCATGCCCTGATGGTATCTCTTTGTCACGGAGCAATGTTGCTCAGAGCATGTCACCATTTTATTTTTCATTCATGGGTCATCTGGTTTTGTTTATCATTGGCTGAGGGGAAAGCATGTGTTCAGCCATTTGGGTTAATTAATAGATGATCCCTCTCTTCAGGGAGCGAGACAGGGAAAACACACACTGGGTTGAGAAGTATTGGTCAGACAAGTATGCAGCAACATGTGCTCATAAATTTTACATCCCCAGATCCCTCTGCCTGCAGAGTGGTGTTCCCAACTCACCCGGGCATTAGCAGTTCAACCAAGGAAACAAAAGCCTGAGTTCAACTCAAATCCACTGTGTAAGTGTCCTTGTGCTGGCAGAAAGTCGATGCTGTGGAGTAGCAGATAGCATCACATGAGAGTGTGGCCAGCAGGTCAGGGAGGTTCTCCTGCCCCTCTGCTCTGCCCTGGGAGGCCTCACCTGGAGCCCTGGGTGCAGTTCTGGGCTCCCCAGTTCAAGAGGGACAAGAACTACTGGAGAGAGTCCAGCACAGGCCACTGAGGTGATGAAGGGACTGGAGCATCTGCCCTGTGAGGAAAGGCTGGGAGAGCTGGGGCTGTTCAGCTGAGAGAGAAGGAGGCTGAGGGGGGATCTCATCAGTGCTGATCAAGATCTACAGGGGGTGTCAGGAGGATGGGGCCAGACTCTTCCCAGTGGTGTCCAGTGACAGGACAAGGGGCAATGGGCACAAACTGGGACACAGGAGGTTTAACCTGAACATGAGAAAATCCTTCTTTACTCTGAGGGTACCAGAGCCCTGGGACAAGCTGCCCAGGGAGGTTGTGGAATCTCCATCCCTGGAGACATTCCAAACCCACCTGGACGTGTTCCTGTGTGATCTACTCTAGGGAATCCTGCTTTAGCAGGGGGTTGGACTAGATGATCTCCAGAGGTCCCTTCCAACCCCGACCATTCTGTGGGGGTTGTGGTGCTGACCTCTGAAACAGCCTCTGATGAACCACAGGGCAATGACAGAGAAGAAACCCTGGTGGGAAGGTCTGCAACCAGGCTGGAAATTACAGAATCATAGAATCATCATGGTTGGAAAGGACCTCTGAGATCACCAAGACCACCATCAACACAAAAAACCCCAAAACAAACAACTTGCACCTTTCCTGTGCATCTTTAGGAAGTCTGTTGCTCAGACTCTCTGTCTTCTCTGTCTTTCTTCCCACCACCAAATTAGTAGAAGGCTTTTTAGGATCCCTTTATAATTCATGTGTATATGGCCAGTTCTAGACATCTCTTAACTGTCACTGTTATCCTAAGCCCATCTTCAACCTGGAGATCTGGAAATAAGGAATTGTTGCACTGGCCATGTAGGAATGACTGGGGAAGGAGCAGAGCTTCACTGGCTCCTGGTGAGGAGCACAGAAGAGTGGGAAGTTTGTCCTGAGGAGCTCTCCATCCATGGAGCCTTTGATGGGATTGTTTTTTTTGTTTTCTGTAGCAACCGTGTTGCAACTGGTTTTATTTAAATTCATGTTATGTATTGAGGCCCACTGACACCGTGGTGGGGCACACAAATTGTCCCCATGTCCTTTAGCTCCTCAGTGGAGCCTTATATCCCTTGTACTTCTGCCTGCCCCAGCCCCAGCTGCTCCAGGGAATTCTTCTCTGCCACCTTCTTGGTGGACACAGTGTAGACCTTCACTGCTAAGGGACACATGCCTGTGTGCTTTAAGCTTTGGAAAGAGCTGTTGTTTCTAGCTACCTGCTTTCATGAAGGTGCTTAATAAATGCTAACCACCACCTTCAAAGCAGGGCAGTGATTAGGCACAGCAGCCTCCATGCAGGCTGTGGTTAGAGAGGAATCTGCATCTATGCAGGCTTCACCCTGGCTCTCCAGGCTCTTCAGGTAGCCTGCCTGTCATGGTGAGGGTTTTTAGAGTCTAATCCAACACCGTGTCTCCTCCTGCCCCACCCCAAAAGTGTCTTGGAACTTTTTAAGATTAAAAAAAAATAATGATGTTGAGTGTTCAGAATTTGCTCCACACAAAACTGCTTGGGTTGGAAGCAGAAATCTGACTTTCACAAACCCCTTTTTCTACTGGCCTCTGGGAGACAGAGCTCATGAAATCATAAAAGCATGGCAAGGTTTGGGTTGGAAAGGACCTTAAGAATCACCTAGTTCCAACCCCCCTGCCATGGGCAGGGACACCTCCCACTAGACCAGGTTGCTCCAAGCCCCATCCAACCTGCCCTTGAACACTTCCAGGGATGGGGCAACCACAGCTTCTCTGGGCAGCCTGGGCCAGGGTCCCATCACACTCATAGTGAAGAATTCCATAATAAATCCTTTATTTATTGAATATAATTAAAATTAATTTATTTAATATAATTGAAATTCATTTGCACACTACTTCATAGAATTGCAGAGTCATAGGGGTTGGAAGGGATCTCTGAAGATCATCAAGTCCAACCCCCCTGCTGCAGCAGGAACACGCAGGGCAGATCACACAGGAACACGTCCATACAGGTCTTGAAAGTCTCCAGAGAAGGAGACTCCACAACCTCTCTGGGCAGCCTGTCCCAGGGCTCCATCACCCTCAATCCCTCTCTATTCAAGACACCTCCCAGCACTGCCAGAAGCTTGTATCCTTTTGGTGGCATTGATCTGTTGTAGCTGAGTGTCCTATTGATTTTAGGAGCTGCACCCAGCAGAAGTGCAGTGTGCAGTGGCCTCAACTGGAACATTTATTGGAGCATTCTCTGAGAGCCTTTAACTGGGACCTCTCCTGGCCAAGTGCAGCCTGGTCTGCTGGTGTGCTTGGGGACAACGCATGTCATGAGAAGTCCAGCAGGGTTTCCATCAAGCTTGCTGCATCACTTGACAGAATCACGTTGTGAAGAGCATTGCCAGGTGATGCCACCTGTGCTCTGAGGCTCTTGGGCTCCACAAGCAATAGAGAAGCTTGCAGGAAGGATTCAGCTGGCAAGGATGTTACCAAAGAGAGAGAGTTGCTTCCCCTGAGCGGGGTGGTTGCTGCCATGCTGTCCTGGTTTGAGCCAGGATGAAGGTAGCAGAAAGGCCCTTGTGTGCTTCAGCAATCAGATGGGACTTGAAGATGCAGAAGAAGGAGATCAGCCGGGAAAGAAGCTATTTTCGTTTGGAGGTCACAAAAAAAAAGCATTTGTGACCACAGCCGCCTTACAAACAGAGGCCCCTTATTGTTTGCAGAGACACCCTTGGCAACCTTTCTTAGCAGCCTGGATGTGAACCAAGAAGGGCTTTGTGAAGCCTTATAAAAGGGCATTATGAGCTGGGGGCCCCACGGGCAGGCGGGATGTGCCAGGGCGGTCCTCCCTGGAGGGAGCTGAGGGAAGCAGGAATTTCCAGGAGATGTTTTTATACTGGAGCCAGTCTGAACCCAGGCTCCCACGTGCTGTGGATGGGGCCATTGCTCCCACTTCCCTGCTCAGAACATCTACCTGGTCAATAGAGAATGTTTGTGAACCTGAGTATTTGAAAGAGGTTCTACAAGAAAGTTGCAGAGGGACTTTTGACAAGAGCATGGACGGGCAGGATGAGGGGACATGGCTTTAAACTGGAAGAGGGGGGATTTAGATAAGACATTAAGAAGAAATTCTATGCTGTGAGGGTGGTGAGACACTGGCTCAGGTTGCCCAGAGAAGCTGTGGCTGCCCCATCCCTGGAAGTGTTCAAGGGCAGGTTGGATGGGGCTTGGAGCAACCTGGTCTAGTGGGAGGTGTCCCTGCCCATGGCAGGGGGTTGGAATGAGATGATCTTGAAGGACCTTTCAGACTCAAACCAGTCTGGGATTCCATGCCTCTTTGTGATCAATTTGACTTGAAGAGCTTCACTGAAACCCACCATATTATAATCATGTAATGGCTGAAATAAGAGTGAAGGAGTTTTAGTCCTGGGCTGCTCTGCTGCAGAACATGTAAGCAGCACTAGACAGATGTTCCAGGCCAAGAAAATCCTTCTTTCCTGTGAAAATGGTAAAAAAACACCAGGTAAAATCCAGTCCTTGTTGCTTAATGGGGTATTAGTGATCATACCCCAAACCTAAATCATGTCCTTGGGTTCTGGAAAGGATTTTCCATTTCTTCGGTCTCTTGGCAGCATGATTAAGGTCTAATAGCCAAGAAGCACTGCTCTCTGGAGGGAGGCATGGGTGTGTTATAGACAATATAATAAAGATGGCTTCACCCCAGGCTTCTACATGTGGTCTCTCACTGTTGGGATGTTTCCCACTGTTGGGTCTCTGGTTGGAGAACCAGCTGCCTTGAGATGCTGACACAAGGCAGCTGCCTATGCAGCCATGGCATCTACATGCTTCCTCAAGAAGGATGGTCTAAAAATCAGGGCTATTTTTCAGTCTCCATGTCTCGGGGTAACTTGTTGAGCCAGGAAATAATGGCGTGGAAGCTCCCAAATCCTGTCCATGTGCTTGTCACACCAGAAGGACACATCACCGTGTCCATGGTGTGAGCAAACAAGCATTTCAGGAGGAGGAGGAGGTCAGTTTAATGGCAGCCACAGCCTGGACTGCTGCTTCAGCAGACAGACTCAGAGCAGAGGCAGAGACACTCCTACTTAGCTACCAGGAAGAAAAATCAGGCCAATGGCAGCCCTTGGTATATTTGATGGAGATGACAGCAGCAGGGAGCCTTCCAGCTGTGCTGGACCACAGACCCAGCAGGGTGAGGCCACTAGCCCCACAGGGACTCTGGGGAGTGGTGCTCTTCTTCTTTCTTCTCTTGGTTTCGTGACAAGGTCCACCCTTGATGAGTGGGATGTGGCCACATCATGGGGGACATGTCTGTTTTGACACAAGAGCTGCACATCTGGCCTTTTATTGGACATGCAGGCTGGGCCCATCCATGACTTCACATGTGGTTGTGACCCTCTGCAAGGGGACTACATTTGAGTCATTTGATGCATGTGACAGTCAGGGGTGTTGAGACCATCAACAAGAAGAGGCCATTGGTGGTTCTTTGCTTGTATCTGGGGGACCCTTGAGAATATGGGGAGGTGGCATGAGCCATTGTGCAAGCCCCTATATTGAGGGTGCCCAGGGTCACCTCTCACCAGAACACCCCCACACCACGCTGTTGGTGTCCATTCACCAGTCTGGAAGGGGTGAGATCAGGCTCCACCCCTGGTGCCTTGTATGTGGGCTCCATCTCCTGGCTGCTCTGCAAACCCCGCTGCCCCCAGCCCTGCTGCTGTGTCCCAGGAAGGACAGGACCAGCCAGGCAGACACTGCCACCACCACGTTCTCTACTCCCTCCCAGACAGTTCTCCATGCAGCCTGCCCTTTTCCTGTGGAATCACCTCCCAGTTGCCAGGGGGTTTTATCCGAGAATGTGTTTCTGTTGCAAACTGAGCAGCTCCTTCTCATCCCCTTCTGACCTTCTTTTCGGATCTGGATATGATCACCCTGTACTTCACCCATCAGGCTAGATCTGCAGCACCTTCCAGCTGAGCTGCTCTTCAGCTCCTCAGGGGATTTGGCTGATGGGTCCAAGCCCCCATGGTGTGGAGCCCTTTCTAAGCCATGGGCCCTCCTTCTGTGCCGCTGGGAGGAGGATTCAGAGCCTACCATGACAGCATTTGGAGCAGCCCAGCTTCCACAGGCTGTGCTGCGCCAGGAGAAGCTTTCTCAGCAAGGATAAATTTGCCAAAATTAGGATCTCAGGCTGTTTACGAATTCAAGAGGAATTATTTTTTCCAGGTGAAAGCCCTGCAGAATCTGGGCAGAGAGGTTGGTGGAGTGACTCGTGAAGCCCTGTTCTCCTGGTAAAGTCAGTGGGGGCTGCATCAACCTGCTGCTGCGACTGAGCCAGAGCTGGAGAACCTCTGCTCTGGAGACAGACTGAGGGAGTTGAGGCTGTTCAGCCTGGAGAAGAGAAGGTTCCAGGTAGACCTTAGAGCACCTTCCAGTGCCTGAAGGGGCTACAGGAAAGGTGGGGAGGGACTTTGGACAAGAGCGTGGAGGGATAGGATGAGGGGGCACAGTTTTAAGCTGAAAGAGGTGAGATTTAGGTGAGATCTTAGGAATAAATTCTTTAGTGTGAGGGTGGTGAGACACTGGCTCAGGCTGCCCAGAGAAGCTGTGGCTGCCCCATCCCTGGAAGTGTTCAAGGGCAGGTTGGATGGGGCTTGGAGCAACCTGGTCTAGTGGGAGGTGCCCCTGACCATGGCAGGGGTTTGGAACTAGGTGATTCTTAAGGTCCCTTCCAACCCAAACCAGTTTGTGATTCTGTGGCTCTGTGGGTCTACAAGACACCTTCATCCCCACACTACAGTCTAAAGAGACAGTGTTAGGGTCCCTCCAATCCATGAAGCAAACTCAATTAAAACCATTTCTCCTTTGCTGTAACAACGCCAGCTGGTGTCTGGATGTGGATCAGGGCTCCCTCATGGTCTGTGCTGTTTGAGCTGTTCAACAGAGTGTGAAGCACTTCAGTATTCACCACGGTGATCCTGGGAACAGCTCTACCTGGCAGTGCAGAACATTCTCCTAGGAAAGAACAAATCGATGTATCCTTCTCTTTTCTCTTTCATTACTAACACAAAATTGCTCAACATCAGCAGAGAACTGGAGAAAAGCATCCCTCAGCTCTCACCTCTGTCTTGGAGCCTGGGACATCCCTGGACAGGGCTGTAGAGCAGCACCCTGGTCCATGTCTCCCACCAGAAGACACTGGATGAGCAGGGAGGCTATGAAGAGCTGAGCTCTTTACATGCTGTACAGGGGCCCATGTGGTTTGATGTCAAGTGAAACATTCCTGAAGAGCGTAGAAACAAATGAAGATTTTTCTTTTTGGGGTTATAACAAGAAATAAAAGAAATTAATAAATAAATAAAAACCCAGCACAATTTTCTCTTTGGCACTTGGGAAGCAGACAAAGACTGCCAGCAAGAAAGGAGGGATTCAGGGGTCACACAGATGAGACAGCTGGGAGTAAAGTGATTAATAGAACAGCAGGCTCATGAGGAAGATGCATTTTCTAACATCCAAGAGCAGCTCTCCAAGAATGGGATGAGAGTCCCAGCATGGAGAACTTGCACTTTCCAATAGGCACAACCCCAGAAACCGTCCCACTGAGGATGGTCCCATCCTGCAAAGCCAGGCTGGTGGCAGAGCTCATCCCCCTCTTGTTTTCTGCCATTTCTTCCATTTTCACTCATTCTCCAGACTTGTAAGACTGGCTCAGAAAGTGAGGAGCAGTTGCAAGATTAATTGCTTTGAAAGCACAAAAGGAACAGAAAATGCCTGAAGGCACCGGGACAGATAATATGTTGTATTCATAAAGTTTTTAATAATTTATTGCCAGCAGCTGTGTAAAGTTATTCTGTCCTCTTCCACTGCTCCTCTTCAAGGATGACTCAAGGCAGCTCGACTCCTGCTTAAGGAGCACAAATCAAAGGATGCCTTGAATCCTTCTAGGTGGAGTCATGTTTTATTAACCAAAGAAACTTGTTTGCTGGTAAGAAATTAAAAGCACTTTTGCTGAGTTCAGGGCTCATGAAAAATTCCAGATGAATACCCTGGAAATTCAAGATGGTGTTTGCCTCAGCTCTTGCTGGAGAAAGAAAACCTGCTCAGGAGAAGGAGATAAGCATGTATTTAAAATGAAGCGTGGATCTAATTGATTTCCTGCATGTTGCAGTGCTACAGGACTGGTCTTTCCTACAGACCCCCATGTCCTTTGGCACTGAGAAGGATGGACATCTGTCTGGGGTTGCCCCTTGGGATTTCAGTGCTTGCAGGCAACTCCTGCAACAGGGCATTTGGTTTCTCCCTGGTCACTTACAGCCATAAACCTGGTGATCAGCCATAACAGACAGGAAGAGCTTTCCTAGAAGGATGGAAGCATGGAAGGGGAAGCTACTGGGTTGAAAAGGTGTGGAGAAAAATGTAAGTGTCCTACAAGAAAGCCTAGAGCACCTTATAGAATCATAAATGTTTAGCGTGGTTTGGGTTGGAAGGGACCCTGAAGATCATCTAATCCAACCCCCCTGCCATGGGCAGGGACACCTCCCACTAGACCAGGTTGCTCCAAGCCCCATCCAAACTGCCCTTTAACACTTCCAGGGATGGAGCAGCCACAGCTTCCCTGGGCAACCTGTTCCAGTGTCTCACCACCCTCATGGTGAAGAATTTCTTCCTCACATCTCATCTTAATCTCCCCTCTTCCAGTTTTAATCCATTCCCCCTCGTCCCATCCCTTCCTGCCCTTGTCCAAAGCCCCTCCCCAGCTTTCCTGTAGCCCCTTCAGGCACTGGAAGGTGCTCTAAGGTCTCCTCAGAGCTTTCTCTTCTCCAGGCTGAACAGCCCCAACTCTCTCAGCCTGTCTCCAGAGCAGAGCTGTTCCAGCCCTTGGATCATCTCTGTGACCTCCCCTGGATTCACTCAAACAGTTCCGTGTTCTTCTTATGTTGGGGGGTGGCAGAACCTTCCATTTGCATTTTTGTGTTTTATTATGTTTAGGGGCAGTTTATTCTAAAATATGACCTTGGTTGTAAAGTGGAGAGCAGGTTATTGCTGTGAAGAAACAAACTTGGCCTGAACGTGCCTGAGGTAAGCAGCCATCCTGGCTCAGCTGGTGATGCTGCAACAGTGCTCGTTGTGCAGGGGATCTGCAGACAAGATTTTGTTGGGGCACCCATGGTTTGGTGAGGTCCTTTTCAATGACTGTGATTGTGCTCAGGAGCAATGGGTAGAGAGCAGGGCTGGTCAGGGAAAAGAGCTCTGTTGTCCTTCTCTTTCAGGAGAAAATAAATGAAATTAAAACTAATGAGAAGCAGAAGGGACTGTGAGGGGCAAGGGCTTGTTGGATGCACTGGGAGAAGACCAGACTAGGCACCACTGCTGGACATAGGAGCAGTTTCCATGCTGACCTTCAGGTCCCACCACCACATTTTACCTGGTTAGATCAAAGCTGAGGTGTGACCAGGTCCCCTGGCCCAGAGCAGCTGTGGAAGGGACATCCTGGAGGCAGCAGGGAGGGGGATGGCAGCTGGCACGTTTAAGATACACCAGGGACCCCTCTCACCTCAATGGAGTAGGAGTTGGGGAGCCCATGGACATTCTGGTGACTACCCAAGGAGTCAGCAGAGCAGGAGGGTGAGGAGAAGACCACATCAGGCCTTGGGCAGGAGGGACCAGTGTGCTCCAGGGTTGGGGCTGCAGATAGATTTACAGATAGGTCCGTGTCTGCAGTTGAGAAGAAGAACCTGTCTCCTCAGAACACCAGCTGTATCTTAAAGCAGGTGTGATGACTTTGTCAATATCAAAGTCAAGACCAGCATTTTTTTCCTAAAGGCTGTTCTCCTGAGAAGAGGCACATGAAGGAGGTGAATGGCCATCCATGCCTTTGTGATACAAGAGTTTGGGGGCATCAACTGAGATTATAGGTTCAAAACCAAGGAGGAGGAGGGTTAACCAGTGTGACTGGTTTCTGTAGGCTGATATGGAAGCCAACACTTTCCATGGGTTCAAGAAGCAATTGGCCAACTCTGTCAAACAAAGGACCATCCAGTTTGTCCCTGGCATCCCCTGAGCCATGGAGACCTGCAGGCTGGGGGTGTCCAGGGAAGTACCACTCTGCCCTTGCTGTAAGGCTCTGCTATTAGCCAGGGACAACCAGGATCCAGAGCTAAGGGAAGCTTTAGGTTGATCCACTAGGGTCAGTTGTAGGATCTTCCATTCTAAAACCTCCACGTTTGAAATGCAAATTAATTCAGCCAAATCCCATGGCTTGAATTATTCTGGGGATACAATTATGCAAAGACAATGATCCCTTTCAGCCTCAAAATCTGTGAATAAAGCCAACAAGAACCATTCTTTTATCTGTTGAAGATCTGGCCCACAGAGAATAATAACTGCTTGAAACTGAGCCTGCTTCTGATCAGAGAAGACAGAAATTGTATTAATAAATTATGGAGCTAGAAGGGGGAAAAAAAAGTGATTCCCCCCCCCCCCCCCCAATCCCGTTTGACAGTGGAAGAGGTAAAGAGCAAGGTTCCTCTTCATGAAGGAAGGTTGAAGTCTCTGGGAGGAGTTTGGGTCAGGTTTGTATTGAACCTGGGCCTGGGTTGGCATGACTTGCCATGGCTGCCTTTGCCCAGCTACAAGTGACTTAGGAGCTCAGTTGACTGAGGGAAAACCCAGATGGATTAGGTCAATAGAGGACAATTTGATGGCATTCCTTCCATGGGCAGAAACCTATAGGAAGAGCAATCCTTAGACGTTGCACCTACGTATCTACCTGGTTAAGCGTAGCCTTGTCCAAGCCACTGCTCTCAGTGCTGGAGGCAGAACAAGAGGAAAAGGTCATCCCTGCCTTGGCTGCTGCACCTTCAGAGCCAGGAAGGACTCACCTCGGAGCCTCACACTGTCATGCAGAGGAATTTTGAGGGGAAAAAACTGCCCAAATTGCCATTGAGCATCAACTGATGCCATTGAGCTGATGGTGAAGGGGTCTCCTCCATGTCCCCCAGGGATGGACAAGCTCCCCAGGTCTCAGTGCATCCCTTCTCCCCAGCAAGGCCAGTGCTGGCCAGTAAAGCCAGGCTAGGAAACTGCTCACTATGCCAGTGGGCTGCTTCATTTCCATGGAAATAATGTGTTCATCACAAATGTTCTGCTATTGCTGCTCTTGGGCTCCTCCTGAGACACTTCCCTGACCTCTCCAGGCCTTTTCTTTCTTCTGCTGCAATTAATACCCTCATTCACATCCTCATGGTCTTGGCAAGTCAGAGGGTAGCATAAAGACCTTGGCATTAAATATCTCATTACCAGGCAGTGCAAGATATTAATAGGGACAGTTAAGAGTAAATGTCCCCTCTGAGAAGGAAAATGAACTATTTTATCACACACTGCCTTGCTTGTTTGCACAAGGGAAAGGGAAAGTCAGGGTGATATCTCCCCAGCCTGTATTGACAAGCCCATTGAAAATAAAGCTTAAATTCCCCAGCAGGGTTTGCCCAAAGAATTTGTGTATTATGGAAATTCCTGGGTAAATAAAGACAGGCTGCTGCGTCTACAGGGCAACTGGGATTTCTGAGCAGGTTGCATTTGAAGCCTGCCTGGCCTAACCAAGGCATGGGAAATTAAATTCAGGATCTTTCTAGAAATAGGACACCATTTCCAGTCCCTCTTCTCCTCCCCACTCTTTCACCAAGCCACACTACTAATCTATCTTGCAGTAATTTAATTCATTTGATTATTTTTTCTGATTCTGCAGCATCTCTGAAGCCTTTTCATTTAAACAGAAGCTGTTCCTGCTCAGTTTTTCTTTAAACCTCTCTCTTTTTGTCCAGATCTGCAAATTCGTTTAACATGAACTGTGCCAGTGTAGGAAGGGTTAAAATACCATTTCTTCATTGTAGAATCCTAGACTGGTTTGGGTTGGAAGGGACCTTAAAGATCATCCAGTCCCAACCCCCCTGCATGGGCAGGGACACCTCCCACTAGACCAGGTTGCTCCAAGCCCCATATCATAGAATCATAGAATCCTAGGGGTTGGAAGGGACCTCGAAAGATCATCTAGTCCAACCCCCCTGCCAGAGCAGGGTCACCTAGAGCACATCACACAGGAACTTGTCCAGGTGGGTTTTGAATGTCTCCAGTGAAGGAGACTCCACAACCTCCCTGGGCAGCCTGTTCCAGTGCTGCCCATCCAACCTGCCCTTGAACACTTCCAGGGATGGGGCAGCCACAGCTTCTCTGGACAATCTATTTCTTGCCTATTTTCATGGCTTTTTGTATTTTTTCTCTCTTGAAAACCCCAGATGTGGGCTGCAAGCTGAACCTGCCATCCAGCAAGGAAGTGAGGAAAATATCAGAGCATCTCTGGCCCACTGGCTGTGGAAAAAGCCTTCATGGACCAAGGAGGGGAGGGGTGGAGTGTGGACAGTGGGACAGGACAAGGTCCCCGTGGCCTCCCTGCTCCTCTGGCCCCAACCCTGGCAGCAGGGATGCACCATTGCCTGTGGATCTGGATGCAGCTGAGGATCCATGTGGCACCAACAGTGCGTGGGGTGGCTTTCCCTCCATGTAGCAGCTTTAATGGGTTCTAAATGATATAAACAATGAGTCAGTGACAGATACTGCCGTTAGCATCCCACCCAGGCTGCCAAATTCCCCCAGAGAGGGGAAGGGTGGGAGCTCTGTCTATGCTGCCTTAATAAAGCCAGGCGGGTGCCTGGGGAAGGGATGAGCATCTAGGAGGGACCAGAGACCCTGGGGTGAGGCTTTTCCCCATGCTAAAGCACCCACAAGAAGAAACTGCAAGAAGGCAGCAGGGTTTTTTTTTCACCTGGTACCACTCCCCATATTCATTTGAAATAAATTAAAAAAAAACAAGCAGAAAATGCACAGGAATCTTGCAAAAAGACCTATTCCACCTGGTAATGTCCTTGCTCAATGCCCAGGGAGGGTGCACAGGTGGATGATGCTGAAGATGGTTTTCTTCGTGACCAGTTCCCAAATCCATTCCTTGCATATAAGATCACCAGATCTTTATTAAATCTGCTTTATAGGCTCCTGTCTCCAACCTTGGGCCCAGCTGCTGGAGCAGTGCTCAAACACTTGTAGGATCTGTGACACTGAGGTGACCATGGTAGTCCCGTGGGGAAAAGAGCAAGCTACCAGGGATGTGAGACAACCTTGTATTAATTGCCCGCAATCGGTAAACAAATTACCTGGGTAAAAAAATTACCCCAGTCCCAAGCATCGAAGAGGACCAAAAAACAGCTGGACAACAACAAACAGATGCCTTGAATTTCTCTCTTCTGATCTGCTCACTCTCTGCATTGAAGAGGTGTGGAGGATAAAGCTGAAACTGCAGGAACCCTTTATTCTGTGTTAATTGAGAGCCCTCGCCTAGTTAAATCTAACACACGAATCTCTTCTTTTCCCTTCTCTGTTTTTTTAATGTCCCAGACCAATTTTATTGTCTCCAAGATTGGTGAAGTGATAATTGCTCCAGCTGCACCATACAGTCTACTCCGGAGAAAGCTCCTTGTCTTTAACTCGGGCTGTGATCAGGTGCATTTATATGTTAATGTATTCCCAGCCCTTTCTTGCACAGGAGACAAAATATCTGGGAGAGGACTGAAAGAGAGAGAGGAATTTCATTTTCATTGATTTAGGAAGGCAAAATATTTAGCATGGTGAGACAAAGGAGGTCATTGTTGCTTTTTGGTGCTTTTCTTTCTCTTTTTGAACTAACAAGGCTGAAAGCAGGACATGAAATATGCAATTACTTGGATCAAATTCTCTTTCAGTCCCTTTTTTCTCGCCTAGTGAGCGTCTGATGCCTGACATACAGACAGGGATGGTACTTGTGATTTTCACCCCAATATGTCACCCAGCTTGTCAGCTTTTTGCTTCTTTGTTTCTCTCTTTTGATATTTCTTCCTCATCTCTCAGGACCGAATCTTTCAGGACTCCTTCTCTGCTGCCTGTTACCCTTCAGATCATTCTTCCTCCAGTCTCGGTGAATGTAAATAAAGTTTGTGACATCCAGTGGCTCTCTTCCACGTTAAACCCTATCCAAATGTCATGTCCCTGGCCTCCTGGTAGCACTGATGAAGAGGCAAAGAGGCTCAAAAACTGTTTTCTTTTCACTGTCCCTGCCAAATGATGATCCAAGCAGCAGACAAGCAGCATCAACAATGGAAAGCAATTGTAATTCATATTGGCTGTGATCGTCTCCAGAGGCAGGGCAAGTCCAACCCAACCATTTTCTCTTGGATGATCAAGATGAGGAGGTTGTAAAAGTGCTCACTTGCTCTCCTTTAGCCCAGGAAAACAAACCTCTAGCTTTTTCCTTTCTTGCCCTCCTTGCATTTCACCACCCCAGGTCTGTGGCCCCCATGGTTTGGACAGATCAGATCATGTCCCTGGTGAACAGGAGACATGAAGCTGGAGCATGAGTGATGAAGATGCCTGCTCACATCCACAGATACACATCCCTGCAAGTGTGAACTGAAATCCTTCGTTATTGAGGGTGCTGACAAGGTTCTCTTTTATCCAGAGGTTCTTCTTCCTCCCTTGCTGCTTTCTCTGCTTCTCTTCTTTCCTGTTACCAACCACACAGAGCTGCCAACAGCTGCTTTTCTCCCTGGGACCTTTGTGTGCTTTTATATTCACTGATCAAATGTTTGAGGAGGGAGGGAGGGAGGCAAAGGCATATCATGGGTTGATTTATACCTTATTGATGGGATTCTCTCCAGTGCTTTTGATGCTCTGACTCAAACATATCGATCTCCCTGGCTGTGTTTTCCCCCCTCCCTTCCTACCAGCAGTGACTCAGGCTGGCTGCGTGGTGGGTTTGTTTTCATGTGCAGGCTCTACCTTACTGGCTCTATGTGTGTGTGAGCATCCACCAGATTAATTTGCAGAACTGCAATGCAGGTAGGAGTGAGATTCTTCAAAAAAAAAAAAAAAAAAAAAAAAAAAAGAAGTTGAGGTTGTAGAATTGTTTTTATTTCCAGCTCAGTCTTATAGGATGAAAATACATAGGGGCCATCTCATGGCTACCAACAGCCCTTGGAGCATGTCTATGGACAGGAGAGGGGAGGAAAGTGGTTGTTCCAAGTGTGTCCTCGTTAATCCAGTCTGGGATACCAAAAATATTTGCACTGTGCCCCCTGAGCCTGTTCAGGACCATCACTTTAGTGTCACGTTAGGGGACACTAATGGTGGGATGCACTGCTCCTGGATGAAGCTGAAGATTCAGCTTGACAATGCCAACAGGCACCTGTGTGGTTTCCAAAAGCTGGAGAGGAGAAGCCCAGTTTTCCAGCCCACTTCCCAGCCCATCATTGCCTCAACTAGATAAAATACTCTTTGTTTCCTGCCCTAAATGACTGGGTCATGTTCCTTCACTGTGTTCCACTCAAGCCCAGTATGTAAATCCTCTCTAATCACTGGCAGGTGCCAGGGAAGGCACAATTTTGATGTGAAAAAATGCCACACTTCCAAATCAGATTGCTCTGAGTCAGAAGAAACATTGCAACCCCTCCCAGAGAGTACCAATCAAAAACCCCCAAACCTTCTGGTCAATCAAAACATTCTGCTTCTATTTTGACTCTTTTCTTTTTCAGTACTTAAGACATTGAAATGAAAAGCCCTTCGGAAATGAAAAACGGAAAGGTTTCACTCTTGAATGTTAAAATGTTCTGCTTTGACACCTTTAAAACACCGTGAGCTTTTAAGATTTTTTTCAAACTGGGTTTTAATTAAATCTTCAATCTCAGAGAAACTTACCTCTTCAATTTGCCTTGTCAAGTATTTCAGTCTGGTCCACTAAGAACTACTAGCTGTAGAAAATGTGGAGCTGAAGGATTTGCCTTGTAGCCTGCAGATACAGGCTGGTTTTTTATTCCTCCGAATTGTGGGCAAGGCCACTGCAGACAGAGTTCCTCTGCACAGACCCATCCTTCCTCCAAATCCAATAGGACCGAAGCAAGTTCTACACTGGAGATGCTCTCATCTTGCTGAAGCTTCTAAGTCCTCCTGGTGCCTTCAGATCCAAGCTGGCTGCTTTCAAATGTCAAGGGAAAGCAGAGCTGTATGGGAACAGCCATGGGAGAAGAGCAGCTCTTGATATTGGTCATCTGGAAGTTGAAGTGTGTGGTCCACGGGGCTATTCAACAAGTCTGCTCATGGGAGATGCTGGAGTCATGAAATCATGGAATCATGGAATTGTTTGGGTTGGAAGGGACCTTAAAGCCCATATAGTTCCAAACTCCCTGACAAGGGCAGGGACACCTCCCACTAGACCAGGTTGCTCCAAGCTCCATCCAACCTGGCCTTCAACACTTCCAGGGATGGGGCAGCCACAGCTTCTCTGGGCAACCTGGGCCATGTCTCACCACCTTCATACTAAAGAATTTCCTCCTAATGTCTAACCTAAATCTCTCCTCTTTCAGCTTGAAACCATTCCCCCTCATCCTATGACCCCCTGCCCTTGACAGAAGCCCCTCCCCAGCTTTCCTGTAGCCCCCTCAGGCACTGGAAGGTGCTCTAAGGTCTCCCTGGAGCCTTCTGTTTTCCAGGCTGAAAAACCCCAACTCTCTCAGCCTGTTTCCAGAGCAGAGCTGCTCCAGCCTTCAGGTCATCTTCTGCAGCCACTGTTCAGGCTCATCCTTTCCTGGTGCAACCCCTCACAGAGCAGCAGCCCAGCCACATCTCCAGCTAAATTACACGTATGCTTGTGAGTTTCTTCAAAGTGCCCAGTTTGCCTTTTCAGAACTCTGTCCATGGTGATTTAAATACCAGGCAAATGGTGCAGAGGGTCTGTGAAAGACTTTTTGGGGCAGGGAAGGATTTCATGCTATGCTGGCAGATGCTAAAGGTCACTTTCTGATATTATTTACACAGACTAAATGAAGCAATTAAAATAACCAATCTGCTGCCATTCTCTCTCCCAGGACTCTGTCCCAGCAGCAGAAATAACTTAGTCAGTGGGAAAAACTCCTTGGAAGTGTCTGTGTAATTGGCCAGCTGAGGCTCTGCCTTATTGGACCCTTGTTTTGCCCTGACATGTGTGATGCATTGGGAGCAAAATGCCCTTTTGAACCCTGGCTCTCCAGGGCTGTTCCATGGCCTGTATGGTCTCAAAGGTCTGGACATTCCCATACAATGGGAGAGGCACCTGCAGCCTTTGTTTCTTAGCAGACTGGCAAGAAATTGGCAACCTCTCCTTGTCTCAAGCTATTTCATAGAATTATAAAATTGTTAGGGTTGGAAGGGACCTTAAAGACCATCCAGTTCCAACCCCCTGCACGGAGAGGGACACCTCCCACTAGACCAGGTTGCTCCAAACCCCATCCAACCTGGTCTTGAACACTTCCAGGGATGGGGCAGCCACAGCTTCTCTGTGTGACCTGGGCCAGTGTCTCACCACCCTCACAGCAAAGAACTTCCTCCTAATGTCTAATTTAAATCTTCCCTCTTCAAGTTTTAATGCATTCCCCCTTGTCCTTTCGCTAAATTCCCTTGTCAAAAGTCCCTCCCCGGCTTTCTTGTAGGCCTCCTTCAGATACTGAAGTCAGCTATGAGGTCTCCAGAATCACAAAATTCTTCTGGTTGGAAAAGATCTTTAAGATCATTGAGTCCAACCCTTAACCCAGCACTGCCAAGGCCACCACTAAACCATGTCCCTCAGCACCACATCTACACAGCTTTGAAATCCCTCCAGGGATGGGGACTCTACCACTGCCCTGGGCAGCCTGGGCCAGGTCCTGACATCCCTTTCAGTGAAGAAATTGTTCCTAATATCCAATCTAAACCTCCCCTGACACAACTTGGGGCCATTATCTATCTTGTCTCCATCCTTCATTCCCATCACTGACACATCCTCACAGCTTGTGGTCCATGAACCAGGCAGATTGACCATCAGCCCTTGCCACGTTCATAGACATCAGTACTCTGGCTGGATGATTGGAGGGGGGAAAAAAAAGATTGCAGAGGTGCTCCCAGACCATTCACATGGGAGATGAGACACAAGGGATGCATCTTGGATAGGCTGAAAGTCAACTTTGGGACCCTGTTGACTGCAGGGGGGTTAAATGTTGCTTCTCAGGGGAGTTGAGCAATTGCACAGAGCTCGCTCCATTTAGCTGGATCAGAAACCTGCAGGAAGGAAACAGATTGGAAGTTGGCTGCCACAGTGAATTTGCCTTATGTTGCACTTATCACACAGTTGACACTATATAAATAATAACATTTTATGATTTATTTATGAACAAGCCTGGAGGTGACCTCCAGCTGTAGACTCGTGAAGCTGCAATAATCACACAAGCATTTAGATATCGATCCCTCATGGAGGAAACGAAATCTGTGGAGCTGGCACCACAGGGAATGAAAAAGATGGGTTGATTTTTTTTTTTTGGAGGCATGATTGATGGGGAAGAAAGCCAGGGATCTTTCATTGTGATGGTCGTGGGAAAATCAGTCCTGGGGAGGCACCTGAGAAATGGAGATGGGGAGGTTGTCAAGGATCTCCGGTGTCTAAGGGTAAAAGAAAGGAATTGGACAAGATGTTGCTCCATGTGGGCAAAACCCCCCCCATGCAATAAGGAATGACAAAATAGAGACAATGCAATAAAGACTGGAAACTTTCAGCTGAGTTGTGCCTGTGGACTAACATCTACAGTCGTTGCAGAAGAAGTAGTCCCCATCTTGTGTGCATCTTTCACAGAATCAAGGAATGGTGGGGGTTGGAAGGGACCTCTGGAGATCATCTAGTCCAACCCCCCTGCTAGAGCAGATCCCACAGGAACACGTTCAGATGGGTTTGGAATGTCTCCAGGGATGGAGACTCCACAACCTCCCTGGGCAGCCTGTCCCAGGGCTCTGGTACCCTCAGAGTAAAGAAGGATTTTCTCATATTCAGGCTAAACCTCTTGTGTCCCAGTTTGTGCCCATTGCCCCTTGTCCTGTCACTGGACATCACTGGGAAGAGTCTGACCCCATCTTCCTGACACCCATCTTTCTGCTTCCCCACCTTGGATCTGCTTGGAGAGCTAAGGACTCACCACTAAGCTCTGCTTGGACCAGTCCTCACACTCCTGTCTTCCAGCACTTTTGGGGAAGCAGAAGGCAACTATGGTAGAGCTCCACCATAAACAGAAATCAGACACTCAACTAAAACCTGGAGACCTGAAGAAAACCCCACCCCATTTCCCTTGAATTGACTGAAGGCTCCATGCACCAACTTGGAAGTTCACAAACTCCTGATTTGTTTCATTTTACCTGTGGTTCCTGATCAATGTGGCTGCAAATCACACTATGTTGGGAAGTTGTCAACACTTGTTTTCAATAAAAGCCACCAGACTGTCCACATAGGACACCCTGTAATTCACTTAGGATGGGTAAGAGGAGCCTTGGGGGCTGTAGACCTCACCCCCCATACCTCCTGTCCATGGCCTACTCACCCAAATCCACCTTGCATCCAAATCTGCCTCTGGACAATGGCCAGGGTTGGCATCTGCTGGACCATGAGCCAACATCTCCACCAGACCAGTCTCCCTGGTTCTTTGGTTTGATGAATGCTGACAGCACAGATCTCCTCTCTGCAGCTCCAGTGGAGGTGGGGAAGCAAGGCTTCCTGCAGATTATTTATAGGGCACATCATCATTTATGTTCCTCTTATCTTGCCACTGTCATCATCCAAACAACATTTCAACATCACCAGTTAATGATGATGGATCTTTGCTTGCACGTTCTTACCCAGCCACTATTTTTTTTTTGGCCTGTGCAAATGTAAGTAAAAAAAAATAAAACTGACTTTCATTTCCCCAGTTCCTTCACTGGTTTTGTGTGTTCTTTTCTTTTTATAATTGCAACCAGCATTTATTGTTTGCAATTCACAGAAACACAGAATCATCACGGTTGGAAAAGACCTCTAAGATCACTGGGTCCAACCATCCACCCAGGAAAAATAACATACCACCTTGTCTACTACAGCATGTCCTGAAGTACCACATCTACATGTTTTTTTGACACCTCCAGGGATGGTGACCCCACCACCTGTTCCAGTGCCTGATTTGGAAGTGGTCTTGCTGTTGAAGGCACCAGCACTCCTGGATCTAACTGGGTTGGGGAGAAACCAGACAGTGTGTGCTCAGTGATATGAAACCCCCTCATTTCTCCAAAACTGGTGGGACAAAGCCAGGAAGCATCTAAGCAAAGTGAGCAGAGTAGCCCTTGGCTCTCCCAGGCAGAGGGGGGTGTACAGGGAGGGTGAGATCTCCAGTTCTTTCCTCTTTCAGGGAATTATTATTATAAGGGAAATTAAGCTGTCACTTGAAAATCTCAGTATATGGAAATCAATCCAGATTCCACACTGGCATCAGTTCCTCCATTCCCAGCTGGTACTGGAGTTATTTTTCCTTTCTGTTTCATGCTCTGTTATTAATGAGAGAATAAAAAACCCTGCACTTTTGCTTTTGCAGACGCCAGCTAGTGAAGAGGCATAAAAACCAGGAGATGAAAGACTAAATGTGTTTATTTATGTAATATTATTTCGTGTCTGTGGGTTATTTACCAAAACAGTAACTCTCTGAAATGATCACCCCAAAAGATACACAGCAGTTTATTTAATCACTGACTTAAACTTCCAGATGTTTTGCTGATGTGTGCTTAAAATATCCACAAGTAACCCGGGTATTATTGCACTTCCAACCAGAGACAACAGGATTTCTAGTCATTAGCAGCATCAGCAGGGCTGTTATTTAAGGCAATTAATAATTTAATGCTTCTTTAAGATTGCCCTTGTTCCTGCAAAAATACACAAAATGACACGTTCCAAAAGACAACATACAAGGCCACAAATAAAGCTGACTGGAGGGTGGATTTGTCTGTGTGTCATGAGAGCCAGGAGGATGATAAATACCTGGTCCTCACTAAGCCTGCCCAGGAGCTGCACACTCACCCAAACCTCCTTGGACAGCAGAGAACAAGATCCTGCAAATCCAGCAAAATTGCACCAGGGCTTTGAGGGATGGGAAGGAGCAAAGGGGATAAAAAGGTATTGGGGAGGAGTTTTTCTTTTAAAATGATAAGAAATAACTCTGCAGGGGAGCAAGGGCCATATGCAAGACCTTTTCAAGCACCCTTTGGGATAGCAGTGTCCTGCCCACCTCCATGTGCTTCCTGTGCCTGGAAAAGCCATTTTTCCTTTTAATTTCCCTCTTTGATCCCCTGTTAGGAGTGTGCCTGTTTTGGGTTGGGTTTTTTTGCTCTGAAGCAGAGGGGCAGGCTGCTCAGCTGCTGTCCCACTTTCCCAGCCTCACGGGAACAACCTGTCTCCAAAGTTACTGGAGCATCTCACAAGCTGTAGGCTCTGGCAATGGGAGGTGCCTGGTGGTTCAGGGAGGTGTGCTCAGATCCCAGATGGTCCTGGTGTGAGTCAGACCAAACAATACATGTTTTTTCCCTTCTCCAAACAATAAGTTTTAAAACCTTCTCAAGTCTTGTAGGCAGATTTGATTAAGTCTATTTGTTCTATGGTACTTTTGGCAGAGGCAGGTCCTCCAAAAATCATAGAGTCACAGAACAGTTTGCTTTGGAAGGGACCTTAAAGATCATCTAGTTCCAACCCTCTGCCATGGGTGGGGACACCTCCCACTAGACCAGGTTGCTCCAAGCCCCATCCAACCTGCCCTTCAACACTTCCAGGGATGGGGCAGCCACAGCTTCTCTGGGCAGCCTGTTCCAGCATCTCAACACCCAGCAAAGAATTTCTTCCTAATGTCTAACCTAAATCTCCCCTCTTCCAGCTCTAAGGTGCTCTAAGCTCTCCATCCCTAGAAACATCAGGTCAGGTTGGACAGGGCTCTGAGCAACCTGATCGAGCTGAAGATGTCCCTGCTCACTGCAGGGGGGTTGAACTAGATGCATTTTAAAATTTTCTTCCCACCCAAACCATGCCATGATTCTATGAAGTGCCAAAGAGGAGCTGAGAGCTCCATCATCTCTTCTTTTGAGTCACCTATTCCCTTCTTAATGTCACAACATAACCCCCCTACAATGCCTGTCACTGTGTGGTGCTGCCACGTTGTCATGTGTGGTAACTCTTTATGCAACAGGTTAAATTAAAAATAAATTGCTATCATTGCCTCTGCTCTTCCTTCTTGTCTGCCAGGCAAACATCCACCCATGAGTCCATTTTTCCAATGCTTAAGCTTAATTAGAAAAAGGAATATGTTTTCCGTGGCAAAAAGTCAAGTGTCTCTGCCCAGGGCAGGGTGGTTGGAACTAGATGATCTTTAAGGTACCTTCCAGCCCAACCCATTCCATGACTCTATGATTCTATTTTCTGCGTGTTCCCCTGGTTATATTTCCATGGTTCAACATCCTCCCCCAATGTGCAGACCCAAGTTCATCACTGTGGGACAACCTCTGTGCAAGCAGGACCTGGGGTGGGACATGCCCATCCTCAGAGGGAGCATCCCAGCCTCCCCCAGCCTAGCCCCATGGGTGAGGAGCGGTGTGAGATGCCTGCTGGCTTTGCAAAAAATCTGCTCACATCATCTGCTGCATTGAGCTGCTCTGCTGGGGTTGGGGAGTGTGTTTTACAAGGGTTGGGCATGAGAGGGCTGAAAGCTGGAGCTGTGGGACTGACCCCTGCTCTGCTGGGGGATTTTGGCTTTTATTTTAGAGTTGACATGTAAATATATTGTCATATCTGCCCATATAAAAGCTGCCAGGCTGTGGTTGGAGGACACGGGGCAGAGCCATCTTCACCAGCTCACAGCTTACACTGGAGCCAGATGGACATGGCTGGGAGAGACTAGTTGGGAGGAGAGAAAGATGGCAAGATGGGGCTGACCAGGGTACAGCTCAGATGTGCAGCGATACGGATGCCTCGTGAGGCTGCAGAGCCTAAAGTAGAAGCAGAAAAAAAATAGAGCTTGAGGAGAGAGGGTAGCATGTGAGGAAGGCAGGTTCTGATGCTTTGGATGAAGTTCCTGCTGCTCTCAGGTCCTCTGCAAATCTCCAGCTTGGTCTCACATTCTCAGTAAAGATCAGAGCACCAGTGATTTCTCCTAGGAAGCACTGGAAGGGGTTAAACTCCATCTGGAGCACCTATGGATCTTCCTCCAAAATTATTAGCCCCCAATAGAGCAGATCTGTAGAATAACCCATGTTTTTCACAAAGTGAACTTGTGTATATGTCTGTGTGTGTACGTGTGCCTGCTTCTGTGACCACATTTCATTATCTCTCTAGCTAATTAAGATTGCTTTCAGCAGCAGCAAATTCACTGCAGCCTTTATGGACCAACATTCCCCTCCTTGTTCATGTAGCTGGCGAACACAAGACAGCTTTGGACCCATCCAATCCATGCTCCACGTACCCAGAGAAGCTAAGGAAACTGTACTGCAGGATGTAACCTGCCCAAAATTAAAAATAGGCAGTTGCAGCTCTTCCTGGTAGAGTGTTGCACAAACCAGAAAGTAAAGATATTAAACAGGCCACACGTTTCCCAAACAGCCCCTGAAGCCTGGCCCAAGGGTAACCCTGCGGATGACTGTGACCAGAAACATCCCTGCTCCAGCTGTGCCTGCTCAGTGTTTGTGCAAATAAAGCAAGTCCTGCTGCATATTCCCTCCTCTGCTGGAACATCAGCATCTCTGGTTGACCGAGTCCTCCTGGGCTGTGTCTGGTGCCCATCCTGTGCCTTCAGATGGGTGATGTCCACAGGTGTGTTTGGTGCCTTATGGGGAAATGGTGCCATGAAAACAAAGCCACATTTATTTGCTGAGCAGATGAGACTGAAGCTGACTTAATCTTGGTAGCATTCCTGTTTTCTTGGCTCCAAATGAACCAAGTGATTTTTATCTGGCAGCCAACGGGCTGCGTGTCGGTGACCTGCTGTGTGTCAGAAATGAGGCTCTTGGGTGGCTGATACTAGTGTGGAAGCTATGATAGTTTATGGCTCTGTGTAGTTATTGGGTCTCAGAAATGTGGATAAACTACTTTTCTTCTGCATGGCTGATCCCCTTCACCTGCACTCTGGCTGCTAATCCCTCTTCACCTGCCTTGCTGGTTATATTGCAAAGCTCTGAGCAGCTTCCAAGTGGAGCCATTAGAAGATATTAAATCTGGCAACACAACTCTTTTTCTTCGGTCTCTAGAGACAGAGCAGGTAAGAGCAGAATCCCTCAAAGACCAGGATTGATTTTGTTTGGTGCTGGACTCCTCTGAGACAAGGACTCTGCAGAGCCCAATAAATTGCAATTTGTTGTGGAGAGAAGAGATGGATTTTATCCCTTGGAGCCCAGCGAGCTGAGCAGCCCTGGGCATTCCTTGGTGTGGCACAGGCAGCCTCTGACCCTCATCAGGGCCATGATGGATAGGACCATGCAAGTCCCCTGATTTACAGAGCAGCTGGCTGGGAGTTTGTCACAGACCTTGCAGGTCAGGGCTGGCTTTTCTCCTGTTGCCTTTACACAGGATTTGCTAGGCTGGGTGAGCTGTCTCTAATAAAGGGACAGATGGGGTCTTGGAATTCTTTATGGGTCTTCTTGAATTCTTTACTGTGAGGGTGGTGAGACACTGGCCCAGGTTGCCCAGAGAAGCTGTGGCTGCCCCATCCCTGGAAGTGTTCAAGGGCAGGTTGGATGGGGCTTGGAGCAACCTGGTCTAGTGGGAGGTGTCCCTGCCCATGGCAGAGGGTTGGAACTGGATGATCTTTAAGGTCCCTTGGAACCCAAAACAGTCTGAGATTTTATGGATCTATGAAATCACATTCAAACATAATTTATATGTATGTGGGTGGGTGGATGGATGAATTGATGGATGAAGACATGGATGGATAAAGAGCATTATACACATGTGCATGTGGAATAAATTCACAATTCACTGACTGCCTCCGTTGGCTTTTGTGGTTATCCCAAACTCATGCCTTTAAGAGCAATGCTCATGAAAGGTGGAATGGTGTCTGCTTGTGGATATAATTAAAAGCATGAACACACAATTATTTGAAACTTATTTCTTCCAACTTCCAACCCTACAAGGCCAGGCTGCAGAGATCTGAATTTAAATGCTGATTCACTGTATCATGAGTTCCTGGCAGGTTGTTAGTAATTTTAATGACTTTTATTTTCCTAGGGGAAGCCTGGTTTGGTTTTGGCAGCTATGAACACTGCTTCCAGCAGCCTGGGTGTAAGTGGTGTACAGATCCTGGCAGCAGAGGATTAGGGAAATGCATGGACAGATGGCAAAAGCCAAGCAGAAAAACTGTCTGAGCCTGCAGGAGGAAAAGGTCATGGTCAATCGCTCCTCTGCAGGCTCAGCAGAGACCAAACCTTTCTTCAGGATCCAGGTATTGCCAGCAGAAGCTGAAGATATGGCTGAGATTTCTGCAGAAGCCTACCAACAAACTTCAAAGAGTGCATGAGGATCTGTCAGGCACCCAGGTGGTGAGATAGGAATCAGAGGTGCCTGAGGAGCAGACAAGAGACATCTTAGCTGAGATGGTTGTCTGCATTAACCACCGTGACGAGGCTAAAAAGACTTGCTGGGACATGGACCTGGCTGGCAGTGGTGGGAGATGGGACCGATGGACGTGGTGTTGTGCTGAGGGTGTTTTTGGTTTCTACCTTCAGGTATCTGAATTCAAGCCGAGGATCCCAGCCAAGCATTTTGCCATGCAGTGATGGATTGTTTGCTGCTTGTGCTTCCTGGCAAAGCCTTGATTGGTGCAGTTGAGCAGAGAGAGGAGCAGATCCAAACCTCTGAAGCTCAGGTCTGAACTTGGCCACTCAAGGCGGAGCCAGTCCATGTTATCCCAACCTTCACGACCAGCCCAGGGACGATTGTTGTAGGGTACTTGAGGGCTGAGAGCCAGCAAATCTCTGCAGAAAGATGTTCCCAAAAGGAGCTGAACTCAAGGCGAAAGAATAAACCTCAATGCACAAGCTGTTGTGTCCTCAGGATCAGGTGATTTGAACCCAAAACCGACGTCCCCTTTTTCACAGCCAGGCAGTGCAATGGACTTGAGTGGAAGGGGAACCATCTGTGAGAAATGTGTAGATGTGACAACCAGCAGGACTCTGAGTGATTCATCCTAATGCCACAAATGAAGCAAGAATCCAAAGTCCTGTTAAAAGCAGAGCTTCAGAACCAAATCCTGAATTGTTTAACCTGTATGCAAAAGGAATGTCCCCCACCTGTCCAGGCCGTACAAGGCCTTTACATGTCTTGGTGGTAATGAAGGGTTCATCATGGCCTGTGGGATGCTGTGGGACAAGGTACAGCCAGGTTGTTTCTCCTGGTTGGGCAGCTGAGGGCATGGACAAGGCACATGCATCCTGTTTTGCAGCAATTGCTGCCACAAAATGTCCTCAAACTGTATCAATGAACTCAAGTGGAGAGCAACTGCCTTCTGCATTGTCCTTCTGCTGTATGGTGCAACCTGTCAGAAATTCATTCCAACTGGAGGGATGTAGCCCAGGCTCTCCTGCTTCAAGAGAATGGTGTCTCTCAGTTTGGTCTGGAGATGGCTGTGAGGGAGTCACCACGATAGCTCAGATCAGCCACCACTGGAGGTCCAGTCCAACGTGGCAGGAAGAAGCAAAGATGCAAAGGTCAGGTGTTACCTTCTGCCTGTCATCCAGCAAGAGAGGAGCCATTTCAATGGAGGGAGATCCAGACAAAGCCAAACTCCATGTTGACATAATTTAGTTGGGCTGGCTGCAACATGGATGTTTTTTTGGGGGAAGTGGAGAACTTTCTTTTTGGAGTTTTCCTTCCAAACCGACATGTTTTGGATCCAAACCAGAAACCACTTCCCCCTCCCTCTTCCTCTGAAAGCTAGAGGTCCCTAAACTTGGTTTGGACTCCAAACATGCTGTTTATGAATGAAACTGCTCATGAATTCTCCCCGAAAGCCTGGTCTTGCTGTGCAGAAACATGGTCCTTAGCTTCAAGGTAGACTCACTATGGGTGTCAGATGCAAAGCTGAACAAAAGATTCAAGGGAAGCAGCGTTTTCCAATAGCAAGCCCATGGTATTCCCAACCAGCCCAACCACTTACTGGTTGGACAACCTCAACTGCCTCCCCTGGGCCGTGTCTCTTCTGGCCCAGACCTTGGTGTTTGCACGGGGCACGTGAGCTGTTACTGCTTTGCTCCTGCAGCTGAAAAGCTTCTCTAATCCTGAGGGAATTGTAGAAGATCCATGCCAAAAGTGAGTTTCTGAGTCTTCTGCACATGCTGTGCCCTGTGAACTGTCAGACACATCCACCACTACTTTACCTTGTTGGATTTGTTTATCCTCTCACGCCAGCAGGGAAGCTGATGGTTTGTTGCTCTTGTTTCTTTTTCTTTCTTTTTAATTTCTTTTTAACCTTGAATTTTGCAAGCATTAAGGGCTTCACAGGCGTTGAATAACTTGAAATTGGATTTTCAATCCCTGCAAAGCTCCCGCAGAGGAAAGGCTCCAGTGCAGATGATTTTAGCCTCCAACCAGCCTAGCAATGACAGCTCAGTTCCCACCCAGCTGCAGCAGGTCACTCAGGACTAATCCTTCAAAGTACCTGGCTACAAAACTTCTAAGGGAATCCATGGGAGACTGAAGCTTAAATTTGGCATTTGTCTTAAAAACCTTTGAGCCAGCTCTGTGAGGTGGGGATGACAGGATGTCTGTGTTGGAGAGACAAATCCAGCACCTTGCAAGGACCTCTGAAGTAGTAGAAGCAGAGTCATGAATGGGAGTCTCTCTTCATTATACCTTGAGTTTTCAGTTCTGCAGTGATTTATTGCACTGGACTGTTGTGCTTTGGAAATAAAGTTGAAATACTAAAAAATATAAATAATAGGCTTAGAAGCTTAGGTGCATAATAACTTTTTTTTTTCAGATGCAATATCCAGCATCCGTGGTAGGGCAGTTCTCTCCAAGCATGTAAGTGTCTCCACTTTCCTCCTCCCTGGCTGCACTAAGGATGTCATTCCACACACTAAAATGAATAAGTTATAGGTGTATTTATTCAGCACAGCATCTGTTTAGCCTGCAGATGATCTAAGCCATCCATCAGGTTAGTATAATCCGTATTATCCCACGGTGACAAGCTGAATTACACAGCGGGAGATTTTGGGCAGAATCCTAAAGAGTTTGCACATTTCCATCCCACTTTAACTCTGGCCATGGACTCAGCCATCCTGATGGGATCCCAGGAGTCATGTTCAGCTCTTGGCTGGAAGGGTAATAATTTTTATGGGGAGGAGGAAATATATATATATATATTTTTGCCAAATATAAATCAGGAAAAAACCTGGGATTGGGTCACTTCAGAGGAAGTTTTGAAGAAAATGGGTCCCTTCTGCTCTAGATGGACACGCTCTTCTCCATGGCAATGTCCTGAGAATCTTGTTTTGCCATCTGGGGTCACACCCTTTTGGCTTTTCATTATAACTGGGTGATTCTTTGGCATGGGGAGGAGGCAGGAAAAATGCTTTTCAGGGGGTACCCACAGTCTGCTCCAAGGCCTTGTTGTTGCCATCCTCCAGAAATGACCACATCTTGCTGTGCAGATGCAACCACCACAGGAAGGTGATTTTGCCCCAGGGGTCTCTCCTCTGCACCCATATTTTGCTGGCTGAAGGGCTTCCTTCACACAGGCTCCTTATTCCTTGACTTCATTTGGGTGCTCCTCATCTGTGATTGCCCCCTGGGGTATTTTTGAGGATGGCATTGATGTCTGTCTGCTCAGTCCAGAAAGAGCTGCTTCAGGCAGCTCACGGGAGGCTTTGGAGAGAGGGCACTTGGGGTGTACCCGTTGCAGAGATGGGCACTGGCTAATGAGATCTCCCCTGCCCCAGGGCAGAGATTCCTGCAGTCCTGGGAGTAAATCACTGATCCCACATTAAACCTAATTAACACATTTTAAGGTGCTGAGGGACAAAACAGCCACTGTATTTTCTACCCCCAGAAGCAAGCTCCGTGTCCATGCAGAAGCCAAAAGAGCAATTACTTAGGAGCAATTTCTTCCCCTAAAGGGTTGTCAGGCCCTGGCCCAGGCTGCCCAGGGCAGTGGTGGAGTCCCCATCCCTGGAGGGATTTCAAAGCCGTGTAGATGTGGTGCTGAGGGACAGGGTTTAATGGTGGCTTTGGCAGTGCTGGGTTAAGGGTTGGACTTAATGATCTGAAAGGTCTTTTCCAACCAAAATGATTCTATGATTCTATACTTTTCTGCAAAGTTTCCAGCCCTGGCACCACAGCATAGGGCTCCTTTTGGGACCCAGCTGCATCTCATGCTGTGGGTGGAAGCAAATGTCAGGTTTTGCTTGGAGGTAAAAGCCAGGGAATGCGTGAGCCAGCAAAACTCTGCAGACCCAGAAGGAAGAAGCTGCTGCAATCAGGAACAGGAACGTGATGGTACATTTTGATGCTTCCCTAGCTAAACAACAGCCATAGGATGCAAAAACACAGCGGCAGGAGGCAAAGCAACGGCCAGGATATATTTTCTCTTTGACTTTGCACCTTTATTGTGTATTTGCTGCCTCCTGGTGCCTGCGAAGCAAAGAAGTGGAGCAGCACTGCTCTGGGCAGGCAGCTCTGGCACCTCCACAGCAAAGGAGAGAGGCATGAAACCTCTGGAGATACGGAGGCACCAGTTCATGGTCCAATGCACATCCAGCCTCAAACTTTTTATGCTATTTAACAAGGAATTTGGGCCAGGCTCTGCTGTGGATACTGGTAGAAGCTGGGATCATACCCACCTGTGCATGTATAGGTGCACCTACAGAGAAAGCATCTTGTTAGAGATTCAGATAGTGGGAGGTAAAAACCTTCCTGGTGCAGAGAATTTCCTATATGAGCAAAGTTCTCACGGGTAAATATTTATTTCACGAAGTAAATATTTCTAAGGTGTTATTTAAGTCAATAAGAGTGTGATATATAGCAGTTAATTGGGATGTTAATTCCAGAAGCCTTTTGTAGCCCATCTAGGGAGAAAATACACCCAGCTCGAGGGTTTTGCACATGCCATGGGCACTCGAGTCTCCCTGCTGACTCGTCGTCTGCCCTTTCTTATGGTTTGGCTGAATCTTCTTCAGAACATAAACATGGTCAAGAAATGACCAGTCAGCAGCTCCAAAACTCCTGCTATTTCCAAGGTGCATCCCCCAAGGGGGTGAGTTTTTTTGCTTGACATTCATGTCTGTGCTGGAGCGAGCGGGCACTGACTGGTCAGGTCACGTTGCAGCAGCATTAACAGAGAAACATAATGCCCTGCAGAGGGAAAAGGTAAATTCAGAAGCAAAAGAAGTCCAGCCTCCTATGAAGTGGAGGAGCAGCCAGCCCAGTGTAATCTGCTCCTGAAGCCTCCCCTCATCCTCTGCATCTGCTCTCAAATGTCCCATCGTGCCACCAGGTTGTCCTCACCTCCTACTGCCCTAATCCCCAATCTGTGGCCAGGACATAGAATCATAGAATGGTTAGAGTTGGAAGGGACACCTCCCACTAGACCAGGTTGCTCAGAGCCCCATCCAACCTGAGCCTGAATGCCCCCAGGGATGGAGCCTCCACAGCTTCTCTGGGCAACCTGTTCCAGTGTCTCACCACCCTCACACTAAAGAATTTCCTTCTGATCTCTAACCTAAATCTCTCCTCCTGCAGTTTCAAACCATTACCCCTTGTCCTATCACTATGTGCTCCAGTAAAAAGCCCCTCCCCAGCCTTTCTGTAGGCCCACATCAGGTACTGGAAAGGTACCCCTTCAGGTACATGGTTCATGGTTTTCTCTTGTGGCCTTTTCCTAACAAAATCCTTACACCTAGAACATATTTTTTCCTCTTTTTTTTTTTTTTTTTTTTTTTTTTTTTTTTTTTAAAGGAGAGTTTTCCAACCTCTTTTGAACACCAGGAGGAACTGGGGGATGCTCTTTGTGGCTGCTGGATTGCAGGAAACTTCACCATGCAATTGTGACACTAGCACATGCATGGATAGTTGCATCTCCTCTGCATCAAGAGCTTTGCCAAGGTTTGTCTTTGCATTTTATGATGTGATAAAGGAGGCATGACGATTTCATGACTTTTTCCCTGAAACAAGATAGTAGGAGTGAAATTCCATCCCCTCAGTCCTCTCCTCTGTCTGAGCTCAGCAACAGCAGTATAGATAGCAATAGATCTTCCAATATGAGACTAGAAAGACTAGATATAAGGAAGGAATTTTGTATGATGAGAGTGGTGAAACCCTGGCCCAGGTTGCCCAGAGAGGTGGGAGATGCCCCATCCCTGGAAACATTCTAGGTCAGGTTGGATGGGGCTCTGAGCAACCTGATCTAGTTGAAGATGTCCCTGCTCACTGCAGGGGGGGAGAACCGGATGAGCTTTAAAGGTCCCTTTCAACCCAAACCATGCTGTGGTTCTATGGTTCTAAGAAACCATTCATTTTATGATTCTGGTTCATCTTTGAAACCCATGACAACGAAGCCATCTTGACCACATCTGTAAATGGTTCTTCCAGGATGGTAGAGCAAAGGCAAAGGTCCAGGCTTTAAAAACCTCAAAGAGTTTTCTCAGCCAGTGGATAGTTTTACACCAAATGACCTCACTTGCTCTAACTAGTTCATCCTAAATCTCTCATGGAGGCATGGACACTGCACCTTCTCCTTCCTGGAGAAGGTCAGCTGCAATTACATGGTTGAAGTAGAGCCTGCTTGGCTTTAATTGTCACAAGAAGACTTGGGATGATGCACAGATCACTCCTACTGCCGGTGGCGATGCTGCAGGGGGAAGTGTAGGATCTTAATGTCCTCTTTCCTGGACTCTTGTCTGAAGGTACATTTTTATAGAATCATAAAATGGTTTGGGTTGGAAGAGACCTTAAAAATCATCTAGATCCAATCCCCCTGCATGGGCAGGGACACCTCCCACTAGACCAGGTTGCTCCAAGCCCCATCCAACCTGCCCTTGACCACTTCCAGGGATGAAGCAGCCACAGCTTCTCTGGGCAACCTGGGCCAGTGTCTCACCACCCTCACAGTGAAGAGTTCCTCCTAATGTCTAACGTAAATCTCCTCTTTTCAAGTTTTAATCCATTACCCCTTGTCCTTTTGCTGCAAGCCCTTGCAAATAATGGAAGGGAAAATACTGCTGAGATTTGCCCTGTGGAGTTAAAGCCCCTGTGGTGAGAGGGCAGAGGTGGGTGCCTCTGCACCCAGTATCAGCAGGAGGTGAGCACAGCCATGGGGTTCTGTGGTGGTAAGAGCTATCTGTCTCCCATGAGCCACCTGGTTGTAAAAACACCCTTTTGGAAAAAAAAAATAGGGCATTTGGCCTTTGCAAGATTTCCTACTGTTTGCCTTCAGAGGACCCAAGTAACAAGTGGCAGGGCAAGAGGAAATAGGCTCAAGTTGCACCAGGAAAGGTTTAGATTGGATATTAGGGAAAAAAAAAATCTTCACTGAAAGGGTAATTAAGCACTGGAACCAGCTGCCCAGGGAGGTGGTTGAGTCTCCATCCCTGGAGCATTTTAAGAGATGTGTAGATGTGGTGCTTGGGAACATGGTTTAGCACTGGACTTGATAGAGTTGGGTTAATGGTTGGTAGAGTTGGGTTAATAGTTGGACTTGATGATCTTAAAGATCTTTTCCAACCAGAACAATTCTGCGATGCTGTGATTTTTTGATTCTGTGACCCCAAAGCTGGCAGCAGCTGCAGGGCTGTGCCTTGGGAGCATGTTCAGTAATGAGATTGGTGGTTGGTTCTCGTTTAAAGGGCTGCAGAAGAGCCCTTTGCTGAAGGGCTATGCTTGAGATGAGTGTTGCCAGGAGGCTGGTGTGTAAAAAGCCCAGCTCCTTTGTTTCCGAGGTGGGTGACAGCTATCAATTCCCATTTAACTTGACAGCTCTGTCCCTATTGTTCCCTTTTTAAAGATCAAGCAAGGTAAAGCCCTAGATGAAAAGCTCAGGATGGCACAAGGGAGAAGGCAGACGAGGTCAAAGTCAAGGTCAAAGACGGGAGGTTCCCCACACCCTTCCCTTGACAATAGGGCCATTTTATTTCTGGAGGACACTGGTTTATATCCTAATTTTAGCTTCCTTTTAGCTTGTAAAGAGTGAGCATTATTGTGCTGCTTAAATAGCAATTGCATTCACACCAACTCCACCTGCACGTTGCAGATACATCCTATTCAATGTACAATCCTGTTTCCTCCTGTTACTATTTTACAGCCAGGAAAACGAGCAGCAAGCAAATCTCATTTTGTATCACCAGAGCTGCTCGTTTTATTGTATTACTGCTTGTGTGGGAAATAAAAAGGGACAGAGCATGGACACGAAGGGCTTTGCAGACCGTTCTGCAGATGCTGTGACAGTGATTATCCCAGGCAGCTTTCCCCCTCCACCGTCCACCTTTTTTAGCTCCCATCTTGTTTCTATGCAGTCCCTTCCTCTGCATAAAGTGTTCCTCAACTCCAAAGCTCTCCCAGCTGGTGGGGAAATAGTTTTGGATCATTGTCCTCAGATCAGCCATGCCAACACAGCATCTCTGCCATGCCAGGCACCCTCCTCCTCCCCCTTCCTAGAAAACACAGACTATTTTTAAGGTATATTGAAGGCAGTAATTTGGCCATTCTCCTGGCTCTGGGGCAAGACTGGATCATTTCTAATTGTCCGTGATTGCATCTTAAGTGTCTTGTTTTATGCAGGAAGACATCAGGTTTCCTTAATTTTTTCTGTTTAGGGAATAAAGAAACAAAGCTTTTCCTTTGTCTCCCATACAACAAAGAAATGCAAATGCTCTATTTACCCAGCGGGGGCTGAGCCCTTCCCCAGGGTAAAGGAGCTGCCTTGATGGGGTTACACGCCGGAGAAATTTGGCTCCGAGTGTGTAATCACGGCCTGAATTAATGAAAAAAAGGGTTTCTTTGGAATGGGCTGAATAGCCCAGCTGCAGCAATTATCTCGTCACTCATCAGGATGACGACAAAATTAGTTCCAGATATAAAACTGGACAAGGGAGGCGAGACACCAAGGGTGTATTTATTTTCCCAGTTAATGACACTGGAGGTTGCCTGTCTGTCCCCATATGTTCCGAGCAGCCCGTGCCACACGCTGGTGGCTCGCGGCGAAGCCCTGGGGGTTCACACCAGGAGAGATGGGGGCCTGGACGTTGGTTTGTGCAAAAATTGGCTCCTTTTTCAGGAATGTGCTGCAGCTCCTGGCTGGTCCCCAACTCATGAGCTCTGCAGGGAGCTCCTGCCTTTACACTGGAGCTCCCAGCCTGGCTGAGCCCCATCGCTGGAGATAGTAGGAGCAGCATTGTCACACCAGCTGGGATGTGTAGAGATATTTATCCATCTGTCAGGGATCCACAAATCTCTAGGTGCCACCACGGTGCTGGGAATAGCCAAGATGAGCAGTTGGTTTCTTGGGGAAGGCAATCACAGAACTTTGCCCCTGTTGCTGTTTGTGGACCCAGGGGCTGAGCTGGCAGCTTTGCTTTGTGTCTCTTCCTGAACGTTGGGACTCAACCAGTTGACAAGGCTGTGATTCACGTCTGGTGGTGAGTGTCAAAGCAGAGAAGTCCAGTTTAGGGTGAACAGGGGACAGGGACATGGTTTGCTAACACCTCTGTGCATTGGCCTGTGGCTAATGCCCCACTTCCCTGTAGGTCTCAGAGCCAACAGACATTCACAAAGGGCTTGTGCTGTATCCCTGATGAGTGAAGAAGGAGAGAAACTGCTGTACAGTGAGACTAAGAAATGTTATTATATATTTAACAGGATTAGGGAGTGGGAGTAATGGTTTTAAGCTGAAAGAGGGGAGATTTAGATGAGATATTAGGAATAACTTATTTCCTGTGAGGGTGGTGAGACCCTGGCCCAGGTTGCCCAGAGAAGCTGTGGCTGCCCCATCCCTGGAAGTGTTCAAGAGCAGGTTGGATGGGGCTTGGAGCAACCTGGTCAAGTGGGAGGTGTCCCTGCCTATGCAGGGGGGTTGGAACTAGATGATCTTTCAGGTCCCTTCCAACCCAAACCATTCTATGGTCCTATGATTAGGGACTGAACACCCCTTCTGTGCTGCCTGATGAGATGGGCACTGCAAAAACCTGATTTTGACTCAAGGGAGCAAACCATAGAGGTCCAACAGGGAAACATAGCATATGGGGTGCTATTTTCCACCTAAAATCTTACCAACCCCTCTGCATGAGCATCCAGAGTCTTTTGCATGCTCAAGGGCATGAAGACTCTCACATCCCTGCTGTGCTCTCATGAGCCTGCGATGATGGATTTTGCTTCCTGACCCACCTGATGGTGTATCTGTGGTATGACACACAGGCACCCTCCTCCTTTCTGTCCTCCCAGCCCAGCTTTAACATATCCACATAATCTTGGCCAGGTTTTTCCCTGGGATCAGTGCAGGGTGGCCCCAGGTACTGCTTTGACACCACAAATCTCCCTGATGTGTTCAGTGTTCGCATAGGCAGCTCCAAGGGAGAAATAGCTAAAAAAAGAGCTGTATTCTGTGTTCTGGGGGGCTTTTAGCTGCCAGACACACTCTGACATGTTGCATCACAGATGCAGCTGCATTAGATGGTGGGGGAAAAGAGATTAGTTGAATCATTTTGTGTTTTCGTTGAAAATATCTGCAGAAATGAAAGCTTTTCCATGAGGAAAGGTTAGAATGGCCACAGTTGACTCACGGCACTTTCCCATTGAAGGAGGCTCATAAGACACTGGGAAAAAAAGCATGTGATTTTTTTTTTTTTAATGAGGTTTTTTTTCCTCTCCTGGTGTTTAGAGGCATGCAGAGCCTTTGCTTAAATAAAAGCTGCCATTTCAGTCTTGCTCGTGTGCCCTGCATCCCTGTGTGAGTAGCTACTCAAGACCATTTTGTGTGTTTTATCTCCAGCCGACAAGCAGAGCTACACAAATAACCCAGCTGCTGCTCCCGGGTGTCATGCATGGCTTCCAGGAAAGGGCTGACAATGCCTCTTCCCGAAGGAAAGCTGGCAAGTGTGAACTGGAGTGGTGGGAAAACCCCTTGGGAAGAGGCTGCCCAGCTGGCTGGGCGCTGCGTTTCTCGGGGAACGGGAAAAACATCCACCTCCTTTCCATGCTGCCCACCAAACGGAGTGACCTGAGGTGACAGTGACAAGCGTGTGAGCTCCGTGGGACTCAACCAGCCCTCTCAGGTCATGTGTGGGCAGTGTTCAAAAAGGGTGTAGATGTGGCACTTTGGGTCATTTTTACAAGGTGTATAGTGATAGGACAAGGGGGGAATGGTTTTAAGCTGGAAGAGGGGAGATTTAGGTTGGACATTAGTAGGAAATTCTTTGCTGTGAGGGGGGTGAGACACTGGCCTGGGTTGCCCAGAGAAGCTGTGGCTGCCCCATCCCTAAAGTGTTCAAGGGCAGGTTGGATGGGGCTTGGAGCAACCTGGTCTGGTGGGAGGTGTCCCTGCCCATGCAGGGGGGTTGGAACTGAATGATCTTTAAGGTTCCTTCCAACCCAAACCAGTCCAGAATTCTATGATTCTATGAAAACTTGGGAGCTGAGCCCAGAGCTGGGCTTCAGCTGCTGGCTTTGTCCCACCCATGAGTCCCTGCCAGTTCCCATGGTTCCTCCACCAAACAGGACTGAGCTTGTGAGCTCAGCCTTCTTCCCTCTGGGCTGAGGCAGGATGGAAGAGGAGGCTGGACTGCTGCTGGTTTAATTATCACCTTCATTTTCATGGATGAGGACAAACGAGTTCAACTGAAGTTACCCCAGAAGGTGCAGGCTCTTGCTCTCGGTGTTTGCTGATCAGGCTCCCAGCTTTCCACTGGGCAAGCCAAAACAGAAGAAAAAAATAGCTTTCCAAATGATCTCATTGTTGCTTCCTTCCCCTGGATCCAACAAACAGAATGTACAGCGAAGTGGTCACCAAGGTACTGCTTCATCAGAGAGCGAGGGAACTCCACAGGGAACCTGGTCAGGAACTGCGTTTTGCTAGAAAAGAGGTTCCAAAGGAGATGGAAAGGCAGCAGTGACTCTGCAGGATGAAATTAGTGATGGTGTCTGAGGACATAAATGTCCTCAGAGAAATGGGTTCAGAAAAGTTAGGTCTCCATTCCCACTGCAGCATTGATTGTTCCTTGCTCTTGCAAAGGGAGTGGACAGCAGTGGACTGAGCGTGGAGGTGGGTGGGAAGCCAGTGAAGACCTTGGCATTGGCAGAATGAATATCTCACTTAAATGAAATGTTGGCAAAAGGACATTAAAATCTTAGGTGGATTTTCCCTTCCTCACATCCCTGGCCTTGTCAGCTCACAGCCTTTCTGAGCCAGAAACCACTGCAGGCTGGAAACAGGGAGTCCAGAGAGTGAAACTCCAGATAAAGAGAAATTCTGACTGTTTTCTGATTCATATCTTCACAGAGCCCCTAGAAATTTTCCTGTACAATGCAATAAAGTGAATATAAGCATGCTGACAACTTTGCTTTCATAGTTACCTTCTGTGGGCCCCTTAGGAGGAGCCCAGAGCTCTCCAGGACCACCAGCTAAGGAGCTCTGCTGAATGTGGAGAGGCTCAGAGATGCTCCTTGCCTACGCATCCAGCCTTTGAAGAAGTTGCATTGCCCAAAGTTGCAGCCTCTCCCCAGCTTGATGGTCGAGGCCAACAGGTAGAGACTTGAGAGCAAGCTGGAGAGCTGTAAAATCAGATGCTGTTGGCTTAAATCATGTTTTAGGAAGTGTATCCCCAGGCAGCAATGAGAGGAGGATCCTGGAAGGCTGAAGCACAGGGAGGGTTTTGGGCCCTGGAGGAAGCGGGATGGGAGAGGTGGGAAGCTGTTCCTGGAGATAACAAGATGCAGGGGAGGCCACACACAAGTGCTGTAGGTCCTGGCTTCCTCTGTTCATCTGAGGATGAAATTGCTAAATTAAAGGGAAGGAAAAAAAGATGGGTGTAGGCTGGTTGCCTCCAAGAGCTGGTGGCCACCCAGCGGGAGGACAGCTGTAGTGCTGAGGGTGAGTAGGCAGTGGCTGTGGGCAAGCCTTTGGAAAGGACCAGATCCCAGGGAAACCTTTGAGGTTTAGGATACAGGGCCCAGGGAGGTTGCACTCTCTCCATTCTTGGAGGACCCTGAGCAACCTGATCTGATCACACAGGTCATCCTGCTTTGAGCAGGAGGTGGGAGTACAGACCTCCTGAGGTCCCTTCCAACCTGAATTTCCCTATGATCCTAAAGCACATCCAGACTGTTCCCCCTTTGCAGAGCCTTTCCAGAGCATCCAGGGGGTTAGAGAAGGGAAGCCAGCACATCACTCCAGGTAATTATTTCCTGTCTTTCATCAGACAAAGCCCCCACTGGTAAATCTGGCGCTGCCAAGGAGCTTTAGAAACTGCTGCCTTTAACCTCCTGGGTCACATGGTGAGTGGGTAGATGAGATCTGAGTTTTATTCTGTGGAGCCAGACAAAGTAACACCATGGAAATGGTGGTTAGATATTGCAAGTAAAATATCTAATAAACCTGTTCCAGTTCATAGTCTCCCTCAGCCTCATATCCTGGTCAAACTTCTCATGATCCAAGGGCTGGAGACAGGCTGAGAGAGTTGCGGGTGTTCAGCCTGGAGAAGAGCAGGCTCCAGGGAGACCTTAGAGCACCTTCCAGTGCCTGAAGGGGTACAGAAAAGATAGGGAGGGACTTTTTACAAGGATACAGAGGGATAGGACCAGAAGGAACAGTTTTAAGCTGAAAGAGGGGAGATTTAGGTTAGACATTTGGAAGGAATTCTTTAGTGTGAGGGTGGTGAGACACTGGCCCAGGTTGCCCAGAGAAGCTGTGGCTGCCCCATCCCTGGAAGTGTTCAAGGGCAGGTTGGATGGGGCTTGGAGCAACCTGGTCTAGTGGGAGGTGTCCTTGCCCTGGATCTAGATAAACTTTCAGGTCCCTCCAAACCAAACCATTCAAAGACTCTGTGACTCGTTTACAAAGGGCAGTGGCTGTAAGAAAAAAAGTTTGGGTCACTCAGGGTCATCACCGCTATTTTTGTGGTACATTTCCTGTGCTTGCAGGTTCTTGGTGTGTCTCCATCATCTCCTGCATCTCCACCCTGTGTTTCATGGGTGCACGGTGCCAGATTCATGGTGGTATAAACACGCAGACCTCACCTTGCTGCAGAAGCAACTTGCCTTTTTATGATCTTTGACTTGGGGGCTCCCTGTTGCAAGGAGAACAAAACAACAGTTTAAGAGTAGAGGCAATCTTCACATCTCCTCTCCCAAAATAGCACTTGAGAAGAACTAAGATCTTTTAGCCTGAGGAACCTGGATAAAGGGAGTAGCAGGTTTTTTTATCACCATCATGATTTATTATTTAATTTTCCCTCCCAAAGTAAAAGGTGGGAAACTTTTGTTACAGCCTTGTTTTATCCCTGGCTGGTGCTATCCATACATTTTCCATGAAGAGCTCTGTAGGCAGCAAGTTTGTTCTTGGCAGGAACATGCCCTGCTCTCAGGACACTGCCTGGAGGGTGGACCCTGCTGAAACGTTCATGCCATCCCAGAAATGCAACAGGATCCCATAAATCTGAACAGACAGGAGGAGAATCAATCCTTATGAAGCACAGCAGGGGACTCCCTTGTTTGTTTATCACACAGGCACAGCATGCTTGATGTTTTCTCTCTAAAAAGTCTAAATTATTTCCTTAAAAGTGCTGTTATGGTGGGAAGGTGGCTCATGGTGTTCTTGGTGCTACATGGGGATAAGAAAAAATATAATTTAAAGCCCCAAAAGATGGATCCTTGGCACATAGGAAGCTGGAAGGTGACAGTGGGATTTGTGTAAGCCATAAAGCTTTTCTGTTTGTTTTTAATTGCAGCTGTTGTGCTGCCACTGGTACCAGTGACCAGCTGCATCTCTGCTGTGCCTGGCACCATTGTAAGAACCAGAGCTGGAGCTGTGACCTCTGATCTTATTTCTGGAGTTGTCTCTGCCCAGTCAAACACACGGGATGGTGACAGGTCTTCCTGCTGGTAAACCGGGGTTCCACCAACCTGGAAAGTCCTCCAGAATGGCTCGTGGGTGACTCCTTGACATGCACCAGGACATCAAAGCCTTCCTGCAGCCAACAAAGCCAGCAGCCCACGCCTTTCATGGGGAAGGGTCGTGCACGTGCTGGTAGTGTGGGATCATGGAATCACAGAATGGTTGGGTTGGAAGGGACCTTTAAAGGCCATCTAGTCCAACCCCCCTGCATTGAGCAGGGACATCTTCAATTAGATCAGGTTGCTCAGAGCCCTGTCCAACCTGACCTGGAATGTTTCCAGGGATGGGGCATCTACCACCTCTCTGGGCAACCTGAGCCAGGGTTTCACCACCCTCAGTGTAAAGATTTTTTTCCTAATATCTAGTCTGAATCTCCCCTCTTTCAGTTTAAACCATCACCCCTTGTCCTGTCACTACAGACCCAGCCAGAAAGTCTGTCCCCTTTATAGGCCCCTAAAGTACTGGAGGGCCATGATAAGGTCTCCCTGGAGCCTTGATTCTGTGATTCTCTTCCCCAGGCTGAAGAGCCCCAGTTCTCTCGCCCTCTCTCCATACCAGAGGAGTTCCAGCCCTCTGGTCATGACAATCAGATGCATGCATTAATTGTTTAATTAAAAACAGCCTCCCGCCTCCCAAGCAGCTGCTAGCCCACGGCGAGAATTTTAGGTGTCCCTCATGGGTGGGGGAATGGAGGACCTCTCCAGGTGCAGGTCTCATGGTGAACAACATCTATTTTTGGTCTCTGTGTATCCAACATTGTTTTCTCCTTTGGTGCAGCAGGGATTTACTAAAAATAAAAAGGTATTCACAGGAGAGGCTGCAAAGGCAGCTGTTTCCATAGGCAGATGCCAATGTTGAGGTACTCAGGCTGAAAACATAGCAAGAGAGAGTCCTATCAGGTCAAGCAAACAGAGACTTAACCCAGATTTGGTGGTTTACTGTTGGACAAGATCTAGGTCAGGAGGACCCACCAAGGAACATCAGCAGCAGCTTTTCCCCTTCTCCAAAGCGCTCTGCTTTCCTCTTCCTTTCTTTGGCAATTGTTATGGATTTCATTCAGCTTTTGTAGCCTTCAAAATGTGGAACAATAGTGGGACAGCGAAGCTCAGGAAGCCAGGGAGTAGGAACAACAGTTGACGTTGTGTCTTTTCCCAGCCCTGCTGCCAGACACCCCTTCCCCTTCACTCCATCTCCAGGAAGTCTGACCTCTCTCTTGGGTGTTTTCCAGGCTGTTGATCTGCTTCTGCATTGCCCTGCACCCAAGGGAAACCCAGGACTGCAGAAAAAGGCCTGGTGTGATGCACCAGTGATGCAAAATGTCTTCCCTTGCTGGATAAAAGAAGAGCCTTGGGAGCAAAATTAACCCCTGTTCTAAGAAGATAGCTGTCCCCTCTCCTCCCTCACCATGGTCCTGCTGTGTTTTTGGGGCTCTGGAGCTCTGCAAGCCCCTGGGCAGGCATGTGAACACCTCTATGGTGATAGATCATGGCCATCAGGTGGGTTGCATGCCAAGGAGATGATGGAAGGAACCAAGAGAGCACCCAAAAGTTAAGAGTGGTGCTTGCTGCAGGGAAAGGATAGCAGGGACATGTTGCTAGGATGTCCCCTTCCCTACATGAGCCCTGGATGCAGAGGGAGCCTGGGAAAGCCTTTTGGGAAAGCCTTTTGGAGGCTGGAGGACCATGGGCAACCAGCAGGAGCTCTGCAGGAGACTGTCCCATTCAGCATATGACAAGAGAGGCAGGAGGGACATGTTTGAGGGGATTCCTGGAGGGAAGCTGAGGATTTTTAACAGTGCTGTCAAAGGTGCTTTTTCCTGTGCTGATCGTGCCTCAGCAAATTCATTTCAAAGCGTGTTCAGGGGCTCAAGAAATAGGAAGAACTAGGGGTGGAGATGGTGCCAACTCCCCATCGGCACATGAAGTGGTGCTGGGTGGTGTAACCCAGGGCTTGGAGACATCTGTACATCAAACTCATCTGAGCTTTTTGGTGAGGCCAGCTAAAACGCTTCCTGGCTGCCCCAGGGCAGCTGGGTCATGGCCCAGAGTATTTGTATTGTCTTCTTTGCTCTGTGGCAGTGAGCAAAGTCCAATTTGGGTTTTGGGGGAAAGAAAAAAGAAGTAACACTTTGGAACGTGTTCTTGCCTGCACTGAGTTAAGAGCAAGGTGTGTGTGAGAGCCCTTGGCCACTCCCCATGTGCCCCCCATTTGCTGTGGGGTCACTGCAAAGCAAAAAGGAGTTTGTTGTAGCAGCCCCTGTCTCCATCACGCCCAATGGCTGCGGATTTAGGGCTTTATGCTGCTCTTGGCAGACACGAGTGTCATTAAAACACGATGCAGAGGAGTGGTCTTATCTCAGGAGTGGTTTTATCTCAGTCCTCAGCAGGGATGAGGAGCCAGGGTGATTAACGGGCATGGCAACGAGCGAGGAGGGCTTGGCCACCGCAGATCAACGTTGGGCTTTCGGGGCGGGGGGGAAGCACCAGAAGGGAGGATGAGAGCAGCAACAACGAACTCAGTTTTCCTGAATGCTTACTCATGCCACAGGGCAGCTTTCCTTTTCCCTGGGGCTAGGATGACGAGGCAGGAGGATGCGGGAGGAGAAGGATGTGTGATTAACAGGTTTCAAGCCATGTGCCCCGACATGGTTCATTCAACCCCAGCTCCAGATCCCCACATCGTGTTGGCCTCAGTCATTTAATTACAGATCACTTGGAGGTGTTTGTGTGCGGGACTTAAAATCCTTCCTCAGGCATCACGGTGCTGGAAGCTGGGTGAAATGGCTCCTTTTTTTTTTTTTTGGCAATGATGCAACACGTGGGCCCAAGAGGATGGTGGAAAGATGCAATAACAGTTAAATGGGAAAGACTGAAGAAGGGGGGCTCAAAATCCAGAGACTGTGGCAGGGTTGGTGCCTCCAAGCTGGGCAGGACTGGGCAGGATGGAGGAGGCAAAACAAGAGGGGCAGGGGCTCTGCTCTCCTTGCACCCTGAATTGATGGTGTAAAGGTGCCCATGAGGGTGGTTTTGGAGGTATGAGGACATGGCCAGCACAGACTGGGGTGATGTTCTGACTGGGAAAGGGGGGATAGTTTTGGGGGGTACTGCAGAGGGACCATGGAGGATAGTGGGGGTGCTGGTGTCTCGCCCCAGAGGGGTGCCTGGAGGTGGCAGCCACCATTTCGGGGCACGGTAGTGCAGGTAAGGGTTCTTCAGGAGGGGGTTGCATAGGGGGTGCAATGCCGAGGGGGTGATGGGGTCCCAGGTGTCCATGTGCTGTAGGGTGTTTGGGGGGACAATGCTTGGGGGGATTGGTCAGAGCTCCGGGGCAGTCCTTGTCACACCGTCCCACGGGATTCCGGGAGGTCCCTGAGATCCTTGTCACACCGTCCTGGGGGACTCCGAGACACACCGCCCCGACGGGCTCTGCGTCGGGGTTCGGGGGTCCGTGTCACACCGCCCCACAGGGCTCCGAGGGAGGGGTTCGGGGGGTCCGTGTCACACCGCCCCACAGGGCTCCGAGGGATGGGTTCGGGGGTCCGTGTCACACCGCCCCACAGGGCTCCAAGGGAGGGGTTCGGGGGTCCGTGTCACACCGCCCCACAGGGCTCCGAGGGAGGGGTTCGGGGGGTCCGTGTCACACCGCCCCACAGGGCTCCGAGGGAGGGGTTCGGGGGGTCCGTGTCACACCGCCCCACAGGGCTCCGAGGGAGGGGTTCGGGGGGTCCGTGTCACACCGCCCCACAGGGCTCCGAGGGAGGGTTTCGGGGGGTCCGTGTCACACCGCCCCACAGGGCTCCGAGGGAGGGGCTCGGGGGGTCCGTGTCACACCGCCCCACAGGGCTCCGAGGGAGGGGTTCGGGGGTCCGTGTCACACCGCCCCACAGGGCTCCGGGGGGGGTCAGACGAGCCCAAGCACGCCGGTCGGGGGGCTGGGGTGGGGGCTGGAGGCGGCGGGGGGCGCGGGGGGCACGGAACGAGCGTTGCCCGGGAGGGGTGTGCGCGGGGGCAGGAGTTGGACGAGCCCATGCGTTCCGGGGGGGGGGGGATGAACCAACCGCACCCCCCGCTGTGCTTTGCGCCCAGCCTTTGCCTGCGGGAGAAGCCGTTCCAGCCCCGCTCCGCGTGAGAGAAGGAGAAGGTCGGGCTGAATCCTGCGAGTCGGGGAAGGCGGAGAGCTCGGGAGCGGCACCGCCGGGCCTTGCCGCCTTCCCCTGCGGCGGGGAGGGCGGTGGTGCGTGCGGGGCGGTGCGGGGCGGTGCGGGGCGCGGCGCAGGCCGCAGAGCCGCCGGCAGGTCCCTCCTCCCCTCGGCGCTTCGCTGTCGCCATGGCGCTGTGCGGCCGCTCCGCGCTCCTCCTGCCGCTCCCGCGCCCCTCGCCGCGCCGCCCCCGGGCCGCCCAGGCCTTCGTCAGGTAACGGGGGGTCAGAGACAGCGGGGGGAAGGGGGGGGAGGGTGTCGGTGAGGGGTTGACAGGGAGGGGCCGAGGTTTGGGGCTGCGCTGAGGGGGCTGGTGGGGTGAGGCCAGGCCGGGTGTTGAGGGGCTCTGAAGAAGGTTGGGGGCGTTGAAGGGGCTGCATGGAGAAGGGCTGGGGTGTCGAGGGGTGTTGCAGAGGTTGTGGGGGGGCTGATGGGGAGGGGTTTGGGGGCGTTAAAGGGTTTGGTGGGTGAGGGACTGGGGTGTTGGGAGAGCTGTGGGCAGTGGGGGCGGAGGTTGGGAAGAAAATGGGATGTTCAAGGTGGTGGGGTGGGCTGGTGGGAAGGATGGGGGCTTAAGGGCTTTGGAGGTGCTGAGGTAGAAAAGAATAGAGGGGTTGGGGGTGTTGAGGAGAGGTGTTGTGGTGCCCAAGGGGCATTGGGGAGGTTTGGGGGGTGCTGCAGGGGGATTTAGAGTCATTAAGGGAGGTTGGGGTGGTTATCATGGGCTGGAGCCTTAGGAGCAGTGCTTGAGGGGCTGGGCTGTGGGGCGAAAGGCCGGGGCACGGTGGGGGCTGGCTAATTTTGCAGCTGGCTACTGGGGGAGAAGATGGCCTTGACAGGATGGCTGGCAGGGACCTGATGCGACCTTGTGCGTGGAGAGATAGGTGAATCCCAAAATCCTGCTGGAGGAGGATGTGTGGGAGGCTGTGATAGACTGGGGGACCAAAAGAGGGGTTTGGGGAGCTTGAGGAGGGTTTGGTCTGGAGAGAGTGGGTTTAGGGTACTGTTACTGGGGGAGCTAAGCCTGCGTCTGGTTAGGGAGGGGACGGGTGTGGGGCTACCTTGGAAGTAGGGAAAACGGGCTTGGAAAAGGTAGGAAAGCCGAATTAGGGTAGGGATGGCAGAGATTTGGAAGGGGTTAAGTGGTAATGGAGAGAAAGGAGATGGTGTATTTGTGTGGGCACCTGCTGGGTGGCTTGTGGAGAACTGCTTGAGGGCACGAAGGCAATCGCATTCTCTGAGCGTCGGAAATATGGAGGATAAAGCTTGACAAGAGCTGGGGCGTGGGGACATGTTAGATAATAGCATTGGCTCTGCGGGAGCTCGGGTGTCAGCTCAGGTATCCTTAGGTTGCTGGAGCTCTGTTTCCTCTTATAGACTTAAGGTGCATCTATGTGCTTGTGTTAGGCTCCAGGGCATTATCTGAAGTGCCTGAATATCACAAAGAACAACCCAGGAGCTGAAATGCTTGATGCTTTCCATAGTTACAGCACAATACATGGAAATAGTAGGGTAATTGGGCCATTGCATGTAAATTGCACGTAAATTTCATGCAAACACTTGGCCAAGCTACCAGGGTGTTAACGTGGGTCTGTGTTTGCTGTAGGTTTTCAGTTCTGTAGTTATTGTGTACAAGAATGGAAAAGCTGCCTGTGAAATGAGAAATCCTGCACCATGAGAGAGAAATGGAGGTCGTTCTGTTTGCTTGAAATACATGAACATGGCTGTTCTGTTTCCTCTCTGCCTGCAGTTTAAAATTGAACTGTAAGAGGGAAGGAAAAATGACCTTTTCGAATCTCTTTTTCACTGAATAAATTAACCTTATTTGTTTAGGAAGAGCTTAGTATTTGTTTATAGCAGGAAAGTGTCTCACAATTCATGATCAGGAACAAAATGCCAAGATGGTAAAAAAAAACAAGTTGAGGGAGAAAATGGTTTCCACTCAAGCCCCTCTCCTTATGAGTGATTTCTGTAATCTGAGATCCTGTTTTAGAGTTGTCATGAGAAGATTCAGACTCTCTGTGAACATCTGCAAGCTTTTGAGCTCCACTGGGAGATCCAGCCAGCATCTGTAATTTGGCATGTTTGCAGGAGGCATGCCATCCGTGAATTTTTTTCCTCCTCAACATTTGTTCTTGTGCAGTTTTGTGGGGGTTTTTGGGGTTTTTTTTGTTGTTTGTTTTTTTTTTTTTTTTTTTTTTCCTTTTTCCAGGCCAGATGGAGGCAGGGAAGCCAGTGTTTGCAATAAATTTCCCAAGCAGTCAGCAGATACCAGGCAGTTAATAAAAATAACTTAAAACAAAACAATCCCTTACCCTCCTCCCCCCGCCCCCAAGTCCCAAACAGGAATGGAAAAATTCTTAAGACTATATAAAGAAACAGCCAGAGATAATTCTTGGAGTTCTTCCACGTACTTCTGAGTTTTGGTCTGCTGGGTGATGTGTTGGGAGCTGGGGTTTGGACCCTTAGCATTGGAACAACAAAAGCAAGTTGAGAATGGTTTTGTAAATAAAAAGGAAAAAAAAAAAAAAAAAACAACACACCAAACTTTAACTGAGAGTATTGCCCAAAAAAGGGTTTGCCTTTTTAGAGGGTGATGTCATGTTTCATGTGTCTGTGTTTAATGGTCAATGAATCTTTCCTTAAGAATACATGGATTTCAGAACAAAATTTCTCTTAAATGCTTTGGTTAAATATCACCTAAAACCCGGTACATTTGTTCCGTTTGGGCCCATTTTGCATTAGCTCTATGTAAATTAGAGTAGGCAGAATTTCATTATTAATTTGCTATAACATAACACGGGTTAGTTCTCACTGTGTGTCCATGTGGGGAAATGCAAAATAATTCCTTGGGTCCATTTTTATGTTGTCTCTGTCTATATGCCCAATATTATCATCCTTTGAACCATTCAGTTTTTAATCACGTAGCAGTTAAACATGTGGCTTCTTTGCTACAGCTTCAGAGGAGCAGTCAGTGGGGTGTTTGGGAGTGTGGTGGTGCAGGGATGAAAGAGTAGCTGTGGTTTCCCAACCAGTTTTAGCAGGGGACATCTCAGTGTTGAAAGATTAACAGTTTGTATCTGTGTCTTCCTTATGTAACTATGCTGAGGTTCAGGGTTTTGTAATAGCATCGTTTCACTGGCATTTTTTTTTAGGGAATGCACTGGATTTTAGCCATGCAAAGAGAGAGCTAATTCCATTTGCTGACCTACAGGATGGATGAAAAAAATAGGGAATATGTGTATCCTTGAGTATGGGTGGGTTTCTACCAAGGTAGGAGGGAAGTAGGGGTCTGTGGAGTGCTAGACTGCAGTTACTAGAGATGTGAGACCATATGGTTGATAGGAATAGAAGGGTAAAATAGATGCTTGGGGAGGAAGAGTTGCCAAGGGGAGGAGCAGATGGATTGTGTTAACTTGGCTGCCTGTGGAGCTTCAGCTGAAGCCACCCCTTTGCCATCGTTCAGCTTGAACTGGTGACAAAGCATCTGGCTTCCTGCTTTGTGGCTGCAGTGGTTGTGATCCAGCAACGGGCTCTGAAATAAATTTAGGCACTGTAGCTGAACTTCTGGTTTCTGCTGAAGTGCTAGATGCTTGCCTTGTCCTTCTGATCCAAGATGGATGGCAGAATAATTACACTCCAACTGCTAGTCTTTCCAATTTCTTAAAACATTTTCATTTTCTCAGGTTTTTTGGGGGAAATAGTTGGCATCCTCAAAAACATGCTGCAGTGTAAGAAAGTGAAAACACAAAGCTGGTGTTTGCAAATCAGTCTGTTCAAGAGAGAAAGCCTCAAGGCTGCAGGTTTGACTGGCGTGTGTGTGTGTAGGTGATGGGCAACCTGTAATTTGGTGGCACCCATGGAAGAACTTCCCTTCAGCCCATGAGCTGATGTTGAGGTCCAGCCTGTGAGTTACACACAGAAAATAAGTATGCTGAGGGGCTGAACTATCCAGTGTGGTTACAGAAAATACAGTATGTGTGTCGAGGCATTCTTAATAAATGCTGCAACTGTTCAGGTGTGCTGAAGATCCAAAACAGCTGGTAATTTGCAAATGGCATCACAGTCCCAGACATTTAGGAAGAAGAGATTTGTGCTTGGCCAACAGGAAAGCAGGGGAGGAGACTTTTTACCAGGGTGTGTAGTGAGAGGACAAGGGGTAATTTGTTAAAACTGGAAGAGGGGAGATTTAGGTGAGACATTAGGAGGAAATTCTCTCCTGTGAGGGTGGTGAGACACTGGCCCAGGTTGTCCAGAGAAGCTGTGGCTGCCCCATCCCTGGAAGTGTTCAAGGGCAGGTTGGATGGGGCTTGGAGCAAACTGGTCTAGTGGGAGGTGTCCCTGCCCATGCAGGGGGGTTGGAACTGGATGATCTTTCAGGTCCCTTCCAACCCAAACCATTCTAGGATTCTATGAAGAAGCAAGGAATTTGGCTCTGTAAAATGTACACACAGTTGAAATTTCTTCCTTTATGTCCAGTTTTAATATTTGCTGCTTACTGTTGCTGAACATGCCAAGTGTTTTTGAAATTGCTGCATCTCCTACTTACTGTGAAGTTCTCCATGTTCATTGTAGAGAAATTTTGAAAATAGCTGGAAAATTATAATGTATTTTAAGGTGAAAGAATCTCACTGTCTTTTTGTGAGTGCCAAGCAGTAAAACAGTTATTTTGGTGAGGTAAGAAAAAAAACCACATCAAACTGAGAAAGCATGTTCTTGTTCAAGCTGGATACAAAGTTTCAAATCCACTGGTTCTTGTTCAATTAGATACAAAGTTTCGAATCAACTGGTTCTTGTTCAGTTAGATACAAAGTTTTGAATCAACTCGTTCTTGTTCAGTTAGATACAAAGTTTCGAATCAACTGGTTCTTATTCAATTAGATACAAAGTTTTGAATCAACTGGTTCCTGTTCAATGAGATACAAGCTTCAACTGCTTTTGAAATTAAGGAAATGCTGAGAGTCTTTAACTTGGTCTGACGTCTGGTTTCTGTTGTCACCAACGTGGCAGGACAGTGATACTGTCAGAGTGTGAGAAACCCAGAGAAATCCTGTGCTCTGATGTAAGCAGACAAGAATAATATTTCTGGGAGGATTTGTGAGGTCAATGAAAGGCCCATGAAAAATAAACTCGATTTTTTAATATTTTTTTTGGGGGGGGGAGGGTAGTGGGTAGAATGGAAGCAGATGGTACTAGCAGCAAGTTAACAAGAAGTGAGATTTGGAAAAAAAATAAACCGCTTTATCTTTCCATTTCATTTATTTATTTTTAAAAATCAAGTGTTTAAGGTTAAAGGCAGTGTCTGCCTTAGGTAGACAGCACGAATCTATTCAAGCCGTTCCCTGCAGGTGAACCTGAGGATTTGCACGAGCTTGCCAGGGGTGTCTCCGATTTTTCCCCTCGTTTGCTGGTATCTATCAAAGCTTTGCCACGTGGGGGTTTTTAAAGCCTTTGTGGGGGAGGAGCAGAACATCTGCCAGTATGAAGCAAAACATAGTCAAGGCAGTGCAGTCCCCTCCTTTGTCAGCTGAATGGCACGTTAAGCACAGCTGAGGCCATCCCAGACGTCTGGCGAGGCAGCCTGTGGGAATCGATCGGGAATCAATCAGGGATCAACGCTGAGATCGTTGCTGCATTAGTACCCCTGGATTACAGCAAGCAGCTCGCTCACAGAGTAAACTCAGCCAGCAACAAGAGGTGCAAAAAGAAAGTAACACGGGGTGGAAATGTAAATAAAATCGAAATACTCTGTGGAGTTATTTTTTAAAAAACGAGTTCTTTCTGGTTGAAGCACTTTTGTGGCTATTCTCTCTGTTTGCCAACGTTCACGGCTTGCAGCCCCTCGTCTGTTGCTAAGTTGTGACAAGCTAGACTGTTGTAGAGCAAAGTACTTTGCATAATTAGCATGAAAACATGTGAACAGATGAGCGCTAATTCTTAGAAGTTAATGATTGTCAATTATCTTCCCCTTTTCTTTGGATATAGTCCAAGATTAGCAGAGTATCAAGTACCTCAAAGTATAGTTTCTTAATTGGCCCAAGCACACTTTATTGCTAGATGCCACCCCAACATGTGGCTTTGCCTTCTGACCTGCTTTCACCAGCAGTCAGATCAGCTTGCTGATGTTGGGAAGTGTTATTTTTTTAATTTCTGGGCTGGGGTGTGTTTGGATCTGTAAAGTGATCTGACTTGACACGTGGCTTCAAGATTGTTGGAGCAGATGCAAAGGCAGCGAGAAGGGCCAGACCATCCCCTGCAGCACTGTGGGCTCTTACAGGGGGTGAAGATAATGCAGAAATTGCCTGTTCTGCTCAACACTGCATGTTGGGAAAATTCTCACTTCACCTACTTCAACTCCTTATCCATTTCTAAAGCAGCCTGGTTGCCTGTGGTTTTCTCTTTGATCCAAGGGCTGGAGCACCTCTCTTATGAAGAAAGGCTGAGGGAGTTGGGGGTGTTCAGCCTGAAGAAGAGAAGGCTCCAGGGGGACCTCATAGTAGCCTTCAAATACCTGATGGGGGCCTACAGAAAGGCTGGGGAGGGGCTTTTTACAGGAGCACATAGTGATAGGACAAGGGGTAATGGTTTGAAACTGCAGGAGGAGAGATTTAGGTTAGAGATCAGAAGGAAATTCTGTGCAAGGGTGGTGAGACTCTGGAACAGGTTGCCCAGAGAAGCTGTGGAGGCTCCATCCCTGGGGGCATTCAGGCTCAGGTTGGATGGAGCTCTGAGCAACCTGGTCTGGTGGGAGGTGTCCCTGCTCATGCAGGGGGTTGGAACTCAATGATCTTCAAGGTCCCTTCCAACTCTAACCATTCTATGACTCTTTGGATGTGGTTGGGGTAGACCTAGCTTGAGTCTCATTAAAGCCCAGGAATATGGGGTTTCCTTAGGAAGTCTTCATGTCATTGTTTCCTGAACACACCTGGTTTTTCAGCATCAAGCTGCTGTAAAATGGAGTCGTGGTTATGAATATGGATGGAGCTGCATCTTCCAGGAAAGTGTCGTGAAGCCTGGAGGGTGATGTTATGCAGAGGTGCTTCTGTTTGAAATGGTGTTACTGTGGTGGAATGAAAAGGAATAAAAAGTCAGTACCCTTGCTAGGGTGCTTGCTGTGGAGACGGGAAAAGTCATGGAATTTTGTTCCCAGGACGGTTTCTTTGTTTTTGTCAGATGACTGTTTAATGTGAAATGCAAGAAAATGCCATTTTTCCCCCTCTGACTTTATACACAGTTTAGCCTGCATTGTTTAAAAGCATGTAGTAAGAATTCTAATTATTCTCTTCAGTATTTCTGAATAATGTCTTTCTTCAGACACAGGAGTCTTCTGTTTTTAGTGTCAGCCTTTGAATGTAGTGATTTATACACACTTTGAATGACGTTGAAAATATTCCTGAGAAGGAGCTTGTTCAAAGATTTCTTTCATAGAAACCACTAGTTTAAGTGAGGGAGGGAAAAAGATTCAGCTGAAGGCTGTTTAATATTAAGATTGAAATCAATAAACATCTTTAGGGTCATACCTCTCATTAAGATATAAAGATTGAAATAAATAAACATCTTTAGGGTCCTACATCTCATTAAGATATAACAAACATATAAGTTGTGGTTTTTTGCTTTTATGTCAGGACTTTCTCCTGGAGGAAACAGATCAGTGACATTCAGCTTTGCTTGGCAGAAATTCCTTAGCAGCTTAGTCTGAGATACTATATATTTTAAGGGATGTACCCGGGTTGTTATATCTGTGAAAGATACTGAAAGTAATTCTTGGAGAGTAGGATTCCTAACCTTAAATCAAAACTTGAGGGGGGGAGAAATAGCCAACCCAGAACAACCATACAAGTACTTTCCTCCTCCAGTTCCTTTCCTCTTCCACTCATCCCCCCCGACTTACTTGACCAGATCAAAAAATAGTTTCACAGAGTTCAAGACAACAGAAATGTTGTGTATTTTGCTTTGCTCTGGTTCTGTTGCACTGGCTCATTACACTAACTCTTCTTTTTGGGTGATAAATGTCTTTGACAAGGTCTCCCTTTTGTCAGAGTTGTTAGTGTGAAATTAAAATGTGAAGGTCATAGGAATAACTTACCTTGTGTTGTACAGGAATATTTTCAATCAATGGGAGTATCTTCCCCCCCCAAGTTGCTTACAAGGTGCTTCCGTATTTGTTCTTTGTCAAATTTAGTCCCAACTGTTCCTTTCTTTAAAAAGTGATCAGTATAGAGGAAAAAAGATGTTGGCAAACTCAAGGTATGTGTTAATGCTGTGTTTATAACAGGTTTAAAAAATGTTTTACAATCCAGACAAACCCGTCTTTGACTGGAGAATTACTGAAATTTGCCTTGAGCGTAGAAGTTGAACACCAGTAGTGGAGGGATTTTTGCATCATGTTTCTGAGAGGGGTTTATAGAAAAATCTAGCTCTTGAGCCTTCAGTTTAGAAGAATTCCTAGTTCTTTTTTTTCTGATGACAGTTCCTGTTCTCACTGAGCAGATGCAGGGAGATGCATCCTCTGATATGGTAAATGTTTCATACAACTCAGTCTGGAAGCTGCTGCTTGTGCCACCGCAGAAGTCCCTGGGCTGGTTCTCACTGTGCTCTCTGTCTGTCCTGCAGAGAGCCTGGGGAAGCAGGGGTTGCTCCCAAACAGCCCTTTGCAGAGGGGTTCAGAGCCGTTTGTGTTCTCATGCAGGCTTTGTCTGTACATAGAGTTGCTTCCATTTTCTAGTGGCTTACATTTTACAGTTCTGCTCGCCTGCAGCTGGTCCTCCAATAACTGCCAGCTTGTTTGCCTGCTCACAGATGCAGTAAGTCGAATTTGTTTGCACTCACCATGAAGAATCTAGTGATTTTTTTTCTACTCTTGGTGTTGTGACATGAGAAGTATAAAAATATGAGCATTATCCAGCTTGCCATAGTGGATCAGCTCATATCTAGCTGGTATTTAGTGATGGGACAGAAGTCTTCCAGGATAAGGTACAAAACCTTAAGTTTGGTGAGCTCTGAGATTCAGTTTTAGGGCAGGTTTTAAAGAACAAATAATTAGAAGTTGCTAAAATGTACCATGTAAAGTTCAATGTTTCTTTCATGGACTTGATAGCATCACCTGCATGGGCAACAGCATCTGGTATCAGAGAATCATGGAATGGTTTGGGTTGGAAGGGACCTTCAAGATCATCTGGTTCCAACCCCCCTGCATGGGCAGGGACACCTCCCACTAGACCAGGTTGCTCCAAGCCCCATCCAGCCTGGCCTTGAACACTTCCAGGGATGGGGCAGCCACAGCTTCCCTGGGCAACCTGGGCCAGTGTCTCACCACCCTCACACTAAAGAATTTCCTTCTGATCTCTAACCTAAAACTCTTCTGCTGCAGTTTCAAACCATTACCCCTTGTCCTATCACTACAAGCCCTTTAGTACCTGATAAGATGTCTTTGCCTTCATCAGTGGCTTTAATTTCTCTTTATGTGTCTAAGACTGAATCAAAATATCTATTCATCCATAGAGTGGACTGTGAGACAGTGCAGTGTATAACACAAACTGGGGATTTTCAGGCAAATAGAATAATTGAGGAATGCAGAACTCAAATAGGCAACTGAAAATTGGGAAAAAAATAAAACTGGAATGGTTAGCACTGATTTTTGTGCTATCAAAGTTTCTTCAAATGTCTGTCCTTGAATGTGAGTGTTTGAATTGCACTCAGATGAGCTATAGTGTAAAACTTCTGTGTTCATTCTGTCTTTCAGAGAAAGTAGAGCATGATAATTGTAGTATTACTGAAAAGATCTATCTGCTTTTTGCTTGGCTTAAGTCACTATGAAAATAGGAATTCTTGTTTATATGAGCAGATCATAAATTTAGCTCTGTTACAGTGTTGCTGTAAGAGACATTTGTTTCCTTGAGCTGAACAGCTCATAGTTGTAAAAACAAGAGTATAAACAAGCAAACACATTCAGTAAAATCAGCAGTGACATTTCTTGCCTTCTATCTGTATTAAAACAAGCCCGTGAAATGTTGCCTGGAAGAACAAATTATGTTGCTCTCTGTGTGGTTATTGTAGCTGATATTTTTTTTGCCTGGCTTAAAGATGCATACTGGACAACTAAAAGAAACTTTAAATAATAATTCATTTTGATTATGCAAATCCTGGCAAGACTTGGTTTTGTTTCATTTCTTTGTAATGTAGATTGTCAAAGATTATACTTTGGGCTTATAATTTAACCTAGCTGTTCATTTTAGAAAAAAATCATGGTTTTAAGACAGAAATAATGAGAAAGGTGGTGTGAATCTTAGGAAAATGATCTAGATAATCCTTTGGGTATAGAGCTGGAGGTGCTGAAACTCATCTTTTGCAAACTCCTGTTGGGGTGTAGGAGCTGCAGACCCTTCCCTTGGCAGCTCTCTACCTGGGCACCCCCTGCCCCATGTTGCTTTGCTCTCTGCTTCTCTGGTAGGGAAGGGAGTGGCTCTGACTTGGGGAGAAGACACTTGAACAGGATTTTTTTGCTAGAGGTTAGAGATGAACAGGGCACTTGGTTAGAAGGGATAGTTATGGATTCTAGTCTTCTCTCAGAGCTGCGGAGTTGCAGTTGACAGAAATAAATGATCTGGGGGTGGTTTGATACAAGATTTAAATGTATTTCAAACAACAGATACCCAAGTTGAACTGTGTCTACTCAGTTTATATAATAAAGAAAAAAAGTTAGGTCAACTCTTTAGCCTTCCAAATTTGAGCACTTGGGAACACTGACCTTAAGGATGAATTCTCTTCTCTTTTGCAGCTGCAGCCGTCTTCGAAACATTCAGAGTATCCTGACACAGAGCAGCAAATCTCAGCCTGATGGAATCCTATGCATTTTAGGTTAGTTTTACTTTTTTCCTTCCCTTTTGTTCTTGTACTATGTAGCAAAGATATCATGAGTTTCAGAAAGATGAAGATTGTCTCCTCCCTCCTGCCCCAAGCCCTGTTTCTTTCTTAGGGCTATCTGGTTGTTCCACTCTGTTCTCCCTAAATAATTCTTGGGCATATTTACTGATTTCAGGCAAAATTGCTGTGTCAGTAATAATGATACTACCATTCTTCTAAGCCTTCTGAAAATTAAGTGGCTGGAGAGAAGAGAGAATCTTCCTAATGTCCAAGTTGAAGAAAAGGTGGGGAGAATTGAATCCATATTACTGAATCATAGAATTATTTGAATTGAAAGGGACCTTAAAGATCATTCAGTTCCAACCCCCCTGCATGGGCAGGGACACCTCCCACTAGACCAGGTTGCTCCAAGCCCCATCCAACCTGCCCTTGAACACTTCCAGGGATGGGGCAGCCACAGCTTCCCTGGGCAACCTGGGCCAGTGTCTCACCACCCTCACACTAAAGAATTTCCTCCTAATGTCTCACCTAAATCTCTCCTCCTCCAGTTTTAAAGCCTTTACCCCCTGTCCTCTCACTCCCTGCCCTTGTCCAAAGCCCCTCCCCAGCTTTCCTGGAGCCCCTTCAGGCACTGGAAGGTGCTCTAAGGTCTCCCTGGAGCCTTCTCTTCTCCAGGCTGAACACCCCCAACTCTCTCAGCCTGTCTCCAGAGCAGAGCTGCTCCAGCCCTCAGATCATCTATTTGGAGTAAACTTTGAGCTGTCTGGGCAGTGTGTGCTGGCATAAAAGCTCAAGGTCGAAGGCACATGTGTTGTGGCAGGTTTCCCTGTGTAGATGGGGAAGTGGAAGGGATTAGAAGGTGCTGAGGGCAGAGGAGTGGAAAAGATGACAGGAGCACTAAGGTTAGGGATCATGATATGCAGAGCTACAGAGGGTGGTTGATTTAGAGCAGGCTTGGTTTCTGAGAGATACAGGGAGGGGGGGAATGATCAGAAAACTGACAGAATTAATAAAACCTGAATTTAGGGGGAAGGGAGATCTTGCCTCAGGAGAAGGAATTAAAAATGAATTTAAAGAGTCATATGAGAAAACTGAGAAGCAGTTAAAAGTTAAATGGTGACATAGGAAAGGCTGAGAAAACTGGGTTTGTTCAGCCTTGAGAAGAGAAGGCTTTGGGGAGACCTTATTACCATGTTCCAGTACTTCCAGGGGGGCTGCCAAGAAGATGGAGACTCCCTTTTTACAAGGAGTCCCATGGAAAAGACAAGGGGTGATGGGCACAAGTTGCTCCTGGGGAGATTCTGATTGGACACAAGAGGTAAATTTTTCCCCATGAGGACAGTCACACATGGGAATAGTCTCCCAAGGGAAGTGACAGATTCCCTCACATGGGACAGTCTGAAGTCTCAGCTTGACAGGGTGCTGAGCCACCCCATATCAACTAGAGTAGTACCTAGAAAGGTTGGACCAGGTGATCCTTGAGGTCCCTTCCAACCTGGCACTCTGTGGTTCTATGATTCTGTGATATAAACAGCATGTGGTTTCAGGGCTTGATTTCTTCTGGGGTTGGGAGAAAAAGGTGATACAAAATAAAGCAACATGTACAAGTGTGCTGTAAGAAAGGAACAGGGTTTTTGTAGTGCTTTAATATAATTTCTGTGTGTACCATTGTCTCTTGTTCCTTATTATATAATCAGCATCAAGATATTAAAGGAAAAATTCAGGAATGATGATTGAAATTCTGTAGAGAAGATGACTAAGGAGTGATTGTTTAAATAATGGATTACATTTAAAGACAGAGAAATCTCATGCAGCCCTAAAGAAGCTGTGTTGTAATGGGCTTGCATTAAGGAATTTTACAACATTGTGGTGGTTTGGGGGTTGTGGGTTTTGGTTTTTTTTAATGATGTAGCAAGAAAAGTTGAAGAAACCTATTTATCAAAACACAAAAGAATTGTAAATGTATGTAGCCTAGTTCTCTTTTGGTCAATGCTAACTGTAAAACATGACTCTTCCCACCCCACATTCTCTAGGCTAAGAGTTTAAGAAGCCTTGGACTAAGTAGTGACTTCACAGCTACAAGGTCTGTAAGGTCACTGTGTCACCCTTCCAATGAAACTTTATCAGACAGGATAAAGTACTTGGTTTTTGCCTTTGCTAGTCTAATTTCATAGTTTTTGTCAAGCTGTGCCACCTTGTCATTGACACTGTAGTGTTGCTTGGCTATCTATGGTTTGAGTTGGAACTCAACCATCTGAGTTGGAACTCCAGATCTTTAAGGTCCCTTCCAACTCTAACCCTTCTATGATTCTATGAACTCTGAAGCTGCAGTGAGTCCCAAGCAGAGAATAGTCACTCGAAATGGACAGCTTTAGGGGGAACTTTACAAGCAAAAGGAATGGCTTTGTGTAATCCTCTGTGAAATGTGGGGTATTTAAGTCTGTGCATGAGACCATAGCTCTTCATAAATAAGCATTTCTGTTCTGGAAATATGGGAAGTGTGTTTTGTTACGAGACTTGTGCTTTGCCCTAATCTCTCTCAGCACCCACAATGGGACTCCTGTTGTCTGGTCTGACCTGTGTAATTGTGGCTGTTGAATTTCTCACATAACTTCTGATTAAGCAGGCTTGTCACTCTTTTATAAATGCATTAAATCTGTCTTCAGATGCAAGGGTCAGATGACAAAAAATATGTAGTCTTGCATTTTGAGTCCTGTTGACTTGTATGAAAAGCAGATACTAATGTAGGGTTTTTTTTTACAGTCTCCATGTTTTATTTCACTTGGCTTTCTTTAATGACCTAAATATCATAGATGAATATGTTAATATATTTCCCTCCCCCCAACTTTAATTTTACATACTGAGCTGTGAGATAAAGCAATATAAACCTTAATAACTACACTTCAAGTACATTAATATTTATACTGAAATTAACATCAGCATTGTGAGGTTTCAAAGAGAGATGAGAACTGAATAAGTAGTGATAGAGTTATTTAAATGTAGTTAAAGCTGATTTTTTAAAAGAATTCTGCCATCTAATTTTGAAGTGGTGGAATGGTAACATTCCTGCACTCTTTGCTGGGGAGAAAAGGCACCACAACTGGCAGAAAAAAGGAACTTGTAGGTTGGCATGTCAGATGTTAAAGAGCTGTGATATCTCAGCTGGAGTGTGTTGCTGTTAAAGCTGCTAAGAAAACAGTATATCAAGCTGCTTCAAAAAATAGTTTAGATTCTAATTGAAGAGTGGTGTTTCTTGCTTCTTACCATTCCACAGAGGTTTTCAGGTCAGGGTTTGGTTGGTCTGATTCCTGAGGGTATGTTTTTAGTTTCAGTGGGATATGTCTGGGGATCTGACTGCAGTAGCTGTTCTGATTGTAGCTCAAACTGTTTTCACAGTTCAGCACAGCTAAGCTAGATTTTTACAGACCTTGATATTTACTTTTCATCCCTGAAGAGGACAGGATTACTTTAGAGGCAGGACCAGTAAATCATTTAAGTTCATTTTATCTTGGCTCAGTTCATGTATTCTGCTTCTCTAGACCTTTTTTCTTCCCCTCCATTATATTTACCCTACACAGAGCTCTTGTTCTTAGGGTGGGAGAGACCCCCTCACCAGAATTTAGTACATTGCATTCATTGCTCATCCCATTCCCCTTCCAAAGGGCTATTTTAATGACTATTGTGCCACTTCTCTTAGCTGGCAGTTCCACAACTACGTGTTGGTTTGGGGCAGGTGTCTCAAGGGGATCTGTCCATTCTCTCCAGCCTCACCTCCCAGCTACCTCCCTGGTGTCCCAAGAGCTCATGTGGCAGTTCAATGTGTTATGGAACAACTATTCTTGATTTTGGTCCTCAAGAATGTGTCAGAAGTGTGTGGCTGGGACAACAAGCAGGACTTTTTTTACCTGTAGGCTCTGTTTACATGAGCTCAGCAACTGTGAATAACAGAGATGAGATGGCTGAGCTCAGTACTTTTTGCTGTGCAGAAGAGGAGTCTCAGCCTGCCCCTAGACTGCTCCTCCTCTCTTTCCTCCCCACGTGCCTTTTGCATCCGTGTTGGTGGTTGGTTGATACCTTGCACCCACTCCATCTCACTGAGCAGGCAGATTTTTTTTCTCCCCCCCCATATTTGGCCAGACGAGTTTTCTGCCAATTGAGCAAACTGAATCAGCTCGCCGAGAGGTCAGATGAGCTCTGACTGCAGGAGAAGGAGGAGCAGGAATGGCTCTTGGGGCAGCAGCGAGCTGTGAGACTGAGTCATTGTCTAACTGCACCCTTGTGATGAGTTGGGAACCGACTGGGAGTTACTGAACTCCCAGCTCAGCTGGAGGCAGGCGTGGGGGTTTCCTAATGAGCAGCTTTCCCCATTGTTCTCTTGAGGGCTCCTGATGTGCCTTCTGGAGGTATCTCATCTTTGTCATTGTTTCATTTCCTGTTGATTTTCCGCTAACTGTATCTGTTCATTTAACTCCATATGTTTCTGTAGAGCAGTATTAACATCTGAAAGTTCCTGTAATTACTGGATACTTAAAGCCCCAGAGCAAACAAAACCCAATAGGTTTGTGGTAAGCTAATGCCTTCCCTGCTAGCCTGTCAGTGTTCTGCAAGCAATAAATTCACACATGGCCTCTATTATAAGAGTTAAGCTTATCAGCTGCCCCCCTTGTTTACATCTTTTTGTCTTCTCTTCCCCTCCTTCTGCCATTAACTGAAAAAGCAGGGGTTTGGAGTTTAGCTTTGAAGATCTCCTCCACTTCCACCCTGAGGAGCTGCTGCACCCAGATAAAACCTTAAACTCTTCAAGTGATGATGACATATTAACTTTTTTTTTTGTTTTTCTATGAGGACAGTTTCTTATTTTTCTCCAGATCTTCCAGACTTTGCAATCATCTGTGCCTTTTTCTGCCTCACTGTGTTATTCCATTAGCCAGAGCACACCACCTTGGCTGTTCAGGCTTTGGAGACCCAAGCAATGAGCCTGATATGAAAATAAATACAAATGCCTTTTTCATCCTTGCTGTTTGACCTGTAGTTGAGGGTGCCTTGTTAGATGAACATTTGATATGATAGGTGATGTTTGCTTGTGAAACACAAGTAATGCTGCTTGCAGAACAACTGATCTAGCAGCTTGCTGCCACTGGAAGGGACTTTCTTCTGCTTTGTGCCAGATTATTGCTCCTCTGATTGCCTTCAGAAGTTGCCACAGTCAGGCAAATAATCAGTGAAACAGATGATCACAGGACATTGTGTGTCTAGCTTTCTAAGGATGTAGCTGATTTCAAGGAGACTGATTACCCTTGAGCAGAGTTCCCTAGAACAATGGGGTGGTTGCTTCCTGGAAGAAAGTCTCCACACTTGATTGTAATTAAAATCCCACCTAACGATGGGGGCTTTGGCACTTGTATCGGCGTGTTGAGTCCCACTGAATTCTAGATGACATTGGTACACTTTTGTGGGGCTGGAAATGTAAAGAGAATAAACAGAGACAGTGTTCTCCCTCTCCTCCTGCTTTTGTGTCCACTCTCTCTCTGAATTCCCAGATCCAGGGCAGCCTGGTTATGCACAGCAAGGATGGAACATTGCAGCAGGGTGGGAAATGAGTGACTGGGTCTGAACATTCTTTAGCTGAGCCTTATCTATGCCATGACCTGAGCTAAAGATCGACTGCTAAGGCTCTTGATGCTCAAGGGATGTCTTCTAAGACACAGAATTGTGCCTCTTAAAAACTGCATGCTCCAAGGATTATAGATGTGTGAATGGGAGATCAGTGGGAGAAGCTAGATAGCAGAGGAATGAGGATTCAAAAGTTGTGGCAGGAAAGATTTTTGAGGGATGAGAAAGCTGGGGCAGGAGTGATGCAGCTTCCCCCTTTCCCAACACAGGTGGAGGAATGTAGTGCTAGAGTGTGTTGTTGGTGCTGATGATCATGAAGGCACGAGTGGGGAGCAACACCAGGGAGGTTCATGGCTTGAGCACAATTGGAATTGATTGCATTTGTCTCCTGTGTAGCCTTACAGCAAATGTTAGGGGCCTTGGAATGTATGTGAGCTTTCCAAAGGCCAGTTACTAAGGAAACAAAGGAGTTGATTAAAATGAGTTATTAGTTAATAATTAAGGAGTAATTAATAATTCCTGAAGGGGCCTACAGGAAAGCTGGGGAAGGACTTTTTTTGAGGGCTTGTACTGAGAGGACAAGAGATAGTGGATCAAAACTGGAGGAGAGGAGGGTTAGGTTAGACATCAGGAGGAAATTCTTAAATGTGAGGGTGGTGAGACACTGGCCCAGGTTGCCCAGAGAAGCTGTGGCTGCCCCATCCCTGGAAGTGTTCAAGGGCAGGTTGGATGAGGTTTGGAGCAACCTGGTCTGGTGGGAGGTGTCCCTGCCCATGGTGGGGGGTTGGAACTAGATGATCTTGAAGGTCCCTTCCAACCCAAACTAGTCTGGGATTCTATGATGATTCTATAAGGGATTCAGTAGCTGGATGCAGACAGGCATTCAGCTGTTTAAAGTTAGCACTTTAAAGCTGAAACATGACTTAAAAAAAATGCAAAACAATTTGTTTGAATTTCTGTTATATTCAGGTGACCCTTGAGTAGTTTGGTTTCCGATGCAAGTCCTGAATCCCAGACATCCAGTCTGTGTTATTACATTATCAGTGTGCTGATCTTTCCTTTGGACAGTGGTAACAAATCTTCATTTCTTGGCAGCCTCCCGACTATATCCTAATATAACTTGGTAGGAAAAGTTGACATCAGTGTTTATGAGAAATTTTGTAGCTGTTGAGACCGTTGACCTCTGTTCAAAGCGTGGATTTCAAGGATGTTGCTTCATGCATCGTTTTGCTTCTGGAGAAAACTTGATTTATTACAGTAGAATTCAGAATTATGACTGTGAGAGATGCAAATACTTCCTAAATCTGGGGCCTGTTTCCTTGCTTTCTTTTATTTATCTTTCTCCTGTCACTTCATGCCCCAGATCTTCAATTCTTTTCATGGTGTTTTCCCAGTGACCAGAAAAGGCTTTCCTTGGAAGCTGTTACTATACCATATGTTTTGTTAAAGTATCTTTTCATTATTTGTTAGAAGTCTGTGCTGGCTTTCTGGTGACTCAGGGATTGCACTATAATACTGATAAGATAATGTTTAATCATGTATTCTGAAGCAGGAGATTTAGGTCATGGGATTAGTTTGTTAGGAAGCTTCCATCAAGAACATATTAATTAGAAAGCATGCTGCATACAGGCAGATGTTTCAGGTTGAATTACTAGGTAAAACGGAACTTTGGTTGATGCAGAGCACTGTAGAAAACTAGACTTTTTAATTTATTTTGTTCTTTTTAGACAACACCTGTGGATTTAGGACAAGAGGGAAATGTCAGCATGTGGCAATGAGTTGCAAACACACCTCTTCCCCTACTCCATTTTTCCAGTATGTTCAATGGGTGTAAGTGCCCACTGACTGTGTGAGGAAGTTATTACTCATGTTTTAAAACTTTTTTTAGCAGAGAGCAAGCCAGTCTTTTCAGGTGCACAATGTCAGGACACAACACCTCACCTGTGGTTTTGGTTTTGCTTTTGCAGGGATAGACAGTCGGTACAACGAAGGTTGCAGGGAACTGGCAAACTACCTGCTTTTTGGCTTGTATAACCAGAATAACAATGACTTTGAAAGAACTGGGTTTCCTGAAGAAGTTCTTGATGGTGAGTAACATATTGAGCATTTTCACCTATTCTTCAGGCTTTTGTGGGAGGGAGGGTCAGCAGAAAAAGGGGCACACCTCAAAAAATGAAGTCAGCAAATCTCTTATTGTGCCTATAAACCTGAAAGGGTTCTTAAGAACACTACTGAAGAACTCTAGTTTTTAACCACGTCCCCCTCGAGGAAGGATGTTCTAAATCATTCCCCCCAGACCTAAATACCACCCCCCCCAAATGTTCTAAACCCAAACAAATACAGCCCATTATGAGAAGCCTTAGCTCAGTCATGGTGTGTATGTACAGGTGTTATCAGTAACTGTGTGATCACACCTAAAGAGTTCTTAAATAATTGAGTTCTTTTTTACTTTAACATATTAACTCCCTTTGGGGATGTTTGAAAGGTGGCCAGTCACCATGATCATAGACTATTTTTCCCTCATTTGCATGAAATGCTGAATATAGAATCATAGAATGTCTTGGGTTGGAAGGGACCTCTAAAGATCATCTAGTCCAACCCCCCTACAATAAGCAGGGACATCTCACACTAGATCAGGTTGCTCAGAGCCCTATCAAGCCTGACCTTGAATATCTCCAGGGATGGAGCCCCCACCACCTCTCTAGGCAACCTGTTCCAGTGATCCACCACCCTTTTTCCTAATGTCCAACCTAAATCTCCCCTTCTCTAGCTTGAAACCATCACTCCTTGTCCTATCATTACATGCCCCAGTGAACATCTACCCCACGGGCTGCAGTGCTGGTTTTTATCTGGACCAACCTTCTGATGCAACATCAAGCAAGGGCAGCTCTAGTTTACAGTTTTGTTAGTGATCTGTAAGGACTCATCACTGACACTCTTGGCTTCTCAAAGGACAGGCTGATGCAAGTTCTGTGCAAGGCTTCAGAATAAACCCCCAATTGTTCTGAACAGTAAGAAGTGCTATTGCACTTGGAACTTTATCTGGCTGCCAACTGTTTTTTAAAGAAGTGGGGAGCGATTGTAGATTCAGATCGTTTCTTTCAGTGAGGTACATTATAGCAAAAAAGGTTTTCTGTTCAGTTTCTGTGTTTTTTATAGTTCTTCTGTGTGTGGAGCCTTGACGCTGCAATAATCTTTGTTCTGCTTGTTGCAGATATAATCATATTAATAAAACCTGACAGTGTCCATCTGTACTGTAACCCTGTGAATTATAATCATCTTTTGCCATATGTGGCACACTGGAGGAACTTGCATTTTCACTGTCTGACTGAACATGAGGTAAGTGCAAGATGAATGCAGATGAGAATTGCTAATGAACTTGCTAATGAACTGATATTCAAAGTGGAACTTCAACATTCCTTCCACAAGTCTTTTTCCTCTCTCATACTCAGCAGGGGTTGATCTGTGTATTTAAATGGTTATGAATAATTTTACCAACCTGTACAAGAAGAATGTTTGTAATACTTAGTATTTGTTGGGGCATGAAGACAAATTGCTGCCCTGTCTCACTAATTATTATTGCTTTGACATGAGTCAATGCTTTTTTAACGAGGACAAGCACGTGGTTTGTGAGAAATTGAGAATATGGATCAAGTACCACAGTCAACACTGAAATTTCCAAGGATATCCTTAGGTGCTACCAAAGCAGTGTTTTATGTGTTATATGCCAATAGCTTTAGACTCTTAGGAAAGGATGGCTTAGTAAGCCATTTAAAACCAATACATTTTAATATGTATTTTAATTTTAACTTTCAGCTCTTCCTTTCAAGAGCTGTTAATCTCAATAAGGAAAAAAGCTGAGTTTTCTCACTCATTCACTGAACTGTGGTTACTACATGGGAGTTTGATTATGCATTTAAAAGGAAGGTATTCCTAGAAAATCTATGTTTATCAGAATGAAGTACAGTTAGAGGAGTAAAAAATGAAAAAAAACGTTGGTCTAGGCATAGAATAAGAACCTCTTTATTTCAGTTGAGATTGGAAATGCTTCTTCTTAAATGCCATCGTGGGAAGCTTCCCCCCCTGTTCAGGTCTGTGTGGTTCTTACTGTAAATTAGGGTTATATTGAGATCTGAGGGGGTGGGTTAGGAGCCCGTGATGCCAATGGGTGAAGTTGGTGGAAGAATGAAATCAGGGAGAGAAATCTTTTGTTCCCTGAAGTGTCCATCTTGAAAGTGATGGGGCTTATGGTAGATGGATTGTGGTTTTAGGTGGCTCTTTGATAGTTTAGATGACAGAAATTATGAAATAATTCAGGTTAGAAGGGACCTCTGGAGGTCATCTCTTCCAACCTTCTGCTTAAGACGGGATTAGCGACGAGATCAGATCAGGTTACTCACGTTTTTTTGGAGTTGGATGTTGAAAGCATCCAAGGATGATGACTGCAAAACTTCTCTTGGCTATCTGCTCCATCACCACACTGTCCTAATAGTAAGACAGTGTTTTGTTTTATCCAGTCTGAACCTCTCTTGTTGGAAAGCATAGAATCATAGAATGTGTTGGGTTGGAAGGAACCTTTAGAGGTCATCTAGTCCAACCCCCCTGCAGTGAGTGGTGACAAATCCTGCCCTTTGTCTTGCATCCTGCCACTGCAGACCACTGCAAAGGGCCTGGCTTCACCATCTCAGTAACATTTTACTGGCTGTTGGAAGGCAGCTATGAGGTCCAGCCATTGACTCCTCTAGGCTGAAGAAGCCTGAGTGTCCCCTTGTAGGATCAGTGCTCCAACCCACCTATCATCCTGGTGGCCCTCCACTGAACTTGCTACAGTTTGTCAATCTCAGAACCACAGAATCATCTTGGTTGGAAAAGACCTTAAAGATCACCAAGTCCAACTGTCAACCTAACACTGACAAGTCCTCAACTAAACCATATCCCTCAGTGCTACATCTGTACGACTCTTAAATCCCTCCAGGGATGGTGACTCCACCACTGCCCTGGGCAGCCTGTACAATGCCTGACCACCCTTTTGGTGAAGAAATTCTTCCTAACATCCAATCTAAACTTGTGCTGGCACAACTTGAGGCCATTTCCTTCTGTCCTGTCACTTGTAAGGTCATTGAACAGACCAATCCCCACCTCTTTACAACCTCCCCTCAGGCAGTTGTAGAGAGCAAGATCGTCTCCCCTCAGCCTTCTTTCCTCCAGGCTGAACAATCCTGACTCCCTCAGCCACTCCTCATAAGAGATCTGCTCCAAACCCTTTATCAACTTCACTGACCTTCTCTCGATGTCCTTCTCATAGTGAGGGGCCCAGAACGAGGTACGGCCTCACCAGTGCACAGGGGTAAGATCACCTCCCTGGTCCTGCTGGTCACACTATTCCTGATGCAGGCCAGGATGCTGTTGGCCTTCTTGGCCACCTGGGCACATTCCTGGCTTGCATTCAGCCACTGTCAATCAGCACCCCCAGGTCCCTCTCTGCTGGGCAGCTCTCCAGCCACTCCTCCCCAAGCCTGTAGTGCTGCTGGGCATTGCTGTGGCTGAAGTGCAGTAGAATCATAGAATGGTCGGGGTTGGAAGGGACCTCTGGAGATCATCAAGTCCAATCCCCCTGGCTGAGCAGGATCCCCCAGGGCAGATCACACAGAAATTAGTCCAGACAGGTCTTGCAAGTCTCCAGAGGAGGAGACTGACTCTACATCCTCTCTGGGCAGCCTGTCCCAGTGCTCCGTCACCCTCACAGTGAAGAAGTTATTCCTCATGTTGAGGTGGGACCTGACATTTGGCCTCATTGACACTCATGCAATTGTCTGTGGCCCATCAATCAAGCTTGGCTGGATCCCAATGTCTTTCTTGTACGTGGGTCCCAACACTGGATGCAGTTTCTAGATACAGCCCCAGGTGGGCTGCACAGAGGGGGATAATTACTTCTTATTAAGGTGTAACCATCAGAGCTACAGGTGAAAGCATGCTGGAGCAGAACCTGGAGCCTGGCTTCATGAGGTTTTGCAGTTGCCAAATCCCTACTGAAAGGGCAAATCTTGAAGTAAATGTGATGGTGGTGAAACACGTGCCTTTTGGAATCAAGGCTGGAGCAGTTCCTAACCCCCTGTTTGCACAGCCGCAATCTCAGCTATTGAATTTTAAGCTGCAGCAGCTTATGGGCTTTCATATGATTTGTCGTGGTAAGTAGGAACCTTAATCACACAGCACTGGCTTGAAATAATGGTGTGGCTAGACAGGTAAACCGTGTGCCTTGCTATTTGTGGAAATGGATGGAAAAATTGGATTTCTGAAGCTGCAAATAAAAGGTTTGGTACGTTGCTGTTTCCTGGGAATGAGCCGAGCGAGGCTCTCGGTCACATTCCTGCTGGATAAGATTTGCCAGTTTCCTGGATTGCTTCTGAAAGAGAAACCAAAGAGTGTTGCTGTGTCAGGCTTGACGTGCATCTTGTTTCCAGGAGGATTGCCTCTAGTGGCTTTAAAGCATATTCTTGTTTTCAGTGCTAGGAATATCTTTTGCTGGCTTTTATAATAATGAAACCCAAAAAGCTCAAGAGTTTTAGGAACAAAGAGAGCAATTCCATACCTGGCTGTGTGCAGCTCTTGATGAATCTGGCAAAACCTCCTTTCTTCCCTCTCCCTCCTTTCTTCCCTCCTGTTTGCCTTTAATTAGGCCATAGGACTTAAGGAGAATATCCTAGTTACTGGCAGAAAAACCAGTATTTTAAAAAAATACCTATTTTCAAAGTGATGAAATAAGGTAAAGTATTGGAAACTGATGCACCCTGGGTGTTTTGACTGTACAGTTTGTGGAACAGGCTGTATTTGTTCCTGCACTAGCAGATAGTGAGCAAGCCTTTTGCACCCTGCCAAAAACCAAGATCTTATTCTAATGGCATTTTAAGTCTTCAGAAACTGGCAGTTGTTTGGGGCTTGGCTTTGAACTGCAACTTTGATCTGGCTTCTTGGGGTTGAAGAAAGAACACATCGTGGAGGAACTTGGGCTGCATCTTAAATTCAGGCTTCTCTTAGAAGAACTTGTTCTTCAAATAAGTTTGTTGAGTGTACCCTGAAGCTCACAAGAGCTATATACCAAAAGTTCATAATACTGTATTTTGCCTTGTTATTAAGTTCAGAGCACTGTTAAAAAAAAAAGGGGGGGGAGGTGACAAAACATGACTGCCTTCTGATCTTGCTCCCCAAAGCAAGTGACTCTTGAAGTACCCAACAGGACTCGTGTGTTTGTTTCAGACTTGCTACTAAGCTGTGCTTTTTCAGATGAAAATGAGAGAGCATTTTTAGTTTTTTCTTGTTATAACAGTGATTTTTTGGTGTAATTTGTCTCATCAGTCTAGTCTTTATCCTTTTGTGAGCCACTAGTATGATGTTTGTTCTTCCCTCCTGCTCTTCAGTCTATTAAGGTCTTCAGATGACTTCTGCTAACATGAGACAGCACAATAGTGTTGCATGGTGCAGTCTCCTCTTCTTTCCTCCTCCTCTTCCTACACAAACCTCTCCCTCAGTTTGGCAATTTGATCTCATTGCTTATTCTGTGACCTGGGGCATATCTTATCAGTTGACTTTCCCCATTTAGAGTTTTTAAGTTGGTAATATTTTCTTTTTTTTTTTTTTCCCCTCAGCAGCAATTTTCTTGTGGCACATTGGTTGCTATTCTCCAAATATCTTTTATTGTTTAAAAACTGTCCAGAGTCTAGTAGATTATGTTGAAAGACTTCACAGAAAGCTGAAAAGAAAGTATATATTTTCTTATACATATATATAACCTATAACCTCTTATATATATATATGTATATATATATCTTATAAATAGAATCCCAGACTGGTTTGGCTTGGAAGGGACCTTCAAGATCATCCAGTTCCAACCCCCTGCCGTGGGCAGGGACACCTCCCACTAGACCAGGTTGCTCCAAGCCCCATCCAACCTGCCCTTCAACACTTCCAGGGATGGGGCAGCCACAGCTTCTCTGGGCAACCTGGGCCAGGGTCTCACCACCCTCACAGCACAGAATTTCTTCCTAATGTCTAACCTATGTATATAACCTTCTTATAACCTTATTAAAAACATTGCTCTGAAGTTTGATTTTTAAAGAACAATTTCCATGGGCTTGAATACCTCCCTGCCATGATAGAGTTTCCAAAATACAGGGACAAAAAAGGCTCCTGAGCTTCTGGAAGCTTCAGGTAATGTTTTAGTGGGTAACATGATGTTCGCAGTGGAATTAAAACAGCCCAATATGTATTCTACTTTATGCAAAACTAACAATCACATTAGGCATGCTTACTCAAATTTCATTCTAAATGACTTCTTCCAGTATGAAGATGAAGAAGCTGCAGAGGAATTCAAGATTTCCAGCTTTGTGGACATGGTTCGAGACTGCAGTCGCATTGGCATTCCCTACAGCTGCCAAGGTAGGTTAGCCTGGTTTTATGCTCAGAGTGGAAGTGTTTGGCAGCATGCAAGCCTTGCAATTCAGGGAATGAAGATTTCCTTGCCTCTGTTAAGATATAAGAATGAACACGTCAGTAGTTTCCTTTTAGCCTCTTTTTACTTCAGAGTTGGGTTTCCTCCTGAAAATGCAAGCCCTCAGACTTCATCTGAAGAGTGAATGCTCACAGCGTGAGGCAAAGAAATAATTTGCATTCAGAGAAGCATGTTCTGCTGCTACAGAAGTTCCCTGTTCAGATGGGAGCTCCAGATAAATGCTTCTTTATGTAAGGAAAGAATAAACATTTCGTTATGCAAGTTGCCTTTTTTAGCACTGAGAAAACGGGGCTGCAGCACTTCCTGTTGTGATCTGTAGCCAGCCTTGCAGCCTGAGCAGGGGAATTGTTCAGTGAAGGGACTTGACAGTATCCCCAGCAGGGAATGATGCAGAAGCAATGCAGTGCTTGCCTGAGTGTGCAGTGGTTTGGGTCCAACAAACCACCAAAAAAGAAAAGACAAATAAAATTGCGTTCTGTTTTTGAAGCATGTCAGTTCAAACAAAGCTAATTTGGGGGGTTTGTTTTCTTGAATTCTTAATTCATCCTTGCTTCTCTTGAGGAAATGGTGATATGCACTGGCTGCCTGAAAAATCATTAATGGCTCAGGGCATGGGGGAGGACAACAGTTCTTTGTCAGGGTGTAGCCTAAGGGTGATAATCACACTTCACTGCAGATGGCTTATAGCTTCACCAGTTCACCAGGCTGAAGAGTTCCCCACCCCCAGACTTAAACTTCTGGTTAACATGGGGGTGACATCAGCAGTATTTGACTTAAGGCCAAATATTTAAAGGAATTGGAGTAAGAAAAACTCCCTGTTCAGTATTTTGAATTCTAACGGGCACAGTTTTGCTAATGGTCTTGGAATGAAATTTGCAAGATGTAGTATCTTTTACTAGAGGGATAGCTGGATAAAAGGGACAAAACTTGGTGTGTAAAGAGCTCAAAAAGCTGCCATCTTCACGAAAACCACTTTCCAAGTGCAGATTTTAAGTTGTACAAAGGATGCTTGAGGTCCTTTATTAGAATCTCAGAACCACTCTGAAGGTCTCACAGAAAGTTAAACGGCCAGTGTTTGTGAGAGAATGTCTCTGTGAAACGTTTCTTTTGCAGGCCATCTACAGATATTTGATATGTTCATTGTTGAGAAGTGGCCAATAGTGCAGGCCTTTGCACTGGAAGGGATCGGGGGCGATGGCTTCTTTACAATGAAATATGAAGTAAGTAGTTAACTTCTTCATTTTCCTCCATTTCCATTCTGAAGCAGAAATTGAATCATGGAATTGTTTCCATTGGAAAGTACCTTTTGAGATCACCTCGTGCCGAGTCACCACTCCAGTTTGAGTTTTAATGTGCAAGGATGGAGACTCCACAGTCCTGCTGAGAGACTGTTACCAGAGACTGTGCAGCACCCTGTCCTGGATAAACTGTCATTTTTTTTGGCCCCCCCCATGGCCTCCATATTCTGATTTAGAACTTTCTTCCTTCTACAGCCTCCTCTAGCTGTAACAGAAAGCATTTTTTAACTGCTCAATGGATATAGATATCCAAGAGCAGTGGAAGAGAAGTTGGTTAGTGACAAATGCCTTGAAATAAACCGAGAAAATCAGAAATGACTGCATTTCTTGGGTCATAAGTTTTGGCACGAGGTGCCAACATATATTCTTAGTTCATCATAGCCTGCTGAATAGGGCAACAGTCAAGATTTTGGACGATGCTCTGAGTTCTAATAATGATTGACTGTTGCACTCTGAGCAACTTGTCATTTGATTTGCCTGTTTATTAAGTACACTCTTAACAGCATCTTCAGAGGACAGCTTTGTATTTACGTACTCGTTTCAAGCTTCTTTTATTTAATTTTCTTGGACCTCTGCCACAGAAATGCAGATGTCCTATTTTTCTTGTCACTCCTCCATTTTTTAGAGCCTGAATGTTCTTTGTCTGACTCCTGACAACTGGAAAAAACCCAAGGAATTAGTAGTACCATTGTTAAAGTCTCATCACATGTAGCACTGTACATGCTTGCTCAGAAATGTATTATGCGAGTTCAAGTCTGCTTTTCTCTCTCTGAGAACTGTGCTCTTTCCACTGATACCTTTCTTCATGCTTTTTTCTTATAGAATCATAGAATGTTTGGGGTTGGAAGGGACCTCTAAAGGTCATCTAGTCCAACCCCCATACAATAAACAGGGACATCTCACACTAGATCAGGTTGCTCAGAGCCCCATCGAGCCTGACCTTGAATGTCTCCTGGGATGGGCACCCACCACCTCTCTAGGCAACCTGTTCCACTGATCCACCACCCTCCTATTAAAAAACCTTTTCCTAATGTCCAGCCTAAATCTGCCCTCCTCTAGCTTGAAACCATCACCCCTTCTCCTGTCATTACATGCCCCAGTGAACAGCTCTTCCCCAGCCTTCCTGTAGGCCCCTTTCAGGTATTGGAAGGTCACTATAAGGTCCCCCCAGAGCCTTCTCTTCTTCAGGCTGAACCACCACAACTCCCTAAGCCTGTCTTCATAAGAGAGGTGCTACAGCCTTCTTATCACTTTCGTTGCCCTCCTCTGGACACACTCCAACAGGTCCACGTCCTTCTTCTCTTGGGGGCTCCAGAGCTGGACACAGTATTCCAGGTGAAGTTTCAGCAGGGCAGAGTAGAGGGGCAGAATTCCCTCTCTCATCCTGCTGGCCACACTTCTCTTGATGCAGCCCAGGATGCAGTTGGCCTTCTGGGCTACAACTGCACATTGGTGGCTCATGTCCAGCTTTTGATCCACTAGTACCCATTCGATATCATTCTTCTTCATTCCATCACTAGCCCTGTAGCATCTTGTTGTGTGAACCTGTCAAAACCATTAAATACAAAGTGCAAATAGATGAGCACCCTTGTGGAGATCTGCTGAAGTACCAGTAGCCCTTCTTGGTGTCTGAAATTAGGCAATGGAAATTTGACTGTGAATTTAGGAGTTGTCTGGGTCTTTCATTACCCTTGCCAATTAATTTCATGAATCCATAGAGGCTTTGTGAAAATGTGTAGACCCAGTCACAGAATCACAGAATGGTGGGGGTTGGAAGGGACCTCTGGAGATCATCTAGTCCAATCTCCCTGCCAGAGCAGGATCCCCTAGAGCAGATCCCACAGGAATGCATCCAGGAGGGTTTGGAATGTCTCCAGGGATGGAGACTCCACAGCCTCCCTGGGCAGCTTGTCCCAGGGCTCTGGTACCCTCAGAGTAAAGAAGGATTTTCTCATATTCAGGTTACAGAATCACAGAATCACCAAGGCTGGGAAAGACCTTTAAGATCATCAAGTCCAGCCTATGACCAACACCACCACACCATCTAGACCATGGCACTAAGTGCCACATCCAGCCTTGCCTTGAACACATCCAGGGATGGTGCCTCCACCACTTCCCTGGGAAGTCTATTCCAATGTCTAATCACCCTCTCCGTGAGGAAGTGCTTCCTAATATCCAACCTAAACCTCCTGTGTCCCAGTTTGTGCCCATTGCCCCTTGTCCTGTCACTGGACACCACTGGGAAGAGTCTGGCCCCCTCCTCCTGACACCCCCTGTAGATATTGATCAGCACTGATGAGATCCCCCCTCAGCCTCCTTCTCTCTCAGCTGAACAGCCCCAGCTCTCCCAGCCTTTCCTCACGGGGCAGATGCTCCAGTCCCTTCATCACCTCAGTGGCCTGTGCTGGACTCTCTCCAGTAGTTCTTGTCCCTCTTGAACTGGGGAGCCCAGAACTGCACCCAGGGCTCCAGGTGAGGCCTCCCCAGGGCAGAGCAGAGGGGGATCATTGCCACAGTCGTTGCCACAATGTGGCAGTGACTTTGTAAAGATGGAGCCTCTCCTGTTTCATCGTGGGAGTTGATATCATCCCTCCAGCACTCCTGCAGACTGAAAAAGAAGCAATGCAAATTTCAGGGTGTTTCTCAGGGTAGGCACGTTGGCTCTTGGCCATTCAGCCTCTTCCAGCCTGGGTTCTTGCTTTCTTCCTCCTTAGAGTCATAAGGGGATTTCAAGTGGGAAGTGGCATTCTTAACTCCTTACATAACTGTTTGTGCATGCTTATCTGGCAGGCAGCTGCTGTGTGTCACAGATGGGGAGGAAAAATCCATTTAGGGGAGGAAGTACATTTGGGATCACTGTAAATTATATAGAAATTAATATTTCTGCCATTCATTATTCAAAGGAAATGTTCTTGGTGAATTTTTACCTCCTCAAACTGACTTGCCCTCTGCTGTGCATTCTGTGCTGTTGGATTTGCAGATAACTCACTTTTTAGTTTTTTAAGGGCAGTTGCTCCATTGGTCTTACTGCAGAAGTCACAGCTGGTCAAGATGCTGTAATCCAGAAAATTTACTGTACTGGTTTAGGGAAGTGATGTCTGGGAAATCATTATTGCCTTACCTAATAACAGGAGTAACTTGGAATAGGTGTAAAACAGTGGATTGAGAAAATTCCAGTCAGTGTTGCATCTTTAACTAAGTGGGTGGTGGAGAACTCTGTCAATGCAGAAATCATTCAAATACAAATATCCCTGAATAATATGTTTTTACATCGTGTTCTCACATGCATCATCTTGCTACTTGGAAGAAGGTCTTGCTAAGTTAACCCAGCTTTGCCTACATTTACATTATGCTTCCAGCAAGAATTGGCTGCTGTGTAGGATTAGTGACCTCAGAGTTTTGCTGCTTCTCTGTCCTGTCTCAGAAAACTGATCTTTCCCTTTTGTTGTACCAGCTGATAGAATTCTTGGCTGTTAACTCAGTCTTGAAAAACTTTGTGAAGTGATTTGTTTGGAAGATGTGTGAAAAACTTTGCAAGTGCTTTCAACCCACACTTGAGGAGACTCATCTCCTCAGCACCCAGAGCACTTGGATCTGGTTATTTTTTCTGTAACCAGTAGTGTAAAACTATTTCCAAATTCAGAGTTAAGGACACTTAGGCTGGACAGTGTGCTGCAAGTCTCCCTCAGTGCATCTTAAACCTGAATCTGGAGCATTTTTGGTGGCACTTTTCACAGAAGCGTGCTGAAAATCTCTTTCAGTTAATGGATGTCAGCGTTGACCTGTGGAAGACATACAGCAAAATGGATCCTGTTTCCTTGGAGGACTTGATCTTTGAGGTAATGTGGGTGAAATATTCTGCATCGACTGCCAGTCTGGTAGTGTAGAGCTTTGTTTGTTTGTTTTTAATAGTGCTTAGGGACCTCATCTGCTGGCTGTGCATATTGTTGTTGCCAGGATCGCTTTCCTTTCCTCAAATCTACCACAAAGTCAGCAAAACATTAAAATACCTTCTCGTGGATTCCTTAAATTTCTTAATTTGCCCGAAATTCTCCTTATTTTTCTAAATGGTGTGACTGCTCTTCAGATCATAGGACTATGTGCAAAGCACGGGAAGTTGGTGTATTTGTGCGTGTTAACCCTCCTTTTGCAGCAAGGGGCGGTGGTGTGGGAATCCACTGGAACACACAGCCGTTCTTCCAGGGAAAAACACTTCCAGGATTGCTTTGGAACTACTTCAAGTGGGGAACAGTGACACACAGTGGCCGCCCTGATGCTTTGTGGAATACAAAGATCCAGTGTGAAGGGATTCCTCATTTTAGTGCAATGGGCTGATCTCAGTGCTGGAGAAGAAATCAACCCTTAAGTATTAGTGTCTATTATTTTATCGTTCATTTTTTCACCAGTTTCTAGCTTGGCAGAAAAGTAGGCTTTTAATATGTAGCAAGCTCAGCAGTCTGTATCCTTTATTAATAAAAGATTGGTACTTCACACCAATAGGTTTTTTTAATTAACTGCTGTAATGCAAATTAAAATGTCACAGAGTTTACAAGGCTGTCAGTCTAAATAGTCTTTCTGTGATACTTCACTTCCCCCCTCCTGTGGAAGTGAAAGAAATTATTGGGACTGTTTTCTTTTACCTGGTAACTACCCTGAATTAGCCTTATTTGTCCTATTTTGAAGCTTTGAGCCTGGAAGTTGTTGTTAAATTGGCTTCAAATTTTCTGAAAAACATAATAGGAAAAAAATAATGGCATTTTCATCCAACTCTGGTTTCATGGAAATTGGTGATTTTAAAATTGATTTATTTCCTCCATGATGGTGAAGCAGGTGCACCTAAAGAGTATGTGAAGCTGGTCTATGTTCATTCTGGTTTTTGTTAACACAGCTTTGATTTCAAGAAGTCCTGATTTTAAGTCTACTTGGAATTTAAAAAGTATTCTGTGCAATGTTGGCTTGCTCCAAAGAAGCTGAGAAAAGCACTTTTTGGTTCTTAGCTTCTATTGAAAAGCTTATTTGAGAGTTCTCTGAGTTTTTTAATTGATTTGAATGCAACACCACCCACCTTTACTCATCTTCCTTTTTTATTCTGCTTTAGTGTTTCCTTTTCTACTTACCAATGTGTGTTTTTTTTAATGCAGATAAAGAAATGACCATCTGCCTCTTGCCTATCATGAGCTTCCCAAATTCCCCACCTGCTCCTCATTCTCTGTCCATAAGCTGACTTCGTGTCAGATACAAATTGCTGCAGAACTCTATGCAGATTTAAAAATCAAAAATCAAATCTGTCCAAGAGTTCATCCTGGAAGTCTGATGGGGATCATGAGGTCTGACTGAGGAGTAGCTCAAAACAATGTACATCCTTGGGTTAAACACAAATATTGCAGGACTCTGGTCCTTTTCCCTCTCCTGCCTCTTCTCTCTCCAAAAAACCTACAACCCAAGCAAACAAAAAACACCCCCCAACCACACACACAAAACAAAGACTCCCTAAAACCCAGCAGAAAATCCTTGTTATTTAAAAGATGTTTATTTTCTTGTACCTATTGCTTCATCAATCAGGCTGCAATAGTGAACAGTAATCTGTGTTGTTCTAAAGGAACTGGGGTTCATTCAGTACAACCTGTAAGTTCCTTTCTCTGGTATGGTACTTGCCTTATTAAGTAACGTTGAATCTTTTTCTTCTAGGACTTAATGATTTTTGACCACCAGTGGACCAAATTTTTTGCTAATTTTGATACTGAAATTCCCTTCATTCTGGAGCTCTCAGAATCTCAGGCAGGGGAGGTACGTCTGCTTCAGTGATCCTTTGAAATGCTGATGTCATCCATGGAGAAGTAATAACTTTTCAGTTATATTTTTTAGTGGGGTTTGTTGTTTTTTTTTCTCTTTCCTCCTGACCCCATCTCACCTTTCATGTTGGAGGAGAAGAAACCTATTGTGAAGTTCACCACCCACCTTTTGTATCCATCTTAGGATAGCTCAGGACTGTGACCCACAGTTGAGTCTTTGTGCACTGGTAATTGAACTTGGCTGATTTACCTCTGCACAACAGACCCTTCTTTGTAGGTAGATTAACTTTCATGTTGGCTGCTGCTCTGGTATTTTCACTTCCTGACAAGTTGAGGTTGCACGTGTCAAATCTCAAACATAAGTGGTGGAAAACTACAGCATGGGTGAAAATAGCACAGTGATTTCTGGCAGTGGCTGTTGCTTTTTAAACATATATGAGACTTGCTGATGTTTGTGTTTGTTTATGGAGGTTGGAAGTAGTTTTTAGGGGTTCAGGAGCTTTCTCTATGAAGGATAATTCAGGTTTGTTTGTATTGATAGTGAGGATGTATCACACTTTCTGTTCATTTACTTGTTAATCAGTTTGTTTTAAATTCTTCACAGCCTTTCAGAAGTTATTTCAGTCATGGGATGATCTCAAGCCATATCACAGATAACAGGTATTGCTCATTATTCCCTGTGAAATTGTGGTGTCACTGGTACCTTGATACATCATTTCCATATCTCTGGTGCCCTAATCCTTTAATTCCTTTTGGGATCATCTCAATATATCACATCTCATCTTTGCATATTTAGAAAAAAATATGCAAAGGCACTTCTGGGAAGGATAAGATGGATTTTCATGGGATTTAATACCATAGTTGCTACATACACAACATCAGTATGTTGGAAACCACACCCATCTTGTGCATTCTAAGGTGAACAATTTCTTCATGGTCAAATAACTAAACAAACCCATTAACTTATTATGCAGGACAGCTGTGTTTAAAAATGTTGATCCTATTTATATGATACTCCAATTAAAATAAGAAGGGTGAAGAAAGTACACTTTTGTGAGTCACACAAGGTGCACAAGACCAATGTTTAAAGCAGAGCAGTTAAAACCCCAAATCTCACTCAATACAGCTCAGCTTTATTTTATTTCAGCACAGAATTTTAACCGAGAGAGGAAGGCTGTTTGTCATATGTTGCAAAACCAAAGTTCTGCTGTTTTGAGCTAAATAAAGGTTGCCTAGCTACTTGAATGTCTCTGCAGATCTTCCTTTATTTGGAATTAGAGAGTGGAGTTCAATGTCCTTTATTGTTTTCAGCACCCTAAGTTGTTTGCATTTAAATAACGAGAAGAAAAACCTTGACCTCTCCAGTTGAGTCTTGGGCTCAAAGCCAGAACTAAACCAAAATAGTTTTAATTGCAATACAGTCATTTCAGGGTTTTCCAAGATGGTACATTTTAAACTGGTCAGCTTTTCAAGGCGATTTAGTTGAAAAAAAGAGGGAAAGAAAACCTTCTGATAGCATTTGGGAACCACCTTGAGTTATGTTCTTGTACACAAAAGAAATTAGTGTTAATTCGGGTAGCGTTTTTCTTTAGAACTTGATCTTTTCAGTGGGGAGTTTTCTGCAGCTGTTGTACATCATTTTTGGTCCTGCTCTTTTAGTGAGAAATCCAATAGTTGGTCCATCATACTTTGATTTCATTTGTTGTTTGTAAGTTTTCTCCAAGCATTCTGGTGGTGATCCTCTCTCTTCTCCTCAGCCCCAGCCGGCAGCCCTTTGTTCTCTTTGGTAGCCACTCAACTAAGGAAAACTTGAACGCTGGTAACTTTAATTTTCCATCAGAAGGACATCTTGTTCGAAACACTGGCCTTGGTGGAAGCACTGCTAAGCACATGGTAAGGCTTTTAACTAGTTATCTGATACTTTGAGGCAGTGTGACTTTTCCTTTGGATATTTTTTATGCCCTTAAAATGCTTACCTTCCATGAGTCAAACCCCCAGTTCTTCTCAACCTATAAAAACGTATGTTACTGTAATGGTCAGTTTCAGGAATAAAATTTCCATTTTTCTTTCTCTTTCCAAGTAAAACTGTACTGGATGTTCACTCAGAGACTGCTGAAGAAGTTGTTTGGTTGTTTTTCCCTGCAAAAAGACAACTTCTTCAACGTTTGTGGGGTGGGGGAGAGGGAAATGCTCTTTGACCTGGCCATAAAATTTAAAATCTTCCCGATGGTGGCATATGATGTACTTAACTCTGACACACAGATTCTATTTTAATCAGAATTGTTTAGCTGTTCCTTACAAAGAAATGGAAAGACACTTATTTTGATAATGACACTGTGAACAGACACAGGATCCTTGTGTATCCAAACCTCTGTGTGTGTTCAACTGAACTGCTGATGAAACTCTGAAAGTCTTTCTGGTGTTCAAAGCACGTTAAGCTGAAGTTGTAAGATTAACTTGTTTCCATTTTCAAGTAAAAAACTTAGTTTTAAAACATATGATGAGGTCGATGGCTTGTTGCACTGCTGCGCAGGGGACATAACTGGGGAAGCAACCCACAGGGAATTCAGCTCCTCTGGCTGGCTGGGCTGGGTGCATCCAGAAGGTAACTCACAGCAAAGGAGGAGAGGTAGTGTGCAGACTGGTTGTGGAGCTCTCCCTGCTGGCCCCTTCCTATGGGCTCTGGGGGTGTCAGTGTCTCTTGTGTGAGTCCAGAGTCTGTGCTGTTGAGGAGATGGATGTGGTTGAGTTCAGGTCATCATGGAGTGAGCGGGTGATTGAGGGAATGAGTTTATGGTCTTGTCACGAGACATTTCATCATGCCTAGATGCCTTAGGGATGGATGGATGTGGACACATGACATTGATCAGAAGCCTGAGAAAGGACCGTGTTAGCGTTCCACTGAAATCTCATCCTCCATTTGCTGATCTATCTAACCCTCTTTCTGTATAAACACTTCCAATTTTCTTTTTTCCCCCCTTCTAAACCTTCCTGTTAAGACCATTCAGTATCTCTCATAATGCAAGTACCTTTTTTTTTTTTTTGGCTGCAGTACTTGCTCCCTCTGTTGTCCTCAGATTCTGACACTGTTCTTAAAAAGGTGGTTTGTTTACAGGTACAGGTGATACTGTTTTAATAGGGTGTCATGAAAATAGTAAATAAGACCAAGTGCAAGCATAGTTATGGGAGCCTGGCAATTTTCCTCTCCATGAGAAAAGCAGTTGACATAGGAAATTGAAAACACATGCTTAACGCTATGGAATTCAGAGCTCATCTCCTTTTCAAAGCCCTCCAACCATTCAGGTCAAGTCAAAAGTGAAATGTACCTTTGAAAACGTAAGTCACTTTTTTTCAGTCTGTGTTGTGCACTTCCTGTAGTATGTCAGTGGTTAGAAGGCTTAAGGGGAACTTAGCTTGTCGTTAATTGTGGCACCAATTTGTTTTACTAAGTTCTTTTTGTGTCTCATTACTGCTGACAACTAGGTAGTGCAGTGTGTATCTCCAAAGGGACCTCTGGCTTGTTCAAGGACCTATTTTTTTGGAACCACTCACATTCCTTTCCTGGGTAAGTATATTAAAAATACCAAGCAGTTATTAATTTTGATTATTTAAAATCTGTAGCGATTAAGAGATGCCTTTGATTCCTTTATGAGCATTAGGCCATGGAGTGAGTGGTAGACACTGTAGTTCTATAGCCAGTGCATGATATCCTAGTAGAACATTGCTCCTTTGCACATCCTACCTTATCACAGAATGGTTTGGGTTGGAAGGGACCTTAAAGATCATCAGGTTCCATCAGGGACACCTCCCACCAGACCAGGCTGCACAAAACCTCATCCATCCTGGCCTTGAACACCTCCAGGGAGGGGGCATCAACAACCTCCCTGGGCAACCTGTTCCAGTGCCTTACTGCCATCATGGGGAAGAATTTCTTCCTGATGTCTAACCTAAATCTCCCCTCTTTCAGTTTAAAACCATTACCCCTTGTCCCATCACTCCCTGCCCTTGTCCAAAGTCCCTCCCCAGCTTTCCTGGAGCCCCTTCAGGCACTGGAAGGTGCTCTAAGGTCTCCTTGGAGCCTTCTCTTCTCCAGACTGAACAGCCCCAACTCTCTTAGCCTGTCTTCATAGCAGAGCTGCTCCAGCCCTCTGCTCATCTTGGTGGCCCCTTCTCTGGCCCCTCTCCAACAGCTCCATGTCTCTCCTGTGCTGAGGGCTCCACAGCTGGACACAGTGTTCCAGGTGCCTTCGTGTGCAAAAGTCTGTCAGATATTCACAAAGAACAATGCAAAGGTCAAGAAGTGTAATATTTTTTTGCATCAGAATGCAGTGGGAAGGGAGTGAGCACCTGAGTGTAAAGGCCTCTTACCAGTACTAGATAACCGTGTAAGTCCATGTTCCATACAGGCTGATAGAAAGAGTCCCCAAAATACAGTAATTTAAAGTGGCAGCTGTCAAATAAGCCTGATTTTTTTTTTTCTTTTAGAAAACAATTGAGGATTTTTTAGAAGGATTGAGAGAGTTCTTTGACTTTTATCCTTCATTCTCTGATTTGGGTCTAATATAGTGTTATACAAGCTGTCTTCCCTGTTAAAAAGAAGCCAGGTGAACTTTTTAAAACCATTTTCTTACCCATTTTACATGGCTGCTTGGGTTAAAGTCAGTCTCCTTAAGGGTCCCTGTGTATCTGGAAACCATATCCAGCTCAGAAATCTCTGAAGAGAAGATATGGCAAAACAGAAGGAATTATAGCTTGATTTTGTTCTAGTTGTGCTTTTTCCTGGCCATCTGGGAATGGCCAGTTTGGGAGGCAGAATAGAGTGGGAGAAGGATCTTTGTTCTGCTCCAAAGCAGCTGTTTTTAGGGGATGTGGGTCTTAAATACTAAGTAAATGTCATGTCAGATGTGAAGGAGAAATGTTATGCCCAAGAACTTCTGTGGAAACACTTCTAAAATGCTTAAAACAAACGTTTTTGTTCTTAATACAGGAAAAGACAAGGAGATGCACAAGCAAGCTGAACAAGTGTAAGCTGCCAACTTTTTTTTTTATCCCTTAACTCTTCCCTCTGTCTGCCTTGTGGCAACAGGTCAAAACAGCTGTCAGTCAGCAGTGGCTGTTGGCATTTGCAGAGTGACATTTTTATTTACAATAACATGGATGTGAAAGGGTTTCAAAGGCAAATTCCTCATCGAGGGTTTCAGTGAAGAGACCAGGAATTGCTAGTGTGACATCCCTTCTGCTGCACAGCAAAATATGACAGGAAATAGAGGCAATTTTACTTAAATTTTAATGAAACTTTTAAAGTCTTGACATATATTTGAATTGCTTTAAAATGTACTTTTATATACACTGAGGGGGGAAGAATCCTTAACAAAATGTGAGCACTCCCCACAGATAGAAACAGAAGTAATCTTTAAACTAGTTTAATTAAGCTAACCAATGTATAAGAGATATAATGGTTAGTGAAAATGCCAACAGGGAGCACTCAAACAGGGAAAGGAATTTCACTCTGTTAAAGGACAGAGAAAAGTTAACTTGTGAATATTTTGGGTAGTAAGCTGCAAAGCTACTGCACATTCTGACCTTCACAAAATAAAACTTTGTTTCCCCGTGTTGATGTCCACTTCTCTGCATGTTGTAGATAATACCTGTCCAGCTTGAAGAACATGGTAGATAATCTGCTTTAGTTCTGCTCTGAGTAACCAGACCTTAGAGGTTTTGTCCTCCTTGGAGGTTAGGGTCATTTTAGGAGCATGTTCTTGCTTCTGCAGCAGAGCAGTTTGCAGGACATGTTAGGGAGATGTTGAAGATGTGTCAGAGGGAGCTGGTAGTGGTGACCTTCCATGCTAAGTACTGTTGACTTTTGGTATCTCAAAGATGTAAAAAAGAAGTTACTAGACTGAGCAGCAGATTTTTCATCTTTTATAGTACAGTCAACTTCACCAGGTTGTTTTGCATACGTCTATATTCTGCTCACATATAGAATATTTCTTGTTCCACTTCTAAAAGACTTGGTGCTAAAACCAGTTCTAACCAAGATGGTTAGAAAAGTTCTAAGCAAAGCAGGAGTCAGATGATAGAGGCAGCATTTTTTAATGAGAATACCCTTTTCTTAACAGAGTCCCTGTGTTAGATCAAATAATCTAGTATCAACAACAAAAGTTAGCTTGTCTGGCAAACATGACCTCATGATTTTGGAATTAGTTTGCAGTGGAGCCCTGTAACTGGTTCTTGTATTTGTCAGTGTTTTCCAATGAAATAAAAAGTGGAAAAATATTTCCAAAGCACTGTTCAGTCTAAATTTGGTTGTATTTAGGAGGCAGAACTGCCACCCAAGAGTGCAGGTGGGCTGGAGTGCAGCAGCTGGCTGTGTAACTTTAAGTATCCCTGGGGTAAAATTTCTGAATATATATATATATATTTTAATGAAATACCATTTTCTGTTTTGCATTGTTAGCCTTAGAATTTTCAAATGGGAAGAAGAGTAAACAAAGTAACTATTAATGTAAAGCACAGCCCACTGTGAGGTGTTTTCTTGCAAATATGTATGTGAATTTGAGTGAAAATAGGAATGGTTACAGAGTGAAGCAAATTATACACATTGCCCTACCCAGTGTGGACTGAGAACTGAACTTCATCCCTTAGAGCAGCAGTAGGGGATGAACTTATAACACAAGTTCTGGTGCATGTTGAGGTTTCTCCATGTTGGGCCATGTTTGGGAGCTTCAAATGCTTCTTTCCATCCTTCAGAAGTGCTTTGCATATATGGCTTAAATGCTGTATTCTCTTTCCTCCCCCCTCTCCCCTCCCTCAGTGTCAGGCAGTTGCAGATGGGTAATGAGAGGAGTTTAAGTTGGGGAAAGAAGGTCTGTTTGGTCAATTTACTTATCTTTTTGTTACACTTTAGCTGGAAGACAGAGGCTGACAGTTCATAGTTGGGCAGAGATGGGGTTTTTTCAATAGTTCTGGAGCTATAAATGTGTCAGTAGCTGTAAGTCACTTCTGGCTTCTCCTAACCTTTGTTTGTTTCTGTACAATTTTTTAAATTCCCTTTTAAGAAGGGAATTGGACTAAGCCCTGATGTAGAAGTGCTCAAGAAGTTGTGGTGACTGGTTGGTTTTGGGATCTTTTTTCTTGACGTGCTCCAGAATAAGTTGGTCTGTGAAGTCAGTTCACTCTGTTTTCCAGTTTTGCTTTTTGTGAAAGATGGGTCTACCATTTTATTCTGGTTGGAATACTTAGGATGTGATCCTCAACACAACTGCAGTGAAATTCAACAAGAAAACTCTTGTTTGTTTGTTTTTTTCCTTGACTGATGTGAGCAGGGATACATTTGTGCCAAGAGGCTTTTTTCCCCCAATATACCCTGTAATTTGAGCAATTAACTTGCTCCAATTAACAGCAAGGTTAATTTTAAAGCATTTTCTACACTTATTTGAACAAGGGCTCTCTCCATCAAAATGAGTTGTGTTAGGAGAGGGGAAAAACTGCTCCTTTAAAGAGAGGAGGAAGAAAACTCTACCTGTCTAGTAAATGTTGTGTTTGTATTTCTCTTCAGTACGCTGTTGTCGCAAATATATTCTGCTGTTGTAGAGGCTGTGCTTGCTGGCATTGAGTGCTATGCTAAAACTTCCACTGAATCCAAGGTAAACGAAGCACCAATTCTCTCCACTGTGATTGTTGATTGGGATTGCTTGCAGGAGAAGATCACACGCAAACAAACCAAAAAAAATTAAATGTTTCAGTCAACTGCGTGACCCGAATGAAGTTAATACTGTGCCCTCCAACCAGTCTCTGAATTCTGCCTAAATTTTTTTTTTAATTATTACATTCAGAATTTAAACGAAGAAATTTCAGACTCTGTCTAATCTTGCCCATTCACAGCTGTTTTTCCATCATCCATGAATTTTCCTAAGCTTCTAATAAGGAAAATCAGAGACACAAAAGAACGAATTTTAGCCTGGTGCATCAGTGTGTTGTTTTGTAGCGTGTGGTCTCTTGTTTATCTTAGGGGTGCTCCTGTAGTTGCTGGGATTTGGAAGGATGGGAGAAAAATATTGTATTCTTAATTTCCTTTTTTTCAGGCGAAAGAGGTAGCAGAGCAGATGTTCATGTCTGTGTTAGATAACCTTCATTTAACACAACTTAAAGCTGCATTACGGTAGGTATTTTCAAGGACTTACTGATTGATGTCCTGTGTCAGGGTATTCATGTTCATTTTAAACTGAACTTGCATGACTGTCAATTTCCAAGACTTCATAATGAATTCAGACTTTTAAAATCATGATAATTATTCCACTTTGCCCACTTTCTTTAAACACTTCAGCAGTTATAGAATCCCAGACTGGTTTGGGTTGGAAGAGACCTTCAAGATCATCCAGTTCTAACCCCCCTGCATGGGCAGGGACACCTCCCACTAGACCAGGTTGCTCCAAGCCCCATCCAACCTGCCCTTCAACACTTCCAGGGATGGGGCAGCCACAGCTTCTCTGGGCAACCTGGGCCAGGGTCTCACCACCCTCACAGCAAAGGATTTCTCCCTAAGATCTCACCTAAATCTCCCCTCTTCCAGTTTTAATCCATTACACCTTGTCCTCTCACTACACACCCTTGTCAAAAGCCCCTCCCCAGCTTTCCTGTAGGCCCCCTTGAGGTCTTATTTTGCTTTAAATCTATTATTGCTTGTTTTTTACATGCAGAAGAAATATGAAACACATTTTTCATGAGCACAATTTCTGTTCTACAGCTCGAAAATCGCTTTTCAGATTCAGGCTGTGAATAATCATGGGAGGTTTGTATCACTGTCCTGCACTCCTTGTTATTAATCAGTGTTTCTAATCCAGTAGTGAGTGTATTTTTCCCATCTTGGAAGTTCTGAGAAAACACTGTATTTGATTATTTCCTACAAGATACGCTTTTGTGTTTGAGACATTTCATGTCTGTAATTCTGTGAAATCTTAAAGATCTAAAACAACTGGGCAGACTAATTTTATTAACTGTTAATGAGTAGAAGCTGCATGAGCCTATTAAGAGTTTCCTTTTCAAACTGTGCTTATAACTTAGTTGATATCACAAGCTTCTGCTTTTTTAATCCTACACTGTCTAATTGACTGAAATGGCCTCCAAAAAAGAGAGTTTATTTGAAAATGAAATAGCTTTTCTTGGCTGTTAGGAAGTCACTCAAAATGATCTAACCTCTGAATATTTAATTATCATTATTGTTCTAGAATTACTCCATTAGATAATGAGGACAGCCTGTGTTTGATTAAAACGGTAAGTAAGCTGTTCAGTATTCTGATTATACATTTTATTAGAAAATAGAGCTCAAGTGGCTTTTTTAATGGGGTGTGCTGAGATTTTTATCTACGGGAATACAAATGGAAGGGGAGAGATGAGCCAGCTCAGTTTGAGCATCTGAAATCTAAGATTGAGTTTTAGCACGAAGTCAGGCAGTGGGATTTGGAATAAAACATGAACATAGAGTTATGATCTCAGACATTCCACCACAGTACAGAAGCAGTGCTTTAGGAGGTTTAAAACACAGGGATTTTGCTGCTTCAACATAAAGGTTTCAGATTCTGCTTTCTCTTCCTTTCTGTCCAACTGTGATTGCTGTAGGCATCTATGATGGTATTTGACATTCCAGACTTGCTCACAGGAAGAGGATGCTTGGGATCTGTTGTCTTTTCAGAATCCTTTCTAACATCACAGATACGTGTAAAAGAAAAAGGTAACTATTTTAAATTCTAACACCAGTCTTGTCATTCTGTTAGCTTTGGTGTGATGGAAGAGCAAAAGGGCTTCTGATGGATGTTATTACTATTAACATTATGGTTTTAAGCCTTTGGGTTAATTAAAAGACCTTAGCTTGCTAGTAATGAATATCTTAAGTGTCAAGTTTCTCTCATCTCACTGAAAGGACTTGGGGTTTTATGGCTGCTTTGTGAGACAGCAGGGCTGAGGTGTAAAAAATTCCAGTGTAATAATGCCCTTCCTAAATTTTCTCCAGTCTTAGTGAGTGGTTTCTACTGTATAAAGAAGTTTGAACAGCTCTCTTCCATTACTCTTGTAAAAATTTATAGGATACATTTCAATTTCAGTTGGTCTCTGTTTGGAAGAGATGAAGCAAAACTAAAATGATATGATTTTTAGAAAGCTTGTGTTTGGGATAGTCTTACATTTAACTACAGGATACTGAGAAATCTCTGGAACTTCAGGCAAGTGCATGTTTTCCAGATTGTTTACATGTGACAAGGAAGCACAGTTATTGAGATTGTCTGAACAATATTTATGAATTCTTGTATCCAGACAGGCTGTGGCTTTTTAACCATGGGAGTTGGAACACTTTTGGGGGGAGGAGAGCATCTCCTAAGACCAGAATAAAAGGAGGGTTTCTTTGGTCTTGTGGAGCAGCTCTGTGGATGTTGGGGCACGAGAAGACTGGGATCTAGTCTGCTGGGAAAGCTTTACTTAAACACCGCTGAGTCCTCAAGATAATGAGGACATTTTCATATTTCCTAACGAGATTTCAAGTCGTACAAGTAACTTCCTGAACAGTCTGAAGTGTATGGATGGTTTTTATACAGCTTTGCTTTCCACTTACTTCCCTGCAGATGGCAGCATTAATTCAGAAACCAGCCACATAGTCCTGACTGCAGCCATCCCGAGATACACTTCTTGGCTGGTTAGTACACAAAACACTTCTTATTTGAGCTTTTTCTCTACATGCATATTCACAAACAAAAACTTGTTGTAAAAATATGGATGTGTGAGGAAAAGGATGGAACTCGGGCACTGAAACAGGATCAGAGGTTGGAAGGGACCTTCAAGATCACCAGGTTCCAACCTCCCTGCCATCAGCAGGGACACCTCCCACTAGACCAGGCTGCACAAAGCCTCATCCAACCTGGCCTTACTCTGATTTTTTTTTTTTTCAATTTGGGCCTGAAGTGATGATAAGTGGAACTTATAAGTGGCTAAATGCAAATAGGCTGATGGTTCCATTCATAACACAAGTTCTAAATTACTTCATTGTCACCACTTCAGTTTTTTAGCTGTGTGAAGGCCTGGGTGTTTTTCAAGTACACGATGTGACTTTTGAAAACTCTGTTTGTTGTGGGGCACTTTAGATCACTTAAATGTCTTCCCCAACAGAAAGAAAAGTCTGCTTCCAGGCCTCCAGTGTTCTGCATTTTGTGGGAGGTATAATTTCAACGAGTGTGATGAAGTTAGACAACATGATGCCCTTTGGCAGTCCATACTTCTTAAACATTTTAACAGTAATAAAAACATAAAGACTGAAGGAGAAACACTCCATTCAATTGTTTTATAGACTCAAGTAGTATTGAAGAGACACCAAGAAGTGTACCTCCTTGAATGTGTCTCAAAGAACTGTTTCAGTCCATGGTAACATGGTGTTGAGGAGCACAAAACTCTCTTTGAAGAACTCCAGTCTCCCAGCTTTATCTGTCTGTGGTACCTAAGGTTCTTGTTTGCCTTGAATCTTCTTTAATGCTTTTAATGTAATGTTCAACTTGCTTTACCTACAAACAATACAAATGGAAACTGTTTCTGGCTACAGGTTGAAGATAGTGATGTGAAACTGTCTGAAAAAGCACAGCTTATATTGAAGGTAAAATGAAACATTTTTGGTAAACTTAAGTTACACTTTCAAGACCAAATATAAAAAAACCAAGCCACTTAGCTGCCAGTAAAACTGGTTTTTATTAAGTTTGTTATTCTTCTTCTTCGAAAGACTTGCTTATTCTACCCTCTTTCAATCTTTGACCTACAAAAAACCCCCAACATTGTGTGTAAAGGTTTGAGGTTTTCTTTATTTCAAAGAACAACCAAACCCGAGAGCAAAAAGGGTTCTAATAAAGCTATGATTTCATGGAAGTCTCACTCAGTATTACCCATGGAGCTTGTGTTTCAAAAAAAAAAAAGCCCCAAACTCAATGCCACTCTACATGCAACTTTCTTTTAACTTAATTAGCATGCTAAATGTCTAAAGGAAAACACTTTAAGCACTTTAAAAAAGAAAAGAATTTGGGATCTGGGAACATCTTAAACCCCATGAGTTACACATTTGTGGTTTAATTTGTGGTTACCAGAAATCTTCATTACAAATGGATTTATTTTCCTGTAATATACTTTTAGTTCAGTAGATTGACAGCCTAAAAACAAAAAGCTGTGCCTTGTGGTTGTGACAATAGCTTGTAACTTAATAGCTGCTGCAAAACCAAAAGCAGGGGGAAGTGCTTTTAAAAATTATACTCTTGACATTCTGTCTTTCGCTAGTTCTTCTATATCAGTTTAAAACTCCTTTAAAAGATCTGACAGATGCTGTTTAAAAAAAAAAAAAGTAATTTTCTCTTGGAGCAAAAGCATGAGAAAATGTTCTTGCCTGGATCTCAGTCCTTGGTGCAGTCTGTGCTGATGCTCTTTGTTTTCCCTGTTTAGGAAGACAAATCTTTTCTGGGCACTTTACTCACTGGAGGTGATGGAGTGTATATTTATTCTAGCAATCCACAGGCCACTCCTGCAGAAGGTGAGTTGTGTTTTTTTGGTTACTTATAGAGTTGGTCCACTGTTGTTTTGCTTTTTTTGTTTCAAAAAACAAACCTGGGGCACACGGGTGTTGGGATTTACACTTCTGGTGAGTCTGCCTATACCCTCATCTTAAGCTTCCTTTCCTTTTGCCTTTACAACTCTTTCTTGCTAAACTCCACATCATTTTTGTCTCTACTTGAAAATCCTTGTCCTAGGAGGAGGGTTCCTGTCAGAGCCATGGCCTTGCTTTTGAGGCACACAGGACTCTGATGTGATGGACAACGAGGCTCTGCAGACCTAGGAGATAGCTTTCCTTTTTTTCCATAGTTAACATTCAAAAACATGCACAAACTGGTTGCTTCTATCCTTAATAGATGATGTTTCATATATTTTCTGCCTTCTGTTTATCTGTATGAACATGAGGTTGGAAAGATTGGACATTACAGCAGTGACAGGATGCCATGGATTCCCAGCTCCAGAAGTGAAGGCAATTATGGACCTGCTGGGCAATGTGATAACGCTGCTTGTGATGCAGCAGGAGATTGAAATAATTTGCTTCTTAATTTATTTACAGCTTTGTGTTTTTTGCTCCTACCAAAGCCTCCTCTTGGAGCTGACAGGCTGCTCCAGACTTTTTCCATTGTCATTTTCACTCAGGAGCTGCAGTGCTTGTTAGTGGAGACACTCATTGTATTAGGGAAAAATGCTCCATCTTGGCCCTTTTCAAATTCAATCAAGTTACTGCTTTCTGACATGGAACTACTAGAAACAGTCTTAGAATTAGACTAGAAACAGAATTAGTCTTCTCTTTTAGAAATGTAGAGGAGTATTGGTTGGAAAAGACCTTTCAGATCATCAAGTCCAACCCCCAGCCCAACACTACCAAGGCCACCACTAAACCATGTCCCTCAGCACCACATCTACACAGCTTTGAAACCCCTCCAGGGATGGGGACTCCACCACTGCCCTGGGCAGCCTGGGCCAGGGCCTGACAACCCTTTCCAGGAAGAAATTGTTCCTAACGTCCAATCCAAACCTCCCCGGCACAGCTTGAGGATGTTTTCTCTCCTCCTGTTTCTTGTTCCTTGGGAGAAGAGACCAACCTCCCCTGGTTCCAACCTCCTTTCAGGCAGTTGCAGAGAGTGAGAAGGTCTCCCCTCAGCTTCCTTTTCTTCAGGCTGAACACCCCCAGCTCCCTCAGCTGCTCCTCATCAGACTTGTGCTCCAGACCCTTCCCCAGCTTCATTGCCCTTCTCTGGGCTTTAGCCCCTCAATGTCCTTCTTGTCATGAGGGACCCAGAACTGACCCCAGGATTTAAGTAGAGGCCTCACAGGTGCTGAGCACAGGGGGATGATCCTTGCCCTGGTTCTGTTGGCCACACGAGTGCTGATACAAGCCAGGATGATAATGGTCTTCTTGACCACCTGGGCACACACTGGCTTATATTCAGCAGCTGTTGAGTGATACCCCCAGGTCCTTTTCTGCTGGGCAGTTTTCTGGTGCCCTAATGCCTTCTTTTTTTGGTGTCTTTTCCTTCAAGAACTCCAGTAACATCCCATTGACTAAAGCCAATTTGGAAGGACTGTTGGGAGGCTTTTTCCTTGTGTTTAACACATGTTGCTTTGCCTTCAACCAGTAGATACATCTTAGGGCACAACATTTTTGCATTCCAGTGCACAGAGAAGGTACTTCTGTCACAGTGCTGATGTACAACAGAAGATGTCTGTCATCTGACATCTAAGTATAAGCTGATGATCTTGATAGGAAAACCTCCTGCTTTAATGATGTTGAATTTATGCAATGTTGTGTTGAGCATAAATAATGGTGTAGAAGGCAATTAAACAGCAAACTTCACATCACGGAATTTGCTTTTGCTCTAATTGAACAGATTTTTGAGAAAGAAGGTTAATGCAGAATAACATATTTAGCTGTTTTGCAATACAGTGCTGTGAGCACATGTTCTCACATTCCTTAGAGCACCTTGCAGTGCCTGAAGGGGCTGCAGGAAACCTGGGGAGGAGCTTTTGGCAAGGGCTTGTAGTGAGAGGACAAGAGGTAATGGATCAAAACTAGAATAGGGGAGATTTAGGTGAGACATTAGGAAGGAATCCTTTGCTGTGAGGGTTGTGAGACACTGGCCCAGGTTGCCCAGAGAAGCTGTGGCTGCCCCATCCCTGGAAGTGTTGAAGGGCAGGTTGGATGGGGCTTGGAGCAACCTGGTCTAGTGGGAGGTGTCCCTGCCCATGCAGGGGGGTTGGAACTAGATGATCTTGAAGGTCCCTTCCAACCCAAGCCATTCTATGTTGATGAGGATGTTGATGAATAACTAGAGAATGGTGAATCTTTTTTTCTTTTTTCTTTTTTTTTGGCTTGGTGGGCACTGGCTGTGGCTGCCCCGATGGAGCAATTTACTTTTTGCCTTTTTTGGGGAGATTTCTGAAGTTAAACGTTTTGATAACTCTTGGGATAGAGAGCTATAAGTAGGTGGTATAAGGACTATTATGCCACACTTCAACGAGTGAGATATTTTCTTAGGTGTCGAGTGAGACTGAACTTGATCTTGTTCCCTTTCACGTAGGCTGCGAGACAGTTTGTGCTCTAATTTGGGCTCTGCTGAGGTTGCAGCCATGTCATCTGGAAAGATTAGGTGCAAAAGGTGCTGCCAGACAGGCTCTCATCTCTGTCACTTCTGTCTTACTGAATTAAGGTATACATTCAGGGCTAATATGCATCCAAAAAGTTCAGGCTGTTAAACCTTTACCTTTGTGTGCTAATGACCTGTCTTAGGGATTTTTGTATGATGGACTTAACTGAGTCAATCAGTCTTTCCAACTGAACTCTTTTTTTGTGATTAATCACTTATGGAAAATACACAAGTTGCACATCAAGTTGTTCTTTCATTCACAGACTTCCATGTTAAAGCAAGCTGTTTTAGTTTGGATTAATTAAGACTCTTTTTGGCTTGTTTTTTCTGTTATAATTAACATCTCAGATATCCCCACTGACACATCCTCTGTGAAGTGTGATATTCTGTGAGATGTGAGAGAAATATGCTTAAAGTGTTGAAATTTGTGTGTTTTCTCCCTCAATCACTCAATGGAAAGCACATAGCTGTGCTCTGGCTTGAATTTTGGGAGCACTGGGAGCATCAGCAATGAACATCTTGTATTTGTAAACTGTTCATCCTCCACATCCATAGAGTTATGTATGGCTTTGTCTCCATTCTACTTGCTCTGAATTGGATCCTTGAATTTGTGATCGTAGTGTTTCCCAATTTAATAGTGTAGTTTTTATGTTAACTAGAAGCTTCAGTATAAAGCAGTTACATTCATAGTTAGCAGAGTTTATATGTTTTTGAGGTAACTGTTGAAATCGTGTATCTAGGTGATTTGATTGGTTTTGTATCAATCTCTTTTTTATGAAATGAAACCTTAACGGAGAACAATTCTGAAGATGTTATGCTGCCATTTCAAAAGGAAAATCATAGAATCCCAGACTGGTTTGGGTTGGAAGGGACTTCCAAGATCACCCAATTCCAACTCCCCTGCCATGGGCAGGGACACCTCCCACTAGACCAGGTTGCTCCAAGCCCCATCCAACCTGCCCTTCAACACTTCCAGGGATGGGGCAGCCACAGCTTCTCTGGGCAACCTGGGCCAGGGTCTCACCACCCTCACAGCAAAGAATTTCTTCCTAATGTCTCACCTAAATCTCCCCTCTTTCAGGTTTAATCCATTACCCATTGTCTTAGCTTCTTTAAAATTTCTTCTGAGCATTGTTTGGTAGATGGAGCTGGAGGTGCAGTCATGTTTACCTATATGTGTTAGTTATTTTGCTGCCTTGCTTGGCTGTTCCTTGAAGTGTAACTCTTAGTAATGCCATTTTATTCTTTTTGTCTGCCTTTTTTTTTCCCTCAAAGAAAATAGTTAACCTTGCCCTTTTGCTGACTCACTCACTTCTCTGTATGGGATGTGATCCTGTTTTTACTGCATGGTCCAGCACTGGGAGCAGAGGTCCAGCTGGCAGCCCCTGCTTACTCATTTATTCCTGGCTTTATGACTCTTGGAAATTGGCTTTTTGCTGATGTCAGTTTCTAGCACTTTGGTGGAATGTTGGTTTTATCCATGATACCATCTAGCCCTGCTGTTTCTCATTTTCCAGCTGTTTTCCCTGGTTGTGCAGGTTTATGAACCAAAGTGTTTATAAGATGACAAGAGAAATGGAGCTAGAGTGAAGGCCATGTCTCTCCTGGCTGTCACTTGGTCCTTAGCTTCCAGGGGAGCTGCTAGCCCAGCAACAGGCTTTTCTGTTTTCAACTTTGTCTTGGTGAGGAAGTGAAAGGAAAGCTGGTGACTTAAACCCTTTTTACTGCCTGCATGGTATGTGTTACTATACTGAAATTTGGCTGAAAATCTCATCAACTTTGATAGCATTGCAAGGTATAAGTTTTCAGTTGTTTTGGATGTAAGTTCTTCTTAGCTTCTGGTTTGGTCAGCTTTACATTCCTGGGAGTTTGCAGTTCAAACCCATGCAAATTTTTATGGGTTTTTTTTTTTTGGGGGGAAGAAAAAAAAAGCCCCAAAATAGTAACAATAAGTGTGAGGTCCAGGGGATAAGATGAAGTCGAATCCAATCATAGTCATGATTCCTGCTCTTGATAGTGATCCCAGTAAAGGTCTGAATGCTGTCCCAAATCCTTATTCAGATGCACTGCATATTGGATAGAACAATGTTCTGCAAGAACATAGATTTAATCCTCAGAAAGAAGAGGCATTTGTCCCATGCTACTGAAATCCTGACATTACCTAATACAATTGTTCTTTTCTTTCAAATTCTAGGCAAATTGTACTTCTTTTCAGATGGCATTCTCTTTTCTGATCCCCACCATGGCAGCATTTCCATTTCAAAGAACCATATGAGTTCCATTTCTCTCTATGATGGGGTGAGTATTTTTTTGTTCCTACTGTCATAAACTTCTAATCAAGTTTTTACAGTATTTCTGTAGGGGACTAGTACAAAGCTTCAATTTCAGTTGCAGTTTTACGAGTGTGTGTGTCAAACCAATAACTGATGCAGATCAGGAATAACTGAAACGTGGTGGAATGATTCACAGGACTGGAGGACCTTGGTAGATGGTTATAGGCTGTTTGTGAAGACAGGCAGGGGAGAAGAGGTGGAGGAGCCGTGCCCTGTGTTAAGGAAAACCTTGAATGTATCAAAGTCATAGAATCACAGGGGTTGGAAGGGACCTCTGAAGATTATCAAATCCAACCTCCCTGCTGCAGTAAGAACACCCAGGCCAGATCACACAGGAACACGTCCAGATGGGTCTTGAAAGTCTCCAGAGAAGGAGACTCCACAACCTCTCTGGGCAGCCTGTCCCAGGGCTCCATCACCCTCACAGTAAAGAAGTTTTCCCTCATGCTGAGCTGGAACTTCCTGTGTTGTAACTTGGTGCCATTTCCCCTCATCCTATCACAGGGCAGCACTGAAAAGAGACTGGTCCATTCTTGACTTCCCCCTTCAGATATTTGTAGACATTAATAAGATCCTCTCTTAGCCTTCTCCTCTCCAGACTAAACAGCCCCAGGTCTCTCAGCCTCTCCTCATATGACAGATGTTCCAGTCCCTTCATCATCTTTGTAGCCTCTGTTGGACTCTTTCAGCATATCCCTGTCCCTCTTGAACTGGGGAGCCCAGAACTGGACACAACACTCCAGATGTGGTCAGCTATGGTAATTGTGGTAGACCTATTGAATACCTCAGGGTCAAAATCAGAGGGGTTGTCTCCAAGGGTGATCTTAGAGTAGGCATCTGTTACCGACCCACAGATCAAGATGATGTGACCAATGAAGTGACACAAGTCACTCAGGCAAGCTTCAGGTCAACCAGACCTGGTCCTTATTGGAGACTTTAACTACCCAGACATTTGCTGGAGGAACAACACTGCAGTTCACCTGACATCCATCAAGTTCCTGGAATGTGTAGAAGACTGCTTCCTCACACAAATGTTGGATGTGCCAGCCAGGAACGGGGCACAGCTGGACTTAGTACTCACTAGCCAAGAGAACCTGCTCTGTAATATCTTGGTTAGCAACAGACTTGGCTGCAGTGACCACAGTGTGGTGGAGTTTGGGATACTGCTGAGCACGATGAAGGTTAATTCCAGGACAAAGGTTTTAGATTTTAGAAGAGCAAACTTCAGCTCACTCAGGGCTCAGTTGGAAGGGATCCCGTGGGAAGCTTCCATGGAGGGTAAAGGAGCTCGTGAGTGCTGGGAGTTTTTAAAGAACACTCTCCTAGATAAGCACAACCAGTTCATCCCCTCTAAAGGCAAGGGAAGTGGGGGGAGCAAGAGACCCCCTTGGCTTAACTGTGAGCTTCTGGGTCTGCTCAGAACCAAAAGGGAAATGTGCCAGAGGTGGAAAAATGGAAGGTTAGTGTTTGAAAATCACAAGGGCATTGCCAGGGCAGGCAGAGATGCAGTTTAGGAAAGCAAAAGCTCAGCTTGAGCTGACATTGGCCAGAGGTGTCAAAAATTTCAAGAAAGGGCTCCTCAGATACACTAACAACAAACAGAAACAGAGGAGCAATATTGGCCCACTATTAAACAGGAGAGGTGAGCTAGTCACCAACAGTGCTGAAAAGGCACAGGTCCTCAACACCACCTTCACCTCTGTCTTTACCAGTGCTGTTGGGTCCCAGACCATAGGAACCCAAGTCCAGGATGATGCAGACACCAACCCACTGTCAGTGAAGGAAGAATTGGTGTGTCAATTATTACAGGAGCTTGGCCCATACAAATTGATGGGCCCAGATGCCATCCACCCTAGGGTGCTGAGAGAGCTGGCTGCTGTCCGTGCAAAGCTGCTGTCCATAATCTTTGAGAAATTGTGGAGGTCAGGATACATCCTTGAAGACTGGAGGAAGGCTAATGTCACCTCCATCTATAAGAGGGGTCCCAAGGAGGACCTAGGTATTTATAGACCCATTAGTCTCACTTCAGTCCCTGGAAAGGTCATGGAGCAAATCCTCCTAGGGACTGTCACAAATCAATTGGAGCACGTGACTGGGAAAAGCCAACATGAATTTACCAGGAGCAAATTATGCTTGACAAACCTGATCACCTTCTATGACAAAGTAACCTGCTTGGTTGATGCAGGGTGAACAGTGGACGTCGTCTACCTGGACTTCTCCAAGGCTTTCGATGTAGTCCTAACAGCCTCCTTCTGGAGAAACTGACTCATTATGGCCTTGACAAGTGGTCTGTGTGGTGGGTGGGGAACTGGCTGACAGACCCTACCCAGAGGGTGACAGTAAGTAGCTCCTCCTCAAACTGGCAACCAGTCACAAGTGGGGTCCCCCAGAGGTCAGTATTGGGCCCAATGCGGATTTGCATCTTCATAAGTGACCTGGATGTTGGAATCAAGAGCACCTGAATGAAGTTTGCTGAAGAAACCAAGATGTGTGGAGAGGCTGACACTCCAGAAGGGAGAGCCACTCTTCAGGATGACCTGGACAGGCTGGAGGAGTGGACCAGCAGGAACTTTATGAAGTTCAACAGAGAGAAGTGTAAGGTCTTGCACCTGGGAACACAGAACCCAGGAGTGCAGTTCAGACTGGGATCCACCTGGCTGGAGAGCAGCCTTGTGGAAAAGGACCTGGGGGTCTTGGTGGATAACAGGCTCAACATGGGTGAACAGTGCACTGCAGCAGCAAAGAAACCTACAGGATGCTGGGCTGCATCAACAAGGGCATAACCAGCAGAGATAAGTCATCATCCCACTCTACTCAGTGCTTGTCAGACCACACCTGGAGTATTGCCTTAAGTTCTGGGCCCTGCTCTACAAAAAGGATGAAGGCAGGCTGGAGAGGGTCCAGAGAAGGGCCACAAGGATGATCAGAGGACTGGAGAACCTGCCATAAAAGTAGAGGCTGAGAAAATGGGGCTTGTTCAGCCTTGAGAAGAGAAGGCTTTGGGGAGACCTTATTACCATGTTCCAGTACTTCCAGGGGGGCTGCCAAGAAGATGGAGACTCCCTTTTTACAAGGAGTCCCATGGAAAAGACAAGGGGTGATGGGCACAAGTTGCTCCTGGGGAGATTCTGATTGGACACGAGAGGTAAATTTTTCCCCATGAGGACAGTCACACATTGGAATAGTCTCCCAAGGGAAGTGGCAGATTCCCCCCCATGGGACAGTTTGAAGTCTCAGCTTGACAGGGTGCTGAGCCACCTCATATCAACTGCAGTAGTACTTAGAAAGGTTGGACCAGGTGATCCTTGAGGTCCCTGCCAACCTGGCACTCTGTGAAATCTCTGCACTTTTGGTATTGGTTTGCTTAACCAATTACTGATTAGCTAAAGCGTAAAGAGGAGAGAATTTTGAATTAGACTGAGTTATCAGTGTGCTCTTAATAGTGTGGAAAATTGCTTTTTATTAAAAGAAAAATTGCAGATCATAGCATTCATAAAACATCTAGCAGTGCTGGAGAGAGAAAAGTTCAAGGCATTGTGAAGTCATTTGGTGTGCTGGAGGGTGAAATGCTGCCTTCTATTCAAAATAGATTTAGCCTTCAGTCAAAAGTTGGTGGCAGTGACCTGCTTATCTCTGGAGAGGTCACGAGCTGTGTCTGTCTACTGTCGTGGAGCCTTGTGTAACTGACAGGGAGAAGGGAATGACTGGTTTGTGTTTCCCAAGCTGAGAAGTGAGAAGGAAGGGTGTGTCACATGGAACTGCACACACTTTGAGCAATTACATTAAAAGACACAATGTTAGGTGTCGATGTTTTGCCGTTCCTGTGATCAACTGAGATCTTTCCACTTGGCCAAGTTGCTGTGCTAATGGTTTGGTCTCCTGGCTTAGTGGGAGTTGAGGGTCAGGTTAATGATGGCAACTCTTTAAGACACATGCTGGGTCAACGATCACTTTTTCAGAATGGAAAAGAGAAGATTTTCGTCGGCTATTGTTTCCTAAGCACTGAAGAATGAAATAACCTGTTTCCTGTAGTTTGTTTTCTTCAGGTGCAGCATTACACGTTTGTGTAGTGACCTCCAGAAAGCATTGTGGTGCTGTGATTTCATCAGCTGATAGAGGAAACCAGTAACATACAACAAAAGCGTGTGATTCAATTGAGATGAAAACACAACAGTGAAGAGAATCTTACCTTAGCTGCCTTTTCTTGTGTGTCATATGGATTGCCCCTTGGTAGTTGAAGAAGTTATTTTAACACTGACCTTCCTTCTATTGTTTGATTCAAGACACTCACTTTCATAAAACGAGCTATTTGTGGGGCCTGGCTATCATTCTGGAACCACTGCCAGATTCTTGTGTAAAGCTAAACCTTGACGAGAGAGCTTTTTTTATTGTTCAACTGACTTGGCATAATACAAGGGTGGAGAGCTTAAAATGTTAAGAAGTGAGAGGAGAAGAAGGGTAATTGTTAGTATGCTTTTTCCGACAGTTATTGCAGTAACAATATTGATGGAGAAGAAAGGAGAATTTATTGCTAGGGTTAAAATAAAAGAGACAAAGTTTGAAGTGAGGCAAAGTACAGTTTCTTAGCAGCTCTATCATTGTTGCCAGATGCTTCTCCTTTTAACTTGAAAATGTCTGCACTTCTGCTTCTGAGATGTGCTCCAGGCATCTCTGTTCTGAGAAGCTGGACACTCAGTTGACACGCTCTTGAAGGCCTTGAAGCTCGTAGCCATCGAGTGCCTGGAGGACAGGGTAGATTCCTCACAAAACTTTACCATGAAGATCTAAAGCAGAAACCATCCCAATCTTAGCAGAGTCTTGGGTTAGAGATCAGTTAGGTAAACCGAATATACAGAAATCCATGGGCTCCAATGTGATGCACCCACAAGTGCTGGGAGAGCTGGCTGATGTTGTTGCTCTACCACTCTCCATCATTTTTGAAAGATCATGGCAAACAGGAGGAGAGGTGTCTGAGGACTAGTGTCACTCCAGTCTTCAAAAAGGACAAGAAGGGTGATCCAGGAAACTACAGACCAGTCAGCCTCACCTCCATCCCTGGAAAAATGATGGAGCAGCTCATTCTGGACGTCATCTCTAAGCACATGGAAGAGAAGAAGGTTATCAGGAGTAGCCAGCATGGTTTTACTAAGGGTTTTACCAAAGTTTGACTAACCTGATAGCCTTCTGTGATGGTGTGATGATTTGGGTAGATGTAGGGAGACCAGTGGATGTAGTCTACCTTGATCTTAGCAAGGCTTTTGACACTGTCTCCCATAACATCCTCGTGAGCAAGCTCAGGAAGTGTGTGCTAGAAGAGTGGACAGTGAGATGAATTGAGAACTGGCTAAACAATAGAGCCCAGAGGGTGATGATCAGTGGTGCAGAGTCTAGCTGGAGACCTGTGACTAGTGGTGTTCCCCAGGGATCAGTGCTGGGCCCAGTCCTGTTCAACATCTTCCTCAACGACCTGGATGAGGGGACAGCGTGTGTCCTCAGCAAGTTTGCTGATGATCTCAAACTGGGAGGATTGGCTGATCCACCTGAAGGCTGTGCAGCCATTCAGCAAGATCTGGACAGACAGGAAAGCTGGGCAAAGAGAAACCTCAGGAGGTTCAAGAAGAATAGGTGTAGAGTCCTGCACCTGGGAAGGAACAGCAACATGCACATGTACAGGTTAGGAGCTGACCTGCAAGAAAGCAGCTCCATGGAGAAGGACCTTGGACTCCTGGTGGTCAACGAGTTATCTATGGGACAACAATGTGCCCTTGTGGCCAAGAAGGCAAATGGTATCTTGGGGTGCATTAGGGAGGAGTGTGTCCAGCAGATCGAGGGAGGTTCTCCTCCCACTCTACTCTGCCCTAGTGAGAGCACATCTGGAGTGCTGTGTCCAGTCCTGGGCTCCCCAGTTCAAGAGGGACAGGGATATGCTGGAAGAGTCCAACAGAGGCTACAAGGATGATGAAGGGACTGGAACATCTGTCTGATGAGGAAAGGCTGAGAGACCTGGGGCTGTTTAGTCTGGAGAGGAGAAGACTAAGAAGGAACCTTATTAATGTCTATAAATATAAGGGTGGGTGTCAAGAAGAAAGGGCCAATCTCTTTTCAGTCGTGCCCTGTGATTAGATCAAGAGGCAATGGATGCAAATTAGAGCACAGGAAATTCCACTTCAACATGAGGAAGAACTTCTTTACTGTGAGGGGTACAGACCCCTGGAACAGGCTCCCCAGGCAGGTTGTGGAGTCTCCTTCTCTGGAGACTTTCAAGACCCATCTGGATGTGTTCCTGTGTGACCTGCCCTAGATTCTGTGGTGGTCCTGCTCTGGCAGGGGGGTTGGATTAGATGATCTCCAGAGGTCCCTTCCAACCCCTGACCATTCTGTGATTCAACATAAATGTCCCATCTCATAGGGCAGCACTATTCTTAGAACCAGCCATCCTGGGAGCAAAGGAAAACCCAACAGGCTGGACTGCCACCCACTCTCCAAACTCCCAGGTTTATTTCTTTTCTTCTGTAGCTGTTCAGTGTCTCAGTAAACTGGAATCTTTACTGTAAAGAGCTTAAGGTGCAGTGTACTTGGTCTTGAGTGCTTGTTTAAGACCAAGTATCCCTTTTAGCCATTATTCAAGTCAATAAACAATATTAAGTAATACTTAGATTTCACAACAACATGAACATCTTGGAAAACTTTGAAATGGATTCTTTTAACCTTATGGCCATGGGGTTTATTGCTGCTTATTTTCTGCTCTTTTCAATTCGTGGAACCCTAAACATTTTCCAGGAGGAGGAGCACGTTCTGTTGGACATGGCACATGCAGATTGCTGCATGCATGAGTTGTCCTTTCAGTTGCTTCTCATGAAATCTGCAAGCGTTCCTGCAGAATCCAGGATCTGTGGACCATGTTCCAAAAGCCACTTTCTCCTACAAAAACTTGTTCTCTCTCAGGAGAACATTTTTATGGGTTCTTCAGTCAATTCACTGACTTTGAGAGGATTACTTTTATATTTAATCCCTCAGTCAGCAAGGGATAGGGATTGTTTGCAGATGTCTCTGAACTGATAGCAATTCTTATGTAAGTGTTCCCCAACTTGAGCTTTTTCTTTTTGAAAATCAGTAAGAAGAGTTCTTTACCCACTGGTGAAAGGGAGATGGATGCTATTCAGCTTCTGATTTGAACCCTAAGTAACTGAATCCCCATTTTCCAGGGATGCTTCATGCTGCTGCATGGTGCTGTTTTTCTTATACTTTGGAGTGAAAAGAGTTACCAGTCAAATCTTGAGTATAAACCACTTCAGCAGTCAGCAAAGTTGTACAAATGCCTGCCTTGAGCTCCAGAAAACCAAGGGTCAGTGTTCTGTTAGAACAAAAATGGGACAACCTGAGTTCAGTGCTTCTGAGGGAGACTGATCTTGAGGGTTTCAGCCTCCTGTTGGTGAAGACACAATTCAGGTGAAGGAGCAATAGTTTCAGTAGAACTTGTGCTCATGAAAGAATCCAAGAGAAACAGGGCAATTCCAACGTGCAAGTGACCTACACTTTAAATTGCAGGCCTGATAGGTGTATCTCCTTGCAGCACAGTTCCTTTCAGGTTAGAAACTCAAGAGCGTGGTATAAAAAACGTTTGCAACAGCACCATGCCATCCTTCTAATCTTTTTAGCTGACATTTAGTTCATTCTTCCAGGGTATCTGTGTCAGAGATGTGTGGGTATAGATGAAGGTGGCTTTGTTGTGAAGCAGAGGAAAGAGCTAAAGGTCTAGTTTTTAGTAGAAGGAAAAGATATTAAAATGCAGGCTTTTCTTTTCAAGCCAGGACAAAGCCGAGGTGCTTAGAACAGTCTCAGATGCTTTCTTTAGAGCTGATATCTCTAATAGCTGCAACTAGAAACTGAGGAGTCCTGTAAGGCTGCAGTTGATCCTTCTGCTCCAGGGTAGATTTAGGTTGGACATCAGGAAGAAATTCTTCCCCATGAGGGCAGTAAGGCACTGGAATAGGTTGCCCAGGGAGGCTGTGGAAGCCCCCTCCCTGGAGGTGTTCAAGGCCAGGTTGGATGAGGCTTGTGCAGCCTGGTCTGGTGGGAGGTGTCCCTGCTCATAGCAGGGAGGTTGGAACCTGATGATCTTGAAGGTCCTTTCCAACCTTCACCATTCTATGATACCTGAGCTATGCAGGCTAATGAATGCTCAGATCTTTGTGCATGCCTGGCTGTGACTCTCGCAGTTCTCATCTCTGCTATTTAATATATGAAGCCTTTTTTTTGTTCGCTTTCAATAATTTCTTATTATAATTTGTCCTGTTTCTTCCTTTTCTAGGACTCAAACAGTATTGTTGCTGCTCTCTTTATAGACATCAAAAGTTCCTTGCTTCCTCATCTACCCATTGAATTCCATACCCAAGACAACTTCCTGATGATTGCACTTTTCCCCAAAACAAAGATTTATAAAGCTTTTTATTCACAGGTAAAGTAAAAAAAAAAAAAAGATTGGTTTGGGTGGGAGTAAAATCACAGGGTTTTTGTGTTTCAGAAGAGAGACATGGGTGAATTTGTTGATGTCTGCCTTAACTAAGTTTGGAAAGAAGGGGTTTGTTTCTCACGTTAGTTGAGCCACCAAAGCTTGTCACCTGATGAGTAAATACAGGAAAGGTTGAAGTTCAAGGTCCTTCTTGCATCAGTCTTCACTAGTGAAACCTTTCCCTGGATCTCGGTGGACAAGCACAGTTTAGGAAGGAGAAGGGGCAGTTAATTCTGAGGGAGCAAAACAGTTTGGAAATACATTGAAAACCTCCTCTGTGGAGCTGGATGAGATTCGTGGAGGGTATTAAAAGAGGTGCCTGATGTGATTTTTGAAGCTGCTGATCATTTGTATCAAACCAGGGTGTTGCAGTGGGAAGGACAGTGGCAGATAGCACAACAAGGGGCTGTCACCACACACTGCAGCCATGAAGGTTCAGACTGAATGTTAGGAGAAGGTTGGTGCAGTGACTGGAACAGGTCACCCAGACAGTGAATCTCCACCTTTTGAAGATTTTTAGAATTTGGCTGGACAAAGTCATGGCTGAGCTTCTCTGTTCTGCCAGCAACAGTCCTGCTTTGAGCAGGAGATGGGTCTGGAGACCTCCAGAGGTTCTCTGCCAGCCAGAAACACTGAGACTCTCTGTGACCTATGGCATCTGCCTTGCAGGCTGGAGATTGTTGTGGACTGCCCTGCCATGTAGACCTTCCCAGGAACGTGGAAGAGCTCATATGAGCTGTTGCTCCTGATCTTAAGAACTTGCATGTGTGAGAAACTTTACCTTATGTATTTATTTCTAGTAATTGCGTTGTTCATTAGGATTAATGCCCACCATGTGCTTTCATTTTGTCTTCTGAAGCCAGTGAGTGCTCTAAAAGCTTGTTTTCTGGTAGTTACATTTTAAATGTAGCACTGGTGTATAATTGGCTGCAGCCATTGTATGTAGTGGCAGAGGCTCTGTTGTGGTTTTTTGTGGTTAGACACATTTGGATCGTGATCCTTAGGGAAGTTTTGTTAAAGACTTTAAGGATCCCACATGGCATTGTCTCATTCCCTAAGCAGATTGGCTTCATGCACTGCAATGCAGAGGCTTTTCATAAACAAAAGGTTGTAACAATACCACTTTTGAGGAAGTGGGCCTGGAGATTTTAGGGCTCCACAAGGGTTTTAGGATGTGATTGTAACACTGGATTGGAAAAGACCACCTAGCTCAGTGAGTATGCTCCCCACTGGTGGCATTAATGTTACCATAACATTTCTCCTCCTTTTATCTGAAGTGTTTAGATTCCTCCCACTGTTCCACTACGTGAGTGGTTGGGAATATTCTGTTTGTTTGGTTTTTCATTTTCAGCCTACTTAATTTGATCTACTTTTATATCTGGTTTTTGTTTTGTTTTGTTTTTCTTTTGCTCTACCAGCAACACCCTTGAGGTAGTTGGAAATTTCAGACCTATTCTTTCTGGTTTATTCGGCCTGATTAAAAAAAACCAAAACAGATCCTTTTTGATCACCACTTACCCAAAGTTCTCTTTTCCTCTGATCATTGTAATACTTTTCTTTTGATCTGGGTTTTGTCTGTAGATTTCCAGACTGTGTGTAGTATCTGAAATGAAGGTATTTGTTTCTTTTACAGAGGCAATATTAATTCTCTCTTTGAAAAACGTTGAGAGGTATCTTGGTTTGTCTTTACTTTTTGCTGCTGCCTTGAATTTATAGATTCCCCTTGTTTTCTGAGAAGCTCCTTCAGGTCCTTTCTCTTTTGCTACCCGCTGACACTCCCGCTGATTCTAGAAGTGTTTGTGTCCTCATTCTTGCTTTCATACTTACCTTCCTCCTGTTTTTCTTTCTATTTCTTCCATTCTTACAGTTAGATCTATTTTTCTGTGAAGCATCTCAGTGCTGTCTAGACCATCTCCCAACTTCATTCACCAAAATGCTGTCAATTCATTTCAGCCTGTGCCAGATTCATTGCAATGGCTGTCACGGGACATTCCCTAAGCACCTCTGCTGATGGATGTCCCCAGCCTCCTGCTGCTTTTTTTGGAGATATTTATTCTGGTCCTCCTTTGAGTTAGCTTTTGCTGAACTGTTCTACACTGAGTTTCAGTTTCTGCAACTCCACAATTGTTCCAAACTAGGCAGTTTGCTCAAGTTCAAGTAGAAGAAACATCTTTTTGACTTGAAGAACTCATCTCGTTTAAGAAAACTATTCATGAGATCAAGTCTACCTGACTGTGTATGCCAGGGAAACCCGTTACTGTATTTTGTTAGTATTTACTTCCAGATATTTATTGATTTCCTCCAAAATTTTTCCAAAAAGTCTGACTCCCACAGTCATAGTGGTCATTCTACAGACCTGTGGTGATGAAGATTCACTAAAATGTAGGTACTGGTTTTACTCTCCTCCAATTAGATGACCTTATACCTCATTTACTGGACCTATGCTTGAATTATTCCAAGTCTTCTTGAAACAGGGAATGGTGATTTCCCATTCCTCCAGATCTGAGTGTATTACATTCCTTGTAACTGAGACAGTTTGAGTAACGTTTTGAGCACAAAGAACTGGAATCTGGTTTGCAGATCTTGCAGAGGTGGGACAGTGCCTCTCACATCCTCACTCTTAGTTGGCAGGGGAGGAAAATTTGCTTAGGCTTTGGGATGTATTGATTTCTCTGGTTTTCTTCACCTCTCTGGTGCCACAGCAGCTCTTTTTAAAAAATGTTGATTAAGTTATACAAAAAAAGACTGATTTATTTCCTTTGAGTTCTGTCTGTCCAACCTGTCTTCACTACGTCCTCAGCCCTGAAGAAGACAATTTTCTTGACCAGTCTTTCTTTCCATCCCTCGTAGGCATTTTCCTTCATCTTTTCTTTGCTTATACATGTTTTGAAGTGGTTATTTGGTTGGTTGCACGGGTCCTTCTTCACAAGCAATACTGTCTTAAGTCAATATCAAAAGTGCATTTTGTTTGGAGGGTTCCTCTCTCAGTACCCTGGTGTTTGGGATGCCCAGTTGTTAATGGAAAGCAGGCTTTCCCCCCTCAGTTGTTTTGTCTTGCAGCAAATTATTGTGAAAAATGACAATGGCTGTTGCCTTTACTTATTAAAAAGAGGGAAATACCAGACACTGACATGACTGATTCATCTGAATCTGATTTCTAGGTTCAGAGTGTCATTCATGTTCATGGCACTTGGCTGGAGCAGCAGGATGTGAGCCAAAGCACAGCTCCCTGGGGAAGCAAAGGGCTCCCTTTTCTTTTGTGAAGGAACAGAGTTTTTCTTGAATTTCTAGAAATGATTGCTGCAATCCTACCTCATGAAAATGACAATACTACTTAAAGGAGACTTATAGTAATTCAGTTCCTGCTGTGCTGCAGTTAGACTATAAAAACCTAGCAAATGCTCTGAGAGACACATGTGAATGGTGCTGTTACTTTGATGGGTGATTTTTTTCCCCTCAGATTTTTTTTTTCCCCAGCTTTCAAGATGGGGAAGAAAACTAGACCATTTCAGTAAAGCTTCTTCTTAAATCAGTTCCAATCCAACCAAAGACAAGTTTACAAAACCTGATCTGTGGCCACCTCTTTCCAGACTTCGAATTCTTGCAGCAAAACCAGTATTGGGAAATATTTAATGGCTAGTTAAAATGCATGTGGTTGTTTTTTTTTTTTATAGGTGAAGAAAAGCTATTCCTAAACAAGTTTAAAAAAATTTTGCAAAATAATGACACGCAGATGTCTGGTTTGTTCCAGGTTTTCTCTTCGTGGCAACACCAGACAAACTCAGGATTATCTTTAAGGGTTGTCCAGGAAGAATTTCTGTCTGTGGAACAGAAGAGGCTGTAAGTTCATGCCACTTAGTCCAGTGTAATTGCACATTCAGTGTGTGCTACAATCAGAAAAATGCTGTCATGTATTGAAGATGTAGACACTGATTCAGAAAGTAATCGTTGCCTTCTTAGTGCAGCACCCACTTTATTTTTATTTTTTGTACTAATTACTAGGTAGCCATCTGGTTTAAAGATGATAAATTTCTAGGTTTCTCCATTAACCAATTCATTTGCCTGTTTTAGGCATTCCAGTGCTCAGAAGCTATTTAATGCCTTGTCTTTTCCTTCTGGGGAAAGATGCAGAGAGCTGAAAATATCTGCTGCCCTTCCAGAATTAGAGAGGTGAGAAGTTATTTTTGTTTTCAAGGGATCAGTTTTGTCAAATAGCAGAAAAATATTTTCATATATGTAGTACTCATCTAAAAGTTGCTAATTTAATAACTGCCTTCACACTAGATATTTTTGTTCTGAGATGAATTACTTCCTCTCTTGGAAGCTTCTGTGTTACCTATGAGCAAGATTTATTTTAGTGATTTCCCAGCTATTTACATGAATGAAGTCTTTTGGCCTCGATTGTAAGAGAATAAAACTTTTGGTTTTTTGCAAGGTTTGTGCAACATTTCACTGTCAGCAGTGTCAGTCACGAGCCAGTAATGAGAGCACATCTTCCTGTTTTATTGCAACAGTCAGAAGTCATGCCTGACAGCAAAGCAGGAAGTGACAAGGTAAGGAAGCAACCCAACAATCCTTCCTATCCCTCATATAGAATATTTAAGCAAATATTCCATCTGTCATTAGTTCTGTTGCAGGGAATGTGGTAAAATACTCATGTATGCTCTGCCTCCTCCTCCAGTACCACCAGTTCACACTGAACTTGCTTCAAGCCTGTTGCTTAGGATTAATTGCTCTGCCCTGTTTTCCTGATTACATTACTTACATTTTAATTTTTTTTTTAATTTAAACCATCTTTTGGAAGTGCTAAGGGCCCTTCAGCCTGGTGAAATGAAGGCAGAAAATGAGGTGTGGATCTTCAAGTGGACAGTTTTCTCTAATGTTCAGTGTTTCTCTAATGTAAGCCCTAAAGCAGTAGCTTCTTTTTTCTGAATGGCTGAATAATTGAACCGAATTGTTCTCTGGAACATAAAAGTCCTTTAAATAGCCTAGAGGCAGCACATGATATTTAACATTTGCTGATACTATCTATAGAACACTCGGTTCTCTATAGGGGCAATAACAATTGTCAAACATAAGGAGTGCTTTAAATAGCATTTTCAGATAAAATACTTCCTTGTAACTTTCCAGCATTTGAAATCTGCTGTAAGGAGGAAAGTCAAAGCAGCAGGAATATAGTCTGTCTCTGTGAACCTTGCAGCTTCATTTCTGGGGTCTAGTTCAGAGACTGTACTCAGGCTTAAGAGTTTATTAATAAACCTTTGAAAATCTGATTTTAAACTTAGTTTAAGTAGGTTTGTTTATGTTTAAGAAAAAAAAAGAGAAAAATCTTTCTGTAATGTTTGTACCAAATTGTATCAAACGTGCAAACGTAGTGCCTCTCATTTTCCTGAGATCCTTCTTTATTATCCAAGAATCCTAGAATAGTTTGGGTTGGAAGGGACCTTCAAGATCATTCAGTTCCAACCCCCCTGCATGGCCAGGGACACCTCCCACTAGACCAGGTTGCTCCAAGCCCCATCCAACCTGCCCTTGAACACTTCCAGGGATGGAGCAGCCACAGCTTCTCTGGGCAACCTGGGCCAGTGTCTCACCACCCTCACAGCAAAGAATTTCTGCCTTATGTCTCACCTAAATCCCTCTTCTTCCAGTTTTAATTATTATTATCACAAATACTCATTTTCTCTGAGCATCCAAAAGTGATTTTAAGGACAGGATGCAAACAATCTGCAGATGGCTTTTTCTGCAAATGTCATGTAGGAACTGGCAGAGGGGATGTCTGTTAGTCACAGGCTGATCTGCAGGGTGATGGCTCAGTACCAGTGACATGGTTTCTGAAGTCCATCATGGCACAGAGAGCTGTCTTAGTCATGTTTCTTCAGAGCTGATTTGCTCACTTCTCTAGCCCACTCCTGCACGTAGTGCAGAACTGTATCTGCCTACGTTGGAGATACTCTCTTCCTATCAGTGTTTCTTTGCAATGATCCCTCACTAAATACCACAAGAAGTGCACCTAATGGAAATAGAGGTGCTTTCTGCAGAAAAGCACCTGGTGTGTCAGAGCTGTTATTGTGCAGCCTCTTAGCATTCCAGCTCAAAATGAAGCTTTGCTGGAAGAAATTGTGTCAGTATCAGCAACCTAGAGTTGCTGTTTGTGTGTGAAGAGACAGTTTGACATACACCAGCACTTTTTGAACCATTTTACTCCAACACTGCTCTGTGTATTTAAATGTAGCCTCTTTATCATAAAGCATAACCCATTTGGTGTCCCTTGCAGGGTTTTCCCTGAGCTTTGCATTAATTCTTAACACTGCAGACTAGATTTGGATGTAAAGGTTTTGACAATACTGTGTGCTGCATTTGTTAATAATCCTTTCACTGTATTTAAGGTATGAAAACCAGGAGAAAACACACCTTTCTAAAATGCTTGCACAAACACAATTACAGTTCTACACTATCTTGCTGTTTCTGTGGTTAGGGTCACTTAATTTTGTGTTTAGACTTTAGATCTTACCAAGATAGAAGCCTCATGTTTGTGTCATTGTTGGAGCTCATTTCTAGTCTTCAAGTTACCCCCTTTTTATCTGTTCCCTGTGTTTTAGGTGGTTATCACCATTATAACTGGTCTCCCAGGATGTCGTTGCAGTGATCTGTGCACTTTTCTTGTGACTTTTAACAAGGAGCATGGAAGGTTTGTACAGTTCTGGTTTCACAGTCCAAAGCAGTCATTAAACTAATCACCAAAGAACTACTCGGCATGAAGGAAATTAAACTATCAATATTTCATTTAACTCATTTTTTTATATATGTATCTCAGTTTCTCATTTGTAAACAGATGTGTTACAAGAATAAATTCAGTTAATATTATGAGGCACCTTAACTAGACCTATATGAAGACCACCAGGGGCATTACTGTAGATCTACAATGTGTGTCTGGAGCTATCACTGATGCTACAAGCAGTAAAGAATAATCTCAGAAAGGCCAAATTAATCCTGCCTTAAGCAAGTATGGGAATTGTCACAAGTTAAAGGAGACAGGTGAATTGCTTCCATTTATTGGCTTGTGGTAGTGAGTTAAAAATGCATTTTTCTTGGAGAAAAGACTATATCACCAGTCCTTGCATGCAGCATTGTTTTCAATCTGACCTGCTTGCTATTCTGCAATAGCAGGAGATGCAATCAGGACATCTGTTGTATGGCAATAAGATAAATCCACTGTAGGAATTTGCCATTCTGTGTGGAAAATCAAAGAAAGAAATTCTTATCCTTTTTAAATCTTATAGCCAAACATCTTAGCATTTAATTTTCTGGACTAGATTTTTTTGTATTACTTTTGAGTCGGTGTCTTGATCTTAGCAATTGATTCAGAAGACTTTTGTGGCCCTATTTTTGGGGCAAACAAGGAAGGTGGCTTTTGAATGTTTTGCAATAATACATTTAATCATGTTTTCCTGCACATGTCACCGTCATTTTTTATTTTAGCAGCGAAATGTTTTCATGCCCAGAATCTTGAATTGGATGAATATAATTTTTGTTTGCTGCATCACTCTCCAAGATCAGAATTAACTCATATGATGCTTTGAAGGTGTTAAACATTGTTTTATTAAGCAACAACAACAAAACCCACAAAACCATTTGGCAGTAATGGAAAGAAACTGCTTATGCCAGAGGTGATCGAAAGCCAAGCAAATTCCACTTTCCCATGTGGCATGAGATGTGGAATCTTATGGCTTGTCAAATTTATTTTTGGTCTTAGGCTTAAAAAGAAAAAGGGAACAGAAATGCCATGTCACAGAAGACTAATTTCTCTCCTTGTTTTCTGTTGTTCAGCTGGCTGGTTTATCGGCAGACCCTGGATAGCCCGGAGTGTTTCAGTGCCGCCCACTTCCAGCGTCACCTCTCCAGCCTCCTGGAGGCTCAGCAGAACCCCAGGCTCCATCAGCCCACCTGTGCTAAAAAGAACAAGCGTCTCTTAGTGGTCTTGCAAGGGTAAATATTGGAAACTGTTGGAACTGTTGCACAGCATGGGAGATTTTCTGTTTCCTTCCTATTTCCACAGCGTTTATAAACTTCCCCAGCAGCCTGTAGCAGCCATATTGCTGTGCATGCTGATAATTCTCTTCTATGTCTGTACTAAGCTCAGCTTTTCTGCAACCTGTGAAATTTATTGCATCTTACTCCATTGAAACAAGTGTCCAAAGACTTCCTTCAGTCAAAAGGACAGAATGTGTTTGGTTCATCTTCCTTTTTTTAAGGATTGACTGTGATTTTTTGCTTCTCAAAAGTTTTCTTGCCATTCCCAGCTGCATCTAAGACTGTTAAGTGACACTTTTATTTATTGGTGCAGCTGTGTGGTTTTGTGTTGGGGGTTGTTTTTTCCCCCTCCAGAAGGCATGTATAATAGAATCACAGACTGGTTGGGGTTGGAAGGCACCTTAAAGCCCATTTAGTTCCAACCCCCTGCATGGGCAGGGACACCTCCCACTAGACCAGGTTGCACCAAGCCCCATCCAACCTGCCCTTCAACACTTCCAGAAGATTGACTGTGACTTTTTAACGTTCTTTTGTTTCTCAAAAGAAGTTTTCTTACCCTTTCCAGCTGCATCTTAAACTGATATTAGATGGCACTTTATTTATGACTGCAGCTGTGTGGTTTTGTGTTTGGGGTTGGTTTTTTTGGTTTGTTTTTTTTTCCCCCTTGGAGGTCCTAGACAGAGAGGTACTTGTACTTCAAAGGCTGGTGAAAATTCTTCATGCACATGTTCTCCTATCATGGAGTCACAGAATGGTGGGGGTTGGAAGGGACCTCTGGAGATCATCTAGTCCAACCTCCCTGCCAGAGTAGGATCCCCTAGAGCAGATCCCACAGGAACACATCCAGGTGGGTTTGGAATGTCTCCAGGGATGGAGACACCACAACCTCCCTGGGCAGCTTGTCCCAGGGTTCTGTCACCCTCAGAGTAAAGAAGGATTTTCTCATATTCAGGTTAAACCTCCTGTGTCCCAGGTTGTGCCCATTGCCCCTTGTCCTGTCACTGGACACCACTGGGAAGAGTCTGGCCCCATCCCCCTGACACCCCCTGTAGATATTGATCAGCACTGATGAGATCCCCCCTCAGCCTCCTTCTCTCTCAGCTGAACAGCCCCAGCTCTCCCAGCCTTTCCTCACAGGGCAGATGCTCCAGTCCCTTCATCACCTTAGTGGACTGGAGCACATCTCCTTCAGACTTGCACTTCCAGTGGCAAAATAAGGGAACTGGTTCTGTCTTTCAAGCTGTAGGTCACAATGGGGGCAACAGAGCAGAGACAGCTTGAGATTGTCTTGCTAGTTGCCCTGCAGAGCTGCAGGTGGATAATGGTTAGAGCAAGTGTCACTTGGTGTACTCCCTGTTAGGACACGAATGAATTATTGCTACTTTTTCCCAACAGACTTGTAATTTGTTTATAACAAAAGCCCATGGGATACATGCACAAATCTTCACAGCCTGCAGAAAAGCATGTTGGAGGAGTTCCCACCCTACCTTTAATGTGTAATTTTCTTCCAAAGTTTGCTAACACATTGACATTGTTTTGATGAAAAATGGGGGTGGAGCACCCCCCTGTTTCTTTCAGAGGAAGATCTGTTGTCTTTAAGGCATTAGATGACTGAATGCTCTTTGGTAAATTTTAATTTGAGTTGCTTCAGAACAGAAATTAATTTTAGGAAGTGTGGTATGATGACTACAGGCATATTAAAGAGTATAATTATATCTCTGAAGTGTTTACAGTACCTTAAACTTTTGAAAGATGAGTGCTAGAGACTCTTTCATAAATAAATTAATAGCTTCCAGAACTAAGTGGCCCATGCAGTTCGCAATATTTTTTCCTCCAAACAGAATCTTAAAAACCTGAGCTACTGTGACTCTGACTGGATTTTTAAAACAGAGAGTGTTTGTGCTACAGTAAGCATAAGAATCAGCCTTTGCTTTCTTCCAAGTATTTAGCATCTCTGAGTGCACAGATGCTTTGTCCTTGCACTTCTGGTAGTCCTTGCTTGGATTCTTCAACAGTATTAGCTCCAAAAAATGTGACACAAACTTCAAAGTTCCAGCTGATAAAACAATATGAAGAAAAAGAGACAACATTATATGCACATGAGCTGTTAGCCAACTAAATATTGGTGCAGTTTTTGCACAACACTCCTGATATGGTGCCTTTTGAGTCTCTGTGCTTCAGAATGAAAAGCTCTGTAAAGATGATGAGCTCTTCACCTACTGGCAGAAAGCAGGCTGGCAAAAACAGGCTGTTCAGTCCATACTGCAAGAAATACTGAAGCGAGACTGATGAACATGTTTTGCATAAATACCAGGGGTTTTGTGGTCTAAAGGTGACTTTGAGCTGTCTTTTCCATCTCCTGTGTAGCACTTTCACTGTCTGCAGTATGTTTGCCCACCCTGTTTCTGAGTCCTTAGCAGGTAGCTTGAGGGAAGTACTAACCTAACCTGGCTGGAATGGTTTTGGTTCCCAGGCTACCAAGTGTTCAGCTTTCTCACTAAGGTCATATATAGAAAGCTTAGCACTTTCTTTATTATGGTCCATTATGATGGTGCTAAAAAAAAAATATCATATTTTCCATGTTAATGTCAGATTTTTTTTTTCTTAAAGTTAGGATGAGGGTTGTAAAGTCCAGTGATGTGCAAAATAACTCATATTCTGCTAGCAGCACTGGCTTCACAAATGGCTAATTATACATTTTCCATTCCTTCTGGGTAGTTGAGTGTTGTTATAGACAGCTTTAAAGTAGCTGGAATTCTTAATTCATCCATTAACTTGATAATTGATGGTACAGGTTTGAGAGAAGGTTGTAACTGACTGAGAAATAAACATCTGGAATAAAACCTCAGGTTCACATGAACTTTGCTGTCAAACAGAGGTTTAGAATCACAGACTGGCTTGGGTTGGAAGGGACCTTAAAGATCATCTAGTTCCAATCCCCCTGCATGGGCAGGGACACCTCCCACTAGACCAGGTTGCTCCAAGCCCCATCCAACCTGCCCTTCAACACTTCCAGGGATGGGGCAGCCACAGCTTCTCTGGGCAACCTGGGCCAGTGTCTCACCACCCTCACAGAAAAGAGTTTCTTCCTAAGATCCAATCTAAATCTCCCTTATTTTACCTTGCAGCCATTCCCCCTCATCCTCTCACTCCCTGCCCTTGTCCAAAGCCCCTCCCCAGCTTTCCTGGAGCCCCTTCAGGCACTGGAAGGTGCTCTAAGGTCTCCCTGGAGCCTTCTCTTCTCCAGGCTGAACAGCCCCAACTCCCTCAGCTTGTGAAGGCTGAGTAGACAGGGTAACTGACAGTAGTGCTGTTTAGTACAGCAGTGTGTAGAGTACAGTGAAAAAATGGACATGTTAATTGTAGCTGCCTGCTTCAAGTGGAATGCTGCTAAAAGTGAGAGGATTCACTTTTTTCTTTACTTGATTCAAAGCTGATGCTCGATATGCTTTGCAGTAGGTGGAAACACACTTGTCTTTTCATTATGCTTTTTGTGCTTCCAGAAAGCTGGAGTATTCAGTTATTCAGTGCAAAGTTCATACTGCTTTTCTCCGTAGTTGTCAATAATTTATTTCTAATGTTACTTGCAGCCTGCTTGAAGTCTGGAGTTGCCAAGTTTTGAACCACTTTATAACTATTTTGGTAGGGTTTTTTAGAAATCCAACTCCCTTGCAAGCAATTGCTTTCCTAGGTGTTGAAATGTGTCATTCTGTATCCCTGAAACCATATTTCATTTTGTTTTCCTGCAGATACACTGATGTTATTGATGTTGTACAGGCTCTGCAAACTCATCCTGACCCAGATGTGAAGTCTTCCTTCATCATTGGAGCAGTTAACACTTGTGTGGAGCCACTGAGTTGCTATATGGAACACAGGTATACTTGAAAAGATCTTTACTAGTTTGGAACTAGATATGTGTAAGTTTATTTTATAATAATTAGAGATATATGAGGGCTAAATGCCATTGAAATGTCTTAAATCTCATCGAGCTGCTAGGTCATCCATCCTGGATGAACTTTGAAGTGCTGTGTGGTTTATAACAATGACACTTGGTTTCCACTAGGCATCTAATTATATATGATACCAGTGCAAGTTTAGCTTGTGGAAGAATGAACAGAGATTGTCATTAGTGTACTGTTTAAATATCTATACTCTGGCTCAGGACATTGTAAAATCTGGACAGCCAGCTGTCCTCTCCTGTGCTTTTTAAATAATTCATTTTCTTACGCCCTTCTCTTGAGTATAACTAAAAACCAAGACGTGCGTCTCAGTTTGGGTTATTGATTGTGCCACTCCTTTGGGGGATTAAAGGAAGGCTTTCCAGGTTCAAAGCACAGAACTTATGGGAAGCAGTCCCAAATGGAGTGGAAGAGAATGACAAAGCACGGAAGCAAAAGCACTGCAAGTATCAAAATCTGATATCCTGGGTTACAGCAGAGGCAGGGTGGGGAGGAAGCAGCAGCAAAGCCAAGTTGCTGACATTATTTTAAAATAGCATGGTATGGTTGCTGTTTCATAGTGTATGTCTGTGCTCCACACTTTGACAAACATGGAACTCATTTCATGCTCCTATCTGTAAAATTCTGATCCTTAAATTTTGCAATTATGCCTTGCAGCTGATTTGATAAAAGTAAGTTAAAGCAGTTACAGTTCTAGGAGTTTGTAGCACTGCTGTTTGTGATACAACTGTGCATCATAGCTTAGAGGTGAGCTGCCCAATCAGTTTGTAACACTGCCTTCCTTAAACTTCCTAGCTGTTTTTAAAACAGTAACCAAAATGCTGCTTGTGCTTTGCAGTAGTCAGTAGATGTTACCTTTACTGCTTCTTTTTGTCTCCGTGACAAAGACTGTAAATAAATAAGAAAGGCTACGTAAAATACTGGTGAATTGGTGCTGGAGTGCTGTTTCAACTTGTTCTTTCCATAATTATAGGAAAGACAAGTTCCATTCCTAGGGTTTTGTGAACTTATTAACGTGTTCCTGGTCATGGCACTGAGTGGTATTTATAGCAGCTGTAGCCTGCAGTCCTTTCACTAACATTGTTTGTCTCCTGAAGTGCAGTAGCAATTGAAGGAAGAGGCTTAGCCCGTGCTGTAGACTATTTGTCTGCCTTTGAAGTTTCTTCTGATAAGAACTTACCAAGTAGCCATGTGCTGCCAATTGACAAACCTTTCAGCTGGAAAGCTTTGGCAGTTTCTCTGTGGGAATCAAAGAGAGTGGCTTTTGTTTTTTCAAATGTCTGACTTGAAACTTTTGCAGTCAGAAAAATCAAAACCATTTCTTGTCTTAGGAACTTGATTATCATAGAGGTCCAGCTCTTTCAGGAGCCTAGGGTGAAGCTCTTCCCTGGATTGAATAGCAAGCCATGGCAGGGGAGAGGTAGTTGAAGGGGAAGAGATAAAGTCCTATCTCTGGAGCTTTTGTGTTCATGATAAAGCTCATAAAAATAATTGTCTCTTGTCCAACCCAGTACCAGAAGTTGGTACAGTGTGTACAGAAAGCATTATGTACATACAGTCCTTCCATGAAGAGTTCCCACCATGTATGGAAGGCACAATTTTTTAGGGCAAGCTTAAAATTCCTATTGTTTAGGTGGGGATTAAGGTGATATTGAAGGCTTTCTGATTTCGTACAATAGAGAAGAGATTGTGTGGTGGGAATTAGCTCTTACATCCATTCAAGGATTAAAACCATCTACAAACCTAACTTTTGGGGAAGAACTCTTGAAAGACACAACCTACAGCAATGTTCCAGTTACATGGATTGAGAAATGGAAACATGAAATGGTTTGAGTAGTAGGGCTCTAGCTGTCATTGTCCAAATGGATGTACATGTGCTACTTAAATAATAATATCCATTCTTGATACACAAACTTCTGATTTTTTTAGGCTTCTTTTTCCCAAGTTCCTGGACCAGTGTTCACAAGGTATGTGTCACTTTCCTTGACCTTGAATTACACAGAACAAGTAGCTGAGCTAAATGGCCAAATAAATACACTGCAAATGCATATAGGCAAAGGATCAGGATGAGCACTTAGAGGTAAGAACCATCTGTGTAGCACAGCCAGTGTCTCTCTGCCTACATTATTAACCACCATAGATGCCTGGAGAAGATGTAAGAATCTGTAGGATGATGCATTCTGGTGATCCTCAGCTGTAGGAGGAGTGAAACTGCTTACTTGGCTGTGGTAGTTGCTGTGTTGTTAATCTAGGAGCAAAATGGATCAGATTGGAGTTCCATCCTCCTTTGGGGAAGCATGAGGAAATGAAGCTCTCCTTTCTGCCATTTTAGAAAGGGAAAAATGGCCTGGCTACCTTATTCCCCATATCCTCTTCTCAACACAGTGTGGAGGATCCTTGCAGGGTTCATCTGACACTGCAGCAGGCAGAAAAGCTCACTTGCAAAAGAACTGTTTCTTACCTGTCTATTCAGTTTCATGTCCTGACTCTGAAATGCAGCATCCTCCTGTTAGGCTTGGAACTTAGAGCAGATCTTGGTGTAAATGGGATACCATCCTTCCTGACCCACCATCAGATAAGTTATCTAAGTTTCAAGAGCAGAAGCTAATTCAGCAGTAGCACCTTCACAGTTATTTTTAACAGTGGTGCAGCTGATTTACAACACTAAGACCAGTACGTGTGGTGTGTGTACATATGGGAACAGGCCTTTCCACTCAGATAATCTGTATTTTAGGCAGACTATAAACTCAGTTTGAAGCTGGGTAGGCCAACGACAGCTGAGATTTTATCTGAAGTCACAGTCAGACTGCAGTTACTGCAGAGTGTCTTTCTGATCATACACTTCCCAAGTGAGTTGCAGGCCTGTAATTTTTGCCTTTGTAATTACTTAAAGGCAGTTGTCCAAGTAGGATGCTGCAGTTTCCATGTGGCTATTTAGACTGTACTGCTCTGTTTTGCTGCCAGAATTTTGCTACCTCTTTCTTACTCACGTGTGAAGGGAGTCCAAAAGAGTGAAATCCAAAAGAACTCCAAAGAATGAAGTTGGGAACAAGCTGGGAAGTGCATTGGTGCTATTATATAAATTGGTGTTTTATTCTTATTTGGAGAAAAATGTTGGTGCTACAAACTGGGGAACTGACCAATGTATAACTGTCATGTTTACAGCCATGGGTGAAATTGAAGAGCCCAGGAGAATGTCAAAATTAATAATACAATGAAATACTGAAGAATAATACTGAATAATATAATGAAATACTGAATAATATAATGAAATAATGAATAATGTAATGAAATGACTGAGAAGTTAAGAGTGCAAGCATGCCTTTTTATTTTGTGACAGAATTAATAAAAGTACTCAAAGATTTATTTTTTTTTCCAAAAAAAAGTGCCTTGTGACAGACCTGATTGGGTGAGAATTTGTCATTGTTCAAGGAGGAACTAAAAAATGCTTAGGAGAAGCATAGCTGGTTTTCCTATGGTCCAAACACTGAAAGAAGGAGAAATACCAGAGGTTAGAAGAATGTTCTTCTGGCAGCTGATATTTTTTCTGCATGTTGCAAGGTTTTGCCATGTAATTTTCAGATACAAAATGTGACATTAGATGGCCTGGAGGTCTGTTTGTGTAAAGCAAATTGTTTCAGATGAATAGGGGCAATTTTTGTGTTCAGAGTCTGAAGAGGAAAAATATGCTTTGAACTGAGATGTGGTACACCCTTACACTTCCCAGGCAAATACAGAATTCTATCACATACATAGTAGAGAATTTACTTCTGCATAATTGAGAATTCATTTCTGGCTCAACTATAGCAATATTTAGTGAGACATTCAGTTTGCTGAGAGATATTCACACTATTTTATTTTTTTTGTCATATACACCAGTATTATTGTTTGTTTTACTGTAGCATCAGTGGGTCAAGACCTGGGGGTGATACAAAAATGGAAACAGAAGCTTGTAATGGGGTTTTGAAAAAGGTTAAGTATGGATATAGGCAAGTAGAAATTAATGAGACTTTGGGATGCTTACCTTGACCACATAATTAATTATCTTGCAAATGTTGGGAGTGAGTAGGATTAACCCTTTGTTGCTGCTTTCCAGGAAAGGTTCCCCAGGGAGGTTGTGGCTGCCCCATCCCTGGAAGTGTTCAAGGGCAGGTTGGATGGGGCTTGGAGCAACCTGGTCTAGTGGGAGGTGTCCCTGCCCATGCAGGGGGTTGGATCTAGATGATCTTGAAGGTCCCTTCCAACCCAAACCAGTCTGTGATTCCCAGGTCTCTTCTACTGTGTGGCTTCCTCTGTAATGTCAGGTACCTACACGTTAGAAACATGACACCATTTACATGAGTTACACATTCTGCTCAGGAAGCCACAAGACAGCAGAAATGGATGAGGATCAGAGAGAACCACTAAAGCCTTGAGCAGGATGACCAATGTTAGCAGTTTTGTTTTGTCTTCCCCTTGCATGCTTGCTCAAACTTAAAAAAAAATAATAATCTTGCCACCATCTGTGTGCTGTAATTTCCTTTTGTCTCCCTCCAAATCTGCCTCTCTCAGGCTTTTGGGGTTTTTTCCAATTTTTATTGCTTGCACAGAAGCTGTAAGATGACATCTTGCTAGTCGAAGGGCATGTTGACATCTCTTGTGTTGTGTGTGAAGTTGTTTTACAGATGAAGACATCGCTATTGTTAAATATGCTCATTGTATGTTTGGGAGCAAAGAGGTTCCATTCTTTTTGTAAAGCATATATATTTTTAATCCCCTGTTTATCTACTCCTTCTATTGAACTTGCTATTCCTCAGGCTGCAAAGCTTTTTTCCCATTGGATGGATGTGTTAATAAGGAGTTAAACAAAAGTGGGTGGTCTTCAAAATGCAATAGAAACAGAGATGGCAGAGACAATTCCTATAGAAAAGGTCAAAATTATTAGCTACCAAAGCTGTGTAGGCATCTTCCAGTTCTCAGCAAGGTGTTTTTCTTCTGCATTTGTACTACCTGTCAGTCAGTTCAGTATCATGGACTGTTCCCTGCTAACACAGGGCCAATGTCTGTGGGTACTGGCACCTACAAGATTTATGCACAGGTGGGTGTGGAGCCAAAGCTTCCAGGCTCCCCAAGCTCTGAGCAGTTTCCTGTTACTTCTGAGGTTGTGTGGGAGTTGCACAAGCAGGAATGGCAGCCAGTGCCCCAAAGCTGTTCCCTTTAGACAAGCACAAATGAAGCAGAGTTTGATGGGGAAGAGTATGGGTGAGGAACTGAGACAAGATGCACAGGTTTCTGATCTGCTAGATATTTTAATCCTTGAATTTTTTCTTTAGGCTTTGCCAACGTAGTCCTTGACAACTACCTAACCTCACCAAGGCATGGTGCTTCTCACTGTAATTTTTGCCTCATAGCATTTATATTACACAGCCTTTTTACTGATCTGTGCCAATTTCACAAAGCAGAACTATGTTTTTTAATTAAACTTGACTTTTAAATCAATATCAAGTTTGGGGATATTAAGAAAAAAACCCAAACCACTGCATGTAGCACACCCACAGTGTGGTGGTTGTTGATTAGCTTATTCTTTTCATGGTAATTGCATGATCTACATAATAATTTCAAGCATGAGTATAATTTAAATTTCTAAGTGTTCTTCCCCCCCATCTCTCTCAAGAGCCTCTGTGTCTTGGAGAATACTCAGGTTTTTATGAAATCAGAATGGAAATTTCTACGGGGGATTAAGAAAAGAGAAAACTAATGATGGAAATTTGCTTGGGCTGTTATAAAAATTTTAGCTTGAAAGGGTCAGTGATGCAAGTAACAGTGACCAGGAGCATATGGCACAATGTACCCAGAAATGTGGGGTATAGAAATGTCTGTGTAGAGCAGCCTCTGCAGGGACCAGGGTACTTGAAAGACTCCTGTAAAGATCAGGAAGAACTGTAGGCAGCAGATTATAGAATCACAGACTGGTTTGGAAAGGCCATCCAGTCCAACCCCCCTGCAGTGAGCAGGGACACCTTCAACTAGATCAGGTTGCTTAGAGCCCTGTCCAACCTGACCTGGAATGATTCCAGGGATGGGGCATCTCCCACCTCTCTGGGCAACCTGGGCCAGGGTTTCATCACTCTCGGTGTAAAAAGTTTCTTCCTAATATCTCATCTGAATCTCCCCTTTTTCAGTTTAAAACCATCACCCCTTGTTGTGTTGCAACAGGTCCTGCTACAAAGTCTGTCCCCACCTTTTCTATAGGCCCCTTGAAGCACTGCAAGGCCACAATAAGGTCTCCCTGGAGCCTTCTCTTCTCCAGGCTGAACAGCCCCCACTCTCTCAGCCTGTCTCCAGAGCAGAGCTGCTCCAATCCCCTCGTGATTTTTGTGGCCTCCTCTGGACTTGCTCCAGCATCTCCATGTCCCTCCTTTGCTGAGGACCCCAGGGTTGGACCCAGCACTGCAGGGGGGGTTCTCACCAGAGCAGAGTAGGTGGTGTGAGCTTCATTATATGCTGTGCTTTTGTGATGAGTTTTAGTGATGAGTTGGGGGCAGGGGAAATGCATCCCAGTTCTGTCTTCCACCATACCTGTAGTTACAGGAAAGTGTCTGAAATGAGCTGCACATCCTGGGCAAAGAACCAGCATTCTTTATGCATCCTGGACAATATTGACGTCCTAGGGAGTCAATCTCCTTGAGGAACTGGGCTGAAGTTCATTCTGATGTAATGGCTTCTTGATATAATTGGAAAGCAGAGATCCTGTAACAGTGGAATTAGTTGGATAACAAGTGTGATATGTCATCTCACTTTTTTTTTTCCTTGAGGAGATCCCTTCCAGAGCCCAAGGCCTGACAGCTGTGATTGTGGATGTGTTATCCCTGATTGCCTTCAGAGGCACCTGCAGTACCAGCAGTTGGTTATCATTTAATGTGAAACTTGTCTTATACCTGGCAAGGCAGCAGGTTCAACGTGAGGGCTGTGTTGTCACCTTCAAATCCTGGAAAGCCTTTCCTTTAGAGTGACCATTATCTTCAGTGCCATGGGTGGCAGAGTGAAGGGATACTGTTAAGTCTGAAAAAGGAATTGATTTTCTTGTGACACAGCTGAGTCTTTCTGGGAACTGGGGCTCTGGACAAATAGTCATGCTATGGTTTTTCTCTGTTCTCTCTTTTGATGCCTTGTAGGTGCAGATTTGCTGTCTGAACATCATTTCAGGGTCTTTCCTTAAAACAGAGACCAAAAAACCAACCCAAAACCCAAACCTCTCTCTTGTTTTTTGGAAGTGGCAACTATCAGAGTCCAAAATACTGATTTTTAGCCATATAGCCTATCTTGCTATACATTAAATTTACCAAGATGCTTTAAACTTTAGTGGTTTCTATTAAACTAATCCTTCCAAATTGATTCTCATATGAATTTATTCTTTTAATTAGTTGATGCTTTTGATCAATTGAGTCTAAATGGCTTCTGTTACTCAGTCTAATTGAAAGAAAAATGCCTTGACCTGTTCTAGCTGTGTTTTGGCAAAGCAGGCCTTCCTCATTAGTCGAGTCATCTTCAGTGGCTGGTGATGTACTGGTTGGCTCATGTTTTAATTTTTTTTTTTCTAAGATTGTTTTCACTGAATCATGAGAACCCACAGATTACAACATCCTGCCTCTTTCCCTTGAGTCATTCCAGTGACTGAAGAGGGTTGTCTCTGTCAGGAGGTGTCATTCCTGGTCCTCTATGGGTTGTGACAGACTGGGCCTCTGAGCTGGCTGCTCTCTAGATGCAGCTGCAACATAGAGTTAATAATAATTCTTCATTTGCTTATTCCACAGTGTTCATGTCTGAAGTTAGATGGGCTTCGTAGAATCCCAGAACCATAGAATGGTTTGAGTTGGAAGGGACCTTAAAGACCATTTAGTTCCAACTCCCCTGCATGGGCAGGGACACCTCCCACTAGACCAGGTTGCTCCAAGCCCCATCCAACCTGCCCTTCAACACTTCCAGGGGTGGAGCAGCCACAGCTTCTCTGGGAAACTTGTTGCAGTGTCTCACCACCCTCTTGGTGAAGAGTTTCTTCATAATGTCTAACCTAAATCTCCCCTCTTCCAGCTTAAAACCATTGCCCCTCATCCTATCACTACATACCCTGCAAAAAATCCCTCCCCAGCTCTCCTGTAGCCCCTTCAGGTACTGGAAGTTGCTATAAGGTCTCCTTGATCTTTCTCTTCTCCAGGGTTTTTTGCTCTGGATTTTTGCTGGGCAGGCAAAAGATTAAAGGTCCCTTGCCAGTTTGGTTTTTTTTTGTGTTCTTTTTTTTTTTTTTTTGGGTTTGTTTTTTTTTCCTTAATAATGTTAGTTTAGTGACAGGGAAGGAAAATAACAGCTCTTCTATAACTGAATGGTTTATTCCTCACTGTTGCATACCTGACTTCTGTAAACTCTCCTCTGATTTCCTTACACAGGACTAGTGAGTAATGTGGTTTTCACAAGTCATGCTACAGAGCAGAAGCATCCACTCCTTATGCAACTCCAGAGCCTTATCAGAGCAGCAAATCCTGCTGTTTCCTTCATCTTGGCAGAAAATGGAGTGGTGACAAGGTAATGTTCATCCCTGTCTGGTATTTGTCACTTTGGGCAGATAGGACACATGCACTTAGAAACTTGTGTTCTCTTCTCTTATTCTGGCAACTTACACAAAGGAGATGCAGATTATTCCTTAATTGCTTCTCTTGCAAAAGGCATCTTCCCTTTATATTTCTGGCATTAGGAAATGGATGGTTTTGTTTGCAGAGTATAACTTCAGTTTCTGTCATACCAAGGGAAAAATACTCTTAATTTAATGTGACTAAAGCATTCTGCTTTATGGAAGTAGCATACAGATAGTGGCCATTTTATTGAACTTATGCATTAAAAAATCTTCATCTTTATCTCTTTATAGGAATGAGGATATTGAATTAATTCTCTCAGAAAGCAGTTTTTCAAATCCTCAGATGATGAGAGCTCGATATTTAATGTATCCTGGCTGGCAAGTATCTAGACTGAAAAATATTAAAACTGTTTTTCTAATTAATTAACGTGCAGATTAAAAAGTCTCACTAACTTAATTTGTGTTGTTTTTTTTTTTTTTTTGAGACTATTCATTTGGAATAGGCAATAGATTTGTAAATCATTCTAAAAAGAGAGCTGCTGAGTATTCTCAGCAGATAGTCAATTGGTGTCCCTTTATGGGGAAAAGGATCCTTTCTGGACACCATTTAAATCAATGGCAAGATTACTGTTGCTTTTCAGAAGAATAGGAAAGAACCCTTTGGGAATAAGCTGGGAAGGACTGGGATGGGTGAGGCCAATAATGACTGGAGTAATTTCATTCTGACAGCTATTCAGTCTTACTGGAATGAACTTGCTATGTCAGTCTCACTATTAGAAGAACAATTATTTATAAAAACCAGGAACCTTATTGACAATCTTGGCAGGGACTAAGGGCACAATAATCCATGATACCAAGCTTTCCATTTAACACTGAAGGATTTTTTTCATGGGTCAGGGTTCTTTACACATCTTGTTGCAGTTATCTGTGCTGCCCCTGTTTGGCAGAAAACATAAACCTGTCAACCATTATAACCCCTGGCTGACTGTTTTCTGCTTAGGTTTGTAGTGCTGGAAACATGATTTATTTACCATACTTTGCCTGTCCCGTATGGATGGATATCTTTTTAATCATAATTCTTACACTAAATTGGATACAAGTAAGGCTCCTAAAGGAAACTGGCACAGAGCTTGAAATGTTGGAGCTGCTTGTGGATTATTGCATGGAGCCAGAAGTAGAAAGAGAAAGCAGGAAAAGAAAGTATTTCAAACTTGTGGACAACTCTTCATCTATTTGAGGATCATATACAAGAATGGCATGTAGATAGTATGTAAGAAAAAAAAAAAAAAGCAGCAGGAAAAGCACCAAAAGGAGTCCTGAGCACTTTGAACAACCTAATACTGTTAAGATGCGATTTTCATGGGTGTCTAACAGAAGAATGCTCAGTATTTTTCCTCCTCTGAGCAAAGCTCACACGTGGTGGAATAACAGACGTTCCTTTTAAGAAGTTTTTTGGATGAAAAGCCAAGTGTGTGTGTGTTCTGTGTGCTGAAGGTGTGTGTTTGTTCTTAAGGTACGAAGGCAAATATGGAGCTGGGTCTGTCTTCCCTCCAATGGTTCAGATCTGTGTGTGGTTTAATCGGCCTCTAGAGAAAACACGATTTGTGACCAAATGTAAAGGTACAAATGAACTTTGACTGACTTGATTTAAATCCAAGGTTGGAATTCTGAGGAACGGAGGGGAAGGAAGGCACTGACGTAGCACAGCCCTTTAATTGCTGCTGAAGTAAACTTTTAATTGAAAATGCAGCTTTCCTTCCTCAAAGTACAGTAAATTATCTTCTTCAGTGTCTGCTCTGGGAAACTGACCCGTGATTTTGGTCAGATGAAAATCTAATTTTATTTTTGGTTTCTAGATACTGAGATTTTATTCATATATTTGAAATTTCATTTATGTTTTTTTTCATCTATTTTAATTTTATGCTTAATTTCGTTCAGTAGCATCAACATGCAGTTTATAAGTGCCCATCAGCTTCTATGCCAAGTAATTCTTTGTGGTTAACTAGCAAATAGGCTCAACACTGTGTTAGGCTACTAGAGTAGATATATAATCATGCCTTTCCTTCTTTCCTTAGCAAAACTGTTAAGGAGCAACATTTTACTTTCCACACGCACTGTAAGCTTTCATTATGCCAAACACATGTTATTTCCCACCTACCCCCTAGCAAAGAAAAGAGAATACATAGTATTATGTAGTGGGGCTCTGGGGATCACTGCAGCACTAGGATGTGGATTAGAGACCTGTAGCATAGGTCTGACTAGAAGCAACACCAAGGATAGGAACAGTAAGTGAGATAATCTGTGTGTCTTCTGTTTCCACCAGCCATTAAGTCATTGCTCAAGCCAAGTCCTTTCTCTGGAAACATTTATCACATCATGGGCAAAGTTAAGTTTTCAGGTAAGTGCAAATTACTACTTAGTGTTGTCTTGTGCATCTATTTGGAAACTTTTTTATTTCCTATATTCTGTCTACACCAAAGTGTGGATGTTAAATTAGATTAGCAATTATCAGGACACTCTTTCTCCCATCTTCTCCTTGCTAGATTCTGATAAAGTGATTGAAGTCTGTCACAACACATCATCTAATTCCCTAAGCCTTGTGCCTGTTCAGGAGGGGCCAACTCCTCCTGATGCAAGAAGTGATTCCAGAGATGGTGGCAGTCAACAGGAGTGCTTCCTCGTGTTCATTGGCTGCTCTCTGAAGGAAGAGGAGATAAAAGACTGGCTCAGAGAAACTGCAAAACAGGTTCGTGGGCATGTTGGCTTTTGTTCAGAGTGAGCTGCTTGGCATTTCTTAAAGACAAAAGGAAGAATCAAGGGTGTCTCCATGAAACATTTTTATTATTTTAATCTCCTTTCTCTACTACCAAGGTAGTAGCATTCCAGGGTGTAAATGTAATTCAGACAGAGGACTAACAGTTAGGAAATGTTGTAATTTGTGTGCTGTTTGAATATCTGGTACAGTGCATGCATGGATTGATCTGCTCTTGAATGCTTGAGCAAATGGAGTATGTCCAGAATAAACACAAGATGATTTAGCTGAGACATGATTGCCAAAAGCTTTAAGCGTGGTGTGAAATAAATCATCTTGAAGTACCTGAACGCTGCAAAGCTGAAAACTTGTTTTGATTCACTAAATTAAACCTCCTTGGAAGTAATCCACTGAAGTGGAGGGTATAGGGCTTTTTGTTCTGTCTTGCTTAATTTGTCAAGTGTGCAGCTGTGCACACTGAATGTACTTCTGCATGGCTAACATACCTATGCAATGGAAGTTGGAGTAGGGAACAGGGGATATGCACATCACAAGAAGCCTAGAAGGCCCATTTTGCAGTTGTGGTGTCCTGCTAATGTCACACAGTGACTGGCATGACCTGACCAGGAGTGCAGGACAAGATGGTTCACTGCTACATAACCAGCAGGTATTACTTTAGCCAGGCTGCATATCAAGATCTTAAGAAGTGAGGCTTGATTCAGAGCTACACTTGGACAGAAACTGTTCAACCATACAAATTGCACATTTTAGCACTCTAGTTGGAACCTGAGCCTATAGTTCCAACTGTGCCCTTTTGGGATGCCCATTTTGGAGCATTTGTTACTTAAAAATACTCTTATTTATGGCTGAGGGATTTGCACGGTATCTCTAAAAAGTTGTGCAGGAAGTAATAAAAGTTTCCTGCTGTACATGGTTGGAGCTGTTTCTGAGGACCTTCAGGTTCTCACCTCTGTTCTCCTAGCAGGTTATTTCAGGGAAATACACATTTTCTGTGATGATTCTGTCTTGCTCTGTAGGTAAAATATGGAGACAAATGCTGTTGAGGTGTAAGAAAGCACTCTGTGGAATACTGTTTTAATTTGAGAAAAACCTGGAGCTTAAAATGAAATGCATATCTCAAGTGTGAAGTGCTTCTCCTTGAGCAGTTAAAAACCACAAATAGTCCTTGTACAGTCTCACTAGTCGTGGCTAATTTAGGGTTTCAGGTAGTTCTGAGACTTACTGTATGCTGCTTGAAAGAAATAAATTGTAAAAATCTTCAGTCTAAAGACCAGGTTGTTTTTCTGTTCATGTGACAGGGTTTGTGTTGTTTTTTTTCAGCAGAGCTGTATTTAAATTCTCTTTTTAAAATACTTTTGGGATTTGTCATCTCTAATGGTGCCTTATGTAGGATCACTTGATTTTTACTTTGGTTTTCAGAGCACAGTTGTGAGTGCCTTCATATAATTGAATAATTCTGCCTAGAAATTAATTGTAAAACACTCCTTCTATAATTGTAATTGTAAATCTAATCTAAATCTAGTTGTAAAACTCCTTCTAAAAGGAGCATACTGCTGGGCTTGAGTGTGATAGTGTGTGACCATGGATTTCACTGCCTTTATCCATGTTTTCAAGAAACAACTGACTTTTCAGTGGGGTTTTTTGGGTTTGTTGTATGTAGCTAAACTGCAGCATCACATTGTCACTCAGCAGATACATAACTGGGGTCTAATTCTTCATACAGAAACCTCAGAGAAAAGCCCTGAAAACCAGAGGGATGCTAACCCTTCAGGAAATCAAGAACATTCATGTAAGTAGAAGCAATTGATAACAAATCCTACTTTTGGCTGATTTTCTTAAATATCCATTTGTGTGCCAGAGCACCTGCCATACTTGCTGTAACAAGTGTGCTGAGCACTGAATTATTGGGGCACTTACTGTCCTTTCATATACTCCAAACATAACTGAGACTGTCCAGGAGGGATTTGACACATAAATCGTGGTGTTACCTCAGGGCTTCGAGTTGGCTCTGAAAAGCAGTGGGAGGTGTAGGGTGTTGGAGAAGAAGACACTTTTGGTTACTCTAATGGTCTTTCCCCATCTTTCTTCCTTTGTTCTGTGCTGCATGGGTTGTTATATGTAAATTAGGATCCTGAAGCATAGAATGCTTAGGGTTGGAAGGGATCATCAAGATCATCTAGTTCTAACCCCCCTGCATGGGCAGGGACACCTCCCTCTAGACCAGGTTGCTCCAAGCCCCATCCAACCTGGCCAGACTCTTCCCAGTGGTGTCCAGTGACAGGACAAGGGGCAATGGGCACAAACTGGGACACAGGAGGTTTAACCTGAACATGAGAAAATCCTTCTTTACTCTGAGGGTGACAGAGCCCTGGGACAAGCTGCCCAGGGAGGTTGTGGAGTCTCCATCCCTGGAGACATTCCGAACCCACCTGGATGTGTTCCTGTGTGATCTGCTCTAGGGGATCCTGCTCTGGTAGGGAGGTTGGACTAGATGATCTCCAGAGGTCCCTTCCAACCCCCACCATTCTGTGATTAAGTGTTTTTGGGACTGTGTCTAAGCAGCTTTGAATTTTAGATGTTTAACTGACCATGTATTCTTTCTTAATGTAGGTGAAACGCCACTTGGATCCACTTCCAGCTGGTTATTTTTACAACGGGACTCAATTTGTGAATTTTTTTGGTGACAAGATGGATTACCATCCACGTATCCTTTAAAATGTGGGTTTTTTTTGGTGAAGGCTTTAGGTAGGCAGCAGCCTGTGCCAATCTGAAGTGTAGACTGTCAAAGCAGATGACATGGGGAAGAGCCAGTTTGATTTGCAGGTGGTAAAAGTAAGTTATAAGGTTTGTTCCTGAAATCTATGCGTGGCTACTTGCCATTGAAAGCTCACTGTTAAAACACTTTTTCAGAGATACGATCTAAGAAGCAGAATAAAACCAACAAAACAACCCCAAAACTGTACATGAGCTCACTTAGACAATGATTTATGGACCACAGCTTGTCAGAGGAATATTTTACAAACCAAACAGTGCTGTAATGCTGCTTAATGCCTGGTCATGACTGATAAAGCTTCCAAATGAATATGATTTTGGGTGCGTGCATATGCACACACACACTGAAGGGAAAGCAGTCAGGGGTGGTTTAGGTTTTACTGCACTATTCTTTTTTTGTCTGCCACGTATTTTGTGGTGAAGCTGATGTTCAAGTGATTGCTCTCATTGTGTAACTCGGTGTGAGAAAACCCTCTTGGATGCAATGCAGTGATATGCAGGGGCTGTGCAGTTAGGTGTGGAGGGGCACTTTTGTAAGCACTTTTAAAGATCACTTAAGCAAGTAAAACCTTATTTTAGAACTGTTTTGGCTTAGCAGGCAGTAAGATTTACTTATCAACGTGTGGCACATGCACATTTGTGGATGCCCTGCCCCTGATGGTCCTGTTTGGTGCCAGTTTACAGATCATGAACTGCAGTTCAAGTAGAATCATAGAATCATCAAGGTTGGAAAAGATCTTCAAGATCAAGTCCAACTGTCTGCCCTACAACCCCCAGCCACTGAACCATCTCCCTCATCACCACATCCACCTGTTTTTTGAACACCTCCAGGGACAGTGCTTCCACCACCTCCCTGGGCAGCCTGTTCCAAGGCCTCACCACTCTTTCTGTGAATAAATTTTTCCTGATATCCAATCTGAACCTGCTCTGGCACCACTTGACCCCAATTCCTCTTGTCCTATTGCTGGTCACCAGGGAGGAGAGGCCAACACCCACCTCACCACAACCTCCTCTCAGGTAGCTGTAGAGAACAATGAGGTCTCCCCTCAGCCTCCTCTTCTCCAGGCTGAACAGCCCCAGCTCCCTCAGCCTCTCCTCATCAGCCTAGCTGCCCTTCTCTGCACCCTCTCCAGCACGTCCATGTCCTTCCCATCCTGCAGTGCCCAGAACTGCACCCAGTGCTCGAGGTGCAGCCTCACCAAGGCCAGGTAGAGGGGCAGGAATAGGCTCCTCAAACAATTTTCACTTTTTAATTTAGACCTGATCATATTTTTGTCTTTGGTGAGAAATACCAGAGTAATACTAGTGTTCCAGTGTATTCCTGTTCTTCTTGCTTGTTTTCATAATTTCTGTTGCTTTTGTCTTTATTACTGAAATTTCAAATTGGTTTGATGTTCCCACTTTACTTTCCACTTCAACTTCGGCAAACTTTGCAAAAATCCAAGTGGAATCTGTCATCTGTTTGGGAATAAGACAGTTATTTTTTTATGCTCTATGGGACAACTTTAAAAGATCAAACCAGTAGATATCTGTCCCCAGGGTAAGCTCCTAGGTATGGTACACGGGCAGAAAAGAGTAAAGTTGGACTTTAATATTCTCTGGACCTTGACTCCAGCACCATCTTGGTTTGGCAATAAAAGGTGCAGGCACTGATTTAACCACTTCTGGATTATCTGAAATTTGGACAGAATTTTTTAGACTTCCACTTAACCAAAATAGCTGTAAACATCTGCAAACCTGCTGGAGTTTTGATGTTCTTACATTCTTCCTCATAAAATCATAGAATGCCAGGTTGGAAGGGACCTCAAGGATCATCTGGTCCAACCTCATAATCGGGAAGTGTCGATTGTGCAACTCCTTTATTCCCCAGTAAAACAGGGTAGTTTTGGTGAGGTCTCTTTCTGCTTTCACTAAGTGTCCCTCAACTGGAACATCTTCCACACCTGCATGTCCTTTTCTAATGAATGGCTTTTGCACAAATGTTCTTCCTTAGTTTTTCAAAACCAGTAATGGACCAATTCATGAACGATTACTTGGAAGAAGCCAACAGGGAAATAGAGAAGTACAACAGAGAGCTAGAAGAACAGGAGTATCATGATCTCTTTGAGCAGAAGACATAAGCACATCTGTCCTGTGTATTTCTGAACCACCTACTGTCAGTAACCAAAAATGCTGTTGTCCTTGCTGGTTAACTAGAAAATTCAGTGAAATGTCAGTTTTCAGCACTGCTTTTAAAACTAAGAGCTCATTCCTGTAAGGTTGGCATTTCGATGTGGTAACTGCTTAGCTGTTTGTACTGTCAGGTTTGCTTCCACTTCACCTTAATTCCAGACTGTAAAAAGCATCACCTGGAATCTCGGGCTAGTAGTGGAAACTTATTTAAAAGAAGCAAAACTGGATTTCCTAATTGGTCCAAACGTCGTAATGGAATTGGCCTGTCGTGCAGATCATCAAACCACTTTGATCTCTGGACGTCCCTTGAAACTTGTCCTACAGGAGCATTGATGAACAGGGGTGAACTTCAGCATGTGGGATGGGGGGGTGTTCCCAAAGTGAGAAATGGGGGGACAATTTGAGACACACCAAAGGTTACTTAACCCTACAGCTGTTAAGTGTTCCCAAAGCAAGAAATGGGGGAACAACTTAAAAAACTTGGAGGAGTAACTCATCCTAAAGCTGTTAGGGTGTTCCCAAAGCGAGAAATGGGGGAACAACTTAAAAAACTTGGAAGAGTAACTCATCCTACTGCTGTTAGGGTGTTCCTAAAGCAAGAAATGGGGGGACACTTGAAAAACTTGGAGGAGTAACTCATCCTAAAGCTCTTAGGGTGTTCCTAAAGCAAGAAATGGGGGAACATTCAAAAAACTGCAAAGGGCACCTAATCCTAAAGCTGTTAGGGTGTTCCCAAAGCGAGAAGTGGGGGAACAACTTGAAAAACTCCAAAGAGGACTTAATCCTATTGCTGTTAGGGTGTTCCCAAAGTGAGAAATGGGGGAACACCTGAAAAACTTGGAGGAGTAACTCATCCTACAGCTTTTAGAGTGTTCCTAAAGTGAGAAATGGGGGGTCACTTGAAAAACTTGGAGGAGTAACTCATCCTAAAGCTCTTAGGGTGTTCCTAAAGCTCTTAGAGTGTTCCCAAAGCGAGAAATGGGGGAACATTCAAAAAACAGCAAAGGGTACCTAATCCTACAGCTGTTAGGGTGTTCCCAAAGCGAGAAGTGGGGGAACAACTTGAAAAACTCCAAAGAGGACTTAATCCTATTGCTGTTAGGGTGTTCCCAAAGTGAGAAATGGGGGAACACCTGAAAAACTTGGAGGAGTAACTTATCCTACAGCTGTTAGGGTGTTCCCAAAGTGAGAAATGGGGGAACAACTTAAAAAGCTCGGAGGAGTACCTAGTCCTACTGCTGCTGGTTTTCCTAAAGTGAAAAATGGGGGGACATTTAAAAAACTCCAAAGGGTACCTAATCCTACAGCTGAGTGTTCCTAAAGCGAGAAATGGGGGGACACTGAGGGATCTGCTTTATTTCTGAGGGGAGAGCATATCTCATCACTTCTGCACAGTTTGGATCTGCAGTCGAAATTCTGACTTGTCTAAAGCAAAGATGTTTATACAGTTCAGGGTGAAGGCGAGGTAAGTGGAGACACCTTGCTTTCTTCCCAGTGTTGTTATTGGTGTTCTAGAAAATACATGACACAAATGGCAGTAATCTGCAGCTTGCTTAGAAGATTATCTCTGAAGGATTCTTATTTCAGTACGAAAAACTGAGCAAAGCAAGAGAAGAGGAGATTCTTTAGCTAAATAATTCCTTTTTTGTGAAAATGACTTGCTTCCAAAGGTAAAAAATATCAAAAGATATACTTGAAATATGGAAGAACTTGTTTTTGAAGCTTTCAGAAGGACTTGCACACCATTGTTTCATTAAACTGGTACACCAGGTTTTAAGTACTTGCAAAACCTTTATAGTTACTGAATTATATGGTAATAGGAGTTCTGGCAACTTGTAAGTTAAGTGAGAATTCATATATCACTGACTATAAGGTTATAAGGTTACCCTAGCTGCTCCTTAAAGGTAATTATTGAGGCTGATTTGAATAAGCAGATGATTGTAGCACGCTGTGTGTTCAGAATTTAGTCAAGTGAAAACAGTCCAGGAGGAATTTTTATTTTTGTATTTCCCTTAGGAACAGCTCAGTCTTTGAATACAACTACAACTTTTCTTTTTGGCCAGATGTATCTAATGCAGTAAGAAGTTAAATGAATAGTTTCTTACGCTTAAAATACTTAAAATGTCGCTTTCTGTGGCAGGAAAGCAAGATTTAACTCCTGCCATCAAACCTAAGGCTAGATACAGTTTTACACCTTCCTTAAGAAGCATATTTTTTACCTTTGGAACCTGCTGAAATTTCAATAAGCCTGTCAACAACTGCAACACCTTTTAGGTAGACTTTGAGTGCACGTTGCTCCTAGCTGGCTCCGTGCCTGTGATGTGGTGGAATTCCAGGTGCTGCAGGTTGGGATATAGACGTTGATAAGGTTTCATTACTAGCTTTCCTACTAGATTTAAAAATGTCTGAATTTAAGATTTGTTTATTTTTTTTTTGCACACCACGAGACTTCATAAACTACTTGTATCCTGTTCAAAGTACCACAAAAGCCAGGGATTAGTTAGTGTTTTTAGGCTTTCTGGGGTAACCCCTGTTACAGGTATAGAGCATTGTGATAAGGCTCGTGAGTTTATCTATGCATGGCTATACTTTAGTCTTAATATACTCTAGTGCCTGGTAGAGTAAACGTAGCTGGCAGTGGATGTGGGGGGCTAGGGAGGGTTTACAAACTAAGTACAATTGGTTGCATGAATCTGTTAATCAGGCCAGGATAATTAGAGTACAAAATCCTGGTCGTCACGCTGCAATAAAAGGGGGCATTAGAAAAAGTCGTAACAAATTCTAGTTCTTTGCCAAGGAACTTAGTGTAAACCCAGCGTGTGCTCTCTTCCAGCCCGAGTTGTCTAATCTGCAAAGCCATATTTCTAGACTAGTGGTATGACTAGGTCATGTCAGAAGAAATACCTGTGGTTGGGACAAGTGGCACGTTGTCCATGCCTTGTCTCCACTGGTGAGTCGATGACAGAAGTAGGTTTAAGTGCAATTGATTGATTGATAGATGAAGATACTGTAGCTTATTTGGCTCTGCTGAACTCTTTTTAAGAACTCCAATTTGTGCAGCTCTCAAATAAATGTTGATGGGGCTGATTAATCTGGGCTTGACAGAGTGAATTGTATTGACCAGAGAGATGCCCTGTGAACAGAAATAGGCATTAAAAAATTGGTGTGCTACTGTGCAAATTGAGCTGTTCCTTAAAACCAGAGGCAGAAGAGCTCAGAACAAAGGCCTAGTATACTTATATACTGTACTGCATGCTATATGGTAATAGCTGTGTATTATAAAGACCTTTCACCATACTGGTACTATTTCAATTAATCTATTTTGGTATTGAAATAATTTGATTACCTCAAATTGTATCTTTTTCATTTTTAACTGTGACTTTAAAACAGAAAAAGAAACAACCCACCACAACAGTGAAACTGTGACAGTGGTATCCTTGAAAACTAGTAGTGCCTTGCAGATGACACCATTTATTCCTGAAGCATAAAATAAATGGATGTCGTGGGTTGTATTGCTTGCACCCTCTTTGGTGGTGGTGTTCTTTTTTTAAAGGAAAAACAGTTTTGGTGAAAGGACTTAAAAGTAACCTAGTGAAGAATATTAGCACAAACGGTTAAACTGTTTAAAAGAAAACTCTTTGAGGACTAAACTGTGTAAATGCCTGATGCTGCTGATCGTTTAATAGCAGTTGCTGGTTATTTTGGAGTTGTTTCTAACAATCAGCAGCACTTTTCTTTTTTTTTAGGAGAAGAGCATAACTTTTGTACTCTGGTCAGAGATGTTTATACTGCATCAAACCCCACTCGTGGGGGAATCTGGTTTCCTCACTCTTTTGAAGTCAAGGTGAGGACTGAGATGCTTCTAAGGATCTAGTTTTGAAAAATTTTTTCTAGCTACTGTACAACTGAAAAAAAAGAAGGAAAAAAAAAAAAAGCACCATTTCTAAACCACAAATGTTTGGATACAGAGGAAGTGCCATTATAGTGTTTTATCTTTTACTGTATTTTAAAAATTGGGAAGAGTAACGTTGTGTCCAGGCATTTCTGATCTTGTGAAGAAGTGCTGAGAGTCCTCAAGGGGTTTCCATGCTTTGCTGACCTTCCTGTTAGCAGCTTCTGGTGGTGTTTTTTTTTTTAATTAAAAAAAAAAAAAAATTCCCCTCACCAAGAATGAGTGTGATCAGAAGTTACTGAAGTTATAGGGAGAAAAATGTGATAAACTTAGGAGAGGAACGTTGGCAACTTGAACCGCGCTGCAGTCTTGGAGTGTTTCACATGAAGCTGTTCAATTTGGTCTTAGTCCAATCTTACCCTTGGCAATTAACACAACTGATTGCAGGGGGGGTTGAAGTTGCTCACAAAAGTTCCCTAATAAGTTTTCTTCTTTTTTTTTTTTTTTAAATTATTATATTTTAATTGAAACTGTTCTGAATTTGCACAGACATAAGCTCTGGAATACTTGGGTATTCTTAAAAAGGGAAAAATTGTAACTAGTATAGTGAATTGTAAACTGTGAGTTGTTAGAACCACATTGTTGATCTAATTTTAGATTGTTTAAAATGTACCTCAGAAAGCTAGTGAGAAACTGCTTCGTTTTTACACAAGGGTCAGAGACTAATGTAACACTTCTCACTTTACAATGTGCCAAAATTCACTTTTATACTAGTTCTCAATGCTTTAATATTTGCAACTTTAAGTTAAAAACTTGTCTTTACAAACACTACTGTAACTTCAGTTCAACTGAGTGGTGTGATTGAAGCTTTTTGCCTGTCGTATTTATTACACAACTTGATTCAGTAAATATAAAATGACCTTTCCATTTATTTTTGTATTGTTTTACATGTTTATACCTGCAGTTTGTGTGACTTTTACACCTGTAACTCAGATGTGATGGAAAGAACCAATAAACAGTATCCATCTGCTGTCTGTCTTTGACTTCTTTAATAAGCTCCCTGTTTCCTAAGCTTGCATTTTTTTAAGCTTTGAGCAGGTTTATTTTAAAATGTGTTCGTTTTCTAAAACTGGCAGAAAGGTAAGTCGTTTGTGTTTAAACTAAAACATAAAGATTTAAGGGTTTAAGAGGTTTTCTTAAGCTGTTGTTTTAAGTTGAGACCTTCTTGCTTGGCCTTCTAATGGGGTAACATTTAAAACTAGTTGTAGGGTGAAGGATGTTCATCAGCTTCACGCTGCCTTTCAACGACTGTACAGAAACACAAGTTGATAGTTGTATGCACACAGATGCAGGAGCTAAATCCTACTCCTGGTATTCATACAACTGAGGATGCAGTTTCAAGATCAGCTCTTTTGGAACTAAAATCAGGCTGCCATTGGGAGGGCAATCCCACCTTACCCTCCTTTTCCTGCTTTGGTCGCTCTGCAGAGCTCCGATCAGTTTGCTGATTAAGCTGAACCTGCAAATTATTTCTGTCTCAGTTTGACAAAGCTTTTGCATTTGTTTTGTTAGAAAGGTTTTGCTCTCTATTGATTGTTATTATTTTTTTAAATCAGCTGTTTATGTAAAAAAGAGCATCTCAAATTCAGCCTGTTTTGCATACTCCACCATCCCTCCCGTGCTTGAGTAAGGAAATCTAGTCTCTGTCATGGAGCAGATCATCTTGAGTGCCATTAAGCACCACGTACAGAACAACCAGGTGAGCAGGTCCAGTCAGCACGGGTTTATGAAAGGAAGGTCCTGTTTGACAAACCTGATCTCCTCCTCTGACAAGATGACCCACCTGGTGGATGAAGGAAAGGCTGTGGGTGTTGTCTACCTGGACTTCCCTAAGGCCTTTGCCACTGTCTCCCACAGCAACCTGATGAAACACCTGGCTGCTGATGGCTCGGATGAACACACACTCTGCTGGGTTAAACACTGGCTGGATGGGCCCAGGAAGTGGTGGTGAATGGAGCTAAATCCAGCTGGTGGCCAGTCACAAGTGGGGTTCCTCAGGGCTCAGTGCTGTGACCACTTCTTTTTAACATCCTTATTGATGACTTGGATGAAGGGATAGAGTGCACCCTCAGTAAGTTTGCAGATGACACTCAGCTGGTGGGAGTGTCGATGTCCCTGAGGGCAGGAGGCTCTGCAGAGAGATCTGGACAGGCTGGATTGATGGGCCAAGGCCAATGGCAGGAGTTTCAATAAGGCCAAATGTTGGGTCCTGCACTTGGGCCACAACAACCCCCAGCAGCTCTACAGGCCTGGGGAGGAGTGGCTGGAGAGCTGCCCAGGAGAGAGGGACCTGGGGGTGCTGATTGAAAGCAGCTGAACATGAGCCAGCAGTGTGCCCAGGTGGCCAAGAAGGCCAACAGCATCCTGGCCTGCATCAGGAATAGTGTGACCAGCAGGTCTAGGGAAGTGATTGTCCCCCTGTACTCAGCATTGGTGACACCCCACCTTGAGCACTTTGTTCAGTTTTGGGCATCTCAATGCAAAAAAGACATTGAGGGATTTTTTTTTTTTAAGAAGAGAAACATATCCCTTACTAGACTTACTGGAACATCTGGTGGTGGAGACCACTGGTTGAAAGATGGTTCCCTTCATGAATGCAACATAGGATTAAGTGATCATTTTGGCCTGAATTCAGGATGCTCTCCTCCACAGAAGCATGAATTACAGCTTTCTGGTGTGTCCATGTGATGGTGGGCACACGTTTGGTCGCACCCTAGAAGTGCAGTCAGCTGTGCAGGGTGCTTAACACAAGTCAAGAGCTCCAATCCTGTTGCTTTTGTGCCTCTAACCAAGTACAAGTTGAGATATCAGCCCTGGGCTTAATGAAGGTGTATTGCAACAGAGTTATCTGGACAGCTTCAAAGAAGGAACCATCACCTACAAATACAGGGCAAGTTGTTTGGTTTTTATCCTTTTCAGGTACCAGTTTCTATCTTTACAGTTTTATTACTTGTAATGGATTTTTTTTTTTCATGGCAAAAATAACAGAAAATAATTTTTCTCCATCCCAGGAATAATTCACTTAAAACTTTCCAAAAGTGGTGATCATTACTGATAAGCTTTGAATCACACTTTCTCCGTGGAGAAGTTTGGTTCTGCTCCTGGTGGCCTCAGGTTTGTGAACATCTCTTAACTCCTGCAACCCAGAAGGATTCACAGAGTCTGAAAGTATGAAGTTACATCAAAATAATCTTACTAGAAATGAGTGTTTGGGGAAAATTCCTGTTAATTCAATATGGGAATTAGCTGTTCTGTTGCTGTGTTGTAGGAGCAGAGGAAATATCTTTACATTTGTGCCTCGGCAACAGTAAAGAGCAGTAAAAGCATTGGATGGAAGAGTGTGCAAGGTGAGATTGTTCTACCTGCTCTGGTTTTAAAACCCTTGGCCACCCTCTGACAAACTGGTGGTGCTGCCTCAATCCTGTCCCACCTGCTGCAGTTCCCCCTCTGCCCAGTCCCACTGCCCCCACGTTGGGCCCTAATTTGCAGCTCTCTTCTTCAGGCTGAGGCTGGTGAAACCTTGATTTATTTTTAGCAGCCAAAACTTTAGAGGGAGAGTGTGCAAGGTGTGTGAAGTGTTGGGAGCACACTCAGAAGCTTGTCATTTCTACAGCCTCCTTTTTAGACAAAAGAACAAAATACTGAGGTCAGAGAAGGTCTCTTCTCTGATCCCACTCCTGGAAGGGTCTGTGCAGGTGCATCCTTTTTCTCTTGTTTTAAGTATCTTACTTTTCTCCCCTCCCTTATACTCTACTTACTGTGGAGCAGGATCCCAGAATTGTAGCATGGTTTGGTTTGGAAGGGACCTCAAACTCTGCAACTAACCTTTGTTTACTCTTCTCACACTGTCATTTAGCTTCAAAGGTATGGGTCCCATTCCTGCCCAAATCCTTGTTTCAGTCCCTCTTAAACTTGAGGACTTCTTTTCTCCCCTTCCCATCAAAGGAGGGTCTCAGGCCATAGCTGTGCATCCCCTTGCTTCAACCTCTGCCCTTTCATTTTCTCTTTCAGATGTATCATCTCATCCAATGGGATCTGCAGGCAGAGCTGTGGTGGAACTTGGCTTGTCTGACCCATGGTGTGGATGCCAGAAGATGAGCCTCAGGCTCCTGGGCTTCAGCTGCTTCCAAATTTGGCCAGCTGAGGGATGTTTATTTATGTAATGTGTCTTATGCACACGTTTCAGTGCTGACATGGGGAACATACAGCTAAAATATCTGTTGCAGTGGGTTGGGCAAGATCAAGGTGGGACTCTCAAGATCTTTCTTGCCTTAAAAATCTTAACATTAAATTGGTTTTTATTTGTTTGTTGTGTTTTGGTTTGGTTGGTTTGGGTTTTTTGGTTGTTTTTTTTTTTTTTTCTGGTCGCAAAGTGTTAGTTGGTAAGGACTTCATGAGGTTGGTTTGTCCCCCTTCTTGTTCAGACTTGTCTATGAACTTAAGTTTCTCCTTTGATAACTCCTTTTCTAGGCAAAGGAAACATGGAAGTTCTCATCTACCTGGACTTGGGTAATATATTTGGTATGTTTTCAAGATGGGAAGCTGTTAATTTGGACACCAAGAGGGTTGTGGTGCAAGAGTCAAAGGTCAGTCAAGAATCAGCAGATGATTTGATGAGAGTGGCTAGGGTTGCAGGGAGAATTGGGCTGAGGAAAGGTTGTGTAGACCTCCTGAGGAACATGCCCAGTGAATACTTTAATGAAAATTATCTTGGTCACAAGAGTTTTTATATAGTAAATTCACTAAGAATGTAAAGTAGGGGACTTTTTTAGACAGAGAAGAGTCAAGAAGTTATGGAGAATGAAGTAGAGGACCTGGAGGTATCACTGAAAATCAAATAATGGAGATACTGATACAAGGATTTGAGTTCATCTCACTCGAACTGAGGAAGAGGAACTGAATATGTGGCTGGTGCAAAAACATCTCTGAAAAAGGCAGATAGGTTCTGGGGTGGGAATGGTACTGAGATTGCCAGTGCCATCTCCAGTAGGAGATGACCCAGTAACTCATAGATCACTGGGAGAGCCTGTGCTTTTCAGGTCACTTATGCTTAGAAAATAAATACTTGGAAAAAATGTAAGCAAGAGTGACCAGGGTGGATGGAGATCCTGTCTCATCCAGAGACACTACAAATAAGCCTTGCTTTGGGCTGGCAACAAAGGGGCCATGCAGTGGTGTCCTGGTTTGAGCCAGGATGAAGCCAATTTTCTTTTTACTGATTTTTTTTCTTCTTTAGTGAACTCTCTTTTAAGCAGCCACTTGCTGAAAGCAGCAGTAAATTTATCAGCGAGTGGACTGATATCATTCAAATGTTTATAGTTACTGCTGAGAGACCAGGGACACTTTGCTCTTCTAGTTGAATCTCCTGCTTTGGACACTAAAGGACCAGAAGGGTCATACCTACAACCATCCTATAGGGAGGAGCAGACTAAGCAGATGGCAAAATTGGTGAAATAAACTATTCCATCTATTTATTTATGTGGCTCTCGGTATAAATTCAGGGATCACGGATGTCAAGACCCTTTTTCCTTTCTTCTTCCATCCATGGCTGGTGTCTCGGGAGGATTCCATCCATCCATCCATCCATCCATCCATCCACCCATCCATCCACCCATCCATCCATCCACCCATCCACCCACCCATCCATCCACCCATCCATCCCCATGGATCCCCAGGCCCATGCATTCCTGCCCCTCATCACTCTCCCCTCAGTCCCTGTCTGCTCTGCCTTATCTCCAGCAGTGCTCCGGGACATTTCGGGACTGCTCACAGCTCAGGAGATGCCAGAGGAGTTGCTGGGGGTGGGGGAGGCAATAGGGTTTTGCACATTCCTGCACATACTTGTATATAATTCTACATATTTCCTTTATCATTAGTGTTTAATTCAAGCTGTCTAGTTTAGTTTTCAATCCAGAAAGCCCCTCTCCTTATTCTCTCTGTCCTTTCCCTACCCGGGTGGGAGGGAGAGGGGATTGAGAGCATTATTGTCATTGGTTTAATTGCCAGTCCTGAGTCAAACCATGACAAGTGGCCAAGGATAAATGAAGATGAGATGATAGGAGGAAAGTCTCAAATGACCAAGGGAGTGTTGTGTTCCCTTACTAGTAGGAGTAAGTGAAGAGCAAAACCCTCAACTAACAGAAAGCTTAAAATGCTTTGAAAGGGAATAGCTAATGAGAAGAACTCCCATATGAGCCTCATTTCCAAAGAGAGATGAGTCAGATTTTCCTAGATAAATCCAAACATATCCCTGGAGTCAGGGGTTTTAGTCCTTTCCCTTGCTCTCAGTTATCTCCTTCACCTGGCTCAGTCTGGTAGTATCTGTAGAGGTTTCCAGTTCTCCTTAGCTGTTCATGAGCTCCTGTGCCTTCCAACGTGGATTGATCTGGAATTTCCCCACCTACGTGTCCACAGACAAGTGGGGCCTTGTTAGCTTCATGAATTGCTAGCCTAATTAAAGTAATGAATTCACAACAGGAATTGCATGAAAATGGAGCACTTGTTAATTGAATAGCCCTGGGTTCGGCTCCCATTGTACACTTCCAACAAGGTGCTTGTGTGATCCCTCCTATTGAATTTCCTCAAAATAAACCTTCAGGGCAGTTTGATGTCTTGGTAGGAAAGAAAACACCCAACGGGCAAGGCCTGGAGGCTTTCAATAGCTTTATTGCTCCAGGACAGACACACACACACACACACACAAAAAAAAAGAGCATGGAAAGCAAAATCTGCTTGAGCCTTTCATGGCTGGGAAATCATTGGGCACACAATGTATTGTATAGATGACTGTAAAACCACCCGACACGAGTAAAACAGGAAATTTATAATAGTTCAAATTGAGCCTTCAGTTAACCCCACCAAAAAAAAAAAAAAAATAAAAAAAATTCTATTTTTCTGTGTTATCAAAGTTAGTTCAATATTTGCTTTATATACATCCTGTTCCGGACTTTGATTCCTCTATATAGCACACCTTCCTGCCTTCTAATATCTGATTTATTACAGCAACTTTTTTCTTCTGAAGCTTTTGCTTTGCCTGCTTTAACTCTTTATCTCATCTGCCTAAGAGCAGGTTTTGTCCATGGTCTCTTCCTGGTGCTTTGTGAAGCCCTGGAGAAAGAGTAGCTGAGGAGCTGGCCCAAGAGGGGACATTATAGGGGATGTAAGGTAAGGAGGGGCTGCAGGATCCTCTGGAGAAAGATGCAGAATATCTAGGGTGGCTTCTGTGCATCACATCAGAAGTTGGGTGGGTTTGTCCAGGTTGTCTTTGAAGTCAAAGGATTGCAAACACCCAGTGTCCTGCTGCTGGAGCTTGGACTGTTGGAGCACAGGAAGGAAAGCAGGTCCTAGCCCAGGTGCCCACCTTCTCCATCAGGCTCCTCTTTCCTAAAACCCAGTGTAGGATGTGGAGGCTTCATGCACCCTCCTGGTGGTGGTGCTGGGTTGGGGGTCGCTGCCCTTCCAATGCCCTGAGGCTATTTCCAGTCTTCACCACGTTGTGGAGAAATGGGGAGGAAGCACTTGGCTCAAGGTCAGGAGGGATGTCACTACCAGACAGGCAAGGTCCCAGAGGCAGGTTTGATGCTGAAGACTGTTGAAAGATGTGTTTCCTGTGCAACAATAGAGATTTTTGTTATATTTCCCTGTGGAACCTCTTGAGATAAGGGCTGAAGTTCATTCTGTATCAGCAGACACATCCCTTCTCCCTTTGTTGGCACAAAGAAGAGCACAAAAATGGAATTACAAACTATGGTGCCTCTTAAATGCCTTGTGCTGTCAGAGGTCACCTGTCCCTGTTCAGTGTATTCCATCCTGAACCTACTACCAGGATGACACACACCTACCTAACACATTCTCTCTACAGCTACCTGAAGGGAGGTTGTAGTCAGGTGGGGGTCAGGCTCTTCTCCAGGCAACTAGTGACAGGACAAGAGGGCACAGCCTGAAGCTGCCCCAGGGGAGGTTTAGGTTGGATATTAGGAAGCACTTCCTCATGGAGAGGGTGATCAGACATTGGAATGGACTGCCCAGGGAAGTGGTGGAGGCACCATCCTTGGATGTGTTCAAGGCAAGGCTGGATGTGGCACTTAGTGCCATGGTCTAGTTGATGTGGTGGTGTTGGTCATAGGCTGGCCTTGATGATCTGAAAGGTCTTTTCCAGCCTTGGAGATTCTGTGATCTCCACGTGGACTAGTCTGGGATTCTATAATGGAGATGAAAGGCAACCCTAGGAGGAGGGGTCCTTTTTTGTATAGCCAAGCAGTTTCACTCCTCAACAAACACCCACAGATGAGCAATATCACCAGTGTAAGTTGGGGAAGAGTGATGTGATCCCTTGGAACCCCCAGTGATGGGGCTGTCTGTCAGGTTTTGCTGTCCTTGCTGGGGACCCTGAGGAGTTCCATGCTCCTGCTCCCCCCTGACTTCAGCATGAACAAGCAAACAATTGTGTGATTCAGTAATGAAGTGGAAATGTGCTCCAGATGTGAGGAGGTGATTGGTGCAGATCTGCCAAAAGAGGACAAAAGATGAGAGTAGCATCCCTGGAGTGAACAAGAGCAGATTGGCCATGGTAGGTCAGATACTGCTAATTGCTGGAATTCATTGGAGTAATGTGAGATACAGGGGACCAGGGTTTTCATGGTTTTTATCTGGTTTGAGTTGGAAGGGACCTTTAAAGGTCAACCTATGGATGTGACTGTCTACATAACTGTATCTACCCAGTGTCTTGGAGTGATGTTAGCACGAGGCCAAGCCCAGATCAATGTACCCAAGCAAGGAAAGTCTCTGCCTTGATTCCCCTTGCAGGAAACCCCCACGGGGCTTCTTTGCTGGGTGTGGGAAGGAAAAGGTCTTGGGATTCACTGCCAGAAGCATTGACATGTGCAGCATCCCCCTGGTGGGACTGTCTCTTGGTGGTGCCTTGTTGGGATGGACATGATGTCTCACAGCAGAGGTGAAAAGAAAAGCTGCTCTCCAGTAGGAGAAAAGAAAAGCAGAAATGTTGCAAGGCCAGGGTGTTGATATCCAGGAACTGATTACAGCATTGGGAAGCAGGGAAAACATCTTTTCATGACAGGTTTCTTTATCCCCACTTCAATGAGATTGAGTGAGTGCCATCTGGGGGGCACTAAGAGAAGAGTGTCCAGCAGGTCAAGGGAGGTTCTCCTCCCCCTCTACTCTACCCTGGAGCCCTGGGTGCAGTTCTGGGCTCCCCAGTTCAAGAGGGACAAGAACTACTGGAGAGAGTCCAGCACAGGCCACTAAGGTGATGAAGGGACTGGAGCATCTGCCCTGTGAGGAAAGGCTGGGAGAGCTGGGGCTGTTCAGCTGAGAGAGAAGGAGGCTGAGGGGGGATCTCATCAGTGCTGATCAATATCTACAGGGGGTGTCAGGAGGATGGGGCCAGACTCTTCCCAGTGGTGTCCAGTGACAGGACAAGGGGCAATGGGCACAAACTGGGACACAGGAGGTTTAACCTGACTATAAGGAAATCCTTCTTTACTCTGAGGGTACCAGAGCCCTGGGACAAGCTGCCCAGGGAGATTGTGGTGTCTCCATCCCTGGAGACATTCCAAACCCACCTGGACATGTTCCTGTGGGATCTGCTCTAGGGGATCCTGCTCTAGCAGGGGGGTTGGACTAGATGATCTCCAGAGGTCCCTTCCAACCCCCACCATTCTGGGATTCTGTGAAAACTGCAAATTCACTTCTTTATAGGTCTCAATGGCAGCCCACTGATGTGGTGGGACGTGATAGCAGAGGAGGGACACACCAACATCATCCAGGATACATTCAACTCTGTCCTGAACTCGCCAGTCCCTCTGGGATGCCTGGAGGAGTTCACTTCTCAGAGAGCTTCTGCTGCAGCTGGCTCCCCGACAGCGCTGAGGTCACCCGCCTGCCGCTCTCTTGGCAGCCACGGCGAGCAGGAAAATAACCATCATTTTCAATCAAAGTTTTGTGTGTGCAGAAAGCAGCCCCAAGGATTCCTTTGGCAAAGCCTGCTGTGAGGGAAGACAGCCACCAGAGTGGGTCAACGAGGTATTTTCCCCTTGCCCTGGGTCAACTTCTTTGTTGTAAGTGACCATTTCTGATTGTGTGCAGCAAGTCTGCTGTGTCTGGGTGTCTCCTGCTCACTGGGGAGGTGCTCTCACCCCTTTTCTGCCTTGGGTAGTCCTGCCCATCTGACATTCCAAGCACAGTCCATGCACTGTTGCAGGTAGCTTCAAAGGCTGAGCCATGAACCTGCTGGTTGTGAGGCTCAGGGTCTTATGCCTGGGTCTTCTCCTGGCAGCTTTCCCACTGCTGTCCCAGCTAGCAATTTACATTGGATCCTGCTACCAGCATGGTGAGGAGCAAACAAATATTTCCTTTGTGATCTGGACATTTGAGAGATTTTTGTCATTGCTCAGTTCCCTGATTTTCTGCTCTAGATGATCAGTTGTCCGAGCAATGCTGTCCCTACCCTATGTTCTTCTGTAGCAGGATGCTCCATCTCTCAATATGCCTGCCTCAGTTTCCCTCTGTGATTCAACTGCTTTTTGTCTCGGTTTTGCAGGCCCAGGTCTGAAGTAGAAAGATTCCCACGAGAAAGGAAATAGCCTAACAAACTCTGAGCTGGTAACAACCTTGAAAGGTACAAAAAACAGAGGACCAAACGGATGTTCATAACACCAGCTGCTCTGTAGTGTTGAAGAGCACAGAGCCCAGCCCAGCCACAGCTAGGCCTGAAATGGAGATAAAGAAAGAACAAACAGACAAACAAGAGAGTTCACTTGGTGGGAACTGGGCCTTCCTGGTTTTTCTACTGTTTCCCTTCTATTCTCCAATAAGAGATGTTGGAAGTATGTCTAAATAATTAAATGACAGCAGCCAAGCCACTTTATTCTAGCAAAGCCTGGTCCCATCTTTGATTGGAGGACTTCCTCTGCACTATCCCAGGAGGTTGCTGGACCTTCTCCCCTCCAACAAGGACACCTGGCAGAGACACTAATTCTCAAGAATTATGATCCATCCAGGGACACCCAGCTGTGGCCTGGCAAGGGTGAGAGATATTAACCCATCTATTGTCTTAGCAAACTTAATGTTAAGTAATTTTCATCACTAAGTTTTAAGATTATAGAATCCTTTAAAATTGATAATTAATGTTCTAGGCCTAGTATAAAACTTGATAATAAGTAAGTTGCTAGCATTTTAATGGTTAACCTTTATTGTTTGATCTGTCTACCATAGTACATTTTATTGTTAAGAAACCTTTTGCTTCAAACTTCAACTTCTGTTCCAATCTCCCAGTTTCCCTACAATTTGACTGTGCTTGTTTCTTCTACTTTAAGGAGTTAAGACCCCAGTGTTATATGCAATAAATCTTGATCTGTGCAGATACATCTCATCTGCCATCCCGTCCTGTTCAGGACACCTTCCAAACCATTGCTCCCAAAGTCCTGTGCCATGCAGTGTCTGAAGGGGCAACAAGAAAGCTGGGGAGGGACTTTCTACAAGGTCATGGAGTGATGGGGTGAGGGGTAATGAATTCAAACCAGAAGAAGGGAGATTTAAGTAAGACATTAGGAAGAAATTCTTTCCTATAAGGGTGGTGAGACACTGGAACAGGTTGTCCAGGGAAGCTGTGGCTGCCCCATCCCTGGACATGTTGAAGGGCAGGTTGGATTGAGTTTGGAGCAACCTGGTCTAGTAGGAGGTGTCCCTGTGCATGCAGGGGGGTTGGAACTAGGGGATCTTTAAGGTCCCTCCAACTCAAATCAGTCTGTGATGCCAATTCCCTGCTGATGAAGCACATGGGTTGCTGGAAGTAGCCATGCTCAAAGATGAAAGGGAAGCTCAGTAGATGTAAAAGAGGCTCTTAGCTTTGCCTTGGGAAGACATTCTTGTGTCTCAGAAAGCCTCGAGGCTCAACCCTTGAGGAGTTCACTGTCACCTGTGCAAGCCATAACCTCACAGAAAGCTGGTGTCAACCTGTCAACTAGGGCATCCCACCCCAGATTAATTTTTTGTGATTTAACTGAGTTGGCTTATTTTCCTTTTTTGTTCTTTTGCAAGTCGGAGTCTTTCAATTAATTACTCATCTGCAGCCAGATTTCCTCTTCCATTTCCAGTGGAAGAAAAAGAAGGTGGTGAACACTGTTCAGAAAGCAAAGCTTCTGGGGTTGGGGGGAAGTGGTGGTTGCTGATTCAGAGCGTAACCCTGGTGCTGAGTTGTTTGCACCTTTCCTTCATCACCAGCTTTTTGCTGCTGTGTCGTGCCTGGTTTGCATGGCTTGTCTGGTCACACCAGGGTTGCTGAAGGTTGCTCTTAGCTCTCATGGCATTGCCACCTTCTGGGTTCATCTTTCCCTCTCTGCTTCCCCCATCTGCAGTGCAAGTGAACTGTAGAATCATTTTGGTTGGAAAAGACCTTTCAGATCATCAAGTCCAACTGTTAACCCAGCACTGCCAAGTCCACTACAAAGGCTCATCCTTCTTTCCATGGATATGTTCAGACAGCTGTACCTCACAGAGGTAGCTTTGATCACTTCTGCTGTGTTAGAAATATGTTCCTAGCTTGACTGCTGTTGCACAGCTGCCTCCCATGGAAGGAAAGTAGAAAAGAAAGCAAAATAATGGAGAAAAGTTGTTGAGTCAATCTTCTCTCTGTCTTGGAAGGAAAAGTTCAGCTAAAGAAGACTCCGAGCACCAAACCTCTTTTACCATATCCTGCTTTCTAGTTGACCTTACAGATGATGTAAGGATGGGTAAAGCCTTGATTCAGAGTGATAAATCCAGGTCAATGTGCTTGTGAGACCCCAGCATGTGTCTAAGGTCATGTAGGGCAGCAGGTCCCTGCATGAAGCCCTTCTCCCAAGTTAGCAGAATGTGGCAAGGCCAGGAGCAGAGGTTACTCTGTTCTCCCAGGGGACAATGAAAAGAAGATAGGAGAAAGGAAATGAATTGCACAACTGTTTCCTGGCTTCTGTGTTGCCTCTTTGATGGCACCTATTTTTGGGATCTGAGCTGTTTTGTTCCCATTTTGAGATACCTGAAATATTCAATTCAGACACATCTTTGGGGAAGGATGGGGGTGGGGTTGGGAGGGAAAGAGCACAGGTTAAGCACATTTCTAGCAATGGGATGCTGAAATAAAACCAGAACTTACACAGGAGCTGGGATTGTGACAATAATGTGACTTGACAATGGACCCCAAGCCTGGTTGCTCCATCTTGTGATGCCACCTTGGCCACAGGAGACCAAGGTCTTCAAAAAAAGGAGTATTATGGAGAAGAAAAACCTAACAACAATGATAAAAAAAATAGTTTCTGCTGTGTATATAGATGTGCACAAAGGGTCCGTGTGCAGAAGCTTGATGTTTTAACCTCTCTCGTATCTTAGAACTAGGAAACCAGAGATATGGAGCTCCTGGAATGAGTCCAGAGGAGGCCACAAAGATGATCCGAGGGCTGGAGCAGCTCTGCTGTGAAAACAGGCTGTTGAGAAGGGCTTGTTCAGCCTGGAGAAGAGAAGGCTCCAGGGAGACCTTAGGGCACCTTCCAGTGCCTGAAGGGGCTCCAGGAAAGCTGGGGAGGGACTTGGGACAAGGGCAGGGAGTGAGAGGATGAGGGGGAACGGCTGCAAGGTAAAAGAAGGGAGATTTAGATTGGATCTTAGGAAGAAACTCTTTGCTGTGAGGGTGGTGAGACACTGGCCCAGGTTGCCCAGAGAAGCTGTGGCTGCCCCATCCCTGGAAGTGTTGAAGGGCAGGTTGGATGGGGCTTGGAGCAACCTGGTCTAGTGGGAGGTGTCCCTGCCCATGCAGGGGGGGGGTGGAACTGGATGATCTTGAAGGTCCCTTCCAACCCAAACCATTCTGTGATTCTATGACTTTCCCAGGGCTGTGATGCCATTCCTGGAGATGTTGCTGCAAGGTCTCGGGGAGAGCTGGGACAACTTAGTTTGTCCTGGAGGTAACTGCCCAAGAGGCAATGACCTCCACAGCCACCAGGTGATTGCTGCCAGCCCCTGGAGCATCTCCCCAGGGTACCTGCTTATTTCTTGGCTGCAGGGTCTCTTGCGGGGGCCCTGTCTTCCTGTGCTCAGGGTTTAGGACAATGGAGCCCTGTTTCATCTAAGGATGTGCTGTCAGTGCACCATCAAAGGAGGGAGGGGGAAGCTTGCTTTCTCTGGGAACAAAAAATCACGGGAGCAAAACCCAGGTCACCTTGGTTACCATGCTTTTATCCATGGTAAACAGAACGGTTGAGAGCAGAAGTCCTTTTCTAAGGTCTGCACTGAGTACACAGTGTACCCACGGGTGGAGAGCAGCAGAGCCAGGGCAGGGGTGGCTTTGGTAAAGCAAGAAAAATGGTGTAAATGTGATGTCACATTTTTCTCATCACTCCAGTGCTCTTGGCAAGCCTCCTCTAAGGAGGTCTGCTCTTTACTACAATGGGAACTTGTTCCTTCTCTCTTTTGCTCCAGCCCAACTTATGTCCCGTGGTGATTTGCTTTTGCAGCTCCTAGAGATGGAACATCTTTGGCTGCAGTGATGAAAATGCTAACAAGGTGTCCATGGTTGGATAGCTTTGTAGAATGGGTTTGTAGCTTAAATCCTTAATAATGTGGGATTTGGGAGATGTGTTTGCCCAGTGCTTCATCTACCCAGGAGCTAATCTCTCTGTTCTGTTGTTATAGAAATGCCCTTTGCAGCTTTCCCACCAGCCTTCAGAACTTGAAGGTCTCTTCTCCTGCTGTGTGCAGAAATGCCTGCTCATCATTTCCTCCCTTTTTCTGTGGAAAGTGAGTCTTCCACTACCAGTCACTGGTGCTATATCCTCATACTCCTCTTTGGGGATTTCATGGATTCACCTTTTTGGAGTTATAAATATTGTATCATGGGTCTGGAGAGGAGGATGGTTCCTTCAGCAAAGTCTGTTGATCTCCGATCCCTCTTGTACACCAGCCTGGGGAGACACAAACCTCAGCAAAGCTTTCTCTGAAAATTATTTTTAACCCTTCCTCCCTTCCACCTGCCTTCCCAGACAGATCCCTGGGGACCTGCTGAACGAGACTGTTCTCACTTACACGTCTCTTTTGTGACTGCATGAAAGAGCTGAACTCTGCTTTCAGAAATACACTTCTTACATATGTTCTTCTTGTCTGTACCCATTTTCTTCTTGCATCTTTGCCACGAAATCCTAGCTGTCAGACCAGAGAGAAGTTGGAAATCTACTTGATTTTCTACTTGACTTAGATTTTTTTTTTTTTTTTTTTTTTTTTTGGTATTTCCATATTTTGAAGACATTTGGGCAATGCAAATCCTGTTTTTCCTGGCATATTGTCTGACCTGATTGACCAAAGTACATCAGTTTTTGGGCTGTTCTCATACTCACTGTGGGACTTATTTGATCATGGGCCAGCATTTAATCTGGGCTGGTCTTTCAAAGACAATGAATCCTACCCCAGTGTAGATATTCCCACAGATGGATCCCATCCTCCATCCTAAGCTGTAAGAGAAGCATATGGTACAAGGACATCCATGCCAGAGCAGAGCCAGGGTGGCTTGTGACATGCATGAATACAAAATGCACATGTAGGCACATGTGTACAGCCATGACCTGCTCCAAGGGTGGAAGAAGGGCCATGGTATTGCCATGCTGACTTACAGTACTGCAGCCTTGGCATGACCTCCTGGAAGTTCAGCAAGGCCAAGTGCAACGTCCTGAACCAGGGTCAGGGCAAGCCCAAGCACAAATCGAGGCTGGGCCAAGAATGGATTGAGAGCAGCCCTGAGGAGGAGGTGCTGAGAACTTCAGTGAGGACTGGGGGATGTTGGTTGATGAGTAGCTCAATATGAGCCAGCAACGTGAGCTGGAGCCCAGAAACCAACCATGTCCTGTGCTGTGTCACCACCAGCGTGGCCAGCTGGGCAAGGGAGCGGATTGTCCCCCTCTATTCTGCCCTGGTGAGATCCCCCTGCAGGGCTGGGTTCAGTGCTGGGGACCCAAACGATTCCACAATTCTATGAAAACCCATGGGCACTCATGAACCAGGCTCTACTCTGACCATATTGTTCACCCCTACGTGCAAGACTTTAACTCCTGTCCTACATTCTTACAGTTCATTAGCTGCAGTCTGACAGCTAATACACATCCCAAGTTATTTCTGCAAACTCCAACACCCTTTGTTCCCATCCAACAAACTCAGTGAAGTCCAAACACCAGTTGGAAAGGATGGTCATCTGAGGTTTTAATAGCACTGAACTGAAGAAGCACAACAAGAGGCCAAAGAAAACACCAGCATGCACAGAAATCCCAATGACACAGACCCATTGGATAAATTCAGCCTAAACAAGTATTAGTATAATTTACACTAATGACAAGATAAACACAAGCATGGCACAGGGAAATGTGTAAAGACACAGAGTCTGGACACCACATTTGGTGGACATCATGTATGGGTCCATAGAGGAAGATAAAAAGCTCAGTCCAGTGGGTGGCTGCTCTCTTACCTCTCTTTGAACAGGCAGGTGGTTTTAGTATGTAAATTTCTGGGTCAGCCCTTCCTGGTTTTACCTTCTTTGACTTCTGTTATAAGGCAGCCTCTCAACCAAGGCAGCTCATGGAGTTGGGTGCAGCTTCCTGCTCCATTTTTGTCCATCCATGGTGTGTGCCTGGAGGCCTCCTAATGACTTTTTCAACTAAGCTTGCTCAGAACTAGGTGTGTTTTACAGCTGCAGGTATGTGTTGTAATCTATCTTTACCTAATTTAATCCTGCTGGGCAGAAGCTGGGGGAGAGGAGGGGAAACATATGAGTTTGTTCTTTTGCTTATCGTTGGTTGTTCATGAGTGATGCTTGCCCCAGGGCTGTTATTTTTGGAGAGTTGGTGCTTGTGTTTATTGCAAAGGCTCCTAGAGGTGGGGGTGCAGGCTTTGAGGTATGTAAATCCAAATAGGAATGACATTCAAAATAGGTTACATGCTATACCCAAGTGTGCACAGAGAGGAAATGTGAGTAGATTGACTTCAGATCCTTGAAGTAAAAAATCCCCCGTGGGAGTATCATTGAAGTTCTCAGCACCTCCTGGTAATTGTATTCTGACATAAGTTGTTTGGACCCCAATTCAAGGTAACTCTAATCTGGACCTCATTATGATGGATAAAGAGAAATTAATCACCGAGCTAGAAGCTGGGTTTTCCCTGAAGACACGTGCTCCTGACCTGCCTGCTTACATCTGGGGAAAGGTGGGGCAGTTCTAACTAACAGTGTGCATGTACAGACAGATATGTAGAGTGGCTCAAGAGGGTCAGAGGGGCACAACTGACCAAAATCATCAGCAAAACTGGCTGGAAAGGACAAGGATGTGGAGAGGAAGATGGCAGTGGGAACCGGGAGCCATTGCACTTGACATTTTTTTTTTGCCAAGTGAAAAAGCTTTCACAAAACACAAGCAAAAATAGAGTCTTTGGGAGCCTGCTGGGTCAGCAGAAACAGTTTCCCCAGTGGTGCTGTCTGTGGACAATGCAGAGGTTTGGAAGCACTGAGAAGAGTTGCACAGCAGCTTCCCAGTGGCTCAGGGAGTGCAGCATGGTCAGAAGATGATTGGTCATGGAAGGTGCATGCAAAGGTGCTCAGCATATGGGGTGGAGTTGGGGGTGGAGTCAGGAGGACAACACTGGCTGCCAGCAGCTTTATGGCCTCTGACTTTTCAGGCTGAGCTCTGGATTGTCTGCTCAGCCTCACATGGAGCAGAATTTTTTTGTTTATGGTTATTCTGAAAAACACACAGGGGAGCCGAGTCACACTGTGCTGTTTCTTTATCCATCCAAGTGAGTGGCCCAATATGGAGTAGCCAGAACTTGAGGTCAGAAGAGGAAGCTTTCAGGATCAGGGCTTCTTAAATTGTTTCTAGCACCACAGGCAAGAGTCTGACCCGTGTCTACCATTGCAAGCGCTTCCCTTAGTTTGAAGTAGTCTCTGTACTTTGTTCTTCAGAGGAATCTTCCAACACATCAGCATAGTTCCAGCAAGTTTGGTGAGAAATGTGGATCCTGATATGTTAGCTGCATTAACTGATTTCCAGGCCCAGAAGAAGTTCAAATCTACTTGAACTTTTGGTACAAGTCAAATTCGAACTGCTAAAACTGAAGAAAGCAGCCTCTGTTCCCCCTCCATCTTTTGTGCAACATCCAAAGTTAACCCACCATTTTTGTTCTTCATTATTGCCACCAGAATCCCCATTTCCAGCATTGGGCCAGTGCAGGCCTGGAGAAGTATTTCCACTCTGTATCTTCTGTTCTTCCAACGTATGAACATCAAGTTTGCTCTCGGTAAGTTGGTGTTTGTGGTGCCCTGCAGTGTGTGTCAGCATTTCAGAGAAGAGCTGCCTGTGCTTTCTGCTCAGAGATTAGATGCTTTGGCCACAGAGCTGCTTCCTTGCCTGTTCCTTCTCTGTTTCAAGCCTCAACGCTCTTAAGCATATATCTACATGTCATCCTTCATAATGAAGACCTGGAAGATATCTTAAAGACACAACTGAAAAAATACAACAGCTCTTTACTTCCTTTCCCCTCTCCTCACAGTCTCTCTCTGCAAGGAGATCTTACTTGCTTTACCATGTATTTACATTTTAAAAATCTTGCTATCATCTGAAGCTGTTGGCTCCAGTTTGGGCTTTTTTTAGTTTTTTTTTCTTCTTTTCTTCTTTTTTTTTTCCCCCCTTTTTTTTTTGTTGTTGCTGTTGTGGTTCTTATCCTCTCAAGAGAAAGAAACTATGTGGGTTTCCAAGTTCTTGACTAAATGTCAAATAAAACATCCCAAACAATTACTCAAGCTGGTAATAAGCAGTGAGACATCCTTCCTGTAGAGAAGCTGAACAATGGTTTCCTCTGACAGAAGCAAAATATTAGGAGCCTTCCATATGCTGGGGCTGATTTAAGCAGTGGCAACATCTCCAAGTGGGATAGGAGGCCCCAGCAAGAATCTGGATATCCTGCGGGAAGAAAAGCTCTGCGGGTAACACCCAGACTCCCCCCTGACATGCCATAAAGTTCTGGGAGTTTTCTCTGTGTCTCCTCAACATCCTCCAGTTTTGAGAGCCTTTGCTTCCTTCCCTGGCTTTTTTTATTCTTCCCAGCACTCCTGTGGCTTACCCCGACCACCCCAGGGAGGCAGGTGAGCCACTCTCCACCTCAAATGCCAGGAGGACTTCCAAGGAGGAGCAGTGCTGGTTGAACCTGGCTGCCAGCTTGACCTGCATCCCTGCAGGCCCGGTGAACACATCCCCTTCCCAGACCTCCTTGGTGGTCTGCTGCAGCACTGTCTTCTCTTGCCCGAGGACAACAGCTTGGGAGGCTTTTGGCACCTTGACCCTGAAGCGAACCCAGCTCTGCTCTTGGAGCACCCCAGCACGTGGCTCCAGCAGCACACACCCTCTCCTCCACAGGCTGTAGGTCCTGGGGAATGGAGGCCAGCTGGGATCAGTGAAGCAGCGGAGAATGTAGTCACAAATATGGACAAAGTCTGTGTGGTCTTTGTTTCTCCCAAAAAGTCCCACTTTGTAGACACCCGACTCTGGGAGCACAACACACACACTGACTTTAGCCCTCAGGTGGGTGACCAGGACGTACCTCTCCAGGGGGTACTTGGTGCTGATGACTTTGTCCTTACTCAAGCTGGCAGCCATCTCCATGTCGGGAGGTGCATGGAAGGTGATGTTGCACTTCCCCAGCTTGGTGGTGATGATGGGAGCAGAATGGCTGGGGTTGGAGAGGCCGTGGCCACTGGAGCTGGTCCCACTCCCACAGTGCATGCTCAGCCCTGAGGGGAAGAGTTCATTCTGGTTGATGGGCCTCAAACAATGAATGAGGAAATTGGCCACATTCCTGAAGGTGCTGCTTCCTAAATCTTTCACAAACACGGAGAGCCGGTAGTAACCCTGGAAAGGGCAGAGCACATGGCAACTCAGTTTGTCTTCCTCAACTTGAGCAGCCATGCATTTCTTGATCAGAGCAGCATCTAAATCTTTATTAACCAGCTCGTACATGGCAATCAAGGGTCGCGATGTCTGGAAAGTCAAGAGCAAAGTTCCCTGTGGAGCAACAAGCAGCTCCCCTTTGTGGCTGCTCTCCTCGATGCCAAAATCCCTCACCTTCTGGTGAAGGCCCCAGAAATGAAATGGGTTTTCAGGCAGTTTCTCTCCTTTGCGTGGCTCCAGACATTGGATCTGATAGGAGCACACCCAGTTGTATGGGTCCTGAGAGTCGGCGTGGCGTGCAAAGATCATGAGGTCAAACAAGCCCTCAGTTGGGGGAGTCACCTTGATGGTCATGCTGTTCTCAGACACCATCATCATCCCGTGACCTGTGCCTATATCCTCTCCAGTTAGGGTGCCCTGGAGTTTGGAGAGCTGGTAGGTGAACTCTGTGGGGTTGGTGCTCCCCAGCATCACTGACACCTCCCCACAGGCTGTAGAAGGGGAAACAAAACACCTTTCACAACCCTTTCATCAGCAGTGTAATACATTCACTTTTGCAGTGTGGACCTAAACCATCTGCATGAGAGACAGAGACCTAATACTCCTTCTCTTTTTGCCTGTATGGCTGAAGGACCTTAACAAGAACCTTCTTCAGCTTTTATCTTTTTCCTCCCCTTGCTGAAAGAGCAGTGATTATACCAATAGATCTGGAGATTAACAGGATGGGTAGTTATCCTTTGGGCCCTGAGGCACCCAAAACTAAGCTAATGATCTTCGACAAGGGGGTAATTCTTGCATGGCTTCTGGAGCTGGAGGTCTGCAGCTTCTAAGCTGCAGATCTTGTTTTGTGGTGTCAAAACAGTAAAGCAGCTGGGAGGATCAAAATATCCCAGCCTGGTTGGTAGGAGATCCCACATCACTGCTACATTTTAGGAAGTGATTTATTTTTTTCCCATTATTACAATGTGTTTTCTAAGTTCTGGCCTCACCAAATCACAAAAATCCAGTAACTTCTGGCTTGGAGTGTGCACAAACTGGGGAGAAGGGGAGAGCAGGAGGTCCAAAGGTACAGGTATCTGGTGGTGCTACCATGACTGGTGGATAAGTGCTGAGGGTCTTTCTCAATGATCCCTTGGTGGATATAGCAGTCTTCTGCTCAAGTCCACCACACAGCACCCAACATCTCCCCAGCAGCAAAACAACCTGCTCTCCCAGGCAGAGCACAGCAAGTGGCTTTAAAGGCAGTCTAAACCCACCTTCACACCCAGAAATGAAGCACCTCTAGGAGAGGTGACCATGGAGGAGAAGAGTCACTGTGGCCTTGGTTTCACCCCTGCCCTCCATGTGCCACATCTTGCTGCTTGTAAACCCAAACCACAGTCAGAGAGGGCACTTTGGTCCTGCAATCCCTCCCAAGGGATTTTCATCCGCTCCTAGGCAGAAGGGGCGGTTGGTTCATTTTGCAATGGAGACAGGGCAAGGTTTTGCAAGCCCTGAAGAAGACAGGAACATCTAACCAGCAGACAGCAGGCTGCTTTCAGCACGTGGTGAGCCACATCACCCCATGTGAAGCCACAGGTACTGGGGCAGCCTGGGTAGAAAACCCTGGTCTAATGGTATCTTACAACTTTTCCTTCTTTTTTTCTTTTTTCTCCAGGTGTAGATGAAAGCATGAGAAAAATGGCCACAGAACAAGACTCCGGGACCTTTTGCCCTTGAAGGATCCCAGGGTGTTTCACAGAGCCTGGCACAGCCACAGAGACATCCTGAGATGCAGTACCCTCAAGATCTGTGGAAATGAAGCCTGTTCTTCATTACCCCAGGTCCCTAAGTGCCCAAGGATGGTTTGCCTCCTGCCCAGAGTGCAGCTGGTCTGCATTGTCCCATCCTCACCATGGGTTGGCTGGAGATGGGGGAGCACCAAGCCATGGCACCACGGGAGTGCCTAGCTGGTACCAGCACCCGTGCTGTGCACAATGTCCATTTGTTTTGGGTGCTAACACCACATGACAAAAGACTCCAGATTCATGCTGAAAAAATTGTCCCTTGCTAATTATTAGATTATGAAACGTGTTTCATAATCTAATGAATAATGGGGGTCGGGGAGAACTTTTTTCCCCCCCCCCGTTTGAATCTGGATTTTTTCATTGTTTGCCCCGCAGTTTTTGTTGGTAGGTTGAAAGAGAGATGTGAGAAGAATGGGAAAGGCTGGGTTTTATTTGTGCCTTGCCTGTTAAAGCTGTGACTTGGCTCGCACAGTAAGTGCAAACAATTCTCTCCTGGCAAGTGTTCAGTGGAGACATTACTGATGACAGACTTTATTAACTGCAGGTTTGGTGGTTATTAAATTCACTCTATGCTAGTTTCCGAAGCTGCTGGCCTGGCCGGCTGCATCGTATTAGGATCTTTAGGAAGAAAGAAAAGAACAGAACATTGTATGCAGGGGAGCCAGCCCTGATGAGATGGGGAGCCAGCCATGAGGAGATGGGGAAGCCAGCAACGCATTTCGCTCGGGGAAGGAGACCCAAGGAGATAATTAACGGCTACGTTTAAAACAAACATTTGTTTGTTTTATTGAGTTAATTCAAGCCATGAGCTAGAGATTCCTGGTTTTCAGGGAGGCCAGGTGAAGCTGGGGATGTGTTCCAATGTCAGCACGCTCAGTGCTGCGGGAGGTCAACTTATGTTATGTTAATTGTCTGGGGGGGGGAACGGGGGAACCTCGCGGTTAAAGTACAGGCATGTTTCTAATTTCTCAAAGCCTTGTTTAAAAGGCTTCCCTTTGCCTCTCCCAGCCCAGCTATTGTATCTACAGCATGCCACCAATGGCTGCCTTTCTATACAAAAATAAATAATCTTACAGAGCCTTAATTCCATGGGACTGGATGCCCTTCATCACTGTGGCCTGCACAGAGTGCTTCAGGCTTACTGCTGCACTCTGTCTTTTGGGGGCAGATGCCATCATAGAATCATAGACTTGCTTTGGTTGGAAAAGACCTTTCAGATCATCAAGTCCAACCCTTAACCCAGCACTGCCAAGGCCACCACTAAACCATGTCCCTCAGCACCACATCTACACAGCTTTTAAACCCCTCCAGGGATGGGGACTTCACCACTGCCCTGGGCAGCCTGGGCCAGGGCCTGACAACCCTTTTGGGGAAGGAAATGAAATGCCTGACAAACCTTTTGGTGTTTGCCATCGAGGGAGGCTTTCTGGTGTACACAGAGTAGCCAGCACTGGACAGATTGCTGGATAAAGCTGAATTGCTTTGCCATAAATGTGTGATTTGGTGTTTTCTTTTTCCTTTTTGTGAAAAAGCAAATCGCTCAGGTGGGCTTGGGAAGGTGTGGGAGCTAGAGCTGGAACTTGTACCCAGTGCTCAGTCCCATTGCTTTTTGTTTTACACAATGAAGGAATCTCCACTGCTGTGATAATGTGAGGCAAGCATTATTATTATTATTGTTGTTGATGTTATTATTATTATAGCACTTTTATTCTGATTTTTTTTTTTTTCTTTCTTACTCAGTTAACCCCTTCATGAGCAAGTGGAAACAGCATTTCTCTTCTCCCTCTCTCTGCTTGCCCATCAGAAGCCTGGAGGACCTGCCATATGAGGAGAGGCTGAGACAACTGGGTTTGTTCAGCCTTGAGAAGAGAAGGCTTCAGGGAGACCTTATTACCATGTTCCAGTACTTCACAAGTTGCTCCTGAGGAGATTCTGGTTGGACACAAGAGGTAAATTTTTCCCCATGAGGACAGTCACACATGGGAATAGTCTCCCAAGGGAAGTGGCAGATTCCCCCCCATAGGACAGTTTGAAGTCTCAGCTTGACAGGGTGCTGAGCCACCTCATATCAACTAGAGTAGTACCTAGAAAGGTTGGACCAGATGATCCTTGAGGTCCCTTCCAAGCTGGCATTTGATGGTTCTATGATTCTATGATTCAATTAAAAGAGCTGGTTTTCAGAGGATGGGATGGGTGCCAGGTATTTCCTGAGAATCAAGTCCTTTTGCAAGGTGTCCCACCTTCAGCTCACATCAGATAGTGATTTTTTTAGGAGGAATCTTGGCTGAAAGCTTTTAAGCATTTTAAGCAGATGGGAGCTGCTGAAATACACAGGAGTAGGAATTGATCCATAGTAGCCAAAGAGGGAAAAGAACCAGATTTTGCAGGTCTGTTTTTCTCATGGCAGTTTGTGGCCAACAAGACCCAAAGGCCTGAGCTGCTTCTGGGCTCCATCCCTATGTCTTTTGGCTATCAAAAACAGGAGGAGAGAGAGAAGAGACTAATGAAATGCTTATTTTTCCTCATTCTTCCCTTTGGGCTTTTGTACCACCACTAATGACATTTGGTAGGAGTCTATGTTTTGCAATTTATCACTTTGGCACCCAGATGAGGGGCCTGGTTGGACTGTTAATCTCCTGTTTTTCCTCTGAGACTGCAGACATTGTGTCTTGGATCCTCCCTGGTGATTTGGACCTGACAGGGTTTCTCCAAGTCTCCATTCCTGCATTTGCCATGTAGATGCTCGGTGACCTTAGGTAGAGGTAGCCAAAGTCCCCTCCCCAGGACGCTCTGAGGTTCTGCAGGGGAGAAGCACCATGAGAGCTTTGTATAAAAGGCAACATCAACCTTTCAGCTGCTCCAAATATAATTTGATTTGCACAGGCGACTCTCTGTTCCAAAGGTGTGTGATAACCCATCTTGGTAAAGCCCCAACATCCTGGAAATACTGGAGGAGCTTTTCTGGGTAAGTAATAACCTCTCTTGGTCAAAGCATGACGCTGTGCCTTGTCTGCCGTGCATTCATTTTCTGTAAGCCTGATAACTCCCCTCAATCTGAGATTGTTTTATCTCCTAGCTTGCTGTCTGGGTAAAATAAATTACAGGAAAAATCCATGTACTCTTGGGACCATCCAGGGAAATAGATCTACAAAGGCTGTCTGGATAAAAAGAAGATCATTTTGTATCCAACCTGAAAAACCATCATCAAGCTACAACCAAGGAAGTACAACTCCAGCCTCCTCCCTTCATTTACAAAAACTAAAATTGAATGTGAACATTTCAGACCATGTTTTATCTGGGAGTTTCCCTCCCCAGCCTAAGAACACAATGAGGATTGTGTCTCAGGTACGTTGGAGCTATTTTGCTACTGTTGGTGAATTTAGATGGGAAAAGCCAGGCACAAAAGGGCTTAAGTGATTTGGCTCAATTAACTACGATTTATGAATCCTAATTCCCAGTTTACTAATCACACTATCACACAATGGCTCTGATTCCAGAAACTGCTTAAATATGTGTCTCTGCTCTACTAGATGTTAAACATGTGCTTAAAAATAGACAGATGGGCCACATTTCAATTAGAAATGTTTTCCTCAACCCAAATTTATTTCTTAAAAGCAAACGAGCTTTTGTATGAGTAGAATTTAGCCCTCTTTTTGCATTTACCTGTTTGGAGGAGGGAAGTGTTTGGAGAAAGGAGGCAGAGCTGAAGTCTGAAAAACTCAGAAGTTTTAAAAACTCTCTGCTCAAAGTCTTCCCTCGAGACAGGGGGCTGCAGAAGCTGCCACTGGGGGTCCTCTGGCCAGTGGGTCTCAATGAAGTGCTCGGGGTCAGTAAGGAAGAAAAAGTCATCATACCTGAGAGGTGAGAGGAGAAGACACCATGGTAGGAAGAAGACAACCCGTAGCATCATGAGTGGTCATGATGCACTGCCGTGAAGGAAGGGAGCATCCTCCACACTATCAGAGCTGCACCAACTTCAGGAAGGGAGGATCAAGCTCTCACCTGACATTTCATGTTCTGCAGCCCTTCTTTTCTCTCTATTTTTTCCTGTAGAGATGCCAAGAGCTGAAACTGCTGTTACCAGCCCTATACCAAACCTCTTCCAACAAGCAGTTAACATGACCCTATGAGCTACAGAGGACCTAATTCTACTGAGTAGTTCCTCTACCAAGGCCTGTTACTTGAGGATATATTTCAATATGACTCCTGATCTTGGTTGGTTTAAAGCTCTTCCAAGAATTGATGTAGGATTTCAGAAACAAAATTTTTGATTCCAATTGGAACGTGCCTAACCTGACTTTGAAAACATCATCCCTGCTTAGGTGTTTGCTGAGTGGGTCAATCTGCAGATGTGTGTTAAGCCTTGTGCTGGGGTCAACCTGTGAAGACCTGTTGCAACTGCTGACCTGGAGGTTTTAAGGAAACAAGAAAGTTATTGAGAGGAGCCCTGAGGAGAAGGGCTTGGAGGTGTTGGGTGATGAGAGGCTCAACATGAGCCAGCAATGTGCACTGGAGCCCAGAAACCAACTGTGTCCTGGACTGCATCACCAGCAGCATGACCAGCAGGGCCAGGAAGGAGATTGTCTCCCTCTGCTTTGCTCTGGTGAGACCCCCCCCCTGCAGGGCTGAGTCCTGTTCTGGGGTCCCCAACACAAGAAGGACATGGAACTCCTGGAGCAAGTCCAGAGGAGGCCACAAAGATGCTCAGAGGGATGGAACAGCTCTGCTCTGAACAGGCTGAGAGAGTTGGATGTGTTCAGCCTGGAGAAGAGAAGGCTCCAGGGAGACCTTAGAGCACCTTCCAGTGCCTGAAGGGGCTCCAGGAAAGCTGGGGAGGATCTTTCTACAAGGGCAGGGAGTGATGGGATGAGAGGGGAACTGTTTCAAACTGAAAGAGGGGATATTTAGGTTAGGTCTTAGGAGGAAATTCTTTGCTGTGGGAGTGGTGAGACACTGGCCCAGGTTGCCCAGAGAAGCTGTGGCTGCCCCATCCCTGGAAGTGTTCAAGGGCAGGTTGGATGGGGCTTGGAGCAACCTGGTCTAGTGGGAGGTGTTCCTGCCCATGCAGGAGGTTTGGAACTAGATGATCTTGAAGGTCCCTTCCAACCCAAACTAGTCTATGATTCTAAGACACTGTTGGACCCACAAGAAGCTGTTACCTCTGCCTGCTGCTCTAGGTGATGTTTCATTCTCCTTCTTCTCTTTTCCCTATGCTCAGCTAAAAACAACCCACACTCTCTGGTGTTTAAACTGTTCTCAGGAAGATAATTACCTATTATAAATTCCACGATTATTTCATTATGCATTATTAGAGGGAAAAAAAAATAACATTCCAATCCCATAATACAGTTAATGGAAATTATTAAACCATACAAAAAACTTTCATGAGAGTTGCTGTTTTCTTAGCATGGGCTGAGAAATGTCAAGTAACTACATATGGCACCACCTAAGAGTCAAGTTGCTGAGAAAATGAGGGTTTGTTAGTTCCTAAATGGCATTCATTGCAGATTAAAAGCAAGTTGTAGAGGGAAGTTACCATCTGAAAAATTACTGCCCTCGCATAGGGAACGAGGCTTTTAATGTAGATGATCCACATTTGGATGAGGTCCCTGAGCACCCACCATAGTGGGGGATGAGCAGAAGAGCTCTCTGGACCTTCTGCAAGTAGCGTCTGATAGCAAACCTGAAATTAGGGGCTCAAGACCTGGTGAATCCAGGCTTTTGGGAGTACATTGGAAGGGTTGGGATGGCCATTCTGGGGTGTATCCCAAGTCAGGTTGAGCCTTGTCCATTTGTGTTGGGAATCACATCTGGGCAGGGGAAGAGGTCTCTCACCTTTCCCATCTTCCCCCTGGGCAGGGAAAGAGGTGTCCTCACCTGGGCATGAACAACCTGCTCTCTGCATCCACGGTCCCTGCACCCCAGCAAGCATCCAGGAGGCACCACTGTCCTTCCAGCTCCACCGCATTCCACATGTGGCTGCTCTTCTGCTGCTGGCACCATCGACCTCCACGGGAGCCTGGGGTCCGGCCAAACCCTGACACCTCCACGCAGCTCAAGCCCGCCTCCCTGTCCAAGGAGAGCCATCAGGGGAGCTAACTGCAGACCAAACACTGCTTTGTGCTTGATTTCTTGGGGAGCAACTCAACCTGCATGGTAAGTGCAACCTTCTTCTTCCTAACGCCAGAACCCCACTCATGCAAGCGGTTGGCCAAAGTCAGCCTCTATCCAGCCTCCTGCGTTCCTCACAGCTACTCCCAGCCCCCATCCCTCACATCTCTGGTTCTGGTTAATCTGTCAAAGCCATAAATACTCCTCCATCCAAGTAGATGAGGAAGATGTGGGTAGCATGCCCAGGGAGGTGATGGGTAGATGATGCCGGCTTTGTGGCAAGCGCCATGCCAGATGTATGTCCCCACCAAAGATCTGCAAGGAGGTGGGAGAAGAAAGCCCAAGGTGAGTTTTACCTGCACATTTCCTGGCATAAATGGGCATAACCAGAACACACAGCTCTTCCTGTTTGCAGGACCTGCTCTGCCACATGGATCTTCTGAGACAGCCCCAAGAAGCCATCCACATCATATTCTGGGAAAGGGAGAACACTATGCAATTCCAGGCCAATGGAAGGCCTTATTATTTCCAAAATTATTCCATTCCTTCTCCTGCCCAACACTATTTCTCTGCCTACCCACCCTGGAAGCCATGACAGTTCTTCTATCCATCATTATTCAAGGGTTTGACAGTTCCCCAGATGAGCAAAGACTTGCCAAAGCCTTGGGGGAGCTGGGTTCCCGGTGCATGTAAAAAGCTGTGGTGCCCTTCAAGTGAGGTACAGGGACAATCACACTTTCTGACACACATGGGTGTAGTAGGGATGTAGCACCAAGAGGCTGCATTGTGCTGAGATGTCTGTGTCCCCAGATGACTGCTGCCAGGCACAGCTCAGCCCTGCTGAATTTGCATTATCAGGGAAACAGCCTCCCATGCGTTGAAGCTGAGTGAACTGAAGGCAGTGAAGCAGGTGGCATCTCCAGGATGGAGGGTCCCATGGTGGGAGCCAGCTCCTGCTCCAACACATTCCTAAATTCAAGAGGGGGACATTTCCTGAAATAGGAATATGGTTGGACTTGATGATCTTAGAGGTCTTTTCCAACCAAAATGATTCTGTGGTTCCACGATTCTATACTGTGGAGTCTCTACTCTGAAGGTCATGAAGAGCCTAAACCCAGGAGGTGGCATATGAAGAAAGGGCTTTTCATGTCTCTGCAAAAGAGTGGGACCAGACTTACCAATGTTGTGGCAGAGCCAGAACCATATTGCCCTCACCATCTCCAGCTTGCTCTGGGATTTGGCAGTGATCAGGGGAACGATGGCCTGGATGGACAACCCAGTGGGCCTGGATTTCAGCTGCAATGGAGGGGACAGTAAGTTAAAGGGAATCTGGGTGTCACTGTGGCATGGGTGGGTGACTACTCCACATGAAGGGCTCACTGGAAAGAAAATGTACACCACAAAACCCCAAAACCTTTTTTTTTTTTTCTCCTCAGAATTTAAGATGCAAAAATGCTGTTTGTGGTAGAACAAAGAGTTTTACCCCATTTCATAGTCATGGTTTTATAGAAGCCTGAGATCTGGAGTTGCAAGTTGGAAGGAATGAAGGTGGCATTCAAGGCCAAGCTGGATGGGGCTTGGAGCAATGTGGTCCGGTGGGAGGTGTCCCTATCCATGCAGGGGGATTGGGACTAGATGATCTTTAGGGTCCTTTCCAACCCAAACCATTTTATGATTCTGTGATTTTTTTTCATTCTTTTGGAGCAGCTGGTTGGGACATAAAGTGTCATTGCTCTGGTATCCTATCTGGTTCAACTTGTCCTCTGGCCCAGAAGGTCTGGTCCTAGAGCTGGGTCTCTCCAGTGGTGCTACTCTGCTATGGTTAACTAGGGACAGGGTGTTTCCAGCCCTGCAGGTTAACATCTCAGTGTATTAATGCAGAAGAGGGCCAGACTTCTGGCTCAGATGCTTTTCCTGAGGCTGTGAAACCTCACTCAAACCCATGCACCTAAATGGGTGGAGAGAAGATTTTCTTTTTTTTTTTCCCCCTACCATTAAAATGCCACTAACTTTTTAACCCACACCTGACCCCAAGGAAAGCTTTTCTGCCCCTTTCCTCCCATTCATGCATTCACAGTTCTGGGCTCTTCCCCCCTTTGTGGCAGCACAAGTATTTTTAGCAGCAGGCTTTTCTTTCACTGAGTTAAATTTAGCCCAGCTCATTTCTCCAGACTCTTAACCCTGCTATTTCATTCCTCAGTGACTTTCCTGCCCCAACCATCTATAAGATAGTTTCACAGAGATGGAATTTTCTTTCTTTTTTTCTTCTTTTTTGAAGTTGTGGCTTCCCCTTCCCTGGAATTGTTCAAGGCAAGTTTGGATGGGGCTCTGAGCAACCTGGTCTAGTGGGAGGTGTCCCTGCCCATGCAGGGGGGTTGGAACTAGCTGCTCATTAGGGTCCCTTCCAACCCAATCCAGTCTATGATTCTTTTTCCTTGTGGGAAACAGTGCATTTCTAATGGCTGAAGATTTTCCTTGGAATGTGGATTTAAAAATGACAACGCGCTCAGGAGAGCACCTGTTTCAAAATGCTGGTGCTCCTGCTGGTCCCTACATTTCTGTCATGAGGTTGTTAGGAGTGTGCAGCTTCTAGGCAAACAAATGGTATTATTTATTCCCAAGGAAAAAAATGAATATACAGCCATTAAAAATGTAGCTGCCTGCTTTCCTGGTGGCACATCTTGGTGCAAATTCAGCCCAAGTCCTTGCTATTCTTTGTTTCAGTCAGAGATGGTAAAAACTAGGACCTAGATTGAGAGTTGCAATGTTCCCAGGTAATCCTGGTCCCAACTGTTGCCTGAGGACCCTTCAGGAATGGGTCAGAGCATCTTGTGTCACAGTAGCTGCTGGCTACTCTGGAGTGTTTGGGGTTGATGGATGAGTCTGTTTGCTTCAAAACCACCTGGGCAATGATCTTGCCAAGCCTTCTTCACATGGTTAAGGTGGATGCACACAAGCAGTCTGTGGGCTACTCCTAAATGGCCAGGCCTTTCAATACTAAAAGTGGTTCTACAAGAAAAATGGGGACAAACATAGTGATAGGACAAGGGGTGATGGTTTTAAACTAAAAGAGGGGAGATTTAGACTAGATATTAGGAAGAAATTTTTTACAGTGAGGGTGGTGAAACCCTGGCCCAGGTTGCCCAGAGAGGTGGTAGATGCCCCATCCCTGGAAACATTTCAGGTCAGGTTGGACAGGGCTCTGAGCAACCCGATCTATTTGAAGATGTCCCTGCTCACTGCAGGGGGGGCCAGAATAGATGAGCTTTAAAGGCTTCTTCCAGCCCAAACTATTCTACACTTCTATGGCCAGGGAAGAGTTTTGGCTTTGTGCCTGCACTGCCTGGGGCTCTCCCATCAACCTCCTTCTCCCTGGGACTGGCAGCAGAGCTTGGTATATGGGGAGAGGGGACAATGTCATGTCCCCATGGCACCACTGGCTGAGCAGTGGCCATCACCAGAGGTGCAATACCCTACTCATACATGGTCAGAAAACTACTTACTGCTGCTCTTAGCTCAAAGAATTCATGGCTAAGAGGAAGAGATGAAGAGCACCAGGTTTTAGTGCAGAGTGTGCTTTCAGTAAACAGGGAAACAAGTTGTTCCCATGACTCCCCACTGCCTTAGAGGTATTTTTGGTTGTTTATTACACTCTTTTTCCTACCTTCCAGCTCCCCGCCTCTCTCTTCTCTTTTTAATAGAGTAGGTAGACTCTGAAATCCTCAAGCATCCTTCTTCCCAAGGGAGATTAGCCTCAGGCTAGGTACAAATTACAGGTTTCAAAAATAACAGAGAGCACAATTATTCCTTGTGCCTCTTTTCTCTCACTAACAAGTTGGTGTACGAGCTGCAAACCCTACGTTGGTTCAGCACTCTCTGCTCAGCCCAATTGTGTTGACCCTGGGTGACAAATCCCCCTGGCAGCACCTGGTTCAGGTAATGGAAAGGAATTACAAAATTCAGAGCTCCCTTTCTGGCCCTGAGCATCCAGAAAGAGGGAGCATTATGTAGCAGCAGACAGTCTGAAATGAGGACACAACCGATGCTTCCTGCTTGAGAAAAAGCAGAACTTGGGCTGCCACAGATATGAAGGGGTTGGTGGACAAAGCCAGACTGTGTGGTTATTGCTGGCTCTGTGTGCTTTTTATTCAGGAGTGACTCTGGGTCACCTGCTCTCAGGCAGGCTAAACACAACCTGTGCTGCCTCAGGGCATCCTGTGGTCTGAGTCCCTTCCTCTTCCCCCTTGTAATCTTCCTAGAAGGGTTTCCAAGATCCCTCTACCCCACTGCAATCCTCTTTGAGACCCTGAGAAAAAATTCCCTATCACAATGTTCACTGCAACAGGTTGCCCAGAGAGGTGGTAGAAGTTCCATCCCTGGACACATTCAAGGTCAGGTTGGACAGGGCCCTGCGCTACCTTATCTAGTTGAAGATGTCCCTGCAGATTGCAGTGGGGTCAGACTAGATGAGCTTTAAAGGTCCTTTCCCACCGAAACCAATCTGTGATTCTTCTGGTTTCACAGCCCTTCTTCCCATTTTTACATGGTGAGTCCCAGCTAGTGCTGCATATTGCAGCTACACACCAGTGCAAGCTGGAAATGGGCAACAATGGTCCCCTGGGTGGGCAGCAGATCTTCAGAGGTAGCACGGTGATCTTTGGCCATGGTTAAGACAAATTCACAGCACAGGGCCTTATGAGATCTCCTAATTTTGCTGTAAGGCATCACCTTGTCAATGCTGTCATCAGAGCATACAGTAAAAAGTTGAGTGTTAGGATGTGGATCTGCTGATGGCACCATCTGTGTTCCTGTTGAAGGACACCAGAACCTACCTGCTGGCTCATTTGTAGGACGTGGGTGTCTATGTGGCTGAAAACCTTCAAGTCAGAGAAGAGATCTCTCCTGGTCTTTCTCTGGGGTTTTGTAGCCTGCTTCTCTTCTTCCAAGCTGCTAAGCCTTTCCTTGGGAAGGAGGGTTGGAGAGTAGCTTCCTACAGTCCTGCTTGACTTCTGCAGTAGCTTTTGGCAGGTAGCCCTTTCACTCCTGTTGTTAACTTTGTTTGCCCAAAATGTGAAAACCGCCTTGGAGGGGGAATCCTTGAGCTCATCTCTTATTTTTTGTGTAGTTGAGATTCTCTTTAGCACCTCCTCCTTGTTCTTGTTCATGTTGGTGACTTGGTGGGGGAGTTTCTCTGAGGTCTTGCAGTGGATCTCTTCAGAAACATGTCCCAGAAGAGAGTTGCCATTACAGACATCTGACATCTGAGCTTCCCTCCAGCCAGGTAAGATGGTTTCTGCTCGGGTTGGCATCAGGTTTTCTCCATGGTTCCTGGGATGGGCCCATCTTGACGTGCTTTGAGTGGTTTGTTTTTCATGATGGTTGCCATTCCTGGGGCGAGGGGAGGGAATTGGCTCATTTGCTGTGACACTCTGGGAGTTGGATGATGTGCCTCTGTCATAACTGGTCTTCATCTGTGTGGTGGGGAAGGGGTTGAAAAAACCACAGAGGTCTGCAGATGGAAAGACAGATGATTTTTTTTAATTTTCAAACCAAGAATGTACTCTGCACTAAATACTTCAGAGCCTGCCTTTCTGTGTCCTTAATTACAGAAAATTAGGATTTGCTTAGCTGGGTTTAGCTAAAAATTCTGATTTTTTCCTAATTCCAGAAGTAAGGTGGATGGCAATGCCACAGAGAAGCCCTTGGCTTGTTTCCAAGTGCAAATACATTTCTTTTTTGGGTAGCTGGAGACTCAGTGATGAGCTGTAACATGTACATCTTGGCACCAGAAGGGAATGGAAATGGAAAAAAGGAAATGGCAGTTAAATATTTGCCTGGGTCAGAAGGGTCAGTAAGTGGGTGCTGGGAATCGGTGGGTGCCTCAGTTTCCCTGCATGAAACTATGACTTATCTCACAGCAGTTCTCCTCACCTCCAGGGTCAGGAATCAAGGAGAACAAAGAATTAATATAATTAGTGTTTTGGTGTTCCAGAAAGGTACATCTGCCAGAAAAATCTTTCCTTTAGGAGGACCTCCACCTCCCACTCAGGATCTTTCAGTTTTGCTCAGATTCACTTCTGCCATCCAGGTTCTGCAGAAAAATGTCATGATGGCTTTGCATTTCAAATGTAGGTGCATTGAGTGAGAAATTTGCAGGAGAAAATGTGTGAAAAAGTGGAAGGAAAGGCACAATCCAAGACTGATGAGGTTTTTTGGGGTTAAAGCTGTGGGTAGGCCCAGCTCTTGCATGCCCTCAACATCTGTGCAGCGCTCACAAGTTTTATCTTGGTTTAGCTTCTATTTGCTGTTGTTGTTTTTAATCAAGAAATGACTCTTTGTGCAATGCAAACAGCAGAGCCTGCTGTGAGCCACTTTAGTGTAGCCCAGAAATGTCATTCCCTGTACTCATCCAGCATCTCCCAGTCTGGGTTTTTGAACAGCTGCACTGGGGCACTGGCCTCTCTCTTCCAGGAAAGCGGGATGTCACTCATCCCTCTCTCTGCTACCCTGGTTTTTTCCCCTTCTTCCTTGGAGTTGAGGATTGCAGAGGTAGGACAACCTTGTCCAGAAGGGAGAAGAGATTGTGAGCACTTCAGGTTTGTACATTTTTTTTTTTTACTGTTAACAGATACATGCACATCCAAACATGGAGAGGATGCAAACAGCACCAATGAGTTAACCAAGAGGATACCTGCTGGAAGAATGTCTGCCTCTGCTCTGGAGACAGGCTGAGGGAGTTGGGGCTGTTCAGCCTGGAGAACAGAAGGCTCCAGGGAGACCTCAGAGCACTTTCCAGTGCCTGAAGGGGCTCCAGAAAAGCTGGGGAGGGGCTTTTCACCAGAGAGGGCAGTGACAGGATGAGGGGTAATGGATTAAAACTGGAAGAGGGGAGATTTAAGTTAGACAGCAGGAAGAAATTCTTCCCCATGAGGGTAGGAAGGTACTGGAATAGGTTGCCCAGGGAGTTGTGGAAGCCCCCTCCCTGGAGGTGTTCAAGGCCAGGTTGGATGAGGCTTTGTGCAGCCTGGTCTGGTGGGAGGTGTCCCTGCTCATGGAAGGGAGGTTGGAACCTGATGATCTTGAAGGTCCCTTCTAACCTTCACCAGTCTATGATTCTATGTCCCTTCGACAGGTCCTGAGCTCATGGGGTGTTTTCCTTTGTAGGACAGCCACACTAGAACTCAAACCAACCCTCTGCTGTGGGTTTTCTGCACAACCTAATGAAGCCCTATTTGCTTTATTTACCCTGGGCCCACATCTGAGCCTGGAGAGGTGAGTTGTTAGTGCCCAGCTGTTGACACATTCCAGTTGTGCTTACACACGTAAGTGTCAGTGGCTGCCGGGCTGCTCTCCCATCCCCAGGCACCAACACTCCCTGTCACCTGCAGAGAGGGACTTTGCCTGCCACTTTCTAAGTGAGCAATGAGAGCCCACTTCTGAATGCTCCACAGTCACACAGTCATTACCTCACATGACCCAGAGCTGGTAATTAAAAAAAAAATAAATCCCAGCAGGTGCCAGGAGCCCCACCTTTCTCCTCTTGCCTTGGCAGGGCTTGCTCCTGCAAAATGTACCCTGTTCTGGAGGGACTGGGGAGCTTTCAGCCAAATTTTTCCACACATGTGCCTTCTGACCACAAGTTTCTCTGCTGCCATCCCACATGGCATTTGGAGGGGAGTAGCTTGGGATTGGGGTGGAAGATGCACCCTCAGTTCTGAAACCCACAGTTTCAGAAATACTGGAGAAACCAACTTCAGACGACTGAAACTGAGAAAATCCTCACTTGCCTAGTTTTATTTTTTAACCTGAGCACTTCTTCTTGGCTTCAGACCAAATGTTTTATTTCAGTTCCATATTACTTTATTTAAAGCCATATTTAAAGCCATTTATTTAAAGCCATATTTATGGCTTTAAAAGAAATTTAAGCAAACATCCCACTTTGAGAGTAGCCTAAAGAGTTTCCTCTCCCCGTGGCTTAAACGTGATGCTGCATCCACAACCACTAGCTCAGAAGTCCCTAAAATCACTTGGAGAAGAGGATAATGAGGGACTGCTGCTTTCTTACTTTTCCCCCCAAACTTCACCCGTGGTTGGAGAGGATGGGTCTTTGAGGACACTAATCTTAGTGCAACCTCTGCTCGCACCCAAAAAATTGGCCAGCCCCTTCTCCTCATCCCATAGTGCCCCAGAGCTGATAAGATGTTAATCCATGAAACACCAGCTCCAAAGGGGATATTTCATCCCAAAGATGCTGTTGCAGAGGGCTCAGGGAGAGGTGGGAGAAGGGCTGGATTCTGCTGGGGTTTGAAGGAAAAGCACTCTGTGACTTCCTAGGGATGGTTGTGATATCAGCAGGCTCTCAACTCATGTTCCCAGGCAGATATTTTGGTCTGCCCTGACCAGCTCTGAGCAGATAAATGCAATTTTAAAGTACCCCAGGCAACATTATCATCACCAGCTCTGTGCAGTTTCACTGCTGGGAGTATGGGAATTGCTTTGCCTCTACCAGTTGTAATAGTGGCAGCTTAGAGGTGTAATGGATTGAGTGGAAAACCTTCACAAGACAAGGGGAGAGAGACCATCTGACCTTTCTGCAGCATCCCCCCACAGTAAGCAGCCTGGCAGGGGGTGGAGAGGGAAAGGAAAGGCTGTGGGGAATGTGGAGGGTTTGGGGTGAGGAAGGTGGAGTTGGTCAGAAGAGAGGGGGAGGACTGGAAAGAGGCCCCCAGAGCAGAGCCACACTGGACACTGGGGAGGTGGCACTTTGTCCTGCTGTTGGGCAAGTGAGGAAATGGATGGAGCTGAGGGAATAAATGCAGAGGGGTGACAGAACCCTAGGAAATGATCCCCAGTGGGTCTGGGTGGTGGCAGGTGTCCCCAGAGAGTCCCAGAGCAGCGTGCATGGGGACTAATGGCAGACCCTTTGGAAAAGGGGGATGTTCCTACTCACCTGCTGGTTGCACGGCTGTGGCTCCCACTGTCTGCAGAAGGCAGGCAGCTCCCAGGGAGCCCCATCCCTTTTATACACCTGCCAAATCAGGACTCTCTTTTTATTTAATTTTTTTTTTTATGATTTATTTTAAGACCTTGCTAATGTCAGGAGAGCTAAAAATACTACAAAGCACCAGCCAACACACAACACTGCTGCTGCCAACCAAGGCTTCTGCAGGCCGGGCACTTCTGCCCAGTGTAGGGGCTGGGGGGGATTTACAGGAGGGAGAGGGGAGAGATAAGAGGCTTTTCCTTATCAGCAGCCAGGCTTTGGCAGGGCAGCAGTGACTGGCCTGGGTCCAGCCCTCCTGCCTGGGGAGGTTGTGCAGCCTTATCGGGTTGGATTGGGTTTTTTTCTGAGCACCTGTCGCTGTGTTTTTATAGAGCTTTGAATTTCACCATCCTGTCCTTGCCCTGGTATGGGTGGGGGAAAGCCAGGAACAGAGTTATCCAGTGAGCTGGCAGGGTTGTCCTCTCTCCCCCTCTGCTCGTTAGCACTGCTAGGAGAGATCTTACTGTCTTGTGAGATGCCCATGGAATAACTCACAGCACCTTTGCAATCATCTGCATCTGCCCTGAACTTATTATCACAATCATAAAACCATAGAACGGTTTGGGTTGGAAGGGACCTTCAAGATCACCTAGTTCCAAGCCTTACTATACCAGGTTGCTCCAAGCCCCATCCAACCTGCCCTTGACCATTTCCAGGGATGGGGCAGCCACAAGTTCTCCGGGAAACCTGGGCCAGTGTCTCACCACCCTCACAGCAAAGAATTTCTTCCCAGTATCTCATCTCAACCTCCCCTCATTCATCTTAAAACCATCCCCCCTCATCCTCTCACTCCCTGCCCTTGCCCAAAGTCCCTCCCCAGCTTTCCTGGAGCCCCTTCAGGCACTGGAAGGTGCTCTAAGTTCTCCCCAGAGACTTTTCTTCCCCAGGCTGAACAGCCCCTACTCTCTCAGCCTGTCTCCAGAGCAGAAGTGCTCCAGTCCCCTGATCTTCTTCATGGCCTTCTCTGGACTAATTCTAACATCTCAATTTCTTGTGTTGGGGCTCCAGAACTGGACCCAGCACTACAGGGTGTTCTGAGAGTGGAGCAGATGGGGACAATCCCCTCCCTTGCCCTGCTGGTCACGCTGCTGGTGATAGAGAATCACAGAATCATCCTGGTTGGAAAAGGCCTTGAAGATCATCAAGTCCAACCATAACCTAAATCCACCAACCATAACCTAAATCTACCCATTCAGTGCTTAAATCATGTCCCTAAGCACCACACACAGGACATGGTTGGCATTCCTGCCTGGTTGTGTCCCTGATTTTCCCACTTTTCTGCAAAATGCCCTGTGCCACCAGGCTGCATCTACAGGATTGGAAGGAGAACTTTTAGACTGACTTTGCACAGCACAGACTGTTTTGCAGCCCTTGCCTTTAGCTGGGAAGTCTCCAGTGCACAGCAGGATTAAGAACACCATCTTTTAGAGGTGACCAAAAATTTGAACCACCAATGTTGGAATATTTTTCTTCATAATTATCTAACTATGTTCCACTAAGTGGCATCATATCCCTTGTTTCTGTTCACTCATCTTAACTCTGTCTCCAAGTATTGAAAATTGTCTTCATCAAACAGACAAGAAAATAATAAGGGAGGAAAAACATTTTCCAGCTGAATGAAAATGCATTTTTGGAAGAATTTTTCCCAGTTTGGGGCTGAAAGTGGGGTGGAAAAAAAAAGGAGAAAAAAAAAAATTTGGAAAAGATGAGAAAGTTTTCATTGAAATTCCCCCCAGATCTGAGCCCCCCCAGGCTCACTCCCTTCACCCATGAGCCTCCTGATGCTGCAGGTTCTCCCTGGGTCCTCTCTGGGTGTGGGGTTGGCTCTGTTGGGGATGCAGTGGACACCACACCTGGCTGCTGGAGAGCACAAATGTGTCATTTGGTTCTCAGCAACGAGAGCTTCCTAATTTGCAGAAAATGGCTTCAAAGGGAAATCTTCACAGCGGATGGGTTTTGGCAGCAGCAGGCTGGCACAAGAAGGTCCTAGAGTCTTTGGGGAGAGAGCACGAGATACCACAGCTTAAAGATGTTTCCAGTTATGTGTGGCCATTAATGAGTCTGGTTTACAATTAGTGACCCTGTGCTGGGCTCTACCCAATCCTGAGACCTGCTCAAACGCTGCCAAAGGCTCTCCAAGGCATGACAGCCCCCTGGCTAAGGTAGTTTTGCAGCTGAGGAGTGAGTTCAGCCCTCTAGGCAGACCTATGGACAGCAGTCTGGTCATGGTGGAGCCCACCATCAGTGGGTTCTTCAGTTTGGGAAATCAGTGTCACCTCACCTGGGTGCTGGCCACATCCTTCCACTGGCTACAGAAGCAAATTTGGCTCATCCACACTCACCAATGAGGCAACAAAGGTGAGGGTGAACTTTGGTTTCTGATCATAGAATCATAGAATAGTTTTGGTTGGAAAAGATCTTTAAGATCCTCAGGTTCAACCCTTAACCCAGCACTGCCAAGGCCACCACTAAACCATGTCCCTCAGCACCACATCTACATGGCTTTGAAACCCCTCCAGGGATGGGGACTCCACCACTGCCCAGGGCAGCCTGTCCCTTTTCAAGGGAGAAATTGTTCCCAATATTCAATCTAAACCTCCCCTGGCACAACTTGAGGCCATTTCCTCTTATCTTATCACTTGTAACTTGGGAGAAGAGATGGACCATACCTCCCTACATCCTCCATTCAGGTCTTTGTATGCAGCAAGTTGTCACTGTCCTTGCTGTGGGATACTTCTCTAGATGATGTATGAAGGGCAAATTAAAGCTCTTGCCATTGAAATAGAAGTAAAAACCCCACAGCAGACAGACCACGGGAGTCACCATAAAGTGATGAGCTCATATGAGTCACCATGGCTGGGCAGGTCTATTGACCATCTAACAGAGGCAAAGGGGTTTTGCAGGTGTTGCAGGAAAAGATGAGCTTGCAGGGGAGGTTTGAAGTTGTGATGGTATTTGGGGGCTTTTCCCAAAGTGCAGGCAGGGAACATAGCACAAGATTCCTGGATTGGAGATTCAGCAGCTTGTAGAGCATGAAGCAGGTGATCCTGGAGGTGGGGTTGGGATCAGAGGTGGGATGGGAAGGGGCATGGAGGCTTTAGATAACAAAGACAAATCACTTATTCCCTCCTTCCACAGGGAGAAATGGTGCAAAGAGAATCGGAATACAGAAAATGTTCATCTGACCAAGGCAAGGAGCTAAGATTATTCCTTTAGGCTGCAATTAAGGCAAGTTTGCATCAGAAGAGCCCAGTTGAGAGGCTGTAGCAGTGACCCTGTGCAGAGACAAGGGCCCTGATGAGCTGGGTGGGTGGGCAGGGGAAGACATTAATTTGAAATGCAGGGTGGGAGAGGTGCAGGCTCCAGTGATGGAAGAAAAACTGCCCACACCAACTAAGGCTGCTCTGGATTCGATCTTAATTATCCACATATGGCAGGAAGGGTGAATTTCTATATATTCATTTATAGCTGCAGGTGAGTGTTTGCAGATCAGGAAGAGAGGTGTTGTCCCCATCTTGGTTGCACAGCGTGGTGGAGAGCAGCTAAAACTGCCCTGTTGGGTTGAATGGAACCCCCAAGGCTATACCCACCCTTGAGCATTGCTAATGTTACAGAGCAAGGAGAAATTCCAGACTGACCAGTGTCTGTCTCTAAATTGGGGCTGGTCTCATGCTGTTTCCTTCATCACTGCAGAGCCACAGGAAGCTTGGGATTTGCAGGACTAGAACCCAACGTGGTGCCTCCGAGAGGGACCGGCCGTGGGCTCCAGACCAAGGCATGGGGATTATGGCAGCAGTTCTGCAGCCTTCTCATGCAGAGCATGGTCGAGAAAGTAATTTTCATTGTGATCTGTTGTTTTACTTGTGAAGCCTTCCAGACTCAGGGAGTCTCCTGGCTCAAAAGCTGAGAGCTGGGGTTTGGGTTATTTTTTGTTTGTTTGTTTTGTTGTTGTTTTTTTTTTTTTATACAGTGCTCAGCAGGAGCCCAGTATTTAAGAGACAAGAGAGAATTGCTCACTCCTCAGATACTGGCAGTGAGCCTCTTTTCCAGTTTATTTCCCTGGAAAGAGGGGATGAATACATGGAAAGAAAGCAGAGGCAGTATTTAAAATCCTCCAAGCAAGCACCTTCCCCTAATGTAGGTCTGTGTTGGTTTTTCAAGCCAGCAGCTTTCCTCTCCTGGCAGACCTTAAGTTCAGAGCAGGCAGGGAAACTCTCAAGTGGTTTTGAAACCAGCAGCAGGAGGTGTTTGAAAAACAATGTCTCTTTCAGGAGGGACCCCCACCCCAGCCAGTTGGAAATTAACACCGTGTTGTTCTTGCAGCTAAAAACCCTGATTCACCTGGAGTTTGCAATTTTCCAGTCTACAAGGGACAGTAGTTGGACACTGGTTACCCATCCATCCTCTTGAGTCAAAAGCCAAAGCGTGCACTGTTTGTGGGTCAGGGCCACCTTATTGTTCTGCTGGGCTCAGTGTTTTAGTGATGTCTAAGATGTTTGTATCTAAGAAGTTTACACCAATCCCAGTGGGGATCCCCAGATTTGTGTTCTGGGGTGGCCTTTGAAAGCATGAGATTTAAAAAACAAACAAAAATGAGACAAACAGCTGATGCTTCAGAAGGTTTTCTGATTTAGATGGCTCTCTAAAGGGTTGCCCAAAGAAGCTGTGGCTGCCCCATCCCTGGAAGTGTTCAAGGGCAGGTTGGATGGGGCTTGGAGCAACTTGGTCTAGTGGGAGGTGTCCCTGCCCATGCAGGGGGGGGGTTGGAACTGAATGATCTTGAAGGTCCCTTACAAACCAAACCACTCTGGGATTCTATGAAGAAAAGAAATTAGGAGGTGGGAAAAAAGAAATAGAAAACTGGGAACCCTGCTGTCCCATCTGAGGCTGTAAGATAAAGCACAGAGACTTGGTGTCTCCTAATCATAGAAGGAACATGCATGAAAATGCCCAAGTTTTTCAGCTGCCCTCTCTGCCCACTTGCAGGGACTCGGGCTCACAGCCTCCCACTCTGCCTGTGCCTTTGACCACTCAGCACATGGGACCCAACTTCAGGTGGGACCTTTCTCTGTCACTGCAGCACAGGGAACAGATCTACAGTGTCATGGAAAGACCTCTCAATGGGAGTGAGCTCCTGTTTGGTAGAGCTCACCCATCTGCACCAGGGAGCTGGAGCTGCTCTGGTGCAAAGGTACATTTTAAGGACCAATACAGGAAATAATACATCAGACACGTCTGTCACCAACTCTCCTCACCTTATGCATCACTGTCTTTGACAACCTTTTTCAAGCACTTTCTCTTAATGAATAGTTATTTTTCACAGACTGGGGAAGCACACAGGGCTTTTGGCAGTTCCCTTCTGTCATAGTCTCCTTTCTTTTTGTTTTGTTTTCTTAATTCTTTAAGGTGAATATTTGAACCAGAAATGAGTCAACTCTTTCTTTTGGTGATCAAAACCACAAAATATCCTGCAGAGACTGGGCACATTCTGCTTCATGAACTCACGGTGCTGGCATCTCTCGACGATAATGATGTGTTTGATGAGCTCCTAATAACACTGCAAAGAGCTGTCCCATCTTGAAGCCTGCTTCTGGCACCCAAGCTGACCCTAAAATCTTTGACTCTTGGACAAGTATTTCATTGACATCACTGAGCTGGCCTGGTGTTGTCATGCTGAAGCTGTCAGGCTGCTGCAGACCAAGTGGAGGAACAATGTAAGTGATCCTTTTGTTTAGAGGGGGCTGGAGTAGTGGGGAAGCACAGGCAAGGATCAGAGTAGACATGCTCCCTGGTGCACATCCATGCTTTGCTTCCCTGTAGCTTGTCTTATCAAACCCATGGGATTTCCCACAGTCTGCTAATACACGCAGCAGCAAGGTTGGTTTGGGCTGTGGGCATTTGCCTGGTGATGTAAAAAGTCCCCATGGCTTCAGCTGATGCATAGGAACATGCTAAGGTTGCCTGTGGGTCTACCAGGGAGAATCACAGAGTGCCAGGTTGGAAGGGACCTCAAGGATCATCTGGTCCAACCTTTCCAGGTATTACTCTAGTTGATATGAGGTGGCTCAGCACCCTGTCAAGCTGAGACTTCAAACTATCCCATGGGGGGGAATCTGCCACTTCCCTTGGGAGACTATTCCAATGTGTGACTGTCCTCATGGGGAAATTTTACCTTTTGTGTCCAACCAGAATCTCCCCAGGAGCAACTTGTGCCCATCACCCCTTGTCTTTTCCATGTGATCCCTTGCAAATAGGGAATCCCATCACTGTCCTTCATCTGTAGTTGCAGGTCCCGGTCAGGAACTGGTGCATCATGAAAGACTTTGTGATCCCAAAAGATGTGAGATGTTCTGGGTATCTGGTAAGGCTCTCAGCACTGGGAAAATTTCCAAACTCAAGTCTGGGGGAAAATTAAGACCCAAACCTCCAAGACCTTGAGGTCTGTTTGCCAGGCAATGGCAGAGAGTCCATGGGGTCCATTTGGACCTCACAGCAGATCTCCAGGCATGGTGCTGGGCTGTGGCAGTCTGTGAAGCAAAACTGCTCCTACCACCATCAGCGAATCTGTCAGCAGAAGAGGCCACAGGATGTACCAGCAATGTTCACCATGTCATGTCTTCTGATTTTGCACTGGTTCTTGTCTTCTTTTCATCCACTGTGGGTCATGTCTGAGTCAGAGGAGACAGGGCAGGCTGTTACAAGAGATGCATGCCCAGAAATGTGCTGCTGTTGTTTATTTTTACTTGTCCCTGCTTTGCAGCAAGGGAGAGTGTGTGGGAAGAACAAATGGTCTATCCTTCCAGACTGAAAGGGAGTGAGAAAATAAACAATATTTTAATGTAAAATTGTGCTTGAAAACCAGCAAGCCTGGCTTTTAGGCCTTGATTGGGCTCAGAGGTGACTTTGCAAGAAAAATGGACAGGTTTCAGTCCCTGGCACAAGCTCTGAGAAGGGTAGCCAGACCTTCTCCAAGAGTTAGGAGGGATTCACCTTCCTCAGGAGCCTGGCAATCATCACGGCAGGCATTGGCTGTGCCTGGGCTGTTGTGTTGGCTCTCAGTTTCCTTCGTGGCCTGGTGGTCCCAAAATAACAGAGAAGGGACCTTGGATGCCATCTATTGGAGAGGTGCAGGAAGGGAGAAGGCAAGCTGGCTTCAGCTGAGTGGGTAACACACCACCACAAACAGACTGGCTGTTTCTGCTCAAAAATTCACTTCCATCTGGAGGGGGTGGGTCAGAGTGTCTTGTCTCTGTTGCAGCAATAAGGCAAAGGTGCAGCCTGCAGTATGGGACGTCTGATGTAAACACCATCTCAGTCAAAGCCTCTTGGGGAGCAGTGACAAAACAGAGTTATTTCTTAGCAGCACAGGGTTTGCTGATGCTGTATCTGGGTGAAGGAGAAGAGCAAATTCCCTGGCTGGCTGGTTCTGCTTGGCAGTTGTGGGGCTGTTGTTTGCTCTGAAGTCAGAGACTTGCTCCTCTCCTGGTGTGGTGAGCAGGGCCAGCACACACACTACTGGTGCTGTGGGACTGAGATGTAGGACTAGGGTGTGTCCAAAGTCATGTTCTCCTGATGGTCCCATCATCTTCCAGGAGATCTGGGACAGAATACTCCTGGCCAACAAGTTGAGTAGAGGGGAGATTTGTTCTGTTCATACAGCCATAAGGTTCAGGTCATTGTAATGCTTTGTTCTTTTCCTCTTGGGTCATGTAGGAGACCCATGGATGCTGCCTAGTTTTGCCCCCTTCAGAAGGACTATGTGTGTACTTCATGTTTGAAGGCTATCAAGTGATTCCAGCTGGCATCAGTTAGGGATCCAATATAGACCCCCCAGGACTATTTTCACTGGGCTAATTATGTTGGTGGTGTGACAAGCAGCACTGCAACCATAACTCTTGCTCTTCATGGATCTCCACAGACCCATTAAAACCCATTGTAATCTGGAGGATCCCTGGAGTACGTGAAAATGAATAGCAGTGCTTATACATTACAATCACCACCAGGCAAAACTCAGAAATTCCTTTTTTGCTGGAAATCCAATTCTCTGGAAAACAGTGATTCAGAATCACCAACTCTTGGGAAAACAGGAATCCTGGAATAAAAGTTCAGAAATCCTCACACTTGGCTATTTCAAAAGCTGTCTGCGTGTTGAGCTCCTCTAAGAGACATCAGCCTTCCTTTTTCTTTTACTTTACTCTTAATATTATATTAAAAAAACCCAACCAACCACAAACCAGCTGCTACTCTAATTAGCATGGAGTGAATTCAAATTTCTAATTCAAAATGTCAAAGGAGCCCCTTCCAGCAGCAAGACACACCTCAGACAAGCAGATAAGATGTTTCATTAGAGCAGTAGCTGCTTTCAATGTTGTGGAAAACCGATCTCTGGCTCAAATAAAAACAGAATAACATGGAGCCAGACTGGCAGGCAGGCAGGAGAAATCCTAGATGAAGTTAGCACCCAGACATTTTCCCTGACAGACCATTAGGTGCATTTTTTTTTTTACTTTTTCTCTTTTTTTTTTTTTTTTTCCCTGCGAAATTGGTTGATTTCCAAGAGAAAATTTCAATCTTGCCAAAACTTGGTTTTCCTGAGCAGCTGCAGTCCTGATAAACCTGCAGCCAACAGGGGAACTCCGTTTGCAGTTAAGCACATGCAGCTCCCAGAAGGTGGACATGGCAATCCTTTTTCTGCCCATTTTATGGCCCAAGAAACAAGCCAGGTGTGACTTGGTCCAATTCTTCATCTGTGTTTAATCCTTGGCTCATAGGAACTGTGGTTCCTGCTATGGAGTTTTCTAAATACTCAGAGAGGACAATCTTTACTCCAAAAAAAACCCAAATAATCCCAGTTTAATTGAGTCATGGTCAAGGATTAAAAGAAGAGTAAATTATGTAGAAAACTGGATCATCCCCTGTGGGCAAGCAAAGGAATGGAGGCTCTAAGGGTATTCCTGAATTAGGTATACATGGGGATCTCCAGACCTTGCATGCAGTCCCTAAGGTGACAAGCAGGACCCCAACCTTCAGGGACATAGCTGTGGAAAATGGCTAAGACATGATAAACAGGCTCTGCTCTGGAGGTGGGACTTGAACCTCAGTGTCCAGGGACTGCTCCAGCCACCAGAAGCAGCTGTGGGTTGACTTAGGAGAAGGGTGGACCCTTGGCATGGATCAGAAATGTTCCCCAAGCCTGACAATATTTTGGTTCAGCACCACACTTTCTCACCTAATTTTTATTTTAATTTTTTTTTGACAAGTTGAGGTTTTCTGACAAAAATGATTTGAGGAATTTCTGATCTACTGTGATTCTGTGATCTACTCCAACCTGTGATCATTTCTACCTGCTTGGCAGGGCATGTGGACAGCAAGGGTCAGAGGTTTTTGGCACCACAGATTGGGTGAACAAAAAAAAAAAAAAAGGTAGGATGAGGCAGCACAGACATGTTTTACTTGTCTGGAAGTGATGGGAGAAGCTGGGAAGCCAGCTGGAGAGCTCGTAGGAGGTAAGGAGTATTCCTGCCTCCCTTGAGAGGGTTGGTTTTTTTTTTTTACAGCTCCTCCAGGTCTGGCAGCCACAGACAGGTTTGCTGTAGGATGCTTAGCCCACAAGTGCTGGTGTCTGAGGGGCAGCTGGTATCACCAGAGGCTTCTGTGTCCCTCTCTGCTAATCAGCATTGGCCATAAGTCACTGTGCCACCGCTAGGATCATCTTTATCCCTGCTGGGTGTTGTCCCCATGGGACAGCCAGGGACCTGGGGACAGTGGAGTGCATTTTGCACATAAATAGAGGGCAGCTGTGCACTGCTGCAAGGAGTGAAACCAATGGTCTTTATATTGTTTGAGTAACAAACAGAGGAAATATCTGTAATCTCTCTTCCCTACCACTCCTAGGGAGCTATCTCCTTGCCTTTCCTGTGGAGTCCTCTGCTGTGGTTCTGCCTGTGGGAACTGCTACCCAAGTGGATTATTTAACCAGTTCTTCTCAGGGGTTGTCAGAACGTTCCCCTTCTGCTCATCCGTCTTTCATGGCAGGAAGAAAAACAATTAAAAAATCATCACCAGCTTCTATCTGGTTTTGTTGAGTTGAGATGATCTGGCAGCTCCTCCCCTGCAAAAGCTCAGCTTGTGCAGCATCATGCTTGCTCAACACTCTGTCTTCCTGCTGAGCCTTCACCAACTGGTGGGTGCTCAGAGATGTCTTCCTCCCAGACCACATCCTCTTCAGTAGATCACCCCCATGCTGGAAAGAAAGCCTTACCTGGACCCTAAACCACAGAGTTTGGATCTGCTTAACCTTTTTTACCAGCACCTTGTTCAGGCACCGAGGTGTGGGCTGCATTTCTGTTTCATTTGGCTGCGAAATTCCCACCCTTATGGGTCAGAGGAAAAGGCCTTATAGAATCATAGAACCATTAAGGTTGGAAAAGACCTTAAAGATCATCAAGTTCAACTGTCCGCCCTACACCCCTGTGACCACTAAACCATCTCCCAAAGCACCATGTCTACCCATTTTGTGAACACCTCCAGGGATGGTACCTCCACCACCTCCCCAGGCAGCCTGTTCCAAGGCCTCACCACTCTTTCAGGAGCCCTGCTGTGGTGGAGACAGAAAGAGCAGCTAGAAACAGAACTGTTTCCATGGGAATGAGGAGAGGCCTCTGCCATGCATGGTTGCAAAGCCTTGTTATGGGGGGGGGGTATCTCTGCAAACCATCAGCAGAGTAGATGAAGTCCTGGAAAGAAGCTGTTGCTGCTCCTAAGAGCTGTGACCAAGACACAAAACAGAGGCAACAAGTGCAGTGATGTGCTTAAGTTACAGCTCGGCAATTCAAAGCCCCAGGGAGAAGGACTTGGGAGTGTTGTTTGATGAGGAGCTCAACACGAGCCATCAATGTGAGCTGGAGCCCAGAAACCATCTGTATCCTGGGCTGCATCACCAGCAGCATGACCAGCAGGGCCAGGGAGGAGATTGCTCCCCTCTGCTCCACTCTGGTGAGACATCCCCTGCAGGGCTGCGTCCAGCGCTGGGGTCCTCAGCATGGGAAAGACATGGAGCTGTTGAAGCAAGTCCAGAGGAGGCCACGAAGATGATCCAAGGGCTGGAGCAGCTCTGCTCTGGAGACAGGCTGAGAGAGTTGGGGGTGTTCATCCTGGAGAAGAGAAGGCTCCAGGGAGACCTTAGAGCACCTTCCAGTGCCTGAAGGGGCTCCAGGAAAGCTGGGGAGGGACTTTGGACAAGGGCGGGGAGTGATGGGAAGAGGAGGAATGGTTTTAAGTTGAAAGAGGGGAGATTTAGATATTAGGAGGAATTTTTTTTTCTGTGAGGGTGGCAGGGGGTGGAAACTAGATGACTTTTAAGATCCCTTCCAACCATTTCATGATTCTATGACTTCAAGGCAGCAGGGAGCAATCCCATATCCGTGCCCCGATGCAGGAACCACTGGATTTGTACGTCTGGATGAGACCCTGCTGTCATAGACAATTTTGAGGAAAAACAGTAATTTCTAAGTCTTTGGGAGGCTTGTTATGACCTGAAACCTTGCAGCCTCTCCCAGTTGGTGCACATTACCTCTCTTCCAGCAGTACAGACCTGGATGCCAGACACCCTGGCATGGAGGGAGGATGTTTTTAGGCTCCTCCAAGCTTTTCCTGCTCATTTTAGCACCACTCCAGCATCTCTTTCCTCCAAGCATGACAGGCTGGCTTCAGCCTTTTGAAATAAATGCAATCAAAACTATTCAGGATGCTTTAGTTGTGGTCTCACAGGTGTTTGCTACAATGCTATTAAGGTGTCCATACCAGCAGTTAGCTGGTACATGCTTGGATTACTTCTTTCCATAGATGCCTCAGTTAATTAGATTATAAATATCCCATCTCTCCACATTTTTCCTCTTCTCTTATTTCCAAACAGTAGTTTTTTCCCTTTTAGTCAAACTTTTTTGCTTGAACCCCTCAGTTCACACCCTCATACCTTATTCAATTCCACTCTCTTCAGCTCTCAAGCTGAGGCGTTTTGTCTTTTATGATAATTTTCAATTCTTCCCTCTGCCGAGTCTTTATCTCTGTACCCACAGCAACTATCAGCTCCTTGCTCTTCCTTTAGTCAAAGGTATTACTGAAAATATATTTTTAAAAAGAAAACAAATGTCTCATCTTTCAACTGCATTAGAAACTTTATTCCCATGCATTGTTTCTCCTGCCATCAAAACCTGGCGATGTCTACACTGTGTCCTCAGCTTGGTGCTTACTCATCTTCACAGATTCCAAACAAATCCTCTTTTTCAGGACATTACTGAATAAATGAGAAGCCAGGCATGATGTCAGAATATAGATTAGTGAGGTGCTAAGACAGAAGACCTCTCATATTTTACTTTTCTAGGAAAACATTTTTTATGGCCACGAATGAGGAAAGCAGCTGTGGCAGCTCCTGCTGTCAGGTAACATGTGCTTGTCTTGAGCAGCAACTGATTCTTTTCACAATTTCCTACCATCCTACCTGGTTTTGATGTCTATGGTGTGGACACAAGATCCAGCATAGCCACCTGGAATCCCTCATGCTCAGGAGGGAGGGAAGGATGGTATTGGTGGCCAGCTGCAGGTCTGATGAGCTGCATGCAAGGAAGAAATGTCATGGTAAACCTTAGCCTTGTGATTAGTTTGTGAATCCCTCAACCCCCTGTAGAAACCACCTTCCTTCTTAGCAAACTTCTGCCCTGGCTTTGCACAGCAGACCTGACAATGCCCTGCAGGATATCCATCCTTTCAGAGATCTTCCAAGAGCAAAGGTTTTGAGGGCCCAGGTCTGGACCTGCTGTGTCTCTTGCTGCGATGCCAGAGATTAATCTAAAGCTGCAGCTGCTGGGAAGAACTGCTCCAGGCTAAGTCTTGGCTATTATCTTGGCATGTGGACATTCTAAAGATGGCTTAATAACTCCAAACAAACCCAACCCCCAAACTGTGCAAGGACCAGTGAGTCATTACACACATTGGCAGGACATGAGATGGGAGGTGAACATCACATCTGCAACTTATAAGGTATGTACAAGCCCCCAAGGTTGACTCCATGGCCCACAAGGTTGACTTTTCTTGAACTGGCATTTTCTCCATGCTCACATGTTTGTGAGGGCCCCCAGGACAGAGGAACTTTCCTAAATCTCTCATCTCTTGTATTATAAAATCTTTCAGGCACAGGCTGAGGTGTATTTTGTCACCTTAGGTGGAAAGGATGCGAAATTAATCTTTTCAGTTTCCTTGGTTGCTTTCCTTCGGGGCTGGCTTAGCATTTCATTAACAAAGCCCACTCACCTGCCTCATTTGTGTGCTGCAAGATAAGGGAATGAATTTGGCTGGTTGTCAGTTAATTAACAGACTGCTGATGAATTTGTGCCACTATCAGCAGGTGTTAGCACTGACCTGGGCACCTGCTGTCAACGGGAGGAGGAGGACAGAGATTTCTGCAACATCCATCCTACAGAAAAAGTTCCTGGGGTCTCTACACCCCTACTGAGGGTGAGCACTGTTGTTACCCCCAGATATATCAAAACAAGGGATATTTATAAAGAATTAAAAGAAAACCCAGTGCAGGATGCCCCTATGGCCTCCACCCAGGACAGATAGGCTTGTTCATACCCAAGAGCTGTGATTATTCAGGCTGGGCACTTGCAAGAAAATATCATTTTTTTATTCCCTTTTAATTTCCTTTTTTATTTTTCTGTGAACAAACAATCAAAAACTCCAGCAAGTGAACTTCACGTTCTCCCTTTCCTGTGAAGTCCTGCAACCCAGGCTGCCACGGGGGTTTGAATACTTCAGATGGAGAAATAAGTGAATGGATTTTCCCCAATCCTCATTCCTTCCACTCTTCTGGGGTTCTGAAGGAGCTCAGCCCAAGGGCCAGGGTGGGTTTCATTGAAAATGGGCAGCATCTCCCAGGTTTGGCCATAGAAGCCAGTTGTGAGTGGGAGAGACAGGGCTTCTCTGTGAAGGGATATGGCTTTGGGGTAATCTCTTTCTGGCTGCATGTTTTGGGGACTGGAAACTCCTTGCTGAGCCCTTGCTGAGCAGGAGATCCATCTGCTAAGGGATGAGCTTAAGACAAAACACATGGAAGGGGAAGGAAATAAAAGCATGGGCTCTATAAGTATGGAGGATAATCTGAGTAGCAATTGCTATTTGTGGAGCTTTTTAACCAACCCTTAATTCACCATATTCTTCCATTTGAAGAACATATCTCGATCTTGTTCTCTCTCCTTTAATTCTGCCCCAGAAGGAAAGATTCAGAAGAAATACATAACAATCATGAGACATTTTGGACTTCCATAGCATCTGTTTAGTGGTTCTACAGGTTCCTGTACACAGGTCAAATCCTGTCCTACAACAGGATTCTGTGCCAGCCTGAGAAGCTGCATCCTACTAAGACAGTGAAACAAGTTTCTTCAACCAAGAGTTTGGTGTCCTACAGAGCAGCACATGATGTTGTGAGAAGATCGGTCTCAGAGAACTCAGAAAAGCCACTGAAATGCAAGCTGATGACCAAAACGTGTTAATTTCTGCACTGTCAGTTTTGATGTTGGACATGCAGGAAAAGATCAGGTAAGCCATGCTTGTATGATGGGGAATGCTGCCTGGGAAGCAGTGACTGAACAAGACTTGGGGGCTGACTTGTTGAGTCTCAGTGCCCACTGTGATGCTGTGACCAAAAAAGCTGGCAAGGCTTTGTATGTGTGAGGTGGGGCAGCTCAGGTAGGAAGGTGTGATTGGGTTGGTGACTTAGGGCTGCTTTGGTCATCCTCACCTCAAGAAGTGGAGACCTGAAAATGGTATTTTCAGATACATAATCTTTTTTTTTTTTTTAATTTTGAAAGGCTCTTCTTGATTTGTGGACAAAAAACCACTGTCCAAAGTCAGGACCGTGGCCCTGGTGGGCACAGCAGCCTGGAGTGCAGAGGCAAGGAGGGGGTTTGGGCAACAGAAGGGAACACAAGGTGCCTGGTGATATGGACACAGAGGTAACCCTCCAAACAAACTGAATTCTCTTTGGTGTGCATTCTGATGACAACCTCCAAGATTTTCCAAAGCAGCCTCTTGCTTTCCTCTTCTCCCTGGCCCAGCTGCTACTAACTGCAAAATATCCATCAGGCAAGGAGTGCTCTGCACCCAGCCTGCTCCTGCCTGCACCAAGCTGACAAATGTGTTGCTTCCTGAGCAGCAGCCTAAGACTGATCGTTTGCAATTGTCTTTTGTCTCTGAGGCCTCTCAGTACCATAATCCCAGGGGCTGTGTTTGTGCTACTGCCTAAACACAGTCCCAAGCCCTCTCTCTGTCTTCACTATAGATGTTACAACCTCTGAAGTCCTTTGTAGAAGCAAAGCCCAAGCACATCTGTACTTTCAGTTATTCCTCCTGAGCCATCTGGTCAGGGGTGGGATATAACACAGGAGCATTAGAGGGGCTGTGCTGGGTCAGACAGGACATCCATCTGACCTCATGCCTTGTTACTCACCATGGCCAAAAGCAGAATCCTAGGGAAAGGTGGGAACTCAAAAGCCTGCTGCTTTGTGTTCAAGCAAGATCCTCCCAGCCCTCAGGCATGTTGTCTCAGACACTTCCTGAGCTGAAAGTGTTCTCTGTGCATTTAGCAATTCTCAGTTAATTTTTTTCTGTGTTAATTTGTCTGGTCTCCCTGTGAGCCCACATAAGCTGTCAGCATCTGCACGATCCTGTGGCAAGGAGATACACAGCTCAGATGTGAAGAACCATCTCTGTAGGCCACTCTCATGTATGTGGTCCTCTCTGTCAGCCTTCTCTGCACCTTTCACAGGCATCCCAAGAGCTTCCTAGGAATGACATGTCTGGTTCAAACCAGGTCTGTAGGACAGACCAGGTAATGTAGAACGAATGTCTTCATCACACAAACGGCCTTCAAGGCCACTCTTCACCCCACGCAGGTGCAGCCCACATCTGCCTGGGGTATCAGATGTGAGTGCAACAGTTGTGTGAGCTTCATTTAGAATTACAAACTCCAAGAAAATGCAAGGCCTTTACTTCCAGAGTTGATGCAGCATCAATGTCGTGTTGCTAAACAGGGCTTTAAGGGAGCCACAAGGGGCCTGAGACAATGAAAACCTTGTTGAGGAAAACCTAGTCAGCAGCTCCCTTTAGCCCACTGTTATTCTCAGGTCCATGGGCTTGGCATGGAGGCAAATGCTTGATTGTGAAACCCCCTCCTGTGCTGTCACCCTCATGGAGAGACTGAAAAGTCTTGGGAAGCCCATCGGTCCTGTACTCCCAAGTGCAAGAATAAGTAAGGCTGCAGTGTGGGGATGTCAGTCTGAGCACTGCAGGAAAGCCAGGAGACACCTGGCCATCCTTTCAAGGCTAAAATTTGTCTTAAAATCTGATGTACTGTGGAAAGGATCAGCCCCTTCCCCTCCAATACAGGACTGGTCCTCCACCAACAGATATTGGGTGTCTCTGTTAGGTTTAGTTTCAGCTTATATCTAATAAGATCTTCCAATGAGTTTTCAACTGCCAACCCCAGGCACCAGAGAAAGCAGAAAAAGGCAATTTCTTTCAATGACAAGGAGGAGAAGAGTGGTCTGTACAAGAGGAGGATGTCCAAGGAGACCCATGGAGGAGAGTAATTTGGCAGCGATTTCTCCCTGGTTCACATTATGAGGGTATCAATAGCAAGGCTGATGGCTCTACGGTTCCAGATACAATGTGCAAGACTTTATGGCATCTGCTGAGAGGCACTTACTTTTACTCTCACTGGCAAATCATTGTTTACATCTCATGTTTTGAAATCCAGCTGGGTTCCAGCCTTTCCTCACCAACTGGGGGAGCTGAGTCAATCCATGCCCCATGTGCTGCTCTTTAGCAACACAAACGGCACAGCCAGATTCCACTCAGTGGGGTTTGCTCATGTCCCAGACATTCAAAGCTTGGCTACGAGGACACCAGCTCCTTTCTGATGGCTCTTTGAGAACAGCAAGCACCCTGGGACAGTCACCAGCAGGTTAAAGGTTGGTTGAGCACCTGTGAGATATCCTGAAACAAGAACAGGCTTGATTCTTCTGTCAAGGTCAGGGGTGGGATGTAGTTCATCATCTTTCCATGATGAGCTCTGCTTTCTCAGTTCCACTCACAATTCTGGAGGTGTCTGTTAACTTGTGTAACCCTTGGTTCATTTTGGCCTTCTCTCTACCTTTTATGGGTCTATCAGCAACAGTAGGTTGTATTTGTCCAACCTAAATACTTCAGTAAAGACCCCAAGAGCCCAAATTGAAGTTGAAGTTGTTAAGGTGCAGATGAAAGTCTGAGAAGATCTATGTGCATATCTAGAGTCAGCTTGGATGGATGACTTTAGAATCATAGACTTATAGAAACATAGAATAGTTTGGGTTGGAAAGGACCTTCAAAGGTCACCTAGTCCAACCCCACCATCTAGTATGAGTTGTGCATGCTGCCATCTCTTGCTGTATGTTATTTGGATTGGTGCATTAAAGCCACCCTTGCTGAGCTCCTTGTTCCAGCAGCAGCACCCTGCTTGGAAGCACTTTCATTCCTCCTTGTGGGTTTGCTGTCAGCTATGGGGAGAATGGATGCAGCATCCAGAAGATGAGTAATAGGTGCTGTTATTGCTGGACTTCACCTGCTCACTGCCTAAATAAGTCCCAGACTAAGTCCCTTTTAGTCTGGGAGGTTCTCTGTGCAGAACTCCAGCTGTGGCACAGACAGCTCCCAGCTTCTCAGTAAGTGCATTGGGACTTCTGCTGCAACCAGCACTGCAGACTTAATCATAGAATCCCAGAATGGTTTAGGTTGGAGGGACCTCAAAGATCATCTAGTTCCAACCCCCCCTGCATGGGCAAGGACACTTCCCACTAGACCAGGTTGCTCCAAGCCCCATCCAACCTGCCCTTGAACACTTCCAGGGATGGGGCAGCCACAGCTTCTCTGGGCAACCTGGGCCAGTGTCTCACCACCCTCACAAGAAAGACTTTGTCCCTAATATCTCATCTAACTCTACCCTCTTTCAGCTTAAAAACCCTACCCCTCATCCTGTTACTGCATAATTAAAGATATTTTATGCAGAGTTAATCTACATTGTTTAGACTTAACTTAGAGATAAGACCAAGCTGAAGGCAATGCCATTGATTGGTGTGTGTTGGCAATGTGACAGTGGTCTACAAAAAGCTGAGTTGTAGCAGAAACATTACAGTGGTGGGTAAATGCTGTAGTTTAACCAAGGGGGCAATAGGACAGTGGGGAGATCTGAGAAATGGGGCCTGAAGCCTGTGTTTTGAACAGGAGGGAAAAAAAGGAATCCAGAGGAAGCAAGGGCAGAGCACTGAGCCAGCCCAAACTTGTTGACTCATCTTATGCAGGTGGGAAATTCAAGGTCTGTTGGCTACAATCGGATCCAACTCCTGAGCAGCTGGGTTGGAATGCTGGGACTGCCCAGCACAGCCTTCCTCCTTGCTGGGATGTGAGCAGGGCTCAGAGGAGAAGGGAAGGAGCTGGGAGAAATTGCTGCTTTTTGTTTCCCAACTGGGCCCCAGGTTCAGGCCTGACACCCTCTGATTTTGTGTTACTGAAAGTAGATCAACCTCAGAGCCAGATGTCCTATATCACATTCCCCTTCAGCAGAATCCTTTGGCTCTCCAAACCATGTCATGTTCATGTAGACTCCCCAGCACCAATTGAGCAATCTTTCCCATTCTTTCTTTCCAAAACCCATCCAATTAAAATATGAAGTTACCATGGTCTCTGCCTTGCCAACCCAGGTAGTTTAGATGTGAAGTTTGGGTTGGTGACAAAAGAAAAATAAAAAGGAGTATTTTCTTGTTAGGAAATGTACTCATTAGGCTGATGGTCTTAAAATGTTGTGTTCAGCCCACTTTGTGTTTGGGGGTTTTGCTGCTGTTATTTTGGGGCTTTTTTGAGTACTCAAATGTGTGGAAAAGGAAGAGCTTAAGGATGCTTTACCATGACAAATACATTGTTTTCAGAGTAAATTTTAGCAGCCAGAGAGGAGGACTGGAGCTGGGGAATGTTTGCTGGAGTAGATGAACGTGCTGTTGGAAATAGCTGCTTGTTGGTAAAGCTGGGGTTTCATGGTAGTCTTCAATTCCCTGAATGTCACATGAAGAAAAGAGCTTTACACCAAAACTTGTCTTTTAGGGCAGAATTGAAAATTAAAGTAGATCTTGGAAACCAGCTGGAGTTGGCTGGACTGAGTTACAAACCCAGGATTTTGTCATGCAGCATGTCTCACCATCCTGCTTTTCAGGGTCCCTGCACCATGGCAGGAAACTGGACTCAACCCCCTGGCTCTGCTGCTTTAGGGATCGGGCAATGGGATCAAACTCATTTCTCCAATTTTCCCTGCAGGGAGAACCAGAGGCCACTGCAGGCAGGTCCCAGCATCTTCAGAGACAGAAAGCAGAACGTGTCAGTGATAGGGTGAAGTCAAGCTCAGCTGGATCCCATAGAATGTTGAGGCAGTGCAAAACTTGGCCTGGGCTGTGATGGAGACAAATAGCAAAATTCAGAGCTCTCTGCTTCCTGGCTGTATCTCCTGCCCTTCTGTGCTAGATTTTGCAGAAGGGAACCATGGGCACAGAAACTGAAAGGGAGCTGCACTGGGCAATGAGAGACAAGAAACTGGGTGCTGAGCCCAGCATGAGCATGGACTTGCTGCTTAGTGGAGACATCATCTGATGGAAACACAGTGCTGTCATGAGCTAAGGGACCACTGTTATGGGAACGCACACAGGATCAAGGTGATACCTTGCAATGACACTGCTGGTGAACTGCAACAGTCCTCTGAGCCAACGTGTGCCCAGGTGGCCAAGAAGGCCACCAGCATCCTGGCTTGTATCAGCAAGAGTGTGGCCAGCAGGACCAGAGCAGGGATCATTGTCACCCTGTGCTAGACACTGGCGAGGCCACACCTCGAATTCTGGAGTCAGGTCTGGGCCCCACAAGACATGAAGGACATTGAGGGGCTGGAACATGTCCAGAGAAGGGCAATGGAGCTGGGGAAGGGTCTGGAGCACAAGTCTGATGAGGAGCAGCTGAGGGACCTGGGGAAACCACAGCGTTTTTCTGCAGAAGATATCCAGATCTTCCTGGAGGCCTTACCACCGAGTCCTAAAGGGAAAGCAATGGATAAAACAGCCTGATTCCTCCAGGCAATCCTGTGTCACCTCATGAGCAGACAAACACCCTTCCCATCCCCTGGCATGACAGGGAGGCTTCTCTGGTTAGGTAAAATGCTTCATGCAACACAAATGCATTTTGTCACATTAAGTGCAGAGTGTTTCTGAGTGTCTTGGCTCTTCCACATTTAGGGAAAAGATAAATTAGCATCCTGAGTTGCCATGGTAAATAATACAGCAGCACCCCTGCTTAATGCCACTCTGCAAATACTTCAATATTGAATTACTGTAATTTTGCTTTAGAGGCTGGAAAATAGATCCTGAGACCAACTGAACAGTAGCTGATGAAAGTAATTTTGCAGCGGTCTCTTCAGCATCCCCTAACCCAGCCAGTCAGGCACAAACCAAAAAAAAAAAAAAAAAAAAGAAACATTATAGGTTGATTCTTTTACAAAGTATCTTGAAAGAGAAATCGGATTGTAGCTGTGCTATCAGTGCACTTAGTGGGGATGTGGGTTTGCTGGTGATTAATGGCAGGAATGCCTTCCGTATACATCTCCTTAATTTATTAAGTATTGACAGTGGGTTTAGAGCAGCCCATGGCAGAAGACAAGTCCCAGCTCTCAGAGCAGTGATTTAAACAGCTCTTTGGAGCAACGCTGCTTCAAGGGAAGTGTGGAATGTGGTGGGAAAATGCCCTCCTCCAGGAGCCCTTTCCCTTTCCTGATTCTTTCTCCTTGATTTTTCCTCTCCCAGCAGCATGCTGTGGTGACTGGACAGTGATTCTCTCTGTGGCAGGGCAGAACTTAACTTCCCACCTCCATAACTTCATCCTTGCCTGGTGTGCATCAGTCCATGCTTGCCCAGGGTTTTCCCCAGGGGAGATGCTTCATGCAGTGGAGAAGAGGGACATCCCTGGCAGACTTTGTTGAACAAAGAGTCAGGGGAGCTGGACTCTGTCCTCTGCTCTGTCCTGTTTATCCTTGGTCAAGTGATACCTCTCTTGGGCAAGGAAGCTATGTATGGGTTCAGCATCCCACACCCAGAGACACTGTTCCTCACTGGATTTGCTACCTCCCACCATGGTATCTGTTGTCATAGCAGACTGAGGTGACATTGCAGCTGCTGCACGGTAGTTCTGCCAAGCTTCTCAAGACAGCAGTTTTATCAATGGTAAATACACTTAAAAGGCTTCAAACTGTCCCACTAAGACTCAGTTCAGCTGAAATAGTATCTCCTACACCTTCCCAGATTCGGGCTGTGATGAATGAGAAGGGATTGGGCATAGCAGAAAGCCCTCACAGACACTTTGCCTGAAGAAGAGGCAACCTGCTTTCCTTCAGCTGGAACCAGTTCAAGCCATCAGAGCTGGAGGTGAAGGTAGTAAAGGAGTTATGATGTCTGGGAAGACCTCATAACAGTCTTCTAGTACCTGAAGAAGGCCTAGAAGGATGGAGATTAATTTTTTGCAAGGGCATGGAGTGATAGGATGAGGGGGAATGATTTAAAACTGAAAGAAGGGAGAATAAGAATAGATATTAGGAGGAAATTATTCACTGTGAGGGTGATGAGACACTGGAACAGGTTGCCCACAGAATATGTGGCTGCCCCTTCCCTGGAAGTGTTCAAGGGCAGGTTGGATGGGGCTTGGAGCAACCTGGTCTAGTGGGAGGTGTCCCTGCCCATGGCAGGGGATTGGAACTAGATGATCTTGAAGGTCCCTTCCAACCCAAACCATTCTATGATTCCATGATTCTATGAGTAGAAGGGGGGATCACCTGCCCAGTGCTGTAGAGGAATGGGGTCAGTCTTGGTTTCTAGGCACCAGCTCTGTCCTTGTCTGTGGGTGGATGAGGAGGAGAAGAAAGCTGGAGAAAGGCAGAAATAATGGGCATGTCTATCTGTTTTCTCTCAGGCCTAGGAAACATCAGGGGACATCTCTGGACTCACAGCAGAGCTGAACTGAAGTCTGATCCTAGCACCCTCTACACTGTGGATGAGAAGACCAGCATCAGCCAGATCCTTAGGCTATATCCTGGGCTACATGGGGGACCATAAACATGCTGGATGGAATGTACGTAGTCCTTATCCAAGATGCTGATCTTACTACTTAGTCTTTATCCAAGATATTGATCAGCCAAGCAGCAGCCTGGAGTGGTGGATTCTGGATTATGCACATATTGACTGGAGATCCTTAGCAAAGGAAAATACAGGAACTCCTCACCAACTCTTCTGGCTCTCCACTAGGGAAGATTCCTCTGAGGGTTTTGTTTGGGCTATTGGAGAGATATTGGCCCCAAACCTGAACAGATTTGGAATATATTCAGTATCTTGTCCCATTGCTGAAATGAGCATCTTACAATAGGAGAAAGGAGAAGCAGGTGTTGGCTTTTTGTCTCCTGCTTTTGGGGGTCTGAGAAGGGGGAAGACTTTGGTGAGTGAGGGGTGTAAAACAGGCTTATCTGATTTTTTTTTCCTTTTAAAAACAAAAAAAAACCCAAAAAGCCCAACAGAAGCAACTGAACAATTCATTAAAGAAACAGAAGTTGTGCAGAAGATGTAAAAAATTTTTTAAAAAAGGAGGAAAAAAAATAAAGTGCCCCTCCAGAGACAAGTTAGTTCCTCTCCTGTGTCCTGGTGTTGAGAAAAAAATGACAGATTCTTTCCCTTGACAAAATACCAGTGGCAGGTCTCAGAACAACATGTTGAAACACCAGTTTCTCTGGGATATTTCTCACTCATTCACAGGCCCAGAATTCACCGTGTGCTTCAACCACCAGGTAGGCTTGTTCTGTCAACTTTTCATTCCTCCCTGTGGTTTTGGTGGCTGTGGAAGTTGGAAATCAATTTACTCGATATTCTTCTGCCCAGCTCCAGATCTTCCTCCCCTTTTCCTGCCACAATCTCTTCCTTTAAAAGAACATCACCACCAATCATGGACAAAAACATTCTTCAGGACCTCAGAGCAGGTTGGAGACAAGTCAGAGATGAGGACTTCAGTGCCAGCTGGAATGCTGTTGCAGGAGACCTCACCTCTAAAACTTGGGTGAGGACTTGGACAGCAGTAGGATAATTAATTTCTATTTTCCAGAGCATTTTGCTGAATTTCCTTGTCTTATGAAGGGTTCAGCACTCCTAAAAAAAGCTGGCATTGCTTGGCATGTCATTGGATTGGTCTTTTAACAAGTCAAACCTGTCTCCAGAGATGGCTGGAATGGACTCCCCATGTTGCTAGGAGCTTTTCTGTGATGTGAATGTCCATAATTCTTTAAAAGCACCAGAACCAGTCAGTGGCACCTTCCCCCCTGTTGGACAGAGCTTTGACCAACCTGATCTAGTGGGAGGTGTCCAGGTCCATTGCAGGGGGTTTGGAACTAGATAGTCTTTAGTGTCGCTTCCAACCCAAACCATTCTATGATTCCATGTTTCTACAAAGAAGAGCATCAAGAAGGGCATAGAGATAAAGCCACACATTTGGCACAGAAGGGTAAGGCATGGGAAGGAAAGAGAAAGCTTCCACCCATCCCTTCCCAAGGGCAGACATCCCCCACCTGCACCATCTTGAGATGAAGCTTGCTGCAAGGTCAGCACAGGTCCCAGGAGTGCTGGTTTCCACCCCTTTCCTCCCAATGCTGGGCAGCTGTGACTCCCTTCCCTGAGCAAATCACCCACTTGGAAGGGCTGTAGGTTAGGTCCTGCCTCTTGTCTCTCAGTCTCTGCCATTGCTTGGCCTCCGTGATGCTGTTCATGTCCTACAGAGAGGAGTTTCTCTTCCCTAAAGGGGGCTGATAAGAAAGGTGGGGACAGACTCTTTAGCAGGGCCTGTAGTGATAGGACGAGGGGTGGTGGTTTTAAATTGAAAGAGTGGAGATTTATGCAAGACAGAAGGAAGAAATTTTTTACCATGAGGATGGTGAAACCCTGGCCCAGGTTGCCCAGAGAGGTGGGAGATGCCCCATCCCTGGACACATTCAAGGTCAGGTTGGACAGGGTTCTGAGCAACCTGATCTAGTTGAAGATGTCCCTGCTCACTGCAGGGGGGCTGGACTAGATGACTTTTAAAGGCCCCTCCCAACCCAAACCATCCTGAGATTCTGTGATTGCTCTTCTCCCAGAGCAGCAGAAACTGCTCTCTGGGTTGTGAGCTGCACACAAAATATCTCCAAGAAGATTTCTCAAGCTGGCAAGACCTTCTCTCCTTCTCCTACAGCCCTTGTCCCATTTATCCTGGTTGCTTCAAAGCCATCCCTTCAAGACTAGATATGTCAACAAGAGAAGGCTGTCAGGGCTGCTGGTAGCAACCCAGCAACCCCCATTTACAGGGGACATTTGCTGCTGAGATGGCTTTTAAGGCAGGTTTTCATTATGTGGGAAGCGTGTATCCAAGCTGTCCTGCAGGGTGGCGTGGTGCCTGTATTTACAGTGCTGGCAGCTTTCAATAGCAATCTATTTTTAATGAAACCAAGCTGGAATGTGGTGCCTAAACCCTTGATTTAAGGCAGATTTCTAAAGGCAAGATTTACGCAAATTTGCCTGATTGGAAATTAATTATTGCAACAGTCAAGTTCAGCTCAAATAATCTTGCAGAGACGGCTGTGGGAGTCAGATAATTCATGTCAGAGAGAAGACATCAATTTACATTCCTTGCATTTCCATTTGGAAGGTTTCCTAAATCTGAAGGGAACGGGAGGCATCGCAAGGGAAGAGAAGGGTGAGGGGGACTGGTGGTGGATGGAGTTGTTCCCTGAAGCATTGTGCCTGAGTTATGACAAACTCAGTATCACAAGGGGGACGAGATACTCCAGACCCATTTGGTGGGCCAGCTCTGCTGGATGCTCCTGTGAAGTCAAAAGGATGTTTGGGGACCCTGGTGAGAGAGGGGAAACAAGTGTCAGTCTTGATAAGTCAAGGGTTTTGGTTTGCAACTGTGGGGTTTTTTTCCTTATTGCTCTTGTTTTGCTGAAACGAGTCCTTAGCAGGTTTACTCCTGAAGTGGAGGAGTGTTGTGGGCACGGGGAGGCTCTGTGACTTCCTGAGCCATGGGCCACATTTTGGGAATGGGAGAGGAACTGAGTCACCTCAACAGGTGATGGGGATATTAAATGTTTAAAGTCAACCTGCATGACAGCATTGTCCTTAGCCATGTAAGTTGATTAGGGCCATGAAGATGCTCAGAGGGCTGGAGCAGCTCTGCTCTGGAGACAGGCTGAGAGAGTTGGGGCTGTTCAGCCTGGGGAAGAAAAGGCTCCAGGGAGACCTTAGAGCACCTTCCAGTGCCTGAAGGGGCTCCAGGAAAGCTGGGGAGGGGATTTCTACAAGGGCAGGGGGTGATAGGATGAGGGGGTATGGTTTTGAGCTGAAAGAGAGATTTAGATGAGATACTGGGAAGAAATCCTTTGCTGTGAGGATGGTGAGACACTGGAACAGGTTGCCCAGGGAAATTGTGGCTGCCCCATCCCTGGAAGTGTTGAAGGGCAGGATGGATGGGGCTTGGAGCAACCTGATATAGTGGGAGGTGTCCTTGCCCATGCAGGGATGTTGGATATAGATGATCTTTAAGGTCCCATCCAACTCAAACCATTCTGTGATTCTATGTTTATTTCTCATTTAATTCCACTCCAGTCCTTAAAGTAAAATACAAAACCAGCAGACTCCTATGCCCTTAGAGATGAGAGACTTCAACCCACCCATGCCAACCTGGTATTTCATTTATTTATGGCAGTACTGAGACATGGGGCTCTCTCTCCTCCATCTGTTCATTGCATGAGTAGCTTAGTGTCATGCTCCCATCTCCTCACCACAGCTGGGGACCCCAAGAACATATTGGGTTGCATACCCCTAATATGAGCTCTGAGTCAGGTTTAATTGCCATCGAGCATCTTCAGAAAGCTTGAAAGACTTGTTATCTCAAACTCTGACCAGGGTAGGCTCTGGTCTGGATTATTCTGAGGGTCAGAATCTGCCCCTATTCACAAGGTCTGAATTTGTGCGTTACTGTGTCTGAACCCGAGGCTGGAGGGAGGCTGCAGGGAGCAAAACTGGGGAGAAGAAGATGAGGGTGGGAAACCCAGCAATGCCTTGGCGAGATGCCTGCCCTCAGTCCATCTCTCACAGTTGGGAGTGATTAACGAGATGAAGTTCTCCTCCTTCCCCGCCGCATCCCGCTGGGCTGTCCGGGTTGGAGGAGACTCTGGTCTGGGTTTCTCTTGTTCTCTCAGCTGAAATGCAGCTCTGGTGATGAAGAGGGAGGTTCTGGCTAGATTCCTGCTGCTGTTTTCAGCAGCATCTGCATCTTCTTAGCCTCTCCTCTGCCTCGTGTGCTCCAAGTCCAGTTTCCCTGCCTTCATCACCACGCTGCATTTCAGGAAACAGACCTGAAAGAGGAAGGATGCTTCAGACCTCTGGAGCACTGAAGGCTACATCTCTCTTTGAAGCTGGTTTGTTTTCCCAGCTTTTCCCAGTTAGCTGTTGATCACTGTGACATCTCTTCTCCCCCACCAAATGCACTTCAGGAATTTCTCTGATCCTTTCCTTAGCCAGAGGGGAAAGCAGGACATGTCATCCCTTCTCCTTCCAGAGCTCAGAAATGAAAGGGCTTCTAACTAAGCTGATGCACCCCTGAACTGGAAATGACACCTCGTGGATGGGTGTTGAGATTAACCCTGTTTGCCTACAGTCATCAAGAGCTTCATGATCCTTGTGACTGCAGCCCACAGGCTGGGAGCAGCTGAGACACCTGCCACCTCATTGAGAGATTTCTCTGAGGAAGAGCTGCTGGGTTTGATCCCATCTTGCTAAAATGGTTGGCAACCCAAGCAGATCCAGCTCTAGCCTGGTGCAATGTTATTGACACACAAAAAAGGAAGTTTGAAAATAAGGACATACAAATGGTCATTTGTCCTGGACTAAAATGTCACTTTTCCCATCCTCTGTTAGTGAGCAATAGTAAAAATACAACTTGGGATGGTGAGGTCTAATCATAGAATGAGAGAATGTCTTGGGTTAGAAGGGACCTCTAAAGGTTTTCTAGGCCACTGCCCCTACAATAAGCAGGGACATTTCACACTAGATCAGAGTTGCTCAGAGTCCCATTGAGCCTGACCTTGAATATCTCCAGGGATGGGGCCCCCACTACCTCCCCAGGCAACCAGTGATCCACCACCCTCCTATTTAAGAACTTTTTCCTAATGCCCAACCTAAATCTCCCCTTCTCTGGCTTGAAACCATCACCCCTTGTCCTGTCATTACATGCCCCAGTGAACAGCTCTTCCCCAGCCTTCTTGTAGGCCCCTTTCAGGTATTGGAAGGTCACTATAAGGTCCCCCCAGAGCTTTATCTTCTTCAGGATGAACAACCCCAACTCCCTCAGCCTGTCTTCATAAGAGAGGTGCTCCAGCCCTCTGATCATTTTCATTGCCCTCCTCTGGACACGCTCCAACAGGTCACATCCTTCTTGTGTTGGGGGCTCAGAGCTGGATGCAGTACTCCAGGTGAGGTCTCAGCAGGGCAGAGCAGAGGGGCAGAATCACCTCTCTCCACCCTGGTGCTGACTAGCCAAGAGGATTTAGACTTTTCTGGAAGATAATTTGGGATTTAATCAGTGCTAGCTCTTTAGTTTCTTAGAATTGACAAGTGGTCTTGAAACACATTGGGGGGCAAACGGATGGAGCACACCATGGAGCACAAACTGCATTTTCTAAGGAGGCCTCGATAAGAATAAATCATGGTAATATTAACAATGATAAGTAGACAAGTATTTTGTTTTCCTTCCCATAGGATGCTAGGTGTACAGTGAATAACATAGAACATTAAATCTGCTTCAAGAGAGTGGCTGGCAGCATCCTTTTAAGCTAATTAAAGTAATTCTGAGTAGCTTTTTCTTGCTTAAAATTAGACAGGGTAATTTTACTGATATTTAGGTCACTCTCAGTGCACATACTGTATTTAGCAATGCAGGCTCTTTTGACTAATGTGACTGTCTTTGCCTGCATTCATGAATATCTACAGATCTTTCTTTGTAGATAAATTTCTCCCTGAAGGAATGATGAAAGATGAAATCTTGAGGATTGCTGCTGGTTGTTCTAGTCGATGAATATACACCCTCCTTGGAGCCTGAGGAAGGAAAGGATAGCCTGTATTTTGTGGGGGAGATCATGAATAGTTCTACACAGATACAAAGATTGTGTTTTCCCTTTTTGTTGTTCACCATGCTCTAATTAGTTCAGCATTAATGGGAATTAAGTGTCCTATTTAGCTGGAGGAGGTGCCCATGCTAATGTTTTTAGTGCAGTCAGCTGCATTTGATTTTTTTGAGCACAGGGTCTTGGGCAGGAGAAGGCACCTTGACTCTCCTTGTTGAGGAGTCCAGAATTTTATGTATAAGTGAGCTTCCATGGAGGGACTGCAGGCTTTGTCTTCTCATGTGGCTTTGTCTTCTCATTCAAGGAGCAGTGCTGGCTCTGGAAAACTGAAAGGCTGTAGAAGAGGACTGGGGTTTCAGCAGACTTGTGACACTTGGCTTTGCATCAAAGTTTTGGGGAGAAGTGGAAGGAATGACTTGGTGCCTGGAGGAGGTTGCAACAAGGCTGGTAAGCAAAGAGACCCTGACCTGATGTAAAAAAAGTGGTTACTACACCTAAGAAGTTCATGGGTGGCACCAAAAAAGTGATCGTGGAAAAAAAGGACATCAAAACTTGGTCATCTCAAGGTCCATCTAATGCATTAACCTCTGGAGGCAAGGAGAGAATGATTAGATAAATGGTGGAAGAAAGATGATGAGTGGCCCATCCCCAGGCTTGCAGCAATCAACAAAGCTTCTGGGCTACAGATGACAGCTGGGACATCATACTTCATTGCCAGCATTAGATCTTTCCTCCAGCAGTTTGGTAATCCCCTCAGGAGCCTATTGAGAATATTGTACTTTTCGATATCCAAGACATTGAGTTCCACCAGATCCCACTCCACTTTATGTGAAAATAGTCCTCACTTTTGTCTGTCTGCTCAGTGCTGAAGCTTTGGCATCTTTGAATAAAATTAAACCAGCATCTGCCCACTTTGCCATGGACTCAGATCTTGAATGGATGGCTCCTGGTGGCAACTAGTCATCTCTGGAGGCTTATTGATTTCCCATCACACTACCAGGGTGCCCTTATGTATTTTTCTGGGAGAATCTTGGTACTTACTGTTGGAGACCTCATAGTGGCCCACTGGCACCTGAAGGAGCTCCAGGAAAGCTGGGGAGGGACTTTGAACAAGGGCAGGGAGGGATGGGATGAGGGGGAAGGGATTAAAACTGGAAGAGGGGAGATTTAGGTTAGATATTAGGAGGAAATTTGTTAGTGTGAGGGTGGTGAGACACTGGAACAGGTTGCCCACAGAAGCTGTGTCTGCCCCATCCCTGGAAGTGTTCAAGGCCAGGTTGGATGGGGCTTGGAGCAACCTGGTCTAGTGGGAGGTGTCCCTACCCATGCAGGGGGGTTGGAACTAGATGATCTTGAAGGTCCTTTCCAACCCAAACCAGTCTAGGATTCTATGATTGTTTTTGTCACCATGGCCCCAGAGCTGAGTACATCCCCATGTGTTTTCCTCTGATATGATGACACTGGTTGACAGTTAAGGACAGCATTTTCATATGGATTCCTACATCCATTGCAGCCCTGGCAGTGAACCTGCTGTGTAGCTCCTGTTCTATATTCTCACTTAGATGCAAGTGAGCAAAAAGATTGATTCCATGAGATGTAGGTTTGTGACAACTGGAATCAATAACTACAGCAGGCGTCTTTAGTCCGTGTGGACGTCAGTTTGCAAAAACAGACAAAACAAGAGCAGTAGTATCTTCTTCATGACTTAATGTGACACTTTTTCCCCATGGAAAACTTGATTTTTTTCCACTAAAAAAAAAAAAAGGTAATTGAAAAAATCCCAAGTTTTGGGAATGTCACTGAAAACTGTCTCTTTGTGGGCCTTCTACATCATTCAACTGCAAAGGGCTCATGGCTTTTCCCATCCCATGCCAGGTCCCCTCAGGGTGCATGTTGAGTTTCTGTGGCCATGGTACACCAGGGAGTATTTTGTCCAGCTGAAGACCTTTCAATGAGAAGTAACCCACTTTTTCTAGGAAAAAAAAAAAAAAAAAAAGTTTAAAAAAAAAAAGCTAATTTCTTTTCTCCAGTTTTATTATTCATATTATTATAGAAACTCACAAGTAGCAGTTGTGGACCCAGCTGAAGCTGTGCTAAGTGCTGTGTAGAGAATGGAGACAGTCCCTGTCCTAGATTGCTTACTATTGCTGTGCAAGACAAGACACTAAAATGGTTTTCCAGGAAGTTTCCTGAGCACTGGTTCTGACAATAAGGCTGGCTCCTTTCTTGGTGGATGTCACGGGTTCTTTCATCCAATTTATAGGGCTGTTATGGCCTGGAAAACACAAACTTTGTCACGGTTCCTTGTATTGATGACTAAGAGCAACCTCTCCCTTCTGCTGGCAGATGCTCCCTTGGGTGAAAACCCTCTAGAGCTGTAATCACCACATCATTTTGTCACCAAGGCAACCTGAGTGTTCACTTTGGGAACATGGCTGCATGTAGCTTTAGCTTTGCCTTTTGCCTCTGAAACGCTTCGTTGAACTGTCTCCGACTGACTTTCATCAGAGGGTCTGTTTTTTCAGGGATAAATCTTTGGACAAGGCAATTTTCCGCACCCAAATGGGAAGTCCTCGCGTTATAGGAGAAGGATTTAACTCTGTCCTGACCTGCTGAAGTTCTCTGAGCTTTAATTACTCAGTGACACAGAACCAGAGTGCCAGAAGCAGTGGCCAGCCTTGCTCCAGATCTCGCTTTTGACATGAATCATTTCCAGCTGTTTCAAAGAAAGATGTACAAAACGCTTGATAAATTATGCAATTTTCCCACAGGGGAAGTTTCATCCTAATGGGCTGTTGGTAGCTTGTTTGTGCTCTGCAGAATGAGAATTGATATCCTTTTTCAGACCAATCTAACGTAGCTGCAGATGTTCCACTAGCCAGATAAATGCCCATTTATTTCCATTTCTTTTTTTCTTTACAATCTTTCTAACCCCTGAGCTTGCACAACGCCTCTTGGTGATGAGTTCCACGGCTTAATTAAGCATCCTAATAACACATTTTAAATTGATGAGGTGCTCTGTTTGCCTTTTAACTGAGTTGGGTGGGTTGGGTTGAGTTTTTTTCTAGATGTGATATGAAGTAAGGGATTCCCAGCCTGCTCTCTCAGAACTGTCCATAGTTTTATGTCCTCCTTTCATGTTACCTCTTCTCCCTCTCTGCTCAATGAGCTGTGGAACCCCCAAGGCAGGGGAAAGCCTTCCTCTGTTTTCTGATCATAGAAACATAGAATGGTTTGGGTTGGAAGGGACCTTCAAGTTCCAAACCCCCTGCCATGGGCAGGGACACCTCCCACTAGACCAGGTTGTTCCAAGCCCCATCCAACCTGCCCTTGAACACTTCCAGGGATGGGGCAGCCACAGCTTCCCTGGGCAACCTGGGCCCAGAGTGTCTCACCACCCTCATACTGAAGAATTTCTTCCTTATATTTAATTTAAATCTCCCCTCTTACAGTTTGAAACAATTGCCCCTTATCCTGTTACTCCCTGCCTCTGTCCAAAGTCCCTCCCCAGCTTTCCTGGAGCCCCTTCAGGCACTGGAAGGTGCTCTAAGGTCTCCCTGGAGCCTTCTCTTCTCCAGGCTGAACAGCTCCAACTCCAGAGCAGAGCTGCTCCAGCCCTCTGAGCATCTTTGTGGCCTCCTCTGGACCCATTCCAACAGCTCCATGTCCTTGTGCTGAGGACCCCAGAACTGGACCCAGCCCTGCAGGGCGGGTCTCACCAGAGCTTTGTAGAGGGGCAGAATCCCCTTCCTCACCCTGCTGGGTCACTGCTGGTGATGCAGCCCAGGACATGGTTGGTTTCTGGGCTGAAACACATTTTAAACATGGGCAGAACAACCCACCTGTCTGTGACAAGAAGGCTGAGAAGAGCCAGAGAAAATCTCTCATCTGTGCTTCAGCAAGGGGCTGGTGGCTGCAGGAGGACTACTGCAGGAGCAGGTTCATGGAGGTGCATGGGGTTTAACTGCTTTTGCCACCAAAGGAAGACAAAACGTTGTCCTTCAGCTTTCTCCTTTGAAAGGGGGAAGAGAGAGAGGGAAGTTGATGTGAGACTTCATCATCACATTTTATTTCGACTTCTGGGCTAAATCAAGTCAAAGCAGGATGAAGCAAGATGTTGTGAAGTTAATTTTTTTTTTTAATCCCAATAATTGATGAGATAAAAAAAAAAAGAAAAATCCAAGCAAGATTTCAAACTTCCAGCTTGGGATTCATCTTGTTTGATAGCAGTTTTAATTATTTTTTGAGGAAAAAATATCCCTCTTGCCCTGGAAGGCCAGACTAAAACCTCCAAATGTCCCTGAGGGCAGATAGGATGAATTATATCATGGTTAAGGAAACTTTCTGGGTCTCAGGGAATGTGGATTTATTTCTTGGCAGGGTTACAAATCCCCTCTGTAGCTCTGAGCAAGCCATTTGGAAATAAATCTTATCGTGGGTTTAAACATCAGAGTCCTGAGCACTTCATTACCCCTTTTTGAGGTGTTTAGTGGCTGCAGTGGGACTGAAGCCCCCATAGAGAAGGGGACAGAAGCCAGGGAAAACGTACATATGGGAACAGCAGATTTGGAGTCTAACAGATTTTCTCATTCATTATTTCTCATCTGTTCTAAGCTGGCAACACTTTCCCCAAAAAAAAACCAATACCAAAACCAACAAAAAACATCCTTCCAGTCCCCTTACAATGCACAGAGCAGGGCAAAATTGGGAGATGAGTGTCATTTGTGCACAGAGATTTGACATGCTGGGAGAGAATTTTTTTTTACCCTGCAGTTGTAATGGGGTTTGTGACAAAGGAAATCTTGGGAGTTTCTTTGCTTAATAGGTTTTTAGGTTTCTTTGAACTTCACTGACTTCCTTCTGGGATTCCTGCAGGCATCACAACTTTCAGTTCAACCTGTTCTTTCCTCTACAACTGTAGGTTTTTCCCTGCATTAATGTCTCAGGAACATGGATCCTACTTCTCCTCAAATGGTTTGCAGACCAAAGAGGTGGCTGCACTTAGTTATAGCATGGGATACACAAGCTCAGCCCTGGAGCTCACGTTATGGAAATAGCAGATTGGCTCTACATGCTGCCTACCACCATTATTCATGGTGATGGCTTTTTCACAGTGGAACAATGTTCTTGGGCAGAAAGATGACTGGTGAAGCTGGATGATAGCCAAGGAAAATCTGACTGCTCTTCCACTGCCACATGGCCATGTCTTTCCTGCTTTCCATGGAGGGATCCCATGGCCGAGCCAGGGCGCCGTGTCCAGGAGAGCATCTCAGTCCCACTCCCACCTGCCCAAAGCAACTCAACATGCCAGCTTGTCTTTGAGGTGGCAGATGTCATCTGCCAGGGCTGGCGATGTGAGACCTGACTTTACAGTCAAGGTAGGTCCTTTGAACTGGGGCACATTTCTTTTGAAATATTTAATGTAAACCAGAGATGCAAGGCAGGTCCATGGCCATGCCTTGGGCTGGGTGATGCATCTTGCTAGCAGAGAGAGCTTCTGGGGGCTGGTCCCTCCTGCTGAAGGGTCACTTAATTTGAAACTTGCTGCTCTGTCAGGGCCTAGAGCCACCAATCCTCTGGGCATGGTGAGACCCATCTGTTTACTGAGCTCTGCATGTCCAAGGCATGACAAGGAACTTGGCTGGCTTGGGTTGAGGGGGCTGTTTTGAATCTTGCTTCTTTCTTGTGGGATTGCACCAGGGGAGAAGCAAATCCAGAGATGGCCTTTGATGCTGCCACTTGCTGGCAGCGTGCTGCAGATGTGGACGGGTGGTTCCCGCACTGCTGTGGGCATGGGCAGTGGGCACAGTGACACTCAAATAAATTAAGTATTTCTGAGGAATGGGGTGGGGACATCAACAAAACCGCTGCCTTATGCAATTGCCGCCAGCGTTACAACAGATTTGAAGCAGCTGCTGTTGGCTTTCCCTCTTTGCTTTCATAAACCCGTTGTTTGTCTGTTTGCTAGATCTTGGTGGATGAGGTGGTGGGGGAAGGAAGAGGGGACACGTGGGTGAGAAAGGCAGAGATGGTTGAGTGAGGGGATGATGCCTAAATCTGCTGCATTTGGCAGAAGACAGCTTGGCTGGCCTGACATGGACAGCAGTGCCCTTGTCATCCCAGGCAAGGAGTGTGAGCTTAGAAGGTCTATGGAGGGCCATAAACAGGGAGTGGTAGGGTTGAGCCAAAAAGTTGTTCCTGAAAACACCAACTGGAGAGAAGCAAGATGTTGCCATTGAGGCCACTCCTTGCAGCTGAAGTACAAGATGAGCAGGGCTGTAGCAAGGCCTTTGATCGCTTCCATAAGCAAGCAGAAAGAGGAGGCTGATTTTTTTTTTAAGAAGTAGAAGTGGTAAGACTGGGACAAAGCCTGAGTGGGTGGTTGAGAGAACTGTGTCTAAGGTGATGCTGGGGTGATGACCTCAGGCTGCAGATGTGCCAGGCCTGACCCAGTGGTTCATCTGCTCAGTGAGAAGTGAGATGGAGGACAAGGTGGTCCAAGGGAGGATGTGACACACCTGTGTTTGAAGATGAGAGGAGCAAGAGATGGGTTGAGGGAAGGAAGGAAGATAAGGGAAGGGGAGCAGGTGACATGAGAAGGTGTGCAATTGAGCACCTGAGTCTCCTCTCTTCCCTGCAGGCTGCTTCAAGCAAGCTGCTTGAAACTCTCTGCAGGATGAGAGATACCCCCATGCCCCAACCACAACCAGTATCAACACATGCAGAGGACATGCCTGTGGGAGTTGTTCTGTCTGTGCAACCCTCAGGGAAGCCTGAGATGCATTTTTCCATCTCACCCAGAAACAACATCTCTAACACACACCCTGGGCTATAGCTTTAAAATTCAACCATTAACAGGAATGACTGGATACCTCTGATCCAGGCCCTTGCCCAGCCCAAATATACTTGCCTTAAGCCACATGTCTCTGCCTTTATTCAGCCCAAGTATTCACCAGCTTCTTTGTATTCAAATAATACTGAAAACATGCTCTTACAAGGGTCAGCTCATCTTGATATATTAACTAGCATTTCAGCAAAACCCCAGGAGCAATCAAGTCATCACTCAAGCAGCAACAGTCCAGCCAGATATCCACAAAGAAGCCTTTTCCATCATTCCAGGAAACAGTCCCTCAGCTGTCTCCAGCAATCCTATTGTGAATAGATGTCTTTTGCCACTTTCACAGATCATCCACAAATGCAGGGGGTTTCAAACCCAGAGAGGCCAGTACAGGAAAACCAAGATTTAGAGACTTGATGGAGCCAAAGAAATTGCCCAGCCATTTAGTTGCCCAGTCCACCTCTCTTCAGCTGAGGTGGAACGAGCCCCAAGCCCTGCCAATGACCCTTGTGGAATGAGACAAAGTAGGTCTTCTGACTTTCTTTTGGCCTTGAACAGTCTTTAAATGCATAACTGGTACAGTTTAAATGTTGCTTGGCTTGACAAGGGGTCTCAGAGTCCAGTCCATGATGAGGTTTGGAGACAGGGTGGCAAAGACTGCAAAGGGTTTTGAGCATTCGGTTCCTTTCCATTCATTTCGAGCCCAGCTGTCCCTTTGCAGTGAGTGGACAAGTGATATATCATGGAGCAATTGCCATGGAAAGCACCTCCCTCTTTTCTGGGGCTGGGTTTATCTCCATGTTTTGTTTGCTCTTTGGACTGGTAGCCACAAGTGTGTAAGCTCTCCTAGTTTTGCATATTGCTCTAAGCAACCAGCTCAGTGCAGAGCTTTGTGTTTCCAATCTCACTGTCTCTTTCATCTTTGCTTGCCAAACAAAGGAACAAATACCTGCATGGCTGTGGTTTTGTTTTATTCTTTGAGCTTCTCTGGTGGGAAGGTCAAAAGGAGGAAGAACTTGCTCTGTACCCTGGCTTTCTTACCAGCCTGGCATTTGTTTTCACATCAGAAAAGCTTTGTAGATAGAGCTTGTGTCCACCAAGTGCCAAATCCTCACCCATCTCCTGAGGCATCCTGCTTGCCCACAGTCCCTTGACTGCCCCTTTCAGGAGAGGCAGGAAAATAACCATAGGAGGATACTGCTCACCTTCACCCCCATCCTCTTGGACCTGCAAGGCATCCTCAGCCTGGGTCAGGGAGTTAAACCAGAGGGAGACTCCTCCACAACCCTCAGCTGGTTGTATAAACTCTTTGAACCCCTGAATCCTTCCGCTTGCCCTTGCTGGGCTTTCCTGCCCTGGCAAAGGAAGGTCCAGATGTGGGTATAGTTCAACCAGAGGACAACCCCACATGCTGAGGGCAGGAGTCACTGGGTCAGCCAGTCCATCACTCCTGGTGTCAGGCTGTCTATTTTGCAGCCTCCACAGACAAAATAAGATCTGCCTTTTGTGGAAATGTCCTCTCTGTCTTTTCTCCTCACTGTTGCCTGGTTGGCCTGGACACATTCAACCAACTCCCCACCAAACAGCCCTCTGGGGTTTGCAGTGATAACAGCGTCAGCCAGTGGAAATCTTTTCCTTGACTTACCTCCTTCCAGTGAGAAACTTTCCCATCTGATTGACCACCAGTTTCTCCCCATCAGCAACAGGTCCTGGCAGGGAGCCCCATCTCCATTATTTGCCCTGTTGCTTTTTGGGAGGGCAGGTGAAACAACTAGGCAAATTAATTGGAGAAAAAAAATATATCCATTGAAGACTTAAACACAAAGACCTCACTTTTGGCTCAGGAAGTTTCTGAGCTCTGAACTGCAGACTGACAGAGTATTGTGGGCAAGTGTTGCTCCAAACTGCCCCTTTCCTTATGCTCATCCTTAGGCTTTGGCTGTTATCCCTGTTGCCAGAAGACAGGACACAAGGTCACTTGGACCTTGGCTCTGTGCTGCTGGGTCTGCTGTCTTGTGCAGGGCCAGGTCTGTGTTCCTTCAGGTGCATTAAAAGTAGCTTGCAAAGATCTAGAGAGAGGTTCACTGAAGCCTCCCCTCCCCTTCCACTTTTTCCTTCTGCTTAATTAGCCAAAGGTTAAAATTTTGCATTTTGTACTGCTCAGTATTTGTATTATTTGTATTGTGACTGCTGTTCTCTGTTGGTTTTGCATCAGGCACCTCTTTTCCCTTCGTTTGTCGTTTAGCATTAGAAACAGGAGAGGAATCAATTTCTAGTCACATTCTCTAGCTTTGATGTGAATGGAAAGTTTTTTAGTCCCCAAGGTGAACGGAGAACTATATTATGCTACAAAAACCCCTTCTTTCTCCTGAAGGAGACTTCTGAGCAAATGGAGACTTAGTTGAAGCAAAGGTTTATAAATTCTCTGAATAGAAATTGCTTCTCTTTTCTTTTTATCACAGTTTCACTCTTGTTTTAGCTCTGATTTCACAGCTGTCCTAGTTGTAAGAAGCCATGGCAAAAAAACAAGGCTGAGGAGCCCTGTGCTGTGTTAGTAAGAGCAAGAACAGCAAGAGCAAAAAGATGTAGAATATCTTATAGAAACTTAAATACATTATATACTCCAAATTAATTAGGAAATGAACTAAACATTGCTTACCTTCCCCCCCCTCCAAAGTGTGTAGGGTTGTTTCCTAACCCAGCTGAAGCTTCCTGTGTGCCAGTCAGCTCGAGGGTTGTAGGGAACAGTTGGGCAGCTGCTTTGGCCAAGTGACCTCTCCAGAGCTCTTAGTGGGATGTGTGACTCTGTCTCTGGCCATCGTTTTGTTCTCCCTTTGTTTAGCATCTCTTGGCTTTATGTTAGTAAAAGCACTGGGTGAGGGATGCTGCAAGGGGAGGCTTCAGATGGCTTTAATGCAAGACAGAGAGGGGACCAGGAGGCTGAAAGGTCATGGAAAAGGCAAGACAGCTCTACCCACATTACCTGAGCATTAAAAGGCTCAGGAAAAAAACCCACAAAAATGAAAGAGGACTTGAAAACAAGGAGCCTGTAGTGCTTTTTCCTTTACAATAACATCATAAGAGTTTTAAGGAGGTCTAATCTAAATGAAGAACTGGGCTTTTCACTTATTACTTGCAGTACTTCATTATTAAAAAAAAAAAAAAAAAAGGAGAGCTGGACTAAGAGAGCACAGCTGTTCTGTTTGTTCACTGCAGTCATTATTTGAGAACAGTGTCCACATATAAAAAAGATCTTTTACTTAAAATGTAAAGATCCATTGTAAAGATCCAAAAGGTCTTTGAAACAAGTCTGGTTGCTGGCTTGATCAAACATTAATTGCACAGAAATAAAGCCTCCCTCTTAACATCTACAGTCTTACCTTCTTTACTTGTAATCTACCTAGTTAAGAGTTGAACACTGAGCATGGAGCATTTCAGTTTTATCCAGTACAGCATTTGGATTTCTTTCTGACATACTACTTGCCAAACTCCAGTGCAAAAATTTAATTACTGAAGGGTTATTTACTCTGGGCAGAGACTCTGGGTCTAGTCAAACACCAGCTCCAAGGGATCATCCAGAGGGACCTGGACAAGATGGAGAAGTGGGACCAGGTGAACCTCATGAGGTTCAACAGGGCCAAGTGCAGGGTCCTTTAGAGGCAGACCCAGAGCCATCCATGAGATGGTAAGATTGATCATCCTCACTGAGGAGTGGAGAAGGCAGGTCTGGGGAGGGCACATCCCTGCTGTGAGATCAGAAAAAGTTGCCCAAGCTCCAGAAGCAATTGGGCAGATTAATAGTAAAAACTTCCCTACAGGTTATTAAACACAAACACATCATCTGCAGATCAATAACTTCATTGCAAATCACTGAAGGCAGGAGAAGAGTGTCTGTCCATGGTGGTCCTGCTCTGAGTGAACTCCTTAAACTTCTGGTATGGACCAGTATTACCAGCTGGACCACTGGCCTTGTTGGGTGCTTGCTATGATCATAGAATCATAGAATCATAGAATGGTTAGAGTTGGAAGGGACCTTAAAGATCATCAAGTTCCAACTCCCCTGCCATGGGCAGGGACACCTCCCACTAGACCAGGTTGCTCCAAGCCCCATCCAACCTGAGCTTGAACACTTCCAGGGATGGGGCAGCCACAACTTCCCTGGGCAACCTGGGCCAGTGTCTCACCACCCTCAGAGTGAAGAATTTTTTCACGTATCTCACATGTTGTTCTTGTGGTTGGCAAATGCAGAGTAAGCTGAGGAAGCCCCATGGTTGCAGAGAGAAAGGATGCAAAGAGGGAACTGTGGCCAGGGGGTCTGAGAACAATGGAGAGCCTTAAAATGACATTAAAAGACATTTTCACAGCAGTATTGAGCCATTACTGGACTGAAATGGAAAAGAAAAAAAAAAAAAGTGTTGGTCACGATGAAGGCAGAAAAACTCCCTAAATATTCCTGCTCTGTAGTTGGGAATAGCCAGATAATGTAATCACAGCCTAGATGGTGAAATGCTTTCCATTCCAACATAACCCCTGAGGGGGGATTGGGCAGCAGCTATTAATTCCTGACAGGGCTGGCTCTAGATAACTGCACCCAAGAGTTTTCAAAGAGCTGCCTGAGGAGGTCTCTGGAACATTAATGATGTTTGGGTTTTTGTTTGCTTTTTCAGTTGGTTTGGGTGGTTCTGAAAGATGAGAGTCAGGCTGTGTTTTTCAAAAGGTAAAATGGGATATCCTAGGAAAGTGTAAGGGTGTCAGTCTGGCACCAGTCCCAGGCAAAATAATGCAGAATCTCACACAGGACGCAATAAATTAAAGGAAGGTAATTAATAGAGGAAGGAAACTAAAGGAGGGTAGTGAAACTAAGGCCAAGTAGTAATACTGTCAAGTGATTTTTGGTAACTTTTAAAAAATGAGATTACCAAATTTTGAAGAGGCTTGATCTCATAGGCTTTGTCAAAAAGCTACAGAAAGTGGTGCTTCAAGTTAGTCCTGGTTGTAGTTTGAATTAGAGTTGGAATGGGACACAACGAGTGCAGGAGACAATAAATAGCTTTCAAACTAGCTAATTAATAGGAGTCAAAGGGTAATTGTATCATGGTAATAAATGTAGTACCCGTGTTTCCACTGGGGTTGGGCAGAAATAATTTCTATGCTATTTAGCATCTGAATTAATGACCCAAATTAAACATGCATTCGCTGCTGATAAAACCTTTTGGATGACCCAAAGAGTGGGGAAGTCATAAATGATGATGGAAGGAACTCTGCAAAAGAAAAAAAAAGTTGATTCTTCTGTTGCCATGCAATGAGGGTGCATTTGAACGTGGCCAAGTATCCAGGTAGAGCACAGAGATCCTTGGGCATGGACTTTGGGAATTTGGGGGTGCAGTGGGAATCATGTGAATTTAGGTTCCCACTGCTGTTGGTGACCAGAAGACCTATGTGCCCATGGTATGCAGAAGTGGTATGGGAACATAAAGTAGAAATGGGAAGACTGTGCTTCCCATGGGCTCAGTCCTTCTGAAACCAGCACTGGAGGATGCTCTGCAGCTCAGGGAGACACAGCTTGTGGGAAGCCATGACAACTGGGAAGGGCTGCCAGAGGCATGGGATGATTCATGGAATGGGCACAGGTCTTATAGTCAAAGACTACAGGATTTCAACTTTTAGTGGACAAACAGGGCATTTCAGAGAGCATTTCTGAGCATTTCTGAGGTGTTTCAGAGTTGTTCCTAAATTTAGGCAATGGGAACAGCCCCTTCATCACAAGATGAGCAACAAAGCTGGGGAAGGGTCTGGAGCACAAGTCTTAGGAGAAGCAGCTGAGGGAACTGGGGGTGTTTCATCTGGAGAAAAGGAGGCTGAGGGGAACTCTTTCACTCTCTACAAATCCCTGAAAGGAGATTGAAGCGAGGGGGGTTTGGTCTCTTCTCCCAAACAACAAGTGATGAAACACGAAGAAATGGCCTCAAGTTGTGACAGGAGAGGTTTAGATTGGATATTAGAAGAAACTTCTTCCCTGAAAGGGTTGTCAGGCCCTGGCCCAGGCTGCCCAGGGCAGTGGTGGAGTCCCCATCCCTGGAGGGATTTCAAAGCCATGTAGATGTGGTGCTCAGGGACATGGTTTAGTGGTGGCCTTGGCAGTGCTGGGTTAAGGGTTGGACTTGATGATCTGAAAGGTCTTCTCCAATGAAAACAATTTTATGATTCTCTGTTTTTATTCCTGTGCAGAGTGGAATTTGACTTTCTGGAGCTCCCAGGTTAGGGGGAGATCAAAAACCACATCCAGAAGCCTACACCTCAGGAAATAAATCCAGGACAGAGCCAGCTGCTTCAGAGGCCAAGCCATATCACAGATGGCATTTCTTGTTGGCAAACTGGACTGCTCAAAGCTCCAGACTAGCTTCTCCATGTTGAATCTTTTTTGCACTTTACTGTGTGATGCAGAGAGACTTTTATGTCTCTTTTTGACTGCTATAGCTTGTGTCCACCAGTGTCTCCCACAAACAGACCTTAATCTTTAAACTTTTTCAATCAATTCTGCAGTGCTGACCTTTACTGGTCACTCTTCCTTTGAGGCAGTTGATGTGGGGCAAATCACCAGCAGACTTATGAAGGACTCCTTTCCAAACTCATCCCTATGAGCCTGCAGCAAAGCTTCATTATCCCTTCACCTTTTCTCATCTCATTTTTACTTTGGGAGGAGCTGTAGCTCCAGTCTCTTAGTGGGCAAATCCTTTGGCATAGGAAGAGTTCAGGGAACCCCTTGACATGCCTTTGGCTCTTTGCCTTGTTTTCCAGGACCTCCTGCCTACAACCTTGTCCCTGGGTGATGTGATCATCATGAAACCTTGTCCAAATCTGTATAAATAAGATCTGAAAGGAACAAGTGTATCTCCAGAGCCCAGTGGGAAGCTTTAACACAGAAGAGTGATCTTTCCTGGTTTTATCCTGTTCCTGCTTATATTTTCTGAACACTATTTTAGTTTTAAGATGACACTTCTCATGAATGAAAATTAACCTTTTGACTGATGTGTGGGACAGGATTAGGAAAGAAGCTGCTTACATGTTGTTTGCTGCTTTCCTTAAATCAATAAAATAATAATTGTTAAGGCTGGGCAAGACTATTTGATTAAGTAGACCTGAACTCCTGTATAGAACAGACCTTTTCACTTCATCCTGTCAGCCTGTAAGGAGACTGATGGCTTCTGTTTGTCCAGGGCATCTCTTGCAGACAGACATTTAGCTTTGAACTCAAGAACCAAAGCAAAAGAGGACTCTGCTGCCCTTTGACAATTTCACTTCCACTGTAAAAAATTGAGACTTCATTTTCCATTCCATTTTGTCTGGCTTTAGTTTCTGATAAGAGAAGAGCAAAGTGACCCACGTAGCCTCAGAAAGTGCCCCTTCTGTTCAACTCTCTGCACTAGTGACAGTGCACTCTGCCACTGCACCCTGCCCTGCTGGTGCTCATCACCCTCTCTGGAGAAGAAATGAAAAACCATACAATCACAGAGGGTTGGAAGGAACCTTAAAGATCATCTAGTTCCAATCCCCCTGCCAGGGCAGGGACACCTCCCACTAGACCAGGTTGCTCAGAGCCCCATCCAACCTGCCCTTGAACACTTCCAGGGATGGGGCAGCCACAGCTTCTCTGGGCAACCTGGGACAGTGTCACACCACCCTCACAAGAAAGGATGTTTTCCTAATGTCTAACCTAAATCTCCCCTCCTCCAGCTTAAAACTATTCCACTCATCCCATCACTCCATGCCCTCATACAAAGTCCCTCCCCAGCTTTCCTGTAGCCCCTTCAGGCACTGGAAGGTGCTCTAAGGTCTTCCTGGAGCCTTCTCTTCTCCAGGCTGAACACCCCCAACTCTCTCAGCCTGTCTCCAGAGCAGAGCTACTCCAGACCTCCCCTCTCTCATCCTATTGACCACACTTCTTTTGATGCAGCCCAGGATGTGGTTGGCATCGTGGGCTGTGAGCACACATTGATGGCTTGGTGGTTTTTAATCCACCAAGGACCACAAGCCCTTTTCCACAGGGCTGCTCCCTATCCACTCATTTCCCAGCTTGTATCCATCTTTGGGATTGTCCGAGTGAGAAACTCTCACAAAGGCACAAAACAACATCCCTAGCACATATGCCTTAGCATAGGAAACTTCTTTGCAAGGAAGCCTCATCTCAGCTTCTTCCACTGGAGAAGCACATCTTCTGGAGCTCTCAGTTAAACAAAGCTGGGAGTACCAGGAAACAGGATTTCAGAAACAGCATTAAATTCACCCTAATGATTGGACTAATTAACAAGCAGTGGAGTCTGCCTCCACTGGGAGGTTTCCTCAGCCCTGTGGTTATTCATGATGGCATTTGTGATTTTTCCATCTGAGATGGCCTCAGAATTAGAGGGTGGAGATATTATTTCCTAGACACAGTGTGGCTCCTGCTGTGCTGCAGAGGCAGTGGGGTGAGAGCTGCACCAGAAGCTGTGACCTCCAACTACAGTGAGTCATGACAGGAATTCCTCCCCTTTGTCTTACAAGGAGAGCTTTGCCCCACACAATGGATGGCCAAGCTCATGAGGTCTATGAAGCAGGTTGTAAAGGGGTGGGGAGGTACAAGAGGAAGTTTTTGTGTGTTGTTGTTGAACAACAAGTTGTCCTTGGCTCTTAAATTCCAGAAAGAGGAGGTGCAACTGCCCTACAAGCAAGGGGAAAGCCCCAGTCTGACTGGACAGTATATGCAGCAAAGTGAAGTAGTTTCCCTTCAACTTCAGTTGCCTTTGGTCTCCTTTGGCCCTCTTACTGGAAGATCAGGGAATCAGCTCTTCTCTCCTAGGTGTTCCCTACCAGAGCTTGTAGATATCAAGAGCAAAAGGGCAAAACTTGATTATGTCAACAAACCTTGCTCTCACATCAGCACAAAAGACAGCACCACAAAAACCTTGTTCATTGGCCAAATAAAGGTCTGGCACAGAGGCCACAACTTCAAGCTGAAGTTCAGTCCTGTGCATTCAAAGGGTTGATGGGCACCAAACTCCAGAAAATTACTTAACTCCAACAAAATCCATTACAAAGTTCCAGATTTACCCAAGATCAGACTATGGTCACAAGGGCAGGTTGCTCCAGGTTATTTCAGATGGGGAATTTGAAACACAACCCAAAAGGCAGCAGAGCATCTACTGCCACGTTGCTTGATTGTGTAAATCAAAGACAAACCTGTGTTTTTTTTGCTTTAAGAAAAGGCTTGCACCCCTCTGTCTCTAGCTGAGTGCTCCTTCTATCACTGAGCAGTTCTACTTCATCCTCATGGATCAGGCCTCACCTGAAGCTCATCAGAATCTATGAAAAGACCTTGTGGAGGCCAGTAGGTGTTAGACCTGGCTGTGCTAACCTGCTAGGAGGTGACCACAGCCCATGCTGGAGATGTTCACTGCTTTCTCCCACCCTCACCAGGGCAACAGTTGCTTTTATTTGCTCATCAGATTGATATATGTAGTTTCACAAATAAATAGGAAAGATAAGAAGATCATGATAAGAGCCTTAAAAGGGGCAGAAAAGCAGTGGGGAGAAATGGAATGTGATTATTGTTTGCAAGAAGATTAATTCACCATCAAACAGAAACGCTGTCAGATTCCTAAACCTTATGTAACATCTTTTGTGGTCACTGCTTTCTGGGACATGACAATAGAGTTTTTGTCATCAATACCTGAAGGGGTTCTAGCAGCCTCTTCAGGATTTTCTCAAGCAGGCACTGCAATGGCAGATCCAAATGTGCTTGACAAATTCTCCTTTATTCTGCTTCCTTTTTTTTTTTCCCTCCTAGGGATAAGTGGTTTATTTTAATAATGCTTAATCAACCCACAGCACGCTAACAACCATTCAGCAAGAGGGAGGGATCAGGGACACAGAGCTCAGCTGCAGAGTTCAGGTTGGAAGTTCAGCACCAGCTGTGTCCCCAGTTCACTCCAGCACAGGGCAAACGTGGTGGGAGAAGATGCATGTGAGATTTAGGCAACTTTGATGGTTTTGCCTGCACACCTACCCTGTGAACTCTCCCCAGGATGAGAGCCTTCTCCTTTCAAGGCCTTCTCCAGTACTGATGCTTCAAACAGCCCCAGTGAACTCAGGGGCAGGGTTAGCACAGAGCTGTTCACACCAGCACTTACTGTTGTCTCCTTGTCAACGACAGTGCCTTCTCCACAATATAATTGTGCATATTATCTAGTGAAACTGGGAGTTTCATCCTCATTGGGAAAGGGGGCAGCTCTTAAAACACACAACTTAAGTGATGGTATTCAGTCAAACAGGAACATGGGTGAAATTGCTCTGTTGGGACTATGCTGCAATGACTTAGCACCTGGTGGCTGCAGCTGCTTCTCTTTTTGTCAGAAAAAAAATCATAGAATCATAGAATGAATCACAGAATGGTTTGGGTTAGAAAGGACCTTAAAGGTCATCCAGTTCCAAACCCCTGCCATGGGCAGGGACACTTTTCTTCCCAATCAGGTAGCTCCAAGTCCCATCCAACCTGCCCTTGAACACTTCCAGGGATGGGGCAGCCACAACTTCTCTGGGCAGCCTGGGCCAGGACCTCACTATCCAGTAACAAATCTCTTGGCTATTGAGAATATGCAGAACTTCTGGCTGAATTCAGAAAAAAACCCCACACTTTGTGTTGTAACCTCAATGCACAATCAACTAACAGTCTTTGGACACCCTTAATTTGTAATCTGCCATAGATGGGACCTCATCCTTTGCTTCATGAGCTTCTACAGGTGACAATGGGAGAAGATTACACCCTCCAGTGTGACAGACATCTGCAAACATTGTCAAGATGATTTTCATTGCCACTTTATCCCTTTGTTGTTTTTTTTCCTACTGCAAGCAGCTTCGGAATTATATGATTAAATCTGATAATGAAATTAGGAAAACAGTTATCCTAATTAAAAGTTGATGATGAATCTACATATGGCCTTATAAGACCTTCCTTCATTTTGCCAGTGAAGGCTGGCATGAGAAGATGTCCAGGCTGACACATTCAGTCAGCAGCCTTGCTCAGAGAGAACATCTGTGTGGGTTAATATAACAAAAGGAAGTTGGTTTTACTCTTGGGAGAAGGTAGGAGTTTACATAAAGAGCTGAAAGCAGAGTGTCTTCACCCACAGCCCTGACCAGGCTGCTAACAGGGACAAATATTGTCAAAATATAGTCTCACTAAAAGGTGATGAAAAGAAGAGTTTGGGAACCACAAATGTTTTCCTGTCATTCACTATTTCTCCAAACCACAAGGAGAGATTGTTTCTTTGCTCCAAAGTCGGGCGTGTGCCTCCTGTGCTCCTCGCCAGTCGTGTGCCTTGTAGCTTTTGTGTCCTTCCTGCTGGTGTTTTTCAAGGATGGATAATCAGCTGCTTAAATATATCTACTGTGGGAAATTCACCTGTGCAATCTTAGGCTTTCAGCACAAGTGTCATCTTGACCTCTTCATAGCATTGGTGAAGCTAGGTCTCAATGTTGACCAGGTTGTCCTATCCAGGGACACAGGTCGATTCCACTCTGGGGAGGACACGGTAAGCTGCTCTTCCAAACTGAACAAGTTGATCTAGTTGAAGATGTCCCTGCTCACTGAAGGGGGGTTGGGCTACACGAGCCTTAAAAGACCCTCCAACCCATTCCTGTTCTCCTTTCCCCATTGCTTTTTCTCAGCTCTCACCCCACTGGGCTCATACTGGTGGAGCAACCAACACACAGTGTGTCTGCCGGTGCTGTCCAGCTGACCATCAATTCAAGTGTCTCTCACTAGGAGCAGCATGATGAAAAAGCTGTCAGGTCTGTTTTGATATGATTCAGTGTCCATTTGTTGTTGTAGGCCACCTCGAGTTCAGTCTGCAGTGCCACAGCAAACTGTCCTGTGAAACAATTCCCAGCAGTGTGAAGACGTTGACAAATGCCAGCACAGTGACAGGGCAGCAGCACTACAGCTGGAGATTCTCTGTGTGTTTTATGTGGTTCACAGACAATGGACACCACAAATCTGGAAATACTTTCTAGGAAAATGTCTCTGTTGACAATTCACAAGAAAGAAATGGTTTGTATGGTGCAGTGTACTCAGCACGTCCCAGTTCTCGTGGTCCAAAACAAGTCCAGTTTGTGTGCATCATGCTCCTCTCTCACTTCTAGCCTTGACCCTGTCTTGCCACCACATCAGCCAAGGTGAAATGTCATGTAGATGATCCTGAGAGCTGCACAACCACACTGTGTCATGGGAAACCCACGGGAGACCCCATAGGATCCATCCATGCTGGATGGATCCAGGCTACTGTGTAGCCATACAGCAGGACATCAATACCAAACCGTGCCATGATGGCACCACTTCCTCCAAAGCAATGACAGCAAGATGGGTGCAAGTGATGTCCAGGCTATGACCCACTCTGAAATCCCTCCATGGAGTCTGGCTCCTGGCTCAAAAGCCAAACTTGCCCGAAGTGTCATGCACAGGCCCAGAGTTTCCCTGCAAGTCTTGTTCCTACTTACTAGATAAGGACAGTTCAAGAGCTGTAGGACTGCAACAGAGTTTATAACTAACTTTCAGAGAGGCTGTAGCTTGAAACTCTGTCTTTAAAAACGTATTTTTACATCTCAACATCCCTGATTTCCAGGAACTCATGAATAGAGAAGATACATTGTTCTTGGTAACGAAATAATATAATTAAAACCAGTATGAATCCCTCAAAAAATATTCCTGTCTACCTAGTTTAATCATGTAACAATGGCTATTATTAACTTGTCTTCTGCTGTTGCCATTTGAGATTATGGCCCTGGATGCATGGGTAGCTATTAAATGATTCAGTTATTGTAAATGTGCATTGCTCCTAAGTGCCTGAGTGCCTGTCCTTCAGTCAACTCCCTGAATTTATCCATTCCAGGGCAGTATGGGGAAACTGAAGAAGAAAATGAGGAGTTCAGGGAACAGCAGAAAGATTAACTCCTGTCCTTGTCGTATGGATTAGTGTCTCATGGCTGAGTTCTCATCTTTAACTACATAAGAGATGTAGTGGAAGCTTTTCCTCTGATTGACAGTAACATTGCCCTGAGTGGCTTCTCAAGTGTCTATAAAAGGTTTGAGCTCCTCAACATCACAGTCACCCCTACTTATCTGCAAGAAATGTTTTATTTCTGAAACCGACAAGTTTCAGCCAACTTTGGCCCCATGCCCCCAGGCTGTGTCCCACAAGTCCTCAGCTGCAGAGGACAGAAAGTGAGTTCTTGTCTGTTCTCAACCTCAGATCTTGAGCTCATGCTCCCAGATTTCATCTCAAACGTGGCATATTGAGCAGACAGCATTCCTTCCTAGCGTGCCTGGCACCCCCTCCACACGCAGCTTAATGGAATAGGCCTAATTTCCTTAGGAAATTGCCTTCTAGGAAAAAAAAAATCTCTACCCATTTATCTCCTTTCTTGGTAATAAAAAAACCAAGCAGTGTATTGTTTCCCCAATCACAGATTTGAGCTGAAAGAGAAAAAACTATGATCTCTATGGTTCAGAATCTACTGGAGGCCCCCAAATAAAAAAAGAATAATTAATTTAAAGCTTGCCTTACTTCTGGATGAAATCACTGCAAGGACAATTTCAGCCTCAGCACAACATGTTTCATGAAGGCAAAGTCTTCACAGAGACCAGGGCTGGACTAGAGCTGGGATTCACCTGTGTCTGTAGAGTGACTGCTGAAGGTACCAGTTTTGCCTCCACCAAACTCTCATTTCTGGTGTTTATCCTCTGCACTGCAGGAGCAAATAACTGTGGTTTCTAGGCATCTCCAGCAGGAAACAGTGGTGTTTCTCATGTCAAAAATGGAAAAGAGGAAACACTGGGCTGCACCTTGAATTCTGGGGTCAGTTTTGAGCCCCTTATCACAAGAAAGACCCTGAGAGTTTGGAGCATGTCCAGAGAGAGCAATGGAGCTGGGGGAGGGTCTGGACACAAGTCTGATGAGGAGCAGCTGAGGGAGCTGGGGGTGTTCAGCCTGGAGAAAAGGAGGCTGAGGGGAGACCTTCTCACTCTCTGCAACTGCCTGAAAGGAGGTTGGAGCCACGAGGAGGTCAGTCTCTTCTCCCACAGAACAAGAGACAGGACAAAAGGAAATGGCCTCAAGTTGTGCCAGGGCAGGTTTAGATTGGATATTGGGAACAATTTCATCACTGAAAGGACTGTCAGGCCCTGGCCCAGGCTGCCCAGGGAAGTGGTGGAGTCTCCATTGCTGGAAGGATTTCAAAGCTGTGTAGATGTGGTGCTGAGGGACATGGTTTAGTGGTGGCCTTGGCAGTGCTGGGTTAAGGGTTGGACTTGATGATCTTAAAAATGGAAAGGGTTTAGTGGTTAGGGGTTGCAGGGCAGATGGTTGGACTCAATGATCTTGAAGGTCCTTTCCAACCTTGATGATTCTATGATTCTATAATTCCAAAGGTCTTTTCCAACCAAAACAATTCTATGATATTATTTTTAGCCTACTTTTCTAATGCAATGGGTACATAGGAGCATCATGTGTGAACACGCGTGCTATTCACTTCCTCTTTAGTGTAACTTTTCAACCAAACCTGACAGAACCACAAAACTACAGATTTCCTTCAAGTTTCCTGAAAACAGACAACTAAACAGAGGTGAGAGACCTCAGAACATCCTCCCTCCCACAACAATTCTCATGTCCATGAGGACAGAACACCCCCCACCTCTTCCAAAACCTGTATGAAAGCCGACATCTCTGTTCAGTTACTGCCACAACAATTTGGTTTTTAATCTAGTTTCATGTGAGAAAGTGGGATTAAGGGTGCCAGACTCTGCTGTGGGAGTAGCTGCTCACACAAGAGCAGCTCAAGGACTCAATTATTGAGAAGTGTGTGATGGTGTCATCCTGCCTTCTTGAGACACTAGATGTCTAAAGAGGCTCTTTGATGAAAGGTGCTTCATCTTTCACACTAAGAACGCCTCTGTGAAGTTACTGATGTTACTATCAAAAATTGCAAGACAGGTCCCAATTAGTGGTTGTACATGAGACCAGCCAGAGGAAATCCCTCTTAATGGGTGACCTGATTTGAGTCCAGTCACACCCTTACAAAAGCTGGCACCAGTTGTGATGTATAGGATAACCTAGCTGTCAGGGACAACATGTTTGAGAGCTGAGGTAATTTCCATGCTGGGTGGAAACTATTTGCACAGTGGAATTCTTACATTTCATTAATTAGGAGATATTTTGCAAAGCAAATGCACTGGAGGATATCCCCTCTCTGTGGGGTAGAGATGTACAGTCAGGGCAGGGATCAGTCCCTGCAGTCACTTGTCACAAAATGGAGTCACCTGCAGAAAACATTGAGCATCTGCCCCTTCTCTCCCAGACTCACTCCAGCAGCTGCACAAAGGGGACAATAATATTATCCCTTCATTTCAGAGGTGTTTGCAAGCCCACAAATACTACAAAATAGAAAAAATAACATGGAGCTTGCTCTTCAAGGGAAGCCATCTTCACAGCACAATTGGAATGATGGGCTGTAAGACCAACAGGTTCACACCAAGGACAGATGATATAAAGAAATAAAAACAAACAAACTTTTGTTCTAGTGAAAGGCTCTGAAGAGAGGAAGGACCCCTACTATCTGTAACTGAGCAGATCAAAATGATGAGGCAGAACAAAATACAGTCCATAGAATCCTAGAAACCTAGAATCATAGAGTGGTTAAGGTTGGAAGGGACCTTCAAGATCACCAGGTTCCAACCTCCCTGCTATGAGCAGGGACACCTCCCACCAGACCAGGCTGCACAAAGCCTCATCCAACCTGGCCTTGAACACCTCCAGGGAGGGGGCTTCCACAGCCTCCCTGGGCAACCTATTCCAGCACCTTCCTACCCTCGTGGGGAAGAATTTCTCCCTACTGTCTAACCTAAATCTCCCCTCTGTCAGTTGAAAACCATTACCCCTTGTCCTGTCACTGCCCTCTCTGGTGAAAAGCCCCTCCCCAGATTTCCTGGAGCCCCTTCAGGCACTGGAAAGTGCTCTAAGGTCTCCCCAAACCCTTCTCTTCTCCAGGATGAACACCCCCAACTCTCAGCCTGTCTCCAAAGCAGAGCTGCTCCAGCCCTCTGATCATCTCCGTGGCCTCCTCTGGACCCTCTCCAACAGCTTCATGTCTCTCCTGTGCTGAGGGCTCCAGAGCTGGACACAGCACTCCAGGTGGGGTCTCACCAGAGCAGAGCAGAGGGGCAGAATCCCCTCCCTGGCCCTGCTGCCCACACTTCTTTAGATGCAGCCCAGGACACAATTGCCCCTTTGGGCTCCAGCGCTCACTGGTGGCTCATGTCCAGCTTCTCAACTCCTCCCACCCACAAGTCCTTTTCCTCGGGATTGCTCTCTAGCCATTCTATGATAAATGCAAATATACTTGTAGGACTTGGTGGTTTTTGACAAGGTATCTTTTGTGGTTCCACAAAAGTATGGAAGTATGGTATTGGGCACCTGGAAGGGGATAGAAGGTCAGCCTCTTGCTGCTCTGCAGGAGTGAGAGGATGAGGGGTGATGGTATTAAGCTGGGGGAGAGGAGATTTAGGTTAGACATTAGGAGGAAATCTTTAGTGTGAGGGTGGTGAGACATTGGAACAAGTCACCCAGGACGGCTGTGGCTGCCCCCTCCCTGGAAGTGTTGAAGGGCAGGTTGGATGGGCCTTAGAGCAACCTGGTCTAGTGGGAGGTGTCCCTACTCATGGCAGGGGGGGTGGGATTAGATGATCTTGAAGGTCCCTTCCAACCCAAACCAGTCTGGGATTGTACGAACCAAGTTTCCCCATCAGGCTGCTCAGCATCACCTGTGCAACCTCCATCCCACCGAGGTGCCTTGTTCCACCCCAGCACCAGCTGTGTTCTCAAAACTCAAGAAGATTCTGGGAATCAGCAGTTAAACCATTGCCACTGTTGCACCAACAGACCACCAAGCTGAACATCTCCAGCTGCTCCTCATTGGCCCACCTCCTTGCCTGGAGGAGAAATACTGCTGGATACCCTAAATATTTAGCTCTCCAGGTTGGTCAAATCTGGGTTGTTGGACCACTGGGCTTTAACCCGGTGAGCTGAGGAGCTTCCCCCACTGCAAAGTGTAAATGAGTTTATAGGAAATAGCTGAGGGTAAAGGCTAGGGTGGGCGGGGAGGTTGTCTTCCTCCCCACCCTCATTATAGACCTGAACTCCTTATTGTGTGCCCACTTCTCTTCTACAGTGGTGGTGAGGAGTTCCTTCTCCAGGGCTTAGTGGTGGGGTTTATGAATGTGGTAACCCCTCCAGGAGTCAGCAGAAAGGGAGGAGAGGGAGGGGGTTGTGCCCTCCATCCCCTGAGCCCTGGGAAGATGAGAAGTGAGTCAAAGGAGGTCCTGAATAATGAAAATGAGCTCTCTGTCCAGCAAGGTAAGTTATAACTTCTGTGTTTTGCTGTTTTCTTGTATTTTTGTGGTTGCTTTAAGTACAGGGAGACAATGTAAGTGATCCAGTGAGTGGTTGGGCTTTGTGGGGGGTTGGTAAAGTGAGTGGAAAGCTGTTGAGGGACTTGTTTAAAAGGCATCTGGTTTCTGATGGTTTGATTTTTCTGTGTTGTGTGGTTTTGGGGATATTTTCTTAATGGATTTGGGTTGGTTTTGTTTTTGTTTTTTTTTTAAACTGTTCTTCAGGAGTTCTGTTTGTCTGTTGTGCCTGTCCTGAGAAAAGCAATGCTCAGGGGTGATGACTGCAGAGACCTCACTCTACAAGGAGGAGCAAAGCTGGGGGATGATGTGAAAACATGAAAGGGACAGAGGGGAGGAATCAAATTTTTCCCCTTTGAATACAAAGCCTGATGTAGGGGGGGTATGTGTGTCACTTAAAAGGTCTTCTAGTAGTAAGTTGCTATTAAAAAAAACAACCCTGTTACACATCCCACAGCTAACTTGTACTTTAGTAAGAAAAAGAAAAAGCTATTGGCACAGAGACTTCACCACAGCCTGGGCAGTGGGGACACCAAGCTGATGAAAGGCAGTGTCTCTTCTCCCTGCAGCGATGGCAACTCTAATTGTGCTCTTCAGGAGAACAGGCAGCTACTGCCAATAGCTCCTGGGAAGAAATTTCCTTGCTGTTGTTCAGAGGAACAGCCAAGAAAGCTCCTTGTGCCTCCTGTGGTAGCATGAGCTTGTGGACAGGGTGATGTATGAGCTATTTGAGCTAATGCAGTAAGATTTTCCTCCTCAGGAGAAGCTGAGTAGGAAAGAAGGCAATGAGGGTGCTGAGGGATTTAGTTTAATTCTTACTGAGAGCCTGGGCTGGAAGGGGATGAAATAAACTGAGTGTGAAAGGAGTTGCAACCCCTTGTCAGCAGGGACAGGGCCATGATCTGTGTAATGCTTCATGGAGCAACCTGGAACAGATGTCTCAGAGGACAGTGTGAGAGGTGTAGAAACCATGGGCATGGAGGAATAATAGTTGCACGGGGTCCATCTGCTGATGAGAGCAGGTTTTGGGCTGTGCCTGCTCCTTCTGGCTAAAGAGCCTCCTTTGGGTGAATGTTGGTGGTGGGGCAACAGGGAGACTTCTCCTCTTGTCTAGGAGTGGTTTATCTTCCTTTACTCACTGTTTCTTCTGGATACATCTTGATAGAACAGGTTGTTTCTGAAGGGAAGGAACAAGGGATGTGGGGTTCCAGATGGGAGCTTGTGCAGAGGAGATGTGAAGGGGATTGGATGTTTGGTGCTTTTTCTCATCAAGGCATGAAGTCTGGGGTACGGCCAAGATGAGGTCACTGGAAAATGTCCCTGGGTTTGCAACTGACTGTCTAGGAAAACACCCCCCAGCTCCTGAGGCTGCTGATGTGGGGTGCTCTCCTGTCTAAAAGGGTGTGTGGCAGCCTGTGGCCTGCTGTATGGGAGAGGCTCAGGTGTGTTTTATCAAATAGCAGGTAATTCAGTTATCAGCTGCACCCACCTGCCTGTCACTCTTGCTCTGGAGTTCAGATACATCTTGCAAACCAGTCCCCTAATACTTGTTTCTGCTGCTTAGGCCTTGATTCAAGGGTAACTGCTGTGAAAAGGGTGGGCTCTCCCTCCATCCCAGGGGACCTCCATCTGTCCCTGGGTCCCTTGCTCTTGCTGGGGGGAGGCTTCAGAGGAGCAAAGTCTCGTCTTCCTCTTCCCAGGAGCTGGAAAACTTATCTCTGTGTGGCCCGGGGAGAAAACATGAAACTGAACTTCCCCACAGTTTAATCTTCAAAGCAATAATCTAATTTGCTGAATAGTGTGAGATATGGAACTGACCCAGAATATTAAATTGTCTCCCTGCCCTGCAGTGAACAGGAGCTACAGCTCAAAAGCCAAAGGCCTCTTATCTCCTGTGATGGATGCTCCCTCCTGACAAACATCTCCTGGGATGGCACGTGCTGTCCCTGCAGATCAAGTTGAGGGGTGGGAGTTGTGTGTGAGCTCCAAGGGAGGCTCTAGAGAGCAAAGGAGACATTTCTCTTTCATAAGTCAATTGGTCATTGCAGAGGAGATCCCTTTGGGGATGTAGGGCTTGGGAATGTTCTAATTAAGGATGCCCAGCTGGGCTTCCCTTCCTGGAGAAGCCTTGATTCAAAGGGTAGCTTTTAACTCTGAACTTGAGTTGTCTGCTATCTTGAGTTGTCTGCTATTTGTGAGTGACCTTAGCTGCAACTCTAGTCTACCACAAGGTTTTTCCTTTAAAGAAAGGCTGGAATTGAAACCCAGATCTTAAAATAGTCCTTGCCCTCTCCATGAGATAAGGCCTGTGCATCATTTGCTTTGTCTGCAAGTTCCACTCCTGTTTTGGTGGGAGTCGCTATTCCTAAAAAGCCACCCTCCAAATCCACTATTATTTAACCCAGTGACCAATCTTAACTATATTTGATGGGAGTAGATGGCTCAAAGGCATTTGGGTTCCACTGTGACAACTTATTCCAAATGATTCTGTAATAATTATTTCTGGTAAAGTGGGAATCTTTAATCCCCAAGACCTGTCAGCAAAGGAAGGAAAGTGGAGCTGGCTCTTCTGTGGTTTTTTTTTCTGGCTTGTAGAGCCAGGAAAGGGTTTCCCCTGATAGAACCAAGGGGTGTTATAAAGCCCCTTGTCTGCACTCCCATGCCATTGGGCTTTCAACCCTTTGCCTCAGTGACCAACCCAAAATACAACTCCCTAGTCAGATGGTGCCTCTGAGGATTCAACAGCTACAGCCACCAGCCAAAAGCTTCCACTGCACACACATGCATGTATGACTTGGCTAAAGCCTTGCCTGGAGAGAGCTGGAGTGAGCTGCTTTGCCAAGCCCTTCTCCATCCCTTCATCTACTGGTATTGATGTGGAACTGACCAAGTTTTGCTCTCCCAGCAGAACACAGGGTCAAAAGTAGGTGGAGTATAATGCAATCATGCCATGAGCGTGCTTGTGGCAGGAATTGAGGTGAGGGACATGCTGGATCCCCTCAACCATACAATGTATGTGCTAATGTAGGAGGCTGAGGGACAGGATGGGATGAACTTAGCCAAAAGCTTCTCCTGATCTGGGTTAGGGGGAAGAATTGTGTAATACAGAGGACAGGCAGGGCTCCCATCAGATGGAAACAGTGCCTGGGACTACTCTTATTTCCTTGTGTCTGCTTGGCAGCTCTGGTGTTATCCCTTGGGTTGATGTGTGGTATCTTGACATCAGCTTTGGAGAAATGGGGATGGGATGTTTTGCTTTATGGGATAAGAGTGAGAAACACTTAGTAGCCTCTAGTTTGGGATGGTGGTGGCCTGTCTGGGTAAAAATGGAGGATGGTGTTCTCGTGGAAACCTCAGATAGATGGTTCTTGGGAAAAACAAGCCACATCCCACTGTTTATTATTAAGAGAAGTGAGTTCACAGGTTTTTTTCCTTTTTTTTCCTGTTTCAAAGTGGGTTGTTCCCAAGGAGGGGTCTATCCTTTTGTAGAAGGATATTGCCATGTTGTAGGTTGTTTCACCTGGCACCTGCTGACCCCACCAACCTACTGAGCAACTTGGTGTTGTCACTCAGTGCTGTGAGGAATCTCTGTGGGTGTGGAAGCCTCCAGCCACAAGCCTGGTGTGTAGACAAGATGATGGAAAGCTTTTGCAAATTGAATCTACCATATAAATACTATGGTAGAGCAGCTTGAAAGGTCTGCTGGAGCTTGGAGGGAGCCCTTCATGCATCTCCCCCCCCCCATAAGGCCTGGCAAGGGGCTGAGTCATTCTTGTGTCTGGGGTTTTCTGATCCCTGTGTGGCTCTTTCTAAAAGTTCTGTGCAGTTGGAACTAATGGATGTATGTTCCCAGAACAAAAAATGACATCAGTCGTTCCCATAAATGGAATTAAGGCCAAAGCCTCCAGATGTCACGCATTGGGGTTTTTATCTCCATTTGACTATAGGAACTCTTCCTTAACAATTCCCAGCTAATGAATAGAACAAAATGCAGAAATCTGTACTGGGTTATAGAGAAATGAATGTGTTTTTAAAAACGTAATGCATGTTGACATGGGTGTGTTGGGGCTTGTGGCTGTATCCATCTAGGCAAGGGGTATATTAGGAACACATGGGAGCTGTAAGTGGTGCCTGGAAGACCAACCCAAAATAGCCTATAGGTATTTCATCTTAAACATCCTCTCAGCACATGCAGAACATCTTTGCTGATGGTAACCCTCCTCCTTAGGGTGGTACTTGTGCTGTTGTGCTCTTGCTCCTACAATGACAGCACGATGTGTGTCCAAACCCATCAGCTAAAGGACTGGTCAGGACTTGCTGCTCCTGCTGTGAGAACATCTGATTGTTAGCTTCCTTGTGCTAATCAAATCAAGCTCAGTGCCTAATTGAATTGAAACAAAGAGGGATCTGATATGTGGCATCTGTCAGCAACCTCAGAAGGAGGTAGGGATGTGATGTGTGTGGTGGGCAAGAGCATTTGAAGTATTTCCTAGAATGTCGTATTTCATGGGAAATGCCTTTAATTAGGTTTGGATATTTTCATGCTTCCTTGCCAGACTGGGAGTGGGTTGCTCAGCCTGGTACCAGTAAGAAACATCTCCTTTGTCAAGTTAATTAAATAAAAAAATTTACCTGGCCAGACCTTACATAGGATCTTGTTGAAAAAACAATAATATAGTTATAATGGGTAATGCAGAAATCCCTGTGGCTTGAAACACAGGGTTACTCCATCCATGTTAAGAGGTTTTTTGAGGTGGAGAGGGTGAGAGCTGATTTTCCCACCCAGTGTTGACCAAAGTGAGAGCCAGTGATGAAAGAAGATGACTGAAACTGTAACATCCTGGTTGGTGAAGTCCTGCTGGTGAATGCCAGGTGAGGATCTAACTTCTGCTGGCTGAACATGGTGCTGATCCAATACCCAGCTGCCTGACAGCTGGCTTCGATTGCCTTCTTGGTTTTGTTGTAGGGCAGAAGGAAAACTGAGGTTTTATTTCCCCTCAAAAGGTTTTTTTGAGAAGTCCCAAGTAAATGGGTAGTGATGTCACAGCAAAAGCAACGCTACTGATGTGCCTGAGTAGCTGCTTGTTCATCAATGGATGGATGAGAGACTCAAGAGCTGAGCAACCTGCAGAACATGTTACCAGATGTGATCTATCTGTCCCACCCACCTGAACTGAGCTGGGATGGTGTTGAGTTTCCTGAGACATTAAATATGAGCTGAAACTGAATTGGTGTGAACCTGCTCTGAACTAGGAAGTTGGTGCTGAGACATGTGGGAATGCTTAACTGGGTGTGGATTCTCCATGAAGCTGTTTCAAGCATTCTACCCCTAATGCCTGTGAGCTGGATGGCTCTTGAAGTGGGGCAGGGGGGTGCTGATCCTCTGCTGAGGGTGGTAGAGCAAATACCTCGATCAATAAATGCCCATCTCAATCATGCAGTCACAGGGCACTGCTGGCAGCACAGCTCCTCAAGACAGTGCAGGGTGAGAAGCTGGTGTGAGCACAGCTTGGGAGGCTGCAAATGGGCTGATCTGCAAGGAGCTGCTTTGCTGCTTCTGGGGTCACCTGCACCAGCAACTAGTTTTTTCTGATCATGTACATGTGCATGGCCAACAGGACCAGGGCAGGGACTGTCCCCCTGTGCTCAGCACTGGTGAGGCCCCACCTCAAATTCTGGGGTCAGTTTTGGGCCCCTCAAAATAAGAAGGACATTGAGGGGCTGGAACATGTCCAGAGAAGGGCAATGGAGCTGGAGAAGGGTCTGAAGCACAAGTCTGATGAGGAGCAGCTGGGTGTGTTCAGCCTGGAGAAAAGGAGCCTAAGGGGAGACGACCTGGTTCTCTGCAACTGCCTGAAAGGAGGTTGGAGCCAGAAGGGGTCAGTCTCTTCTCCCAAGTTACAAGTGATAGGACAAGAGGAAATGGCCTCAAGTTGTGCCAGGGGAGGTTTAGATTGGATATTGGGAACAATTTCTTCCTAAAAAGGGTTGTCAGGCCCTGGCCCAGGCTGCCCAGGGCAGTAGTGGAGTCCCCCTCCCTGGAGGGATTTCAAAGCTGTGTAGATGTGGTGCTGAGGGACATGGTTTAGTGGTGGCCTTGGCAGTGCTGGGTTAAGGGTTGGACTCTATCTTAAAGGTCTTTTCGAACCAAAATGATTCTGTGATTTTCTAACATTTACAGATCACTTTGATGCTGTGATAATGGCACAGGCTTTTTCCACTCTAAGTTACCCAAAGGATAATCCAGGTAACTACACTTTAGTGGCTGAGTAGTAAGAAGCCCTGGACTGGGGATAGACAAATGGAGCTTAATTTTTCCAGCAGTGTCTTGCAGCTTTAAATCTCAGACCGCTCATTGTTTGCAGTCACTTGTGTACCAGAACAATGCCTGAACTCATCTTTGTTTTCACTGAAATCCAGTCTGGGTTGTTGGGAGCTCCTGTTTCTCCTCTTATCCGTGTAAATGTTTTATGAAGTGAGTAAAGTCAATAAACACTTCCTGTTTAACGTCTGCCTCACTGCCTTATGAAAGATGCTTTATAAAAACATCAGACCTCTCACCCAGTATGTGGCTTATCTCTGGTTCCCTGCTAAGCATGATATCAAAACTCAGCTAGGAAAAAAAAACCCAACTTCAAGAGAAAATAAACTTGTCTTCCTCTTAATGATGCTGCACAGATTATGCAGAAACACAGTGTATTGAAATTGTTCTGAAATTGGATTTCAGAGCCAGCTGAGCTTTGGATCCTGATGGGAAAACTCACGGGGAAAGCTGGTCTGCACCTAATGTGGAGAGTGAGCACCCAGCTTGTTTCTTGCTGCTTTTCAGCATGACAAATGAAATTTGAATAATTGCTGTGTAAACTGAGAGCAGTTGTTGAATCTGAGAGGGCTGAAGAAGATGTGCTTTTTTGTTTTGTTTGCGCTGTTGCTGATGTTGATTGATGTTGATCATGGCTGGAATCTTAATGCTGTGGAATATGGCAAGTATTTCCCTTGGAGAAGGTAGGAAGAGCCCAGTTCTGTGTGACTCTGCAAAGTCACAGCTGATGTAGTCAGATGGCACAGGCTGGTAGCCAGCAATGGGTATCAGCAAGAGCTTCATGCTGCCAGCATCTGCCTGCACTTGGCTGAGACAGTCTAAGGCCAAAGGTGGGTGCAAAGTAAATGCTTGATGTGATGCAGCTTCTAATCTTGTCTTTGGTCTTGTATGTGAGCTGTTGGCAAGCATGTCCATCAGGTTTGAATTTGTTCTGCTTGCTCTTCTTGACTCCCCCTTAGTTTAGAGCAGGGGAGAAGGAGTAAATACACACACACTTATTTTTTTCTTGTTCCCAGATCTCTACAGCACTGTTCTTTAGCTGAGGGGAATGGCCCCTGTGGGAGATGTTATTTAGACTCTTGCTCTGCTTCATCAGACAAAATGTCACCTAAAGAGTGCTCCTAACACATGATCTATCAAGTAAGGAAGACATGGTTGTGTGTGTGTGTCTGTGTCTGAAGAAGCCAGTAATTATTTTCCAACTGGCTGATCCTCTCGAAGAAGTTTCCTGAGGGCCCCCTCCCCAGCCTTCATCAAGATGAAAAAAAACAGCTATCAGCACATCAGACCAGCGTGGGGTTGAAGGGGGTATCAGTAAATTTCTAGAGACCCTTTGCTTTTTCCCCCTTCTTTCTGAGAAGAAGCTTTAGCCCCAGTTGCAGGATCTGGCATGTGCTCGTGGGTGGCAGTGCTGAAATCTGAACTGGTTTAGTAAAATAAATGTGATGGAAGAAGCTACTTTTTGTTATCAGGGGACTTGTTGCTGACCCCCCTGGGTTTTGGGAGCCCTCATGTAGGTGGCACTTTGTGCTGTGCATCCCCTTGAAGCACAAGCCACACATGGTGCTAACTGGTGCCCAGTGGAAGGGTGCTGCTGGGAGGCAGGCACCCTGTGCCTGACCAAGCTGCTCTGCTCTCTGCAGCCTGATCTGCAGGGCTGCTGTGCCATGGGCTGTCTCTGCTCAGCAATTTGACCATTTTATCTCTATTTGCACCTTCATATAAGGTTGAAAAGGACTCTAGCTTTACAGCTGCCTGTAGCCTTGATACTAGTCATTCATTTAGGGACTTGAAAAGTTGAGTTTATTCTTGCCTCTGATTCTTTTTCCGTCTCCTAAAGCTTGGAAACTGCAACCAAACCTGTGCTTCTATTCCAGCCTGGACTGCTGAAGCAGTTTTTCTTGAAAAAAATGTAGTAAGGGCAAAAACTAGTTGTCCCATCCTTTGATTTTTCTGCCTGCTCCTTTAGCAGGCAACAGCATTGGACCTGCCTTTTTGTCTTGGAGGAGAGTCCCTGCTGTTCAGTCACAATGATGGCTCTGATGAGACCTTACAGGCCATTACCTCTGTTTTGCCCCATGTAGGAGAGACTGAGTGGAGTTGAATTTAACAAGTAGTCCACAGCATAGATGCTGCTTGGCTGCTCTAAAGGCCCTTTTGTGCATTATAGTTAAAATTAAGGGGCAGCCTGAAGATGGGGCCTTCCTCTTTGGATGTGCTGTGTCTTATCAAAGTGGAAAAGCTCTGAACAGACAAGGCAGCAAAGCTTTTGGAGCTGGAGCTGCTGGGATGGTGTTACTGTGTGTGTGTGACTGCTTGTAAGTTCTGCAAATCTGGATTTGACTTGGGCTGGGCTCTCTTGGGTCAGAGGATATCTGCTCAACAGCTTCTCAAATCAGTTGGAGACTGCTCCCTGTCTCCAAAGAGGAAGGCTGGAGATGAGAGGTGCTGACAGGGTCCCAGTGCCTTGCCAGGGTAGTTATGTGCAGCCATGGTAAGTCTGAACAGATAGAATCTGATACTCATGTGGATGTGGTGAGCTCACGTTGACAACACAGACATCATGTTTCACAACTGCCACCTCCTCAGCCCCCAGTCTGAAGGAACTGGGTTGTGTGATAGCTGGAGCCTGAAGACTTGCTTTTTTGCACAGCTCTCGGGCTCAGTGCAGATACAATCTGCTATTCCTTTTTGAAATGGCTTGCATGACAGTGGAGAAAAGTCCTGGTGCCTTTCTCACCTGGAGGAGGGACTGAGCTGATGTGCTTAATGCTTCATCTGGCTGGGGAGCCTGTCTCTCCTGATGCTTTCAGGTGATAAGATCTGATAGGTAGGCTCCAGAAACCCCACAGCACATCCCAGCCAGCTGCTCTTGCTGGCATCCAGTTTGCCAACTGCAGTGCTATAAAACTAATGCCCAAGAGACCAGTTGAGTGTGGCTCCAGGACAGAAAACAAGCCATAGTCTAGTCTTGGTTAACACTTTTCTGTTTCATGTCTGTGTTCAAAGGAGCAATTGGGCTGCTGTTTGTGATCTTTGATCTGAGGCTGTGACAATCCCAGCGTGACCATACACTGCTTCAGAGGCCAGCTCTTCTCTTGCCTCAAACATCTTTCTTTGAAAGACCTGTCTGTTTTTCATTAGTGTGTTGGGGCTCTATTTAAAATCTCTCACTTGTTAAAAGCCTCGAGGTGAGACAGAGGACACTTGGAAAAAGTATGATTGTGATGGCAGTAGGAAAGCCAACAGAATCCTTGGCTGTATCTAAAGCAGCATGACTAGCAGGGATAGGGAGGTGATTCTGCTCTGGTGAGATGAGCTGCCCCCCCCCCTGCAGTGCTGGGTCCAGTTCTGGAGTCCCCAACATTAGAAGGACATGGAGCTGTTGCAGTGAGTCAGAGGAGGCCACAAAGGTGCTCAAAGGCTGGAGCAGCTCTGCTCTGGAGACAGGCTGAGAGAGTTGGGGCTGTTCAGCCTGGAGAAGAGAAGGCTTCAGGGAGACCTTAGAGCACCTTCCAGTGTCTGAAGGGGCTCCAGGAAAGCTGGGGAGGGGCTTTGGACAAGGGCAGGGAGGGATGGGATGAGGGGGAACAGTTTCAAACTGAAAGAGGGGAGATTTAGATGAGATATTAGGGAGAAATTCTTTCCTGTGAGGGTGGTGAGACCCTGTCCCAGGTTTCCCAGAGAAGCTGTAGCTGCCCCATCCCTGGAAGTGTTCAAGGCCAGGTTGGATGGGGCTTGGAGCAACCTGGTCAAGTGGGAGGTGTCCCTGCCCCTGGCAGGGGGTTTGGAACTGGATGATTTTTAAGGTCCCTTCCAACTCAAACCAGTCTGTGATTCTATGAAATGCTTCACTGGTGTGCCTTGGGAAAGCACAATATGGCAAAGGAAGTTGTTTGAGTGGTCTGAGTGTTTTGGGGGAAACCACTGCTGTGCAGCTGGTCTGTTTGTGTCATCTGCTGTGGCTTGAGGTACTCGGGTGGGCAAGTGACTCTATTTCAGATGTTTCCTTGCTGAGGGGTGCCTGCCTATGCTCTAAATGTCTTAGGCAAAGCAGAAACAGTGTCCCAGGCCAGGAAAGGTGACAAGACAGGCTGTGTACACTTCTCTACTGCCACCAGTGCTTGCTGGAAGCTTGTGCCTTGTAATGCTGCTTGTAAACAGAATTTAGAACCTGGAGTGCAAAAGAACCCCAACTAACCACCCCACAACTTTGCCATATTTTCTGTAAACGGATTCATTTCCATCTTCCACTCAGTTTCCTGGAGGATTGTGGATTGTGTCTCTGATCACTGTCTCCTGGCAGGCAAGTCAAAGGTTTCCTTTGATTTTGCTCTAGTTCTGCAAGGAAAATTTGTGATCTGCAGCTGTCAGAAACACCACTTGTTCCAAGGCCAAGTGCTCTGAGGCAGGGAAGTTGCTGAGGGAAGGTGGGTGTGCCCTGCTGTGGCTGTTTGTAGTCCTCTGAAGAGAGAGAGGTTAGGATGATGTGAATAAAACCAAGCAGAGGATATTTGGCAGGCCTTTGATAGTAACTATCTATCCCCTTTCAGCTAAATGGCATGGCTGCTTTCTCTGTGGGACCAGTTGTTGCCGTAAGGCAGGGGCTGGGATGTTAGTGTAAGTTGTGGGAGAAGAATTGTGAAGCCTGTGAACTCCTGAAGGCAGATCTTGTTTGGTCCAGGCTGATAAAACTCATGTGGTGCTGTGCTATGGGTCTCTTCATAGAATCACAGAATCTCTTAGATTGAAAAGAACCTTTAAGATCATCAAGCTCAACCCTTAACCCAGCACTGCCAAGGCCACCACTAAACCATGTCCCTCAGCACCACATCTACACAGCTTTTAAGCACCTCCAGGGATGGGGACTCCCCCACTGCCCTGGGCAGCCTGTCCCAGGGCCTGACACATGTTTTGGGGAAGAAATTATTCCTAACAGCCAATCTAAACCTCTTCATCTCCCTTTCTGTGCATGCTGACACCAGGTATTTTCTGCAACACCTTAGTGGGGCTGTAGGTTGGACAACAGTGAGTCAGTAGTGGCCCTGGTGAGCTCTAAACCCTCTGAATCATGGTGTGCTGTGTGAAGATTGTCCAGAGGACAGCCCTATTGTGCATGCAACGTGGTGTTCATGCTCTGTGGGACAGGAGAGCTGTTATGAAGGCTGGTAGCAGGCTCTGCCCACAAGGGGCCCTCTGCTTCAGCAGTGTTTCACCTGATGACTTCAGCTGAGGTGCCTGAATGGTCTTAGAGGAGCAAGCATACACAATGTTCTTTTTCCAGTTTCACCTCAAGAGCTACCCACCTCAGGACAGCTTTCTTGGTGTGCCCACACCAAGGGATCAGGTGTTTGAGATCTTTGCTTTGGCCATCTTGCAACTGAAAGGCACAAACCAAACAACAGTGTCTCTGCAGTGCTGTTCTGCACAGAAGTCTCTGTCTTGAGGTCACTCCAGGTGAACTTTCAGGCCTGTTTTTAAGGTCTCTTCAGGGAAAGGTACTGTTGTTTGGGTCTTGTGTGACATGACTCACAAGTGCTTTCAGCAGTAAGAATGGCAGAAATAGGCAGCATTTCTTACCATGTGATTAGTCTTAATTTGTGCAGGATAGAGAGGTCTGGAGTGGAATTGTACTTTACTTGTGTGGCTGCTGACCTGAAGGGGAAGTGCCTCTAACTCCTGAGCAAAACGACTGGCAGTCTTGCATTAAGAAAAATTTCACTTTGAATTGTAGAATTAATGAGGTTGGAAGGGAGGTCCTGATGTCTCCAGTCCACCCCTTGCTCCGAAACCAGTGGCTTTTAAGGCCAAGTCAGGCTTCAAAAGCTCTGTCCAGTCAAGGTGTGAGTAATTCCAAGGATGGGAGACTCTTCCACCTCCCTGAGATCCCGGTCCAGTGCTCAAACACTGTTGTCAAGGAAGAAATAAAAAAAAAAAAACAAACCCCACAACATTGAGTTGGCATTTCAATTTTTACAGCCAGTATTTGCCACTCTACCTCTCTGAGGTCTCTTCTGTGTTGCCTTAAGCTCAGTAGCTGTAGCCAGCAGACCCATTTCTCCCACTCTTCTCAAACATTGTGTTCCTCAGGCACCTGGTGTTCTGGTATTTCTCTGCTGGTTTCATTTCACTTTGTCTCTTTGTGCTAGAGAGTCCAGAACGAGATGCAGCACTGTTGATGTGGTCCCATCAGTGCTGAACAGAGGGGAGGAATCATCAGAAAGTTAGAGGAGAGCTCCCATAGCCATGATACCCATCAGAGCCATGGCTGAGGATGCAAGGGGGAAGTCTGCTGTTCCCCAAGGTCAAAACTAGGGGGTGTTGGCTCATGAGAAGCTCAACATGAGCCAGTAAAGTGTGCTGGCAGCCCAGAAACCAAACAAGTCCTGTGCTGCATCACCAGCAGGGCAAGGGAGGGGACTGTCCTCCTCTGCTTTGGTGAGACCCCCCTGTAGTGCTGGGTCCACTTCTGAAATACCCAACACAAGAAGGACTTGGAGATGTTGGAGTGAGTCCAGATGCGGCCACAGATGCTCAGAGGGCTGGAGCAGCTCTGCTCTGGAGACAGGCTGAGAGAGTTGGGGATGTTCAGCCTGGAGAAGAGAAGGCTCCAAGGAGACCTTAGAGCACCTTCCAGTGCCTGAAGGGGCTCCAGGAAAGCTGGGGAGGGACTTTGGTTAAGGGCAGGGAGTGATGGGACAAGGGGCAATTGTTTCAAACTGGAAGAGGGGAGATTTAGATTAAATACAAGGAAGAAATTCTTCACCCTGAGGGTGGTGAGACCCTGGCCCAGGTTGCCCAGAGAAGCTGTGGCTGCCCCATCCCTGGAAGTGTTCAAGGGCAGGTTGGATGGGGCTTGGAGCAACCTGGTCTAGTAGGAGGTGTCCCTGCCCATTGCAGGGGGGGGGTTGGACTAAGTGGTTTTTAAGGTCCCTTCCAACCCAACCCTTTCTGGCATTCTCTGTTGTCAAACATAGGTTATTTGAGATGCTGTCAAGTAGCAAACCCTAACTGGGCTCTGTGTTGATTTCTAATGATTATTAGAGGTGCTTTCTTTAAACCAGCGGTTAAAAGCCTCTCAGCAAGGGAAGTGGAGCTTTACTGGTCTGTTACACCTTCAGAGTTTTTCCTGCTCTAGATAAGGCAGAACACAAAACAGCCTAAGATCAGGCAAAAGCCAGAGTTTATAAAAGAAGTGGTAGCGACACTATTTCTTCACCTAGAGATAAACACCATGGGCTCTTGGTTGTGTGAGAGGGAAGTGGTTCACATGTGTCTGTGTCAGGAGGAGATGTCCCCTTGAGGTACCCCTCATCCATGATGAGCAAACCCACAGCTTTAGCAGTTTCTCTGGATCTTGCTAGATCAAGAAAGTGGCTGATGGCATCCTCAGAGATATTTCAAGAGTGACAATTACCACCCCACACCTCTGGCATCAGTGTGTTCTTTCAGTAGCTCTGAATATTGGCATTTCCCCAAATAACTCTCTTCCTCCCCAATTCCTTCAGGAGAGATGACGCACTTGTGAGGGAGGCGAGCTGATGCTCAGGCTCGTTCTTGTCTTGTGTTAAGGTGATAAACAAAAGGCTTAAGTCTGCAGCAAACAGGCTGGATCTTGGTCTCTGCTCTTGAATTAGTCATAATTGAAAGGCATAAAACTTGATGCACCACCTGCTGGTTTAGCACTAACACAGTTGGCTTCTCCAGGTAATTAGACTGTTGTCTTTTGGGTTGAAGGTGTTCACCTGCACAGACAGTGAGACCAGAGGGCTCCTGGGGTGATTTTCTGGATTCTTTTGTATGTGGCCAGGCTTGCTAATGTGGCAACTCTGCCTTGTTTCCTAATCCAGTGGTAGCTTTGGCTTCTTTCAAGTACAAGTGTCTGTATCTGACATCTCATTAGGGTTTCAAAAGTGTTATGCAAACGCTTGTTATTGTCCTAACAAGTCGTCTGAACCCATATCTATTAAAGTTTGCCTGCACTTATTTTTTTTGTTAGGAAGTCAGGCTAGTGTAATTCTTGCTCCAGGTCCAGCTCTGCTCTGATGGGAACAGTCCAGGCATTGAAAGATTTGATATGTGGGTTCAAAACGGGTCTGCCTGGGATTACTGGTTCATTGCATGCTGAGGAACATATCCTAGACCAGCACAGTTGCACAGGGCTGTATGTCTGATGAAGCTGACTTTAGGACTGTTTTTTTAGAAACAAGCTAGTTAGTAATGTCATCTTGCTAAATCAGCAGCCAAAGGTAAAATAAGTGTGTCCTGGGATTTCTCCTTCTTTCCTGTCATCAAGTTTCTCCCAGTGTTTGTCCCTAGCACTGCTACAGTCCCAAAACTTCCTTTTCCCATTCCTCACTAATGGGTTCAGCTGCAGTTTCCCTCTGCTCCTGGGGATGGGGCAGAGCACTGCAGGTCTGGTGGGGGAGATACCAGTTCCTCCCCTAACAATATGTCTGGATCTGCTGGTGTTGATGACAATATTGACTTGCAGTAAGGTTTTGGATTGGTCTGACAAGGGACTGGTCATCTTCCATGCATCTACAGAGATGTGCTTGCACATCAGTATCTTTCTATGTCTGCTTGTGCAAAATGATCCTTGAACTAATCCTAGAGGCCATCGACTTATTAATCTCTGGATTCCTGTGTTCTTGCAGTTGTAGCTTCCCTTTGAATTAGCCATTCTTTCCTGGAAAAGCAGGAAGGTGTCTCCAATGAATAGGAGAGTTGGTCTGTTCAGGCCCCAGCAGCCCACTGGCATCTTCTCCCTCCCCTCCCCAAGGTAAGGGAATGAAGCAGAGAGTTTGTAACAACAAAACAGCAGAGTGATGCCCTGTGCAGGGGAAATGAAACAGCTGCTTTGTGTGCTGGAGGCTTGTAGCTGACAGCTTGCTCAGCCTGGGGATGTCTTTTATGTTGAATTGAAATAAAAATAAATGTCCAAGCCTTTGCAAGCTGCTGTTGTGGCTGAATGAGGTACTTCATCCTCAGAAATGTTCCCCTGGACTTGTGTGCACCATGAGCTGTCACAGTCCTTGAAGAATCAGAGTTGACTGAGCCCCCAGCACTGTCTGCATCCACATCTTGTCACTTGGAGATCTCTGGTAGTCTCTGCACTGGCTATTTGAAGTAGGTTAGTAATTATGTAGGAGGTGTTCTTAGCTGCTTTTCCCCCTGAAGGAAGGTAGGTTTTATGTAATGGGGCCACGTGTGTCCTTTGTCTAACAACCAACTGCAGACAGACCTGACAGGTGATCTCAAACCCTTTAACAAGACTAAAAGGCAAGTGGCACTTGGAGGGAAATAACTAACTAGCATCCTTGTTAAAGGAGTTTTCTTGCTCTGCAGTGGATGCTGAGGAATCCACCTGTGATTTCTGAATCCAGGGATAAAGCTGCAAGTCAATCATTTCTGCTTCACGAGGAAACACTTGTTTATCTGGTGCTAGTCTCAAATAGTGTCCTGTCTGACTGGGATTATGTAGCCCCCTCTGACTAGCCCCAGCCCCCTAGTTTCTTGATGTAGGGGAGGGTTGGAGGCCACCCTTTGAGTTTTCAGAAGGCTGCAGCTCATTAGATAATGCTTGCTGGAGGGAGCTTGGTTGTATTAAATTTTACTCTGACAAACTGCTTAATTCTGCACAGTTGAACCTTTTTACCTTGGCTGGTATATGTTGTGATGGTGGGACAGGACAGGAGATCAAAACTGGCTGGCAGTGGAGTGTGGCTGAGATGAGATGGGCAGCAAGCTATGCTGGGAGTGGGTGCAATATTCCCCCCCCAAAGAGCTTGTGCATGTGCTCCAAGATCAGAGTGAGCAAAGCAGTTGTGCAATTGGGTTAAGGACACTGGCTTGCAGGAAAAACAAGCTATTTGGAAGCAGGACATTTTGGTGGACACATGGCCATGTTCCTCTTGCTTCGTGCAAACAATACATCCAGGTTATGACCTGCAAGCAGATAGATGAGCCCAAGAGAGTCTCCAGGTTTGAAAAGGCTGGCTGAAGTCTCCTGAAGGAAAGCCTTTTTGTGCACACAAGTAGGTGTAAAACCAGAAAGAGCATGTGGCTGAGCTGAGCAGTGAACCTTCCTCAATATTGGTGTTGACTGGTTTCAACTTGTTAGGGTGATAGCAATTTGAGTGAGAAAAAGTGGAAGTGGGTAAGGTGGTTAAGACTGAGAACTTCCTGTGATTAGGGTGCTGAGATGGGCAGCAGTGCAGTTCTAAGAAACAAGGAAGCAAAGGAAGAGCTCTGCAGCTGGCTGTCCCACAAGACAACACACCTTCAGAAGTTTACTGCACAAGCATAGAGGAGGTGATGGTGTAGTTTAGCACATCTATCTATAAACCTCTGCAGTTCAAACCTGGTTAATGAGACCATGCTAAAACACAGCTGAGAGAAGGTTTTAGGATCTCCTGAGGAAACACCTTGTGGAAAAAGCCTGTGGAGTGAGAGCACTGTCCCAGGTACTCCCAGTTGTTGGAAAGCCAAGCGATCATGGAATGGCTTGAGTTGGAAGGGACCTTCAAGATGATCTAGTTCTAACCCCTCTGGGCAGGGACACCTCCCACTAGGTCAGATCATCTTCATTGGATGAAACATACTCTCTAGCTTGATATCATCAGGTTCAGAGGGTGTCCTTTTTACTTTTCTGCTGGTCTTATTACCTTTCAATTTACAAGGCAGGTTTTTTAAAGGGGTTTGCTGTGCCCAGCAGTTAAAAGGATGATCTTGCAGAACAAGAAGTTGTTTGGGTCTGAACTGAACCCACTGAACCTGGCTTGGCAGAGGTTGGGAGAAGGGCTGTCCATCCCAGCTTATACTGAAAGCACGGTTGTTGGCAGCACAGTAGGATTACAGAATTGCTAATGAGGACTCTGCCTAGGTTGGGGATCCAAAAAAACCCCTAATTTTTGAAAGCAATCCCATTGTAGACAAGCTCTTTAGTCTCAGTAAATAGACACTAAGTGCAGTGAACTTGCAAATGGTGAAACTGAACTGCAAGGGGTAACATTTAGGGGTAGACTTCTGTTCTGGACAGGCTTCATTACCTTTCTGCAAGCCATTAATTCAATAAAGCAGTGTAACAGATCCATTTCTGCCTCATTTTCAGATGCTATCATATGCTTTTATTGTACTCTGAATAAGGTATGAGAAACTTTGAGTGGATGGAAAGCTGGCAAGGTCTAGAAAACCAAGATAAAAACAGAAAATTGACTTGAGAGTGTGGGCTGATGGAAGGGGAAGAAAGAGCTGCTGGGGTCAGAACTGAGGTATACATTATGCAAACAACCTCTAGTTGCTTACACATCTAACATAAACCTCAAAACATTTGACAAAGTTCTTTCTCTTCAGCTCAAAAGTGAGATTGTATAAACTGAGGAAACCCAGTCTTCACAGAGAGTAGGTTACTCTTGGTGAGGAGATTTTCTGCTTTGAAGATCTGGATTGTCATTGATTAGAAGCAGGTAAACTTGTTTTTCATCAACAAATGGTGTAACTCTCAGATTCTGCAACTGAGCCTTTGCAGCTGCATTAACACATTTTCATTCTAAGTGTGAAATGTCATAGCTGGGTGTTACCAGACCTTGTTTGAAGCTTCTTGGAAGGATGATACCAGAGTTCTGACTTGTCATTCAGCCTCTACCATGCAAGTAATAGTTGTCTCCTTGAAACTGGTGCATATGTTATTGATGTTTAATAAGCTTAGGACTGGAGATCTGTCCTTCATCTGAAGGCTCTAGATATCAAATGGCCAGGCACTTCACTGAGGACTGGCATTTGGTATTTTTTTCACCCTGTGTGGCTAGTCTACAACTGTTTCTTGGTTTTGATACTGTGTAGACCCCCTTGCTAGAGCTGGAAATATCTGGAGTGGTCGACTTGTCTGTTGTTGACTTCATGCAGGGAGATGCCACCATAGCTCCCACTTTTCCATATCTGTTGCAAAACATAAAGGCAAACTGAATAATAATCAGATAAAAGGTTATACAAATGTTGAATAAGGCTTAGCAAACACTACTGTTTCAGATCTGTTTGTCTGGAGCATAATGCCTGACACTCAACTTCATGCCAAATCGTTAACAACGCTCGGGCCACAAAAGCAATGCTCTAAAACACAGAATAATGGAACTGATGCTGTATGTGTTATGGTTGAATAATTAAAGACTGATTTTTACACTCTTTCCCTCACAAAATAAGGAAAACTTGCAGAAGCCAATCCCTGCCTGCTACTGTGAAAGTGTTTCTTGATGTGCCTCCGGTGCCAAGTGTTGACCATCAGCAGGCTGGGGTTTCCAGAGCTGCTGGGCAGACTCTGCTCCTTAAAACAACAGCCTCCAACAGCAAAGAGCTTTTCCAGTTGAGCAGCACAAGATGTACAAAATACATTTTGGCCAGCTGAGCTCTCCTGACAAGGAGAATGGGTGAAATTAGGATCCTCCCATGATACAGAAAAAGCCTGTTCTGTAGGGGAACTAGTAGAGGACTTCTTGCTGCATCTGTCTTTACGCTGTCCCTTTGGTTAGTGTCAAGAGACTCTTTGGTCTTCCTAAGCTGCTACTCTGGCCTGCTGGTTTCAAACCTGGGTTTTGAATATCCTTCAGTCCCTAATTACCTTGGTAAATCTCCTGCTGCTGCATATTTGCTTTTCTTTTTAGTGGCTCCTATTCCTCATTACCTCCTACTTGCCCCATACCTGCTTCCTAATTCTGTTCTGCAAAGCCAAAACCCTCAAGTCTTAAATTCTAAAGTCTAAGGGTTGTTGAGCACATGCAATTTAGTTTCTTTTTCTCCTCCCCTCAAAAGGCTTGTAATTTGCCTAGACTTTGGGTGATGACAAAAATTAAATCTGACACAAAAAGCTATTCCCTGCTCATTAAAGTCCCAGTCCTAAATCATGGGTCCAAGGCTTTAAAAAAAAGTCACCAGAAATTGAACAAAACAATGTGTTTATTCCCATGCTGCTTTCTGAGAAGCAGTTGAGTTCACATGTTCCAAAACAACTCTGCCCGAGGCAGACCCAGCTAGCATGCAAACAACTATCTTGAACAGCCAGGACTTGGTGGATTTATAAGCAAATGAAAACAGCACTGAGAAGGGTTAGGCAGCCTTAATATTGTCTAAAGATGCAGCCTTGGAAAAGGATGATTATCTCTTTAAACGTCTGAATTCAGACTTGCCACACTCTTGCACAGACCTCTTCAGACCCCCCATCACTCCTGTTTAAACAGCCCCTCATTCTTGACTCCACCACAATAGCACAAAAGACAAATGGAAGTGATTGTGTGCCTGTGAGTCTCTTTTCTTTAACGAATGCATTTCAGGGGTCATGGGCCACGTGGCCCTCCCTTAGATATACAATCAGACCCTGAAAGAACATTGTCTGCTGGAGGACTTCCTCTGACACACCACCCTGCTGAAACAGCATGACAACAGCCCCTGGTTCATTTTTCAAAGAGCTGCATTCAGCCAACTTTGTAATTAGGACAATGAGGAACATGTATCTCTAAAGCAGCGTGGCTTTTAATAGTTGATTTATTTTTAAGAATGGGTGTGAATCGACAACTTTTAAAAAACTTCATCTCCTACTGTCTGTATCTTAAGGAATAAGCCTGGTGTTGATCTACTGGTTCTTTAAATGGAAGGCTGGAGTTGGCTGACTTAGATTTGAATGTATTTTTATCAGTGTTATTCCCATGTCTGGGTTCTGGAGACTTGCTCCTCGGCCTCTCTGCCACCAGCCACCTTCCGGTGTGTCTTTCTGACCTCTTCAAGTGAGCTCCTCATGATGGAGATGTTTCCTGTGAGAGGTCAGTGGCTTTGTCTGGTCTGACATGGGTGTGAGAGCTCTGCAACAGCCAGCACAGAGGTGTGTGTGTTGGCTCTGCTGCAAGGGGCTTGTATTGCCCCAGAGCTGAGGACTGAGAGGAGAGGTGCAGAGTGCTCTGGGGCTTCTGCAGCCCAGGTAGGGGGTTATGGTGTATTGCTTGGTCCTTCACTGTGGGCTTTGAGAGAATGTCTGTGACTTATTTTTTTTCCTCTTGCCCTGGCCACCCCTTGAGTCAGGGCTGAAGCATGTTGGTAACTTCTGCAGTCCAAGCTCCCCACAGGCACAGGAGGCTCCCTGCTATCAGCCTGTATGGGAAAGGGGAAAGAGTGAAGAAACAGTAGTTGTGATACTCAACCAATGCAGTTCCTTTTCTGTCCTTGCTGCTTTTTTTAATGCCACATATATAGTAGTGAAGTTTGAGGGACCTTTGCCCAGGTCTTTTTCCCTGCTAGGCTTTTCTGCCCTCCTGTTTCCTTACTTGGAGGTGCTGACATGTGAGCAGTCCTTTCTGCACAACACCTCCAAAATCCTTTTCCCAGTCCAGAATTGTGCTGGCTGATGCTGGAAATGAGGGCATGGTGCTGCCAACAGGACTGGGCGTTGGGTTTTGGAAGAGCAGATGATGAGCTGCAGTGGGTGATCTGTGTCTGCTCAAAGGGTCATCTTTTCTGTCAATTCAGCTGCCTCCATCCAGCCCCCGCACAAGAACTGTCCCTCAATGCTCCCTGAAGCTTTGGCTGCTTGGGTATGGTGGTCAGGTGGTCATGGTGTGCAGCTGGTGTCTCTAAAACTGAAGCCCCACATCTCCTAAGTGTATCTTTTGCTTTCTGGTGGGGTTTAACTCCAGATGTCAACAAAGCCCCACACAGCCACTTGCCCACTGCTCCCCAGTGGAACAGGGGAGAGAACCAGAAGGGTTGAAGTGAGAAGACTTGTGGGTTGAAACAAAACCAGTTTAATAGGTTAAGCAAAAACCACATAAGCAAAGCAAAACAAGGAAATCATTCACTGCTTCCCGTGGGCAGGGAAGTAGGTGGCAGGTGGGTGCTCAGCCATCCCTAGGAAAGCCAGGCTCCATCATGCCTAATGGTTACTTGAGAAGACAAATGCCATGACTCTGAATGCCCCTCCCTTCTTTCTTCCCCAGCTTTATATGCTGAGCATGATGTCATATGGTATGGAATATCCCTTTGGTCAGTTGGGGTCAGCTGTTCCAGCTGTGTCCCCTCCCAGCTTTTTGTCCACCCCCAGTCTACTCACTGGTGGGGTGGTGAGAGGAGCAGCTGTGTCAGCACTGCTCAGCAATGATCACAGAACTAGAATCCCAGACTGGTTTGGTTTGGAAGGACCTTAAAGACTGTCTACTTCCAACCCCCCTGCATGGGCAGGGACACCTCCTGCTAGACCAGGTTGCTCCAAGCCCCATCCAACCTGCCTGAACACTTGCAGGGATGGGGCAGCTACAGCTTCTCTGGGCAACCTGGAAACATCCCTCCATTATCAAGACCTTTTCCAGCACAAATCCAAAACATAGCCCCATTCTAGATGCTATGAAGAAAATAAACTCTATCCCAGCCAAAACCAGCATACCTTCCTCAGTACTTTCCAAGCTTTTCATGCTTTGAGCATTAAAAGCCATAGGATGTTTAATATGTAACCTGGAATGAACATGGGTGCTAAACTTTGGGATGAATTAAGTTGACCACCAGCTTACCCCCTCCACCCCACTAACTGGGCACTTCAAATTCAAGCTACACTTGTTGATGGAAACTTAAACTGCTCTTGGCATCTTGGGTAGGCTTATCTTCCTGATAAACTCTTGAAGGGTCTTGCTTGTAATAAGGTTCCTTGGCGCTTGGCATGGGTGAACAGCACTGAACTTGCAGCTGAGCTCCATGGTAACAAACAATAGGATTAACAAGAAAACTAGCCAGTTGTTCTGCTCACTAGCTCTTACAAAATAGCCTTGCAGCTGGAGGAGCACATGCCTGGACCAGATGTGACCTGGGTTAAAACTGAAGTAGCCACTACTGACACTCTGTGGAACTATAACCCAAGTCTTATTCTTCTAATATGCTCTCAGGTTGGGGTTGATGTCTGCTCTGGAGGACTTCTGTGGAGCTGGAGTAAATTCAGAAAAGAACCCAGAGCAGGAGGTGAGCACAGGGATAAGCATAAAGTTCTGTCCTTGGCTTGAGAATTGTCCTTACATAGAGGCAGATCTCTATCTGAAGGCTGGAAGAGACCAGTTCCTGCCTACTGAAGATGCTGTTCAATACCTAGAACCTGGCCAGGGCTTCAGCTGACCAGAGAATGCAAGAGGTCTCTCTAGGTCACAGACTTCAGAGGCTTTCTGCTGCTAGTGCATCTGAAATGCACAATCACCTCTTACCTACTGCACTTTGGAGCTGTGTGAATGTAACCTAATGGAAAAACAAGGAGAACCCCAAGGCACAGCAACCACTGAGTTTAGGTAAGAAAACTGGAGCCTGGCTTTGTCTTGAGCTTTGTCCTGTGTAGGATCATCTTGAGAGGGGTTTGGGCATCAGTTTCCATCATCAGGTGTTGAACTTGGGAAGCTGCACCCCTCTGAAAAAGGTGACTTCTGCAACTACACAGTTACTGAGCAATGCTCTAGCTCGAACCTCAGAGCATGCCCCAGACCTAACTGCTTGGATGCTGGTGACAAGGGAACCTATTGGGAGTCCTTCATCCTCTTGTTCTGACATGTAGGGATTTGGTGTGGTACATCTGGGCACACCTCCATGTTGCATGGTAGTAAGGGGAGAAGGAGGTCAAGAATAAGTATGGGCAAGGAAAGGACTATAGAAGTGTTCTCTCCACAAAGGCAGGGGAATCATTTTGCACAATTCATTTCTACCAGCACCAACAGCCTTCAGTTGCTGATTTTTATTAAATACTTTTGTCCATGCAGAGTGGAGAAACAGTTCACCTGAGCGGTGGGAACTCTGCTGACCATGCATTAAACCCTCATTTCTGGCAAGTTAGAGGCTTTTTGTTTGTGTGTTTCTGGTAATGAAGATCTAGCCTGGCTGCAGAGTCATAGTACTGCTTCCCACTGTCTAGTTTGTATGTGTGATTCCCACCTTGATAATTAGGGGGTGGAAGTTGCACAGATAAAGTATCTCTACTGGAAAGGCACTTGGAAGACAGACCCTTTCTTTATGAGAATCTTAAATGATTTTCTTTGCTAAATTATGTGTGCTTTTCTCAAAATGGCTTTCCTTTCTTTGAGTACCTCATGATGGCACTTAAATAACACTTTATATCTCAAAAGTACTGAGTGTGCACTAAATTCTGCTGTAACTATTAGGAAACATGACTTCTGGCTACTGGCAGAAAATGGATGTGATGCTCCTGTATTAGAGTCATTTATTACCTAAAATAGTACAAGGTGGGGGTCTGACAGTTACAGCCCAAATGTGGCACAGATATCTGGTGAGAAGACCACTACAGGCTGGCACAGGAAGCTTGAAATGATGAGCACCAGTCCTTTGTGGCAGGTTTCTATTAATGTGACTATTTCTTGAGTGATTTTCAGCTGCAGCTCTTGTCTCAGGCTCTTTTGTGTGGCTGTATTAAATTGTACACAGTGTACCAGAGACTGAGAAGTGCTCTACAGGGAAGGGATGTACCCACGTGGTGATGTGGAACCTTCTCCCAGCTGATAAGGTTTTATAACCAGGAAGTCCCCAAATGGAAAGACAGACTAGCTGTGCAAGGAGGCTGGCTGTTTTGTTGAAGTTCTCTTTTAAATAAGCAGAGAGAATTTTCTGAAGCCACCTTTTGCAGAGGGGTAGAATAGATCTCTTTAAACTGCAAGGTTTTTAGCTTAACTGGCATCCTCAGCAGGTCATCAGCACTATGTTAGTGGGTGACAGCTCCTTTCTCCTGAAGGAAAGGTAGCCTGGGTAGTAGTAATTACACCTTGTTTTTTCTTCATCCCCATGATTTTAACCTCTGACATCTGGTAATAATATCTTGTTAGCTTGGCTTTTCTTCTCTTTTTGAAAACGCTGCATCTTTCAGCTCCTCTAGGTAGCTGATAAATAGATTCATTGTTCATTCTTGTTATATTTTTGTTTTGATACTTGCACATCTCAAATGTGCCTTGCTCCCATTGCTGATTTCCATGGAGGCACTGGAGCACTGAAAACCCCTCTCTGCCTTTTCTCTACCTGCTGTTAGTTCAAAGCAGGAATTCAGCTGCTCTCGTGCTGTCAGGTACGTCAGTAAATTGTCACTTCCCTGCAGAACTAAAAATCTCCATTGAACATGTGAACCTATCAACCTGAACCCTGTGTAGCATGTATTTGGCACACTTGTCATCACCAAATGCCCCAACCCTCCTGATCAACGATTCCAGGGTTTTCTGGGCATCACAGGTCTCCCATATCATGCTCACTGTCTGAAATACAGCTTTTGTCCACTCCACTTTCCAACTCCTAGAAGGTGGATTGCTTATTGGTCTAGATGCGTGTGTTTTACACAGGGATCTGTAGATAGTGTTTCTCTTGCTATACATTCATCTCACCTGGAAGGCTGCTTGAATTATGATGTCCCCAGTGTCAGCCAGTTCCTTTAAGAGCTGGGACAATGTTCCTCAGGAATACTTGACTCTGAAAACAAAACAGTTGGAAGCTGAGCCTCTCAGGAAAGCCTAATTACTCCAATTGGAGTAGCTTTGCTTTCACCTTCACAAGGCACCAGATGACAGCTCTGCTGCAAATGAACCAGAGTCTGAGCATAGAATGTTAAGAAACCCAATGACTTGCTCCTGCAATGCCTTGACTAGCTGCTCTTAACTCTCTGCACTTGGTACCACCCATGTTGTGGATGCTGTCATTTCAAGTTCAACAATCTCTTTAGAGAATTGGGGTCTGTGCAAAATGAGGCAGAGGAAGGGGTGTCCCTCAGCTAAACGAGTTTGCAAAACTTCTAGAGATCCTCAGGCTTGGTCTGGGAGATGGGTGAACTTGTCCCTGCTCAGATTTCAGCTGAATTCTGCCCGCTGGCAAGCTGTGAGGGCTCTGGTACAATATGGTTGCCACCCTGTGCCATGTGAACTGTTAGATGAATCTTGATGTGTCGATGCTGGATTGTTGCCTTCTCCCAGCAAAGGTGGAAGCTGTGATGTTGGTGAAGTGTGCAGCAGTGAGAGGCTTCTTGGAAAAGAAGTCTGTGTGTGTAGCTCTGACCCTGACTCAAAGTTCACATGCAGATAAAAATTAGCTGGAGAGGATTCAAATGGCATGAGTGCGCCATGCTCACTTGGTCTCTTCAGCTTTGCAGATGAGGGAATGTGAGAATGACATGTTTTTGGAGGAATCTGAAAGGATAGGCTGCTTTGATATTTAAATATGCATCCAGGGAGGCGGGTAGTTGTGTGTCTTGGAGAAGAATGCAAGCTTATTTGCTTACTTGGATGATTGCTTGACCACCACTTGTAGCGTGAAATATGAATTTGGAGAGGAACTAATAGAATGGCTCCAGTGACTGCAGGCAGATGTGGGGTGGGGCATGCTGCCTCCAATGTCTATTTAATGAGCTCTGTGCTAAAGACTGGACATAGAAACACAACTGTGCATGCACATCCTCAGTAACCCTCACAAGAAAAAGACAGAGGCTTGAGTGTGTCCAGAGAAAGGCAACGGAGCTGGGGAAGGGTCTGGAGCACAAGTCTGATGAGGAGCAGCTGAGGGAGCTGGGGGTGTTCTGGAGAAAAGGAGGCTGAGGGGAGACCTCACTCCAACTGCCTGAGAGGAGGTTGGAGCTGGGTGGGTTGGTCTCTTCTCCCAAGGAACAAGTGATAGAACAAGAGGAAACAGCCTCAAGTTGTGCCAGGGGAGGTTTAGATTGGATATTGGGAACAATTTCATCGCTGAAAGAGCTGTCAGGCCGTGGCACAGGCTGCCCAGGGCAGTGGTGGAGTCCCCATCCCTGGAGGGATTTCAAAGCTGTGTAGATGTGGTGCTGAGGGACATGGTTTAGTGGTGGCCTTGGCAGTGCTGGGGGTTGAACTTGATGCTCTTAAACGTCTTTTCCAATCAAAACAATTCTGTGATTCAAAAGCCTTTGGATTCTTATCTAATTGCAAGTGTAGTTATACTGAGCAGGTTTGTGAAAGAGTTGAGGAGAAACTTGAAAACAGTGTCTTGGGAAGTCCTGGGGAGAAGCACTGCAAGTTTGGACTTGCTTTTCACTTCTGATCAGCTTTGGAGTCTTTTAAAGCCTTAGTTGTTCCTTGAGTGGATAAAAGCCAGGAGTATTGCTTTTACCTCCATGGGTGAGAAGGAGCTCCCTTTTCCCTAGGGTGACAAGCCATCCTGCAGCTCTTCACACAGTTACTTTGGAGGTGGGATGACAGGGTCTGCTCCACATGACACAGGGCTGGGCAACCCCGTGGAAGTACAGCACGAAATGCCCCCTGTAATACAACTTCAGGTGAAGTCTCCTGTGCATGTGCAGTTCTAGCTGCATCTAGAGTCCAAGAGCCAGTCTGGCACTGACAGATGAAAAACTAATCCACAGTAAGATTTTTTGTATGCTGTCTGACAGTGAATAAATACAAATGGTTTTCTCTGTCCAAGTGCTAGCAAAAGCAGAGCAGGAGATAAAAAAATAGACACCCACCCAATTTTGCCTGAAAACCCCTTAGAAAATAAATAGGGCTTCCTGATGGATGGAATGATTTAGACTGGATATTTGGAATAAATTCTTTGCTGTGAAAGTTCTGAGACACTGGCCCAGGTTTCCCAGAGAAGCTGTGGCTGCCCCATCCCTGGAAGTGTTGAAGGGCAGGTTGGATGGGGCTTGGAGCAACCTGGTCTAGTGGGAGGTGTCCCTGCCCATGGCAGGGGGGATGGACTAGATGATCTTGAAGGTCCCTTCCAACCCAAACCAGTCTGTGAGTCTATGATTATGATTCTATGATTTACAAGTCTACTTTCACTACAGGTAAGAGTGGATGGGGAGAGAAACATCTTTAATAGCTCTAATCTTAACTTCTGCACAAGTTGTGGACAATCCAGAACACTCAGGTGTAGATCCATGGATGCCCTTAACAGGGAAAGGTCAATGTCCACCAGTTAATCTGTCTGCTAAAACAAGCTCTGTGGATGCCTGTAGGTCCCTCCATAAGGGTAGGCTTAGAAGTCTGAAAGTAAAACCATTTTAGTTGTTCTGGTCACTCATTTCTGAGGTAAAAGTTCTTTCAAACATAGCAAGGAAGTCCACCCATGAGGTTACTTATTGGGGTACTGTGATGTAGGGGGGTTGTGTTACATGACCACTGGTGATGATCTTAATGAGTGTTTGAATTTGCTGGTGGAAAAATGAGGCAGTTGATGTTTAAAACATTCTACTACATGGTTGTATCTGACAATACCAGATGATACTGGTATTGTCAGAATACCAGTATCATCTGAGCACTTAAAATTGGATTTTACTGAAGGGTTCCCCCAGGGCAAGGCTATATATCCAGTACATAACACTCCAAACAACTTCTCTGGTATCTGACATTCCCTGTGGGTAGCTCAGCTTTTGGCTCATTCCATGGGTCATTGCAGCAAGAATCTGCTAACCAAACCCAGCCTGATCCACTGACATTGGCTCTTCCCTCAACCATTTGGGGCTCTCCTCTTTGAAAATACTACACGTGGCCTTCTGGTCCCTCAGCTCCTGGGGGAAAAGGGATGAACTTTGTGGTCTGTGCACCATGGGTGCTGTGGTGTTGCAGACCATAGGTGTTCTCTTTCCCCTCTCCTCTAGTAGTGCTGGCATGGCTTTGGGGTGCTCTGCCCTGCCTGCAAGCACTGCTCACCTGCAAAATGAGGGAGGATGACTGCATTAAGGAAGATTTTTCTATAGCAGGGCACCCCTTAGAGTATGAGAGGGATGAGCTGTCTGGGCTTGCACATCTTGTACCAGCTTTCAATTAATCAACACAGGTTGCCCAGGGAAGTTGTGGAGGCCTCATCCCTGGAAGTGCTCAAGGCCAGGTTGGATGGGGCTTGGAGCAACCTGGTCTAGTGGGAGGTGTCCCTTCCCATGCAGGGGGGTTGGAACTAGATGATCTTTAAGGTCACTTCCAACCCAAACCATTCTATGATTCTAACACACCTGGACTTGTCAGCCTAAACTATTCCTTCCATCTTCTCTGACTGTGCTGTTTCTTTCAGCTCAAATGAACCTTGAGATGAAATGCAAAACAACTCTTCTGAAATTAAAACTCTTAAGCTTAAAGCACTGCACAAGTCATTCTGGCTTGCAAGATAGGTCTGTGTCTGCAACCCACCCCCCCTAAGTGTTCTCCCATGTGAGTAATTTCTGCCTATTAAAAATCCAAAGTTAACCCCTGAGATAAACACCCCATGTTACAACTGGAGAATGAGTTTATCTTTTTCTGAGGCACTGAGTGTTCAATCCCTACAGATGCTCTCCCTTGAGACACAGCTTGGCAATTTGTAGCAGATCTGAGAGTCTTTTGAGCTGGGGCTCAGGCAACTCTGTTTGGCTAAATGTCCAGCTTCACATCTGACATCCTTTTAACTCGGAGTATATGAAAACAAATTCAGCACTTATCCATCTGCAATCCAAAGGGGCAGGAGTTCAGGCCCACTTCACAGGGCTTTTTGTCAAGCAATCCTGCTTCTGGGTTTGCTGGCCAAATCATGCTGCAAGCCTTTAGGCTAAGGTGGTGGTGGTGCAGAGGCGGCATGAGAAGTGGCTGCGATAATGATGTGTGAGGTTGGCAGGGTTGCAAGGGCTAAATCGTGTGTGTAATCTCACAGGAGGCTTTGCTATGAAACAACAGATGTCATAGCAAGGCCAAGAGGAACACGAGCCAGAGCTGAGCAGAGCAGACCATACGTACCTATCCTGGCCTTCATTTTGTTGGCTTACACAAGCGTGGCTGTTGCGTGGTGGTTGAGGTTCCTCCTCACGCTCTCCTTGGCTCTTCTGGCTGTGCAAACATGACACCCCCAGAAAAGCCTCTGACACTCAAAAGAGCTCGTGCTGGGAGATGTCAGCTCTCTCAAATGTTCTTTTTGGGGGGGAAAAAAAGCAGAACTCTCTGCAATTAAACTCAGTCAAATTCAAGATGTGCAGAACAGGAATCCTATGGTGCAGGACAAAGCAGGGCATGCTGTGCTGTGTGTTCTGCTGGGGTTTCCTTTCTTATTAAATAACTTAACAGAAGGAAGTCATAACCCCCCTCAGCATTCCCTCTTTTGTCTGGAAGAGTTAACTGTGGAGCACAAAAACAATCTGGCCCAATAGAATGACTGTGAGTGCAGCATAGAAATCCATTTGCTAAATGGTGGCTTTCACAGTGGTTTTGCAGAGTGCCTCTCTCTAAAGAAACTCTTATGCTGCTGTGGGGCTCTTCTAGATGTAACTGTCCATTTTGAAATTCCAGGTGTTTATAGTGTGTGACCTTGCTGCATTAAAGTGCAGCTAGGTATTGAAATGGCCTCAGTCCCCAGCTTGGCCTTGGCCACCCCAGGACCAAGGTGTACATGCCAGGATGGAGCAGGCAGGGAAACTGGATGTGAAACATTCACTAACAATGTGAGGGAGCAAACCAGACTGCACATGGGTTCCTACCTCTAGAAAACCCTTTCAGGTTGTCTAAGAGCCTTCTGGTTTCCCTTGGAGACCTTCCCAAGAGGAAAATAACCAGGCAGCTTATGCAGCTCCAGCTACAGAAGCAGCAAAACCAGTGGCAGTGGATGAGGCCCATCCAGAGACAAGGCTATAACCAGAACTCAAAGATGGTGGCAGTCCTGGTGTCCCTTGCTCCTGGAAAAGATGAGAAGTCCATGTGATTGCTCCAAGGTCAGCTAGTGCAGTGATGCTGGGTTAAAGGCTACAGAAACTGGGGGAAACCTGGCAATCAGTTTTAAATGAAGATGAAGTAGCTGTAGATCTGGTTTCTGCAGAGCATTTCCATCTGTCTACACCCAGTTAGACCTCTTTGGATCTAGGAAACATTCGGATTTAGCCTGCTTTTTATTGGGCACCTTTAGGTCTGTTACAGATGTATGTCCTTAAAAGCAGCAGCTACAATTGCTTTGTGTGCCTCTGGATAGCTGAAAGCCTGGAGAGCAGGGCTCGAGGCCCTGCTGCCTGCTCCCATGCCTGCTGCTTCTGTGTTTCTAAGAAAAATAAAAATGCTGTGAGCGGAGTGTGTTTGTCCTGGGAACATTGTGACACTCAGAAGTGACACCCTTAATTGGGATCTGACTTATAGAAAAACTTGTTTAGTAGGAAAACACGATTTCCCACACACAATTCTTAACTTTTAAAATTATTTAATTATTACTCTTTTTTCCTCCCTGTTCCCCTGAGCCAGGAAGCTTTAAGTGAACGTGCTGCTCTCAACTGTAGCTTTATTCCCTGCTGCTCCTGGAGGGGATAGTCTCTGTCCAAGCAACAGACTCTCTGCAGGCATTAAGGGAACATTGTTGGGCCTCTCTGAGCAAGAAGGAATGAGCCACAGGGCATTGAGAAGAAAAGGACATTTGAGGAAAGCTGGAGAGGGACTTTTGATAAGTGGATGTAGTGATAGGATGAGGGGAAACGGCTTTAAACTGAAAGAGGGGAGATGGAGATGACACATTAGGGAGAAATTCTTTGCTGTGAGGGTGGTGAGACACTGGCCCAGGTTGCCCAGAGAAGCTGTGGCTGCCCCATGCCTGGAAGTGTTCAAGATGTGGTGCATTACCCAGCTGGGGCTGCCAGCACAAACATCATCCCTGGTCGACTGAGCCAGGAAGACTGCTTCGAGTCCGTCTCTCACACCCTCGGAGCTCCTTCCAGAGGCAGGGGGTCTTCCTGCATGAGGATGCTGACCCTTTCCTGGCTAGGTTTGGAGGATCCATGTGGCACAGCCCTGTGTAACTCTTGCAGCATCAGTCCAGCCTTGGGCTGCTGTGGTGGAGGAGGAAAAACAACTACTGGGTTAGGATGAAGCAGCACATCTGCAGGAGGTGAGGTGGTTGCATGGTGGTGAGTGGATCATGGCCATGGTCTGCCTCCCCTTGGTAGAGGTAGTGATGGCAGGGCTGATAATGAGCACTGATTTGGGATGGTGAGGCTGGAGGCAAGGCTTAGCACTAGGACATCTGCTCAACTTGTGTCCTTCTGCCTCCCCTTTGGATCAGAGGTCCTGAGCAGCTGTGAAGCAGATGGTGAGCTTGTCCTAGTGCAAGTTGGCTCTTGTTGCTTTGAAACTTACTATTCAAGGACAGGTTGGATGGGGCTGGCAACCTCCTCATTTAGCAGAAGGTATCCTTGCCCATGGCAGGGGAGCTGGAACTAGATGGTCTTGACAGTCCTTCCAACACAAATGATTCTATTAACCTGACTAAGTTAAAATAGAAATAGGTGTATCTGAATGGTGAGTGTCCTGTGGATCAGACAGATTGCTACATGGTTGGGCATGTGGTTGGGCATGAGGTGTCTCAGCCCTGCAGCTACTGAATGGGTGGAGGATGAGAAGGGCTTTGGGAATGCTCTGGGTACCTCCAGCAGCTGGTCCTGCAACTCACAGAATCACACAGAAAGGTGGGAGTTGGAAGGGACCTCCAACCTCCCTGCTACAGCAGGATCCCCTGGAGCAGATAACTCCATTCAAGCCTCTAGCACAGGTATGCAGGCAGCAGCCCATTGGTCATGCCTGGAATTCCTAGCCTGCACCAACTCTTGGGAGTTTGGGTTGGCAAGGAGCTGTTAGTGAAAAGTACTTGGAATGAACCCAAAAATTGCTGGTCTTAAATTTATGGAGAGCTTCAAGTTCTGAGGAGCTGGCTCTGAAGGATGCAGGTAGAAAAGGGTTGCTTTTGTGTTTTCCTGTGCCAAAAAAAAAAAGTTCCAAGACTGTAATGCCATTAAGAGGAGCTTTTGGCAGCCTTGGGGTCTCCTGGATATTGGGGCTACCTGGTCATCTTAGATGTGGTGTCCCCAGCCACTTCCCAGGACTCCAGTACCCATCTCAGAGCAGAAACAGAAACTCCACCGTGAGGACGCTGTCTTTAAGTCCCTGCTGTAAAGTGTAGGAATTGTGCAGTGTGGGAAGACTCTTTGCTTCTCCTGTCCTGATCCACTCCCTCCTCAGCCTGTTGATTGAAAAGCAGGAGGGTTGATTGAAAGCATGTCTGTGAATCCCTCCCTCTGGCAGGGCAGCCTTTACCTGCAGGACACCTTCTTCAAAGCATCTTAGCTGCTTCCCCCAGAGCTCCCTCTTCTGTTCCTCTGGGCTGCTATGCTTTGTGGCTTCCAAATATACCTCTTCCAAGTGGCTGAAATCCCTGTGCAAATCACCTAGCTTTGGAGCAGAGCTGCTGCTTCATCATCAACCAAACTTTTGGAAATCTTTTGTTAGCAGTAAGTATTCTGTTAAGATACTCCACTCTCGTGAGACCCCACCTGAAGTACTGCATTGAGTTCTGGAGTCCCTATTACAAGAAAGATATGGACTTGCTGGAACGTGTCCAGAGAAGGGCCATGAGGATGATCAGAGGGCTGGAGCACCTCTCCTATGAAGACAGACTGAGAGAGTTAGGGTTATTCAGTCTGGAGAAGAGAGAGCTCCAAGGAGACCTTATTGTGGCCTTCCAGTATCTTAAGGGGGGCTACAAGAAAGCTGGGGAGGGACTTTTTATGATGTCGGATAGTGGTGGGACTAAGGGGAATGGATCAAAACTAGAGGTGGGTAGATTCAGATGACATCTTAGGAAGAAATCCTTTGCTGTGAGGGTGGTGAGACACTGGCCCAGGTTGCCCAGAGAAGCTGTGGCTGCCCCATCCCTGGAAGTGTTGAAGGGCAGGTTGGATGGGGCTTGGAGCAACCTGGTCTAGTAGGAGGTGTCTCTGCCCATGGCAGGGGAGCTGGAACTAGATGATCTTTAAGGTTCCAACCCAAACAATTCTATGATAGTAACTGGGAAATTATTTACCTCATGACTTTGGTTCTGTGGTGGTCTCTTTTGCACTGTTAATCAACTCTGTGTTCATTAAACTATTCCAGTGTCATTACTGGGGCCTAATTCACAGAAGGGAATTGGAACAGAAAGTTGTGTTACTGAGCCAAATTTGCTTAACCTACCTAAAATAGTCTGTCAAAGTTGTATTCCCCCAGGACACCACTACCTTATCTGTGCTGCTGAAGATCACAAGAACACTGTATGAGCTGATCTTGCTTTGGTTTAAGACCTCTAGCTCATTGGACTTGCAGTGAGAAGTTTCTGGCTTACCCAGATAATAATGGAGGAGAAGTGTTCTGAACTCTGGTAGGCAAGGAGAGCTGTCCTCATGTCTTTGCTCCCTTATTCCTTGAAACTTGGCTTATCCTCCTGTAAAGCACAGTGCTCCAAAATGCAGAGGTGTCTGTAGTGTCCCTCCAGCAGCCTGAGGCATCACTGGAGGGTCAGAAAGGCAACAGGAAAGGCCAAGGTTCAAAATAGCTTCTGCACAAGAAAAAACAAAATTATCTCCAGCCTGGAAAAGTTCACAAGGAAAGAGACTGAAGAGTGCAGACAAAGGTGGAAAATGAAGGCATCTCATGCAGGTTTTTTGCCAGAAGATCTAGAAAAGGGAACTGTTCTTGTGACAGCATGGGAAGCTGTGGAGCTCCCTGCTGCAGGATCTTGGAGATGCTGAAATGCTGATGCCCTCAAGGAATGAGCGAGCCCTTCTGTGGAAGAGATGTGTGCTGCAGATCATGGAGCACAGAGATCCACCTCTAACTCAGTCCTTGGTCTCCAGCCCTGTTGGAGGATGCCCCAGGAGGCCTTCCCACAGGCTGGGCTGGTGCTGAAGCTCTGTTCTAGGTATTTGTTGGTAGCTGTTACCCAGTCCAGGACGTTTGGCTGGACGCAGGCTTTGCACCATACCCACACCAGCAATTCCCATGATGTTCACAGCTAATGTACTGACAACAACAGGGTTCCAGGCCTCAGCTCTCTCTGCAGGACCAAAACCTTAGGGGGATGTTTGTGTAGGAAGTGTGGCCATGCTCACTGACTCCATGTGTGGATGTTGTAAGGAGATGGGCTGTCTTTAGCTGTCTGCATCTTCCTCTCTTCCCTAGTTCTTATTAACCTGTTCCTTATGTTTTTCATAGGACTTGTTAAACTCTTTCCTCATGGTTTCTATTGCTTGTTGATGATCATAACCCTTCTTAGAGAGGAAATGTACCAGGTGAACCTCTTAGTCTTTCAGAAGGTCAGATGATAACCTTGAATCTGGCTGTGATGGTGCTCTCAGCACTTCAGTATGCTTTGGGGGATTGGGACACTGCTAGCAAGTGGTTTCAATCTTTCTCATGAGTGAGGCTGAAAACACTCTGACTTAAACCCAGACCAGATCTAGGCAGTGATAAGCTTTATATAGACTAAAATAAACTGCAAATTGTGCTAAACTGTTCTGGGCTGAAATGTGTCGTCTTCATTAAGGGATAAGGTTTAGAACTTCTCTGGGGCTGTTAGATCTCAAGTACATTGGGGTAGAGCTTGAAACCTGAATTGGTTTTTGGTATTGAGATAGAACTAGCCTGTCTCTGGTGAGGATGCAAGTTGGTTCTGCAGCATGCTGGGGGACTGAAACCAGAGATGTCTAAGCAGATTGCCTGGTAGAGGGTGAAGATACATAAAGCTGGGTAGCAAGCTCAGGTCAAATCTTCAGTGAACACTTCTTGCTAAAACTAACAAGAGCACTTAATTTATCAGCGTGGACCAAGATGGATATCTTCATCCCAATCTGCCTGGCACTGAGTGCCTGTATCCTGAGGAGGTGACAAAAGGCATGAGGAGAACATCTTTCTCAACCAATATGACCACAGCTGGCTTTCAGTACTCAATCCAGGTAGCATTGCTTCGGAGTGAAGTATTTTGACTGTGATAGTGCAGGTAGGAGCTGCCATAGTCACTTCCTTCAAATGCTGCCTTGATTTGTCCCCTCTGTTTACGCCAGCTGACAGCAGTACAGAGCCTGTTGGTAGCTTGGTCTCCAAGCTAGATACAGATTTGAAGGAATAAACTTTATGTCAACTACAATCTGGCTGGGGGGAGAGATGGACAACTGGCTTGAAACAGCTGCATGGCCAAGGAGATGCAGGATATGGCATGTGACTTCTTAATGAAATGTTTGGCATTTTTTAGGGAAGAGCAGTGCTGGTTCCTCATGGTGCAACATGAGTGCTTGGTGTGTTTGTGTATATTCTCCCCCTCTACTCCACTCTTGTGAGACCCTACCTGCAGTGCTGTGTCCAGTTCTGGAGCCCTTGACACAGGAAGGCCATGAAGCTGTTGGAGCAAGTCCAGAGGAGGGCCAACAAAGATGATCAGAGGGCTGGAACAGCTCTGCTCTGGAGACAGGCTGAGAGAGTTGGGACTGTTCAGCCTGGAGAAGAGAAGGCTCCAGGGAGACCTTAGAGCACCTTCCAGTGTCTGAAGGGGCTCCAGAAAAGCTGGGGAGGGACTTTGGACAAGGGCTTGTAGTGACAAGCCAAGGGGTAATGGATTAAAACTGGAAGAGGGGAGATTTAGGTTAGACGTTAGGAAGAAATCCTTTCCCATGAGGATGGTGAGACACTGGCCCAGGTTGCCCAGAGAAGCTGTGGCTGCCCCAGGGGGGTTGGAACTAGATGATCTTTAAGGCCTCATCCAACCCAAACCAGGCTGTGATTCTATGATAAAGGCAAATGTACTTGTAGGACCTGCTGGTTTTTGACAAGGAATCTTCTGTGGTTCCACTTATTTGGCACCTGGAAGGGGATAGAAGGTCAGCTTCTTGCTGCTCTGCAGGATGGTTGCTCCAGGAGAGGTATAATTGGATCTCTCCTTCCCTAAAGCTTAGAACAGTGTGGAGTTGGAGTAAACTTGTTTGCTGAAGGACATCCTTCACTCAGCACCATCGTGTGTTAGTTGGTTTAATGACACCAACTCTGTGACCCCAATTCTAGCTACTTCTCTGGTTCCTAGCAGGTCTCAAGTTAAAGAAAATGCTGTGAATAGTGGAGTTGTTTCTAGCTCTGAACTAAAATGTTCCCAAAATCAAACTGCTGTCTAGTTTACCAGGGTGTAAAAAATATTCTCTTGTGGGAGCAGCAATTGCAGACCAGTCTGAGCTTGAATCTAGCTGCCTTTCTTCACACCAGTCTGTTGGAGGTTTTCAGAACATTTAAGATGCATGATTTCTCTCAGAAGTATTTTTTCATCACGGCAGTGAGCAAAACCTTTGACTACCAAGAATAGTTTACTTCGTTTAGAGGCCAAATAGTTGTTCTGTAGTGAAGCCAGTGCAACAGAATATTCCCTTTCAGTAAAAGAAGCTTTAGTTTTGTCTGTTCTGGTGCTGGGAGATCACAAGTGGCATCAAGGCTCCTTCTATGAACCCATCCTTGTGGATACTTCAAACTGGTTGAACTCTTATGTGGACTTTGAGCACCCAAAAAAACCAAAATAGTGCTGTAATGAAGGAGTTGTGCTCCTGACATGCTTGACTCAGTCTCCGGGTGTAATCATGTGCCACATCCTAGGACTTCTTGCTCACTGGAAGGCTGGTAAAAGGGCAGGGCCTATGGGAGCTCCCAGAGAAGGAAATTACTGTCAAGTTACTCTGTGCCTTAATTTCAGTCTTTTCTACCTACTTCCTCAGGATTCCTAGCCAGGAGCCAGTCTGTCTGCACGAGGAAACCATCTGAATGGGTGACAGTGTGCCAGCTCTTCTGTAGGTGGCTTTTTGAAGTCTCCTTGTTATCTGTGGCTAGGACACCCAAAAAAAAAAATCTAGATGTGAAGGACAGGGGGTAGGTGGTGTAATGCAGCTGCCTGCAGAACAGGATCTGCAGCTTGGCATGCACAAGCCTGGCATGGTGAGCAACTCTGGACGCCGCTCTCAACCTGGCAAATGAGGGCTGGTTTCTGCCATTTTGGTGTATAAAACTTGTTTTTGCTCATTCTTGGTAAGAGCCCTCCTAGGAGCTGTGCTTTAACACATTTCATATAATTATGAAGCATCAGGTGGACAGAAGGAAGAGAATAATCCATGAAGTATGTCTGGGCTATTGCAAAAATACATGGAAATTAAGTGTTGGAGTCCCAGAAACATGAGATTGTAGCTTTCAAGCTTGGATAAACATTTTGTGGGTTCAGGGTTGTGCACTGAGGCTGAATGTGCCCCTTCACATCTCTAGGAGTTGATATTGTCTGGGTAGGTTATAGACTCTTGTTGAGGTCAGAAAATCTTGCAGGTACCCTGAGGTGTGTGTGCATCTGAGTGTGGTCATAGAGTTGTGTGCAGCTGCAAGGTTCCAGAAGTGAATCCTGCACTCTGCATCTTGCCTCCCTTTACATGTAGGGATCTTCCCTGTGATGAGGAAGTAATTTTATATTCTTCTGGCAGAGGACTGATGGTAGGACACTGAATTCAGACATAAGAACAACTTGTTTTTTCTTCTAACTCTTCTACAAAGAAAACAAACAAGCACTAAAACCCCCCTTGTTTGCTATATGGCAACCTTTGGGTTTTCCCAGTTTGTGCAGGAATAATACTGTCCTAGGAGAGGATGACTGGACTGCAGTCCAACTGGCTTAATTGTTGAACACTTGTCAGCCAAAATCACCTTTCTTGGTGGTGTTCTGCCCTGTTCCAGTTCTTCTGTCTCAAAGCTTGTCCACAATTGCTTTCTTTACAGGTCAGTTTGCTGAGGAACTGTAGTTTTATTCTTTGCTCTCAGGATCCTTTTTAGCTCTGACGATGCCACTTGAGAGACTGATTGAACCTGCAGGCTTTTTATCTAAGTCATAGAATCCTGGAATGGTTTGGGTTGGAAGGGACCTTAAAGATCATCTAGTTCCAACCCCCCTGCCATGGGCAGGGACACCTCCCACTAGACCAGGTTGCTCCAAGCCCCATGCAACCTGCCCTTCAACACTTCCAGGGATGGGGCAGCCACAGCTTCCCTGGGCAACCTGGGCCAGTGTCTCACCACCCTCACAGCAAAGAATTTCTTCCTAATACCTCATTTAAATCTCCCCTCTTCCAGTTTGAAACTGTTCCCCCTAGTCCCATCCCTCCCTGCCCTTGTCCAAAGCCCCTCCCCAGCTTTCCTGGAGCCCCTTCAGGCACTGGAAGGGTCTCTAAGGTCTCCCTGGAGCCTTCTCTTCTCCAGGCTGAACATCCCCAGCTCTCTCATCCTGTCTCCAGAGCAGAGCTGCTCCAGCCCTCTGAGCATCTTTGTTAGCCTCTTCTGGACACTCCAACAGCTCCACATTGTTCTCTTGGGTGGTCCAGAACTGGAAGCAGATCTACTTGCCCAATGCTTCCTGCCAAGTGGTGGAGCTCTGAAGTATTAAAACACTGACTGTTAATGATAAACGGCTTGGTTATGGGTATAAATGGGACAAATATAAGCCACAAAACAGGAGCTGTACAAGATGGAAATCTTAGTCTACCTGGAAGTGTTCATGGAGCAGTTTCTCCTTGAACCCTTTGTAGACTGGTCTGTGTTTTCAAGCTTGTTACTTGGGTATTGAATGCTTAAGAGTTTTCCTTTCTGCCTTGCAATGTCTGGGAAGAAAGCTCAAAGCCTCCAGCTTTGGAGAAAGGAAGGTTAGTCCTCTCACCGTTGGACTTGGAAGACTGCTGTGGGTCACTTCCAACTGAAAATATTTTATTCTGTTTCAAGAATGGCTTGTCCAATTGTCCATTCTTCTCTCCCATGGAAAATGGAGGTGTGTGGCTGGTGTTAAGGAGGGAGGGGGGGAAAAAAAAGTGAGGTGGTGGTGGTTGAGGGTAAGGTGCAGATGGAGGTGATCCAGCTTCAGCCAGGTAGATCTGTTTGTCTGCAGACCCTCTGAGCTCCTGCAGAAGGTCTCTTCTGAAAGTGATCTTGGCCTTGCTGAGAAGCAGCCTGCTGCTTAAGGTTTAGGAAAGCTCTGAGTTGAATGACAACTTGGTTCAACACATGCCATGGATATCTGGCAGTGGAAAGGGGGACTGAGATGCAAGGTCAAGGAGGAAGATCCTGAGCTTTGAGTTAACTCCACCTAAAAGACAGCTTCACAGCAAGACTATTTGCATTCACCAACAGCAGAGAAATGCAAGTGTGTGCTGGAACAAGACAGACAATTGTTTGTAATGCTTTCAGACCCTTTCCTGCTTGGCCTTACACTTTGTCACTGTTCACAGAGTAGATAAATCTCTGATGGCATCAATAGTCTGTGCTATTTAATGGAAAAATATAATTATATGACTACTGAGGTGCTTCATCAAGGGCTTTATTTATCCAGTTCTCCAGACAGTGGGAATGCTACTGGTCCAAACTAGTTTTAAAGAACAAGTGCTATCTAACAGCTTGCATATTTGAGTCAGCTGGGCTTTTAACATCAAAAGAGCTTGATTTTGTTTAATCTGGCAGTAGGGAGAGTACCTCCTTTCTCCTTGTCTGGGAGGTGGATTACAAAACCTTGAGCTTGCTGTTGAGAGGTGTTGCTTGTGTTTATGCTGGGGTGATGGGGAGGATGGTGTACCAGCATCCTAGCCCACAGGGGTGATGGTCCCTCTGCAACCACATCCCTTACCTGTGTGTGGAAATAAGGCAGAACTGTGGCTGCATCTTCAGTCAGTGGCTCCTGCAGTTTATGTCACTGGTCGTCAAGCAGCTGATTAAGTTTTTTATTAATGAGAATGCTATTTTAATGGTCTGTGCTTCAGTGTGTGCATACCCAGCTCAGGCTTTCATGCTCTAATTATCTCTGAAAGGCTTACTTGTAAATGGGAGAACTTCTATCTCATATCTGTAAGAGTGGAACAGGGTAGAAATATTTTATAGTTATAACCTGAGTGATTTTTGGTGTTTTTAAGGAGGTAAATGCTGCTTGGCTGCTCTGTGCTATTGTTACTGAGGAAGGTGGGAAAGGTGGCTAATACCTCTTGACAGCTCTATACATGTGCCTTAGTGCCCCCAACCACACAGAAACAGGTGAGAAAAAGGGTTTTGTGCTATTGAACTGCATTGATAACTACTATGGGCTTTTTACCTTTCTTCAACTGTGGAAAATAGATCCCCTCATTGCTTCCTTATTGCAGCCTGGAAGTTGTTTGTGTTCATGGAGGAGGCAAGGCCCTGAATTGGTTAGTCCAGAGGTGAGACTAAACTCAATTAGCTTGGCTTAATTTGAGTGTTATTTGTAACCTAGCTTTGTTGCTGGGGTCTTCAGACCACCATAAATTTCTGGATCCGGAGGGCCAAGAGGCCCCCCAGTCCCTGTGGGGACCAACTTTTAGCATCCATGTCCCCTTTCTGACAGATGAGCTGAGCCCTGAAGTGTTCTGCTGTTGGGCTGTGGTTCTGCATTAGCTTTTACTGACATTTTTCTGGTTTCAGAGGGTGAGTGTCTCCTTAAAATTGATGGTCCTTTGAAGCTGTGGTATCAAAGCTGAGCAGATGTGATCACTCATGGGTATGTGGAAACCCTCTGCTCTTGGTCCCTGTGGATCTTCACAGAGGATAATTATGACACCAACAGGGATGCTGCATGTCTCACACTCAACTCGAACTCTCTGTTGGCTACCTGGACTTGACACCTTTCTTAACACATCTCTTCTTCTCTGTCCTTCCACCAAATATCCAGTTCAGATGTCAGCCTGTGCAGTGTCAAAGCCATGGGGTGTCAAGTTGTAATCACTTAACTTGGAAGACTAGAGCATTCAGCTACTTGTACTCTACTGTCCCATTGCTGGGGGAGGGTGGCTCTTCGAGGAGAGGTTTTCCATGCAACTGGAATTAAGTTAAGCAAGCATAGCAACCTGTGAATCTGTTTTAGCAGAGTCAAACACTGGGCTTTGAAGCTTGTTGAGGAACTTGAGGAGGTGTGTATTTTTTCTGCTCTTGTGTATTTGCTGCCAGCAATTGTATCTGCTCAGTCAGATGAAAGTTTTCTTCCAAAAAGTGTGAAGAATCCTCACAACTGCATCCCAGCATATGATCCCCTTTTTGTGCTAAAAGTGGGGGTTTTAGCTTGTCTGGAAGCTGTTACAGTTGCTCCTGACTACTGGCTTCTCTGTGCTGCAAGTCCTTGTGAACCTGCTGTTGAGTTTGATTAAAAATGACCCTTTGCCTGGAAAATGATGGTGGTCTTAGAATCCCAGAGTGGTTTGGGTTGGAAGGGACTTCAAGATCACCTAGTCCCAACCCCCCTGCATGTGCAGGGACACCTCCCACTAGACCAGGTTGCTCCAAGCCCCATCCAACCTGCCCTTGAACACTTCCAGGGATGGGGCAGCCACAGCTTCCCTGGGCAACCTGGGCCAGGGTCTCACCACCCTCATGGGAAAGAATTTCTTCCTAATACCTCATTTAAATCTCCCCTCTTCCAGTTTGAAACTGTTCCTCGTAGTCCCATCCCTCCCTGCCCTTATTCAAAGTCCCTCCCCAGCTTTCCTGGAGCCTCTTCAGGCACTGGAAGGTGCTCTAAGGTCTCCCTGGAGCCTTCTTTTCTCCAGGCTGAACAACCCCAACTCTCTCAGCCTGTCTCCAGAGCAGAGCTGCTCCAGCCCTCGGATCATCTCCATGGCCTCCTCTGGACTCACTCCCACAACTCCACATCCTTATGCTGGGGACTCCAGAACTGGACACATTACTCCAGGTGGGGTCTTCCTGAGGCCTGTTTCTGCTTATCATGGGTTTTTACTTGGTGTAAAACTGCTCTGGCACCTGGTGCCTCCTCCTCTTGGTCATGAAGGTTTCGGTAAATATTTACATCCGTGGATGTTGTGCGATCTAAGTGGATGTGTTAGGCAAGGGGCTTTGCAAGTGTGTGTAGTCAAGACTTAAGGTTATTCCTTATTACATCTTCAGATGTTGCTGAGTGTCCCTGTTTTTTATCTCTTGCCCTCAGTTGTGTAATTCCTTTATTGCTCTATTACATGACATCATCTGCATTTGCTGCTCCAGTCTGTTCTCGGAGCTTCATAACATGTTCAGCTGAGTCTTGGGTAAGGATCATCATTTATTTCTAAATCCATTAGTGTTCTGAAAATAACTAAACAAACGCTGTGCTAAACTCCTTATCACCAGCACGTTGCCTCCAGCAGCAGTGAAAATATTCATTGTTTGAGTTGCTGCTAACAGCAGAAGAGAGGATGGGGTTGCCAGTGGCTGGACTGGTTCCTGAGGGTTTTTTTTTTTTCCTTAAATTGTACTCTTGCACAAAAAAAAGGCTGGCAAGTGTTGTCTCTACTGGAATCAACAATCTCAATGCTCTGAGGCTAAACTAAGGCTGAAGTCAGCTATTCAGCTGTGGCTCTGTGCAAATCTATTGTGTTTATCTCTGCCCCAGACCTACTCATTAGGCTGGCAGGACACTTTTTGTAGAGCTGCAACAGCATTTAAGGGTAGGGTTTTCCCATGATCTTCCCCATGTAGAAACCAAAGCCATGGAAAACCATCTTTTGCTGAATGTCACCTCTTAGGTGACTTCAGTGGCACGGCTGGGACTTGGCAATCCTGCTGTGCCCCTATTTGCTGTGGCCTGTGACAATGGGAGGAGGTGTCCTCAGGTGTGTGCTGGTTGGAGGGAGATGAAGTCCAGGCTTTCTGGTCCTTGGTCTACTGTAGCCACAGGGTCTAGGGAGCAATGATGTCCTACTGTTAATGAGCCATGAAATGGAGATGTGCTCTGATGAGCTCCATGGAGACCTCTTCTGTTTAATTGCTACAGAAAGGTAAACTGACACTTGGGTGTTGGAGTGGCAGGCTGGAGCTTAAGCTAGTGGTTGGGAGATGGGCTTCAATCCCACATTGCCTTAGAAATATCTTTTTCTTTATACCAATACAGCCATGAGCAATGTTCCTTCAAACTCTGGTTCAAATCTTGCCCTCACGTGGAGTGTGTTGGGACAGGCCATAGCTGTAAGAACAGTGAAGTCTATGTGCTGGTGCTCCTCTCTTGAGCTGCTCTCTTCATATCATCTCCCTTCAGCTCTCCTACCCTATCTAGGTGTGATGCACCTGTCCTTTCCTACAAGAGATGGAAAGACTTGAGGTGATATTTGGTTTGCAGTAGGTCTCCAAGGTCTATGTTAGATTTAGATAAGGTTTTGCATTGGTCCTTTCCTGGGGAAACATCTCTCCTGCTTTCCACACCAATCTCGCAGGGAACCTACGATGTGCTGTGCTGTACAGGACTCTTCCATCAGCCAAGGCCAATATGTGGGGCTCTGCTGTCCAGTGGAAGCTTTCAGTGGCCACAGGTCCATGCCAGACTGACAGCTCACTGGCTGCAGCCTTGAGAGATCTCCAGACAAGTCTTCTGCTAACTCTACTTTTTAGCAGACCAGCAAATGTCTCTCTTGCTCCTCATGTTTCCAAGTTTAGCCCAGCCAGTGAGGACCTAAGTCTGACCACCTCTTGTCTTAGCATGGTGACCCCATCTTTCCAGGAAGGTGTGAGTTTGGCCAGTCTCAGATGGTCTGATCTTAAATATTGGTTGTGAAATGTCTTGTGAGAAGTGCTGGCTGGATGAGGGGCAACTCTTTAACATCTCTCCTGAGGGGAAGGCCTAAGCACTCCCTGTTTCTGGATGCAGGGGAAGGGGATGGCTTTCTAGCTCCACAGTCTAGGCAGCTTCCAGGGAGATGGCCAAGTGGTCTCCAGTTAACGTTTTGGCCCTTATGACCCCAGACAAGAACATGTTTCAATCAATCCCTGCTGACCAACATGGACAGAAGACAAAAGCCCAGGCAGCACTGGTGTCCATCACATGAACCACAGCTTAATACTGCAGGTGTCCAGCCATGTTGGCTCCTGTCCTGCTGGCAGGTGGAATCTTCATGCTTGTAAGACCTTCCAGTCAGGATGTGCAGGTTGTTAGGGAATTCTTATTCCTGCTACTCCTGTAGAGGTGAGACATACTTGGAAAACTCCTCCAAAGAGGAAAAGGCTTATTCCTGCTGCTGCCCCCTGCTCCTTAGGAGAGCTAGAGCAGGGACTCTGCAGTCAGATCCTCTCCAAGCTGCAGTTCCCTCCTCTAGTATTCAGCTCCTCTTCAAGACGACAATGTTTGGGTGAGAGTTTCTCCCCTTAAGTACTTGCAAGGGACCCTTAAATACCTTCTGGAGGCAAGAGCATCTTTATCTCAGGAAAAACTAATCATATTTTGGGGCGTGGAGAGGGGACTGTGTTCAGAGTAACGACTGTCCAGCAAACACAGTCATGACTTTTGAGCTCTCGGTCCTGCTTGCATCTCCCTGATCTAGTTGGTGGCAACACAAGTTGGCTGCATGGTCCTGGCCTAATAAAACCTGTATGCTGGTGTGACTTCTGCCAGGGAGTTTCTGCCTCCAGCTCTGGCAGAGCAGACTGGAGAGCCTGGCTGCCTTCCCCCCTCCTGCCAGTGCCAGGAGGAAATCACCATCTGGGTGCAATCTGCATCTAAAGGAGCCTGACCTTCCCAGCAGCCCTTGGTTTGAACACCAGCTCTGGTCTTTGCTGGCCTTGTGTTTCTCCACGCAGCTGTAGGAGGGAGCCAGCAGTGCCTGAGGAGCTCTGGGAAGCTCCAGGGGGCAAGAAAAAATGCCTACAGGAGTGAGACAAAAGAATACGTGTGTACCTCTTAATCAAATATAACTTCATTTATCCTTTTGTCAGACATGAGCAGCTGTCTCCTTAGTTGTGAATGTGAGCAGGGAGAAGCAGTGTTGTATTTTTCTTTTCCTTAAAGCATCAGGCTCCTGGGTCAGCTCTTCCTGCTGCTGCCTCTTCAACTCCCTGGAATCCCCCGTTCCGAGGGAACCGTTGTGCCCTTTCTTGGAGTTTGTGACGTTTTTCTGTGCTGGTATTGCTTCTATTTGGTTGAGTTTTTGGGGGAGGGAACCCTTGGAGCCTACCTAACTTGAGGCGTGCTCCCTGGTTTCTGGAGGTACTGTTACATTTTTGCCTGATGTTTGTGTCTTTGCTGTGGGCTGGAGGCACCATTAGAAGGTGGTAGCTGCTGAACTCGCTCAATGTATCAATCTGCAGGCTGCTGCTGCTCAGACTGCAAGGTCACTAGTTATCTTGGCCTCTAACTCTGAATTTCTTTAGCAAATCTTGGTGTCCCAAACCAGTCTGGGTCTCTGCAGACCCTTGTGCCAGAGCAACTGGTGTATCCTGGAATACGATCCTTGGTGCTCCAGGAGTGAGACCAAAGAGCACCGAGGCAACTAAGGGTGGGATAAACATTTTAAAACCGCTTCCAAATGGCAAGAACTCCAAAAGGAGCTGTTATCTGGTGGCTCCCCCCCTTGGAGGGGGGTTCCCAGCAGGGCTCTGTGCTCCCTCTGCTGTGCTGCAGCATCTATTGCACTGTCCTGCAGCTGATGGCACCGAGCTGGGTTTGAGAAGCAAAGGGACCTTTCACTTGAGTTGCAGCCAAAGCAGGAGGTAGGAGGGGGTTTAAGGAGTTCAGGGCATGATTAAAACAGAATAAAACAACTCTGAGTGCAGGTATGATGGTACTTTTTAAATCCCATGAGGGACTTGTTTTGATTTTGTTTTAAAGTCTTGGCTAAGCCACAGGCCTGGGAATCCCAGCAGTGCCTCTTGCATGAGTATTGGAGAAGAGTTTCTCTACTCCACCTAGTGTTTCTGGGCTCCAAACTCTTGCAGTCTCCAGTGTTAGCCCCCCCCAAAAAAATCACTGTCTTGGCCAAAGCATCCTGCTACATACATATGGCATCAGTCCCTGGCTTGAAGGAAACCCAAGTGTCTTCTGCTCTGATACATGGTTGACCTTGCTGGACCAGGCAGTCAGGTTGGTTGTGAAGGCATGCAAAAAAATCCCACTTCCCTCTGGATTGGAGCCCCAAACCAGACTAGGTACAAAGAGCTCCTTAATGCCAATCGGAAGAAATAACTTGGTAAGAGGATGATGAACATCTGCCTTGAAGGGAGGTTGTCTTTGTGCATGAAGTTAGTAACCTGCTGGAGGGGAATGCTCAGATGAGGTTCCTCAGAAGCTGAAGGGTTTAGGGTAGGGTGTAACTCTTGCTCCTTGGATCCAGCTCTCTCTGGGTGACTGTGCTTAGCTGGGCCAGTGGAGACTGCAAAAAAAGCAGGTCTGGAGACACTGGGATAAGAGCAGATAGCGCCAGACAGAAGGTATCTGATATCTTCTCTGGTGCCTGGCATTGCATTAGATAAGCTGATACCTTCCAGAAAGCTGAACTAGTGGTGAGGCTAATATTTCCAGCAAAGGACATCAACAGCTATAGCAATTCTTCATCATCAAAGGGAAATGTGGTTTTGGGGTATAAAAAACCTGTGACCCAGTTTCCCACCATTAGCTGTGTCCATAGGAGGTAGGTCTTGAAGGAATCCTGCAAACCCCTGCAGGAGGCTTGGGTGAAATACAGCCCTGCAAAGTTGTCCTTGCCTCCTCTTGCATCTGTTCCCATAGTCCTGTCCTTCCTGGTCATTTTCTTTTAGGAGGAGCTGGCTTAGGAGTCTGGGCTCCCAGTCACCTGGTTTAACTAGACCCCATGTGCTCAAGTTGTGCAAGGAGTTAAATGGTGTATTAAAGCTGTGTAGTTTAAACTATTAAAACAATTACTAACTTCTGCTGTGTAAGCAGAACTTCAGCAAAACAGCAAGTCATTACTTTAAAATGCATCCACCTTCTAAACCAGCATCATTGTATTAAAACTAGATCTTCTCACTCTTGCCATGATGTTTTTTTGGGTGGGAGTGGGTTTCTCTTGTGAGCTGAAGGAGATGGCACTTAGCATTTGAAACTGGAAAATGAGTTGATTCTGTCAAATTAATCTAGGTACTAAATAAGCAGGAATACCCTTTCTCCAGAATTTGCTGGATTTATACTGTAGTTTAAGCCTTCACATTTTGGCTGGGAGTTTCCTACTTGCAGCTGAAGTGGTGTCAGATGGTTTTCTAGGTGTGTTTTGCTGGATGTGGTTTGTTGATGTTGGAGGAGAGGGAAGGTTGGCTATGGATATGCTGCCTTGAGACTAAGGTCTGCAGCAAACAAAAGCTGAGATGTCTTTAAGATTTCTTTAAACCCCATTTGCCACTAATTACCAAATTTCCCAAATGGTTTGCTGTAGCTAGGTTAGCTCAGAGACCCTTCTGGAGGAAGGAAAGAGGGAGAGATGGAGAAATAAAACAATCTGAGACCAGTCTTTATGGAAGTATAGCTGTTGATCCTAATAAGCCATCGTGTACGTAGAGGAAGGGATGCAAATGTTCTCTTGCCAGTCCCTAATTGCTATTTTGCTTTTATTTCAGCAGAGTGTTAAGCTTCATTCATTCACCACTTCCCCAACTGCTTCTTGTTCAGTGCTCCTGGGGTTGGGCACCTACCTCCTTCTGGGGAGAGTCATTTGAGCAGGGAGATAAAAAAACCACCACCAAGGCTTGCTCAGGTTGTGAGCGAACAAGGTAACAGTGGCTGGGGAAACCTCATAAAAAAAAGAAAAAGGCAGAAAAATGTGTAAGAACTGAAGAAATGTGCCTGTTTTGTCTTAAAGCAAAGGCTGCAGGTTGTGGAGCACAGCTCTGCACCTTGCTCTGCACCTTGCTTTTAAAAACTTTGTTGCTGTTGCTGCTTGGTTTTATAAAGAAACTTGAGGTCCATCACTGTGCTGTGCACCAGGGATTCATTTTGAATCTCAGCTGGCTGCTTTGGACCTGAATGTGCCTGTTCCAGGTCATTTCAGATAAAGTTTTGAAGGGGCTGAGAAAACTGGTTTGGATGATGGGGCCCCATGGCATACAATGTGCTTTATGGGAGAAGTAAGATTTCTCAGCCCTGATGGCTCTGAAGTTCTTAGCAGCATCTTACTTGCTACTGCTTCTATAGCTTTCCATCCCTATATCCCTTTTATATCACTAGAAAATGAAAACTGATTTATTATTTTTTCATAGAATCCCAGACTGGTTTGGGTTGGAAGGGACCTTAAAGATCATCTAGTTCCAAGCTCCCTGCCATGGGCAGGGACACCTCCCACTAGACCAGGTTGCTCCAAGCCCCATCCAACCTGCCCTTGAACACTTCCAGGGATGGGGCAGCCACAGCTTCTCTGGGCAACCTGGGCCAGTGTCTCACCACCTGAGAATTTCTCCCTCATATCTCACCTAAATCTCTCCTCTTCCAGCTCAGAACTATTCCCCCTTGTCCTATCACTACACGTCCTTGTCAAAAGTCCCTCCCCAGCCCTCCTGTAGCCTCGTTATAGGTGTGAGGGGGGGAGAAATGACAGTAAATATTCCTGTTTGAGTGTACCTGGTGCTGTGCCGGGGGTGCCCGGGGCCGGGGCGGGCACTAGGACCGGCCGGGGTGTGACACCGCCCCCTCCCTCCCCCCCCCCCCCCCCCCCCGGTTCCTCCGCCGCCACTTTCGGTATATTTTTTTCTGTATCGTCTTTTTTTTCTTTTTCTTTTATTGGCGAGTGGGGGAAAATAAATAAACAAACACCTCCCTTCCCCCCCTCCCCCTCGAAACCACAAGAAAGCCCGGAAAGTGTCGAGATGGTGAAGACGGGATGAGAGGAGAGCGCCGGGCAGCCATGGCAGCCAGACGGGTGTTTCACCTCCAGCCATGCGGTGAGGGGCAGAGCTGGGCTTGGGGGGCACAAGTGTGATGAGTTCTGCCCGCAGCTTGCGGGGTGTCCCCTCCCCCATTCCTCTTTTACCCCAGTTTTGCCCTGTGGAGCAGCGGAGAGGGGTCGGGGCTGGGGGTGGGATGCGATGGGGTGAGCGGTTCGGAGGGGATGGCGGGGATGTGTCCCCCTTTCCCCTCTTGGAAAGGTGCTTGGGAGGAGGTTTGAAATGTGGAAAATGTTCAGTTTGCATCATTGCTCGAGGCTTTTTGTTCAGGAGCTGGTTGTAACCCGCGGGGAGGTGGTGACACCCCCCAAATCTTGGGCTCCTTGGGCAGCAGCGGGACGTTCCCTAGAAAGTACCAGGGGATCAAGGAGCGATGTGAAAACTTGGTGGCTTGTTGTTCTGAGGGTGTTTTTTCTTCCTCCTTTCTGGTACTTGTTGATACCTAACTAGGGGAGGGAGGCACGCAGCGGTGTTGAGCTCCGCTCCGGCGCGTCTCTTGCGGATGCGGTTGCCCGACTTCATGTCGGTAATGGTGTAAAAACCACAATAAAAAGGAAAAAGAAAATAAAACGGTGAAGCTACAGGGCTTAAGCTAAACTAGTGTGAAGGGTTTGGGCAGTCGTGTGTGTTGGCAAAAACCCCAGTGATTACTTTTCTGTTTGAAAAGAGAGGGTGGGTTTAAATGGGCTTTGAAATGTGTTTGGTGATTTATGGTGAACTTTAGAAGTTATTTTTCTGAAGTGCTTCCCCCCCCTCACTCCCCGCCTTTACCAAAGGAAGCACTTCCTTAATCAGCATGGCTGCGACAGCACTGGTTTGACACAAAATTAAGTGACAGTGACTTGGGTTCGTGTAGGAAAGTTTGTTGGGAAGGAAAAGCAACTGTAGGTGGCACAACAGCTTTGCGGCCAGCGGAGCCTGGTCCTCAAACTTCCCCTGAGGATCTTCTCTCCGGGAGGATTGTGCCCTTGGTCTGTTTTGCCACCTCCTAATGTAATGCAAAAGTTTGCTGCAGATCTGAGGGTCTTCCTCAAAGCTTTCCTCTGTGCTGCTCTTTTTCATGGCCTGGACTGTTATGGATTAAAACTGGAAGAGGGGAGATTTAGGTTAGACATTAGGAAGACATTTAGTGTGAGGGTGGTGAGACACTGGAACAGGGTGTCCAGAGGTGCTGTGGCTGCCCCATCCCTGGAAGCGTTCAAGGGCAGGTTGGATGGGGCTTGGAGCAACCTGGTCTAGTGGGAGGTGTCTCTGCCTGTGGCAGGGAGTTGGGACTGGATGATCTTTAAGGTCCCTTCCAACCCAAACTGTTCAATGTTTGTCTTGAGACCTGCTGGTGTGGGCTGGCTGTCCCTCAGCAGTATGAGTGTGAACAATATCTATTGGGAACATACAGCTTTTTCCCCAACGTGCAATATCTGCAGACCTTGTGGTGTCTTCTGTAGGTGTGAATGTAGTCTTGTCCCTCCTTTGCAGATTCATTGTCCCCCAAAAGCTGTAGCTGAAGCATGGGCTGAACTGCTTGTCCCAAGGCTGGATAAAAATCCACTGGTGTTTCACCCATCTCACCTGTGTTGGAGTTGGATTTGTGGCTCTTTGTTTTTGGTGGCTAGAAGGAAATGTGATGCAATGCTCTAGTCCTGTCTACACTGTGACCTCAGTTGTTGCTGCCACCCCTGTGAGCCACCGTCCCCTGCTATAATGGAGACATGTTGGCTCATCCATCTCAGCCAGAGCCCTCTGGTTTTGAAATAGCTGTGGTTTTTACACAGTTGCCACTCTGTGAGAGTTATGTTCCACAGAGGAGGTCACTCTCCAGCTCTTCTGTTGTTCCTTGGCAATTTGAACGCTTCAGTTTGCTGAAGTGAACACAGCTTAGAAATATGAGTTGGGATTTGATGTGGAGCACTCCCTTGACTCCCCCAGTGGCATAAGATACCTCTGTATGTAAACTTCTAGTGCCTTAATTTCTACTAGAGTGGAAGTAAATCTTAAGGCTGTAAACAATTGATCAAGCAAGCTTTGTTATTATGTTAAGTCAGTATGGAAATGAAGATGTCTTGGTTTTAAAAGCAAAAGGATCCCAAATGGGAGCTTTCCATTTTGTCCTAAAAAAAAAAAGGTCACTGACAAGGTTGACATTTCTTGTAGATGGGACCCTGAGGTTAGCAGCAAAGTTGGATTTTTAGTCCAGTTATTTGACTTAGCCTGATGCTGGTTTATTTTTCTTTATAAGGCTGAAACTTCAGACCTTCTTGCAAAACTGAGGGGATGCTCCACACATGTAATTTATGCCTAAAGACAGGTGTTCAATACCATTACCCAGGGGGAAAGCTGTTGTGTTTTTTTCCTGTGAGTAATTCTAATACTGTGCTGTAGGTTTTAGGTGTCTCTGAGAAGCTCCAGTGATTACTCTGCAAAAGCTTTCCACTGCTCTGGCTTAGGTGACACCTGAGTTACCTCTTGGTAATGCAAAAGCACTAAGTTGCACCTTCTTAATGTGAAACCACTTCTCTAAAAGCCCCGTTTCCCTTTGTTAGGGTTTCTCTGGGAGTAAACAACTCTCTGGGACACTTTAATGATTCATCATGAGACTGTCATCTACCCTCTAAATATGCAAATTACTGCCAAGCACACCAGGGGATATTCTGCATATGTTAAATCCAGGCTACCTTTTCTGCTAGCAGCAGCTGAGGCGTGGCGTGGTGCTGGGGTTAAGGAGTCCACTGTGAAGGATGCAGAGCAGGAAGGTTAAAAACTGGGAATGCTGAGGCAATTCCTTGAAGTTCATCCTCATTTGGGTTTGTGCAGTGTTTTGTGATTGTGAAGTCTGCAAAGTAGCAACTCCTTCAGGAGTTTGTGCTAGGACCTGCTGAAACTTAACTCTTCTCTTTTTGTTAATAATGCAATATAACTTTTAAAATATGATTTAGGAAGAGCTCCCCATACAGCCTTTCAGCAGCACCCTGTAGCTTCTGCATCTGTCAGTGCTGGCTTTGATATCAAAGTTCTTAGCTGTCGCTCATTATTCCATGGGTTTTTCTGTTCTCCTTTTCTAAATACATCCCTGGCTCTGACTTGCAATTAAAAAAACCAAATATTAAGGGTTTCAACCGAAGCCTGTTATTGAATAAGCATCTGCAAGCTCTGGTGGACCAGTGGGAGCTGTGATTTGGGTAGGGCATGGAGGGAATAGAGTCCAGTTTCATTCCTCATAAATGCCCTGCTAAGAAATTGCAAGAAAATGGGGAGAAAAGTGTGAAAACCTGTTGTAAGCCGCTGGAGTGGGTAGCACTGACTTTATGTTGTGTTGAGCAGGAACTTTCTTCCCCATGGGTGCTTTTTAGCTCTTGAGGTTTGAAGGACCAGCTGCAAAAAGCAGCTAAAGGGCTTGTGGGGCTGTGGCTGCCCTGGGAATATCACTGCAGCCATACCTTGGTGGGAGGGATGGAGCTGGGGTATATGGGCTCTGGTAGGGGGAAAAGCCAGATTTGAAACTGGTGGAGGGAGGATCTCAACTGCTCAGTGCTTGGAGCTGGGCAACCTTTGTCTCAAGATGGTGTGGATGAGTTTTGAACAGTGAAGGTAATTAAGCAAGTTATTGCTGGGGTTTTCCCCACTCATGGGGACAGATAAGGAGTGAAAAATGAGGAGGGGGACAATCTGGGGGCTGAAGATGAGGTGACCTTCCTCCCCTTTTGGTGTTGGGGCAGGTGCTGGTACCCTGTGGCAGTGAGAGCTGCTACTTGGGCTCATCCCCTGGGAAAAAAAGCACCCCAAGGAGCACCAAGTCAGGCATCAGTTTGATTCTCCTTTTCCTCTCCCACTGCCATCTCCTTTTCGAGGAGTTAACTGCCTCTTCCCCTTGTTCTGAGCCTAATTGCATCCCCAGGGTTTACCACACGTGTGTTTGTTTTATTCAACATGTTGGCTGTTCCCACCGGAACAGGCCGATTTCACTTTTTTTTAGGGATTGGGGTTTTTTTGCTTATTGTGCACAAGCAGCTACTGCAAAAGATACTCGTTGAGGGGGGGGAGGAGGAACTGTAGTAATGCCAATACTACTTGAATATTATAAACCTGGCTTATCAGCCCGACGCAGAGCTGGAATTTGTCTCTTCCTGTGCTGCATCTCTGCTCTCTGAGAGGGGCGTTTAAATACAGGCTGGAGACGCAGCCTTTCCAGTGTGCTCTGCTGGGCTGTGACAGCAACAGCAGGGGCTGCTTCAGCAGCTCTTTTTTGGTTTTTTTTTTTCCTCCCCCTCCTTTTATTTTGCACTAATTCCCCTCTCCAAAAAGGAACTTCTTGGGGAGAAGGCTCTGAGACTGCATGTCCCAACAGTACCCGCTGAAGGAGGTGAAGGGAAACACGGTTTGCTTCGTACCTGGCTCTCCTCTCTTCTCTGTCTTGATGGAGCCAGCTTCTTTTTGCTACCCCCGGCTCACCTTTCTCCGCTCACCCTACGGCCAGTTTGGGGCAAGTTCTGGCTCTTCCCAGGATTTGGCCCCATGGCCGCAACGTTTGGTGACACAGAAGTGGACCGGGCCGGTGGACGGTGCGTGATGGGATGAAGGGATTTGGGATTGGAGATGGGGGGGTTGCAGAGAAGCCCACCATGATTTAAAGGGGGCTTTGGAGGTGGTGGGTGAAGTGGGAAGCAAGGCAGGCAGAACTTGAGTGATGCTTTGGCATGGTTGTGTTGAGGCAGTCTTCTCTTGGACTTCTGGTGGAGTGCTCTTGGCCGCTGCCCTCTCCACCAAGGAGCAGCTTTGGTCCCTGCTACACCCAGGCAGGCTGGCAAGGAAGAGCTGATAAACAACCTCGGCACGGAAAAAAATAAAAATAGAAACTGATCTTAGCCAGTCTTTTGTTTCATAGGCTTGTTCACTTGCTGAAATGAATCCGGCAGTGTTTGAAACCTGAAATACCTGCTGGAGGCTGGGCAGGTTTGTTTCACCTTTGGGGCTGTGATGCTGTCAACTGTCCTTTAAACTTCTTAAAGGTATCAGGTGTGGGTATAAGGGAAGGTATTAAGATCCTCTATTGCAGATTTGTCTCGCTGCAAATAAATACCTTTAGAATTATCAGCTTGGCTAAAAATTTTGCTGCAAAGAATCTGTGGGGCAACTTGGTGATACTTTAGGAGCTGAGCTGTGCTGCAAGTGCTGATCCTAAGGACTAGGAGTCTTGACTGTAAAACTTTTTTGGGGAAGGTATCGGGCTTGATGAGGTCCTGAGAAGCCTGATGGAGCTTTGAAGGTGGTCCTGCCTGGAGCAAGGAGTGTGGTTAGAGACCTCCAAGGGTCTCTTCCCCCCTTGAATACTTTATGAACCATGGTATACTTCCTCTACATCTTATTAACAGTCTGGATGTGATCTGCCTTACCTGGGAAAGCTCGTCAGGTGGCATGCAAAAAAAACCCAAAATAATGGAGGAGACTGGATGAGCAGTCTCGGCAGAGAAAATGCGTGGGAGGTGTTTAAAAACATGCATTGCCTGTGGTTTGTGAAACGGAAACAAGCCTGTGGCAGGGACTGCAAACAGGGGGATGTGGCTCTGAATCCCTCTGCTGAAAGCGATGCCTCTTCCCGAGCCCTGTCCTGCCTCGCCTTGCCTTGCCCTGGGAAACGCTGGCTGCCTCCTGGTAAATATGATCACTGGGAAATTGTCAGGAATGGTGAGAGTTACTGTAAGGGACTTGGAGATGGAAGGGGTCTTCCCAGCATTTGGATAACTTGCTGCTTATTTCCTCATTTTTTAGGGTTCTCCCTTTTGTAAGGCTGACTGGATGCTGCTTCGGAGAGTTAGGAGGGTTTTCTTCCCGTGTTTTGTTTTGCCGCCATGGACCATTCCTCCAGGCTTTACATATCCAGCTGGGGGAGACTTAGCTTATTGTTATGAAGATCTGGAATTGTGAGGAAACTGAAGCAGTAGAATGGGCTGGAGGGAGTGGGGGGAGACGATGTGGCATCTTCCCTCCTAAGCTTTTTAGGCACTGCACAGTGGAGCACTGGGCAGGCAGGCTTTGGAGATGTCTCCTCGGATGAGGTGAGGTCTCTTCAGCTCTATTTTCTGCAACTTGCTGCCGGAGCACAGACTTGCTGCCCCGTTTCTCGTTCCCTTAGGCAGGCTCCTCATTGAATCCGTGCATTAACCCTTGCCCTGCTGCTCAGCTGTCATGCTGGGTAAGCGTGGAAAATAAAACAACAATAAAACACCCTTGTCCAGCCCTGCCATGGGGCAGGCACCCGAGTTCACCAGCTATATCTTTAAGAAATGTGCTGTATCTACCTCTTGGCAGCAATTTTAGGTTTTTTCCCCCCGTCCCCTGTCATCTTCCTGCATCTTCACATCCTCTTGTTTTCCCTGTACTTCAGCAAGGTACACTATCTTCTCACTTCAGTTGAGCCTGGCTGCCACAAAGCTTTTTTTTTTTCTTTTTAAGGAGGCACACAAGCTTTCTCCCTTCGGCATCCAGCAAAAACCACCGGCTCCAAAGCGCAGGGTCACTTTAATTATTCTATTTTTCCTCCTTGCTACCAAATAGCAGGGAGAAGCAGCGGGGCTGGAGGAGCCAAGCCCAAGCTCTTCCTCGGCCGGGGCTGCGGTGGCATGTGGAGCGGGGAAGTTGGTGGCTCTCGGGCATCCCTGCTCTGCTTGGGAGAGCTGGGGTGGAGGTGCCCATCTGGGAGCTAATGGGTCAGGCTTCTCACTCCACCCATCTGCCGCTCGCCAATTGGAAGTGAGGGAGAAAGATGCTCTGGATGGATTAACGTTGGAGCCATTGAAAAAGCACGAGCCGTCGCTGCCTCGGCCACCTGAGCCAGGGGCGTTTGGGGACCAAGTGTGGTGGCTCAGGGGGAGCAGCCAGGAGGGGAGCAGAGGCTGTTTGAGCAGCATCTCTATTAAAGAAGTAGTGCAGGTAAGTTGTGGTTTTAAAAAAAAAAAAAAAAAACAACCACAAACAACAAACCCAAACTGAAGCACTACTGTTGCTGGGTGATGCATTTATACAGGAAATCTAGAAAACCAGCTCTGCCAGGTCATTAATTATTTAAATCACTAAAGTGAGGCAGTACTTGATGTATTTTCAGTGGGCTTTGCTGCTTAGTGATGATATCCATTGCCTGTGCTGATGTCTGTGTGCTTGTGGTGTTTAAGGATGGAGGATACCTTTTGAATTCAATTTACATGAAGCAGAGTTCTGTCTTTCAGGGTTTGAATTTAGTTTTGAGATCTGCATGTGGAGATGAGCACAAAGATCTTACCTGTTCTGGGTTTTCTCTAATGCTTAAAACATTTTAACAGCCTGTCTGCGAGGCTTTACATACTGATGTTTCACGTGGGGAAAGTGCAGTGCTGAGTGAAAACAAAATGCATATATGTAATCTGTCTAAAATGCTGTTGAGCATCACCCCTGTTGCTGTAGCCATGGAAGCCATGTAGATGATCCATAAACAATGTCCTAATGAATATCACTCTCATGTATTGTCAGCCTGCAGTTTTTTCACCCCTGGATCAGGGAATTTTGATTTCTGGTTGATGATGGACAGTAAAATCAGATCTGGTGCTGCTGGCTCTCCCCTTGCTGGTGGTGGTGTTGTTTCTGCTGCTGTTCTGTAGCTCTTAGATAGAGAAACTGATTTGTGTGATCCTGCCAAGGCTGCTGTGATTTGAAATCCCTGTTTCTGGGAGGAGGGTTGAGGCTGCAGAGGCAGCTGGGTTGCCATTTGGGTATCCTTTGGGCTGTGTTCATTTTAGTAGCAGGAGGAGGCTTTTTCTTTCTGGGTATAAAGCCTGGAACCAAAACTGACCACGTTTGGTGATCAGGTGGCTTGTTTCACTGCTCTTCTTAAGTGTCATTCCATGTTTCCAGTATAGACTTTGGGTTTGATCAGACTTACAGTTTTGGGTGAGTTAGAGCTGGTCTTCTGTTTCACCTAGGTGTCTTTAGCGTGGTGGTGGTGGGAAGGGGTGCTGGAATAACTTAGCAGTGGCTGGGCCAAGCTTTGCAGCAGCCTCTTTAGCAGTTATTTTAATTTCTGGTAGCAGTCAGGGGATAAAAATTTGATAGTCATGCACTTTGTGTTCTAAAACATCATCCTGGGGGGATGCTGGAGCGTGAAACTGGTGGTGCTGGAGCATCTCATCCATGTAACTCCAAACAAGAGGTCTGCACCTAGTTTATTCCTTACAGCTCCTTAATTTCTACAGTATTTAACACAACTGAACCAGCACAGGGAGCAGCTCCTTCCTCTGAGTAGCCCCAGTTGACAGACTGTCTCTTAATCGCTTTTGCTGGTTTTACACTGTACCACTGCAGGTAAGTGGCAGGTGGTGGCCTCTGGAGGACCTGCCTGTATGAAAAGAAAAGCATTTCAGCAAAGAAAAAAAAAACACAAATGACTCTTCGGCCCCTTTTTGAATCCACATTTCTACCCTGACCAAGATGTGGGGCCGTTGCAGTATCTTTTGATTAAGCGTTAGGAGGTTTTTTGATAGGAAGAGCTGTCTGGAAAGCTGTCAGTAAGAGTTAATGCTTTCTAAATTATTTAAATGTTTCAGGAAAAGCCTACAGAAAAGCCTCAGCTGGTCTGTTCTTGGGTCTTTGCCAGCTTGTGGGATCTCTGGAGGTATTTGCTTTCTTTCCTCTCTGTGTAGCACTTATGCAAGAAATCCTTGCAAGTCTTAAATCACTTTTTTTAGTGGGTTCAACAGCATGAAATCTCCCCCTTCAAACTGGAAAAAGAGGGAAATAGCCCAGATTTCTGTCCACCAGCCAAGTCCCAACATGTCATCGTTCTCTCACTTCTCTGCTTGTCCTGCTCACCTACAAAATGCTGGCCAAGAAACCTGGTGGAGGAGGAAAAAAAGAGATCCTGTTAACAAGCAGCTGCAGGGCTCTCAATTTACAGGGTCGCTTCCTTTTGCAGCTCACCTCTGGGAGGCACCCTCGGATATTAATTGCTTGGGTGGGCTAAATTGTGATGAGTCAACCTTGGCCAAGCCTGGTGCTGCTGGTAAATCCATGTGCATGGCTCTTTTATGGGGAGGGAGGTCTGTTGTAGTTGTCACTGCTGGAGCCAGTGGTCTTCTATTAGATGGTCTTGTTGTGATGGGTGCTCTGGAGGAAGCTGGGGAGGGGGTGAAGAGGAGAATTGTTCAATGCAGTGAGGAATATGTTTTGAAAGCAGAGACATGTCTGATCCCTGAGCTTGTGTGTGGGTGTGTGTTTGCCTGGGACTGAGCAGACAGGAGGATGCTTCCTGCTTTATCCTTTCAATATGATGCTTTCTATTTTCACAGCCAGCGACTGTGAAAATTAGTTTTGGGGTTTCGTTTACCAGAGTGACCGTGGCATGATTTAAGACCTCCTCACACCATCTCCCTTCAGCAGAAGAATATCCAGCTCCTTGTGTATGATCCCTGGTTCAATACTTAGTGCCTGCTGAGCCATGAAGCTATAAAGTTGTGTTTTCCACCTGGATTGGGACTGGCATATCATGGTGGTCATGCTATGGTGGAGGACACTGTTCAGGTAGATCTGTGGAGCAAAGATTCATGTCCAAGTGACTGGTGCACCATGGGGTAGCCTAGGAAATGTCAGAGGGTTGTTGTCACATCCTTCAGAAATCAGAAATGGACACTTCCCAGGGATGTTCAACATGCTTTGGGAAATCCAGACCTCTTAGTCCCAGAAATGGGAATTTTGGGGATATGAAACCCTTGTGGGACGCAAAGAGGGGGTGAAAATCCTTTAGGGAAACTTCTAGTGGGAGGACAAGGGAGACAAATGACACACTTAAGCAATTCTATGGCAAAAAGAGTGTGAATATAACTTAAAGTGCTTTTTGCTAACAAAGATCCTCTCTAGTAAGGATTGCTGGAGGTCTTGGTCATGTCTACGCATAAGGAGGGCAAAGCTTGTGTCCCTGCAGGTCTGAGTCTCTTGGCTAAAGCAGCAACCTGCCATTGGATTGGAGTACTTAAAAGCACTTTCCTTGGTGTCTGCTCTGGCCAACCCTTTATCATCATCTGAAAGCTTACCATTGTGAGGGGCTTGGAGTAGATTTCAACTTTCCTGGGTCGTGTCTGTCTTCTAGACTGTTTTCAAGACCTCAAAAGTTGAGTTCTCGTAGGTGTTTGCATGCAGATAAAGTGTTAAACCACCCATTTGGGTAGAGGTCTCCAACAAAAAACCCTGCTTTATTACCATGTGGTGTCCAGTGCCTGCTGGCACATGGTACTGCTGCCTGTATGAAACCTCTAGGCATGCCCCTTGTCCATCTTTCAGTGCCTGGCTGTGTTTTCCAAAGGCTTGACAGCTTCATGAGGAGGAGAAGCCAAGAAGAAAGGTGGGGGGCAACAGTGCAGAAGGGCAATACAGACAGAGGAGAGGCTGCCCTTCCTGTGAGTACAGGCTGAAGTGTGTCCTCAGGCTTTCACCATGACCACCAGTACATTGCTAACACTTTTCTCTTCAAATAGTGTTGTAGAAAGCAGTGTTGGGAAGATATTTAGACATGTGATGGGCATGTGGATGTAACTGGAGGGAGGAGGAATGCAGCTGGTCCTCTGGGGAGCTAGACAGCTTGTCCTGGGGCTCAGCTTAGCCCTTCCCTGTAGCTACACCACTGAGATAAGTGAAGGACAAGTTGAGGAGTGACAGAGCTCTGGTGTGCCTCATGAAAGGAGGGTTTATCCCCTTTAGCCTCTGCCAGGGATGCAGTGTGGATGGCCATGTGTCTGGGCAGTGAAGGCACGTGTGGTGCTTGCAGGGGAGCAAGGCTGTAAAGCTGCAGTGAAGAAGAATCCTTTTATTAATCGTGACTCTTACCCCTCCAAGATAAAACTCCCTGGAAGAAGTGCTGCCATTTCCCATTTCATGACTTAAAAAAAGGTCTTTTTACCCCTCAAGTTTTTTTGTTATATTTTCCTTTGTCTTTATTAATGCAAACTGGTGCTTTCTGGGGCAATGTCTACATCTTGGCTTGCCACAGGCAGCAGTGCTCATAGACCATAATGCTTGGGCAGGAAAGTGCCCCAGCAAAAACAAGCGTATCTTACTCATCTTACACTTCCTTGAATTACAGTGATGGGTTTTGAAACCCTGGCTTATGTGGTTTGTTTTTTTCCTTTTTTTTGGTCACACCTCTCTAGGGGTAGAGAAAACCAGGTAAAATCTCAAGCTCTTCTCCTGTGTCAGTTCTCATTGAGAACAGCAGCACAGCTTCTCCTGTCTGTGCCATTATGAGCTGTGCTTTCACCAGTGCTTCCCAGTTGAAGTATGCAGGGCTGTGGGAAGGGATCAGCTGCTTAAGGTGTAGAAATGACAAGTGGTAACTTAAGGCAAAATAGCTTTTTGCACGTTGCTGTCCATTCGTTCCTGCTGAGTTGAATGGTTTTAGATGATTTGCAGCAAATTTCTCCACCAGGAGACCTCACTGCTTGGTTCTTCCCTGCAAACTGCCCAGTTCTCATGGTTTAGGAGCACAACAATGCTATGTGAAAGAGTCCTGCAATAATGATCTATCTGGACCCCATCAGCTAGTCAACGGGATCAGATTTGCTGCCTGTCCAGCTCTTCTCCTGTTGTTCTGTGGTGATGCAGTTTTATGTTGCAAAAGGAGTTTGAGGCTTCCTCATCCTCCTGCTGTTGAGCTCTTGCTCATACAGATTTTTTTTTAGACTCTCAGTTGCAAGCTCCTTTCAGTCAATGCTCCACATTATTAAAAAAAGTCCTCTCCTGCAGATTTCCCTTGGGATATTATTCCTTGTGCATGTGGTTTTTCCCTTAAGACTGTCTGGTTTTCTGCTGAGGAGGAGAGAAGCAGCATCACTTGGCTATCAAGTGTGTGAAGCACGTGAATTGTGGCTTTCACCTCGTCCCAAATTGCATGAACCTTCTGGTTGCAGCTCCCTGCTCACATGTACAACTGCAGGCTCCCTTGTCCTGTGATATTAATGGTGGTGTGGAGAAAACAAAGAATGAGAAGTGAGCTCAGAGCTTAATATTAATTACAAGGTCTAGTGGAGCCTTGGATAGAGTTTGCTTTGTCACGTTCCCCCAGATTTAAGTCTTGGGTGAGACAATACACTTGTTCAAGCTGGACTTGGTCCCAGATCTGTCAGAGGTAGTGCGACCAACTGCAAGGTGATCCACATCATGTGGAGAAGCATAGAATCCCAGACTGGTTTAGGTTGGAAGGGACCTTCAAGACTGTCTACTTCCAACCCCACTGCATGGGCAGGGACACCTCCCACTAGACCAGGTTGCTCAGAGCCCCATCCAACCTGCCCTTGAACACTTCCAGGGATGGGGCAGCCACAGCTTCTCTGGGCAACCTGGGCCAGGGTCTCACCACCCTCACAGCAAAGAATTTCTTCCTAATGTCTAACCTAAATCTCCCCTCTTTCAGACTGAAACCATTCCCCCTCATCCGATGACCCCCTGCCCTTGTCCAAAGTCCCTCCCCAGCTTTCCTGTAGCCCCTTCAGGCACTGGAAGGTGCTCTAAGGTCTCCCTGGAGCCTTCTCTTCTCCAGGCTGGACACCCCCAACTCTCTCAGCCTGTCTCCAGAGCAGAGCTGCTCCAGCCCTTGGATCATTTTTGTGGCCTCTTCTGGACTTGTTCCAAGAGTTCTGTCCTTCCTGTGTTGAGGGCTTCAGAACTGGACACAGCACTCTAGGTGAGATCTCACCAGAGTGGAGTAGAGGGGCAGGATCACCTCCCTGGCCTTGCTGGCCACACTTCTCTTGATGCAGCCCAGGACACGGTTGGTTTCTGGGCTGCAAGTGCACATTGCTAACTCATGTTGAGCTTCTCATCAACCAACACCCCAAGGTCCTTCTCCTTAAGGCTGTTCTCAATCCATTCTCTGCCCAATCTGTATTTGTGCTTGGAATTGCCCCAACCCAAGTGTAGGACCTTGCACTTGGCCTTGTTGAACTTTGTGAGGTTGGCATGGGTCTACCTCTCAGGCCTGTCAAGGTCCTTCCGGAAGAAGCCAGAGAAGCTGGTGCCCAACTACTTAATGGTAGTGATGGATGCTTTCAGTGTTCACTGATACGCTCCTGGAAGTCATCTTGAAGTGGCCAAAAGCTTGCTTCAAAGCTAAAGCTCTGCATGTCTTCTGGAAAGCTCATTTCTTCCCAGATAACTGGGCTGGCTGTTCAGTTTGTCATGCTGAGAACTGGAAATCCCTCCCGGGAGGAAACTGGGAAAATCTAAAGGCTTTTTCAGTTGAACATGTAATTTGCTTGTTGTGACTTCTTGCTCAGAGAGTCAAGGTCTCTATCAGGTTTAAGGCACGATGGTGACTACTTTCAGAAACGCCATCAGAGCCTCAGCAAAGCAGTGTTGAAGAAGGTGCTGGAAACTGAGGTACTGGAGCACACCCTGAGTAAGAGATGATGGAAGTACCTAATGTTTTCTGATACGTGCTTACAGAGTAACTAATGTACAGGCTGCCCGTGTTCAGAGACAACCCAAGAGCAGCCAATATTAAAGAGCCTGTAAATTAAAAAGTCCCTTCCCAATAACTGTTTCAAAAATGGTGTTGTCTCAAAGTAAACTCCTCTTAAATATCAAAATGCTGGAACTTGAAGAGAAGTCATAAAAGCTGAAGTTTGTAGTACCACTTGTAGAAAGCTTGTTGGAGGGCTGTGTTTTGCTTCAATATAAGGCTTGTGCTGCAGAGGGCTGTTTACATGGAAGATGCCAGCAGCAGAACATTGTAATTGAGTTACCAAAGTATCCAGAGAATGTGTTTTTATTTGTAATCCACTAATATTGCAAGGCTCAAGGGAACTTATTACTAACCTTAAAACAAGAGAGTTAAAATGGTTATTGGATCTGAGACACGTTTCCCATAGGAATTTAATAATGGAGGATGGCATGGTAGGGTTTTGTCTGTTTTTGTTCTTAAATGCAAATGTAAAAATGGTAAGAATGTAAGAAATCAGGAAGTATACCTACTTCAGGCCTGATACTTCCCATTGTGTATCATCTGATTCGTCCTGGTCATAAGACCAAGCACCTTAAACTGCAGCAAACTTGACTGTCCCACCAGTTAAGTAGGAAACTTCATGTATGGCCCCCTTGGTGGCTCTTGGGGTCACTGCAGTAGCTTCAAATCAAAGGGCAGTGACTTCTGAGACCTGAAGCTGTATCCCTGAGTCTAGAGAAACAGGCTTTGTTTTCCACTTTGCAGGGCTCTGGTGCTTCAGCTCTTTACTTTTACCTTTGAATTCAGTGCTCATAGAGATGAGAAACTAGTCAAAGCTTTTCTGTGAAAAAGCAAGTTAAGTGGTGACACTTTTAATGCCTGTCCAATTTAGTCTCATCTAATAGACATCCCTGTAGGGAATAAGCTGGGGTGGCAGTAGGAACTTATTTGGTGGAGTAAATTAACTCTTAAAAATGAAGAGCATTGCTTAGATTGTTGAAAGAGCTATACTATATGCTTTCGGGCAGATAATGAAAGATGGCAACTTGTTCTGCCTTTGGACAGGGAGAACAATTAGAGAGCCTGGTTGTCCTTGTAGGTGTCAGATGAGATGTCTCCAGAGTCTGGAGAGTGAGGGCATGGACCTTTTGGCTAGAGATACTTAGAAGCAAGCGAGTGAATTGGCTGTGTTGTGTTATTTTAGCTCCACAGGACAAGACTTTCCAGCTTTGTCTCTAGAAGCCTGACCTTGTGTCTTGGTGAAATTGCATGGATTGGATTTTTTTATATTGCTGAAATCTGAAGGAAAACCTGGAGGAGAAGAACTGGCAATATGGGTTTGGTGGGAGGGAAGTGGTGTGGTGGTGTGGAGAGGGGGAGCTCCCACCCTGTGGTACTAAACTGCTCCCCAGTCTGTGGGTCTCTTCCTGCAGCCTGCCAAGGCTAATGCAGGGGCTGACTTACACTTCTTGGAAGCACTTCTGCAACTTCAGACAAACCCTGGAGTGTTGTAGTGTTATCTCATGTATTTGAAGACTTGTATTCCTGCCCAGGCTTTCCCAAGCTAAACAATTGTGTTCATTAATGCAGTCTTTTATAACTGGCCCTTGGCTGAGCTAGTTTTCTCCAAGAGTTGGAGGTTAAGATGGGGAGAGGAAAGGCAGGTTGGTGTGTGCCTTTTTGCTAGAGAAAAGGGGACTCTGCCTTGTTGTCAGTTCTGCACAACTTGAACCCACTCCTCCTGTCTTCAGCAAAACATGACTAAGGAGCCAAGACCTTGGATATTAAAATCTCATCAGCCTTCTCAAAGGAGAGGCATGAGAAGCCTCTGATCTGCTGATGTGTTTGCCTTGCTGACTGCTACTGAGCCTGCACTTCAGCACAGCCTAGCTGGCCTTGTCCTTAGCTAGCAGCACATAAACAGAAGCTGTGCTTCCTTATACTAAAAGGATGGGGGAATCATGGAGCTGATGCATAAGGAGGAGAGAGATTATTTGCCCTCTCCCCCTAGCCTGTCTCCTTTGTTGTGCTCAGTCCAAGCATTAGGTGGATGCCACCTTCTCTAGGTTTTTGGAAGTGGAGATGGAGTCCCCAATTTACCCTTCCTCCCTCCATTTCTGTTGATGCATTGACCTTTAAGCTGGTTCCCTAGTGTGTATCTGGCCTTGTGTAAACACCTCATCACCTCTTACCTCCTGGGCAGGCTACACACCATTCCCGATAATGTTACAGTCTGCATGGAAGGGACAACTTTTCCAAAGGCTCCAACAAGCCTGTTTTTGAAGTCTGAATCCCCTTGGTGCTGTGGGACATCATTATGTAGGGAGAAGACAAATTACCAGGGCTGGACTTTAGCCAGGACATAGTAGAGTGAACGCCTGACTACTTTTTTTGTTTCTTTCCCAAACGTGCCATTGCATCTTTAATTACAAGGTTAGGACCTCTGTTTTATGACTCATCTGAAAAAACAGCACCTCCAACATAATTGAGCATGTTGCCTAGGGGACTATCACTCATTAGTGACTCAGAGGAACAAGTGCCACCTAATGAAATGGCACTGCCTGTTGTAATACCCCGGCCTTGCCCTTTTCATGCCTGGTCCAAGCAGCCACCAAAGAGTCTCCCGTAAGGGTGCGATGTCCACCCAGGCAACGCTGAAGTTAGAAGGTATTTCTACTGAAGACAGCAACTAACTCCAAATTCATTAGGCATTATCAACCCATGGAAATAGGTGTGCTCAGTTAAAGCAGTGTCTCATGTTGCCGAGTGGAGGATGAACATGTTGCTTCAGGCTCCCTCAGAAGCAGTGATAGAAATGAGAAATTGCTGTACTATCCTGGTGGGAATATCAGCTCCTTGGGTACTCCGTCTGCCTAGGCATATTTTGTTTGTTTCTCTGAAATACGTAAATGCAATCACTGCACAATAAGAGCCTCTTTAAAAAACTTTCCTTTGATCATTAGCATGCTAATCAGTCTGGATGGATCTTCTCCTTCCCTTCCAGGTGGAGGGAAACAATTGACTCGTGTAATGGGTGCCCCTTGGCCACGGTGCCTTTGTTCCTCCAGCCCATTGTTCTGGGATGAACTTGGAACATTGTGTTTCTCTCTTGGACCAGACACTTGAATTGCCCTCGAGTTTTTTGTGGTGTCTTTTTTTTTTTTTTAATGGTCATCAGGGTGTTCCTCCAGGAACCTGTGCAGCCAAATGCTGTCTGCATTGAAAGGTCTGAGCCACACTGGGCTGTGACAAGCAGTGGGGCTGGAAGGTGCTGCCGTCAGCGGTGTGACTTGCATCCGTCTGGAGCACAAAGGCTCCCGGTGGGCCAGGATGAATTATGATGCTTGAAAACGTGGCACACTGTAAAGGGAAAGAAAAGCCAAAAGAGTTATGGGGTAGAGAAAGGGTCTTTGGGAAACAATCTCATACCTCAAACGAAAAGCAGGAAGCCTAATCTGCAGAACAATAAAGCAGGCAAAACCTCTTTCCTTGTTGGCCCAAATTCATCCCAGGCTTGCGTAGGTAATGTTTGATTAGCCTAATGAAGTGGGGAAAGACAGAGCAAATCTATTCCTCTTTCTGATTGCATTTTGGCTGGGAAGAAGAGCATAAAGGGGCAGTATCTCCTAGCAGCTTTCTAAGGGACTGCTTGGGTGAGTTGCTCAAGGCTTGAAATGAAGAGCTCTGTTAACTCACCATGAAATGGGGCATGCACCTGTACAGGAAAGCTGGTGCTTCAAGCCCACGCAGTCTGAGCTGTCAAATACTGTTAGGATTCAAATCAGCCAGGCTGGGTTTGGGTACCAGATTCAATACCTGAAAGCAGGTGCTTCGATGCTGTTTGAATATCTCTTTGCATGGTAAATACCCCATTTGCCAGCAGTTAATTACAGAACTGAGTCACTAACAAATAAAGTATGTTCCATAACGAACCGTGGTGACTCGGTCCTGGTGCTGCTGTGTTTGTGGGTTTGCTCTTGGTCAGTGTCATTTCCCATCTGTGGCTTCCTCAGGAGACCCCGTTGGTGTGGATGGTGTTTGCTGCAGGACCCCAGCTCAGGAAGCAGGCCAAGGAAGGCTACTGGTGCTTATCTTTAAGTGCCAAGCACTGTTTTGGGATATCCTAATGATTAGGAGCAGCAGACTAGGATGTGAAGTCCTGTTCTCATCCTGTTCTCTTTTCCAAAATTAAACTGTGGGGGTTTTTATCTGAGCATAAGCTACAACTTTGGCTTTATTATGGCCTGTACTTTTTATAAAAAGCCTTGTGGATGCTTAGTTTGTGTTAATTTTGGCTGCACTTGTTCAGGTTTGATAGGTCACTGCGATGATCAGGCTTATCCTGATCTTCAGTCTTAACTGTTTTGTGGTCCCAGCTCAGGAGGTCTGAGACTGCTTCACTTCTTTCAAGCAGTGACTGTCTAGGATATTCTGGTAAACGCTAAAGTCCATGAACAAAAGGTTAAAGTTGCCACATTCAGGAAAATCTGATTCCTGCAGTATTTTGGGGCTGGCTTTCTGCTGTAATCCAGGCTTAACAGGGAGCTTAACAGTGAGGTGAAGACATTCAACACTTTGATTCTTACATTTCCTTTTTCTGTATTTTTAGAGTCTCCGCCAGCAGCGATGTCAAGAAATGGATACTTCTTTGAAGAAAGTGGCAAGTATTATTTGACTTTATCCCCTTTTTGGAGGGAGAGCTGTGCTACAGGGCTACCTGAGAACTTGGAACAGGCCATACAAAAATCTATGTAGCCAAAGCAGCATGTGAAGACAGCCTTGCACGGTGGTTGTGTAATCTTGTACTGGAAGCAGACTCTGCATTTTTAAATCCTGTAGATGTTCTAGATATTCAAAGCAGTAAATAATCATCTTCACGTTGTCATCAGTGACTATTCTGGGTGGCTCCTTGTTTTTCAAGTTCTTTCATGATGTTTTCCTGTAACGTGGGCTGGCAGGTGTAGTTAGTTGTCTTTTTCTGGAGTGGAGATCGTGTGTAGGTTGTCAGATCTTTTCAGAGACGTCCTGCCAAGAGCATCAGGCCAATGTTGGGTGGCTCTGGTAACTGCATCTCTTAGTGCAAAATGCTCTCTACAATTTTTCTTTGAAGCAAGATGAAGTTGTGGCATTTGGAAACTTGTATCATCTGCCTCAACAAGAGTGGTTGAGTTCTGAGATACTGTACTGAAAAAGGGCCAAAATATCATACAGCCAAAGTGAAAGTGGTCAAGTCCCAACTTCTCTACTGGTTTTGGATAAATAGTATCTGGGAGGTTGGCTAAGGAGAGAACATCTTGAGAGTGCAACTCAAAATCAGCCTCTTTAGGATGCAGTCTCTAAGGGCCTGGAGCTTCTTGCCCTTGAGAAGGTGCAGTGCTTGGAGTACTCAAGACTTCCAACTGGTGACAGCAGAAGACTTAAATTCTCAAGTTATTTAGGCCTGTAGAGGCTTGTAGCTGTAGCAAGGCTCATCTTTCTTGTTCCAGGGGGCCAAGTGTTAGGTTAACATCTGGGAAGGGAAAGCTGAATGTCTGCCTGATGTCAGCTGCAGTGGATCCAGCATTGCTATTGACAGCACTTCCTTTGGCACTGGCTTGTTTGCTTTCTCTGGAAGTGTTACATGAAGCAAATTTCTAGGATTGAAAGGATAAAACTGGAAGCAAGTAAGAGGTCTTTCCTGAAGGCTGGATTGAGATGCAAAAAGGCAGAAATTAATGCCTGACCTCAGGGAGGTTTTATTCCTGTGTTATTTGCAGGTTCTCTGAGGGCCTGGAGGGCATGAAGTGTGGGTAGTCCTGCTCCTTACCTGGCTTGCTTGTGGCCTTGGGATTTGGTTGGTGCCTTTCTTGAGAACTAGGAATATCAGAGGGTGGTCCAGGTTGGGACCTGGTTGATGACTGTCTCTGGCTGAGAGCAGTGTAAGGGCCTGGGGAGAAATGCTGCTGGTTTTGAAGGAAGGACAAAGGTGGCTGTCTTCTGCAGCCACCCATTTCATCCCAAGCCCTCCTACCACAGGGAACACAAGGGCAGCTCTCTGTCCTAGGGTCTTATGTGGAAAGGCTCTATATGCCCCCTTCCAGGACTTGATGTCTTTCTCAGACTGTCCAAACAAACAAAAAAAGGCAGCTCTCTGGATGTTTTTACAGCACACGTTTGTAGTTGGTGGCATTGCCTGTACAAAGCTCTCCTAGGAGATAGGCACCTTGGTGCCGTGGCAGTGAGCATTTATTTCTGCCCTATTTGTGTAATCACTTGGCTTCCTCATTTGTCTTAAGGAGATGCTACCTTAGAGCTACTGTGAAGAACCTCATGAGACTGTGGGCTTCTTTCCTGGTACCCTTCTGCATGATTTGGGGGAAGGAGGGAAGGTTACTTGCAAGTTTCTCTTCAGCCTGCGTGCAGTATTGAATACTCTTAATTGTGATAGAAAATAGAGTGGATTTCTCAGTTATTTCATGCTCCAATCTGCTGTCCTTGTTCCTCATTACAAACTGACCTTTTACAGGAGTTCAGCTGCTGCTGAGGGATGAGTCACCTTCTACTGCCTGGTTTAACTGAGGGCTCCTGTGTTTCGGCACAGAACATATGGACAGCACATCTCGTGGGAATATTCACATCCCTCTGCCAGGCAGTGCTTGCAGTTGCATGCACTCAGATTCTTGATGATTTACCCAAAAAACTTAATCAGGGCTGGGTGAAACTGCAGAGAAAAGAAGTTACCTTTTCACATAGTTTCAAAACTGCTGGTTTTGAAACAGAGCTACATAATCACTGAGCTGTTTCTCTTGGCACCACTTGTTTGGATCTGTCGGTTCGTTATGGAGACCAAGAGATGCTCCTGCCCCACCTTTAAAATAAAATCCCCTAAATTGTGTATTGGGGGGAGGAAAAAAAAAAACACACAAACCCTCTTGTTGAGTTCCCTTAACACTTAAATTTTCCCCCTTTCTCAGTAGAGAAACATCTTTTGATACTATTGCTCTCTGCAGTCGAGCTTTTTCCTTATCTCCTCCTGAGATCTTGCACATACATATGGTTTTCTGTATCCTTAGTAATTAGGATGTTTTTGTTTCTGACCACATCTGAGGGCTCTGCTCACGGACTGTCTCTGTCTTCTGCCAGCTAACTTTTTTCTTACCCTTGTTGTGTTCTCAATAGCAGCTGCAGAAAAGTTAAGACTGAGAAAGTTGAGACTTTGGTTTTAGTTTAAACCGTTGCAGTGAGGGTAGCCTGGGCTGCAGCACCAAAGCAAGTGCTTTGTCAGGATCTCCTGGATATTTACTGTTGATAAAAACCTCCTCCATATTCAATAATTTGTAGCTCTATTAATTACTGAGGAAAACCCAAGAAAGATTTTTCTAGTGAATGGATATTAATATATGACTAGTCTGGAAGCTCAGAGGGTTATGGTCCCAACCATGCACCAACCTCTTTGATAGCTTCCCAGATTTTTAGCCAGTTAGGAAGTAAATCAAAGGAGCACATGTCACTATCACTGGAGGTATTTAAGATGTGTAGATGTGGTGTTGAGGGACAAAATCTAGTGGTGGACTTGGCGGTGCTGGGTTAATGGTTGGACTTCATGATCTTAAAGGTCTTTAAAAAAAAAAATAAATTCTATTCAGCTACAAGTTCTGGTTTCCATCATACTCTGATTTTCCCCTATTGCTGGAAGAATCACAGAATCACAATTATCAGGGTTGGAAGAGACCTCTAGAAATCATCTAGTCCACCCCCCCCTGCTAAACCAAGATCCACCAGAGCACATTACCCAGGACCCACATCCAGGGGGGTCTTGAATATCTCCAGAGAAGGGGACTCCACAACCCCCCAGGGCAGCCTGTCCCAGGGCTCTGTCACCCTCACCACAAAGAAGTTTTTCCTCATATTTCAGTGGCACTTCCCATGTTCCAGTTTGTGCCCATTGCCCTCATCCTGTCACTGGGATCTACTGAACAGAGTCCAGCTCCATCCTCCTGCACCCACCCTTTAGATACTTGTAGGCATTGATAAGGTCTCCCCTCAGCCTTCTCCTCTCCAGGCTGAACAGTCCCAGCTCTCAGCCTTTCCTCATCAGGGAGATGCTCCAACCCCCCAGTCATCTTTGTTTCCCTCCCTTGGACTCTCTCCAGCAGTTCCCTGTCTCTCTTGACCTGGGGAGCCCAGAACTGGACCCAGTTCTCCAGATGTGGCCTCACCAGGGCAGAGTAGAGGGGGAGAATGACCTCCCTCGACCTGCTGGCCACACTCTTCCTTATGCACCCCAGGCCACCAAGGCACATTGCTGGGTCATGGATGGTTTACTGCCTACCAGGACTCCCAGATCCTTCTCAGAACTGCTTTCCAGCAGGTCCATCCTGTACTGGTGGGTTAGAAATCAACTAAAAGCCATTTTTGTGGCCTATACTGCATTGCAGAATTCAAATACACAATAAAAATTGGGGAGGGGGGTGTGGAATTGGTTTAGTAGCTTCCTCTGTAGAGACAACATTAAGAGGAAAAATAAGAAAATAAGTTTGTCCCTGCCCAGGCAGAAGTTTCTGATGGAGAGTGTGGTGGCAGCAGGTTTGATGGCAGCTGTTGGTTATGTTCTGTTTTCAGCCCATGTAAATTGTCATTTTTAATAGCTGACCTCTGACAGAGCTTGCTGATGAAAATCCATGGGTTTACTCATTATTTTGTGTCTGTGGAACAAGCCTCTTGCACAAGCAAATGAAGGAAATCTGGCATGGGCCAGTTGGATTTGGCGTCCTCCTACCCACCCCATGAGCAGACGGTGTTCAAGTCACTTGAATCTTCAGTGAGGTGGTTTTGTCAAATGAGTTTTCTTCCTGGGTAATTTAAGTGACTAATGAGATGATTGTGTAGACCCAGTCCAAACCTAAAGATAATTGGAGTCCTGATGAAATGCAGCTCGGCAATTGATGTTCAGAGTAACTACTCATCGAGCCCCACGTTGTCTCTTGGCTCTCAGTCTCCTGCACCCTCCTTGGTGGCAGTGGGAGAGTGCCCAGTGCCTGCTAGGAGTGGATTAGTGATTAAATTCTACCAATGGATGATGAGTTTTTTTTAATTGACCCAAGAACTTTCCCTGATAAGATACAAAACTGGAGACTTTCTAGTTCCTCTTGCAAAATCCAAAGGAAGGAGTCCCAGTTGGAATGCTGGGGATATCTGAATTGTTGCATTGTTTTAAAGCTGGCCCAACAGATATTGCAGCATAATTTTTTTTTCTTGTCTGCCAGAGCAAATCCCTCACTGCTTGGTCTCCTCTGACTTACTAATTGGTTTTGCTGGCATGAGAAATTGCAGTTGTGTTGAAGGGCCCCAAGGCCTTAGTCTGGCTTGGGATGTTTGGATATATTTTATCTGCTTGTTTTTGTTTTTTCAGTTTGCCATTCGGTTTGGTATGTGTGCTGTGGGTTTTGTCTTTCTTCCTTTTAAATCTATCTTCATCTTTGTCTTGGAATTGTTTGCCTAACTAGGAGATTAATCTAAATGTCTTTCTGCAACAAATCCTTTCACAATGGGTTTCCCCCGATGAGATGCCCAATTTACCAGCAGGAGATTCCCTACCTGTGGAGAGCCCGAGGGGATGACTTGCAGGTCCCTTGCAGCTTTTGGAGAACTGTCTATCAGGAGGTTTATAATAAAATGAACACTCCTGATTTCTGTGGGTTCTGGTAGAGAACTGAAATTCCACGTGCTGCTGTGTTTTCTAAAAACAAAACCAAATAAAAACAAAGCCCCACTGAATTACTTGGATTGTTCACAATATTTCCTAGAAATCTGGCTGCAAAACACAATACTGGAATGAATTCAAAAGTGCCTGGGTGTTGGGTTTGTTTTGTAGCAGATCAGATCTTTCAGTTCTGTTATGAATTATTACTGAAGTGGCAGGGCAAACTTGGTTTCCATCTGGCTCTTCATGACAAAAGAATGACTTAGAGTAAGGTTGGAAACATGATCCTGGAGTTCTGGCTGGTCAGTAGTGGAGGGATCTGTTATTTAAAGGATGCAGGTCTGGTTGTGGTGACTCACCTGCTAGATATTTTGTACTTCTTTTTTTACAAGAGGAGGTTGTGGTTTGATCTCTGGCCTTGAAGCTCTGAAAGCTCTCCATTGACATCTCCAAGTGGCCATTCCTCCAAAAGGCTGCAAACCCATATCTGATGGGCTCCCAGTAATTGCTGAAGAGCAAAGACGCATCACCCAACACTTTCTCACCTCTACTGCCCCTTAAGCTGTTGTTCAGCCTGGAGAAGAGAAGGCTCTGGAGAGACCTTAGAGCACCTTCCAGTGCCTGAAGGGGCTCCAGGAATGCTGGGGAGGGACTTTGGACAAGGGCAGGGAGTGAGAAGACAAGAGGTAATGGATCAGAACTGGAAGAGGGGAGATGTAGTTTACACATTAGGAGGAAATTCTTTGCTGTGAGAGTGGTGAGACACTGGCCCAGGTTGCCCAGAGAAGCTGTGGCTGCCCCATCCCTGGAAGTGTTCAAGGGCAGGTTGGATGGGGCTCTGAGCAACCTGGTCTAGTAGGAGGTGTCCCTGACCACACAGTGGGGTTGGGACTAGATGATCTTTGAAGGTCCCTTCCAACCCAAACCATTCTATGATTAAGCTAAGAATGAAGGGCTGGAGATTGGAGGGCACTTCTCTAAAATCCATCTAAATGACCAAGAGAAGTCAGTCTGCCTGTGCCTACCCATAATATTTGGCTTAATAAAAGGTCTTCTAACAAAAGCATGGGAGATAAACTCTGGATCCCTCTTGCCAAATAGATGTCAGCAGCAAACCTTCAGCAGTCCAGCAGCGCAGTCTGTGGACAACCCCTACCCCCAAAGTTGTCTTCTCCTGGATTGGCATGAACCATGTCCACGTGGCTGCCTACCACACGATGGGTAAATCTCCTTAGGACAAAAATAGTGAGCCTTGCCAGGAAATCTCTCGACTGTGAACCCAAGAAAAAGCTTAAAATTCTAGCAGACATCCAGCTGTATGCAGAACTGCTTTATTTAATCAGTATGGCTTAAATTTTTAATTTTGTGGGAGACAGCTTGGCAAAGTGTGAGTTGATGGCAGCCTTGTGAGGGTGTTGCTCTGTGGCTGCAGCACTGCATTTGTTCTTGTCTGAAATGCAGTAATTTGTTAGGAAGGGAGGATTTCTTCACAGCTGGTTTTCTCTTATGATTTGAAGCAATTAGTTGGAAGTGACCTTCAAGATCATTTAGTTCCAACCCCACTGCATGGGCAGGGACACCTCCCACTAGACCAGGTTGCTCCAACCCCCATCCAACTTGGCCTTGAACACTTCCAGGGATGGGGCAGCCACAGCTTCTCTGGGCAACCTGGGCCAGGGTCTCACCACCCTCATAGCAAAGAATTTCCTCCTAATGTCTAACCTACATCTCCCCTCTTCCAGTTCTGATCCATTCGCTCTTCTCACTCCCTGCCCTTGTCCAAAGCCCCTCCCCAGCTTTCCTGGAGCCCCTTCAGGCACTGGAAGGTGCTCTAAGGTCTCTCCAGAGCCTTCTCTTCTCCAGGCTGAACACCCCCAACTCTCTCAGCCTGTCTCCAGAGCAGAGCTGCTCCAGCCCTTGAATCATCTTCGTGGTCTCCTCAGGACTCTCTCCAGGAGCTCTGTCTCCTTATGTTGGGGGCTGCAGAATTGGACACAATATTCCTGGTGGGGTCTCACGAGAGCCAAGTAAAGGGGGAGAATCACCTCCCTGGCCCTGCTGGCCACGCTTCTTTTGATTGGTCTCTTTTCTGAAAAATGAGCTATTTTGGTAAATAGCTGATTTTACTGAAATCAGCACGTGAGATGTGACCAGAAGCTTGCCTTGGATAGTGTGTGAGAGTAGGGTATTTTCAACCCTTTTTTCTATCCCGTTGTGCAGTTTGGAGAACTGGGAACACTTGTACAAAAGTTCTTCCTCGTCTCTCCTGAATCCTTCAATTGCTTTATCCCTGCCAATATTAACTAACTGTAGGTGATCTGACCTTTGGAGGCAACAGGGGTGTGTGTCTCTGTGCAGAGTAAAAAGGTCAGAAGGGAGGCAGAGGCTCAATTCATAATGCAGTTTCCTTTTGCACCCAGTGTTGGGGGTTTGGGTGTTTTCTGAGTGAGGCAGTGAATCTGCTGGCCTGCAGTACTCTGGGACAAAGCAAGCCCTCTGATAGCTGAAAGCTCAGGCTGATCAGCTCAGGTTAATTAAAACTTCATGCATTTTTGAGATTGAGTGTCTGTTGTTGGTTAGAGTGTGTTGAAAATCCGTGAGTGGAAAAATTGGATGAAGCTGGCTCTTAACTTAATGCCAGTATCATGACTAGTGTTTAGGTAGATAAAGAGCTTAACTCTCTCCCAAGTTCCTTAACACTGTTCTATCACAGAGCACTGGAATCCTCAAAGAAGCAGACCTGCTTTTAGGGGACCATGTCCTAACTGATGCCCCCTGCCCTTTAAAAGCTATTGAATATATATAGTTATTACTGTTTCTGCTGCCCTTCTGTATTTGACCTGTAATTCTTCTGAGAAGGTGGATGCAAGTAGCTCCTAGGCTCTTCCAAAACAAGAGCTTGCAGAATCCTTCACTTGCCTGTCTGGCTGCAGCAGAACTGGCTGTTTGGCTCTGTGAGGTTTAGGGCTTGAAATGCTAAGAGTGGGGCCAGCTGCTGGATTGCAGTTCTGAATGGATCAGGATCAGTAACAAAAATACTTAAAGCAGTGATGTTAGAAGGAAAAATGTCTGAGGCTGCTGGATCCAGCAGGAGCACAGTGCTTACTGTTGCTCCTATGTTCTGCTGAGGTTGACCACAAAAGTTGTTTTGCAAAACCAGTAACAAGGACTGTCCTGCAATTTGCTGCCTTCTGTGCCTAAAAACCCATTTGAGAAATCTGAGATGGCTCTTAGTGTGGCTGGCTGATAGTGGGGGACTGCAAATCATGTGAGCACAAAAGAACTCTTCACTGTCACTAGCTTTCTGGCTTTCTGAAGAGTTTTCATCTACCAGCTAACATCATTTCTGGAAGCTGGAGCTTAGATTTGGCTGAGGGAATAGGCATTGCTGTGCCAACAGGTGCTACAGATGAGGACACTTTCCCAGACTTGTAGTGTAGATTATCTTGGAAGTTGACAGTAACTCAGTGGTTTCCAGAAACCTGCTTGGAATATTCAGGGTGTTAACATAGCATATGTGGTCCTCCAGAAATAAAGCTAGCAATTCTTGCAGAGACTTGGCAGATGTCATTAAATTTGGAGAAGCTTTGATCTTGGCCTCCCTATTTAGTCCTGCTAATCGAGCTATTGTGGATGTGTGCCGTAATCTCATCCACGTAACTTCTGCTAAAACAGTAGCAGCACTACGTCTGCCTAAACAAAATGTTGGTGTAGCATGCACGTGTCCAGAGCTGTGCAACGTTGGGGTAATGCCAAAAGGCACCATGCCCAGTCTACCCCCCAGAGAGCCCCTTCCTAGGTGTTTCGTCTGGCTTGCTGTGCTAAACTGAGTCTGCGGCCAAGTGTGGACAGATGCGTTTCACTCCCAACCTCCTGGTCAGTGCACATGCTTGCAGATGTTGATAAAAATATCATAGGGTCATTGAATAGTTTTGGTTGGAAGGGACATCTTCAACTAGATCAGCTTGCTCAGAGCCCTGTCCAACCTGACCTGGAATGTTTCCAGGGATGAGGCATCTCCCCCCCTCTCTGAGCAACCTGGGCCAGGGTTTCACCACCTCCATTGTAAAAAAAAAAAAAATGTCTTCCTTGTATCTAGTCTAAATCTCCCCTCTTAGTTTAAAACTATCAGCCCTTGTCCTGTCCCTGCAGGCACTGCTCAAAAGTCTGTCCTCATCTTTCTTAAAAGCTCCCTTTAAGTATTGAAAGGCCAAAATAAGGTCTCCCCAGAACCTTCTCTTCTCCAAGCTGAACACCCCCAACTCTCTCAGCCTGTCTCCAGAGCAGAGCTGCTCCAGCCCTCGGATCAATTTTGTGGCCTCTGGACTCCCTCCAACTGCTCCATGTCTTTCTAGGGGTGAGCACTCCAGAGCTGGACACACTGCTTTGTCTCCTGTGAGGCACACCAGGAGATAATGCTGAGGCTGTCTCTGGTATGAGTCTCAAACTGGGAAGTGAGATGATGTTATTAGTGATATAGCCACTTTTCTCCCAGGAAATTGAGTTTGATGATTAAGATTTTGGCTTTCTTGGAGAAGTCTGCAGCCCCTGGGCTGTGAGTGCTGCTCCCATGGAGCAATTAAGCTTTTTCTAGGGAACATACATGATGTGGCTGAAGTTGTGCTTCCTGATAACTACTACTCTGCTGATTTTATTACCCCAGCTCCTGCCAGGTGCCAGGGGAGGGAGAGGTACTTCACCTCTGATTGCTGCAGCTCAGTTCACTGCTTTTCCCGACACAGCCCTGGGCTCTTAAAACTCAGCTCAAAAGCAAAATAGCTGCAGGGCAAGCACGCTCTGCAGAGTTGCAAGAGCATCTGTAGCAGCAGGACCAGGGAGATGAAGTGCATCTCAGGAGATGATTAGAGTAAGGAGAGAAGGCTGGGGATGGCTATTTAAGTGTTAGAGCAAGGAAGGCTTGGGCCAGGTATGCATTAGAGGGGCAGGGGTGATGCTTAGAGAGAAATAGCTAGAGAGATTGCATTTTTATTTTCTGTTGTTTCTCAGCACCTACATAAAATGGGGGGATGGCTTGTTTTCATGTTGCATGGGGTGGGCTGAGGTACAGAAAGACTTAGGGTCAAGGCATCTGCTACTTATGGCTGCACAGGGAGAGGAGTTGATTTTGCTCCTGCAGCACTGAAGGGCAGTGCCTGCTGTCCTTGGCTTTGTGCACTTTTTATGCTTTTCCATTTTTCTTTGCTATGAGATGAGTCCTGTCGGGTGGTCGGAGAGGCATCTTCCTGGCCACAACGTGTTCTTTAAGGTGAAGGAGGGCAGCTCTGAGCTTCTCAGCCAACCTTAACTTAGTGCCTGACTCTGGCCTCCTACTCAGCAAAATCTCTTTCTCTCTAGTGCTTTTAGACCGTATTTCAGGCTGAAGTGGCACTTCCTGTGCTCAGAGGTCTGACTCACCCTGTCGTGTGCGCTTCAGCAAATGCTGCTTCCCTACGAAGTGGTGGAGACTGGAGGGCCAATTCTTCCCTAGCCAATTTGAGGCAGCATGCAAAGGTGTCTACCCTTCCCTCCACCTCCCTGAAGCAACTGCTTATGGCACAGGCTCTAAGGTGTTACTGAGACTGTGCTGCCATATGGAAACCTGATTGATATTTACACAAATTGTGCAGTGGCCATGCTAGATCCTGCTCTGAACTTGTGCAAAACATCAACCAAACTTTCAGAGGAGCTGAACAGCTTCTTCTGTGGCTCGTGGCATCTGCTGCCCTTCAAGCAACAAGGGTGGCACTTGGGGATCATTGGGAGATAGAGGAGAAAACAGCTGCCAGGGCTGGAGGCAGTATTTGGCTGTGCTCAGAAGGAAGGGAAGGTGCATCTGCCATGCGCACAGCTCATCATCTTACCTCGAGGTGACCCTGCATTTGACAAGAATAAGTTGCTTTGTTTTAAAATGCCTGGCAGACTGATCGGCTGAAGGATTCAAAACAGGAGTGGTTTGAATCCTGGAGGTGGTTTAGTGACAAAGCAGACACCTGCCTGGGAGCACAGTTCCTGCACAGCCCAGGTTTGGGATTATTTGCAAGCAGAGTGTTTTGTCCGTCCCTTGCCCAAGGGACACGAGGCTGGGCTGCCTTTTGTTCTGCTCTTTCCTCCCCTAAAGAGGGAGGAACAGAGGATGCTTCCCTTGCCAGAGTCCTTGCTGACCTCTGCCCAACCTTCTGATCTTACTCCACCCTTGCTCTTCTTCCAGCTCCTGTGCTGCTTCTCTCCTGTCTCCAGCCCTCTCTGCTTCCAGGGCTGCTGCTCTCTTATCAAGCCAGTTTCAGTGGGCTTGGAAGTGAATAAATACTCTTATTTGCTTAGTTTTTACCCATCTGTGTCTTAATTGAATTAGGGCAGGGGGGAGGAATTTCACCATGTTCTGAGCTATGTCCTCAAACCATCTTGCCCCCATCTGACCCACTGAGTGGGAAAGATGGAGAAGTGCAGAGCTGTTGTGACAACTTCCCTTGGGCTGCAATCCTGGATATGGCTGAGGTGGAAAAGCCAGGATCATGGATCTGAGCCTTGCCCAGGCTCATTGTTCCTTTGCTGCCCAAAGCTCCCCTAGCACTGGTGGGTGCTCTGCTTTGCTGAGGAGATGTTATGGTGTCCATCCTGCATTCTGGAGGAACCAAACCCTAAGCGTGGCACTTTGGCATGAAGATATTTGCATAAGGTTTCACAGTATTTCTGATGCCAGCAGTCATCCTGCCTGGCTGTTGTCCACCCCTCCAGGACACAGGCCTCAGTCCCAGTAATCTGTCAGCCTGCTGCAGGTGTTTCATACCTGGTCATGTCCCCTGTGCTGTGATGCTTTGGGTCCTGTGCTCAAGGGTTTCCTATGCTCTTCTCAGTTCACTTCTTTCTGGCTGCTTTGGGCAACTTTCCATCGTGCAGGGATGGAAACAGCTGCCTAAACTCCAGCAGCAGCAGAGGATGGCACCCTTGGTGTCTTTTGCTGGCTGTCTGGTAGGCTGTCTGGGGACAGCAGCAACCTGGATGCTTTTTTAAGCCTTCAGAGCAGTTCTGGTAGGACCTATTCACATTTATTCCTGTCAAGTGATTAGATGAAGAAGGCAGAGATCAGGAGGGGGATTAATCTGAGTTTTGTGAGACTTCCTGTGCCTCCAATAAGCAGCTCAGAAGTCACCTGAAGGCTGGAAGCCCCTGCAGCCCTCCTGGGGAGATGCTGAGCTCCTGGCAGCTCTCTGCTCACAGCAGGAAGCTCTGCAGCCCTTGTCCTGCCTCACCGAGTTCCTGTTTGTGGCCTCTGTGTTCAGGGCTTGCTCTCTGCAGTGGTGAGCTGTGGGGTCCAGATCCCCCTGAGACCACATGTGGGGCTTTCAGCTGCCTCCACCTCTGTTTGCTTAGTCGAGGCTTTAAAAAAAAGTCATCAATATTTTAGCTTCCATTCAAGCTTCCTCCTTGCAGCTCACCCTTTTCATTTTGCTGTAGTGCCTAAAGCAAGCTAATGAAATATATCCCTCCTGCTTCAAATTAGGCATAAAAGACTTGTCAGAAGATGGGTAGAAGCTGCTGAATAATCCTGGTAATGTAAAAATTGACATTATATAATGTTACTTATTCTCCTAATTAAACATGATACATGAGCACACCACAAGAGTCCTCCAGCTGCTTCGTAATAAAACGCTGCCATGAACCAGCTTGATGTTGAATGAGGCTAGGTTAAACTCTAATTAAAATGTTGTGAAAGGCTAAGGAGTTGTCCACTGTAATTAAGAAATTTGTCTTGCTTTCTCGGTGCTGCTGCCTCCTGTGACCTACTCCTCTGTCCCATAGGGAGCTGCAGGTCTGTCCCTCAGTATCAGGTGTCTCCTTGGAAACCTTTTTTTTTCTCTCCCTCAGTTTCAAATTGCTGAATTGTAAGTGAAACGGCTGCACTGCCTGTGACTGGAGCCGATGAGGGCGTTGGGTTTGGGGTGGGCTGTGGTGCAGATCTTGCTTTTGGGTTGCTGCTTGGCATTTTTATTGCTTATAGTCTGAGTTTTCATCCTGGTTTGTTTTTGTGTTTGTTTTTTTTTTTAATCTGAGAGGAGGCAGGTGTATCCCCTTGGTTTTGCTGCCCACACCATTAACTTGGTGAGCAGGCCAGTGTGCAAAGCCTGTGCTGCTGCCAGGCCAAGCTCCAGAGTGGCCCTTCAGACATGTTCCTGAGGCCAACCTGAAACGTGCCGGAGCTGATGACTTATAATTTTCCCCCCTCACCAGGCAAGGACATAAGAGAATCCTCTTGCCAGGCCCTGGGTGCTGCCGAGGCCTGACTGCAGCCCTGCTGGCCATGATGGATGGGTCTGCCCGCACCCCCCTGGGCCCGGTACAGCCCCTGGCCCTGCTGACCACCTTCCCCTCCTTGTCATTGCCAGGATACCTCAAGTGTGACACGGACGATGGCTGCGAGGCCAAGGAGGAGACGGGGGGCGAGGAGCTCTTCGACGCGGTGAACTCCTCCATCGTCTCTGGGGACAGCATCCGATTCTTCGTCAACGTCAACCTGGAGGTGCCACCAAATGCCACCGGTGAGTGACAACCCTCCCAAAACGGGGCTGCCAGACGTGGTCGCTCCTAGTTGTGGTGTGTTTTTTTTTGGCAAAATCCAAAATGAGTCTGGTTTTGGCTATCTGCATGAAACATCCTGACTCCTTTCCCCCCCACCTCCTTTCTTTTAAAAAGGCCTCAAGATTTGGGCCTTGCTGTCACTCTCGCGGCTGTGGCCTGGTCACTGGTTGAGAGCCATTTTTAGTGACAAATCGGGACTTTTGGTGCTTGTGGTCATTGTAGATAGCTCAAGTGTAGTTCTAGTGCTTCCCAAGGTTTCTTGATCATGTTTTGTTCGAATGTTAGAGGTGGATCACCTGGGTCAGTTGTTGCTCTCCACAGCAGCTGGTAAGGGAAGAAAGAGTGGAGAGGGACTTTTGGGGTTGGACACGTGCTTTTTGGGTTTGATCATCAACAATTAGAGGCAAGGAATCCCTAGACCTGCTGTTTTGAGGCAGATAGCAAAAATAAGAAAATGGGAGGTAAGGACCTGCAGCACACAGCTGTGTCTACCATCTATGTTACCTGTCTCTGGTTGTAAATACAAATTACCCCCTCCAGGTGAGGGCCCAAGAGCCAAGCCCTCCCCAGATACGTATGGGGTGTGTGCCTGCTGCAAGGCAGCTTCATGCAGGGGAGAAGGCTGGTGTCTGCTGGTGGTGGTGCTTGCAGTGCCTCGGGGTGCTGGAGTGAACCCACCAGCCAAACACCCCTGGGGCCTTCCCCCTTGGGGAGCCACAGTGTCAGCTTTGGGTGGTGGCTTGGCACGGCCAGGACAAATGACCACAGAGGAGGTGGCTGTGCAGTCATGTTGCAGATGGATGTGTCTGCTCAAAACCATGCTCCTTGTGTACTCCATGCCAAGCCAGCATCCTTTAGAAGTTTTGCCCAACCTGGGGAGGAAGGTGGAAGGGACCTCCAAGCAACCGAGTTAACACAAATTGTGAAGATATCTAAACTTCTTGCTATGCAGGAATAAAATCCCTAGGTTGCTCTTTTTGCCTCTAGCATACCATTTTAACATTTTGTGTAGTGCATGTGCTAAATGGTGAAGGAGGAGGGCAAGCAAACCTGGTGATGTGCTGTGTGCCTAGGAAAAGGCAGCTCTGGGACACAGCAGCAGCCTGGGGCTTGTCCCAGCATCCTGGAGCCTGACTATTTTGGAGATTAAATGTGAGGGCTCTGGATTATGCTGAGTGTCACAGTGTTGGAGGGTCCTTGAAGCTTGCTGAAAGTTATTTTTAGATTGCTCACTAAAGATGAATTGGGATTTGCTTGTAATTGTTGGAAAGGGTGATGCAGAACAGGCATGGCCTGGACCTCTGCTTGACTATCTTGAAATCTACTTTTCGACTCAAAGCTTGTGACTCAAAAAAAAAAAAGAGTGACTTTAACTTAGGAGTAATATCTAGCAATTTTCAAGCCTGCAATTTTACAAATGCCATCTTAATTGAAAGATTTAAGGGGAGCTGTACTCTATGACAAGTCTGGGCTTCATGCCGTGGGGTGCATTGTTTGGGGATGAGGAATGTAAGTGCTGTGGATTCTTCTGTGCCTGAAGAAGCTGACTTTCCTTGTGTGTCCTCCTGGGCTTTTTATAAGTGTTTTCCCTTCCATTCAAAACAGGACAAAAAAGGCTTCCTTATTTCCCTCAAGCACTGATGTTTATGATGGTGATATTAGTTGTATCCTTTTTCTTCAGCTGAAATGGTTAGGATATTTTCAGGAAAATGGACTTCTGATGTGCTGCAGTCCCCTTTCAAATGCAAGGAGGGAGGTTTTAAAAATGGGCTCCAGGCAGAGCAGAAGTCCAGACTTTCAATAAGGGCAGGTGTGTAGTGAAACGTATTTTTTCTTTTTCCCCATGACAACATCAAAGCAGTCCAGGGAGGCAGAATCCAGGTTCTTCTCTACCAGGCAAAGGATTCCTCCAGGTGTCTGAGTCATCTTAGACTGCCAGCTCTTTCTCAGAGGTGGTTTTGTTGAAGCATCTTCCAGAGAGGATTTTATATATACTAAATCAGTCTCTGGCTGCAGAGGGCATAACTGATCCTCCTGCAAAGATGGCTTCTCTGGTGGTTGAAAGTGGCTGAGATGACTTCCTTCAGTCCTTCTAATGAAAGTAGCTGGAACTGCTGGAAAAAAATACCTTCTTCACAAGCCTCCTAAACATTTCTGGAAAGAGCTTAGATATGCCATGGCTGAGGTATGTCTAGGAATAGGCTGTTCCTTGTCCAACTCTGCAAGGGGGCACTTTTCAGAAATGCCCTTGCATTGCTGCTGCCCTCTGGGAGTTTTGTTTTATATCCAGGCTTTGTATTCCTGGAGCAAAACTGTGGAGCTGAGCACTGAGTGCTTGTCTTCAGCAAGAGAAGCTGAAAACAAAGGAGGGGAAAAAAAGCAGGTTTTGTTCAAGCAATGCAAGAGCCCTCCAGACATCTCATTTCCAGCCCCTAAGGGAGGTAGTGCACCAGGATCCTACGAGATCATCTGGTGCTCTTTAAACACAGCGGAAAAGCAAGTGTGGGAGTGACCTCTTTCCATCCCCATCTTACTTTCTTGCTTTCTCCAAGCTGGGTGAAACCTCTGAGCTGGAAGGCGTCCTTGTGGCAGAGGGCTCGATATTGCCCTCTTGTGTCATGCAACCCATTGCAGCACTTGCTGGGGCTTGGGCAGTTGCTGTCTGGTCAGAGAGGGATGCACCATGGGCCATCCTTCTCTGCAACGAGGGCTCTCCAGTGCTGCATGGGTTGATTTGCTCCCTTGTGTCAGATGAATTGGCTGCAGAAAATGCATTTACTCAATTTCCAGCAGGAAAAACCTCTAAGTTGACTTGAAACAAGATGAACAGCTGCTCTGTGATACCTTTGGATGCCTGTTCTGCTCATCACAGTTTGGACTCTTGGCTGAACGTGGTGTCTAAATTCTCTTGCTGGACACCTTTTTCTGGGGAGCTGCTGTGAGGTTACTGCCCACCTTAATGTATGGCTAAAAGATCTAAAAATCCCATCAGGGGAGGGGATGAGTTGGTACCCCAGGGTCTGGGTGCTGGCAGGCAACGTAAATGGAATTACAGACAGCTCTGTCATCATCCTGTCAAGCTGTTAATCTCCGTGTGATGGACGTACAGCCTCCTATGAGCATAATGGGATGCACTTGACTATAATTCTGTTTTAACAAGATTGCTGTGTGGGATTAAAAGTTGAGCCAACAAAACATAGCACGGCCCATAAAATTCCAACAATTAACCATTGTCGTAAAATACTGGGCTGTGTGCGCAGATGTGTAGAAAGCAGGATAGCTTGAAGAAATCTAGGGTTTAAGGTATGGCCTATTTCATTTTTTAACTAACACTGTCTGCTTTTGTATGGAATATTGAGCCCAAATCAGTGCAGATGCCCAGGCACTAAAATGCTTCTCAGTCTTGACACTTGAGTCCTGTCTCCTGGGTGTTTTATTGCTTCCTTGTGGTAGCTGATGAAAAGTGTGTTTTATTTCCTTCTGTCTCTCATCCTTCCAGCTTAGGTTTTGGTGGCAAAACTTCTGTTTTCAGCTAATGTTGGTAGCTCCAACATGAAGGTGTGTCTTTATCTGAAGCTGGATGCTTTTGGACCTGGGATCTGCTTTTTGAGGGGGAAGGTCAGGATGCTTTTTTTGAGACTTGTACTGAAGTCACCATAAATGTGTACAGGTAAAATGTTAGGTCTTTGCCCCGCTGTATGTATTTTTGTAGGAGTCAGTACTGTATTACTGCCCCAAATGAAGTCCCTTTTTGCTGACACCCTTGCCTGAGGTCAGAGAGGGACCCCATCACAGGCAGAGGGACATTTCCTTTCCTGTGCTGCAGGTAGAAAATCCAGTTTGATACTCTGTTCCATGGGAATTTGTGCCAGAGAGGATGAGGAGCATCAGCGAGTTTGGTGTGCAGTGGGGGGACCCCTTTCCCACACCAGTGTGCCACAAGCCCAGCTTATTTCTTAGCTACCAGGTTGGCTGTCTAGTGCCTTGCAGGCTCTTGCATGGTTTCACAACAGCTTTCCCATCCTCTTACCTTGCTGGAAGTGTATTAACCCTTCTTAGTGCTGCCTGGATGAGAATTTGACTCTCTTTTTGTATTTTATATGTCGCCTTGTCCATAAATCCCTCTGGAGCCTGGGCTGTGGGTGTACATACCTCCAGCCTGTCTCAGAAACATCCAACTAGGGGATTCAAGCCCTTGCTGGCTTTGCCTGCAGGACACTGGGGGATAAATCCCTGCAAATGAATACAGCAGTTGGTGCAGGTTGAGGATTAAAGCTGCTGGACAGGCAGTGCAGGCCTCACTTGCTGCAGCGGGTCTGTGAGGTGTGCAGGGCCACAGCTTTGCTGTTGGTCTCTGTTTCTATCTGCCTGGCAGCTCCCTTCAATCAGCCAGGCAGATATTTTCATCTCTTAGACCTTGTTCTTGCAGCTTGGGGTTTTAAAACAGTTCTCTGGACCTCGTTCTTGCAGCTTGGGGTTTTAAAACAGTTCTCTGGACCTCGTTCTTGCAGCTTGGGGTTTTAAAACAGTTCTCTGGACCTCGTTCTTGCAGCTTGGGGTTTTAAAACAATTCACCTTCTCTTCCTTTCCCCAGACTCCAATACAGGGGGTTTGCCTAGGACTTTTTCCTAAACTTGGGCAAAATTTACTGGGGTTTTGAGGAACTGTAGCTGCTCAACTTTTGCAGCGTGCATTGCCACGTACAGCTGCTGCCCATACCAGTGGCTTCAGCTGCGGGGGGGTTCCTGAAGCTGTTTTTTGGGAAGAAGGCAACATCTTGATGGCAGCGAAAAGCCAATCGGAAGGCAGGATGTGGCTCTGCTGTGGCGTGGGGGGGAAATAACGGGACACGATTTATGCTTCATGAGAAATTAAAGCCAGTTCCACCCTCTGGACAATTGATCATTCCTAGATAGGGAGGATCAACAGCTTCCTGTGACCTGCTCCAGAGGCATGCATGTGCACGCCCGCCGCTGCTCCCAGCAAAACAGGGAGCTCTAATTCATGACCCAGCCCCTGCCCAGATGACTTTTTTTTTTCTTTGAGGGGACGAGGAGAAACGCTGGATGCTGGCGCCAAGGATATTCCAGAGAGAGTAGCGTCCAGAGACAAGTGGTCTGGGCCTGAATGGGTATCATTCTGCACACAATAGTCACATTTCCTCACATTAATACCAAGGTCCTTTTTATGTCTCGAGGCACAATGCTGACCCACGCGTTCCATCTGATAACTCCTGTTTTAGCAGTTTGATGTCAGCGTGGGATGTTGGGCTCCCGAAGCTTCCTATACTCTAATGGAAAGTGGATACACTGATTGTGTGGCTGGGGGGGGTGGGGGGGGACAGCCTCCCTCCGAATTTCCTGAGGAGGGTGTTTTCAAAGCAATGCTTACAAAGCCCAGGGAGGTGGGGGGGTTGGGGTGGTTCTGCAGGAAGGCAGCGTTCTCCCTGCTAGGTGCTTCACCTTGGCTTTGCTTTGGGGCAGCCTCCCCTGGGATATTGAGTGCCCTGGCCCTCCAAGTCAGCATGGAAAAAAATACACCTTTTTGCCCTGCCCCAAACTGAATGAAAAAACCTATTGCAGATTAAAAAAACAAATACATACATATAATTTTTGCCCAATGGCCTGGGAGAGGGGTGTGAGGTGACAGCCCCTCAGCTGCCCAGTGGGGTCTTTGCTGAGCATTACTCAGGTGAGGTTTTCCTGCCCACCCTGCCTGGTCCTTTCCAAACTGCTCCAGAAACTTGCACCTTGTTGCTTATTCCCATCTGCCTTTAACCTGGGTGTTGGCTTAAGAGGGATGAACTCAGCTGATTTTAGGCTTTCTGCTTCAGCACTGCCCTGTTGTGGGAATGTGAGATAGTTAAAGCAAGATTATTTATCTAATAAAACTTCTCTAAAATTACCTAAGTCTGATGGGGATGAGTCCAGACTCGTCACAGCCACAGCAGGACAGCAAAGCAAAGGATCCCCTTGAGATCCTGCTTGTGCAATCCCTCTCTGACAGTGAGAATTAGAGGCATCTCCACTGCTCCTAACAAGCTCCTCTTGTGCCATGTACTGATGTGTTTGTTTATATTTTTAATGCAGCAGATTCTAAAAGCAGAACAGTTTTTGCTGCTTGCACTGTAGTTCAATGTGAGTAGCTGAGGCTTAGATTTGCTCAGACCCCTGAAGAAATCATCAGAGCCCAGATATAAAATAAGGTTTGGAGTTTTTTATTACAAAAAAAGCTATAAATACTCCCACTGGTATAGATCCTTGATACTTTTCTGAGAAAACCATAGAAGTGCTAACTTAATATTCTGCTCTGTTTTATTAGCTTGTTTATCGTGCAGATGTTCTGGGGAGTATATGTAGATCTAAATGTGCACTCACACCTGCACAGCTAAAGAGTTGCTGCTCTCCAGTTTCCATTCCTCTTTTCCAAAGAAAATATGGCCTTAAGATGCAGCAGACATCCTCTGCTGAGCTCCTTCGCTCCAAAGGCTTTGGTGTCTTCTCAGGTGTTAAGGGCAGGACTTGGAGACCTGTGCAAGGGATCTTAAGTGAAAGGAGATCTTCTAAGGCGAAGAGCCTTAAACTTTGGCATTTGACTTCCATGGGTTTGTTTTCAGAGCTGCCTTTGCACAGAAGATGTCATTATCTCAATGGGAGGTGGAGGGGGAAGCAAGCAGGGGATTTAATTTCTCCGGATTGCTGTCAAGGATGTTATGTAAAGGGCAGCTGGGATGAAACCACTCTGGAATATAGCAGAGAGATTTCCTGCTGCATTTCTCGCTTCCAAGTATTAAATCTTCCTGTTCACGTCAAGAAGCTGGAGCGGTCCTGTTCTTCTACAAATGGAAGGGAAGAAGGAATGAAGGTATGCCCCAGTGCCCTGGCAGGGCTTGGAATGTGCTGACAGGAGCCCAGGAGTGCAAGTCCAATGTGGGCAATCCTTCACTGTGGCTCCAGCTGCAGTGAACTCCCAGCCAGTGGCTCGTAGCCTGTTGCCCAGCGCTGCGTGCCTGTGTGCCTGCCTCCTGCAAGTTTGGGATATGCCTGTTGCCTTGATGTGGCTGCCAGGGGATGTTGGAGATGCGTTTGCTGGCTTTCTGGTTTTCCCCTGGGCAGAACCTGGAGCACAGCCTAACAGATAAGGTCGGCCACCCCTGGCAGCTCTCCTTTAACTACATGTGAGGACAGAGACGACAATGCCTGTAGCTAGCTAGCTTGCCTAAAATAGACTTTTGCAGCCTGCTTTGTTCAGCAAGTGGGACCACAAAAATAGACGTGAACATTTTAAGTGGCCCTGACCTCCTCTTACTGTTTAAGTTTACTTAATCCTGATATTCAGGTGTGAAATCTAGTTATTCCTCCTAGTAGTGAGACATAACTGATGACTGATGGGTATTTTCTTCCTTGTCAGTAAACGGTGAATCTGTTGTTTTCTAAATCCATTTTGTCCCCATGAAGGGCACCTCCATGGGGGGGGTGTAAGGGTCAAGGGTGTTGCATTGTTCCAGCTGCCCCTAACTGGAGGGAAGCAGTGATAATGCCATGAAGGAGGAGAAGATGGGTGGCAGGCTGGTGGTGGTTGGTCTTGGGCTTCAGCTGAGCCATCTCCTGATGGGTATGTCATGGGCAACCCATTGCAGGGTTTTTATCCTGTATTGCCTGGTGGATTCCCTCACAGTAAGTAGTAAGGTGGCTCATAAGCCAAGCAGAAGTGTACTTAGGAAGTCTCTGTATTTTTTCACCTCATTTTTCATGTTCCAGTGGATTTGCTGCTATCCCTTAGTAATGTTATAGCACTCTGGTGGGCCTTTAAGATAACAGCCCAGAACTGCGATGGCCATATCAGTCTCCTTTCCTTGAATCAATTCTGAGTGCTATGTTGCTGGGATGAAATGATGAATGAGGCTCTGGGCCTTCCAAAGCATCACCTCTGTACCCAGAATAGCTTTTTTGAGAAGTTTAAAAGACTCTGGTGCAACAGATGTAATTACATGTTTTTGCTTGTGTTGATAAAGCAGCACTTGGTGCTCATCCGAGATGAGCACCTTAGAGAGCTGTCAGCAGAGAAGATTGATACACACTTGAAACTGATAAGAGGAACCAAGAGTTGCTGCACAGTAAAAGGCCAACATGAATTTCTGTTGCATTTGCATGTGTCCGTGAGGACAGGCTGCAGATATCTCTCCACAGCATGTGCTGGGTATTGTTCAGGGCTGTGGGTATTTTCTGTCTCTCTAGAACTATTTGCAACAGCTGAAAAACTGAAATGTTTTCTCCTCAATGAATATTTATGGCTTCCAAATCTTGCAGCATACTTTTGCATGTGTAATTAGGCTGTAAGTTGAGTAAGTGAGCGCTGGAGAACTACAAATGTAAGAGCCTGGGGAAAATGCTTGATGTTTCTGGTTTATTTGGGTGCTTGCTTTTTAATAATTAATAGCACTTTTTAGATGAAAAGGCTCATGTTTTCCAAAAGAATGTGTCAAAAGCAGTAATAATTGGGACTGTTGCACCAGCAGACTTGTTTAGTAAGTGATGCTTTTAATCACATTACAGCATCCAAGTGAACTTGGAGAGAAGTTGGGTGATGTTACCAAAACCTCTGCACCATCTTATCTTGTTTAGTGGGAGATGTAGACAATCCTTTCCTTCTTCTCTACTGTGGTCAACTCTGTTCCTAGTTTGAGTTGCACTTTTTAACCCCACCATGGACATTACTTCAATTGCTATTTATTCAGGCATCGTTCTGGTTAAAGCTGCTTTCTCTGTGCAAGAAAATGAGTTTCTAGTTGTGGTGGTTTCATGTGTAGGTAGCTGAATTGCATCCTGGACCTACTTATTTTTTGGATGGCAGCAGGGATGGGCTTGAAGAAGGTGCCTGTGTGCGTGGTCAGCTTGAGAAAGGGGATTGCAGCAGTTCTTGTAGGTTAGGATTTATAAGTGCAGATCTGGAAAAGAAGCAAAAACCTTGCTTGAATAGCTGTAGCTGTGTGACATCTCTGTACTTTTCCACAGCTTGGCCTCTGGAAAGGTTTTTGGTTTTCAGTGGGTTTTTTCCATGCTGTCACTGTGCTGATTTGAATGAAAACCCATGCATTTCATGTATAATTTTGGTAGCAGGTCAGTCTAAGTGGGGTTTTTTGGAGAGAGTGAAGATGAGAATGATTAAGGGACTGGAACATCTGTCTTATGAGGAAAGGCTGAGAGACCTGGGGCTATTTAGTCTGGCAAAGAGAAGACTGAGAAGGGGATCTTACTAATGTTTACAAATATCTGAAGGGTGGGTGGCAAGAGGAGTGGGCCAGTCTCTTTTCAGTGGTGCCCTGGGATAGGACGAGGGGCAATGAACAAAAAATGGAACACAGGAAGTTGCACCTCAACGTGAGGAAAAACTTCTTTACTGGGAGGGTGATGGAGCACTGGAACAGGCTGCCCAGAGAGATTGTGGGGTCTCTTTCTCTGGAGACTTTAAAGATCTGTCTGGATGTGATTCCGTGTGACCTGCCCCTGGGGATCCTGCTCTGGCAGGGTGGTTGGACTTGATCTCCAGAGGTCCCTTCCAACCCTGATTGTTCTATGATCCTATGACTTTGAAAGAGAAGGATGCACTGACAGTACCTGTGGTAGCAGTGATGCTATGGAGAAGCTGCCTTGGATGCAAGCAGTATGGATTGGGCTTGTGGCAAAAACTGGCTTTTATTTATGTTGTTTAGCTTATACCCAAAAAATTATTTGACAGATAATCCTAAGGAAATATTAACGTTGATGCTTGGAAGTTTGAACTGGGAACTTCCCGGGTACCCCGTCCTTGTAATTCTGCTACATATTAAGTGACATTTAATAATCTCTAAACAGCAGTTTTCTTTCCCAAGAGATCTGTTGCTTTATGCTTGGATTTATGGAGGCAGCGTGGTGAGCTGACAGGACATAAATGTGCTCATCCTCCAGTCACTGCGTGTGATCTCTCAGGCTGCTCCCTTGGAAGTGCCTGGGTGTTATTGTTGACTCTTTAATGAGGACAAGAACGGTTTCCAAACGAGCGTGACTCATGCAATCCTAGCCTCAATCTATCAAACAGTGAGGCATTGGATTAAATTATTACCTCAAGGATTAAGAGTTAGATTATTTTTTTTTTTGAGGGGAGGTGTGGGAAGAAATGAAGAGTAAAAATACATAGTAAGGAATCTGAAAAAAAAAAAAGCTGCAAGACACAAGTGCCAACTGATCAGATGATGCCAAAGGCATCTTCTACGCTTCGTTTACACTTCCAAAATGGGAAATGTTGTAAAAATTGAATCTATGCTTCTCTCCAGAGAGCATCCCTCTGTCAAGATTGATATTTCACCTTACTCTGAGCCTTCTGCTGGGTTCCTGCTGCCTGTCAGGTACATGTGATAGTAACATTTTTCTGATTTTATTTTTTTTCTCCTTTTCTAGCTGAAAACGAAAGTGCTGGCTGCGTGTTACTGCACACATCAAGGAAGGTAAGTAGCAATTCTGAGTGATCAATTTACTTTTTCACCATCTGGAAGCAGAGAAAGGGATCTTGAAACACTCTGTGGGGGTGGGGAGGTGGTTTCTTCTGGCCAAGACAGAAGGTATACTAACACCTCTTTTCCTGAATTCCTCTGTCTTTAAACCTAAAAAGACACGTGCTGCTTGTTCTCCAAACAATTTCTCTGCCATTCTGGTTGTTCCACTGCTTTTTGTCTCAGACAATTCCTTGACACGTTAATTCATCACTTTCTCCTCTGCAGCTGCCTGCAAAGTGATCCAGTAGGGATTCAGGCTGCTGAGCTGCTCTCCAGCTGAAAGCAGAAACACCCCATAGCCATTGCTGGGATTTGGTTTCCTGTTTATTCCAGCTAATCAGGTCTCCCTTCATGGGCTTCAGCAGGAGTGCATCCCCTGGAAACACACAGTCTTAAGAGGATGACTGGGAAACAACACTTGGTTTACACTTGCTATTGAGACCATAACTCAATGATAAGGTGGAAATGCAAAAAAAAAAAAGTAGGCTGTATTACTACAAACTAGGAAAGTACACAAAGTATGCAAAGAGGAAGTGGGTTGATATTTACTACCTAGATGGAGTCCTGGTATTTGGGACTGTAAGTCATGGCTCATGGTGCTTTTAAGACTTGACTCATCTGCTGGTTGGAGGGGCTTGGCTGGATGTATGAAAATGTGTAGCACCACTGGTGCTGGTAAATTGGATAGTGCAGGTGTTGTTGAAGGTTGTAATTTGGGTTCTTTAACCTGGGGGCTTTTTAGAGAAGCCCAGAGAGCTCTTTAACTCTGCCTTGCTTTATGCTTCTAAGAAAACTCAAAACCTGAAAAAGTATTTCAGCAGGCTGGGTTAGTAGCAGGAGAAAAATGTGCAATAGCTTTAGTAGAAGAAACTTCCCCCAAGTTAAACACAAAACAACCAACACCCCACCTAACAAAAAAAAACCCCACTGAAACAAACCCCTCCACCACCTAAAAGAAAAACCCAAGCATTGCTTGATATCAAGTCATAGAGGTTAAAATAAGCTATTCTGTGCTCAGGATTGGAATTGTCTCAGTCAACAAGGGCAACTGTAAGGTCCTGCACCTGGGGAGGAAGAATGCCAGGCACCACTATAGCTTAGGAGTAGACCTAACTATACGTTAGGAAAGCAGTTCTGAGGGGAAGGGTCTGGGAGTCCTGGTAGGCAGTAAATTATCCATCAGCCAGCAATGTGTCCTTGCTGCCAAGAGGGCCAATGGAATCCTGGGGTGCATAAGGAAGAGTGTGGCCAGCAGATCAAGGGAGGTCATTCTGCCCCTCTACTCTGCCCTGGTGAGGCCTCATCTGGAGAATTGGGTCCAGTTCTGGGCTCCCCAGGTCAAGAGAGACAGGGAACTGCTGGACAGAGTCCAGGGGAGGGAAACAAAGATGACTGGGGGGTTGGAGCATCTCCCTTATGCGGAAAGGCTGAGAGAGCTGGGACTGTTCAGCCTGGAGAGGAGAAGGCTGAGGGGAGACCTTATCAATGCCTACAAGTATCTAAAGGGTGGGTGCAGGAGGATGGAGCCAGACTCTGTTCAGTAGTTCCCAGTGACAGGATGAGGGGCAAGGGGCACAAGCTGGAACATGGGAAGTGCCACTGAAATATGAGGAGAAACTTCTTTAGGGTGAGGGTGACAGAGCCCTGGGACAGGCTGCCCTGGGGGTTGTGGAGTCCCCTTCTCTGGAGATATTCAAGACCCCCCTGGATGCGGGTCCTGGGTAATGTGCTCTGGTGGATCCTGCTTTGGCAGGGGAGTTGGACTAGATGATCTCTAGAGGTCCCTTCCAACCCTGACTATTCTGTGATTCTGTAATTTGTCTTTGTCTAATACTAGTGCCCAAGGTTCTCCGAGTTGGATACACTTGACTGAAAGTAACCTAAGAACTTAATCACTTAAAGTGCAACTTCTAAGCCCAAATGCAGGATCTGCCTCTGATAAGAAATAGTTGGAAGCTGCTAATACAGAAGCATCTCTTCTATTTTATTTTTTTCCTTTTCAGAACTGGAGAATTCCTGCTTTTCTGACCCACAGTTCATGCTTGAGCATTTTAGCATGCTATTGAACAACAAATACCAGAGAGCTAAAATGCTTTAGCAGGGCTTGAGAAAAGATACTATTGCCAGTTTTTCCCTCCAGGGAGGACAACTGGAAATGTTGTGCTTTAAAGGCAAAGGAAATTGGGACCTGAGTCATGGAGGAGATGGCTCCATTTGTCTGCGAAGAGGGAATTGCTAGCAGAAAATTGGTCAGGTCAGAAGCTTAGTCTGGAGATGTTTCCCTGCTAGATTTTCCCTGTCTCTGGTGGTTCTAGTGCTCCTTCAGGAGTGCTGGAGAGGTAGTCTCTGTCTCAGGGAAGTTTCTATCTGGCATGGCACTTGGTAGGCATAAAAAAGGAGCAGCTCCTTGGCATAATTTGAACTATTTAATCACCATCACTGTGTTTCTGAGAGAATTGGCCTAAGTGGCTGTGGCAACAGCACAGGTAGACCTCTGCTCAGGACAACATGCTTTTGGGACACCCTTTCTTGTAAGGTTCTTGCAGTGTCTGTAAGTGCAGGTGGTGTCCAGAGCAGCCACCCAACAAAGAACGTGGATTTTGGGCCTTCTTGATGAGTGTTGAGAGCTCTTTTTTTGCACAGATAGACTGACTTTGGCCAGAAGACCTGCATGAAGTTGGGAGAAGCTTTTTCAACGTTTCCCCTTTGGCACTGCAGCCTCTGTTCTTGCCACGATGCAATGTGCAGCCTTGCCATCAAGGATACTCAATGCTGTTCAAGTAGTTATTGGGTGGCTGTCTTGGGTTTCTTGCTAAGCAGTTTCCAGCATCAGGTTTCCAGCATCAAGTACCCTGGTGCGACTTGACCATCTAGCTAAAAATATTTGTGAAAGAGCAATCATTAATCTCTCCTGAAACCACTGAGTGTCCTGACTGGAACATTTTTATGTGAGCTATCTCTGAGGCATTGCTGCACCAGTGCTTCCACTGGTTTGATTTTGTTTTCTCTCAGGGATGTGTTTCCATCCTTTCCTGGTGGCTGGTTGCCTTGCCATGTTTGATGTGCACACCTTCCCCAGTGTTACGGGAGTGATCATGAGGATGAGTATTGCCACTGTTTCCTATAAAGGACTAGGGGAATAGAATTGAACTGGGGCATTTAAAATTATTTACCCAAGGTGTTGCCTGCAGAGGGTGGCAGAGCTGGAGCTGAATCCTTGAGACTTGCAGGGAGCTGCTGACAGTGCTGTCCTGCCACAGCAAGCAAACGATGCTGTCATGTGCAGCTTGCTGGAGGACCAGTGTTGATTGAGATGATGTGGGCAGATAATAGTTGTCTTCTCAATGCCTTTGATTCATTTCTGCTATCCCTCATCTTCTTCCTTTGCTTTGCTTCTGGTGGCTTCTCTCATGCATGGGGGAAGTTGGTGACACAGTTATTCTTGGTGGTTTTTTTCTAAACCTCCTCGGCACTGTGGCATTCCTGATGCTCTCAACCTTCCTCTTACCTCTATGGGTACCTCCTCTGCCTCCACTTATTAATAAACCTAAGTCATTTGGCCTCTTTCCTGACTGAACCTACATCCTAGGGTGGACTCTGTGCAGTGAGTTACCCTTGGGAAGTGGCTGCTGGTCATATGGTGACCCCATGAACACCAGTGGTACAGATGATGATAGGTGATTTAACCTGCTGTCACACGAGGATAATTTGAGACTGACTTGGCCACTTGCAGTTATATGGTGTCTCTCAGGTGGAGTCAGAACATAGCTGTGTCACTGCCTACTTTCCTAAGAGCAGATGGTAACAAAGGGGTGGGAGCTGAAATCCTTCAGAGAATCCTCCCTCTGAGGGTGCTGTGTAAGGAGTGATTGATGCAAAGTAAAACAGTGCTAATTGCAATGGATGTGTACTGACAACTTGATAGTTGCTGGGATAATTACAGCAATTAGTGAGATGTTAGCTTTTTTTTTCTCCTGTGTCTGGGCTATAAATGGAAAAGGTGGAGAGGGTATGTGTGAGAGGAAGGGATCCATGAGTCAGGCTCTGGGGTGGTCCTCTAACTTGGGGGAGGATGTGCCAAGGTCGTGGTTGGGGAGGCCATTTGGTGTCAGATTTGTAAAAGCAAACTTGGAGCTCGATTCTTACTGAGCTTAAGGGTTTAATTGTCTCTTGACAATCTGGTCCTCAACGTCGTGAATTCAAGCCTGGCTGGTTTCCCATCGGAAGGAAGATCCATATAACAAAGTGCAGTTCCCATTTCCTCACTCCTCTTAAGCTGTTGAGTGAGAGGACAGGACTGTCAGTCCTTGACCAGTGCTGTGAGGGCTGCCTTGGGGGGGTGCTCCCAAGGTCTGCAAAGTGGGAATGACACATTTGTAGTCTGATCATTCAGTGAACAAACTTCACAGCTGACAGATACAGAAAGGAGTTGTGGTTCTGGAATACAGCATGGCTGTTTCTTCCATCTCAAGGCCAACAAGTCTGGGACAGCAGAGGCAACCAGCAGGCAGCTGGGAGAGTACCAGCCTCTGCCTTTTTTTTTTAATTGATTGAAAGCTAGATGTTATGCACAAAGCAAGAAAAATTCCTTGGGAGTGAGAACAACAAAAATTAAGGAGGTATCAAAAAGTGATGAACTGGGTGGTGTTTCCAATCTCCCACTTCAGGCTCCCCAGTTGGAAGCCTCAGGTAGAGGTGATTCCACGTTTGAGATGAGCTGGGTTAGATTGCACTGAGATGCATACTAGTAATTTTTCATGTTGCTGAGCTCAGAGTCCATTTCTTCCAAATAACTCTTCCCATGTTGCTGAAAACTTCTTGAATTATTTGAACCTAAAGAGGATTTTAAATGCTACTTAGGCATTTTTGCTTTTAATCTAACTTCTGTGCTTTATCCTAGGCAACAAAGCTAATTTTTGCTTAATTCTTTCTCTGTCAGGATATAAATGGTGCCTAGGCATTCACCTGTGGTGACTGTTAGGATAAGATGTGAAAATGCAGGCCTTCAGTGCTTTAATAATGGAATATAAAACTCCTTTTCTTCTGTAATGTGATCTGAAGGGTCTAAGTGATTCCAGAACTGTTGGTTTAGTGGCAGTAACTTCAACAAAACTGAGCTACACAGATCCTAGGCCCTTGCTGGTAGGTATTGTGTGCAGCTGTCTAACACTCTGACCTCTTCTTAACACAGTACCTGAAATTAAAGAATTTTGAGGAGGAAGTCAGAGCTCACCGGGACCTGGATGGGTTCTTGGCCAGAGCCAGCATCATCCTTGATGAAACGGCCACCTCCTTGGATGATGTTCTGCGAGAGATGCTGAAACACTTTGCTGAAGATCCTGAGAACATGGAGCCAAGCTGCAACTTTGAAAAAATCATGAGCACTTTATTCACGGATTCAGGGACTCCACGAGAAGGGAATGGTAATCAGCTCTTGATTTGCATTTGCCTGCAGGTTACTATTAAGTTGTCATCCTTTCTACTGGTGGTGTGTTGAACACTCACTGCTGTGTAGACTCCAGACTTGCATGTGACACTGGGAGTTTATTTTTCCATGTCACTCAGACTGAAGGGTCTCATATCTCCAGGGTTTTTGTGTTTTGGTGGAGTCTTGACCCTGTTTCCTTAAAATGACACATGGTCTTCTCTAGGTCTTGAGAACGGCACTGGAGTGTCATGTCTGTTTGGACCCATTAGGTGTGCTTGTGCTCAGACAAGTCCCTGATGCTCTTCAGCCAAGAGACCCTTGCTAGTTTCTCTTCAGAAATGGCTCCTTTGCCTTGTGATTCTCCATCTGAATTCACACAGGCTGGGGAATTCTGACTGCTTTGCACGAGTAATTGGTTGGGGAGGGCTGAGCCTTCATGTTGCTCCCAGCCTACTAGAAGGGATGAGAGGCCCTTTCTTCTTCTCCAGAAACTCAGCTAGGGTAACCCTAGCCAACACTGTTGGCTCACGTGCCACCTTAAGCTATCAGCAAATGTCATAGCATAGTCTGAAACACTACATTTTAGATGTAAAGAAGCTTAACTGAGCGTTGTTTCTCTGTAGGCACCCCTGATGTTTCAGAGTCAACAGGAATGAATATACAAACATGTACATCGCACCTCAAATGTAACTGTCACAGCCTGAGTGAATTTGTTTAACAGATATGTCAAGTCCTGAGCATGTAGTAAGCATGTTCATGCTTTGGTTTCTTCTTGCTACCTGTCGTAGAGCTTTGCGTTTGTAATCCCTTTAATTGAGGCTTTCTGCCAATAAAGAAAAATAAAGCAGTGCCATGAAATAATCCCAGAGCAGTAATTAGGAAGAGGGGGGGAGAGGACAGGGGGAGTCAGAAGATGACACCTCTTACACTCCTCTGTGTCTGCTGAATAATGCTAATCTAATAACCTAATATTGCAGTAGGTTGATGCTGGGAGGAGAAAACAGCTGCCTTTTCAAGCTGAGAATAGTTTAAGCACAGAATTCAAAGTGTCAGGACAAATGTTTCCATCTTTTTCTCTTGTCACCCGCCACCCTTGCATCAATCCACTATGCAGATAAATAAGTATGCTTGTTGTTAGTAGTCAGCTTCCATTTGAAAGGAAATGTTGTTTGCAGTTGTAAACCAAACACGGGCAGCCTGTAATGATTCCCTCTCTTCTTTTCCTAGTTCACCTCTTATCAGATACAATTCAAGGGGTCACGGCAACAGTCACGGGGGTGCAGTATCAGCAGTCCTGGCTCTGTATCATGTAAGTACCTGGGTTAGATGAGCAGAATCCACTGCTGCTCAATGCTTGTCACTTTTCCTGCTGCCAGGAGGAACAGCAGTTCAGAATGTGCCTTTGTAAGTCAAGGTGGTGATGCCCTCTCCATCCATCCTGGTCTGTGGGATCTCAGTGTTGGCACTGAGCTGCTGCTCTTTGCAAACAGGCAAGCAGTAGCCTGGGCAGAGATGTTCACAGTCCCTACAGGGCATTAAGCTCTTGGATGCTATCAAAGTCTGGTGTTAACAAGCTAAAAATGCTGAAAAATCTGAGCCAGAAAATGCTAATTACTGAGAAATGTTAATGAGAGGAACTTCTGAAAGGGACAAGCAAACTGGTTCATGGACTACTTTGCCTGCCAAAGTCTGGGAACTTGTACCAAAAGATTTCTTGGGTTCTTTGATGAAAACATCTAAACTTTGTAACTGAAAATCAAAGTCAGAAATTCCGACAGTATCTAGACACCAATTGCTTTGTCTGACAGTTAACTCAGACACTGCTTAATTGTCAGCACTGTTAAACATTGGAGCCAGCCCTTAAGGCAGTAAGGACTCTGTCACCTGGGATTTATGAGACATGGTGGCTTCACCCCAGCTTCCACTTGACCAAAATTGAGGTTTGAAGTTACTGTCTCAAAGTCAGGCATGTTGGGTGAGCCAAACTGTCCCTTCACAGAGCAAGGCCAGAACCTGAGTCACCAAGCCAACCAAAGGAATGCCATCTGACTCCTGTCTGTTGCTTTATGCATGTGTAGTCTCCAAGTCAAGTTGTCCAGCAATATGTTAATTCCCAGTGAAATTACTAGGATATGTTGGATAGGTGCCTAAAGACTTGGGGAGTGCATGCACATATTTTAGCCTTCACAGCCAGTTTGCTAGGACAACTGTCACAATAGCTTTCCTTCTACTAGCAGTTCTTCTACTTGCTGCTTATGGCTGGAAAAAATGTATTCTGCCATGGAAATAGATTATTAAAAAAAAACCCAAACAAACAAACCCCAAACCCACAAAGAAATGAAGCACCAACAAACAACAAAAAACCCCACCCTTGTTTTAAGCTCTTATGAAAGAGAAAGATGGTATCTCTTATGTATGAAGGAAACTACTGCATATCAGGGCTCTGTTCTGTGAAATAAGTGAACTGAATAATGTCTGTGCTGTTATGTGCTTCTGTCAGTTCTCCCCAGGGATGCACAGAGCAGCTTGCAGAAAGAAGAAAAGGAGTTCATACAGTAAAATAGTCTTTCTGTACTGATTTAAGGTGCTTTTGAGCAGTTCAGTTCACTTTGGATGCCACAGGTAGAGCAACAGTAATAAGGTTATGTACATCCTGCTCTAGGAAGGGTAGAGAGTGGAAGTTTCTACCATGACACGTGACATGGCTCTTTGGAGAGTGTTGACTTCATAACAGAGCAATTCCAGAGGTTATGATACAACTGCTGTGATTATACACACCAAGCTGAAAAGGGAAGGTTCAGCCTTTCTGTAGAAAGTGAGCCAAAGCTTTAACTGCATCCATCTGAGTAATACTAGCTTCCATGACAAGCCAGGATTTGAAAAGTAAGCTTACAGCCTGAAGGTGTCTTGAGCAAAACTTTCCTTGTTTCTTCCTTTTGTTACTCTGAAGAGGGAGAAGAAAGTGGTGGGAAAGCAGTGATGAGTTATTAACTATAATTATCTAATTGCTGCACTGTATTTCTGCTGTAGCTCTTGTGCAACAGATTGTGAGCCGTATTTTTAGATCTTACTTTTTTTTTTCAAGTCAGATTGCAAAACAGCTTCCAAAATTCTGAAGCAAAAGGAATTTGATGAAAAAAATTTTCCATATGAGCGGGAAGAACCTTCAAGATATCTGTTGTTCTTTATCCTTGCACTTTGTCTGGCCTCTTTGCTAAATTTGAAATTAGCGCCGCTACTTTCCGTGCGCCTCAACTAACTTTTTACTCCTAGTGGCTGAGGTAAGCTCGAGTATCATGGTAAGGATTGACAAGGAAGAGCAGCTCAGATACAGCTTTGGTAGTGCTGCTTCTGCTTTGATTTTAAGGGGAGATGTTAAAGCCCAAATTAGTGTAGAATCAGAAAGAAAAAACTTGTGTAGGATTTTCAGAGTTGCGCACAGCCTGGCTGCAGGACAACATTCCTAATGCACAAAAGCTTGGTTCCCTCTCTCTCCTGTGCTGGAGAAAGGGCTGTTGTTTCTTACTTGACTTATCCATGGTGGGGAATACCTAGGGTGAAGTAGATATTCTGCTTCTGCTGGAATTGGTGCTTTCCTGCCAGTTTCAGGTCTGTTGAACCACCAGCAAGGTAAGATGTATCCAGTGGATCTGGGCTTACAGCTATATGACATTACAAACCATTGGGGGGTTGAAGATCTCCAGGTTTGAATGTTCCACTGAAGTCCAGGAGAACAACTGGCTTCTAATTCACTGTATGGTTTTAGGGTTTTTTTTTTGTCAAGAATAACCAAAACTTGATCTTCCTGAGGCCATATCAGGGTACATAAGCTTATGGAAACCTTGAGATTGCTTCATGAAAACTCTGTGTAGCTGGTAGCAGCACAATACTGCATGCTCCACTAACCAGCAGTCTTAGCTCTAGAATAATGAAGGTTGCTAGGTCTGTGTATGTGATGCTTTTCTAACTAAAAGCACATCTTCAGAGTTACAGGTTACCTTAATCAGTCAAGGACACAATCTCATACCTCAGAAGCCATGGACACAACTCTTTCTTCCTCCTATTCGTAACATTTTCCAGAACAGCGAGACAAACTCACATGGAGATCTCTTGCTGATTCACTATGAAGCTGCTGGTTGATTCTTTCAATAGAGAACTTGGGATGAGGGATAACCAGACCTGTCCCAGAACAGGGAGTGCTGAACTGTTATCCTCAGAATTAATCAGTTATTTAGCATGAGGAAGCTTGGCTGATAGTAGAAGCTTAGGGAGGTACTTTGTTCCCCCTCCAGCATGCAATGACTGCAACAGTTAGATGTGCTGCCAGGAGGGTGCTTGGAGTTCCCCATGAACCACCAGGATCCAGAGCCTGGAGGGAGTAAACTGGATGCTTTGCCTATCAGGATCAGGAAAGGTGGGGAAGAAGCCCTTGTAAGAGCTGTCTGGTTTGGTGTTGCACAGCTTTGTGGCTCAAAAAGCCCAAGGAAGGGCCCCCTTCTCCAATGGAGAGTATAAGAAGTGGCTGTCATCACAAGCCAAGTCCTACCACACCCAATTTTTTTGCTGTCTGACAAATGGAGATGCATACACCTTTTTTATTATTTTTTTCCCTTGGAGTGAAGGATCCCTAATGCTAAGAGGGTTAAAGTAATGGTGACTGCTGGTGGATCTCTCTCCTTGTCCTCCCAAGAGAAGCACCATCTCTGTGGGTTATTGAACCTCTGCACTGAGTGGAATTCCCCAGGCATCACAATTTCCAGGCTATATTCTTCTTGTCAGGAGACAGATATTGCTGCTTCCTTCCAAAGCTGAATCCTTAGAAAAACATGAAACCAAGCTGCTTTGTAGTCTGGATTGGGTAGTTGAAGAGCAATTTCCTTTGGCTGCATTGATAAGGCACGTGGATTGGGAAAAAAACTTATTTCCAGTGCATTCAACTGATGAGCTAAAGCTGTTTTAACAGGCAAAGCAGAGGAAAAAGCAAAGAGTGGTTTGTGTGCTCTGTGTTGCTCTAAAACTGCTTGCTCTGATATAGTGTGTCCCTGCGATGGTTCCTGTGGAGGAGTTTAGCTCAGAAAAACCCAGATATCCCTTCAAAACCAGGCATTGTGAGGTTGTTTTGGATATCAAGCACAGCTGCTGTTCAAGTAGAGTAAAGTTGAAGAGTACGAGCTTCTCAGATGTAATGTGTCAATGATGGTTTTGTGAAACGTGTTGCTGATGGACCTCTCAACAAAAGTAACTCAAAAGCTATTTCATGTGTTTAAGGATTTGTCCAGACCCAGAGGCTTGTGTGTCTGTAGAAACACCATGTTGCTTCTGATTTAGCTGTTGAATGGGTTTCAAATAGGGATGATTCAGTTAATGTTTATTCCTCAGAATAGTGCCCCTTCTTCCAAAGAGCTAAATAGGATGCTCTGAAATTAAACAGTTCAACTGCTTAAAACAAATATTATCCTTTAGAGGAATGCTTACAATATTTGGAGTCTTGTAAACAAGAAGCCTCTTCTCCAGCATTTACAACCATCATCTCTCAAGTGTTCTTTGGGGTCAAAGAACTGATTAATTTTAAGTGCCCAGCCACCCTTGTTGGGCTGTCCCAGGTTGTGCTGGAGAGCTGAAGCTCTTGCAGGTGCTGTGTTACTGAAAAGGAGTTCTCAAATTCAAACCCTTCATTAGGAATTTGGGTCCCAAAGGAGGTCTCTTGGAAAGAAGGATAACTCATTTCAGAGCCTGCAGCATGTGGGCAGGGAAGAGAAGATGTCTCCTCCTGCATTGACCTGGTGATTGATGAACTGCTAGGGAGGATGGGTCTTTCTGGAGCCCAGCAAAGTGCATTCAGCAGTCCACAACAATATCCAGCTTGGAGCTGCTTGGTTGCTGAAACAACCCCGTGCCAAGCAGCGGGTGAGCTGGCTCACTGGGCACCAGCTTCATTCCTCACTTGCAAATTCTGGTTTCTGAAAGCTTGAGCCTCCACAGAGGAAGATTTATTTGCAGTGGATGAGAACAAGAAGCGTCATTGTTGCTCTACATCAGGACAGGAAAAGGCTGGCTAGCTGATTACCTCTGCTGGGCACTTTTTCTTACTGCAGGGGATAATTTGTTTCTGAATTAACTTCCTTTCTTGCCCTGTTTAAAGAGGGTTTGTGTTTCTCTTGGGTCTCCATAGTTTGACCTTTTTTATGATTTGTTTGGGAAATGTGTTATTACTCTGATAACATCTTGGGCGTGGGGCAGACCTGCAGCATGTGGGAGTCAGTGTATCAGTGGTTTTGGTGGATCCTTGCCAGTTCTCACCATCCCAGTGCCACGTTCAGCCCCACTAGATATGCAGCCTGGGAAGAGAAGAGGACAGCGGGGCAGGAATGTGTGCTGTAATTTAAATGCTCTTTTTATGAGCTCAATTATTTTGGACGATCAAGATAAAATTGCTGAGAACACAACCTGGCATCTCATTAAGTCGTAGCCCAGTGTTTCCTTGTGTGACTAATTCTGGGTGAAAAGAGATTTTTTCAGCTTGTTGGCCAAACCAAAGGAGAATCAAATTTACCTCAACCCAAACCAAAAGAGAACTTGAAAGCTTTGGCCAAACCAGGCTTGATGTAGAGTCAGCTGAAAATGTCTTGCTAGTTCTTAGGGTTTTTTGGGCTTTGGTTGTTTACCCTTCAATGTTGTGTTGTTTTTTTTCTTAGTGGGAATTTTCTTAAGTGCTACTTGAAAGAAGTGGCTTCATTTTAGAAGTGGCTCTCCTCTTCCTCTGAATTTTGCTGAGTTTTACCTGCAGCCTTGCATAACTTGAGATTTCTCCACATGAACCAAATAACTTTTGTCCTTCACCAATATTTACACTAGTAAGGACTGCAGTTTTGGTTTGTATTATATTGGTATCTAGATTCTGGAACTAAAACAAAAGTGGGAGCTGGAAGTGCTACACCAGAGAGTAGGATTTGAGTCAGCTAAATAATGGCTGAAATTTAAAGAAAAGCTTGAGATGCTGAATGATGAATTGGCAAAAGTGGCTTAGCCTTGTAGTAAAATTACTGAAACACCACGTTTGGGTTCTCCCCCCACCCCAAATAAACAGCTATAACAGAGCAAGACCAGGCTCAGTGCAGATGGGGCTTGCATTCTGCACAAAGGCAGTTTCTCCCCTCAGGTTCATCAGACCACCTCTGGCACCTGTTTAAATCTGGTTTTACTCTGGTTTACCCTCACTAAACCGACTCAGCCTGACTTACTGACTTAAATTGTCTATACATTGGCCTAAACTAGGCTGAATATTCCTCACTCAGTTTTACTGGTGTGATACTGGGATTCAGATAAACATCTCTGTGTCACTAGAGCTTTTTACAGAAGATTTGGAAGAAACTGTCTCATAGGTGTGAAGAGTCTCAAACTCCAGCACTGTGTATAAAACAATTTCAGAAAAAGGGTGAGGGTGACAGTGGGTTTCTTGGTGTCTTGTGAATGTGCTCAGTGTTGCTAAATCTTCCAGTACTGCCTAATTGCTGGAACATGGGAATTTCCATTGAAATATGAGGAAAAACTTCTTTAGGGTGAGGGTGTCAGGGCCCTGGGACTGCCTAGGGGGGTTGTGGGGTCTCCTGCTCTGGAGTCATTCAAAACTCACCTGGATGCAGTCCTGTAGAATGTGCTCCAGGCCATCCTGCATTAGTGGGGGAGTTGGACTAGATGATCTCTAGAGGTCCCTTCCAACCCTGACAGTTATGTAGTTCTGTGATCACCTTGTTGCACACTTTCCCAGTCCCCCAAGGTAAGGAAATGGTGGACTCCTGATTTAGAGAAACACAAAGTTTTGGCATGGCTGCCAGAAAAATTATCTTGTATGTGAAAGTGATCCAGTAACAAACAGCAGCCTCTTAGAGCCAAGTTTCCCCTCTGTACCCAATAAGCTCATGAGTTGAGGTGATGTTGTAGTCTTGTGGACTGGCACTGTTGGCAGGACTGTCATCTCTGGAACATGTGGCCTTGGAGGCAAGCTACTGGAGCTGGAACATAACCCTGTCATTTCAGGGAGAAGGCTAGCTGCAGGACAACATGTGGCTTGCTCAGTTATTACAGTATGTAATAGATTTTTCCAATAACTTGCTATATTGCAGGATGACTTCACATCTTGTAGCTAGGGGAGCAGGGCTCCTGCATGGTGGCTTTCCTGCCTCAGGTAGGAGCAAGCTGAAGTTCTGGGTTTTTTATGAGGTTTCAGTTCTTCCATTGGGGGTTGGAGCAGGCTGAGCAGCACTGTTGAGAGGTGGCTGGGAACTGGTACCTCCACAACACCTACAAACTTAGGTTCATGTGCATGCCTTGGTGTCCTCCCCCACCTCAGGCACCAGGTATGTGTGCTGGTGTGATCAGCCCTTACCCTGTAATAAATCTTCTCTGGTCATGCTTTGTACTTCAGTAGTTCTTGCTAGGTCAGTTAATGCCTGATAGACCTGGTAGGAAAGGGCTGATGTCTGGAAAGTGTCAGTACAGCTCTGTGAGCAGTAGGTATCTGATACCTGCTTCTGGCCATCTCTGGAGTAGAAATGATGTTCAAAATGCCCACAGAGCCTTCCTTTTCAAAACAAATTAATCTGCGAGCTCAACATCCGAGGGATGAAAATTCTGAGAATGGAGCACAAAATAAGGGTCACTTTTGCTAATGGTGCATTAACCATTCAACGCTGATGACCAGTTCAGGTGGATAGGGAGAGAACTGAAGGTGTTGGACCACTTGAAGGTCCTCCTGTTAGTACAAAGCCTGGAGTTCATGTATCTTTCCTATTGGCTTGTTGAATTGTAGCATAAGCAGGCTTGTATGCTGTCCAGCCACAGCAGGGCTGCTACTGAGGGCTTGGATTTGCTTGGGAAAACCAGTGTTGTCTGTGCACATTGGATCCCTTGGGAGGGAAGGACAAGGATTGTTGGAGATCCAAACTGTACGTTTAGTTGAGGGGATAGCTTGCACTCTATTCATTTAGAGAAGATTTATTCTTAACCTTAGGACCGCCTTGGTCTTTCTCCTTTCCAAAGCTGATTCGAGTAGAAAAAGGACAGGAGGCTGTGGTGGAGAGGAGTTAGGAAAGAAATGAAATACTGTCATCTTGCTCATGACCTATATTGTTCTAATTAAGCTGTTTGGTGGCTCTCAGACAAGTGCCTTTGTCAGATTAATTTGTGTTAGTAGGCTGCTTCCCATCTGTGATCAGGAAGTCAAACCCAACAAGAAAACACTGGGTGCTGTAATTTCGTTTGCAAGTTAAGAACTTAGTATAACATGCTCCTGACTAAGTACATCTCCAGCCAAAGATCTTCAAGAGCCATTACTGGAACAATCTTCAGGGCGTGTGGGTGTGAGAATAAGTGTTAAGAGGGAAGAAATGGGCAAGGATTATGGAAGAGAAGTTTAAGGAGAGGTGATTTGCAGACTGTGATAGACCATTGCTAGATGAATAAGAGAGCAACCAGTCTAAGTGACTTGGAACCAGAGAAAAAAATGAATCACTCTGAGGTAGGAAAACACACTTCCATACTTCTTTTGGTGTCAGTAGGCAAAACCTCTCTGTATCTCATCAGTGCTTTTCAGAGGAGTTGAGAAGTAGTAGGTAGCTTTAATGGGAACAGGAGAGCTGCTGTCCAGGCTGGTGTTAACCTTTTCCTGAAAATGCACCAAGACACTTTGCTGCTTTGTCAGAATTTCTCAGCAGGAAAGATGATGACTACCCAGATCACAGGTCTGGTTAAATAGCCCAGGGTGGAGACAGGCCTGGTCTTTTGTGGCTTCCATAGCTGATCTCTGTATTTATTTCAAACAACTTGTTGCTAGTCTTTTATGGGAGTCAAACAGCCATCAGGTGCCTGGAAGGGCTGGCTGGATTGCAGCCAAGGATTTCTCTCTGAGCAGTCATCTTGCTACAGCCTCTGTAGATCTGGGGTGAGGAGGTCAGCTTGGTTTCTGTAACACACCTGTACCAGAAAGGGGAAAAATACCAGCTGAGAGCAAATAGGAGAAGTCATTCAATCAGAGAGAGATCTGCCCATTGTGAAGAAGTGGAAATATGTTGGTTTGGTATCTTGCCTAATGCTTCCAAAAGTACTTTGGAAGATCAGGTGAAATGAAAAGAAGGGTAAACTGCTTTCCAGTAATGTAGGTGTTGGGTTTTTACTAAGGGTGGTGGGGTTTTTTTTTGTAAAAGCTTCTGTAGCACTGCAAGTAGCAGGTAAGCTGCATTCTGTCTTCTAATTTCTTGGCTATGAAAAAGCAGATGAGGAAGAGGGAGAATGCACTTTGATCTTGAAAGTTATTATTTCCCATAAAAACGTGGATGTCAAATTCCACAAAAGACTAAGCACGATTGGGCTAAGAGGAACTTAAATTCCCTGTTTAAGACTTCAGACGGGAGCCTCTCACAACAAAAAACATTTTGGATTTCTCAAAGTTGAATTGTGTCCTTATAAGCCTTGCACACCACGTGTCATAGTAACAATGCCACCTTCCTTGGCAGTTGCACTATAAAGACCCTTCAGCGACGTCACGTTTGCATCAGCCGCCTGGAGAGGCCTCAGAATTGGGGTGAAAACTCCTGTGAAGTGAGATTTGTGATATTAGTCCTGGCTCCTCCTAAGATGGTGAGTATTAGTCTCTCCTTTGCTCTGCTGGTTCAGTGGGTTCTCCCAGGATTGCTTCTCCTTGTTGTTCTTCTAGGGTCAATGACAACATACTATTCTTAAACCGCAAGGGGGTGTGAAAACGCTTGAGATCTGAGGTCTGGGTTTCTTCAAAGCAAACTCTTTTGGTGGGACTGACAGTTACACTGCAGATGTGGTTGCAGCAGTTGTAGATGGATAGATGTAACCAAGAAGGTGTAGTTGTGTGAGCTCTATTGCAGTATGGGTGAGACTTATTAGGAGCTGGGGTGCTTGTAAGGTCAGACTGTGAGGTTCTCTGGGATGTGTTTTCACAGCTTTTGGCACTCAAAGCAACACGGTTAAAGCTTGCTTCAGTGTACTTACTGGTTCTTGGGTGTAGGCAAGGCCAACAAATGACATAGTAGTACACATTGACCTTCCCCGTGATGTTGTGGTAAATTGGGGATCATGGTCCTGTCTTCCTAGAAAGCACTGGCTTGATCAAGATGGTGTGTTTTCTAGCTATGGTTGAACGGTTCAAAGCTCAGGACCTTTTCACACTCAAACTGGCTTTTTACACCTTGAGGCTAATAGGTCTGTGCTTTAGGGAGGTGCTGGAGAGGTTGGGGACCTCGTCTGGAACAGGACATATCCTGATTCAGTTTCCTGCCCTACAATGTGATCTGTGTGACCTTGGGACCTTCTAGTGCGGTCTGGTGTCTCTCCTCCTCCCCTCCACCACCACCCTTGTTTAAATGGGAGTACTGGTGTTTCCTTATTTCCCAGGATTTCTGGCAGATCTTTTCCCAGCTGAGCAGTTCAATGCTTTTGGCATAGATCTCAAACCCAACAGGCTGAAAACATATTGATGCTCCTCACGAAAGGCAGCAGGCAAACAACTGAACCCCTGCACTGTTGCATTGGTCTCTCTCTCATTGTATGGCAGTTTGCTTATCTCCAGCCAGCTACGTGCAAAGCACCCAGCAAACAGTTCTGCATCCGCCTGGATCCTGAAAGTTTGCCATTCCAATGGACAGCATCAAATTAAGGAAACGGAGTGGAGGCCAAGCAGAGCTGCAGTTGCCAATATGCTTTTTATTTTAAATGAGTTTATCTAGCCAGCTCGACGCATTTCTGGTACAGCCGTTAAAATAATTAACCTGCTGACAGTAACAGATTAAATGAGTCTTGCTTGGGGGGGGAGGGAAAGCTCAGAAAATGGGCATCTGTTGTTCTGTAGGGAGGAAAAAACTTGAGTTCTCATGCAAATCTCTGCACTCTTCCTCTAAACTGTTCATCTCTCTGGGAAAGCAAAGAAAGGGAGCAGCTTTGGGCAGCTGGAAGTAACAACCCCTTGCAGCATCCAGCCTGAGGACCCTGCTGCTGCTTAGGGGTGAAAGGAGAAGCCTCCCTTGTGCTGGCAAATCCAGGCTGGGTCAGTCTGAAAGCACCAAGCTTGCAAACCATAAAAGCAATTCCCAGAGCAGATTTACCTTCACTTAAATCCAACACCTTCCCTGGAAACTTAAATTGAACATGTCCTAGCAAGCATGTCTGAAGGGACATTGCTTGTGTTGTAGAGAGAGACAGAGGACAGGGAAAGGCAGGGCAGTATGAGTGATGACTTTGGGACTAGTGCAGTGCCACCCACATGTCCATCCCTCTGCATCCAGCAGCACTGAATTAGTTGGTTGTGTTCATGAAGAAATTGCTCATCTGCTTTGTTATGAATCATGAAAACTAACTCAGATCCATCACATATGCTCACTACTACTTTTCACAGTAATACAAGAAGCCTGGAAGCTGCCCAAAGGAGGGTGGTTGTTTGGGTGTCTCTAGCAGCTGCTGCATTTGATCATAGAGTCCCAGACTGATTTGGGCTGGAAGGGACCTTCAAGATCATCTGTTTCCAACCCCCCTGCATGGGCAGGGACACCTCCCACTAGACCAGGTGGCTCAAATCCCCATCCAACTTGGCCTTGAACACCTTTAGGGAGGGGACATCCACAGCCTCCCTGGGCAACCTGTTCCAGTGTCTCTCCACCCTCACAGTGAAGAATTTCTTCCTAATGTCTGACCTAAATCTCCCTTCTTCCACTTTAGAGCCATTACTCCTTCATCCTACCACTCCTAGCCCTTGCAACAAGCCTTATGTGTCCACCAATAATTTTAAATTGAACCTCAATGAAGAGAAGTGTTTGACTCTGGGTACCAGATAAGCCAGTAGATGAGTGTTGAGTGTAGCTAAGGCAGGGGCTTTAAAACTTTGCATCAAAAGGAGTTGCTAATGAGCTATGACTTGGCAAAACTTTGCCTTGGCAAGTGTGTTCTCTATCCTGACATCTTGGTCAAGTCTCTGTCCTGACCTGCTCAACTACAAACAGTTGAGCAGGCCAAGATTTGCAGAGCTTGGATTTGGTTGATTAGTGCAGGGTTGAGGAGCTTGGTCGTCTTTACTGTTGCCTTTGTATCATATTTCTGAGGTGATTGGAGCAGCAGCAAAGTGTGCTTGAATACCCTTGAAGTTGGACCCTCAAAGATCAGGCCTGTGGCTCACAGAAAAGCTAATGCCTGCAAATAGACACTTGTTCCCTTATGTCTGAGACTCTCCTGTCCCTTCCAGGCATTTGGTGAAGATGGACACTGCTCCTTGTGTGCATGGTTTCCTGTGCTTTCCTCTGTGCCTGTAGTTACTTCAACTGAGAGCTCTAAATCTCTACTTGTGCTGCCAGAATTGCCCCAGAGAGGCCAACTGAATTGAGTTTTAATGCCTGGGAAATAGGAAGCTGATGAAGCAGTAGTGCACAATAATCTCAGTCTTCCAGAAAAGACTTCAAGACATTTCTCCCTGCAGGATCATTGACTGCAGTGTCTTTCCACCTCCTTAGTAGTAATACTGAGATGCTGTAGAATAGCAAGGACTCTTTGTTTAGTGTTAGCAGCCTTACCAGGGATAAAATGCATTCTCAGCATGATTCAGCTTTGGATCCAGTCCTGGGAGTTCAATCAAGTGAGACTGATCAGTGCCTCTGGTCAGGCCCTGTATGTAGATGCCTTCAGAGGGTCCTGCTGGTGTTGGTGCATTCATCTGCAACAATTTCTACATGTGCCTTTCTCCATCTGGGGTCTTAGAAGCCAGGCAGCTTGCTCTTCACATGGTGGCCAGGGGGGTAAATCAGTGGTTTTACCTTTCAGAAATGAAAGAAAGTAGTTTCATGAGTTTTCATGTCTTTTTTTTTTTTTTTCCCTGCTCAGAAAAGCACCAAAACAGCCACAGAAGTGGGCAGGACCTTTGCCACAATGTTTTCGGACATAACCTTTCGGCAGAAGCTCCTTGAAACCAAAACAGAAGAGGAGTTCAAGGAAGCCTTAGTTCACCAACGCCACTTGTTGACGGTGGTCAACCAGAGACCCTCAGCCATGAGCGATGGGCACAAATCCAATGGTCCTAAACCACTCCAGGTAAGACTGGCCAACACCACCACGCTTCAGTGGTGTTGAAATGCATCAATGCAAGGGGGTTTGGGGTAAGGAGATGAAGCTCTTGTGCTGCTTGCATCGTTGGGCTGTCTCCTAGCAAGCTCTCAGCACTGAGGTTTCTACCCCTGGCTGCTGTGTGTATGTCAACCTTCCTCAGCTCCTGCTGTGACCCTAAAAAAAACCACTTCAAAGAGGCAGGTGCTGAAGGGATGCAGAGTGCTAGGGGGTTGAAATTGTTACAGGACTTTGATTCCAGATGCTTAGTCAGGGATGGGATTAATGGATCACTGTGCCTTGTCAGTCCAATGTACTTAATCCTCACAATCAGAAGTCTCTGAAGGAAGCTGCTGCTTGTCTTTCCTGCAGCCAAGAGACTACTTGGCCATCCCTGGATGGTAATTTCACTTAAAAGTTGCCTGTCAGTTTTTGGCTTGACTTCTCACTGTTTGATCTGTAGCTCTGTAAAACATTACTTGCTTTGTACTTTAGAGTTGGAGGGAAATGCTGTAACTCAGCTTTCTTTTCTGGAATTTCCTGTGTGTTGGTCATCACTTTGCTTTTCCGTTCAGAAATCCATTCTTTAACCAGACAGCATACCTGAAAAACAATCTGTGTCATCTCTAGCTTGCTGCTCCTGTCTCTGAATAACAAATAACCTTAAAGCTTTGGGTTGCCCCCAGTGCAGAAGCTGGTTCACTTATCACTTTTTTTCTTGGAATAGACTTCAGGGGTTTTGATCTGCACATCTGGAAATAAGCAAAGCTCATGTTTTTCCCACATAATCCCCTTGCTTATAGGTAGTGCTTTGAACTTTCCTAGACCCCATACCTGCTCTTAAGTTTGCAGAACAAGCCCTGAAACCCTCTTTAAACCTAGGTCGTTCAGAGTGGTGGTATTTGGAGTAGTTGCAGCAATGTAGTTTTGGAGGTTTAACCCTTTGCACTTGGTCTCTCAAAGGAGTTTTTTGTTGAAGTGTCTGGCTGTCTTCTGTGAAAACTAGTCCTTTTTGAATGTCTGTAGAGGAGTTTCTGCTCTGTGGTTTGGTGAGCAGGAGGGCTGGGTGCAACATAGAGTTTGTAGGCATTGGCCTTGAGAAGTGGTGGTTCCTACCTGCCTCTGGGCAAGCAGCCTTGGCCAGGCAGGCTTTGAACAGCTCTGAGCTGCTGCTGTAGATAATGACTCTCTTGTTTCTTTAGTGCTTGCTCTTAGTGTTGACCATTCCTGGTCTCTCAGGAGAAGCAGCCTTTGTAGTAGTAACTGTGCCTTCTCATGTCTTGTGGAAGAAGTTGTTTCCCACCCTGCCTTAGCAGACCTTAGCAGCTGGGATGGAGAGTTCTTTTTCTGGCAAGCAAAGATTTGCCTGGAGAAGTGAGGTTGATTTGAGATCCCTCTGTTCCTGTGAGAGTCATCTCCAGCAGCATCTCCTGCCTTTCTGCCTGCCCTGTGCAATAGCCTTCTGGAAAAGAAGCCTTTAATATGAGCACAAACTAGTGTGAGACCAAGGGTGTCATTTCAACCTGTGAACCACCCCAGTGAATTAAACACCCTAATCTGGAATCCCTGTATTATTACAACTGAGCCCTCAGGAGGGGACAGGAGGGGAAAGTGTCTTGGTAGCATAAAAACCTGCCTCCCTTCTTGCCTTGGTCCTGCACTGATGGAGGACAAATGGGCCTCAAATCCTCTGCGGGATTTTTGCAAGTGCTTATTTTTGCCTCTGCTAAAATACCAAAGGGGACATGACAGTTGCACACCATGATGTGCCTACAGCACAGTCAATTTGCTTTGGCTTATCTCAGAGGATTATTTAGGCAAGGATACATACTCAGTCATAACTAAGTCAACCTGAAATCCTCTTTTTCACTGAGGCATCTAATTGTGGTTTTGCTCATGAAGGAGTCCCTAACAGCTGTGATGCTTTCTGCCTGGGATTTTGTCTGATACCTGTGTGGGTTTGGTGAGAGAGCTGGGCTGTGTCAGCTCTGCATGGGCAGGGTGGAGATTAGTCTGTGTCCCTGGTCTGTATGAAATAGTCTTGCAGCCCCCCAGTACTCTAGGGGAGGACTGAGAAGGGATTTGTTTTGTTGGAGCAGGTATTTTCTGTTTGGCTGTGTAAGTCATGGTGCTGATTTAGCCCCTAACCCAAATAATGACCATTTATGGCAAGAGACTTGGAGGGATTTGTAAAATGGAAAGTAGAAAATTCATGAACATTGTCTAAGATATTTTTGTGTGCTCCTTTTTGCTGCTCTTTCCCCCCTCATATATTAGGAGCAACATGGGCAAAGCACTGGAAGGACTTGCAGAAGAGAATAGGAGACTGAAGGAGGATTTGGTGCTGGGTATTCTGAGCTGTGGTTCCTAAAGGCTACTAGACCTTGAGCTTGGTGGGGGATGCAGCTCTGGGAAAGCAAGTCCTTCTGAATATGGCCACCTAGTGCTAGGATGTTAAATCAAAAAGATGACAGGGCCATGAGAGAGGTGCCACCACGAGCAGGAGTGGAAAGCCAATGGGTCAGCCAAGCTTGACCCACTGAAGGAGCAAGAAGCAGGAAATGGCAGTCCAAGAAATTCCCAGCACCAGAGTGTATGAGGAAGCAAGTAAAAAAGGGACAAGAATGAAGTGTCAGCATTTTCCTTCCCAAGATTTTTGGAAACCTCATGAGGTGTGAGCTCAGAAGATGGCAGGAGGTAAAAGCTAGACTGAAACATGTCTGGAGTAGAGTTAGACAATGAAGATGCATGGTGGATAGGTTGGGGGATAAAAGTAAAACCCAAAAGAGCAGTAAACTTGGTCTTTTCTCTTCTTGGTGCAACCCAAGTTGAGTATGAGGTTAGTAGGACAGAGAGGAAAGTAGGAGGACTAACCATACAGAAGAAACAGCTTTCCTCCTATGTAGCCACTGATGAGATTTAGCTTGACATCCCCATGCCCCAACCTAGGCTAAACTTGCAGACATGCAAGAAATAAATGCCTGAAGGAATCAGGGGTGTCAGACACAACCCCTTGTCTCCCCTTCTCTCAAATTTGCCTCTAGTGTGCCTTGTGGGCCAAGAATCATAGAATCATTAAGGTTGGAAAAGACCTTTAAGATCAAGTCCAACCATCATCCTTATACCCCTGTGACCACTAAACCATCTCCCTTAGCACCATGTTTTTTGAACACTTCCAGGGACATTGCCTCCACCACCTTCCTGGGCAGCCTGTTCCAAGGCCTCACCACTCTTTCCGTGAAGAACTTTTTCCTAATATCCAATCTGAACCTCCCCTGGTGCAACTTGACCCCATTTCCTTTTGGCCTATCACTGGTCACTGAGGAGAAAAGGCCAACACCTACCTCACTACAGCCTCCTTTCAGGTGGTTGTAGAGAGCAATGGGGTCTCCTCTTGGCCTCCTCTGGGATGAACAGCCCCAACTCCTAAGAGGTCAGGCAGTGCTTTTCTGCACACTCACCACTGCCTACAAACCAGCATCGTGCATGAGTGCTCCTGCTGTCCCCACCCCACACTCAGCCCCAGGCCAGCAGCAAGTGTGTGGCTTCTTCCCTGGAAGATGAGAGACCCTGAGCATCGTTTTCTCTGCATTCACTGCAGCAAGACAAGTAAACATATTAGTCATTAAAGCTATTGTGATTCTCTGGCTGACTTGTGTCTTCAGGAATGTCTTTCTTTCTAGGGGTGGGGGGGGACTAAATTGCTTTTCAAGTGCATCTGGCTTTGATGTTCAAATAGGCCTCCAAATATGGTTTAAGCTCATAGTTTTCTTCCAGAAATGCTTAAAATGAAGATGTTGTCCTGGCATCTGTCTTTTCATCCTGGTTGTTCAGGTTAGAGGATTGAAACCTCTGAGGATTCTTTTGCACCTCAAACCCTAGTGTTTGCTGTGCCCACTGTATTCCTTCTAAAGGAGAGTTTTCCTCGTTGTGTGTTATTAATAGCTCTGATCTTCCAAGCACTGCAAGGCAGGTGAGTCCCATGAGAAAAGGTAAAGCTGTGTGCTCTGTTAGACAAGCACTGTACTGCCAAGGCCTTTGTAAAGCAGTAATTATCTTTTTCGACGTAAAACCAGCCAAAGAGTTAGGAAAATCTTCATGCTGCTTGGAGATGGCCTGTTGGTGTAAATTTTGGATCTGTGATTCCCTCACTACCACCCCCTTACACTCCCTAGCAGTGCTTGCAAGTTGTCTCTGTGTAGATCTGCAACAAACGTGAAATGTTTTAGATGAGACTGCCGGGGTAATTAGCACGGTATGAAGGTGCATCTAATTCTCAGAGTAGTATGTTTTTCCTCTGAGTTGAGGATAACAGGAAAAAATCTGACAGGTGTCTCATTTGCAAGTGTTACCTACCCTGATGCTTTCCATGTGCTTTCTGTAAGGATGTAGTTGTGAGAACTGGGAGGCTGTAAGGCAGTAGCAGCTGTCATGTGTTTCTGAAAAGCTCCTTATTGCCTGTGGTGAGCATCAGATTGTCTAAATTGTCATACTGCACCTTGCAGGCCCCCAAACCAGAAATAAAAAGGAATGCTGGGTTTTTGGAACCTGTTCAAACCCCTCTTACTGTCTTTTAATGGGCTGAAATTGCAGTTTGGTTGTATGAAGTTACTCTAGTTTGTTCCTTTTGGGTGGAATTTGAGGTGTAGACAGTCTTAGTTTTGCAACTACACTTACTTGAGGTCTCCTTTTCCCTGGAAATGGCAAGGAAAGGGATTTGCTGGGGATCCCTCTTCAGAGGCTTCACATGGACTGGGGGGGAAGAGCTTTTCATGGTGGCATCTAAAAGATGTTGACTGGAAGGGTGGCAAAGTCATCTGTGACCTGATGTTTTATCCCATGAGTATCTCAGGCATTACTTAGCTCCCCAGGGGCTGATCCTGCTGTGGGCCAGAGTGCTTTCAGCAAGTCACTTCCACACTGTGCATCTGCAAAGCAGGGATTCAGATATGAATGGGAGGGGGGGAAAAGGGAAGGAAGGGAGGAAAACAGGGTGGTCTGGGGGATTTTTCTCTTTTACAATGCTTTTGAAGGGTATAAGTTGAAGTGTGAAGGGTTTATTTTTATTATCATTACAAAATCCCATTTGAATGCCCTATTCAAAACGGCCAGTTTTGCTCCTATCAGTATTGAATAAGGAGGTTAATCTCTTCAACAATACATGAGCCTTTAAACTGACACAGCACTTCCTTCCTTTCTTCAGCTGCATGAGTTTCTCCATGTTGGCAAGGGGATTTCTGATGACATTGCACGAAGATTTCCAGTGTACGCTTTGGACTTCACTGATGGTATGTTGGCCAATGTTTATGAAAGCATTGGCTTGCTTTTTGAATTTTTGTGATGCGATGTCCTGTTTACAGGGTGCATTGAATGTGTTCTTTGGTATGTGTCAGAGCTCTCTTATTTAAAGGAATATCTTGACAAAACCTGTGAATAGGCAGCTTGGCACAGGGTAGATGAGAACCTTGCAGTGTTCCCTTCCTAGCTGTATGTAGGTGAGGATTTTTATTTTTCTTAAGCAACCAGGTGATTAAATGGATTGATTATTGTCGTGTGCAGACACAGATCAACTCATTGCAACCTAATTAGCACTGGCCTAATAGGCCCTTTCTGCTGTCTTTGCAGGCCAGCTTCAATAGCCATTAGGGGGGTGCTGGGGGAGTTGAGAATACCTGAACAAACTCTGAGCTGCAGTAACCTCAATTTGGTGCTTTTAAAAACAGGATATAGCTTGTCTGCTCTAGCCAGATCACAGGAGCAGCGAGACAGGGTTTGGACTGAGCTTCAGGTTTCAGGCTTTATATAGCTCTCACAATGGCCTTGTTGGTTTAAAGAGTCATTTTCTTCCTTTTCGCCTTCAAACTTTCACTTTCAGAGCTTTTTAAAGGCTGTGCAAAGTCTGCAGGACAAACAATGGTTACAGACCCTCAGCCTGACATCCAAACTTGTTCAGTTGGTTAATGTAGTCAAGTATCAAAGCCAAACAGTGTTCATAAAATGAAGATGTAAAGTGTAAGAGAACCTTCCTGCTGCTAATTCCCCCTTAGCTCAAGCCACCGTGTCCCAGCCTTGCCTCCTGCACCTCTGCTGAGAGCCATCTCCCTTGGACTTGGCATAAGGAAATAAGATGCTTATTTGAGCCCCATTTTATAGACAAATAACACTGGTTCAAAGCCAGCTTCTGCAGCAGCTTGGGAGCAAGCATGGGCAGCGTGTGGATGTGTGGCCTCCACTCCATTTCAACAAGGATGGTCACCAGCAGCAGAGAACCATAGCAGTCAGCTGTTGGCTGCTCTGCTGAAGGAGATGCCAAGTGTCTGGGGAAGTTGCCAAGTAGTTGCTTCCCACAGAGATCCACCTTTGCTGGCTGGGAATGCTTCAGCCACCACAATGGGTTCAGAAGTTAGTGGTATCTACTCTGGCAGGAAGAGTAAAATGGGATGTGATGGTGGCTTAGCACCATGGTTGAGTGCTGGATGCTTTCTCCAGGTGCTTTACCTGCTTTTGGGAGGCTTGGGGTGAAAGGAGGGCAGGCTGTGTTTGAAGGCAAGCTAATGTTATACTCTCTGGGGACTGAGGGTATGTTGGAGATGAAGGGGGTCAAGAAATTATTTTCAGGATAGCAGCAAGGTGTCTGAGAAAATGGAAAACATTTCTTGGCATGTGCATCATTGGCACCAGATCTGGCAGGGGACACAAACTGCTGATCTGGACACCTCTGGAGTAGATTCAGGACAGTTATCTCTAGGGCTGTTGCTTTGTAGGGCTGTCAAAGTCTGACTTCTCATTGTAAAGGGATATTGAAATGCTGCAGAAGCACCTTGTGGGGACCCATATGCATCTCAAGACAGAGCAGTGTCTGCTATGGCTGTCAGTGTCCTGAGCACAGCAGGTTCACAGGCACAAAACCATAATATGATGGTTCTGCAGCCAGCTTTGGCCATCAGCAGAAATTGGAGAGTGGAAGAGGCAGAAATAAGCTGAGTGAAACTCAAGAACTATGGCAAGCTCAAATGGGAACTACCTTAGGAACAGTTGTGCTCTTTCAAAGAGGATACGGGGAGAAGAGGATTTTAAAAAACCCTATATATATTAGTATGTGCCATTTCTTCCCAGAAACCAGAAATTAGGATGAATTCTTCTAGGATCTGTGTGGAATGAAAACCAGATGGAGCATAAAGCATCTGCCATAAACCACCAAGACCGAAGGTGATCAGGAATGTGAAATTCCTGGACCATCTCAAAGCAGTAGTGTACCAGAACATTGGGGATTTGAGCTATTCAAGTGTCTGCACTCCAGACAACCACACGTGCATCATCAAAGAGTTGTGATTTTGCAAAGATGCCTTTTTTGAATGGTTGGAGTCTCTAAATCCTCAATCTGAAAAGCATCCTGGGGTTTTGGTTTAGACAGGTAAACTTATTAAGGGCAGGATGATAAATAAGAAGGTTTTTGTAGGGCCAGCAAATGCTTTGTCAGTTGGACTTCTGTAGGATTGGTTGTCTTCCCATGCTACACAAAGCTGGCCATTAAATTATCCTTAGCCTTCATGACTTGGGAGAGGAAAGAATGGAATCATCTTTTTTTTTTCTCCATATTAGGCATTTGTCAGCTTTAGGTCTGTTTTGGATTGTAGAAGTCTTGTGTGTTTTACTGAACACATAAGGATCAAAGAAGAGTTTTCCAAACTTTTGGTCCAGGACTTTAGTGATACAGATGGCCTGTAATAGGTGTCTTCCAGCAGGGGCATCTGAAGATGAACAATTGGATCATGCTGGAGCCTAAGACCACCTGTAATTTTCCTTTGAAGTTAGGATTAAGAGAATTTGGCATGTAGTCTCCTCCTGGTGACTACAACCTTTGTTCAAGGGATTCTGCTTTCTTTTTAAAAATGTTGGTACAGAACTTCATCTTGATCTTGTCAGGCTCAAAACACACGTATATCAGTAGTATTACTGTTTAAAACTCAGTTGGACCATGGGAGCTTCCTGAATATTTTTTATTTTGAGGTTGGTTTGAATGAAGGAGGGAATTCTGCCTGGACTGAGCTGTAAGTGTCCTGAAACCCATTAAAGTTACTGTCCTTACTCTTCAGTGTGTGTTTTCTGGTGCAACACAGGAATAAACACCTATGAACGTAGCACCTGGAGTGCCCGTGGGGGGTGAAATTTGAGGTGCCTGAGGTGGGCTTTGATGCCATGTTCTGCCATATCCCTTCACCTCTTGAGGAGGGAGGGTGAAGGCAAGACAGGAAACCTGAGATTTATTCTGTTTCCCCTTGTTTTCTGTGACCTGTGTCCTTGGCACGTGGCCATGGTGGGTGGATAGTTCAGCTGGAGATGCAGATTCCTTTGTGTCCTCAGTCCTGCAGAGGGTCCTCAACCAGCTCCCTAGAATTAGGCAAGCACATCTTCTGGGAGCATCCTCAGGATTTGGTGGTGGTGTTTTGCCAGGAGAGAGATCTCCAAAGCTCCTTGTAGTACAGGCATGCTCAGAAGGAAGCCTTCAAAGCACTGGAAAAATGAGATTTGAGAGAAGTTTTGCCTAAGGTAGCACAGAGCTTAGACCTGCTAAAATGTTAACTATGGTTTGGCTGTGGCATGTGCCAAACCTCCGACTCCCCCACCTGGTTGCACTGGCCCCTTTGTCAGGATTGTGTTCCTGAGGGAGGAGGAAAAACCAAGGGATTACAAACAGGCTTTTTCCCTTCTCTCCAGTGCCTCTGCTGCCCTAGGTTAGATGGTGGGGTAGCTCCTGCATCACTCCACAGTCCTCTGCCTTGGTGTAAACGTTCAGCAGCCACTCGAAGACTGACTTACTGGGTGCTTTGGAGCATTGTGACCTGGGTTTGCAGCCAGGATTCTTCTGAAGTCTCTCTTTATGGTAGTGGTGGATGGGAATCCATTAAAGATGCATAAAAACATCCAAAGCATCTCGTGCTGTCTGTGGATGTTTCCTTCCAAGACACTTGCACTTCTTGGGAAATGGGCTGAAAGAATTGAGAGACGGGAAAACTTTGAGCCCTTCATTTGTTTCTTTATACTTCACTAGTCTGAGCATATGCTTGGCTTTTCTGCTCCAAAATCAGTAAGAGTGGATTTCCTTTTCCAGCTCAGTTCTTAGTCTCACCTCTACTGGGATTTAGTCTTCACTGGACTGTAGGGAAGATTGATCTTCAGAGCATTGGGCAGAGTCCAGCAGCTATTGACATACGTGAAAGCCCAACTTGAGGGCATTAGTTGAAGCTTGTAATCCTTGGAGTTTTTATGGCGCAAAACTTATGAGCAGTTATCCTTACTGTGTGTTTTTTACCGTTTAAAAATTATTTTTAAACTTTTTTTTTCCAATCAGAGCTTTAATAGACACATCCTACCGCTGTGCAACAGAGCAGGATAATTAAACTTGTTTTACATTGGATATTTCAGAGAATTAGGAAGGAACATTCATAGTCAGACATTTCATAGAATGTCCATCTGTCTCGATTTCGATTCACTAAATGTGCAATTAGCAGCCTCAAGGAGCTCTAGTCCTGGTTTCTTGGTCATTACCTTATTAATGCAGACTACCAAGCAGAGTGAAGCCAGCAGTGCTGCAGTTTTTTCTGAAACTCCAACCTTGCCTTTCAAACCTACAGCATTTCAGAAATCCAGGCCAGTAAAATAGAACTGTCACGTTGATGAACGTAACTGCTTCCCGCGTCAACGTGTAGATGTATCTTAATTTCAAGGGATTGCTTCTGTAATAGTCAGCTACTCAAATAGCCCACCTGGACTGAGAGTTGATTTGCTGCCACAAATGTGGCTTGTGGAGTTGGAGTGACACATTTTTCCGGGGCTTTATGAGGCTGCTGCAGATGCAAAGCCCATCGTTGTGCAGCCCACCTTCTTTCAAATGAAGTCACGTCAGTCCCTGGTTTCCAAATAGACCCTGAAAACGTTGAGCCAGATGTTGACTTTAAAAAGGCAAAAGGTAAATTGTGGTTAACGCTGGATTTTAGTGCTTGTCTCAGGTGAACCTGTACAAAGAGGCAGTATTTGCTCATGATTTGAACTGCAATTAGAGTGATTAATCATGTTTGTGAAAGGGTGTGTTTAATGTGATGTAGTTACTGTCTCTGTTATGAAGGGGATTTTGCTGCCCACCAATAGGGATTGTTTGCTCCTTGTATCTCATGTGGCTGATTGTCATAGAATGGTTAAGGTTGGAAGGAACCTTATAGATCATCTAGTTCCAACCCCCCTGCTATGAGCAGGAACCCCTACCTCTAGACCAGGCTGCACAAAGCCTCATCCAACCTGGCCTTAAAAACCTCCAGGGATGGGGCATCAACAACCTCTTTGAGCAACCCATTCCAGCACCTCACCACTCTTATAGTGAAGAATTTCTTCCTAATATCTAACCTAAATCTCCCCTCTTCCAGTTTAAAACCATTACCCCTTGTCCTGTCACTGCCCTCTCTGGTGAAAAGCCCCTCCCCAGCTTTCCTGGAGCCCCTTCAGGCACTGGAAGGTGCTCTAAGGTCTCCCCAGAGCCTTCTCTTCTCCAGGCTAAACAGCCCCAACTCCCTCAGCCTGTCTTCATAGCAGAGGTGCTCCAGCCCTTTAATCATCTTTGTGGCCCTTCTTTGGACGCCCTCCAACAGGTCTATATCTATCTTGTGCTGAAGGCTCCAGAGCTGTTCACTAAAAGTCCTGCTTCCTGCTGGAAGGCTTGGACCCAGCCTCAAAGTGGCATAAGGACCTTCACAATCAGTGAGGACTCCTGCTGCTTGGCTTTGCAAGGTCTGAAGCTGAAACTAAAAGCCACACATGAGGTTTTGTGATGCACCTCCAGGCTTCTTCCATCCTCTGTCCTCTTTTACCTGAAAGCTTTTTAGAAAGCACCTTCTCACTTATGTAGCTGCTCAGCAAATTAGCTTTTTTAATATTAGTTGCTTCTCTGGTCCTGCTTGCCTGTCTTCTCATGAATGGTTTCAAAGTTGTCAGGCATTGCCTCTGACCTTTCATGTTGGAAGGGTACTTGTTTGTCCAAAAAGCAGTACTCTGGAGTGGCACAGAGTCCTCTAAACAAGGATGGTACCATCTCTACTTATAAAACTACCACTTGGTCCACTGTTTGGCCTACCAAGTCTTTAGTTCTCTAAAGGGCTCAGGGAATGTGAGGTAGGAGCCTGCAGCTGTTGCACCCGATCACATGAGAGAGCTTCATCTGCAAGAAGTATATTTCAGGCCCTTTGGTTGCCAAGAGTGGTCAGGAATGTGGTTTGAGGTTTCTGAATCTTCACAATAAATTGAAAGGAATCTGCCCTGAAACAGCTGGTCCTATGACTCCCGGAAGGTCAGGCTCATATTTGCATGCTTGAGATGTCTCTTGTCAAGTTTCAGGCCCTGCCCTTTCTTTGAGGATGCTGAGCATCCAGAGTCCTATTTCTGTCTGTTCCTCTCATGTCAGTGAACAGGAACCATCACAGTGTCCTCTGTTTGTGTGGCTGCTGTTCGTTACACATCATCGTTGATTTTTGTTTCTTGCATCCTCCTTCTGTCCTTATCTCTGCACTGCAAATGGTGCAGAAAACAGATGTTAGATAAGATCCCCAAGTCATGGAATGACTCTTTTTTTTCCTTCCAGTGATACAGTAAGCCTGTTGTGGTGATGTCCAGATTTTCTCAGTGTTGCACCAGCAGCCTCTAATGCAAAGCCCTCCCTTCCTTTCTCTGATTCAACTCCTTGTCCTGGAGGCTCCCTTGACAAGGGAGTGATGCCAGCAAAAGCTTGGATGGGCATATCTGGGAGCTTAGAGACAGATGTCTTTGTGGAAGTTCAGTGCTCAGGAGACTTCCAGAAAGGGGAACTGGGCAAGTCTGAGCTTTTCTAAGTGTCTTGCAGCAGTGACATCATCAAGGATGGTGGCATGGGCAGGCTGAAGGCTGTGTCAAGACTTTCTTTGATGAGGTGTATCTTCTCTGAAGAGGCTGTCCTGTGGAAAAATTTGTTCTCGAGCAACACCAGCTGTTGTCATCTCTCATACTTTCTCTTGTGTGATGTGAGCTCACTGGGGATGGACATCAGTCTGAAAACAGGAAGGGGAAGCTACTTCAGAGGCCCTTAAATTCATATTATGACACTTTAATTCTCTGTCTGGCTGCTTTTGTTTTGGCCTGGTGTGTTTTTTCCGATGGAGATGAGGGGGTGAGTGGATGGAAAAGAAAGGAGCCACTCTTTCAGAAGGGCCTTTTATAAAGCAAAACTCTTAAAGTGCACATTCCTGACCTCTTGTGCTCTTTGTTTTTGTAAGTCTGCAAGCACTAATTGGCTCAGCCTCGCATATTATTGATTCAAGCCTATAACCTCAGATTTCTGCCTGGGGAAACATGAAGTGCTTCATGGTTTTCCTGCCTGGAGCATCATGAGTTGTGAAGACGAGTGATCATTGTGAAGCTCATTAGGGGCCTAGCCCAGAATACCTATAAAATTGGTATTAAAAAGACCAGGGAATGAGGGGTTTATAAACCCTAAAGTTACGGTTTCTGCTTTAATCTTCTTCCAAGCTTTTGGGGCTGGCAAAACTGAACAAAAGCCTTGTAGTATTTCCTGTTTTGATGATGCCAGAAATATCTGTTGAAGGAGTCTGGTGGCATGTTGGAGCTTCTACTTCCAGTCCCCGATGAATAAAAGAGCATGGCTGTGCAAAAGCAAATGTTAAAGACCTACCTATACATTTAAAGCGTGGATTGAATTTTTGCTTCTGCCTTTCAGCATTAAAAGAACTGATGGTACATATGGCTGGTGCAAGTAGGTTTTCAGTCCTTTGCAAGGACTTGTGCAACCTGGTCTAGTGGGAGATGTCCCTGCTCATAGCAGGGAGGTTGGAACCTGATGATCTTGAAGGTTCCTTCCAGCCTTAACCATTCTATGAATCTAAGTGGGTAGAACTAACATGGCTTTTGTTATGGTTTACACTAGGTGTTATTGGAAACAACAAAGCTATAGGAAAATACATCACAACCATGATCTTTCTGTATTTTGCCTGCCTCCTTCCCTCCATTGCATTTGGGTCACTCAATGATGAAAACACCCGAGGAGCTATTGGTGAGTTTGTCCATTTTGTGCATCTGTTGCAAGATCCCATGTATTCCCACTGAGTAGCCCTGGTCACAGGAAACTTGAGTTTTTACTTGATAAAGAGAACACCACTGAATTTTCTAATTGTTAAGTTTATGGCTTTTTCTCAAAGGACTTGGAAAATATTGAACATTACTTTGAATAGTATCATCTGACTTGGACTGATAAGATTTATGCTACTGTACTTTTAAGTAATGCTCACTTTATAGCCATATAGTTATGGGCAGATTTTTTTCTAGAACAAGCTCCTGTGCTTTGGAGCTGACTTTAATTGCCAGTATTCAAACCACTGCTATAACAGATGATGTTTTCCTCTCTCTCAGTTGTGGCCCTGAAGTGTCTTATACTGCTGTCACAGTTCATAGGAGTCTTAGTTGAAATCTTGTCCTGAAGGCCTCCACAAACACTGCTTGTGTTTTTGTAACTGTTTAAAATAAAATCCTAAAATAAAATAAAAAAAAAAAAAAAAAAAACAAAAAAAAAACTGAACAAAACAACCCAAAGCCCCCCAACTTTCATAGGTCAACATCTGGAAATCTGATGGCATCCTAAATTATTTGGGGTTAGACATTAGGAAGAAATTCTTTCCTGTGAGGATGGTGAGACACTGCTCCAGGTTACCCACAGAAGCTCTGGTTGCCCCATCCCTGGAAGTGTTGAAGACCAGGTTGGATGGGGCTTGGAGCAACCTGGTCTAGTGGGAGGTGTCCCTGCCCATGCAGGGGGGTTGGAACTAGATGGGCTTTAAGGTCCCTTCCAACCCAAACCATCCTATGATTCTATAGTTATTGGTACAAGTTGGCTGGCAAAGGGTGGCCTCTTGTTTTCACAATGTCTCACTTCTGCACCTTTAAACATTGCTCTCACTCTGTGCCTTGTGGATGCTCCTTGATCAGAGAGGTGTTCATTAAAAACCTTGTTTGTTTTCATCCTTCCTGATTACTCACAGATGTGAAGAAGACAATCTTTGGCCAGTGTATTGGAGGGCTCCTTTATGCACTCTTTTCAGGGCAACCACTAGTTGTCCTCCTAACTACAGCTCCTTTAGCACTCTACATCAATGGTAAGTCTACTAAATGTGTACATCAGGGGACCAGTGTGACTGCAGTGGGTGGAATGGGACTCCGTATGAGAACCTTGCAATCCTGTTTCAGCTCTGATTGTATTTATTTAATAAATCAATATTAAATGGCTGCTTCTGGTGCTGAGGGAGAGGGGAGGAATTTGATTCAGATTTAAAATTGGTTTCTAAAGGAGTCATTTTGCATAGAAAAGACATCTTGTGAGAATAAGCATTTCTGCTTCAAGGAGGAAATCTTTTTCATCTGTGGCATTAAACCAACTTGAGGAGAAGAGCCTGAGACAAAGTTTTTTTGTAGGTTGGGTTTTTCATTTTGTTGTTATTGGTCTGTTAAGGGGTGATCATAGCTTTCCAGTTCAAGCTGCAAGTGGATATTACTGAGCCAGAGGTGTAAAGGAACAAACTCAAGATCTCTAGCAGCAGCCAGAGGGGCCATGACTGGCTTCCATGACTGGCTTGAAAGGTTTAAGACATGAGGTTTTGCCCACAATGCAGTGACTGAGTAGACACGGTGCAAAAGCACGTAGGAGATCCCTTGTTCAAAAGTATCCTGAAATGTCAGTGAGAGCCAATTCCAAGGGTTGATTTTGTAGCCTAGACCCCAAGAAAAGCTGCTTTGAACAATGTGGGAGAAGATTTTTCCAAGTGTTTGTTCCCATTTCTAGTGAAGGAGAGGGATGGGGGAGGGGAGAACAATTTAGGTTGATCCAGTATTCATCCAGGAGTATAAAATCAGGGATTAATGGGATCTGCCATAAGTGCATTGCCATGAAGGCTTGAAATTGGTTCTTTTTGCCATCAAGCAGATGGGAACCACAGGGTGGTAATGACAAAAGTTTAGTCTGACACGTGAATGCTTCATTTTTGCAGTCATCCGAGGAATCTGTGATGACTACAACTTGGATTTCAGTGCTTTCTATGCCTGGATTGGACTGTGGAACAGCTTTTTCCTTGTGATATACTCCCTCTTTAATTTCAGTCTTCTGATGAAGCTCTTTAAAAGGTAGCTATTTTCCAGAAGTCATTTTTTCATCAGATTATTCAGCAAATGGAAAAATTACACATTCGACAAGCTCCTTAATTAACAAACTTGCCACAAAATGTATTTTGCAAGATGAGGCCAGTATAATTTCAGTTGATTGTTGCAGCTTGAAAGAAGCTGTAAAAAGAATCACTGGGTTTTGTTTCTTCAGTTGGAGTCTAAAATTGGTATATATTTCCATGTAAATGCATGAATAGGCCAATTTTGCTTTGAATAGAGTTAAATGGAGACCCTGCTAATGGCTATATTAATTCCTGGGTTTTTTTCACAGGTCAACAGAAGAAATAATTGCACTTTTTATATCTGTCACATTTGTGCTTGATGCCATCAAAGGCATTATTAAAGGTAAGCCTTGCAACAATGTTTTTTTAGTGGAGTTCTCTGCTTTGCTTCCTTGAAATACAAGGCTGCAAATATGCATGAAGTTTGCTCGTTCCATGTTTGTTCAGGGTCTTCAGGGGAAAAAAGATGAGCATGAGACTGAAGCAGCCCTGTGTCAGCAGTTTATCTGGATAGGCAGAATTCCCATCAGTTCAATTATCAACTGGCTGAGAGAGAATGAGTGTCTTAGCAAATGGAGAAACCACGTTCATGTTGCTGTGAAAGTCTTCCCTGATACCAGTTTCTTTGGTCTTGGAAAAAAAGAGTTTTTAAATGCAGTGCATCTAGACCTCTCTTTTGTCCCATTATTAAGACTACATGGAGGGGAGTTGAAAGATGGGTTGAGGTTGCCCATTCTTCCATGACCTCTGAGACCTTTCTCTCATGGCAACATGAGGACTGCAGCACCTTCCAGCATGCTCTTAAAGTTATTCTGCCCTTTCCAGCCACTTGGTCCCCACTTCTGGGTTAAGTTCTAGGTGAGTATTCATGAGCAGCCTTGGGGTTTAACAAATTTCTCTCACCTGATCTTCCTCCTGATCAGGGTTGGCAGAAGGTATTTGTGAAGGTGAAAGATGTTAGCAAAAATGCCAAGTGAATAGCAACCTTTCTGTTCATCCCAGTGAGGAACTGGCCAAGTCTGCATTCCTTTTATTTAATGACCAGTTGTCCAACAGCCCCAAGTTTGGGCTATCCTTTGAAATCCTTCAAGACATAACTAAGCATGCTGAGAACATCCCTTCTTTTCAGGATTCTCAGGCTTGTCTCATTATGGTATTTTGGATGCAAGGAGAACACCTTCAAAGAGCAGGTTTGACACTGCAAAGTAGTTTGAAGTGAGATACTTTCTCACTTCATTTGGAATCCATAATTTGGCTCCTTGGGCATATGCTTTGATTGTGCAATCAGAGGTATTTTTTTTCTCTGCAGAACACCTGCAGCTTTCAAATATCCTGCTTAGACAAAGCTTGGTGAAGGAGATGCTTTTCTAGGACACTTTGCTTTCTCCTTGCTCACTGTGTGCTGTTAGCATCCTGTTCTGGAGGCATGAGCCAGTCTCCCTGTGGCACTGAGGTGTTCCTCAACAGAACATTCAGCTGCTCTGTGAAATTAGCAAATGCAAATGTTCAAATTAGAAACTTGAAATGCTGCTTTCCCATAGCAGGGCAGTGAGGGGCAGGTTAAAGGTACAGAAAGGATCCGTTCATCTTGGCTGCCAGACTTCCAGGAATATGCAAGTAATGCCTCAGAGGGCTGCAGTGGGGACAGGAGAGGATCCTGGAAGTTTAATTAGTGTAATTAGTGAATTAGTGTAATTCTCCCTTGCAGTTGGGAAGGGCTGAGTTTATAGGAATAATGGCAATAAAATCAAACCAACACTTGACTCATTTGCCAGCTCATGTTGGCTTGAGCTGCATCTGGGGAGTGTTCAGTGCATCAACAGATGGGACCCCAGGTCCAACCACCTCCCAGATGCAGGAGGACACTGATGCTGGCAGGCACAGCCTTCATCCTTAACGTTCTCACTGCTCAGATTTACATGACAGTGCAGCTCACAGCCACATGCTCATCTTTCTTCTTCCCCTCCTGTTTTGTAGCAGGAGGTGATGGTTGCTGCTGCCATCTCCCCCTCCCACTCAAAACTTCAGTTGAGCAGTTAAGCAGAAAGAGAAAGCTGGTGCCTCCTCCATGCTGTTCAATGTGTGCTGGTGATGGCCAGCCAGCTGACAGTGATGTGGGGCTTCCTGAGTGCCAGGGAAAATGCTGCACTTGCTCAGCTCTGTTTTCCTCAGTCCGTTCATAGCCCTTTTTTGCAAGGTACTCATTGATGTGCAGGAAAGCAGGGGGGGAGGGATGTGATGCTGTACAGAGGAATCAAGCCCTGTGGGTTCATGCTATCCTGGTGACACTTTGTTTTCACCGTGTGGCCCAGCCACCAGAGCTGTGTTTGTTTGATCTTGACATCTGCACTCTGCAGGAAGCGGAGGTGAGCCGGCTGCAGCAAACAAAGGGCGTTCATGTTGTTGGGGGGAACTTGAGCATGTACTTGGCTTGAGAATGGCTCTGTTTCAGTGAGGGCACCACCTGCTTTGCTGCTCTCTCTGAATGCGGGCAACAAGATTCACTCAGCTCTGTTAGAAAAACAAACTGTACACCCACAGGAAGCAAATATTTTATAGCAAGTCTGTGTGCAGGATGAAGGCCTCCGTGAGCCACCTTGGCATGTTCTTATGGCTTTAACTAGAATACAAAAGTGAAGTCAAGTTTCTTCCCTTATATCCAAGACTGAGTGGAGCAATACTACCTAGTTTTGAGGTGGGTGGAAATTAAATTGAGGTTCGGTCAGGCTGAATGCCATGCACCAAAGATGTGTGCAGCCCTAAATGGGTCATGGCAATATAGCCAAGTGGGGAAAACGGGCTTCCCAAATGGGAAAATCCACAAGACCCAAAACCAAGTAACTCAGTTTGTATTCGTTCCAGTCCTAATCTAACTATGGAGGAACACAAATGCATTCTGCATAGTTGCTGGGTTGTGTTTGCTGTTGGTTTATCAAATGCTCAGTAATTGTGTGTGTCTCTTAAGGTCAGCTGAGATGGTGGACAGGCTTTTAGCCCTGGCTGGCTGCTAATCCCCAGGAAATGCTGCCATAATCATTTCTGTTATGACAAAAACAGCCTTTAATGTTCCAAGCCGGAAAACACAAATCCTGCAACAACCTGTTCCATGCCAGTGTGTGGATCATAGCAGTGATCTCTGTGCCTCAGTTTACCTTTCTCAAAGCAAGCGTGGGTGTCCTGCCTGGGCTGGACACAGCTGTGAGGATGGAGGGAGGAAATGGGAGCAGAGCCTCTTCCGTAGCAGGAATATATACCCAGTGGTGACAGAGGTTGTCATGAGATTGCTCCTTAGTGGAGGAAACTTTCTCGTGCTTTAAAAGTGCAACAGTCTCCTCATTTCTGGCTGCTGCTGTGCACAAACTAAAAGGTTAAATTTTGAACTGTAAGCCTTCTATGATCTTCAAATTTCTATATAGAAGTATTGAATGTGAAGTAACTGGTCTTGTCTCTTGTGACCTTTGAGCCCTATTGACCCCATCCAGTTGCTGAATGCCCAGACTCCTTCTGAAAGGTGGTACAAGAAGGCTTATCACCACTCTTCAAATGGCAGCATAGCTTAAACATGGGGCTTTTTATGTTGGGGTGAGCTCCAAACCAGCAGAAACACAAACTGTGCTACAGCCAAATTCAAGGTGGTTGCAAATACCAGTTGTGCTTTCCAGTAATGTTTAAAGTTTCTTTTTCTTTTTTCAAATATTTAGAAATACAGTTTGGTTTCCCTGTTTTCTCTGTAGCTGCTGCAGAGGGGAAAAGTGAGGGGGTTGGAGTTTTCAGAAACTTGATTATTATTTCATAAAATCATAAAATGTTTTGGGTGGGAAGGGAAGTTATTTGGGGGTGAGGGGAGATGTTAGGATGAGCTTTCAAGCTTCAGGTTGGTGTATTTTTGTCTGAAGAGAATGGTCCTGCCCTAAACTTTTGAGTTTCCCTCTGCAAAATTTGAAGGGATAATTTGACTGAAGCAAGGAAAGGTAGAGGCACAGCAAAGCTTTGACATGGTAGTTTCCATCCTCCTTTATTTCCCTGTTGGTATGAGGGAGAGCAAGTGCTGCCATCCAGTCACGTAACATGGGAGTACCAAGGCTGCAAAGCCCAGCTCCCATCTCCTGGTGGTTCTTGTTCCTTGTGGCACCTCAAGCTGTTGTTCCCAAAAGAAGTGAGATCATCCCCAAAACCACATTTACCTGCTTGGAGCCAGCCCGTGCCATAGCAATGGGAACACAGCTGTCTAAATGCCCAAGAGCAAGAGTGTATTTACAATTGTTAATTACTCACGTAAATGTCTCTGAGCTAACCTAGAACGTTTATGGACAGTTCCAGAGGCATTCCTGGGTGTTTCACTTGTGCAGGTTTTCTTCAGGTGCTCTGTTACTCACTTTCAGTTTGCTGTGTAAATTTAAATGTTCTGCCAGGTTTTGCATATCATCAACATGTATCTTTTAAAATCTGGACCTGCCTTGGAGGAAAAGTAATTACTGCACATTCTGTGGTCCACTTAAAGATCTGAGCAGCCTGGCTGCTCTTAAGTTTTTCAGAGGTCCTGATGGAATTTGTTTACCAGGCTGTTGAAAGTAGGTATTTTTTGAACATATATAAATATTTAAGTGATTCTAGTGCTAAGAACAAAACCATGTAAATAACTAGCACTGGAAGGCCTTCACAGTTCAAACGTGTTGCTTTTGAGAAATTTAACTTTTCCCTGTTGAAATAAGTGAAAAATAAATTCAAGTGCTGGCTTTGTAAGAGAAGTAGCTCTCCTGATTTCTTTCTATTGGTTTGAGGAGCTATAAGCCTGGTGAAGCATAATGTTAATACTGCATGATCAAGCAAGAAAGAACCACTTTGTTTGACTTGCTTTGATTGTCACAAACCTATCCTAATGCTTGCCTGTTGGTTGTTTGTACAGTTTTTAAGAAATATTACTACCATGGGCGCACAGGAGACAGTTACTTGGAAAAAGCACGAGCTAATGCTATTCCAAGCCTCGGCATCAATACCACCTTCTTGATGAATTCATCAGTGAGCAGATCCATGTCCCTAGAGAATCAAACAGGCACGTATGATGTGCATTATGGACGTGAAACTGCCGTCCTTAGTCTCATGTTGATGCTGGGTACCCTTTGGCTTGGCCATACGCTCTATCAGTTTAAGAAAAGGTGAGTTGCTTCAGTCTTAGAGCTTGGACTACTGGTTATTTCCTGTTACCTGTGAGAAATCACTAATGGTCTAGGTTTTAATTTTGTAGCCCAGAAAAATCAGGTAGAACTCTTCCATTAGTGGTGGTGGAAGCCAAAGCCAGAGATGAATTTGACTGGCCACCTGGAAAATGTTAGCAGCAGAACAAAATGTTTGGTCACTGGATGATGCCCTTCCGTATTTGGTTTGGCATCACTTTCTAAAAAGCTTTGGGTGAACCATGCATTTGATGTTGGAACTCCTGTAACTGCCCTCCCAAATAGGGATTGAACCACTTTGTGGGGGGGCAAAGATCTCTCATCATGCTGGAAGGTCTCCTGGGAATGTACCTTTGGTGTGCTCTCAAGAATCAAATGTCCAGCTCTAATTTGAGTTTTACTCCCATTGCCCTTAAAACTCTCAATTTGAAATCCTTGAGTAAGCAATTAAACTAAAGTGGAAATGAGACACCATTTGGTGCTTGGAGGACTTTTTTCTAGCCTGCATCTTAGTTTCTTGTTTGCTTGTAGGTTTTGCTTATGCATTCATCAACTGTCAAAGGCTGTAGATTCCAGAGGATTTAGGGCAGAGTTAAAGATTAATTACCCACTCCAAATATCTCTTTAGAATTGGACTTAATTGCCACTTGTTAAAGTTATCTGGACTGAGCCATCGTCCCTCCTGTGTGGTGTTGATGGAAGTTTTTTGTCTTTAAATTGCAGCCCGTATTTACACGCCAGAGTACGTGAAATTCTGTCTGACTGTGCCTTACCAATTTCAGTCCTGACTTTCTCTGTTGTGGGTTCCTACATCTTCAAGGAAATCGAAAGTAAGTTACATTTTTATTCTCTGGAACACTGAGGGAAGCTATTTAGGGTGTATGAAAAACAGAAGTGAAATCCCAGGAAGGTTTTGCTAAAGCGTAGTCAAGGTCTCTCATAATTTCAACAAATAATTTGTGTACCCCCCACCACCCCAAGAGCTCAAATTTCCTCAATAATAGATTTAATTAATTCAAAACTCTCATAAAACGGTGCTGAATGAAGGTGTTTTTTTTTTCCTCTAGATAAATTATCCCAGTGTCTCTTTTCAACATAATTAAAAGTATGTATCTCTTACAATAAAGAGGATCAACATTTTTTGGCAAAGAACAAAGGGCAGAGTAATTAGCAGGCAGGAAGGGTTGTTGCCAGTCCTACAGACATTGAGTTGATGATCCTGGTCTGTCCTCTTTGTCTCCAGTTTACGTCTTCCTAATTTAGGTGAAACGGTGCAGAGCATCTGGGCAGTTCTAAGTTACACAAGGAAATCTAAAAATGAGCCACCATTCATTGGCCAAATAGATCAGCTTTTCCATATCAGGAAGTGATAATGGGGACAGGAATTGCATTGTCCTGTGGTGACGTGAGTGGGTGATGTGAGGAAATGTATGGAAACAAATAAGAAATGGCTTTTTTCTGATGGCCATTCCATCTAGTTGGATTGCAATATAATGTGTGGCCATGTGTGATTTATCCCTAGCCATGGATTTCTTCCAATGGCAGGAAAGTAGGGACATATTATACTAAACTGCCTCGCACAGCTTGTTGGATATGAGGAAGTTTCAAACCACCTCTGTCAGTTGATTAATTGAGCAGGAGGAGTAGTTAGAAATAAGGTTTTCTAATCTAAAAACACCTCACATCTGTGGAAAACAAGTTTCCCTCTTTTGTTTTGCTCAAACATATGTAATGCCTCCCTAGAACTAGCAGTAATCTGTCAAATCAGGATGGCAGCCAAGTTCTAAGAGGATGGAGGAAAAAACATAAACTAAACCAGCCAGTTGAGCCTGTCTTCTATGGCCTTCTGGCTCCCACAGGCCGGAGCATCACGCCTGGTTTGCTGTGTTGGTTCCCCACCGTTTGTGGTGTGGGGAGTTACTTGAGTCCATGTAGATGATTGGACAAGAAGGTATCTCCTAATATCATTCTCCTCCTCTTTCCAGTGTCCAAGTTTAACTACAACCCATCTGAGAGCTTGTTTGTTCTGGCCCCGGTCCAGTCCCTCTCCATCGGGTCAGTGATGAGCGCCATGGGCCTGGGGTTCCTCCTGTCAATGCTCTTCTTCATAGAGCAGAACATTGTGGCATCGCTCACAAATGCCCCGGAGAACAGGTAATACTTTTGGTACTCCTCTTCCTCTGTGGAGGGACATCCTCAAGTCTCCTCCCAGGACTGCTTCAGCTTGTCCAAATATCGGGACGTGTTCTTGAGAACTTCTGTTGTCAGAGATGAAAGTAATTCTACTGTTTAACTCCTCACTGTCCCCAGAACCCAATATTGTGGCAATGAGTCAAAAATGCAAAGCATCAATGAGCTCCTCACTTCAAGCTGTTTGTTCTTTGACCATGAGTGAATGTTACATAGATATTGTTTTTGTATGGTTTGAGGTCTGTGGACATACCTCCAGATATTTAGGAAGTGTCTGACCCATGAGGACATTTGCACTGCTCTTGCAGTACAGAGAATTGTTTGAAAATGAAAACTCAATGACCTGCATAAATGTCATAGCATGATATGCTGCAGTGGAGCATCAGAAAAGGGTTTGGAGCTGAAGGCTGAAAGGTGGAAGTGAAGCAAAACACTGTCTGATAGGTCAGATTTATGTGCAAACTTGAGTCAAGATGTTGCAGTACTAAAAAATTCCCTCTGTTTTTGTGCCAGCTGCAATCAGATGAGATAGCAAGAATGAATGTGCATGACTTCTTTCCAGGGAAACCACCAGGTCTCCAAGGACTTAGTGCTGATGTCAAGCGTGGGAGGGTTCTCTCCTTGCATAACATACATTAGCATGCCCTGTGTTGTAGCTGGAGTGACACTGAATTAGGGGAGAGAAACTCAGTTACACTAATTCAGTTTTCTTTGACCACTTGATTTTTTTCCTCTTATCTTTATTATATCCCTTTAAAGTGTTGCATAAATCTGTCATGTAAGTGGGTCATCTCTCTCCTATTGCGAGTTCCTTCTAAACTTTTGGTGTTTTCCATTAGAGTGTCTTTACAGAACGTGAACTGTTCTTTGGAGTCCTTCATAATGTTTTCCATAATGCCTTGTTACAGGGCTTAGCTTATGCTGATCAGGTATCAGAACATGGATTTTTAAGGACAGGAAAACTAGGACTTGAGACCTTCTGTTTGTGGTACCATCACAGAATAAAAATGCCATCATTCATACCAGCCAAGTGGAGAACGTGCTGTTTGGTGTCTTACCAAACGTAGTGATTTCCTCCTGTTGAAAAACCAGGGAAAAGATGATACTTGCCCTGAACATACACTGGTGTGCTTTGGTAAAGAGTAGCAGCAAGCTGATGGGACAGTCCAAGGAATGTTGGGCTGGTTGGGCAGTGTGAAGATAACATAGGATAAAGCATCTAGATCTTTGTGTGTGTGTGTTGATCTAGAGAAGCTCAGTGCAGTTCAGTCATAAACAGTGCTGTAGAATCAGAATCATGGAGTGGTTTGAGTTGGAAAGGACCTTCAAGATCATCTAGATCCAACCCCCTGCCATGGGCAGGGACACCTCCCACTAGACCAGGTTGCTCCAATCCCCATCCAACCTGCCCTTGAACACTTCCAGGGATGGGGCAGCCACAGCTTCTCTGGGCAACCTGGGACAGTGCCTCACCACCCTCACAGCAAAGGATTTCTGCCTTATGTCTAACCTAAATCTCCCCTCTTCCAGTTTTAATCCGTTAACCCTCGTCCTATCACTACAAGCCCTTGTCAAAAGTCTCTCCCCAGCTTTCCTGTAGCCCCTCCAGGAAGGCTGCTATGAGGTCTCCCCAGAGCCTTCTCCAGGCTGAAGAATCCCAACTCTCTCAGCCTGTAAGACTGCTGAGACCAAACAATGTCCCAGGGGACTAAGACATTGCTGCTGTTAAATGCCTGGCCTTTGTACATAGAAAGCCCTCTGAAAAGGGCAGACAGGACAATCAAACCATAACCCTGGGGATGCTGGAGATGCCTTTGCTCTGGGAAAGCAGCACGTGAGCAGGGGCCTTGCTTTCAAAGGGTGAGCCAGCACAGGAAACGTTCACAATCCCACCCTTCCTGCCAGCACCTTCCAGCTTCAGAGGCACTGCAATGTAGACATCTACCTAACCTAGTCACCCCGTGGCCTTCTCAGTCAATAGAGGTGTGCACTTCCAGTGAGAAGTCTTTGTTCCAAAACTGAACCTCACCCAAGATTTCTGCTGCCCAAACAATGGCATCTGCTGCTCTTTGAGACAGACTTTATGCATAGATCTTCATGTGCTGGGTCATGTCTACTAGCTCCATGCACCTCATGTCCTACAGCATCTCATATGGCTTCCAAGTTCCTGCTTAGGTATTGAGCACAGCTTGCCTGGGTGGCATTAAAATTTAGAACAGCCCTGAGGAGAAGGACTTGGGGTTGTTGGTAGATGAAAAGCTGGACTTGATCTGGCAATATGCACTTGCAGCCCAGAAAGCCAACCATGTCCTGGGCTGCACCAGGCTAGTGGAAGGTGTCCCTGCCCGTGGCAGGGGAGTGGAGCTGGATGATCTTGAAGGTCCCTTCCAAATCATTCTGTGATTCCATGATTTAGACACCCAAATGGGGCTCTCTTTCCAGTTGATAGTGCCTGGAGAGCAATTCAGCTAATCCTTTGTGTTGCATCAGGGTGACAACAGCTATCAGCTCTGATACCCAGGCAGAAACACAGCTACAGACCTCTAAGCCAGGTGTCAGTCTGAGAGCTGCATCATTCTTCAGCCTTTTTCTAAACTTTACTTATAGCATCTGAGCAGTTGGCACCAGATGGGTATATTCAGGAATGGGACAGACCATGCAGAAGGTGAATGTGGTCAGTTTCCCCTCCTCTAACAAACCAAACGTGTTCACCAAAGTTAGGAGCACATCTCTGTCCTGGTTTGAGCCAGGATGAAGCCAATTTTCCAAGCTCAAACCAGGACAATCTCCTTGGTTGACTGCTAAAGAGGAGCTGAAGCTTAATTTATGTCCCATTTTCTTATCATGAGGTAGCAATTACATTATTAGGGGATTACTGCAGCATATGCAGCACGTTCTGTTGGTGGGGAAGGAGGGAGATCAGGGTTAAAAACAAGATGAGGGGGAAACTTCAGTGTCAGTAGTTTGGCAACCCGTGCCCAGGTTCCTAACCCCTCCCCACACACACTCTGCCAGCAGGTTTGTGTGTGTATTTTGAGTGGACTCTGCAATACACGTAGTGCCAAAACACTGATGAAATCTTAATGGGCTGTTATTTTAGTGGGCTGCCTTTCTGCTCAGCCTTGTTCTTTCCAGGAGATGACTGCTTTGGGAGCAAGCTATCAAGTTTCATTACCTTTCATGTTCATGTACCACAGGCTGTAAAGCAGGAGGAGTGTGAAATCGCTCTGTACACAGGAATGCACTTTGGTGCTTGGCATTTGAGTTCAGGTTCAGCAAGAGCAGCCTGTTCCAGGTCACCCTGGGTGTAACTGCTCTCAACAACAACCTCGTTTCAGGTTGGTGAAGGGAACAGCTTATCACTGGGACCTGCTGCTCGTGGCACTGATCAACACGGGGCTGTCAGTCTTCGGCCTCCCGTGGATCCACGCTGCCTTCCCCCACTCCCCAATGCATGTCCGTGCCCTGGCCTACGTGGAGGAGAGGGTTGAAAATGGACACATCTATGAAACGTAAGTAGGAATCTTGGATCTCTCTGTTTTCACTTGTGGTTCCCTAATCACAGAATATTAGGGGTTGGAAGGGACCTCTGAAGATCATAGTCCAAGCCCCCTGCCAGAGCAGGATCACCTGGGGCAGGTCACAGAGAAACGCACCCAGATGGGTCTTGAAAGTCTCCAGAGAAGGAGACTTCAACCTCTCTGGGCAGCCTGTTCCAGTGCTCTGTAACCCTCACAATAAGGAAGTTTTTCTCATGTTGAGGTGGAACTTTCTTAGGGTATCCTTGGGTTACATGGTTAGGGAGTTGGCTGTCATCTTGGACACCTGCAAGATATGAAGGTGGAGGAGAGATGCACCAAATGAAGCCACCTCAGCCAGCATGGGCTGGATGTGGCACTTAGTGCCATGGTCTAGATGGTGTGGTGGTGTTGGTCATAGGCTGGACTTGATGATCTTAAGGGTCTTTTCCAGCCTTGGTGATTCTGTGATTCTTTCCTCTTCACCAAAGAGCTTGGTTTAGGACAGCCACAGGTTTATGCTCTTGTCAGTGGCTGGTGGCAGCCTGCAGAGATTCCACCCACTCTGGTGTAAATTGTCCTCTGGAAGAGTCCGCCAAGGCCTTTTTCAGGTTTATCCATCTGGAAATGCTGAGGAGATGCTTTGGCCATATCTTTCCACTTGTCTTCACCAGAAAAAATCCAGTCTGATTCATTGCTTGAAACCTGTCTGGTGGTTATTACAACGGGTAGGAAAAATGCAGCAATATTTCAGAGCTCCCATAGCATCATCCACCATGTTTCAGGAACGTGAGATGCTTATTAAATCCTCTTGTTTTTAAGCAAAAGCAACTGTGAAGCCATCCCTGGGTCACAGCCTTCTATTGAAGATCAGCTTTTTTGCTATTCTGAGTTGTCTGACACACTCTTATCAGAGACATATTTAAAAAAAGATAAATTTAAACCTTAATTTCTTATTAAACCTGTTCCAGAATAGAGATTATCTGGTCAGTTTGATCTGTGTGTTACAGCTGAGTGCTTTTAGCTCAGAAGTGGTAATTTCCACTCACGTGCTATTAGTTTCAATTATCCTGTCTTGGTTTCCATTTCCAGAGTTGCCACTTACCAAAAGTGAGGCTAAGTGGTCATTTACTTTGGGGGATGGAGTGGGTTTGTCTTTTAATTTCAGTCTTGCCTTTGTGTTGGTCTTGGTGCCAGCTGGCCCAGCCCAACCTGGCACGGTTCCTTTTTGGGTTGGTGATGGACAGATTTCACCTTCCACATCTGGGAACTGCTGAGTGCTGCTGCTCACTGCATTGCCTTTACAGACCTTTCCTGGGAGATCAGTCCCTTGGGCTTGTATTCCCATTAGCATGTGTTAGTATTAGTTGTTCCCATAATGATATGTCTTGAATAAATGCTAAAAGCCATTTAAAAAAAAAAAAAAAGCAACTTGGTAATTGGAGTTATGTTGGGTTTTAATCCATGCCCTTGCTCCTGGTGTCCATGATCTGCTCTGGGATACTTCTGCTCTCTGTTTCTTTGAGATGCAGAATTTACACGTTGAAGCCCACATTCCAAGCCTTCCTTCTGTGTCTTCTGTTGTTAATTTCAATCTCTGGTGACTTTTTTCCTGTTTTGCCACCCACTGTCTTCTACATTCTGGCTTATCCTTGACAAAATAAAGTCCAGTGCCTGAAGTAAGGATTATTTTCTGCCCTTGTCCTCTGCTCCTTCACTCATCTGCCCAAAAAGATCAGTGGACAGCTCTCTTTTTCCATGCTAACCTGGATATGGCTCCAGTGATTATCCTGAAAGGGCTGAGGGATGCCCTGATCTCACTAAGTGTGTTCTCTCGTGGCACATCTCTTCCTCTGCTGGAGGCAAATTGGTAGGTACATGAGTGCTGTCGACTGGATGTTGGAAGTAAAGAAGGGAACAAGGATTTCCTAGTTATCTGAACTCCCTTTGAAACTGAAGCTTTTTGCTTTCTGCAAAGCACTGAGCTATAAACAGGACACTCTGAGCAATATTATCTTATTTTTTCCTCTTAGCCAGCTCTGCTGAAAAAGAAACATACTCAAGCTCAATTAGAAAATCAGGAGTTCTTTCAGTGCTGGCTCCCTTGGTAGGCTCCTTTCCAGCACTCAAATCGAAGCTCTCAGGATGATGATATAAACAAGGGTAAAGATCTGTCTCAATGAAAGCAAAATTTTCTTCTCTACTGTGAAATAACCACTTGAATTTCATGTGGCAATCTGCAGAGAGGCTGTCATTTCCTCATATGGAGGAGGTCAGAAATGGCCAGTCCTGCAGTAGTTGTGTTTAGAGGATTCTGGGGAAATGAGCCTGGATTATGCTCTTTAATCTTCATTAATTACTTCATTTCCATCACGGCACAGGATTTCTGGAGCTTTTTCCTCAAGGGCCAAACCAGATTCTGAACACATGCAAATTACTGGATTTCTCTTATTGACTTAATGTGACTGTTGCTGATGTCCTTACCCTGGAAATAAGAAAGATGCTAGGATTGGCAAAAGACTAATTTGAGGCTGGGAAGTTCCATTTTAAATATATTAAACTTGGTCAATTATGAGCAATTTTAACTATGTTCTGATCAGAAATGCCAGACTAATAAGTGGCAGGAGCTGACAGTAGTAGCTGCAGTGCATCTTGTGTGTATTCCAAAACTCTTCAGTGCAGTGATTGCTGCATCCCTGAGAGGTGATAGGCAGAAAATTTCATGAGCTTCAAAAATCCCACTACCAAAGGGCTGCTGCTCTGAGCTGATCTTGAACTTGAAACCTGCATCTGATTGAAAAGTGGTGGCTTCATAGATAATTTTAATCCCGAGCTCTTTGGTTTGCATGACTTCACTTGCAAGGAACCTAGCAGAGTTGTGAGCATGGACTGACACTTGCAGATCAGGAACATCCCCAGCAGTAAGATCTTTGCCTGAAATGGCAGAAGTTCTTCTGTAGCTTGCCCAGTGATGAAGCCAGGGGAACTCTTGGTGTGCCTGGATGAGATGAAATCAGGTAGTGCATCCTTTCACTCCTGCTTTACTGGGCCACTTGAGAGGTATTAGTGGTTCTGGTAGCTCTGAAGCAGTCTGACCACTCCTTATCAGACTATCCAATTCCTTTGAATTGGCACTTGCAGTTGCACTTCAAGCTGTTTGGCTCTGTCATCTCTGAGACTTCTATTCCATGGTGAACCAGACCTGGAGGCGATGAAAGGGGGTCAAACAATACCCACCCAGGTCATGTCCCTGTTCTTCCAGAACTGGCAAGAGCAGTCTGCAGGTAACAGAGTGGAGAGAAGTGTTCTACTCTCCCCCACCTTGGCTTCTGCATTGGCAGGGACCTCTTGATATGGGAGACTGGCAAGAGCATCTGAACAAAATCTGTGTGGAAGGAGGAAAGTTGTAGTTCCTGCTGTTTAACCCTAGCCAGAGGAGAGCAGGTTACTTAGAGGTTAACACCTTCTGCATCCCTCCTGAGCATCCTCTCCTGGTAATCCTGGATAATATGTACAACCTGCCCCATTATTCACCAAGGAATTCAAGCGTTGACCTCAGGACTAAGTGTACTGTTTGTGAAACCTGTTGTTCCTTAGGTCTCATGACCATCCATGTTAATTCTGCCACATTTTCCAAGTCCTGAGATCAAGCTTTAGGCTGTTACCCTTTCCCCTCTCTCTCAATACAGGTGTGGAAGGCTCCTTCATCCCCACAGCTTCATTTTGCTTTGAATGTATAAACAGATTTGAAGCTCAACCTGACCTTCTAAGCAAGACTCTCAGAAACTTAACATGGAAAGAATTCAGTGGGAAGCAATCTTCTTTAGGACAGAAAGGATTACCAAGTCCCAGCAGTGAATATGTAAAAGAGGGAAATGTGCTTTGTTAGATCTCGTGGGCTGGCTCTTGTGTTAATCCTCAGAGTATTTTGAGTACAGGGTTAATTCAGAATATGGGGTCTGACATCCAGGGAATTGAGGCCACTGGATGACACCAAAGCAACCTACAGACAAGAATTTATCCTGGTAATAGGGGGATTGACTCACTAGTTTATCCACTGAATTGGTGGGTTTATCTTCTCAAAAAAGTTACAGTAACAATCCTCCTTTTCTCCATCTATAAGTAGTCTTGAAAGATGAGGATTTCCTTTCCTCCTATTGTTTCTGGTAATATTTTTTTCAAACTAGGAGATGCTCACGAGTGTAGTTGGAGCGAAAACAAAGCAACCTCCCCTCACCCCACCAAGCAGCCTCTGAAAGTTGCTGTAAGCTTTCCTGTCAGGTTGGGTTTTTCCCCCTATAAAAAAAAAAAAAAAATCAATCTGCAGTCTGTCAGCTCTGGAAAATTTGCATGAATTAATTACATGCTTTGCATGGTAATAGGCAATTTGCAGCACAGCTCCTATTAGCCACAGCAGAATTAAGTTTCCAGCTCCCTGTGTAGTGCTCTCAGCTTTCCCTTCCATGAAAACAGGGAGATTCTCCTAGACATCCAAACTGCTGACTGGCACTCAGGAGGGTGCAGACAGGTTTTGTTACAGGAGGTTCATTAGCTCCTGGAGGAGCCAAGGAGTTTTCTTTTGGATAAAAGCCAATTACAGTTGCGCTGGGTAAATCGAGGAAAGGATTACTTGCCCAGAAAGAGGATTCCTGCCTGGCTTGGGTTTTGTGGTGTTTTTTTTGTTGTTTGTTGTGTTTTGGTTTTGTTTTGTTCGGTTGGGTTTTTGGTTGGTTTTTTTTGCGATGTGCCGAACATAATTAGTTTAGAGGGCAGTTGAGTTCAGGATGGGATCTTACAGAGCTTTGCAGAAGGGGAATTTGGCGGTTTTCCAGCTGCTGTGTTTGGGCTGTGGATTAAGTGCCTGGCCTGGATCCAGCAGAGCTCTGCCTTCTCAGTGTCAGCACGGGGCCAGAAGTGCTGATCTCAGTGCAGTGGAGACGAGTTTCCCTTTCCCCAGCGGCACGTGTCCCGCATCAGCACGGCGCTGAGCCCCGGCGATAAGCTTACATGGATACTGGGATATCATCCTGCTCCCCTAATCCCTGTTTTCTTGCTTTCAGGATTGTGAGTGTGAAGGAGACACGACTGACAAGTCTAATAGCAAACTTCTTGGTTGGCCTCTCGCTTCTGCTCCTCCCTTTCCCTCTCCAGTGGATCCCAAAGCCTGTCCTCTATGGCCTCTTCCTCTACATTGCGTTGACCTCCATTGATGGGAACCAGCTCTTTGAGAGGGTGGCTCTCCTGCTCAAAGAACAGGTACACAAAAAAGCAGTCAAATGAGTGGGAGGATAATGCAGTGTCAAACAACAGAAGTGGCAAGGCTGTTGTTGGGTTAAAAAAAAAAAAAGGTGGTGGCTGAATTGTTCGTGGAACTGCACTGCATCTCCTCTGTCTTTCAAATTCTGCATAAATTGCTTTCTGCATTTCCCTGCCACAAAAGACATTGAGCTTTCTTGTTCAGAGCATTGTGTTGGATACGATCCTTCTCTTCTCAGTCTAAGAATTGCTCTGGAGCCCAGTTCTCCAGAGGCAAAGACAAGTGTGTGAGTGGAGCCAGGATAGCTGCTACCTGTGAAGGTGCCCCCCTTAAACTGTGTAGAGTGCAAATCAGAAATACCTTCAAAGAATGCTTTTTTTTAAAAAAAAAAAAGAACAAACTGATTTTACAAACTTGCTCACAGGCTGTAGAGTGTGTGTAAGTTTTAAAAACCCACTGTGATGACTGTCAGCTGCCAGAGGACAGGCATTTTAAAAATCATAATAAAAAAATACTGGAAAGCACATGGATAATAAGTAAATAATGATCTTTGCTTTCCCCAGCAAAGCTCCAGAATGGGTGATTTCCTTTTGACTTGTGTGAACTACCACAACATAGGGTTTTAAACTCAAAATGAAACTACGTGCAGTTTTGAAACCCCTCTGATGTGGGATGAAAAGATATCTGGAAGATTTGCTTTCAAACCTTCTCTGTTACAATTGCTAAGAAGGTGCTATCTTGCAGTACCTGGGAGTGGTAATGAGTGTCCAGCTCACCTTCTGTTATGTAACAAGGGCTTAATAAGCCCAACATTTGGTTCTGCATCTCTGCTAATCTATCTTGATCTCTAATTTTACATCCCAGAGGTTAAAACTCTGAAATCCGGGTAAAGATTCCATTTGTCGTGTCAATTTTTGAAGGAGGATTGAATGGTTACTGATGTATGTGGAATATTCCTTTGGGGTTTAGTACTAATTTATGTGTGGAATTTTCCAAGCTTTGGTTTGGGAAAAAAATTCAAGTATTCTTAAATGTGGAGATCTCCCCTTTTCTGGAAACCTTTTAGTGAGTCATGGTGCAATCTGAAATCCATGGAGTCTGTACCTGTGCCAGCAGACAGTCTTCATTGATGTATAGACAGTGAGTCAAAGCCTGTGCTCAGACATGGGCAAGTCACTGTCAAAAGAAACTGCAGGCAACACTTAGCCTATTAAAGTCACTTTTTTCTCTTCTTTCTCAAAAATGAGTGGTTTATGGATTAATCACTGCAGTGTGGTTAGAGCTTCTTTCTACACCTCCCCAGTCTCATCTCCTGGTCTTCCCTTGCTGGGGTTCAGCCAAGAAATGGGACCACCAAGGGCAAGAATGGAGTCAGATCCGAGGACAGAAGGCTGTAAAATAATGAGAAGCTGGGGTTCAGGTGGAGAAACCATCTGGCAGTAGTAACACCCAAATGCATCTGCTTACCATGGAATCACAGATTGGTTTGGTTTGGGTTGGAAGGGACCTTCAAGATAATTTAATTCCAACCCCCCTGCATGGGCAGGGACACCTCCCACTAGACCAGGTTGCTCCAAGCCCCATCCAAGCTGCCCTTGGACACTTCCAGGGAGTGGAAGTGTACCATCACCCCCTTGCACACCCCCACAGGCACGTGTTGCTGCAAAGCCCTGATAATCCTACTCAAGGGAGTCTCATTACTGTACTTATCAAGATACTTGATTGCACTCTAGATGCTCCCAAAGGCAACCTTAGCCATGTTGTCTCTTCTTCCCCGGGTTTCCAGCACCCAGTCACCATCTGTGTGTTGCTGCTGATGCTGTGGCTTAAGGCACTTGCTTTAACCCTAAAAATCCTGTGTCCAGGTGTTGAACCTGTTGAGGACTCTGCTGGTGATGCACTGTGTGTGTATGTTCATTGAGCTCCTTGAAACCCTCATGTCCAAAAGCCTGTGCCACGTTGTGCACTCGCACGCCCCGGTTGCTGCACCTCTAACCTGTCATTCTTCCCTTCCAGACTGCTTACCCTCCGACACATTACATCCGCAGAGTGCCCCAGAGGAAGATCCACTACTTCACAGGCTTGCAGGTCCTGCAGCTCCTCATCCTTTGTGGTTTTGGCATGTCACCGTTGCCCTACATGAAGATGATCTTCCCACTCATCATGATAGGGATGATCCCTATCAGGTACGAAGCTCTTCTGGGCAAAGTTTGGCTCTCTTTTTTTCCTGTCTCATAGAATCATAGAATCACAGAATCCTAGGGGTTGGAAGGGACCTCAAAAGATCATCTAGTCCAACCCCCATTGCCAGAGCAGGGTCACCTAGAGCACATCACACAGGAACTTGTCCAGGCGGGTTGTCCCCTGTGCCTTTTGTCTTCCGGCTCAGACTGCAGGAAGTCTGAGTAGTCTAGAAGGGCATCTGGTACTTTCTTGAGTAGCCAGATCCTGGAAGTGGGTGATAGTGACCTCCTCTTATAATAGAATCATAGAATGTGGGGTTGGAAGGGACCTTTAAAGGTCATCTAGTCCAGCCACCCCATAGTGAGCAGGTACCTTTTTAATTAGATCAGGTTGTTCAGAGCCTGGTTGAGCCTGACCTTGAATGTTTCCAGGGATGGGGCCTCCACCACATGTCTGGGCAACCTGTTCCAGTGCTTCACCACCCTCATTCCGAAGAACTTCTTCCTCCTGTCTCATCTAAACCTACCCTGCTCTAGTTTAAGACCATTGCCCCACGTCCTATTACTCCATGCCCTTGTAAATAGTCCCTCCCCTTCTTCACCAGCTCCTCAGGCTTGAGTTGCTATAGTGCAGAGAGCCTGTGGTTTCACTGATGCTGGGTGCTGTGCAAAGGATTCTGGGCTGGCAGGTACTTTTCTTACAGCCAGCAGAGAGGCAAATAAGTCTCCTTTTGCAGTTTGAGAGATGCCTGGTCTTCCTGAGAAGCTGCTGTCTGAGCCTTCCCTCTAGGCATTTGATAATGTCCTTTATTGCCTTGCAATTTGATTTTCTGAGGCCTGTGCTCAGAGTAGAGCTAGAAACTTTCTTAAGAGGAATCCTTGTCTTTTAGCTAGTGCTGTGGGGACCTCACAAACCTCCTGCACTGCTGAATGCCATTGCAAATGAGAAGTTAGGTCAAACTGGCCACATTTGGTTTTTAAAATGCATCTTTAAAATTGGGAGGAGCCTTGAGAGAGAATCATTGAGAAATGTGACTAATTTCTTCCTTACTGTTCATTAACAGTGACTGCCCATCATTCTCCAGTTAAATCATTCATGCTCTCCATCCTTGGGGTATAATGAGAAGCCATAATAAGGTCTTGAAGGGAACAAATCTGTTTCCAGTCCACTTGATTATTTTTAGGCCAGCTGCTTGTCTTTGAGCTTGCAATCTCAGATTTTTCTGTCTGATCTTCAAGTTGAAGTCTACCAATGGGATAATCTGCACAGGCAGCTATCGTGGTGTTTCCTTTGGGTGGTAAAGATGGGCCCAGTTCTTGCTAAAACACAAGCAAATGTCAAAACTACTGTGGCTTTCAACAGGATCAGGTTACAGCTATTTGGGCTGGATTTTTAAAGATAAACAAAACCTTGGAAAACACTGAAATTATTGTTCCTGTGGGAAGAGTCTCTCACTCACCCTGCACGTAGGCATCACTTTGGATGGCTGGTTAAGTGGCTGGTAAATACTTCAACTGTGTGCAGTGCTGGATGAGGGACTCGTGTGGGAATTGCAGGTCTCTGCATAGAGCAGCTCCCTGTGGAAAAGGAAAGGTGAGACACTCTTTGCCAAATGCTTGAGTGTTGGACATGGTGTAAGAAATGTGGAGGAGGGCTGTCAAAGAACCCCATTTTGCAATAAGAGCTTGGTCATGTCATAGTGCAAATATGTCTTCTTTTGAGTAAATAAGATACTGTCATCTTACACTAGCTCTGTTGCTAGCTCATTTCTCATTCCAGAGCAGCTTTTTTCTAGTAGCTGGATAACCAGCCCTGCTGTTATAAGGGGAAGATGATGCTACTTGGCACCACACAGAGATTTGCCCTTGGTTTTCCTTGCTCTGATACCTTTTGCCTTCATGTTGTTTCTGTGGACTCCAGATGAGAAGACAGCACCATGAGGCATGAGCCCTGTAGTTAACAATTACTTTTTCACAAAGATTTGGCACTCTAAGTAGATGAGACAGAGTTGAAGAAATGAAATATCTTCTTTTTTTTTAAGAAGTAAAGGGAGGAAGAGGAGATGGGAGAGTAGCCAGTGGTCAAAGTCAAGAATCAAACCCAGATGAGTGAGTCACAACTCAGTGTCCCATCCAGAAAACCAGCCATGTTGTCAGTCTCAAAGCTATATTTCCATCTGTCTGACAGCATCAGACACATGACTTGCATTGTCAGTGGTGAGGGACCATCTTTTTTCCACTGGTGGTGTGTTAATGTGAAAGATAAAGAACTTCAGTGGCTTCTCATTGCAGTGGAGAGCAGCCCGTTGGGAGAAAGTGATCTTTTTGGGTATCCCCAGTTCTTGGCTTTGATTTAGAGCTTTGAGAGGACTAGTTTCTGGCTACACTCTAATTCCTGCTCTGGGGAGAATGAGGGTTAAGGTCCTCAGGAAGAAATACTCTTTCCAAGTTCTCTGTGATGCTTCTCTGTGTTCCCATGGGCCTTGTGTATTTTATTTCATGACAGACTAAGCAGATCCTGGTGCTTCTCAGTAGGAAGTGCTGTTTGGGATCTCTATCAGAGTATTGAAGAGGCCCTTCCAAGTCTTAAACTGGCTTCCTAATGCTCTGTGCCTTATTTTACCAGGGAAGAATAGCTTCCTTGTTAGGTAAGGACAAGAGTCAAACTAAACATGCAGAAGGATTTAATGAGCAACTTCATAGCGTGGTGTTAGGTTGTTAAAAAGCCTTGTCTTGCTCATCCAAATACACTGGTTCATGAGGATGCTCTTGCAAACAAACAAATGAAAAACAGAAGGGAATTGCTGCCTGCATGATCCAGTAGAAACCAGACTCCAGGTAGGGATGGAGGAGTGAGTGTCACAGCCCTGCTTAGCCCTCTTGGTGTGGTCTCAAGTCATAGAATCATAGAATGGTTTGGGTTGGAAGGGACCTTAAAGATCATCTAGAGCAACTGCCCTGCATGGGCAGGGACACCTCCCACTAGACCAGGTTGCTCCAAGCCCCATCCAACCTGCCCTTCAACACTCCCAGGGAAGGGGCAGCCACAACTGGGCAACCTGGGCCAGTGTCTCCCCACCCTCATAGTGGAGAATTTCCTTCTAATATCCAATCTAAATCTCCCCTCTTTCAGTTTGAAACTGTGCCCCCTCATCCTGCCACTCCATGTCCTTGTCCAAAGCCCCTCCCCAGCTTTCCTGGAGCCCCTTCAGGCACTGGAAGGTGCTCTAAGGTCTCCCTGGAGCCTTCTCTTCTCTAGGCTGAACAACCCCGAGTCTCTCAGCCTGTCTCCAGAGCAGAGGTGCACAGCCTTGGATCATCTTTGTGGCCTCCTCTGGACTTGCTCCAGGAGCTCTATGTCTGTCTTATGTTGTTCTTGCTGATATGTTTGGTGCTTCTCTAAAGACCAAAGCTTCTGGAATGTCTTCTAAACCTTCTTTATGGAAGAGCTGAAAGGAGTGGCCTGGGGTATGTGCAGAACTCTAGAGAAATAGCCCATGTATGCAGGTCTGTGAGCCAGGCCTGTAAATTTAGAGGGTTTCTTCTGTGAGCTCTGCATGCCTGGTGTTGATAGTGTTGTCCTGCTCTGGCATTGGGTTGGACCCAGTGATGTCCAAAGGGCCTTTCCAACCCCTACCATTCTGTGACTGTAAGGCTGCATCAGGTGGAGCTTTTGTGTTGGGAAAATGTAGGGAAAGTGGCAAAGAAAGTAGAAACTAGAAGTAAACGGGGATTCTTGGCAAAGCCACCCATCTGCTAGCAAACTGTCAGGAAGCTTTGCCTTCTCAGCTCAAACCAGGAGCAGAGCTGTGGCCTGGGTGAGATGGTACATTTTTTGGCATCTTTAAGACTTTGTGGTGACGGTGCTCTAGGAAAGTGACTTTTCTCCCATGAGGATGAGGAAGTTCTCTTTCCTCTTTGGCTGAAGTGAGGAGGCTTCCTCCAGGAGGAGCTCTGCATTTTGATTCCTGTAAATGCTGTATTTGCTTGCAGGATTGGTTGGTTTTACTCCCCTCCACTCCCTCTCCCCTTCATCTGGGGCAATCTGTCATGTGCATGGCTGTGGACAAACTCAGCTGAGAGTCCTGGGACAGACAAAATGTTGCATGAGGGAAAACAGGCACTAATGCTCTCTCTCTGCTGTCTTCTTAGGTATAACCTGCTGCCTAGGATCATTGAAGCCAAGTACTTGGATGCTATGGATGCAGAGCATTAAACAGGGTCCTCTGCACACCGAGCAGCGAGGACAGCTCTCTTGGAGTTGGAAGGTGGCTTTGCCAAGGCATAAAACAATCTGTTTGCAGTTCTTTTTTTTTTCCTCTCCACTCTTTTTCTGCTCTAACATGGCGTTGGTAATGCACACGTATCAAAGACCGACTGAGCGTTGAAGTGTCAGATCAAAACCAGCCTTGGACTTGGGAGGCCAATGCTCCTTGGAGCTGTGAGGCAAGCAAGCTTTATGGAAATGCTGCTTTCCACATCCCAAAACTGGAAACCCCAAAGATCAGCATGGAGCATGCCTTCTCAGAGTTGTCATGTGTTCCCTTGTTTGAGGGGTGGGGGGGAATGTTTTGGGTTTTTGTTTTTTTATGCACCATGTCCATGTTTTCTTCCAAAACACTATGAGGACAGCAACTGACCCTTTTCTCACGGAATGACACTCCTGTTCTGGCCTTTGACTTCAATTTCCCTTGCATCCAGCATTCCCAAATGGGTATTCTGTGTGGGATGGCCTGATGTGAAGCCACTGATGGCAGGAGAGCTGTCTGGCCATCTCCTCAGGGTTGGGAACAGATATGATTTGTACCGATACAATCCACAGCTTTGGGTGAATATTTAATTCCTACAAATGAGCTGGAAACGTTCAAAGGTTGGGCCATGTGATGATGTTGGTGAAACCACACCTGGGTCTGAGTTATTTGGGAATTATTTTTGGATTTTGTTACCATTTCTTCTCAGCAATGAAATACAGAAAGTGTAGCTCTGCACAACTGCATCCTTCTTGCTTGCACCCAGAGAAAAACCTGTCAGAGGGCAGTTGTTGATGATTGCATATATACATATGTACAGTAGTGCCTATGTGTACATATATACATATGGATTTGTGTATATATTTTGCATAGATATACAAATAGGCCTGATTCTTTCAAAATATCAAAAGTGTTTTGTGCAGTCAGTGTTACCCATGATGTCCTGACCATATACTTGTTCTCTGCTTCAGTGCTGCTTTTTCTCATTTGAGGTATGGTCACTTTTTCCTTCTGAAGCTGCTCAGTTACTGGTTTTTGTTTGTGTTGCTTTCTTCAAGGTGTTCCTTTGCTTTCTTCTTCCCATGGCTTGAGACTTCATCATTCTGTCTTGATGCTCCAACATGTGTGAATTTTGCATTTAATTTTAATGTACAGCATGCAATGAAAGTTTTCCTCCTTCACCTCATCAATATTTGTTGGTCATTTCATTGGTTCTGTTTTGTAGCTCATCTCCAGTTTTCCCCACTCCCAGACATTATATTATATTTCTGGATGAATCTAACTTCTGCTGTCTTTTATATTTCAGTTTATTTAATTTTGCTTGTACTATGGCCAGTTTTCTTATTTGGAGTACTGTGAAACAAGCTGCCCCTTTAGCTCAGTGCTTGTCCTTTGCTGCACACTACAGATCACAGATAAAGTGGTAAGAAAAATGTGGACCTCTGAAGATAATGAACTTTCCAAACAGTAGAAATGGGGGAAGAAGTGTTATCTAAAATGAAATGCAAATATATTCTGAGCACAGAGGAGTGTTGCTTACCACTTGCTCGCCCACTAAACGGTGCCAGGTTTTTATCAGCACATGCCCCACTGATGGAGTGTTCCTCTGCGTGGTGAGGAAGACCAACTCTGTAAGGAGAGAGGAAGGCTTTGGGTCAAAAGCTCCTATGCTGAAGCTAAACCAGGCTCAAGGCACTGAAGATTTGGTGTATTTGCACTAAATATCAGATGGTGTTTCATCTTAACGTAGCTGCCTATGGCTCTAAGACACGTATGAAAACCTACATTTTTATTTTCTTGTGAAACCCTTCATCTTTGTGTTGAGCAGTATTCCCAAGAAAGTGGAGGTGGCTTTTATCTCCCTGCACAATCCTGGGGAAAAGCCCTCAGCAAGTCAAGCAACACTGTGTGTCCTTGAAAGCATGACCTTCATGTAGCACCAACCCACTGCTGAGGGACTCAGGGGCAGGGTGACCACCCCAGGGCACTGAAGCAGGTAACGCCCCACGTTGGGCGCTCAGCCAGGCCTGGAGGCAGCAGAGGGTGACTCCTGCCACAGCTGGTAGGTGGCGTGACAAGACTGTGTGTCTTGTCAATATTTCCTGGCTTTTTGAGTCATTTCTGTGGTGAGATCACTAATAGCTGTTACTTAAGGGCTCGTGATGGAACAGAGGGCAAACAGTCAACAGGATTTGGGGGAGGTGCAAAGGTGGAGGTGGTAAAAGCACGTCTGATCTTCAGTCAACAGAAAAAGAGCAGGTGACAGCAAACAGTTCAGTACCTGTTGTAAGACAGGGAGTGCAAAGGCCTGATGATGCTTAAATAACATGCTTTTCCCACGGGTGTCAGAAGATTTAACCAAAGGTAGAATGAAAGGCATCATCCTGTGGTTAAGCTGTTAAATGCACGTGTCCTGGGGTTGTGTTTCTGGTGTGTCAGCTCTTGGCAGGCAGAAGTCACCCTGTGGGCTGGCTTAACTCATGCTGGAGAAAGGATAGGACATGCAGAAGGGAAAGTGGCTTTGAGGAAGAACAGAGGTGCTGGGTGGAATTTCCTCCAGCACAGAGCATGGTGGGGTGAATGGCACGCAGGTGTTGCCAGAGGAAGTAGTTTTGAGATGTACCCTCCATCCCCCCCACTTTGAAGGACTAAAAATGTCCCCGTGTAAACCCTCTTTGAAAGCCTCTATTTCAGATAGTGTAAGATGTGGCTAACTGAGATCATTTGAAATCCAGTTGGCTTGGAAGGGTTCAACATCCACCACAACACTTGTTTATCTCTTTTATTGCTGTTGCTCTACCAGAATGACTTTGGTGTTCCTCTTTTCTTTGTAGCATCAATAGGGTTCTGTTTCACTGGGTTTTCTTTCAACAGACATCAGGGCCCAAGGAGTCAACTGATGGGAAACCAGCACAACCTGGGAAAAGCAGTTGTGCTGGCTTAGACTGGTTGAACATTTGGACCCACCTCCCAAAATATGGGTAGGAGGGACATGTGAGACTCGAGGCCTCTTGGCTTGTAAAGGGTCGTAATGATCCTGGAGAAGGTTTGTGTTTTTTTTTTCATACAAGTACCTTTTCTCCTCTTGTTTGCTTCTGGTTTTGCTGACTGAAGTGCAGGCGTTTCCAGGAAGTAGGCTAACCAGGGAAGGTGAGTTTGTTGGGAGGTGATTGAGCACTTTAATACTTCTGTGAAGGTTAAGACAATTAGAATGTAAAAGAAGTTTTATTATAAGCTCTTTGTATACGCACAATGCTATGTACAACTGTTGCCAAAGAACTGGGTTTGAAAGATGTTGATAGCTATGAAGGGAGTCTGTGATGTTCAGCTGGAACCCCAAGGCAGTAAAAAGCTTCTGAAACCCAGTGGATTTGGGAAGTTACCTTCTGACAGCTGCCAAAACGATCAGAAACTGGAGATGGAATAAACTTCTACTCTCAAACTTGTGGTTTTTGATCCTTGCGTTGAATGTAGGAGCTAGAAGTTAGCTTGACAATTAAAATTGGAGTTATACCTGAATAGTTTTGTTGGTCTGAGACTTATTTTGTTGCCTTCAAAAATACTGTTGACACGCCGTGTATGGAAATAGATGTTTTTCCATGTAAATGAAGGAATGTTGGTGAAAACATGGACTGCTGAACATGCTGCATTGCTCTTTCTAGATTGCTTAGGAAGCAAATCTGACAACTCCCATAGCAACACTACCCAAATTCTCTGGTGTCAACATTTGAAGTGATTAATAAATGTCAGGCTCTGCTTGGATACGCATCAGGGCATTGTTGCAAGAGGATGGGGTTGGAGGAAAGGAAGAGAACTGGTTTGCTTCAGAGCTGCCACCTGGTGAAGTGCTTCGAGGTGAGCCCAAGGACTGTGGGACATGAAGCACACTTCCTCGTGACCTGTGTGAGCTGGGCTGCTCTGAAAACAAGTATGTTAATGGTCACCTTTCCATGTACTGTAGGTCAAACAGTTCTCCCCAAAAGGTCCCAATCCCCAGCTGTACCAGAGGACTGAAACTGTTTGAACTTTCGCATCCTGTGTTTGGCTGCTTTAGGAACTGCTGCTGAACTGTGTTCTAAACACGAAGCTGGTCAAAGCTGGAGAGCACTTGGGGGGTTGGAGGGAAAGGTTTGGGTTTTTTGTGGCATTCTCAGTGGCAAAAAAGGGACCTGAAGCATGCCACGTCACCAAAAGCACCTACTGTTGTCCAGTCTATGTCCCACTGAGCATGAATGTCCACTATCTGTTCCCACACGTCCATGTTACTCCTTGATCAAGCTTTTTCTCTTGTTCAGTGTCCTGTTTCTGCCCTTCGTAGTGGTTCTACCTGCCTGGAAGGTTCATGGGCAGACCCAGGGTTGGCTGAACCTCATCTCTTGTGTCCATCCTCCCAGAACTTCAGTGCAAGCCATTTTCTCTGTCGTCATCTGACCCAGCTCTCATCTTCCCCAGCCCTTCTCTGGAAGTTGGCTCTCTGGCATTCCTGCTGTGGATGTGCTGCCAAATTGCCAAGTGGTTTTTTTTTTTTTTCCTCCAGAGAACTCAAGCCTGTGTCTGAGCAGTAGTGTGGCAGCAGCTGCTCCCTTGGGACTTGCTTTGCCATAATAAGCAATTATGAAGGATTCACAATTGTCCTACAGTTGCACTGTCTTCTGCATCTCTTTCAATGCTTACTTTGTGGCACAGTGTTCCAGTTGGGCTGTCCTTTCATCTGCCAAGCTTCCAAAACAACTTAATAGACATCATGGAAAGGATTTGCCCTGTTTTCTATCTGTGCTGAGGCCTGTGGATGTTAGAACAGTCCTTTCTGTAATTGTTTTCATACCTAATTAAGACGTTTAAGTCTCAAACCCTGTCCATTACACTACTGGTTTTAGATCTGGTTGCAAAGAGCAAACCATCAATATTGTGTAAAGAGCAGACAGACAAGGGAGTTGCTGGAGTACAGGCTTTAGAAACACAAATTAGCACTTTCCTCTTCAGCTTTTGTGTTGTTTTCCTTTCAAATGGAGACATCCTTGGCTCTGCCTTTCCCTCGTAGAAAACTCTGTATGAGCTTGGGTCACTTGGCACTGTTCTGATGGCTTATTAAACATGAAGAGCCTGTCCTGGGGGAGATGCTGCCTTCTGCTCCCCATCTGCATCTCTGCTGCAAAGAGCTGCTTGCTTGGAGAGCTGAGGTCTGCTCTTGGAGGAGGAGAGAGGGTGTGTGTGACATCTCAGGTGGTCATCTCTTGGGACAAATCCTTGCTGCTGCAGAAGCTGTCATTATCCCTCATTTAGCTGCAGGTGGGTGTTCCAAAGGTGAACAAAATGGCAAAGAGTTGGAAAAAACAGTTTGCAATTAAGTTCTGTCCCCCTTGACCTGAACTAATGCTGCCTTTTTGCTCTTAGTATTTATTTCTTTAAAAAAAAAAAAAGCTCTCTAGCAGTGAAGGGGGTCTACAGGAAAGCTGGGGAGGGGCTTTCACCAGAGAGGGCAGTGGTGGGACAAGGGGTAATGGTTTTAAACTGACAGAGGGGAGATTTAGGTTGGACATGAGGAAGAAATTCTTCCCCATGAGGGCAGTAAGGCACTGGAATAGGTTGCCCAGGAGGTTGTGGAAGCCCCCTCCCTGGAGGTGTTCAAGGCCAGGTTGGATGAGGCTTTGTGCAGCCTGGTCTGGTGGGAGGTGTCCCTGCTCATGGCAGGGAGGTTGGAACCTGGTGATCTTGAAGGTCCCTTCCAACCTTCACCATTCCATGGCTCTAAGTATTGATGAGATCAGGGGTTGCAGAAAATCAGCATATCAAGTTCAACAGCTGGGGTATCAGTTTGGGTGCTTGGGAGGTTTGCTGAAGGGCTGAGATCAGTTCTTGCTGTGTGTCCATCAGCACCCTTTGGTATCTCAGCATGCTTTTTTCCAAGCATTGAATTTAGACAAGTCCCACGTGGTTGGATGGTCTCTCAGGTGTCCATGCAAGCGGTGGCAGGGTAACGTGGCCAGGCTTATCTCTCCCAAATGTGGCTGGAGCAGAAGTTGCAGCCCCTGGTGCCATGAGAGGTGGCATCTCCAGGCTTGCAGGTGATTTCTTTTCAGGAGGTGGTTGGTTGACACTGAGTGATGTGACTGAGCTCATGCAGTGCCCTCTCCTCTCCGTGACCTGCTTACCTTGGGAGCTGTGTTACCCACCTTGCAGTTGTTTAAAGCACATATCTACAGCATCTGTTCTTTCTGAACCTCTCAGACTTGGGACCAGTGCCACCAGTTTCAAGCTGCATCCCCCAGGAGAGCCCCAACCTGCACAGATAAACTTCTAGGAGATTCACATCCTCATTGCTGAGCTTCTTTTGCCTGCCCAGGTGTTGGCAGCTGCCTCCCCTCTCCACAACTTCTGATGCCAAAGTCTACGTAGGAGCCTGGTTTTAAAGGCCCACAGCTGGAAGCTGTGAGTGCTGGGATGTGCTTTGGATGTGTCTGTCCCTGGCAGGTGCTGGGCCATGATCTGAAGCACCCAGCAGGTCTGAGTGGATCTAGTCCCATGGGACAAACCATGGTTCAGTCACGTAGCAGAGCAGCTGCTGGCAAACGAGAAGCTTGTTGAGCTGTTGAGGATTTTAGCCTCTTAATTTTGGCAGAGCCACTCTGATTTAATTAGTGAGGTGGTTTAGTGCTCTGTTGTTTCTGGGAGTGTGTAGCCCCTCTGGTTCTCCCTGTCCTCTTTATTGATGTGGAGTTGTACCTCGCCCCCACACAGATGTTACCCCAGAAAACAGAAATTGTCTTAGTAAAGACAAAAAACACCCTTATTTCTCCAAAGTGCAAGCTCCTGAGCGTTGGTCTGACCTGAGAAAGGGGCTGTATCTTAAATACTCCCTCACTTCCCCTCCTGCTTCCCTTGGAGGGTGTGTTAAATGCAGGATAAGGTCTGAGGAGGTGATACAAAGAGGAGGAACCTTCCTGAGGCAGAGCTGCCTGATCCCAGATCCCATCCATGTTGCAGGTGAATGCTCACGGAGCTGCTGAACCTCCAGGAGAAGACCAGCAGTGGGTTTCTTTTCCAAACATGTCCCGTGGCATGTAACTGGTTAAATCTTTCCCTGTTTGGTGAGCAGGAGGTTTCTGTCACAGGTTGCTGGGGAACTATTTGAAGTGAGGGAAAGCACATGGACCTGTCCTGGGAGAGATGGCCTATAGATATTGCACTTGCTAAAGCTGCTCCTGAAGCACATGTCTTGACCTGGTGTTGATTTTTACAGTGAATTATTTCTTTCAATAAGAGTTGCTTGGGGTGGGGAGAAGGGAATTCCTTTCTTGTGTAAGGAAACTCTATTTAAAAACAAAATAAAAAGAAATATACTGTTTATATATTTCTACTTTGTGCCTTATCAGTGTCCTTTGTTTGACCTGTAGCTGCCAGCAGTGCTTGGGCTGATCTCCTGGTGCTGGTGGAGGTGTTGCTCTGGGGAGCAGGGGGCATCCCTGTAGCTGAGATGCTCCTGGAATCCCCAACACTTGTAGCATTTGAGCATCCCCACCGTGAATGGAAGGAACACGTGTTGTCTTCCCTGTTCACTAGTTACCTACCATGGAACCCAGGCTTGGACAGCTGCCCTCCAGCTCCCTCTAGCCCATCAGGGTCCTTGAGGAGATCATTTTGCAGAAAAGGGCTTTTTGCATGTGAACAGAAGCTGGTGGAATCATCTGGGAGGAGCCAGAGTCTGCAAACTTGCTCCTTGCCTCCAGCCACTGCATCTTTCCATGTTCTGAGGGATTCATCCTCCATGCAGAGGGTCAGTTTTGGTCTCCATCAGCATGATTTGCCCTAGAAGTGATGTTGGTGACCCTCTTCAAATATAGATGTATCTCCACCTCTGTGAACAGGCTATTGGGAAAAGGGGAAATGGTCCTTGTGGAGGTAACTTGGGAGGGCTGTTGAGCATGTGAGCAGCCTGAAATTTTTGGGACCTGAACTGCTCTGTGCTCTGCCATGAGGACCTTCAAGATGCACCAGTCCCTGGGCAGTGAAGGAGTGCTCAGACTGTGTTTGCTGTGCAAGCACCCCAAAAAAGGGCCTCCAAAAGGAGCCAAATACAGAGGTCCTCAAGTTGGTGCCAGGACTAAGGCCTTGGCAGCAAGAAGCAACTTGAGGTGGGAGGGGAGTGGAGCATGTAGCAAATGTTCCCCCACCCCACCCCGTGAGGTCTTGGTCTGTGCTGAAGGTTTGTGTATGTGGGGGGGAATTGTCCTGAACACCTGGGGGATCCTCTTGCAAAATGACTGGAGAGTGAGAGTGTGTTCCTAGCTGAGACTGCTCCCTCCTGGACAGGCAGGAGGGCACAAGGACAGACACAGAATGGATAAGAAGTGGTTGTGAACCCATCAAAGAAAGCTTCCTGAGAGCTATGGGGTCACCCAGGCCTATAATCTCCCTGTGGCAGCTTTCTCCAGCTCATGGGGATCTCTCCTCAGGTCCATGCTTGGTACACAGGAGCAGCTTTGGAAAGCTGGGAAGGTTGAGCAGTACCTTTGGGCTGAAGGGAGTTGTAACAATGAGCTCAGTGCTACACCAGGACCACAAATGCATGAAGATGCAGTGAACCCCTCAGGATGGGTGCTGGAGAGCAGGTTTGTCACCTTCTGGCTGTCCCTGTGTGGGGTTTAATCTGGTGGGCATCTGCAGCCTTGCAAGGCCATAACCCTGTGAGGTGCAAAGTGTCCCAAATAAAAGCAGCTGTCTAGTAATAGTTTAAATGCCAGTGGCATTTGGTGCAGATCTGAGCCAGGGAAGGAAAGAGTCAGATGGGATGGGTGTTGTCCCACCATGGCCTTCCATTCCCACCAGGACACCCATGCAATGCCCTACCAGGAGCTTTGCAGGAAGAGCTTAAATATCCAAAAATAAGATGGAGAAACTGTTCAAAGAGGTGCTGGGCCCCAGGGATGCCATCTGGGGGACTGTCTGTTCCCATTTCTCCCTGTTCTGTGTCTGGGTATGGAGGACATGGAAAAAGGGGGTTTTTGGGGTGGTTGTATCTGGGTTTTCCTCAAACTGACATGAGGAATTGGTACGTTTGTGTTCTCAATGTCCTGCTTTGGTTTACACTGGGAAGGGCATTGGCGTGTTCCTCCCTGGACTTCCCCACACTACAAAGGACTGATCCTGATACAAAGGAGTGATCCTGAGCTGCTGGGTTCCGTTGCTGCCCCCAGATGTGCATCTGCTACTAGGAAAGGGCTCATTACCCCTGTTCACTTCGCTGGGGGTGGGATTGAGCACCCAGAGATGGACCAGAAGGAAAAGCAGAAGAAATGTTGTGGCCAACAATGGATCAGGTATGCCAAGTTGCTGGTGTAGGAGATTGTAGCTTTTTCTTTAGCGTTTTTTTTGGGGGGGTTCTGTTTGTTTGTTTGTTTTCTGGTAAGCAGTTCGCAGCTCGGAGCCTTCCCAGGAACCGGAACCTGTTCGATTGCCTCAGGGATTTGATCTGCTGAGACCAGGTGCCATCTAGGGGACAGACAAAAGAAGACAGGGAGCCGTTTCGTTTCCAAACCTGGAATACTTGCTCCACTGCCCCAACACACCTGCAATCTCCAAAGGACCTCAACCCACCTCCGTGACACTCTCCTGGTCTCATCAGCAGTAAGTGTGGAGAAACCGGGGCTTAAATTTGGGAGCTGGTGGGTGCAAGATTAGCCCGGCCCCAGACCTGGAGCAGAAAGCATCTACCTTCATAGAATGGTTTGGGGTGGAAGGGACTTTTAAAGGTCATTAGTCCAACCCCCTGCGGTGAGCAGGGACATCTTCAACTAGATCAGGTTGCTCAGAGCCCTATCCAACCTGACCTGGAATGTTTCCAGGGATGGGGCATCTCCCACCTCTCTGGGCAACCTGGGCCAGGGTTTCACCACCCTCAGCATAAAAAATATCTAGTCTGAATCTCCCTTCTTTTAGTTTGAAACCATCACCCCTTGTCCCGTTGCATGCAGCACTTGTGCCCAAAGCCATGGACTGGAGGAGCCTGCTCCAAGATTTTTCCTTTGGTGGTTTGTTCTATGTATATGAAGAAACTCTGAGTGATCCCCAGCACTGCCAGGTCAGCTCTCTGTAGGCACAGCTCACATTTCCAGCTCTAGGTTTCCTGTGATGTCCTGAAACAACTTTCCCTCTTCCTGCTGCTCCCCAGAGGGCTGTATCCTAGTAGATTTTATAAAAGGTTGGGCCAGGAGTGCTTGCTCTGCATCACTTGTTTCTCCCTCTCTTGAATGTGGATGGTCCCGAGGTGTAACCCCCCCTGTTGAGGGGACCAGTTTGGTGCTGCACGACCCTCTGTCTCAGCACCTACCTCACTGCAGATGCTTAAAATCCAGCTCTGCCCAAACTCTTGGAGGTGGTGGATGGGAGAGCAGTAGGTGGAAATGCTGCACATGGATGTGCATTTGAATAAATAATGAGCACTAATGATACTGACTTGCTAAAAGTCTGGCAAATGGGTGACTATAGATGTGAGCTTGAGCCACAGGGCTGAAGGTTTGTGTTGGAAACTTCAGATAAATAATCCAAATTGTTTACCCTTTCTTCTCTTATTTCAGGCTTTTTAATTTTTCTCTGCTAATTTCATCAGCCCCTCGAAACTCCTTGTAGCACTTTCCAGAGGCAGCTTCAGGGGGGGATAAGGGGGGGGGGGGGGGGTCTGCAGGCCACAGCTTTGCTAATGGGGGCTCCTCAGCCTCATCCACATCCTGCAGCAAATGTCTCTTCATAGTATCCCAGACTGGTCTGGGTTGGAAGGGACCTTCAAGATCATCTAGTTCCAACCCCCCTGCATGGGCAGGGACACCTCCCACTAGACCAGGTTGCTCCAAGCCCCATCCAACCTGCCCTTGAACACTTCCAGGGATGGGGCAGCCACAGCTTCTCTGGACAACCTGGGACAGGGTCTCACCACCCTCACAGCAAAGAATTTCTTCCTAATGTCCAACCTAAATCTCCCCTCTTTCAGCTTGAAACCATTCCCCCTCATCCTCTCACTCCCTGCCCTTGTCCAAAGTCCCTCCCCAGCTTTCCTGGAGCCCCTTCAGGCACTGGAAGGTGCTCTAAGGTCTCCCTGGAGCCTTCTCTTCTCCAGGCTGAACAGCCCCAACTCTCTCAGCCTGTCTCCAGAGCAGAGCTGCTCCAGCCCTCTGAGCATCTTTGTGGCCTCCTCTGGACTTGCTCCAACATCTCCATGTCCTTGTGCTGAGGCCCCCAGATCTGGACCCAGCCCTGCAGGGGGGTCTCACCAGAGCGGAGCAGAGGGGGACAATCCCCTCCCCGGCCCCGCTGGTCACACTCCACTGTCAGCCCGGGACACGGGTGGTTCTGGGCTCCAGCGCACGGTGCCGGCAGCGCGTCCGCATCCTCCCCTGGGCCAGTCCCGCCTCTGCGGGAGGAGCTCGGGCTGAGGTGCGGGAGCTCGGGCTGAGGTGCGGGAGCTGGGGCTGAGGTGCGGGAGCTGGGGCTGAGGTGCGGGAGCTCGGGCTGAGGTGCGGGTGCTGCCAGCACACGGCTGCCCTGGCGCTCGCTGCGATGGGGCACGGAGGGAGCTCTTGGAGCGCCCTCCCCGCTCGCCGGGCTTTGCCACCCGCGGCCGCCGGGAGCGGCTGCTGCCCGTGCCGGCTCCAGCAGAGGGAGCGCGGCCGCGTCCGGCCTCGGCAGCACCCGAACCAGGCGAGCCGGTTGATGTCCCTTTGGATGGCGTTATTCCCACGGGGCTCCCAGTTGCTCCCCATCTGCTCAAGCAGCCAAATGCCCGGGGTGCCTTTATAAAGATGAAAAGTTTATTTTTATTTTGGGGAGATCCAGCAGGAGAAAAGAAACCAAAGGCCCGACTCAGGGTTTCAAATCAGAGGCAGATCATTAACTTATCAATTCTGCATTGACTTTAGCCTTCATAGGAAAAGGATTTTATGCCAAAAGGCCTTTGCTGGTTGGATCCTCTTGCTGACATCCTTTGATTACCACCTTTGATGTCACCACTCTGGAACCAGTCCCCTGGTCCCCAGAGGGCACCATGAGCAGTGAACCCTCTCTGTGTCCCTGCTATTTGTGTCCTTACAGGGGATGGGTTTCTCCAAGGAGGCAACTCCCTATGTGGCTGCTGTGGTGCAGAGAGAAACCAAAGAGATGGGAGGATGGAGGGATGCTGAGGTGGGCTGAAGGGTACATGCCTTGGAATAGGAACTGAGAGATCTTGTCCTGCTCCAACCAAAACTCTTCCACATCAAAGGTATAGTGTCTTCTTTAGGGTCTCTTCTTTGAACACCTTTTATCCTTTTTGAAATTGTGGGTTGGTTTTTGAAGATGTGTGGTTTGAAAGCTGAAGTGCAGAGCTTTGCTGTCGTCTTGGGCCTTTCAAGTGCCTCAGTTTCCCCCCAAGCTCTGGTTCACTTGCCACAGACCTCTGGCAGGCACTGAGAGGTGGACACCAGCCACCCTGGGCTGGACCCCAAGCCTGGAGGTCCATTCTTGGAGACCCACCTGTGTTTTGGGTACCACACTCCCATCACACTGAGATGGTGTTTGCTGAGTGAACACATCTGGGGAGCTGGGCTTCAATGCTCATCAGGAGGAGCTGGGGCTGTCTTTAGGAAGTGGAAGTCTCAGAGGGAAACAGGGACACATGTCCATGGAGAGGAGGTGATGCTTTGAGCATTTTGTGTCCCTGAAACCCCTTGGTCTTCATGATTCCTGATCCAAACCACTGGAGAAGCACCATGGTATCTGCACATGGTTGGACTTCCCTCTGCTGTGAAATTGGTTTAAGCCCCGTTGTTTCCAAATCAGAAAGGGTTTGGAGTCCACAGACCAGTTCACCACAAACATCTCTGGAGAGAAGACCAGCCTGTAGCAATTCTCCCTGAAAGCCAATAGCATCAAGTGACTAATTTCATCCATCTGGGCAGGTTGTGTTTTCTCAGAGGTAAAAATGTCAAGACTGTGGGGCAGGGAAGATTGCTCCTGAAAACATGGAGAGGCTGAGGACCTTGGAGTTGATGAGATTTCTTAGAATTTGCATTTTAATAACTCTGCCTATTACCTTGCCATTAGAGTTCATAGGGTGTAATATTAACAATTAATAGTTAATATAATAGCCACTTTAATGGTCATTTGTACGTGAAGATGGAAGGATGAATCTGGGCATTCCCTTCATGACATGGGAGGAGGACTTTGTTCATCTCTTGTCTGCCTGAAGATGCAGGAGGAAAATTCTGGCCATTTTGGGGTCTTCAGCTTCTCAGCTTTATTTTGCAAGGACAGTTTTCTTTGGAGTTTATCCATCTTGCTCCAGCAACATCCCTGCTCCTCCTTTGGCTTTCTTCTCAGCCAAAGACAGAAAGCTATGGTTAGCTAAGGTGTGCTGGCCATTTCCTGCCCTAATTGCCATTAACAGCAATTAACACTTCCCAGAGTGCCCCAGGAGCAAGTGTCTTAACAAGGTCATCATGGCCTGTAGCTGGAGAAATGCTGCACTAAGAGTTTTAGGGAGAAGAATAATACCACTCACACAAAAATTGGCATCTTCTCTTCTGTCCTCCCCAAAACCAGAGCACGTGCCCTCCAGCTGCTCAGAGCATGTCCCATGAGCCAGCCAGCAGCTCATTGCTCTTGCTTTTCCAGGGATTTTGCTGCTCCTCATTTTATCAGAGGAGCTCATTTTCCCTGGAAAGGGGGATACCCTCCTCTGGAGCCCCCAGAACAACAGGGGTTTCAGAAGTGAGAAGATACAGGTTGTATCCTAAAGGAATGGGGCTGGGATGGGGGAAAGGGAGGTTAATTTTGACAAGATCATGGAGTGATAAGACGAAGGGGGCAGCTCTAAGATCAAAGAGGGGAGGTTTAGATGAGATATTAGGAAGAAATTCTTCACTATGAGGATGGTGAGACACTGGCCCAGATTGCCCAGAGAAGCTGTGGGTGTCCCATCCCTGGGAGTGTCCAAGGCCAGGTTGGATGGGGCTTGGAGTAACATGGTCTGGTGGAAGGTGTCCCTGCTCATGGCAGGGGCGTTGGAACTAGATGATCTTTAAGGTCCCTTCCAACCCAAACCAGTCTGAGATTCTCTTTTTAATTCTGCTCCTGAAGCTGTTGCAGGATTTTGGGGCTCTGCCATAGGTAAACCTCAGCCAGAGCAAAGGGCCCATGAAGTTCATCAGCTTCATAAGCATCTTCTTTCCCTCTTCCTTCTGCCAGGACATGAACTTGACCACTGTGCATAAGCCAGCTGCTTCCCAGCCATGTGTTGAGAGGAAAAAAAAATCCCTTCCTGTTTCTCCTTGCTAATGCACAGGAGCTGTTCCCTGAGCTGCTCTCTCAAAGGCAGTCTCCAAGGAAGCTGGAAAAAACCCCTCCTGTTTGTCCTCCATCCTGTATCCTTCCTGGCCAACCACAGTCCCAGAAGTGGAAGGCAGAGTAGGACTTGGCAGCTGGTTCAGATGGTTTTTCTGGAACTCTCTGGGTATCTCAAGTTGTGCCAGGGAAGGTTTAGGTTGGCTATTAGGAAAAACTTCTTCACATAAAGGGTTGTCAGGCCCTGGCCCGGGCTGCCCAGGGCAGTGGTGGAGTCCCCATCCCTGGAGGGATTTCAAAGCCATGTAGATGTGGTGCTGAAGGACTTGGTTTAGTGGTGGCCTTGGCAGTGCTGGGTTAATGGTTGGACTTGATGACCTTAAAGGTCTTTTCCAACCAAAACAATTCCATGATTCTTTGATCTGGTGACAAACTGTCTTGGCATGTGACAGCTGGTTCTTAGGGAATGGTTTTTTTCTTGGGTGAGTTTGTCTGGGTTTTAAGACAGCAAAACCCTTTGGTCCTGCAGCAGGGAGTTCTGTAGATCTCCCATTCCCTTTGGACATAGAGGGTGTCTTTTTCAGCCAAGTATTGGGGAGTTCAGAGTGGCCACTGGAGCAGCCCTTGTTCCCCTGGTTGGGCAGGGGCTGGGCTTTGCAGGTTGTGTTTCTGTGTCATCCCCATCATGTCACCACTTTCAAAGGGCTGAGGAAAAAACCAACAACTAAAAAGATAATGCAAAAAAGAAAGAGCTTCAGCACACCCTGCCCTGGTGAGGAAGCTATTTCAGCCAGCCTCCCACGCACACTGTGCTGCTTGAGCAGCAAAGGAGAAACCCTGGCGTGAAGTACAGCCCTCCCAGCCCTGCTTTACCTCACCAGAGCTTTCCTTACAGCTGTACTTTTGCAGGAAGCCTTTGCCCCAAAAATCTCTTGGGGCTGGTGCAGACTCTGACCCAAGGTAATGTGGTGCTCTGCATCCCCAAGATTTAAAGGTGGGTTTGGTTTTTTTCCATCATCAGCCCTTCGTGCTCTCCTCGGAAGGTGTGGAGGGTGCCAGGGTGCTTGGATAGTCCTGGGATATGTGAGGGAGCTGGTGGCACCAGGGATGGAGGAGCCCATTTCACTCCCCAAGTGATTAGTATGGGGCAGGGTAGCAAGAAACACTTTCTGAGCCTGCAAGCAGCTCCAGAGCTGCCTGCCTGCACCTCTCCTGCCTGCACCTCTCCTGCCTGCACCTCTCCTGCCTGCACCTCTCCTGCCTGCACCCCCATCACCCTGAGGGGTGCAGGATGGGACCTGTGCAAGGGGAGAAGCCCCACAGTGTCCCCCTGGGGAGGCAGCAGATGGTCTGAGCTCCCAAGGGATCTGCCTTTAGGAGCAAGCAATGCAGGAGGAGATGACTCTGCTCTGCTCCCTTCACCCAGGGAGGAGGGAGCAGCAGCTGTCTGATGCCCTGGGTTGAAGCCCCGGAGCAATCCCAGCACCCAAGTGCCTGTGAAACATTTGGCAGAGAGGGAAATGGATGTGGATCTCAGTGCTCCTGCCTGGTTTGTTTGTTCTCCCTGTTTTGATTTTACAAGGATGAGGGAAAGGCTCATCTTCAGGGGTCTGCCCCTCCCTGGCTGTTTGCTGCTTTTTAGCACGGAGCTGGATGAATATGGGACCTCCTGCAAGCAGTGGGGTGGAAAAATCATAAAAAAGAATTATAGAATCATTTTTTGGCTGGAAAAGACCTTTAAGATCATCAAGTCCAGCCGTTCACCCAGCACTGCCAAGGCCACCACTAAACCATGTCCCTAAATGAATGGAGCCAGGAAAGAAGCCCTCTTCTGCAAAATAATAAATTAAAAAAAATAACTAAATAAAAATGGGGAAGGGTGCTCTGGAAACAGCCGATCTCTGTGCCCTGTCAGGCTGCTCCTCCTGCGCTGCCTCGCTGCGCTGCAGGATCGCGTTCAAAGGCATCTCCTCAACTTCCAGCCTTTCCCTCCAGCTCCTCGCACGCTCCCCCCGCATCTCTGCAGGGCTGGGGTGGGGGCGGAACCCGGACCCATCCCCTCCCTGGGGCTCCGAGGGAGCCGGGGACCATCTGGGTCCCTGCTCGGGAGAGGCGAGGGGAGGGCGGGAGGAGGGACAGGGGAGGGGAGAAGGATGCTCCAGGGGTGGCTCTTCTCTTTCTCGCCTGCCCGGAGCTCGCAGGAGCTCGCCTGGAGGATGTCTCACCCCCTCGGCACAGGTAAGTCTGACACCCATATCACCCCAACTTTGGGGGGGGAAGGGGGGTGGGGGTTGTGTTTCTGCAAAGAGGAAGAGGGGGCTGCAATCCTGCTTCGATTCCGACTAAACTCCCCTTCAAGGGGAAAAAGGGGCTTCGGAACAAAAAGAAGAGGGAGCAGGTTGTGCAGGGCGCTGGGAACCCCGTGCAGGGTTGGGGGGAGGCTGCCCTAAAGTTTCGCAGTGGATGGTTAGGAAATACTCACCGGGATGGCCAGCGGAGGGGGGAGGTGGGGTGGGAGCAGAGCCTGGGGGCTGTGTGGTGGTGGTGGTCCCAGCTCCGGGCAGGGCTGGGATGCTCTGGCTGTGCGTGGTACCCTGGGCTGGGGGGGGGGGGGGGGTGATGTGATGGGCAGGGTCCCCCTGCCAGCTGCAGCTCGCGTGGTTGTGCGGGGTGGTGGGTCAGACACCACGGGCAGGGGTTGCAGTGGCAGCTTTGAAGTGTGTGTGCTAAGGCAGGTAGGAGACGTGTGAGCACGGGTTTGTGGCTGTGACTTGCCTCGTCACACGCTCTTCTCTATCCATATGCGGGAATGTGCACGGGATTCCAATGCCTGGATGCCTAGGAGAAGTGCAAGCCCAGCAGTAGCTCATAAGAACACGGCAGTGACGACCAGCTGCCGTGGTCTGTCCTCCTGGAGCAGCACACGGAGCATCAGGCAGCCTGGGCAGCCTGTGCTCCTTTCAAAGTGGAGACCAGCTCTCTCCAAGCATCCTCCAGCAAACTGTGTGTCTTCCAGACTTAGGAAGCCAGCTTCTTGCTGAGCACCTGAGATCCAGTCATAGCTTTGGGAGCCATGAGCTATGGGAGGTGGGGGAAGATATTTTATTTTCTTAGCCTGTTTGTGATGAAACGTTCTGGTTTCTCACTGGAGGTGTCATTGCTGGGAGAAACCTCGTGCCGTTGCCTGCTGCGGTGAGCTTGGAGCATGTTGCTAAGGGCCAGCCCCAGAAGGTTTCTGGAGCACCATCTTCTCTTTGTGGAGGAGGCAGAGCAGCAGCACCCAGCTCGGAAATCGCTCCCAAATCCATTCATGACTGAGGAACTCTCCATCCCAGCCAAGCCAGACTTACCATCCTCCAACCTCACCAATGTGACGGACTGCGGCGAGGAGATCCTGCTCTATGGGGACACCGAGAAGATCGTCATCGGAGCCGTGCTCTCCATCATCATCCTCATGACCATCGCTGGCAACGGACTGGTCATCATCTCTGTGTGCATCGTCAAGAAGCTCCGGCAACCCTCCAACTACCTGGTGGTGTCCCTTGCTGCCGCTGACCTGTCGGTGGCCTTCGCTGTCATGCCCTTTGTAACCATCACAGACCTGCTGGGGGGAGAGTGGCTCTTTGGGAAGGTTTTTTGCAACGTGTTTATCGCCATGGACGTTATGTGTTGCACGGCCTCCATCATGACCTTGTGCATCATCAGCGTGGACAGGTAAGGGAGGACAAGGTACTTGCCATGTATTGAGTAGAAGGGTGTTTCTGGAGGTTGAGGGCCACCACAACTATGGTCCTGGTTGGATAAATGCTTCTGCATGTGTTTGCCAGGTGTATGGGATGGCTGAGGGTTTTCTGTAGGAATTAGGTGCCTCAGTTCCTTTGGAGGAGCTGGGCTTAAGGTGCTTTCTCAAGTAACTTCCCTAAGTTACTTGTTTAGTCCTCCCCCTCCAGGCAGCTGCTGCCCAATGTTCTTCCTTGGCTTGAGGAACAGAGCCTGGAGGGTAGCTCGGTGACCTGACCTTCTCCATGGAGGGAGGTTGGACCATGAAATTATTCAACAAAACAAAAAAAAAACAAAACACATGCCCTTTGAAAATCCAGGTGATGGAGCTTCTGGAGCCTAGTCCTACAGGATGCTCTGCTGCTGCCTGGGCTCGTGCCTTGGCTGAGGCTGTCGGCAGCTTTCCCCCACCCCATCCCGAATCCCCAAAATCCTTGGTTTAGCCCAGTGCATGCATTTGTGAGGATTTGCTGGCTTCAACTGCCACACCTGGGGTGAGGAGGGAAAGGCTAAGCCCCTCTGGCAAACAGGCAAGGCTCGGACAAGTCAGCACCCCCGTGGCTCTAATTATAGCAGCCTGCGTCATTAGGGACACGGCGCTGACGAGCTGGGGCTGGGTCCAGGCCTGACGTCTGCTGGCTCCTCGGGGGGTTGGTTTGGATTCACCCCGGCCCCACCGAGCCGGGCTCGTTTGTGCTGAGCAGCTCAGGGGGTGAGACGGCCCACGAGATGCCTGCCTGCAGCTCCATGACCCTCCCCAGGTGTGAAATTGGGTGACAAAACAGAGAGGACAGAGAAAATCCTGCTGCTGCCAGTGGACGTTATGCCCTGGGGAGCAAACAGCAGCTCCTGCTCCCCCCCCGAGCTGCCCTCTGCTCCTCAGCCTGGCACAGCTCAGAGCTGCTGGTCACAGAGGGAGATCACTGCCAGGCCAGCAGTGAGGGCAGCTCTGCTGCTGAACTTGCTCTCTGCTAATAAAAGGCCTAAAAAAAGCAGGTGCATTGGGAGCTGGCAGAAGTCTGGCTCTGTTAGAGGGAAGAAATGCAGTAGTGGAACATGTCAATGCTTCCTCTTGATCAGCAAGGAGCTACACACTGATCAGACTGGCTTTTTTAAAAAAATTTCCCTTTCCTTTCCTTTTCCCTTTCTTTTCCTTTTTTATTTCCACTTCCCTTCTCTTCCCTTTCCCCTTCCCTAGAATCATAGATTAATGGAATGATAGAATGGTTTGGGTTGGAAAGGATCTGAAAGAACATTCAGTTCCAAACCACCTGCCATGGGCAGGGACACCTCCCACTAGACCAGGTTGCTCCAAGCCCCATCCTACCTGGCCTTGGACACTCCCAGGGATGGGGCAGCCACAGCTTCTCTGGGCAACCTGGGACAGTGTCTCACCACCTTCACAGCAAAGGATTTCTTCCTAATGCCTAACCTGAATCTCTCCTCTTCCAGTTTTAATCCATTCCCCCTTGTCCTCTTACTACAAGCCCTTGTCCAAAGTCCCTCCCCAGCTTCCCTGGAGCCCCTTCAGGCACTGGAAGGTGCTCTAAGGTCTCCCCAGAGCCTTCTATTCTCCAGGCTGAACAGCCCCAACTCTCTCAGCCTGTCTCCAGAGCAGAGCTGCTTCAACCCTCAGATCATCTTCATGGTCTCCTCTGGACTTGCTCCAACAGCTTCAAGCCCTTCCTGTGTTGGGGGCTCCAGAGCTGGACACAGTACTCCAGGTGGGGTCTCTCAAAAGCAGAGTAGAAGTGGAGAATCACCTTCCTCGACCTACTGGCCAATATCTCCTCTTGTTCTGTCCTGAATTCCAACTTGGTCAGCACTGATGGGCAGGTGCTTTCTTCTGCCAAAGAGGAGGTGGGGATTGTAGTGATGGCTGAAGCTGAAGTGTCCACGTATTTTTGTTAGCTTAGATATGAAAGATGCTTGGTTTGCCCAAGATGAAGGTACAATTAAAATGTAGGCTGCTATTACTGATTATTAATGCAGAGCACTTGCTAAAAGCCTCTTGATTGAAGCTGGTAGAACCAATCTTGTCTGAAGGGAGGTTTGATTGATTTTCTTTTAAATCAAAAAAGAAAAACGCTGGAAAAAGTCCATCTTTCTCATACATTTTTCTTCTATAAAAGCCTGCCCGTGCTATGGATTCTTTATTACCATGAACCAAAAACAAAAGCACAACAAAGAAACAAAACATTTTGGCTGTTCAGCTTTTGTGGAAGCTCTCTGCAAAAGTGTCAAGCAGCTGAGAAAAAGAAGCTCCCCAAACCTCACATATCACTTCAGGTTTTCCTAGTGGAGGAAAAAGTCTCCATCCGTTTCCCAGACAGCTCCCTTGGGACTCCCCCTTAAAAAAATATATATTAAAAAAAAAAAAAAAGCGCTGTTTCTTGCCTGAAATCAGATTAAATGCTCCAAATTGGCATCATCCTCGGTGAAAAAGGTGCCTCCCAAAAGAGCTGGTGAGATAAAACCTGCACAGCATTTTGCTGTGTCCTTCATCTGAACATATCCCAGGCAAGCTGGAATGCATCATCCCTGGCTTGGGCATGGGCAGATGAAACCACAGGGAGGTGTAGCCTCCAGCTGCTCTTTGCATCCTCCACCTGGAGGTTTTCTCTCCTTGAGCAGGATGGGGCAGGCATGGTGTCAGCTGGGAAGAGAGGTACAGAGCTTAAATTTGGCCCTGAGGAGACATGGGATCATGGGGTGTCCAGGAAACCCCAATTCTGAGCTCATTTGGGCTCAACTAACCTATGTGAGTGGAAATCTGTCCTTTCCCAGTTTGCCAGATACAAAATGGAGACAGAATCATAGAATCCCAGACTGGTTTGGGCTGGAAGGGACATTAAAGATCATCCAGTTCCAACCCCCTGCATGAGCAGGGACACCTCCCCCTAGACCAGGTTGCTCCAAGCCCCATCCAACCTGCCCTTGAACACTTCCAGGGATGGGGCAGCCACAGCTTCTCTGGGCAACCTGGGCCAGGGTCTCACCACCCTCAGAGCAAAGAATTTCTTCCTAATGTCTAACCTAAATCTCCTCTCTTTCAGCTTGAAATCATTCCCCTTGTCCTATCTTCACCCTATAGGGGCACCTTGGAGACATTTTGTTCTGGTTGTTTATTATTATTATTATTTAATCCCTGGCAAATAGATTAATCAATTACTGCTGAGTGGAGAGTAAGTGAACTGAGTTTGTTAATCCATGGGGTTGATGGTGGAGCCCACCCTGGGGCAGACCTCCTTCCCCACAGCCAGGCCTGAGTGAGGACATGGAAGGATTTTATTGCACAAGGAGTGAGGGATTTCACAACCAGCTCTGCAGGGATGGGGATCCTGCAAAGTGGCACTAAGTGCCCGTAAATCACTGCCCTGGGAAATGGCTGCTCTTACCTCATTACCTCTAAACTTGATTAACAGCAACACACACACTTAAAAAAAAAAAAAAAAAAAAAAAAAAAAGATAAAAGCAATAGAAACTGATTTGAATTTCACTGCATATCTGTGCAAGCCTGCCTCCCTACCCCCTGCAAGCACCGGCCTATTTTGAGGTCTTCCTGTTCTCAGCAAAACTACCAGTAAAGACCTCAAAATGGCCCCATTTCCCCCAGCAGCGGCTGCACAAGGAGCTGCCAGATTAAAGGTGTCAGCTCTGCCTGCTTTTTAAATCTTGTCACTGTGCATTTTGCTTGGCTAGGGTGTCAATTCCTTGAAGTTTCAGCAAATCCCGAGTGGATCGGCTTCTAAAGGAAGCCCAGTAATAGCGTAATAAAGGGTATCACACACCACAGCAGAGACTCATTTGCAAGGTTCTTGGCTTGGATATACAGAAAAGTGGGGTTTTTTGGGTGCTGAATTTGGAGATGCTACAGCAGGGCATGGTTTTCTCCCAGACCAGGGCGCAGTAAGTGTGTTCTCCCTCCAAAGTCCCATCCTACAGCAGGAGGGATATTTGGCAGCATCCCTCCAAGCTGCTCCCAGCCCATCAGTCTTAGTTCAACAAGGCCAAGTGCAAGGTCCTGCACTTGGGTCAGGGAATCTCCAGCACCAGCACAGCCTGGGGGATGAAGGGACTGAGAGCAGCCCTGAGGAGAAGGACTGGAGGGATGTTGGTTGATGAGAAGCTCAACATGAGCCAGCAATGTGCATTGGAGCCCAGAAATCGTGTCCTGGAATCCATCACCAGCAGCATGACCAGCAGGGCCAGGGAGGAGATTGTCCCCCTCTGCTCCACTCTGGTGAGACCCCTCTGCAATGCTGGGTCCAGCTCTGGAGCCCTCAACACTAGAAGGACATGGAGATGTTGGAGCGAGTCCAGAGGAGGCTGTGGAGATCATCTGGGCTGGAGCAGCTCTGCTCTGGAGACAGGCTGAGAGAGTTGGGGTTGTTCAGCCTGGAGAAGAGAAGGCTCTGGGGAGACCTTAGAGCACCTTCCAGTATTTAAAGGGGCTTATATGAAAGATGGGGACAAAGGGTGATGGTTCAAAACTAAAAGAGGGGAGATTTAGACTAGATATTAGAAAGAAATGTTTTTACGTTGAGGGTGGTGAGATACTGGCCCAGGTTGCCCAGAGAGGTGGTAGATGCCTCATCCCTGGAAACATTCCAGGTCAGGTTGGACAGGGCTCTGAGACACCTGATCTAGTTGAAGATGTCCCTGCTCACTGCAGGGGGGGTTGGACTAGATGAGCTTTAAATGTCCCTTCCAGCTCAAACTATTCTTTGATTCTATGACCTCTCACCCAGGCTCATCACTTCTCACTGCCCAAGTTAGGATGGAGTCAAGGGTATGTTTTGGAAGAACAGCACCAAAACTAGCTCTGTTGTCCACCTCATCAGGTCTCATCCTTCACAGACAGAGCCCCACAGGGTGATGGGGTGAAAAAGCCCCTTCCTGAGAGGTTGTGTTGCCTTTGCATCCATGTGTGTTGTCCTTCAGCCTGTACCACTGCCTGGTGTTCAAGCAGCACCAATGGTCGTGAAGAGTTTTGCTTGGGAGGAGGAAAATAGGACAAGAATAACTCAGTGAATGAATTCAAATTCAGTTTATCACAGAGTCAGGGCTCTGAATTTATTTTGCAGTCAGGAAGGGAGGAGGAATTGGATTATTTTTCTTTTATTTCCATCTTCTTCCAATCTTGGGGGAGAATCTGGTACAGGGAAACAATCAGGCAAGAAAACATCTCCTAACACCTACACTGAGACCGATTGTCGGGAAAAAATAACAATACAACAGAAGTAAAATTCTCTGCAGAAATTTTTCTTTTGGCAGAAAAGCCTGTTGTTCCCTGGAAAAGCCTTCAGCAAAACATCTCCATGGAGCTGCTGTTCCCATACATATCCAAATATACTGTTCCCACCGCCCCTCTGGACTGATGCAGCATATCCAAAACACTCAAGAGGTGATGTGATCCTGGCTAAAAATGCCTGGAAATTCCTGACAACCAGCAGGTTTGAATCAAAAAGGCTGTAACATGAAAGAAGCCCATTTGACAGCTGGAAGCTTTTGCTGGAATGATTGAGTCTGAACAGGAGGCAGTTTTTCAGCAGGAACGTTGGCTGGCAGTGGCCAACTCCATACTCATTCCTTAGTTTCCAGTGGTAATTTCCCAACTAACACAATGTCTTAGTCACATGATCTCTCTCCATCAAGGCTCAGGATGGTTCAAAATGACACCCCATAGTCTACCCAGGAACTGGTGGGTGAGGCAGTCTCCACCTCCTTCTGTCAAGCTAACAAGGTAACTCCTAGCTCCAGGCATCAGGATTTGTGAATCTGTGGGTCACCACATGCTTATGGGAACTCCTGCTCAGTGCTCCTCTCATTTTACTCCCCAGGGAGGGCTGGACACCAGCACTTCAGGAGCTATGGGCCATGCAAGGGAGCAAACTGCTCCAGCTCTTTGCCTCACTCTTGTCCTAATTTCCAGAGGTACATTGGAACTAGATGATCTTTAAGGTCCCTTCCAGCCCAAACTATTCTATGATCTCCAGAAGATGTTGCAGGAACCTATAGGTTTGTCCTCATATTGCAAGCTGGATGGATAGGGGAGTGATAGGGTGTGCTGCTGACAGTGGTGTCTCCCATGGGTGCCAGTACTGCAAGATGCAAACACACAGCCCATCAGATGGAAGAAGGTGTGAGTCAACAGCCACCAGACTTGCACCTCAGTCCATCACCTGATCCCTAACTTTGCTCTCTGTCCCCATTCAGACACATCCTTAAGTCTTGGCTGGAGCTTTGAGCAACTGTATCTAGTGGAAGATGTCCCTGCCTGTGGCAGGTGGGGAATGAGATTATCTTGAAGGTCCCTTCCAACCCAAACCGTTCCATGATTCTATGAAAACTAAGCTTTTTGAACCATTTTTATTCCCCAGAAACCCACGTGGTGCTCAGACTGCCCTGAGCAGGTAAATGACATTTCATGTCATGCATGGAGTGGTTGTAAGAAAGCAGTGGGCAAGAGTCAAAACAGGGTGTTTAGGCTCAGGAGAGCTCAAGAGATGTGAAATTCATTTCACAGAAGATGCAGCAGCTTCCATTTGGGGAATTAATTTCTTGTCCTCACCCAGGGCTGAAATTCTCCTGTGATGGCGCTTTAACAGCTGATTAGGGATGAAAACCACCCAACACCTTCTACTCCTCCTAACTCTTTGCAACTCTTCACTCTTCCAGGTATCTGGGGATCACCCGGCCACTGACATACCCTGTGAGACAAAATGGGAAGCTGATGGCCAAGATGGTCTTCATTGTTTGGCTCCTGTCAGCCTCCATCACGCTTCCTCCCCTTTTTGGCTGGGCCAAGAACGTCACCGTGGAAAGAGTCTGCCTCATCAGCCAGGACTTTGGATACACTGTCTACTCCACGGGGGTTGCCTTCTACATCCCCATGGCCGTCATGCTCGTCATGTACATCCGGATCTACAAAGCTGCCAAGATGAGTGCCGAGAAGCACCGCTTCATGAACTTCCCCAAGCACTACGAAGAGGAAGGTGTCTACTGCCTGGAGGCCTCCAGCCGGAGCCACCACAGCTCCAAGCGTACCAAAGCGGTGGAGGAATGTGCCACGCTCTCCAAATTGCTCCGGCAAGACCGTAAGAATATTTCCATCTTCAAACGGGAGCAGAAAGCAGCCAGGACCCTCGGCATTATCGTGGGGGCCTTCACGTTTTGCTGGCTCCCCTTCTTCCTGATGTCCACGGCTCGGCCTTTCATCTGCGGCATCCGCTGCAGCTGTATGCCCCTGAGGCTGGAGAGAACTCTGCTCTGGCTGGGATACACCAACTCCCTCATCAACCCCTTGATCTATGCTTTCTTTAACCGAGACTTGAGGACTACTTTCTGGAACCTCCTGAGGTGCAGGTACAGGAACATCAACAGGAGGCTCTCTGCTGCCAGCATGCATGAGGCCCTGAAAGCCACAGAGAGGCACGAATGCATCCTGTAGACCTGTGTCCTCTCCCTCAGTGCCTGACCAACAGACTCCTGCCTCTCCATTTCAGGTTCTTTGTTTCTCAGCGTTGGCAGAAGCCCCTTGCAGACGTCTCCACTGAGAGTGACACCCTTTCCCCTCATACCAGGAGGAGCTGCAGTTCTCCTTGCCTTGGGAACAAGTGGGCAACCCTTCCTTCTCACCATGCCCCAGGTGGGAGCTGAGAAGCCGTGAGCAAGACCAGGGGGGGTTCAAGGTCTACCACCAACTGTGGGCAAGTCACACCACCTTTCTGTGCCTCAGTTTCTCCCTCTGGTAACAAAAAAGCAACCTTCCCAACCAAACACAAAAAAAACCCTAAAAACTTAATAAGGCTGTGGCTCTCCACCTTCAAAAAGGGCTCTAAGGTCTGCGGAGGGCACGCAATACCATGTAAAGATGACACTGGCTGGACTTCTCTATTGAACATGACAGCAGCTGTAGGCTCCACTGTAGATCCAAGCCCTCATGCCATCCTAGCTTCTATGGACTCTTTCCACCAATGTCATTGTGTTTTACACACTGAGCTCGTTCATGTCCAGGTTTGCACGTCAGAGCAGTCACACCAATGACCCCCGTTTCACCTCCCACTGTAGCACTCTAAAGAATGAACAACAGATGAATGTGAAGGTTCCTTGGTGGTTGGAGAGAAAGCCCAAGGGCCCCCTCATCAGGCCAGTGACCAGTGGGCAAAGACAGCGATGGTTGTTGGGTTGTACCATAATTCCTTCCCAGACAAGGGATGTGTGTTCATCATTTGTGGCTAATTGCCTCCATAAAAGCACGCTTCGGGTGACAACAGGAAAAAACACAAGTATTTAATTTCTCTGACAGCTTTACAGTGCTTCAGTATGATGTCCAGCAAGCTTGGAAAAAAACACTAAATGATGTATCCTTTTTTTTAAAAAAAAAAAATCAAAACCAAAAAAAGTCTGGTTTCCTTATTCTGGTGTAAATTATTTGGGCGCTTTGACTTTAAAGCTGTTTTATGTGGTGGTGGGACTTGTCTCCCCACAGTCCTCTTTTCTTCTGATGAACCTTGCTGCATCAACCTTGCTTTGCCACCCCACAAACTCTCGCCCATTCGTAGATGATATCAGCTCCATGAGGTCAGTTGTTTGAATGTCTTCTAGTGGTGGGGTTCTCTTGTCAAAGCCAGACTGTTCAGAGGCTCTGGGAAGGGCTTCCAAGCCCTCCCTCCACTACTGGTTTTCTGTATCAAGTGTACAAGTGGTGGAAGTCCCATCTCTTGTAACGTCACACAGTGTGATGACTCCATGAGTTGGCTGTGGGATGTCCTGGCTGACTGCTGGCCTGGTTTGGCTTAGCAACCAAGATTTCTATGATTCTCCTGTAAAATCTTTTGTGCTCTGACTTCCCTTTTTAATGAATATTTCACTCCTATTTCTTTTCATACCTGCTTTTCCTACATACACCCAACAAGGCCTCCAGTTTAACCTGGTGATTCACAGCAGGGAAACTGGCTCAAGCCCACTGGGAATGTCCCAAGGGACTGAGAGGTTGGCCAGAGGAACAGTGATGTGTCCAGATGTTCTCCAAGCTCGTGTCCTTACAGCTAAGCAGGGATTACACATAGGAGCAGGGGAGGTTGTTGTGGCATTGTATGGGTCTCCAGTGGGAAATGCTTAAAGATCAGACAGCAAAGAGAACATAAAACCACAGAATGGTTTGGGCTGGAAGGGACCTTCAAGATCATTCAGTTCCAACCCCCCTGCATGGGCAGGGACACCTCTCACCAGACCAGGTTTCTCCAAGCCGCATCCAACCTGGCCTTGAACACTTCTAGGGAGGGGGCCTAGATGTGAAGGAAGACCCAGTCAGGAGAGATCCTGAAGGTTTAGCTGGAGCCCTGCTTCACCTGCTGCCCACCCAGAAGCTCTTTGGAGAGCAGTGGGTGATTCTGCTAAGATGGTTAACAGTTTTCTTTCTATCTCCCACAGTTTGCTACTTACAATTGCACGTGAGTGTTTGGTTTGTGCAAGGCTGCCTGGACCAGGCTGTCTGAAGGCAGAGCATTACAGCCTGGCCTTGTAGCCACTTTCAGACCCCAGTCCCCACCGCTCAGAGCCTTCTGTACATCTCTACAGTCATATATTCCTGTCCAGGACCACCACAAAATCCAGCCTTGCTGAACTGCCCAGGGTGTGCAGCAGCGGTAAGGACCTATCCTCCACCATGCTGCCAAAGATGGATGCTATTGCCCAGGGAAACTTGAGTGGTATCCCTGGGATGCCCTCTGGTCTTCCATGCTGCAAACCAAAGACCCCACCAAGGCAATGAGGCAGGAGAAGGCATGAACACACCTCACTTGTTTTCACACTGCTGCCACATGAGCTGGTGCTAAACCTTGTCACAACCGCTCTGCTTTCCCCTGACAGTGTAGGTTCACCTTGGTGCCCTTGCTACTCACCACCCTTTCCCAAGCTTGGTTGCAACTTCTCATGATGCTTCTACTTCCAAGCCCCTACAATAGGTACCTAAGCACCACATCTCTAGGGCATGGTCTGGCTGCCCACCTCACAACCTGCTTATCAAAACCGATCTCTTTCCTCCTAGAAAACACTTTGGGCTGTTGCCTCTTCTGTCAGAACATTTTACCAGCTGGTGGCTTTGGCCTGCCACGGGGACACGAAGCTGCTGCAGGGTCCAACTTCCTCCTTGGGCTCCTACAGCTCCTTCCCTGCCATGGAGCTAACTGTGGCCTTTTGACAGTGCTGTCTGAATTAAAAGGAACCAGCTGCTAATTCCAACTGTCTTGGCAGGATGCGAGAGCCCCAGGAGAGCCCATTTCACATCCAGCACATCACAAAAGGGTCCAGTTTGTTCTGCTGCACTATATTTATATGCCTAAGGTCACAGTGGCATGGTTTGAGTGATCTTCTGTATTATGGGTTCTTAAACTGTCTTCAAAATTCATAATCTTGTTTAATTCCACTTAATATCCCTATTCTGATGGTATTTCTAGCACTGTTTAAAAGTATCCTGCATAAGAGCCATGAAACAGTGTTTGAACCTTTTAAATTAAGTGACACAAATACTGGGGTCATTTTTGTTTCATCATTCTTCCAGAAGAAGACAAGTAGGGGGAAGAATATGATTCCGGATGATCCATAAACCCAACTATTTCTAAGCAAAGAATCAAGCAAAATGGTTCATTTGTCTTAAAAATCAGTGTTTTCTTTGACTTGGAATTGAATGGTTTGTTTCACTCCAGGCTTATTTTATTTATTTGTTTTTTCCTTATATTATCATAGAATCATAGAATGGTTTGGGTTGGAAGGGACCTCAAAGCTCATCTAGTTCCATTCTCCCTAGAGTATTACATGTTAAGCTGTGGGCTGTTAAAATCTTGGTTCCCAGAAGCAATTCCAAAAGTTTGCACCCAAAACTATTCAAATATAACAGCGTCACTGAAACAAAACATCCTGCACAAAAAATAATGAGAAAGCTTGCATGATTTTTTCTGGTGGTTATTGTCTCAAGCAGTGAGACATCAGCTTAAACTCTTCCATCCTAACTCTTCAAGATTAAACTGTTTAGGTTATTTAACCAAAATAATGTGCATCCAAAGACACCAAGGCCTTTTCCACACACGAGTGAGCACCAACTACTTAGTCAAGCCAGACAAGATCCTCGTAGATGAGCTGCTAAATCAGCTGAAAATACTCTGGGGTTTTTGTTTTTTGTTTCATTTTTTATTTTTTTTTTAATCAGACAGGAATCAATGCATTTGGCATCTGAAAAATAAAAATAAAAAGGAAAGAAAAAAGGTTTAAAATTAATCTGAGCCATTTTGAAATGGATTTTAGTGAGGACGTGTGTGCCTAACCAAACTATGCAAGGTTTAAGAGAATTTATCTCTGTAAGAGTCCATGTTTAGGCAAAAAATCTGAGCTCGTGGAGAAAATTATCAGCTTAGGAAGCCAAGAGAAACTTCTGTGGGCAAGGAAAGAGTCCCAGCAGACCAGCAGCCATGCTGTGGAAAAGAATGAGGAGCCTGAGGCAGAGGAAATGGAAGTAATTCAGGCATAAACAGAGTAGGTCTCCAGTCAGCTCTTCATTCCACTCCACATGCAGGGGAAATGCACACAGAAATACAGGCAGAAGTGAGTGGGGGAGGAAAGAGTGTTTTGATAAACCCCTATGGATGCCCCAGCTGGGGTCGGGAAGTTTTTTGGATAATGATGTTGAGCAAAGCCAGGCTAGATCAGCTAGAGATGTGGGGAAATGCCCATGTGTCTGTTCCAAAGAGCTGAAATCTCCCTGCTCTGAAGTCATACAATGGTTTGACCTGGAAGGGACCATAAAGATCATCTAGATCCAACCCCCCCTGCATGGGCAGGGACACCTCCCACTAGACCAGGTTGCTCCAAGCCCCATCCAACCTGCCCTTCAACACTTCCAGGGATGGGGGAGCCACAGTTTCTCTGGGCAACCTGGGCCAGTGTCTCACCACCCTCATACTAAAGAATTTCCCCCTAATGTCTCACCTAAATCTCCTCTTCTCTATCTTTAATCCATTTCCCCTCATCCCATCACTCCCTGCCCTTGCCCAAAGTCCCTCCCCAGATTTTCTGGAGCCTCTTCAGGCACTGGAAGGTGCTCTAAGGTCTCCCTGGAGCCTTCTCTTCTCCAGGCTGAACAGCCCCAACTCTCTCAGCCTGTCTCCAGAGCAGAGCTGTTCCAGCCCTCGGATTTTCTCTGTGGCCTCCTCTGGACTCACTCCAACAGCTCCATGTCCTTCTTGTGTTGGGGACAACAGAACTGGACACAACACTGCAGGGAGAGTCTCATGAGAGCAGAGCAGAGGGTAGTAGTCAGCACTTGGTGGATGGGTTTGGCTGAGAGATATGAGCATTGGAGATATGCATGGACAGATCAGCAGTCCCAAAGTGTACATCTTGGACTAGATGATCTCTAGAGGTCCCTTCCAACTCTGACAATTCTGTGATCCTGTGAGTCTGGGGATGGGGACAAGCTTTTTAGCAGGGCCTGTATTGACAGGAAAAGGGTTGATGGTTTTAAGCTGAAAGAAGGGAGATTCAGATGAGATATAAGGAAGAATTTTTTACTATGAGGGTGGTGAAACCCTGGCCCAGGTTGCCCAGAGAGGTGGGAGATGCCCCATCCCTGGAATCATTCCAGGTCAGGTTGGACAGGGCTCTGAGCAACCTGATCTAGTTGAAGATGTCCCTGCTCACTGCAGTGGGTTGGACTAGATGAGCTTTACAGGTCACTTGCAACCCAAACCATGCCCTGATTCTAAGTGTTCTTGCAGTGCTTATTGATCTCCAATATGTGCTTTTCTTCTAACCTTTTTATTTTTTCCCCCTCTGCCTCAGGCAACGAGTTCCAAAATGTAACTATTTTTCAGGTAAAGAATGATCTCCCTTCACTTATTTCAGACCTGCCATCTGCTGAACCCATGAGGAAGGAGAAAGAATGATCATCCCTCTCCACCCTCTCCAGGCCAGTTATGGTTTTTTTAGACCTCTACCATATTCCTCTCTTTGAAATAAAAAGTCTATCCAGCCCATGAGTCCTTCTCCAACAGTGGACATAAGTAGATGCCTTGGAAAGAATATTAGAACAAGGACAGTCTGGGTCATATGCCTTCCCACCCTACTTTCAAAGAATCCAACAACTTTTAGTTCAGGAAATTCCCTGCTTAGACATGGCTTCTGCACAAGGCTCGGTGTAACCCCCTGCTTTTCCACAAGGTTCATCTTGCATCTGGGACTGGATAACCTCATGTGACAGTCCAAGCTGGGGCACCTGGCAGAGCAGGACCTGGTGCTCAGGCCACTGCTGAGCCTGGAAAGAGAAGGCAAGGGGAGAGCTAATGGTGGCCAACCAGGGCCTTGATGGGGATTACAGGGAAGGTGGAAGCAGATTCACCCACAGAGGTGCAGGAATCTCCTTTGGAGATATTCACACCTCTGGATGAGGCCTTGAGCAACCCAATCAACCTCTGAAGCTGTCTTTCCTTTGAGCACAGGTTCCCCTTCCAACTTCAGTATTCTACAATTGAGCTCATTTGTCTAGTCTCCCCACACAAACTCGTGTAAATATTTATCATTTATATTTTTTGGCAAGGCAAACTCCAGATCTCCTACCTGCCATGTGGAAAAGCTGCTTCTATTTTTAACCTTCTAGCAATGTTTAAGTCCCATGTCTAATAAAACTGAGCCAGCCATGTGGCACTTTCAACCTGTGTTCTTATGTAAGAAATGCTTTTCCTTTGTTTAATTGCCATTTTAATCTGGACACATTTCATACTTAGCACGCAAGACCTTCAGTGGCCTGACTCTACTCCTTTTCTCCACCTCATGCATCACTCCAAGACAGAGCTTAAGCAAAACCCCAAGAACACCAAATGCTCTCAAGTCATCTTATAGCACATAATTAAGGCAAGAGGTGGCTATTTCCAGCCCTTCTTGGCACTGGCACACAGGGAAGGAAACAGACTCTGCTCAGATGGTTCCGCTTTCTTTTAACGACTACAAGATCTTTCCCTCAGAACACACCATTTCAGAAGAAATGCAGAAAGTGGGAGTTGAAAGATGGTGGTGCACAAATGCCTTATTCTGCAAAGAGCTGGATGTATCTTGCAAACAGTTTTCTTCATCTCCCTTTGGTTGCATCAATACTTCTGTTTGGGTGAACCTCACACTTGACCCCTTGCTCATCCAGGTGGACACCCATTTACAACACACAAAAACTCTGGGTTGTCTCCACATCTTTCCTATTTGGGATACCTGCTTCCCCGTGACAAGAGTATCACAGCTCTCTTAAAAATAAAAGGGGGAAAGGCAGCATCTCCTGTGGAAAAATAACCCCAGGAAGGGCCTTGTGAACCCAAGAGGTCTCACAAAAGCAGCTGACCCCAGGGTGTAAAGAACAGCTAATAGGTGGTGGCAATTGGAGCAGGGTAGGATTTGCAGGTGGTGGACATGAATAGGGTCCCTGGGCAGGGGACATGGAGAAGGTGGAGGTGCAGCACAGAATGGTGTCCCAGTCTAGATGGAAGAGGAGCGCTCTGTCTGCAGCCCGCACTAACCAAGGGTCTGACATGCAACCTGTTGGAGGATGACATTCATAAATTTGGTTGAGCCCCATGTCCTTTGACTGCTGGAGGAAAGCATCACCTGGGTGGGCAAGAGGAGCCATCCTGGAGGCATGGGCACTGACAGCTTCCATTATCCCTGGAAGTGTTCAAGGACAGGTTGGATGGGGCTTGGAGCAACCCGGTCTAGTAGGAGGTGTCCCTGCTCATCGCAGGAGGGTTGGAAGTAGATGGTCTTGAAGGTCACTTCCAATTCAAACCAGTTTGGGATTCTATTATATATTCATCCCCTTACCCACAGATCAGCCTCCAGGATGTATGAGCTAACCCTGCTGGGTTTCAGCATGAAAGTGCTGAGTCTAAGCCCTGAACCAGCCCCCTCCAAGCCAGCCCCATCCCAGGCTATTTCAGATACTCTCAGGCTCAGATCCGAGCAGCCTACAGGCACTGTATATTTTTCTGCTCCCCCCTCCAAGCACATGGCCCTTGGGGGCAGCAGCAGGACTCATCCTCCGCTGCACAACTTGCCAAATAGCTGCTCTAGCAATTAAAAAAAGCAAAATCTTTATAGGCTGCCATGTGTGAGTGTGTGTGGGATTAGGAGATAGCAGGAAACTCGCAACACTTGCACCAGCCCATGCAAACCATGATGAAAATTAACTCCTTCCAGATGATGAGAAAGGTGTTATTTGGATTCACATGTTCAGCCTCTCTGCCACCCTTAGCTCCACAGCTCTGACCCTTCAAACACACTCCATGGTCTGTTAACACAGCAAGCAGGGAAAGAGGGAGGAAGAGGGTGGCCAAATGCCAGACACTTGGTGACAGTGCGTGGCAACACAGCCGTGTGCTTGTAAATCATGAGCACAGCTCACCAGGACTCTGCTCAAACCTGCGATTTTTCTGTTTGGATGCAGAGAGTCTGGATGCCTAATGGACACTTTCAGATTGTGAAATGCCTCTGTCATTTAACTCACAGGCTAAAGCAGCTGATGGCATTGTGCCTGGTGTGACCGCACCCGGGTGAACCGCAGCCACATCTCTGAAAGATGCTCTCCCTACATGAGAAGCAATAACAGGTTTGGGGGGTGGTTCTGCAATGTCCTCACAAAGCTGCATGTGGGTTACTTGCCATTTCATAGAATCATAGAATGCTTTGGGTTGGAAGGCACCTCAAACATCATCTAGTTCCAACCCCCCTGCCATGGGCAGGGACACCTTCCACTAGACCAGGTTGCTCCAAGCCCCATCCAACCTGCCCTCGAATGTTTCCAGGGTTGGGGAAGTCACAGCTTCTCCAGGCAACCTGGGCCATTGTCTCACCACCCCCACAGTGAAGCATCTCTTCCTAATGTCTAACCTGTATCTCCCCTCTTCCAGGTTAAAGCCAGTATCCCTCACCCCATCACTCCATGTCCTTGTCAAAAGCCCCTCCCCAGCTTTTCTGGAGCCCCTTCAGGCACTAGAAGGTACTCTAAGGTCTCCCCAGAGCCTTCTCTTCTCCAGGCTGAACAACCTCAACTCTCTCAGTCTGTTTTCATAAGAGAGCTGCTCCAGCCCTCTACCAGTCTTTAAGTTCACATTGCCATGGAATCCCTGAATGGTTTGGCTTGGAAGGGACCTTAAAGATTCATCTAGTTCCAGACCTGCCATGGGCAGGGACACCTTCCACTAGCCACCTCAACACTCTGTGCAGACCACCTTGCTGAGGACCTGAACCTCCAGGTATGAGTTTCATGGGAGTGTGTGGGACAGTCACCTGTTACTGATAATGGAAATTAATATCCTGAGATCTTTAAACAGACCTTTGGGAGGTCTTTTTCACCACTTCATGAAGGCTGAAAGAGAAATGCTCCTCAGAACAAACCAAGCAGCACATTTCTACAGCATTGTCAAAAAAAAATAGAGCTACATATGGAAATCGATGCTGTTAAAGAATATGGTTCTGGTTGACTATCTAGCTCCTTGGAGACATTAATCAGAGTTTAGTGCTGTCACTTCTCAGGACTCACTTCTGTTTTATCTTCAAAACCCATCAAAATGCCAACAGCCCTTAGTAAGAACAAATCCAGTGGGAGAACAGACTCAATGTCCCCTGCAGACACGTTGTTCCTGGGGTGCAGCCTGAACACCCAGCACCCTGGGGACCACCAGCATCTCATCCAACCCTCCTGCCCGACCTGTGCATGGCCTCCACGGCCCTGCCAGCATCACAGCCCATGAGAAAACAACTCAAACTGCACTTTGGATGAGATGCTGCTCTGGGGGAAAGAGTTTTTGCTATAATCATTGAAGGGGCCTGCTGGCCAAGGGAGGTGATTGTGCCCCTCTACTTCAGTCTCATGAGACTCCCTCCTATGCAGTACTGTGTCCAGTTCTGGAGCCCCCAACAGAAGGAGGACATGGAGCTGTTGGAGCAAGTCCACAGGAGGCCACAAAGATGCTCAGAGGGCTGGAGCAGCTCTGCTGTGGAGACAGGCTGAGAGAGTTGGGGCTGTTCAGCCTGGAGAAGGGAAGGCTCCTGGGAGACCTTAGAGCACCTTCCAGTGCCTGAAGGGGCTCCAGGAAAGCTGGGGAGGGACTTTGGACAAGGGCAGGGAGTGATGGGACTAGGGGGGACAGTTTCAAACTGAAAGAGGGAAGATTTAGATTAGACATTAGGAAGAAATTCTTTGCTGTGAGGGTGGTGAGACACTGGCCCAGGTTGCCCAGAGAAACTGTGGCTGCCCCATCCCTGGAAGTGTTCAAGGCCAGGTTGGATGGGGCTTGGAGCAACCTGGTCTGGTGGGAGGTGTCCCTGCCTATGCAGGGGGGCTGGGACTAGATGATCTTTAAGATCTCTTCCAACCCAAACCATGCCATGATTCTATGGTTCTATTTGGGGCTGTCTCACCTCCTGGAGCAGTTAGCATGGGGCTTGGGACTGTATGATCACACCAAGGGATGAAATTACCTTCAAAGTAGCTGGGAAGTGGATTGTTACAGGCAGTGCCCATCTCTGTGAGGAGCTTTTCATGCCACTCTGGGAGAAAGACAAGTGTTCCTGGTATAGTCACCAAAGAGGCATCTGTCCCCAGAAGGTATAGGCTGTGGTGCCCACCACCCATGTATGTGTCTGGAGGCCAAAATAACTGTCTCCTTACAAATCCCATCAGGAGACAGATTTCCTGAAGTTTGTCTCATTATTCTCTCACTCACTTCTTCATGTTTTTCTACTGGCAATTGAATGAAAACTGACTGGAAGTGTCTAATGATGATGATTCCTTAGTTTAACAACAGAACACTAAAAACCCTTGGAGAGAGCTGGAAAGAAAAAAAAACATTTCTCTCTATTGGGCACCTAACAGCTCTGGAAACTGAAAATTCCATGAACTGTCAGATTTTAGCCCAAAGACCCTCCAGAATTTAATTCTGACTTTTCCTGCCCCACTAGTTTACAATATAAGGTTGCTTTCTAATAAGAAACTGTGTAAAACCTTTTCCAGCATGAACATAGGGTTGCACCTGTGGTTGGAGAAATGTCAGCAGGGGTAACAGAGTCGTGACAGAGAGAGCAAAAATAACACTGTGAGAAAATGCTGCAAGAGCCAAAGATCAAGGAAAGAACATCAAGCAAATAACAATGCAGGATGTGTGCTGGTTTTTAAAATCAGTGTAATGAAGCACCTTTCCAGCTCTTTTTTATATATATATATAACATATATTTTATGAAACCCACTAATATCTATTTTTTTAAAAGCTTCAAGGAAAGACATATCAACAAAGATGAACTACTAGTAATGCCACTGAGCCCAGAGAAGAATAAAGCAGTACAACCATCAGGTGTAGAGTAAATCAATACAACACCACAATCCCATTATTAGGTTTGAATTCTATCACCCAGACTCCAAAAACACCAAACAGAGCTGCAGGAGGAGGCAAGGGGAGGGGGGAATTGTGCCTTCCCCTACTCTGATAATACTTTGCAAAGAGAGACCAAAAAAAAAATCTGTGCTCAAATTGAGCTTAACAGGCTGGAGAGGTGGGCTCCTGCAAACTGCATGAAGTTCAACAAGACCAAGTGCAAGGTTCTGCACCTGGGTCTGGGCAATCCCAAGCACAAATACAGGTTGGGGTGGAGAATTGATGGAAAACAGGCCTGAGGAGAAGGACTTGGGAGTGATGGTGGCTGAGAAGCTCAACATGAGGCAGCACCGTGCGCTGCAGCCCAGAAACCAACCGTGTCCTGGGCTGTGTCACCAGCAGTGTGACCAGCAGGGCCAGGGAGGGGATTGTCTCCATTTCCTCGGCTCCTGTGAGACCAGTTCTGGAACCCCCAACACTAGAAGGACATGGAGCTCCTGGAGAGAATCCAGAGGAGGCCATGAAGGTGTTCAGAGGGCTGGAGCACCTCTGCTCTGGAGACAGGCTAAGAGAGTTGGGGCTGTTCAGCCTGGAGAAGAGAAGGCTCTGGAGAGATCTTAAAGCACCTTCCAGTGCCTGAAGAGGCTCCAGAAAAGCTGGGGAGGGGCTTTGGACAAGGGCAGGGAGTGATACGACAAGGGGGAATGGATTAAAACTGGAGGAGGGGAGATTTAGGTGAGACATTAGAAGGGAATTCTTTTCCGTGAGGATGGTGAGACACTGGCCCAGTTTGCCCAGGGAAGCTGTGGCTGCCCCATCCCTGGAAGTGTTCAAGGGCAGGTTGGATAGGCTTGGAGCAACCTGGTCTAGTGGGAGGTGTCCCTGCCCATGCAGGAAGGTTGGAAGTAGATGGTCTTTAAGGTCCCTTCCAACCCAAACCATTCCAGGATTGTATGAAATCTAAAGGTCAGCAGCTCTCAGGCATGGCCACTTCCACCCATGGGTTGCTACCTAGAACAGCCCATGCTCTGATGGATAATTTTGCAAGACAATATTTAGGGCATTTCATGCCCAGGGAGACAGTCTTCCAGCAACTTCCCCATGTAAGAACTGGCACACGCATGTTGTGTGTGTAACTTAGCTCCTCTCATACCATGACCTGCCCAGATACCAGCCACAACCTGGTCTTCATCTCACAGCTCTAGGGGCTGAGTTCACTCCCACATTGCAGAATTCAGGAACTCAGCTCAGGCAATTCAAAATGGGCTTTGTTAGCACAGCACTAATTATCCAGCAGAGGAAAAGGAGCTAAAGAGCATGTGCTGCAGTTTTCTGAAGAAACCTAACTCCCTTTCTTCTTCTGGGTCACAGCACAGCATGACAGAGCCACCTCTTCCTACAGCCTATTCTCAGGAGAACATTTTAGGACCTCAGCTTCATAGGGAATGGTGTCTAGACATAAAAGGCTAGATGTTTCCTTGAATGTCTTTCAGGCAATACTTCAAAATAATATGAACCTGGCTGGCTAGAAAATTAGTTTTTTACCTTTCACAGGCTCTGGACCAATGGATTCCCAAATCCTTCCAGTATCAACACACTCAGCTTATGTGGAGGGGCTTTTGACAAGGGCAGGGAGTGACAGCACAAGGAGGAACAGTTTCCAACTGGAAGAGGGGAGACTGAGATGAGATCTTTAGAAGAAATTATTTGCTGTGAGGGTGGTGAGACACTGGCCCAGGTTGCCCAGAGAAGCTGTGGCTGCCCCATCCCTGGAAGTGTTCAAGGGCAGGTTGGATGGGGCTTGGAGCAACCTGGTCTAGTGGGAGGTGTCCCTGCCCATGCAGGGGGGTTGGGACTGGATGATCTTTAAGGTCTCTTCCAACCCAAACCATTCTACACAGGTAGAGTCTTGCCCTAGCACATGGGCTTCCCCTCCTCTCTGCCCAGTTCAAAATCTTGGGCTGAAGTGGCCATTTAAAGCAGTCTCATGGTTTAATGGGAAGGTGATAGATGCACAAGTGCTTAGCTTGCAATGTGGAAGTGCCCAGGTGGATGGTGGGATGTCAGCTCTCCCATCAAAAATGCACTGACCCAGAAGACATGGCTTCTTGGTTTTTAAATCTGATTGCTGGCAAATTTAGCTTATTCAGCCTCACTAACCTGACAAATCAGGGTCAAAGCTGACCCAGGAGGGTCTGACCACATTCAAATGAGGTCATCTTAAATTGGAGGTGGACTTTATTTTAAGCCAGTGATTAAAAATTCACAGACACAACATTTTGCATGCCACAAGGACTAAGTTGGTGACATTTCAAACCTGCCACAGCTTTTAGAAAGCTGAGAAGATTTTTTTTGGGATTTAAGAAAAAAAAAAACAAACATCTGCCTGACACAATGCCACCAGCTGAAAGTTCAGTTCTCACCCCACCACCCAATGTCCTATAAAAAAATAAGTGATAGGAAAAAAAAGGAAGAGATCATAGTGACAAGTCTCTCAGCCATCAAAACATCCATCAGCAAGATGAAAAAATATGTGGATATCTTACACCGAGTACTTTTGTTCTTCCTGCCAAAACTAAGACAAAAATGTTCCAGTTTAGGATCTGGACAATAAATCGGCCAGCCTTGGAAAATGTCATCTTAGTACCAAGAAAAGTTACTTTGATACCTATGGAGATGAGACCCACTTACATTTCTCTGAAGTTTTTATTAAGGCTCTCCTTGCACATCTGTTATTTTTTCCTCTCACAATATCTCAAGGCAGGTGGCACCAGGAAAAAATAGTCTGCAGCCTAGTAATTAAATAGGTTTGTTTTTAATACTGCAAATTATAGTTAGATGCAGCTGTCTCAGGTATATATAATGCTCTGTCACACCTCAGTGCTCATCCCTCTGCAATGTATTTGTTCTCTCATCCTCCTGCAAGGTGAGAAGAGCTATTATCTTCATCACCACAGCAGGGGTGGAGCACTGGAGGAACCCCTAGGTCCTTACAGACACCTTCTACAAACCCTTTATTTGGCATATTGAGACCAAGCTGAAGAATAAGTCCTTCCCTCAAAAAAAAAATCATCTTTCCCCCCTTTTTGCCCATTCAGGAGCTTTTCTGACCCTCAGTGCTGCGATGCCCAAGTTCTTCCCTCTCCTCCCCAGCCTATGTCCCTTCACCACACAGTCTGGGTAGTTTCCAGTTTGGCAGCAAGGTCTTTCCATGAGATGTCTCTTTGTTTCCTGCCCTTACCTTTTGCACTCCCTGCTCAGGGTATTTAGAGACAGAGCAACCATTTGATGTCTTAGCTTTCATTGTCTAGGCAGGATGAGCTACAAATCTTTCTCTCCTCTTATAAAGATAAACTCTTTGTTCCTCTCCCCTTCCCCTCTTCCAGTTCAGACCTATTTGCTCCACACAGGTGACCAGAAGGGCACAGACACCAGTATACCTGCCCTTCCCAAGATCTCAAGCCAGACACAAGGAGGCAAAAAAAGAGTTGTGGACTCATATCTATGTTTTCAAGTGAGCTTCCAGCCAGCACTCACATGCAAAGCCTGATTGCCCAGGTTGTCCCTGATGGCTCACTGTGGCTGGGCAAGGCAAGGGGACTGTCCAGGTGGGAAGACTCAAGGTGCATCTATACTGGTCAAGCCTGCTCCTGGGAGGCATCTCCAGCCACACATCCAAGCAGCACAGAGGCTCATGTCCATAGGGCTAAAGGCTTCTCTCTTCTGGGTCAGGGTGGCTGTGTCCACCCTACCCAGCTGTTGGCCTTTGTCATCTCCAGGCCTCATATAGCAATGCTGTGGCTGTAACAAACACAAACACACACACGTGGGTGTATATTTATACTTACAGATTCTCAAGTGCACACACATTTTTTTGCAACTGCAGAGGATCCAGAACATTATGAGGACTGTCCCATAGACAGAGGGAGGTTTTCATAACACACTCCTAAGTCTCTTTGCAGTGTGGCACCAGGCATGCTCAAGGGTGCCTGAGCTGCAAGGTTGCTGAGGCAGCAGTGGGAGCCTGACAGGATACAACCTCACCTGTAGTGCCTACAAAGCCTAGTCCCCAGGGTGGACCAGACCCAGATCTGAGCTGTTTCTTGAAGGGAATGAACCATCACAGCCCTGAGGAGAAGGACTTGGGGATGTTGGTTGATGAGAAGCTCAACATGAGCCCACAACATGCGCTGGAGCCCAGAAACCAACCATGTCCTGGGCTGTGTCACCAGCAGCCTGACCAGCAGGGCCAGAGAGGAGATGCTCCCCCTCTGCTCTGGTGAGACCCCCCTGCAATGCTGGGTCCAGTTCTGGAGCCCCCAGTAGAAAAAAGACATGGAGCTGTTAGAGCAAGTCCAGAGGAGGGCCAACAAAGATGATCAGAGGGCTGGAGCAGCTCTGCTCTGGAGACAGGCTGAGAGAGTAGGGGCTGTTCAGCCTGGAGAAGGTTCTTGGGAGACCTTAGAGCATCTTCCAGTGCCTGAAGGGGCTACAGGAAAGCTGGGGAGGGGCTTTGGACATGGGCAGGGAGTGATATAACAAGGGGGGACTGTTTCAAACTGAAAGAGGGGAGATTCAAATGAGATATTGGGAATAAATTCTTGTCTGTGAGGGTGGCGAGACACTGGCCCAGGTTGCCCACAGCTGTGGCTGCCCCATCCCTGGAAGTGTTCAAGGGCAGGTTGGATGGGGCTTGGAACAACTGGGTCTAGTGGGAGGTGTCCCTGCCCATGGTGGGGGTGTTGGATTTAGATGATCTTGAATATCCCTTCCAACCCAAGCCATGCGTCTATGATTTTCTTGAGAAGATGATGACGATGGAGGAAATGCCTCTATCAGTGTGGGCAACTGGTGTCAAGGGCCCTAGAACAAACTGGAAAGAGATGTTTTCTATCACTGCCCCCAGCAGAGCAGGTGGGACTGGTGCACCCATCCACCCTGCTCCTACAGCAGATTTTGAAGCAACTGCCTTGACCCCCTTGGCCCCAGTAACTGGAATTTCAAGTCAAGCTACCTAAATTGATAGCAAAGGTACCTCACCAGCTGTGCTCTGCACACATCCAGCACAGGAGAACTCCATAGAGCTGTGCTGTCCCTATGGCCAAAGGCAGTCAGCATTTGTTCCAAACACACCACTAAGGCAGTAAACATTCCCCAGAGGGAAAAAAAAGGCTTTAAAAGCAAATAAAACACATACACGTTGCATGAAGTGACAAGCAGAATAATCTAGTTGCCAAGTTTCAAAAACAAAAGGAGAATCTTATATGCTTAAAAGCAAAAGACATCCCAGGAAGCTGAAATTTGCCAGTTTCAATGTCTCCCTGATCAGTTTTCTCATTTGATTTTGTTTGTTTGTTGGCTGTGTAGCCCACCAGAGTTACTCCAGCTCCCATTGCATCTGTGTCGCTACTCGAGCACACGACAAGTCACCTTGGAAGGAGCACAGCAGAAAATAATAAACAAAAAAACATTGGCAAGCATTTGAACAAGAGCTGAGGAACAGCTATTCCACTAAAACCAACTCCAAGTCGATATGCTCTCTCACTAGGCCAAGAAAAAAATTGCTTCTTTCTTGGGATTAAAGCAACTCTCCTAAATGAGGCTGGCTATGATTGACACTTTAATTGACTGGCACAATTTCATGCTTTAATAACTCTGGGCTCCTCACTTTAGCCATGAATAAATGTAACTGTTAAGTATTTGCATATAAATCCTCTTGCCTGGAAGTTCCTATTCTCTCTTTAAAATGTAAACTTGGATTAACAAGACTCACCAACACGTCAGAAGCTGAGTGCAGTAACCAGCAGCATTCCCTGGTCAATCTGCTCACCACTTCCTCCAGCTTCTTCCCTTCAGGATCACCACACCTGGCTTGCAAAGGGCATCAGCTTAAGACCTCATGTATTTTATTAGCCCATCATCACACTGATTGGTCAGCAATTAGTGGGATAATCAACTCATTCTGAGGCTAATGACTAACAGAAGAGCAGGAGAACACCTCCTTTCTGAGCAGCATCTCCTGTGTCTTTGGTTCTTGCCCTAGGGCAAGTGTAATGTTCTCTTGGGGTGCTTCAAGCAGCCCCTTTTCATTTGGAAGGTGCAAGGGCTGGCCCTGGGCAACCATGAGAGGTTTTGATCAGCCCTTCTCACATTTTCTAATCAAATGTTGTCCCAGATATGACTCTCTTGTGCTTATAATTTTGTAAAATCTTGGGCGTGATACCGAAGGGCAGAGCTTTGGGCTGGCTTATCTCCTGCTGTCTTACATCTTTTATGTAGATATTAAGATTGTGGGGCTGGTCTGTGGTTGCAGTGACCCTCCTTGGTTTAGAGGAGCCCACAGCAAAGAACTCCATGTTTCAGGCTGTATTTTTAGCTTTTCAGTCAGACATTTTTTGCTTTTTTTCCCCATGTGTCTAAATCTCCCAATTTAGCAATCACAGCTGGTTCCTGGACTGAACATCTATTATCCAGGAATGTCCTCCTCCTCCAGCACCTTAAGTTAGGGATATTTAGATTCATTCCAGGTTGAAACAAAATTGCAGCTGAAAATAAAGTGAGGTTCAGCATTTAGTCAATATGTTGTGAATCCATCCGTCCTCAGAGGCTTGAGGTTCCCCATCCCTGGGTCACCATGTGCAACAGGATCACTCGGGCACTTGAGACTACACTTCAGTGCCATTGGTCTGGAAAAGCCCCTTTCCTCCAAAGATATCTTTGACTAAGTGAGACACACCCCCTCATTTCCAAGATCTCCTTTGGGCTGTTCCTCTCTAGGGAGACACTGGGCAGAAATTGGGATGCCTGCAAATACCATGATTCTGTGGCAAGGAACCATAGAATCATGGAATGTTTGGGTTGGAAGGGACCTTCAAGACCATCTATTCCAACCCCCTGCATGGGCAGGGACACCTCCCACTAGACCAGGTTGCTCCAAGCCCCACCCAACCTGCCCTTGAACACCTCCAGGGATGGGGCAGCCACAGCTTCCCTGGGCAAACTGGGCCAGTGTCTCACCACCCTCACAGCAAAGAATTTATCCCTAGTGTCTCACTTAAATCTCCCCTCTTCCAGTTTGAAAACACTCCCCCTCATCCTATTACTCCATGCCCTTGTAAAAAGGAAGATGTTCCGAAGATGCTCATGGGGTCTTCTGCATTTCAGAGAGCCCCCTCAGAGTCACTCATCCTTCTGGAAGAAAACAGAAGCAAAGAGGAGGTGACCAAAAAACATTAATGAGCCACTTCTGCAGCACTGAACTTGGTCGGTCAAGTCTTCCCTAGGAAGAGATGGTCTCAGATGCCCCCAATAGCTGTGACATAACCCAAAGTCCTGTCAGAAGCAAAACTCCCCGATCAACATACCTGCCTAATTAATGGATCTTGGTGGATCACACTTCCTCAGTCCTTGTGTCAGAACCTTACAGCCAAAATCTGGCTACAAGGCTCAGCTTGGCAGTGCTGGTTTGCTAACGTAGAGCTTCTGCAGGCTCTCTCCCTGGTGTGCTTTAAAGCACTGGTGGATGTTGGCAAAACAGATGGTTGGTTCCTGTAAAAAAAATAAATAACATGAGAGCTTGCCAATAGATGGGGGTTTTTCATCTTTTTCAGGACTCTCCTTGTGTTGCAGGAATGAGCCCCCTGAGGAGAACTTGAGACCCAAAGGGAGTTGAAGGGAAGTGGCTGTGGTTTTCTGCCACAGTGTGTCTGCTGCCCATTAAATCACACCGACAAGAAGGCAGACCCCCATCTGTTGGCTGTCTATCTGTCTGGTAGGAATTTGGCCTTGCCAAGATGTAAGAGATGGACAGGGAACAACGTGGGGTTTGGCTGTTCTGTGGTCACCACTTGCACCATGTTGCTTTTTATCATTTGGGAGGGCTGTGGGGGTTGTGGGGAAGCCCCTTCTCAAACCTAAGCTTTGACCTTGTCAGTCCTAAATTTAGACCCTTTCCCTCTTATTAATGAAATGTAAAGCATGGAGGTGGCATAAATAGGAAAAATTCTTGGTATGGTCTCTGTTGGTAGCCCCTGCTCTTCTCCTCCTAGCCACAAGCACAGTATCAGTCACCATGCATCCCTGGGCAGTCTCTGCTCTGCCTCCTCCTCCTCCACTCACATCCCCAGGGCTGAGGCTCATCCTGCATCCTCAGCATCCATGGTGGAGACCTTTGCATCCCAACCCGGCACGTCCCGATGCATCTGCATCCCCGCACCAACCCTCACCTTTCCTCCAAAGGAAAAGGTTCTTCAGCTTCAGCCTGACTCTGAATCACAAAAAGCCTGGCCTTAGAATCACAGAATCATTAAAGTTGGAAAAGACCTCTAAGATCATCAAGTCCAACCATCATCCCAACATCCCCATGGCCACTAAACCATGTTCTGAATTGCCATGTCTATATATTTTCTGAACGCCTCCAGGGATGGTGACTCCACCACTTCCCTGGGCAGTCTCTTCCAAGGCTTGACCACTCTTTCAGTAAAGAAATTGTTCCTAATATCCAACCTAAACCTCCCCTGGTGCAACTTGAGACCATTTCCTCTCATCCTTGCTTCAGCCTGTCTCAATGCTCCCATGTTGGTGAGCAAAGATTGGTCAGTGGAGTTGGGGAAATTTAATTTGCTTCGAGGGAAAGCAAATATGGGCTGAATTGCCCCTGGTTGCTCCCAGAAGAAAGGCAACAGGGAGCAACTGAACTGCAACTTGGTGAGAAGCTTCAGCAGCATTTAGGGATAAACAGGTTTTCAGAAGCACTTGTTTTGAAGAGAAACTGGCAATGGAAACAGATTCTTTTTGTTGGGAATGGTGGGAGGAAGCTAAAAAGTAACTGGTGGAGCACTGCACCAGCTCTTTTCTACACATCATCTGCTGCTTTATTAGTGCTCCTAAATCTGTTTTGTGAAATATAAACATAGCCAAATTTACATAAACTTCACTAAAAGCTTGTATATCAACTGCTGCTCCTGTAACACACCCAGGAAATTGAGAACTCCAAACTCCTGCAGTTAAATAAACAACTGCAGGAGAAAAAAAACAGCATTTTAAGGGCATTTTTGGGGGTTGTTTTTCCGGGTTGTCTCTGCATGTATCTGTCTTTGTCTCCAAGGCTTCTTGGTGACTTTTCCTCTCTTTTGGGGTCCTCTCTGCCCAAATCTGGAGCAATGCTTCCCATCTCCTTGATAGTATCTTTAAAAAAAGAAGTGAAAGTCTGATAAAATCCCAAATGTGATGGACGTTGCTCTTCTAAATGCTTTTTATTTCCCTGCTGGTCCAGTGAGGCTAACCAAAGACTCCCAGGGGACATTCTGGCACTGCTGATACACAGTGTCTCTTCTGAGGGATGCTGTGGGACTCAGGCATGTGTCAGTGAGGAAGAAAAGGACCAGAGAAAGGACTAAAGAAAAGGCTTGCAGTGCTTGCTGGAGCCACAAATGCTGGTTTCTTTTCTGGACCTCTAAGGGCTTGCTGGGATTTGGGGTCACATACAATCCTAGAATGGTTTGGGTTGGAGAGGACCTTAAAGATGGTCTAGTTCCAACCCCCCTGCATGGGCAGGGACACCTCCCACTAGACCAGGTTGCTCCAAGCCCCATCCAACCTGCCCTTCAACACTTCCAGGGATGGGGCAGCCACAGCTTCTCTGGACAACCTGGGACAGGGTCTCACCACCCTCATACTAAATAATTTCCTCCTTATGTCTAACCTAAATCTCCCCTCTTCCAGTTTTAATCCATTACCCCTTGTCGTCTCAGTACAAGCCCTTGTAAAACATCCTTCCCCAGCTTTCCTGGAGCCCCTTCAGGCACTGGAAGGTGCTCTAAGGTCTCCCTGGAGCCTTCTCATCTCCAGGCTGAACAGCCTGTCTCTAGAGCATAGCTGCTCCAGCCCTTGCATCATCTTCATGGTCTCCTCTGGACTCACTCCAACAGCTCCATGTCCTTCTTGTGTTGAGAGCTTCAGAACTGGACACAGTACTCCAGGTGGGCTCTCACAAGAACTAAGTAGAGGGGGAGAATCACCTCCCTTGACCTGCTTGACACCTCTTTTGATGCAGCCCAGGAGATGTTTGGCTTCCAAGCTTTTTCACATCCCTAATGTGCCTAGTGCCTCATTTTCTGACTCTTGAGAGATGTGGGATTTGAGCAGTTATATTGCACACCCTCTGATGATCTATCAACCTGAGTATTTCCTTTCCACATCAATTATAATCGGATGGGGTGGAGGGGAGGCAGGGATCTGGAGGCAGGAGCAAGGCATGCCCAGCTGCATCAGGACAGCACAGACTCACCAAGCACCTTCCATGCCCTCCTTCAGGTCTGGCCAAGGCATCTCACCTCCATTCTTCAGCACAGACGGTGCTTTGAAGGGAGGCAACCAGCAGGTTGGGAGTTCAGACCAGCCTTTCATTTCTACCCAGTGTCCATCTAGCAGGTAGACCCAGGAGAGCTGCTTCTCCAGTCAGTGCTCCTCCATCAGTGCTGGAGCAAACGTAGGGAGGAAACCCAGAGAAATGTTCAGATAGGATCAAGTCCAGCATCACAATGTCAAAGAGAGCATCTGCCAGACAAATTAAAGCATATCCTCCACTTGCCTCCCTTCCCACTGCCTGGGGGTACTCTGGTGGGAAGAAACCCCAGAGCACCAACATTTCATGCCAGATCTGCTAAAAAACAGGTGGCCAAGATGTTTTTTCATTCAGCAGTCAGAAGCAAGGAAAGAGGTGAGGGCAGGAGATTTGGCCACATGCTATTCTATCCGCAAAGCATTTCCACCTTACTCTTGCTCTTCCCAGATGTCTCAAACACTGCTGGGAAGAAATTTCCCCCTTCCAAGGTTAGCAATATCAGTGCTCATCAGCAGTAGCTGCTCCTGTTGGACCTTCCCTGGATATTCCAGCTTGAGCCTGCTCTTCTCCCACCTATTTTGAACACTCACGACAGCTTGAAGAAGAGGGTGGGTTGCTATTGCTGCAGCTCCACCACATGTCCTCAGCCACACTCCTTCCCCAGCTGCCTCTCTGTATCTGGGCTCTTGTCCAAGGCAACCTCTTGGGAAGAAAATGCTGAGCTGTGCAACCCTGAACCTCTTGTGTACACCTCAGACCTGGTGTCTGGCCAGAAACCCTCTCCTGGACAATGGGAGAGAGATTCTCACACATGAAAATGCTCCCAGAATAGAACCTTCTGGTTCCTGTACTTGGGATGTGTCCAAGAGCTACATCTACACTGAGGAGGGCCCTAATCGCCCCTTGTCTCTGCTTTCACCTCTCGGGCCATTAGGTGTTTTAATGAGGTGGATTTATTTAATGAGAAGGATTTAGTAGATGGGTTTCAGAGGTGATCCAGTCCCTATGATGGAGATAACCTCTCCCGCAGCATTGAGACAGGGTCAGGAACAGGGTGCATCTCCTTCCACTATGAGTGGTTTGAGAGGGGGACACACTGCATGCATCTGGCTTTTGGGAAAAGAAATTCTAGGTTAGGGCATTAACACCATGACTACTCTGCTGCCTGGAGAGCTGAAAGGGGCAGAAACACCAACCCAGACCATGGACCAAGCCAGACCCTGCTGAAGGGAGGATGGTACCTAAGGAGCTTGGTGCTCCCCAGAGTATCACAGAATCATCATGGTTGGTCCTCTAAGATCACCGAGTCCAACCATCAACCCCTAAAAACCCAACAAAAAAACCCAAACCAAACCTTGGCTGCTAGAGCAGGTTCTGGAGTACCAAACTTACATGGCTTTTGAATACCTCCAGGGATTGTGACTCAATCACCTCCTTGGGCAGGCTGTTCCAGTGCCTGGCCACTCTTTCAGCATAGAAATTCTTCCTAATAGCCAATCTGAACCTCCCCTGCTGCAACTTCAGGCCATTCCTCTGTTCCTGTCATTATTTACTTGGGAGAAGAGGCCAACACCCACCTCCCTACAACCTCCTTTCAGGTAGTTGTAGGGGGTGATGAGGCCTTCCCTCAGCCTCCTTTTCTTCAGCCTGAACAACCCCAGTTCCCCCATCCTCTCCTCACAGGACTTGTTCTTTAGACCCTTCACCAGCTTGGTAGCTCTTGGTTGAAATCCCAAGCAAGAGACAGGCTCTTATTTACTACGGGTGCAGTTTCTCTCTTTCCTTCCCGAGGGCTGTCTTAATGCTTTGGAAAAAATTATCTTCAAAACCTCCTCGCTGTGATGGCCCATGCCCAGAGGGCACCTGAACATGGGCCTCAAGGATTTGTCATCCCACAAAACTCACTCTCTCACATTGTGCCACGTGTGATAACGGGGAAAACAAAACCCATCCCAGGATCCGGTGCCTGCAGCAAAGAGCCCTCCAGATTCACAGTGTTTCCTTTTGCTGGAGTAAATTATGATTTGTGACTATAATTAACTGGGAGCCAGTACACACTGGGCTGGTTTTAAGCTGACTCAATGCTGTCTGCAAAGCACAATGTGATGAAACAATATTCAAATCAGCTTCTTAACTGAGCTGGCAAGTGACACAATCTGGAGACGGATGCCAAAAGAAAGTGGAGGTTTGCAAAGCCCTGGGCACAGGGAGGGATTTCAAGGACTGGGAGTCTTTTCCTTCAAGTGTTGGTTTCCAATCCACAGTCTGTGGCTAGGTCACAGTTTCTGAAACATGGGAAGAGCCTCACAATAAGTTCCCAGAGCCTCATTTTTGTGTTAGAATCATAGAATCAATCACAGAATGGTTTGAAAGGTTGGAAGGGACATTAAAGACCATCTAGTTCCAATCCCCTGCATGAGCAGGGACACCTCCCACTAGACCAGGTTGCTCCAAGCCCCATCCAACCTGCCTTTCAACACTTCCAGGGATGGGGCAGCCACAGCTTCTCTGGGCAACCTGAGCCAGTGCCTCATCACCCTCACAGCAAAGAATTTCTTCCTCACATCTCATCTAAATCTCCCCTCTTTCAGGTTAAAACCATCCCCCCCTCATCCTACCACTCCCTGACCTTGTCCAAAACCTCTCCCCAGCTTTCCTGGAGCCCCTTCAGGCACTGGAAGGTGCTCTAAGGTTTCCCTGGAGCCTTCTCTTCTCCAGCCTGAACAGCCCCAACTCTCTCAGCCTGTCTCCAGAGCAGAGCTGCTCCAGCCCTCTGAGCACCTTTTTGGCCTTCTCTGGACTCACTCCAGCAGCTCCATATCCTTAATATGATGGGGACCTCCCTCAGAGCTGGAAACAATACTCCCAGTGGGGTCTTATCATGCATGTCCTTGGAAAGCAGTGGAAGGAATTAGGACCAGCTTCCTCCAGCTCTTCACTTGGGCCATTCTGGGAGATATTGTGGCCCCCAGGACTGCATCAGAGGAAGAAACAGGCCACCCTGAGATGCCTCAGTGCAAAGTCTGGAGGGTAGGTTGGAGCTTTATACTGAAGAGGGTGATGGGATGTCCAGCACGCCCTATCCTGCTGGCCCCCTGTCCAGCCATGGTGTGGTTACCAACAGCCAGAGGACAGGAATGTCATAAAATGCTTCGACTACTTGGTGAATGGAAGTGAATTTTTGCAAGTGCTTGCCTTGCAAGTCACATCTGCTCTTTGAAAGTCTATTTCCCTTCTTTCCATCCCCCCCAGGAAGTTTGCTAGTGCTTTATTAGGTTTTACCTTTTTTTTTTTTTCCCTCCCTCTTCATCTCTTTGGCTGTAATAGCTGCCCTCCAGCTATATCTCTTCTTTCTTCTCATCTAGACAGCTTCTGCCACTGCTAATAGCCATCTGGGCCATGGGAAACCAGAACCCTCACTGGACAGTTATGGGCCAGTGGGAGCTCCAGAGTCTCCACGGAAGGGAAAAAAAGGGATTAGGATTGACAGTTGCTGTGCCCAGGCTCCCTTGCAACCCCCAAATGGGCTCAACAGGGCAGAAGACAGGCTAATGTCCCCTGTGGTCTCCTGGAAATGTGTTTTATCCCAGGACAGTAAAGCCATTATTCTCTTCTTGCCACTAAAGAAATAATAAATATTTATTTAAAAAAAAAAATAATAAAAAAAGAGTGACAAATGTGGGATTGCTGGGGAGCAAAGTGCAACAATAACCTGCTCCTAAGGAGTGGAGCTGAAGGCATCCATATCTCTTGACCCCTCTTTATGGGGTCAAGTTGCACCAGGGGAGGTTCAGATTGGATATTAGGAACAATTTCCTCACAGAAAGAGTGGTGAGGCCTTGGAACAGGCTGCCCAGGAAGGTGGTGGAGGCACCGTCCCTGGAGGTGTTCAAAAAACAGGGGGACATGGTGTTTCAGGAGATGGTTTAGTGGTCATGGCGGTGTAGGGTGGACAGTTGGACTTGATGATCTTGAAGGTCTTTTTCAACCTTGATGATTCTATGATTCTATGATTCTCAGAGCCTCCTGAGACCCTCTGCAGATGGCAAGGTCCAAAGAGACCTGGAGGTTGAGCCTTGTGACAGAGAGGTAAGAGATTTTATCCCTCATGAACAAGATTCTTCTGGTAGGTGAAAACACAGACATCCAGTAAGTGACTGAGCACATCCTGAGAGCATTGTTCATAGAATCATCATAGAATCACACAATCATAATCACAGAATCATGGAATCATGGAATGGTTTGGGTTGGAAGATCATCTTAAAGACCATCTAGTTCCAACCCCCCTGCATGGGCAGGGACACCTCCCACTAGACCAGGTTGCTCAGAGCCCCATCCAACCTGGTCTTGTTTGCCCACATGTGTGTAAGGTACCACCACATCTGCAATGGGCTTGCAGCTGTAACACCACCTCTGGGAGGGTGGCAAAGGGAAAGCAGTGGAGTTACCCAAGAGCCTCTCCAAAGTTTCTTCTTCTTCCTGCATGTTTGCACAGCCCCAGGACTGGCTGCTCAGCCTGTGAGCATGGATATCCACATTTTCTGTCCCTGGTCTCCCACCAGGCCAGCACTGCACATGTCTCCATGTCAATCCACTGTCACATGCCTTTGCATTTACTCCAAAAAGCCATACTGTGGTACTGGGTTGTGGGACTAGACTAAACTAGACTAGACTGCCAACTCACACAGCTAAATGCCTCCTTTACCTGCCTGCCAGCCTCCCTCTCATGTCTTCTGGCAGCTCTGAGACCCAAAGATAACCCAAAACCCCAGATTCTGGAATAGGTCACAAGCCCACCACCACCACATTAGTTTGCCCTGAAATCTCTCATGTCCTCTGCCCTGCCTCAGTGCAGCATGGAAATCTCCTTTGTGCTGAAAACTCTCCAGATGTCACTGCAATTTCTGTAGGCATGAATGGCATTCACCATTATATTGACCTTGAACATGAAATTTTCATAGAATCATAGAAACATTTGGCTCGGAAGAGAACTTTAAGATCATCAAGTTCAACCATTAACCCAGCACTGCCAAGGCCACCACTCCAACACGTCCCTCAGCACGGAAGAGTTCTAAGCTGAAAGAGGGGAGATTTAGAATAGATATTTCAACTGGATGTCCAAGTGACATTTTCATTTATATGTGAGGAACAGAAACTTTGCCCTCCAATGCCACCCAGAGCGCTACGAAACTGCCATTTCCAATCCTCACACAGTTAATAGTGAGTTATATTTGCTTTTCTGATATATATCATGAAACTCAGATCCTGACAGGATTAATGCACTGTAAAAAGACTCAAGACCTTCAGTGAGACAGGGTGCTCTTGTAAGGCATCAACTTTATGAGCCCACCTGTGGCCGGTTTTGGAAGAATCAAAAATTCTTCAGTGAGAAGATGCTTAGTGAAGAAAAATTGTAACAACAGCAAAATGAATAAGCAACTGGAGGAAGCAAGCTATGGAGAATATATTTTTCATCTGCATTTATGCTTAAGTCAATAGCTGGATGAGAGGTAAGGACATTAACACACATTTGAAAGCCACGCAGTCCAAAGGAAAACAAATATTTGGATATAACAACCTAAAGCAGGACACTATGACATGTATGTCCAGGCAACTAGAACACTCCAAGAAAGCACAGAAGTAAAGGCACGTTCTTCTTCTTTCTACTTATCTTTTTATAGAATGAGATTTAAATTACATTATCCCTATTAAATTCAAGAGAATTTGCTGAGGGGTTTTCACCTGTTCCGCAGAGATCTAAACTACTGTTTCAAGGTAAGACATTTCCCAAAGCCTTTCTGCAGTAAAAACAATGCACCCTCTTGGAGAGTGAGGATCTGAGCACTGTTGTGACAGAGAGTGCCTCAGTCTTGCAAACTGTTCTGACCCACATCTCTCTTTGTTCCCCCTCAATTCTGTGTTTGCACATCTCTTTTTTGCACCATCCAACCTGGCCTGGAACACTTCCAGGGATGGGGCAGCCACAGCTCTTCTGGACAACCTGGGTCTCGCCACCCTCACAGCAAAGAATTTCTTCCTAAGATCTCATCTCAATCTCCCCTCCTCCAGTTTGAAACCATTCCCCCTTGTCCTCTCACTCCATACCCTTGCCCAAAGTCCCTCCCCAGCTTTCCTGTAGCTCCTTCAGGCACTGGTAGGTGCTCTACAGTGTCTCAAGAGGCTTCTCCTCTCCAGGCTGAACAACCCCAACTCTCCCAGCCTGTCTCCAGAGCAGAGATGCTCCAGCCTTCCACCAGTCTGAGTTTACATTGCATAAATCCCTGAATGGTTTGGCTTGGAAGTGACCTTAAAGATCAACTAGTTCCAGACCACATGCCATGGGCAGGGACACTTTCCACTAGCCATCTCCAAACTCTGTGCAGACCACCTAGCTGAGGACCTGAGCCCTCAGGTATCAGTTTCATGGGAGTGTGTGGCACAGTCACCTCTTAATTATAATGGACATTAATATCCTGGGATCACTAGAATTGTGAAAGGACTATCTAGTGAATAGCTGCAGCTTCAGTAGCTATCCTAGTAGCAAACCAGTTTAATCTTTTTAATATTGCAACTATCAAAATCAGTATCTGCCAAAGCTCTCCATCACCTGGCTCTACAGTCCTCACGGGGACTTCTGCTTCTTTCCCACACATACTGGTAACACAGCAAGATCAGGAACTTAAATACTCTCCTGGGAGTGGGGTAACTCTCCTCTCTTCACTTCTGCCCATCAATTTCAACATGAGTTGCTTAAGCCCCCATGAAACTCTTGGGAACTCCTCATGACAGACCTAGGACTTTCCTCATATTAATACACATTAAGGGTAAGCAATAAGTAGCAATAACCTGTGGCCATGCAGCTCTAACATCAGCAGTCAAGAATCATCCCAGAGTACAATTTCATTGATTTTAGTGGAATTATGTCATGCACCACTTTGAGCCAAAACCACGATAAATATTTCAGTGCTCCTGAAACCCTTTTGGAATTTATTCTCTAGAGGAAGTTCCATGAAAATAAAAAGACACCAGTTTTAACCGTTGATCAGAATTTATTGTACCACTACTGAGTGGAGAGATCACAGAAGACCTCAGAGAAGATTGCCCTTTGATACGTAGCAGAAAGATTTGTAGACTCACAGAATCATATAATGGTTTGGGTTGGAAGGGACCTTAAAGATCATCCAGTTCCAACCCCTCTGCCATGGGCAGGGACACCTCCCACCAGACCAGGTTGCTTAAGGCCTCATCCAATCTGGCCTTGAACACTTCCAGGGAGGGGTATCCACAACCTCCCTGGGCAACCTGCTCCAGCATCTCACCACCCTCACAGGAAAGAACTTCTTCCTAATGTCTAGCCTGAATTTCACCTCTTTAAGTTTCAAACCATTGGCCCTTGTCCTCTCACTACACACCCGTGTAAAAAGCCCTACCCCAGCTTTCTTGCAGGCCCCCTTCAGATACTGGAAAGCTGCCATAAGGTCACCCCAGAGCCTCCTCTTCTCTAGGCTAAACAACCCCAACTTTCTCAGCCTGTCTTCATAGGGGAGGTGCTCCAGTCCTCTGATCATCTTTGCAGCTCTCCTGTGGACATGCTCAAGGAGTTCTATGTCCTTCTTATGCTGGGGACTCCAGAACTGGACACAGTACTGCAGGTGGGGTCTCACCAGAGCAGAGTAGAGGGGGAGAATCACCTCTCTCAACTGGCTGGCTCTCTTTCTTTTGATGCAGCCCAGAACACGGTTGGCTCTCTGGGCTGAAAGTGCACATTGATGGCTCATGTTAAACTTCTGGTCGACCACTACCCCCAAGTCCTTCTCCTCTGGGCCGTCCTCAATCCATGGTCCTCCCAACCTGTATTCGTGCATGGGATTGCCTCAACCCAGGGGCAGAACCTTGCCCTTGGCCTTGCTGAACTTCATGCAGTTTGCACGAGCCCACTTCTCAAGCCTGTCAAGGTCCCTCTGGATGGCATCCCTTACCTCCAGCATGTTGACTTCACCACACAGTTTGGTGTCATCAGCAAACTTGCTGAGGGTGCACTCGATTCCACCGTCCATGTCGCCAACAAAGATGTTAAATAACACAGGTCCAAGTACCGACCCTTGAGGAACACCACTCATCACATGAGTCCATTTGGACACCGAGCCATTGATCACAACTCTTTGGGTGGGACCAGTCAGCCAGTTCCTTATCTAACAGGTGGTCCATCCATCAAATCTGTATTGATCCAGTTTCGAGACTAGAATGTCATGTGGAACAGTGTTGAAAGCTTTGGACAGGTCCAGGTAGATGACATCTGTTGCTCTGCCATTGTCCACCGAGGCTGTGAACCTATTATAAAAGGCCACCAAATTAGTCAGGCAGGACTTGCCTTTAGTGAAGCCATGTTGGCTGTGACCAAGCACCCCTTTGATGTTCTCGTGTCTTAGCAGGGTCTTCAGAAGCACCTCTTCCAAGATCTTGCCAGGCACAGAGGTGAGACTGACTGGCCTGTAGTTCTCTGGGTCTTCTTTTTTTACCTTCTTGAAAATGGGGGTTATGTTTCCCAGTTTCCAGTCAGCAGGAACTTCACCAGACTGCCATGACTTTTCAAATATGATGGACAGTGGCTTTGCAACTTTTTTTATTGCTTTCCCATCCCAGATGAAGTAATGATTTCAAACTATTCCCCATCTTTTTGGAGGCAAAAAGGATTCTCTGATGTTTGATGCAAACTTAAATCTCTCCCAGATGACGAATGAGATGGAGGGATTGTGGGGGACACATAGTGGTGAAATTTCAGAGTGAGGTCACCAGCTGTTTGCATCCAAGCTTTGCTCCTCTTCCTTACCTCAATTTGAAGGAATCCATAGACTGTGATCCCACTCTAAACCTGTCTTGTTTTTGGAAAGAGTACAATATCACCAAGTTTGTCCTACTCTGAAAAGTCCAGCTTTGATGGCATTTCCTTTGCATTCACACCCACCAGTGATTCCTTTGAGTCAAAAAAAAAAGGTTAAAACTAGATATTGGAGGAGAAATACTTCCCACATGAGGACAGTCAGGAAGTGGAACATTGTTCACTCTGGAGAAGAGAAGGCTCTGGGGAGACCTCAGAGCACCTTCCAGTGCCTGAAGGGGCTACAGGAAAGCTGGGGAGGGACTTTTGACAAGCGTATGGAGTGAGAGGATGAGGGGAAATGGTTTTAAACTGAAAGAGGGGAGATTTAAATGAGATATTAGGAAAAAATTCTTTGCTGTGAGGGTGGTGAGACACTGGAATAAGCTGCCCAGAGAAGCTGTGGCTGCCCCATCCCTGGAAGCATTCCAGACCAGGTTGGATGGGGCTTGGAGCAACTTGGTCTAGTGGGAGGTGTCCCTGCCTATGCACGGGGTTGGAACTGGATGATCCTGAAGGTCCCTTCCAACCCAAACCAGTCTGGGATTCTGTGCTGCCCAGAGAACTTGTGCCACCTGCAACCTTGGGCATTTCCAAAACCAGACTAGAGAAAGCCCTGATCAACCTGGTGCAGCCACACAGTTGACTCTACTTTGAGCAGGAGGTTGGACTAGAGACCTCCTTAAGTCCCTTCCAACCTGAAATATCCCATGGTCCTATGATCCTAGGACCCTGTGGTCTTGTTAGGAAGTAGTCCAGCAGTTTCAGAAGCTTCCAGTGCTGTAAGGAAGAATCATCCCTTGAGAAAGTCAAGGCTACAAGACATGAGGTCTCTATCCTGTTTTTTGGCAGAACAACCACTTCACAGTCCTTGAGTTTCTTCAAATCTTGCAGCCTCCAATGTTTCCTTTGCCTTGGGAACTCTTTGCCTTTTCTCCTAAAAGGTGCTCATACTGGGACCATTTGTGAAGACTGTAACAGCTGGGAAGAAACTTCTATTCTCACCACTGACCTCTTGCATAAAACTGGGGAAAAGTGTTCCCCCTTGCTTGCCTGCTCTGCTCTCCTCTTGTTCAAGCAGAGAACAATTTCGAGTCACAACACTTGGAAATTATTTAGCCCCGTTGCTGTGCTGAGCCACTCAAATAATCATTGGTTCTCCCCCAGCTTAGGACTTCATGCCAATGGGGATTTGGACATGGGGTAGACTGGTCTTATCCTCGCTCCTCTTCCTTCCCTCTGTGGTAAAATGTAATAATTCACCCACCCCCATTTCTGGATATATTCTCAGGCACTGGAGAGCTTGACCACTCACTGCTAATCAATAGAGCTGGAGTGTGGCCATCAGCCTATTAGTGTTTCAAGGTTTTTCACAGGAAAAAAAAAAAAAAAAAAAAAGTCTGGAAAAATGAAAGGCAGAGATGAAATACATACATTTCTCTGGTAATATTTCAGAGGCAAGGGCACAGCAGTAGCTTTCTTTTTTAAGCTTGCAACCTATATAGAAAATATATTTGAGGGATTTGGAGAATGAAGAAAAATTAAAATAATTAAGGAGCTGACAGAATTGATTTAGAGTCCGAGGAAAGTAGCAAAGAATTCATTGTGTTCAGCGTGGTGGAACATGTCTGGAAGGGATGTGAGTGCTGTCTGGAAGGGACCTAAGCATGGCAGCATGAGGCCCCATCTAACCAGCCCCTGGCTCTGCTCCAGGGAGATGTTGGGCCAACACTCTTGTACCTGCACCGTTGCTGCTCTGAGCTGGTGGGAAACTGGCCTTGGCTGCAGTGGTCTTCTCAGGGTGCCAAGACCAGTCATAAGGTGTTCTGTGGTCCAAGGGTTAGAGCTTTCCAAAATTAAAATCAACCTGGGGTTCAAGCTTGAGTTCTGGTGCCGCAGGAAGATTTTCAGATGTCACGTGTAGACATTCTCTGTGCAGACAAGGTCTCTTGGAGCAGTCAAAGCAAAGGATGTAAAATCCCTAACAATGGGTTGAAAGAGGGAGCAGTTTTCATTGGCATGATGGCATCTTGGCCTTTGCCTGGAGCTGGCCAAACCTGTACCACCCACTTTCCTCCAGGTGCCATCAGACCTTCACCTGCAGTGACATCAGCAAGAGGTAGAAGCTGAGAGAGTTTGTACTAAGCAAGTCCAGGATGTGTAAAACCTTCCTGTCAGTAGTCCCTGCAGCAGGATAGTTATTTTAAGAAGCGTAGCAGTTCCTGTAAGCACGTCTGTGCTCCAGTCAGCAGATGGAGGATGCATAATTTAAAACAGGAGTGACCAGACTAAGGTTTTTCCATCTGCCTTTCAAGTGCGGCAGTAGGATGACTCTGCTCACATCACGTAAGACTCATCCAGTGGCTTAACTTCCAAGAGGCAAGCTGTGCCTGCCCAGACCTTCAGAGGTTCTTTCCCCCACTCTGAAAAAGGACAATAATCTTCTCTGTTCCATTTCATGCACCTCTTCATTCATTTCAGTAGTAAGAATCCTTGCTCACCATCCTAACTCACAGTCCATGTTTGGATCCTTTGATCCTCCTCCTTGTTACGAGCCCAGAAATAAAGCATCTGATTTTTCCCAGGGAGCAACTTCAATCTCCATCTCCACTTTGATAATCAATAGTCCTTCACAGAAGCTAACTTATCATAGAATAATTTTGGTTGGAAAAGACCTTTAAGATCATCCAGTCCAACCGTTCACCCAGCACTGCCAAGGGCACCACTAAACCATGTCCCTCAGCACCACATCTACATGGCTTTGAAATCCTTCCAGTGATGGAGACTCCACCACTGCCCTGGGCAGCCTGGGCCAGGGCCTGACAACCCTTTCTGCTAAGAAATTGTTCCTCATATCCAACCTAAACCTCCCCTGGCACAACTTGATCTCAGTGTAGTTAACCACTCCTTTCTCCTCTGCAAAAGCTAATTCAATTACATGCATTTCACTGCAGACAAACGTGCACTTGAGCTATCCAGAAGAAATTTGACACAGGAGATGGCTGGACATCTTTCACTGAAATGCTTGTGTTTTTTGGCCATGGAAAATGCTGGTTTACATCAAAGAAAACTTATATTCAAATGCTTCCAGAGAAAACAACTTGACACTATTTTTAAATGAGGAATATTTTATGTGGAAGACATTTAAACACACAACTTAGGTGATCCCAAAGCTCTGTTCATGTGTATTTTGCAAATGCCTTTTGGATCATTTCATGACACAACATGCCACTGAAACAAATCCTCCAAATGATACTGTCCATACCGTGCTGTTCTGTGTGCTCACACCAGACCCTGACCAAGCCAGCTGAGACCAGAGGTCCTCTGCAGCAATGCTGCAAGGACAGAAATGCTCCAGACTCCAGGAACTTCTCACCTAATAGGAGAAACAGAGAGACAGAGAAATGGATGTAGAGCAGACTTGGAAAAGAAAGGTGGTGGGATCTCCATCCTTGGAGATGTTTAAGACAGAGACAGAGTGAGCCCTTATCAACCTGATCCAGTAGTGGAGACAGTCCTGCTTTCAGCAGGATTAAAGACTTCCAGAGGTCCCATTCATCCATTGTCTCTTTGAATGTATCCAGGCCTCTTTTTTACTCCATTCAATAAGCATTTGGAAACCAAAGGTGCCATTTCTGCTGTGGTAAGTTTCACAGGTCTAACTTCTGGTGGGAATTTTGCTCACCTCCCTTAGCAAGATCAGCCCACATTCTCCTTTATTTGCAATGTCTGCCTCTGTCCCAGGGAAGTGCTTTGCCTCTAATGCGATTAGGAGCAGCACCCTGTAAGCTGGCTGCCAGGTGCCCATTGGCAAGCTGCCTAGAAAGCAAAAAAAATTGGGGTGGAAAAGTGGATTTTCCAGTGCTGAGAGCTAACTCCACACTGGTCTCACTTTAAAATGTGTGAACGGCTGAAATATCCGTGGCAGAAAAGATTCAGAGAAAGAGATTCCTCCTCCTCTTCACCCTGCTGCAAGGATGTATTTTTCATTAAGTGAGCTTATGAAGGTCGTTGTTCTCTCCAAATCAGTTTGGCCACTTGAAAGCTGCTGTAGGCTACAATCCTTCTCATGCCTTTTGCAGCTAATAAGCCATCTGGACAGCCCAGAAGAGGCATCTGTTCAGTCCAGTTTCTTGCTGGGATGGGGATGCTCCTCTGTGAGCTGAGATTCTCCTGCAATTTTGACTCCACAGCATGATCACTCAAAACTAGCATCATGTGCAAGGTTTGGTTACTAACAGGGTGTGTCTGTTGAAGGTGCCCTGGAAAAGTTTGGAGTCTCCTCCCAAAGTTAAAAGCATGGGCAGGGGCAGAGGTATCAGTAAATGCTTTGCCTGCAAGTGGAGAAGAACTGGAGAGATCAACGTCATCTGAGAGCAGAACTGCTGTCGTGGGTCTGAAGGATGTCCCAACAAGATGATCCCATGGGCTTCTATCAACTCCATATGGCTGGGATTGAAAGAGGGTAGAAGGAGGGAAGACATGTACTTCAGTGAAGAGAGGTGACCATATGAGAAGCTTGTAAGATAGTAGTGTTCACCACAAGAGACATGTAGAGCTGCAAGAAAGGTCTGTAGCATCTGCTCAGAAGCAGGGTCAATTCTTAGACCCTCCTTTGTCTGTTTTTTCAAATCTATTTCTGATTCCTGCTCCTAGAGAGGGCCTTAAATATACATAGCAAGTTCCAAGCACTTTCCCAGCCTTTAGTGCTTCCTAAATTCCAAACTAAATCCTTCTTTTTATTTCCTTTTCTGGTTTTCCCCCCTTTTTCTTTTTGTTCTGTCCTGCCTTTCCTTAGTAGATGCCAAGAGCCAATTGTATGACGTTCATCAAGGCCAAGTGCCAGGTCCTGCACTTGGGTCACAACAACCCCAGGCAATGCTCCAGGCTTGGGGCAGAGTGGCTGGAAAGTGCCCGGTGGGAAAGGTTCTGGAGGGTTGGTCAACAGCAGCTGAACATGAGCCAGCCTGTGCTCAGGTGGCCAAGAAGGCCACCAGCATTCTGGCTTGTGTCAGCAAGAATGTGGCCAGCAGAACCAGGACAGGGATTGTCCCTCTGTGGTGGGCACTGGTAAGGCCTCACCTTAAATCCTGGAGTAATTTTAGGGCCTCCTGTGACAAGAAAGACCCATGTTCTGTCACGAGCATTCCCAGAGCCATGGAGAAAGAGTTGCACTGTTTGAGGGCAGGCGAGGTGGCTTCTTTCTGTCAGAGGAGCTGATGGGATCCACACCCTCATCACATTACAACGCCCGACTGATGACTGCAGCTCCCTCCTGAAGCCCTGTCTCACACACATGAATGCACCTTGCTGCTCTCCTAAATTCTGCATGTCTTTCCCTGCACTCAAAACCCCTTAAATCCATCCTCCTTTCTCCTGAAGCTCTTTTCCACCTCATAACAAACTAGAACAGCTATGCACAATGCATTCCTGGTGCTATAATGACAGCAGATTCTCAAGTCTTGGGGGCTTTATTAGGGCTGTTTCATGGGAACACCTGTCTTTCATGGCACACTAAAACCACAGGAGTGCCAGAAACAAATCACGTGCAGAGCATGATGCTGGTTGGGGCATGATTTCCCAGCAGCATGTTACAGGCACTGAGGAGTTTGAAGAGAGAAGCTGCTTTATCTTGCCATTGGGCCTGGGGTTGTAGGTGGGTTTCCATCTGTCATCCCATGCTACACGTGGGTACATAGTTATAGCCCCTCAAGAAGCATTATCTGTTGGGATGTGGTGGAACTGAGGATTTGGTGGGACACTGGGACTAGGGGTTCAAAGTGTGGAGGCTCCATTTAGGTGCAGACAGCTCATAGATGAGCAGGCAGCAAAGCCCTTCCTTGCACACAAGTGTCCCACACACTCAGTACAGGATAACTCAATTCTGACTCATCTTAAAAAGCCACCAGCCCTTCAATCTGGAGGAGGTTTAGCCTGGGGAGGCTTTGTCAGCCTTTTTCCCCCTCTTTTGGCATGATGAGGTCAAGTAGGTCATCAACCTGCAAAGGTAGCTTAAAAAGAAATAAAACCAGCTCAGGTTGCCCAGAGAAGCTGTGGCTGCCCCATCCCTGGAAGTGTTGAAGGGCAGGTTGGATGGGGCTTGGAGCAACCTGGTCTAGTGGAAGGTGTCCCTGCCCATGGCAGGGGTGTTGGAACTAGATGATCTTTAAGGTCCCTTCCAACCATTCTATGATTCTTCCTGGATTTCCACACCTCCAGAGAAAGGGCTTCTTTGTGATTTGTGGTACACTTGAAATGCTCTTCAACAGGACCCTGACTTTCCCAATTAACTACTGTTTCACCATGGCAGCTCTGTTGAACTCTTTGCTCTCTTCAGATCCCTCCCTGGGATATGTTCATCATTTGTTTGATTCAAGGATCCCCATATTTGCCTTGCACATAATTTGGAAAATTCTAGACTAAAAGAAACCTTGAAAAGGACTGTTGTACTCATAAGATTTCACTCAAAACATACATTTTTTTAAGGCTGGCATGAACAAAATATGGTGTATAACATCAAATCATGGTTGACGTCTTGGTAAGAAAGGTCTTCTCCAAGTCAAAGCCATTTATGTGGAAGAATGAACCAAAAAGCAAAGTAACCTGTGAACTCGTAGGCAGTGCCTGGTTGTCAGTATAAGGAATATTCCAGATGTGTGTGCTCAGACCAGCTCAAACCAGTGCAAAAAGGAGGGGGACAGGCTGGAGAGGGTCCAGAGAAGGAACACAAGGATGATCAGAGGACTGCAGGACCTGCCATGTGAGGGAGGCTGAAAAAACTGTGTTTGTTCAACCTTGAGAAGAGAAGGCTTCAGGGAGACCTTATTACCATGTTCCAGAACTTAAAAGGTGGCTCCCAAGAAGATGGAGACTCCCTAGTTACAAGGAGTCCCATGGAAAAGACAAGGGGTGATGGGCACAAGTTGCTCCTGGGGAGATTCCAATTAGACATAAGAGGTAAATTTTTCCCCATGAGGACAGTCACACATTGGAATAGTCTCCCAAGGGAAGTGGCAGATTCCCCCCCATGGGACAGTTTGAAGTCTCAGCTTGACAGGGTGCTGAGCCACCTCATATCAACTGCAGTAGTACCTAGAAAGGTTGGACCAGGTGATCCTTGAGGTCCCTGCCAACCTGGCACTCTATGGTTCTATGAAACATCAACAATTTTTTGTTTCCTTCTTCAAAAAGTAGCAAAGCCATGAAGTTTGGGTGAAATCTCTGTCCATCTGCCTGTCCTGGAACTTTTGAGCTGGATGGACCATCAAGTTTTCAACCTAATATTGCAGACAAGGAAAAGATCCTTAAAGATGATAGTGTGGGTTCGTCAGGTAGTGGCTGGTGGAGGAAAGAAACCCGCTTTATCCCTCAGCTCATGTTGGCTCTAACAGGATTAACTACTGATAAAATTTGGTTCTTGCTGTTTTGAGTGAGTTATAAGCAGCAGTTGCCTCAGGGAGAGAAGAAACTCTGGGAAAGCATTATCTTGTGAAACGTGCGGAGATTTTAAATTTCTCTTTATCTTCCAAGTGGCAAAGAATGAATCAGGTTTTGTGCACGTGGCTTTTTGGCTTTCAAAGGGGACAGGGCGTGTGGTTCTCCCACGGCAGCAGAGCTCTGGGGAGAGGGAGGCAGGTTCAAATCCCTGAGAAGAATTTAAGTTCTTCAGGTAAAAAATTTCCAAATTTTGCCTGAGTCCAGGCAGGACCGAGGGTGATAATTCAGACCACTACCAATTCTCCTCAGAAGCCCTCTCTGCAAAGCTGCTTTCATTTCCAAGCTACTTTGGAGATATGAAAGTAGCAGGAGGATATTTTCAGCCTAACATAAAAGCACCATTATTATTTATTTTTTTTCCCAAGCAGAGAAAAATCATTTGATTGGGAATTTTTTCTTTTCTGTGCACTGCCCAAGGAACATGCTGTCATTTCATCCCCCGTGCCAAACCTTCCTTATTTACATGTATTCCCTGGAGGAGACTGACAAAGCTTCCCATTACTCAACAACATCTTGGCTCTTGCACAAAAACACTACAAGGTTGGGGGAACTAAATATATCTAAGGTTATACTGAACAGGGGCAGAGAAATTGGTGTCAACTGAAGGTGACTTTGTTTTCCACCCTAATCTTGCTGAATAAATGGATTAATACGAAATTTGCTAATTTGAATGGATCCCAGGAAGGATTCTTCCTAGATCTGGGAAGTTATGATCTACTCCAGAACTGCTGCAAATAAAAGACCTATGCTTCAAAATGTATTTATTGACCCTTTTTCTGCCTGGAAAGCATCCCACGAGCTCCTGAACTCTGTTACCTCCTGGCAGAAAAACTTCCATGTGAGTTGTAATAAACACAATTCTTTTTGGCTTCATTGTATTTCTAAGAGAGCCATAAAAATAACATAAACTCAGGTATAAAACCCCAGGATATCTGAGACAGACGAAATAGAAAAGCGCTGCATGTGGTAAATACAGTCTGACAGCTGCAAAATAAATAATTCCTGGCTATCCAGGAATCGGAGCAGAAATCAAGCTATAGCCATCATCTCTGGGTTGTAAAGGAAAGGATTTAAGAAGCTCGGGAAGGGAGTTTATCATCACGTTGCACATTTTCCATCTTTGCTGTTAGATGAGGCAAAGTCCTGTCCACAGAGATCCCTGTTCCCAGGGTGTCCGTGGCTGAGATAACTTGTCCCTGCTGTGGCAGTAACAGCTGATCAGCATCTCCTCTCCTTAACGTGCCTGACACGAGAGAGCCAGTGCCTTTAATTAACAAGGAAGGAACAGGATGAATTAAACCTAAGGTCTGAGTCATTAACAATTGAAAGCATTTGGACAAGTCCTTTTCCCAGCAGCATGGTGTTCTTATTAATTATAATGATGGAGCAGGCAGATAATTCCTCAGGATCCATAGCAAGGTATTAAATATTGCAGGGGAATAAGTGTGCACTTTCAATCCACAAGAAAGGCTTAAAATCACAGAATCACGGGATCGTTTTGGTTGGAAAAGACCTTTAAGACCATCAAATCCAACCATTAACCCAGCACTGCCAAGGCCACCACTAAACCATGTCCCTCAGCACCACATCTACATGGCTTTGAAATCCCTCCAGGGATGGGGACTCCACCACTGCCCTGGGCAGCCTAGGCCAGGGCCTTTCCATGAAAAAATTGTTCCTCATATGCCATCTTATTGCTTGTCCCTTAGGAGAAGAGACCAATCCCCCCTGGCTCCAGCCTCCTCTCAGGCAGTTGCAGAGAGTGAGAAGGTCTCCCCTCAGCCTCCTTTTCTCCAGACTAAACACCCCCAGCTCCCTCAGCTGCTCCTCCTCAGACTTGTGCTCCAGACCCTTCCCCAGCTTCACTGCCCTTCTCTGGACACACTCCAGACCCTTAATGTTCTTCTTGTCATGAGAAGCCCAAAACTGACCCCAGGATTTGAGGTGGGGACAATCCCTGCCCTGGTTCTGCTGACACAAGCCAGGATGCTGGTGGCCTTCTTGGCCACCTGGGCACACGCTGGCTCATGTTCAGCTGCTGTTGACCAACACCCCCAGGTCCTTTTCCTCTGGGCACTTTCCAGCCACTCTGCCCCAAGGCTGGAGCATTGCCTGGGGTTGTTGTGACCCAAGTACAGGACCCAACACTTGGCCTTCTTGTACCTCTTACAACTGGCCTCAGCCCATTGATCCAGCCTGTCCAGGTCCCTCTGCAGATGATACTGGTCCCTTTAGGTCCTGGCACAAAGCATCAATGTTCACACTCCCAGACTTTGCCAATCCCTTTGGCTGCTGGCGTGGAGAAGTGCTGCTCCCACCAATGCCATGGCCAGCAAAACACACAGATGTTGTGCTCCATGATTAATCAGCATGTCCAGGATGGGAAATGCTTTCCTTCAGAGAGTTGCTCAGCATTATATCCAGGGATGGTGTGCACACAGGTGAGGTGTCAGAGAGATGGGTTGGGTGAGCAAGGGATCATGCTTTGCTGGTTGTCTCAGGGCACTGCGAAGCTCCTATCAACCAACCAGCACTTCTCAACCATCCTTGTCTTGGAGTCTGACACTGATGTGGTTTGGAGATTTTGATTGTTTGATCTGTGGGTCCCACCAGCAGAGGTTGAAAAGGAACCTGATCACATCTTGTGGTCTGGGTTTGTTACAATGGACCTTTGTTAATTCTTCACTGCACCACTTGGCTGACAGAAAAGGTGCATTTTTGCCCACTGATTATGACTTTAATGAAGAGGGGCTGTTGGGAAGAGTGCACCTAGCAGTTGTGGAAAACCTCATTTATATTCCTGCTTTGTGTATCTTGCTCAAGAGCTCCACCATTAATCAGTCACCATTTTATGACTGGGAATGAGCTTTCCATAGGAATCAGGAGGGCCCTTGTGGTTCCCAGAGTAGTACAGGGAGGGATGGACTTCCTAGGATAACTGTCTCTAAAAGGTGTCCCTTGGACTCTTCCTGTGGCACATGGTTATGCCATCGTGGTTTTCCTCTTCATAGAAGAATGATGTTTTTGCCCAAGTATCATTTTCATTGCAGCTCCAGGTCCCTGGACCCACAGACTGCTGATCCTGTGTCATATGCATCCAGTCCTTGGTTGCTTCCTCCCACCCTGGTGACAGTGCAGTCAGCAATGCATGATGGAAATATTCCCCCTCATGGTCAACCCATCTTGTGCTGAAACAAAGCTGGGACTGAGTGGCTTCTTCTCCCGAGGTCTGTTCTCCATCCCACCACCTCTTCCAGTTTGAACACTGCTTCTCTGTGAGACACCAAAGTCAGACTACTAATTCTGTTGCTGCATGGATAATTTCTTCCATCCCCTAGACAGAGATGCTACTTGCCGTTCTTTAGTCATGCTCCATCCCTGTGTTTGACTTTAACATATGATGTCTCAGATTTTGGGTGTTTCAGTACTCAAGAACAGGGTTATCTAACCCAAACAGACCCGATTTTTCACCCTCAGGTGAGTAACTCCCATTTCATTACCTACATTTTCCATAGATTTCAGAAAGAGAATCACAGAATCACCTTGGTTGGAAAAGACCTTAAAGACCACAGAGTCCAACCATCAACGTAACACTGACAAGTCCTTAACTAAACCATATCCCTACCACATCTATATGATCTTAAATACCTCCAGGGATGGGGACTCCACCACTGCCCTGGGCAGCCTGTACAATGCCTGACAACCCTTTTGGTGAAGAAATTCTTCCTCATATCCAACCTGAACCTCCCTTGGCACAACTTGAGGCCATTTCCTCTTGTCCTGTCACTTGTAAGTTCATTGAACACACCAATCCCCACCTCTTTACAACCTCCTTTCAGGCAGTTGCAGAGTGCGAGAAGGTCTCCCCTCAGCCTCCTTTTCTCCAGGCTGAACCACCCCAGCTCCCAGAGAGACAACACTGAGCATTTATTTGGACCACAGATCCCTTCTTCACCACTGTCCTGGTTTGAGAGGACCAGGATAAAAACTGTCTATGGCCATACTGACCTGAGACATTCCAGGACCCCTCCTCTGCTGCCGGGCTGTGTCTGAGGCAGGTAGAGCGGGGCGGGGCAGCGGTGCCTGTGGGGAGGAGAGGCTGGGTCAGGTGACCCCAAAGGGCCAATCACAGCGCTCCTGCCCATGGGGCTCACTATAAAATGGCTCCTCAGAAGGCCTGCTCATGGCTGGGGTGCTGCTGGGATGGGGTTTGTTGTCTCTCCCCCTGCTGCTGCTCCTCCTCCTTTATCCTGTTTTCTCGCTGGAGAAGAACATAGTTCACCTAGACAAGTCACCTTCTCCTGCCGCCCCGAGCAGGACCGGCTCAGCCACTCCAAGGCTGTTGCGGACTGCCACTGGGACCCTTAACTCAAACACCCCCATCTGCTGCCGAGGCCAGTTTGGGACAATTCTGTTTAGGAAGCAATGACCAGCTGAGGAGTCCAGGTTCCCTATTTACATTTTTGTATGTAATTCACCACCATCATTATTATTACTATTTATTCTTTCATTAAAGTTACTCTAGTTTCTCTTCCAACCTTGAAGACTCTCTCCCTTATTTCCTTTTTTATCTTCCCCTGGGAGGGTAGTGGGCAGATACCAGCGCATCTGTCAGTAGGTTATTGGCTAAAACCGTGACAATCTCCACTTGAGGTCTACCACTTATCTCCCCTACCCCTGTATTCTCTATATTCCCAATCCCCTTTTTAAAGCTTCAATTTGTCCAGTGAAGACTGGGCCTGCCACCCAGATCCAACATGCAGTAAGGCATTTTGAAAACCTGTTTATAGAATCATAGAATCCTAGGGGTTGGAAGGGACCTCGAAAGATCATCTAGTCCAACCCCCCCTGCCAGAGCAGGGTCACCTAGAGCACATCACATAGGAACGCATCCAGGCGGGTTTTGAATGTCTCCAGTGAAGGAGACTCCACAACCTCCCTGGGCAGCCTGTTCCAGTGCTCTGTTATGGTCTCACTGGCTTGAATTTCTCAGTGCTGCTCTTTGAGAAACCCCAGTTTGGGGTCCTGCTTTGCCTTCATTGCCCAGTTTGATCTGAACTGCCATGTGCATGTTGGTTCCAAGCTCATTTTCAATTGTGGACTCTAAAACTTCTTTTCTTTCTAAAATAAAGTCTGAAATACCTTCACCTCTGTGACTCATTGTGATATTATGTGCTCTGCCTCATTACACGTTACACCAGAAATCTTTTTCTCAGCTGAAAGCACCACTGCCAATAATTTTATGCTGTTGCCTGGGTTATTGCCAAAAATGTCATGGCCAGAAAGAGCCCTTCAGGAGGACCCACAATGTCCGTGTGTTATTTCAGCATCAGCTCCGCACTGATCTTGGCCAGGAAGCCAAGGAACAAATCCGTGACCCATCCCTTCCCCCGTAGTGTTGTGGTTGGAGAATGACCCATCATTCTTGGACAGGCAGCACCATGCAACACTCCTGCACCAAGCGACAAGCTCAGCTTGGCTTCCCAACATTGCCTCCTCCTCTTACCCACGCACCCACCCACTCGTGCTCTATTTATTTAAGCCCCCAGAGAACAAACCAAGAGAGAGAAAAAAAAATCTCTCTGAGGCAGTGTAGGAAAAAGCAAAGTGATTCTGGCCAGAACATTTGCAGAGCCCAGAAAGGGCTGTGGTTGGGATGGCATCAGAGGATGCATGTTGCCTCTCGCCGCTTATCTCATCGAGGCAGAGCTATCACGCCTCTCCCACACACCAGCCCTCCTGCAGCCCGCCAGGGTCTGAAGCACAAAATGGCCTCAAACTTAAAAGGGAATTATTTATTTATCCTGCTGAGAGATATTTTAATTAAGGTTGCAGCCAGAACTCAGCCCGGTGTTCATAACTGGCGTTAAGATGCCTCATTATCGAATCAAAAGCCGATGAAATGTGGATGGGCTGTTCTGTAAAGTGCTGCTGTTACTGTAATTAAATTGGGTAGGATCAGCTTTCTGGAGTGATGTCCTCACTCAAAAGGACTCAGGGACCTGCTGACCCTCGTAATGCCTACAGAGACCTGGAAGGTCTCAAGCCTCTGGCTCCTGGAATCATGAGGACCTTCACTACCATGAAAACACCAACAGCTGAGTGCTCTTGATTCCAGAAAAGGATGCAACACCACCTCCAGGTCCAATGTGCACAAAGCAAAGCCAAAAAAGCCAAATTATTCCTGTGTCTGCACATCTTTGGAGCCAGTCTCTATTGCTTGGCTTATTTGACTCATACCTTGAACCTCCATGGTTGGTGCTATCAGACATCTTAAGAGGACCATGCAGTAACATAGTCCAAAAATGCCAGGAGACCTAGTTCAAATACAGAGGGAGGGATATAATCCCAGCCCACTCTGAAGCACTTCTCATCAGGAGAGGTTCTCTTTCCCTTGCAAGCCTCTTTTTCCATTTTGATGCGATTTAAACAAAAATAAATATCATCTAAACTGTTCCAGAAATTTTTCGTCTGTTTGAAAACGACAATGAGAAAATATTTTAGGAACAGTTGCTCTAAGGAAAATAAAAAAAAAAAAAAGACAAGAAAAAGCTGTGAAAAGAAGAAAAAAAAGCTAGGATTTTCATCAGGGGAAAAAACAACAAACGCCTCTTCACCCGCAGCCCGTGTTTTTTTGGCCTTTTACTTACGGGAAAAAAAGACAGGGCTCATAAAAAGCTGAACATTCTAAAGGGTGTGAAATGAGCTGGTGTGAGCATTAGCCTTGTGCTGACTCTTTTAAACTCTCCACTTACCTCATAGCTCTGTTTCTTTTCAGATAGGAGACAGAGGAAACAATTCGTACAAATGATTGCTTGGAGAAAAGGCCACAGCCATTTGTATATGCTAATCAGGCTGTACCTGCCAATCATATCTTATTTTCAGTAGGATCTGGGGTTTGCAAATGCAGAGAGCCAGAGCAGGGTACCTATTGATAGACACAAGCCAGAATAGATGTATTTTCTCTGGTCAGAGGCATCCCAAAAGCATCCTCCTTACAATTACACACCCCTTTGCTATTAGCAGTGATTCACGGATGCCAGCTGGAATAAATATATAAATAGATAAAACTGATCTCTAGGACATTCCTGAGTCATCTGAAAGCCAACTTTTTCTTCTGGGGAACAATATGACCCAGCTTTTCCCTTTCCCTGTTGTACTACTGTGAAAATGAGCTGCGTGTGTGTCCCTGCCTGCCACAGTCTGGAAAATAGCATTTGTAACGTTGCAAGGATACACGTGGCCAGAATGAATATCAAGGCAGAACAGCTCAAGTCTTCCAACTCAGCCCTACCTTTCTGGCTAATTTGGTAGTTCAGCTGAGTCATGTTAAATGGGCCCAATCTTTGAGAGGGTGAGTGCCAGCAGCTCCCACTGACGCCATCAGGCTCGGCACATGCTCAGAGCTTTGGAAACTTGGGCCTGGAGATGTCACGCTGGGCAGAAAGGGAGAATGATTCCACACTTCTGTGCCATTGATGTCACCAGAGCAGACACTGAGGAATCCAGCAGGGTGTTGCTTTGCTAAAGGGTCCTGCAGCATGGCAGGACAGGGATGGTCACCTTCATCATGGTGGGATAAGGTTGCCATGGTGTCATGGTCACCTTCATCGTGTTGGACATGAATATCCATCAAGCACAAGAAACATCCCACATCTCTGCCAGCTTGTGGTAACTGCAAAGCAGCACAGACATCTGTCCTTTGGCAGATGGAAAGCAGTGTATGTAGGAGCATCTAGTCAGATTCCAGGGCTGGGTGACCTGGGTAGCACAGACCCTGTGGGGATGCAGAAGAGGATCCTTGTGGCTCTGAACCTGGTGCAGAGCCATGGCACAAACATCCAGCTGGCTTGGTCCTCCCAAAGATGTTAACTTTCTGCATCTCCTTATTTGCCTCCCTTTTTGAAAGAGGAGAGTGCTGCCAAGGGTGAAGAGAGAAGGCTTAGAGAGATCAGAAGGATCTGCCTGGGATAACCATGCCTTAGGCTCCATGGGCTTCTGAGGAGCAGCAGACAAAGCCACGGGTAAGGGTCTGTGAGGGCTTTCACCCACAGCTGCAGACTGACTTGATCCTTTCTGTTCCTGAGACGAGAAGTCGTGGTGACTCCGGGGCTCAGTAATGTTCTAGCACCTGGAAGAAGGTGACCTGAGGATCACCCAACCATTGCCTCCCCAAACCCAAGAGATGGGCATCACATGTGGCTGTGATGGGCAACAGAATGCAACTGTTCCAACAGGACTGGATTGGGAAAGCTTCCAGCAAAGTCTTTCCCTGGAGCAGTTTAATTCCAACAGAAATGCCAAGGAAAACATCAGCAGCATGGGAAGCCTGGCCAAAAGCCTGGGGAGACCCTTCCTTCACCTTGCCAGTGGTTCTGCTTTCATATGCATGATCATCCATCACAAGGGCTTTGCAATGGGTAAAAACTAATTTACTCACTCATGCAAGTTGTTGATTTTCTCTTGAGCTGAAGGAGCAGGAAGTCATGTATTTTTGGAGCTGCTTGAGAAAGATTTCAGCTGCTTATCTGTGTCCGAGAGTAGCCATTTATGACATTGCTGAGCCCAAATTCTTTTAAGTTTCTGGTGCTTTACAGAGCATGGCCACGAGTTGAGGCCAAAAGTGAACTCTTCTCTTTACTGGACTGCAAAAAAACAAGCTTTAGGGTTGAACAAATCAGCCACAACAGCAAGAGTCCAGTTCATACTCCACATCAGTGACCAGCCAGGTACATTTAGCATCTCCCTCAGCCTGGCCTTTCAAACCAGGGATCTCAAAACAGAGGAGTTTTGCAAGCCCTCTTGCAAGCTTGGCCATGGGTGGTAGCCCCTCTTTACCAAGCACTTAGCCAGTATTCAGGAGCTTGTTTTCTCTTCTGGTGTGGCATAAATAAGCTATCAGAAGAGGTCTTTCAGAAACGAGCACACAAGCAAAATAAAGATGAAACTGTTTCCCTGGTTGTGAAGGAGCTGGGACAAACTCAGGTTTTTCTATCAATGCTCCAAGCCTCTGCATCTCCCCCATTTTTCCCACCTCACTTTCCTCTGGGTCCTGCTGAAGATTCCTGGCCTCCTGGCCTCTGGTCTCCAACTCAGACCTCTCTCCCTTGTACACAGACCCCTTCACCACTGTACCCAGTCTAACTCTAACCCTGTTCCTTCAGCTCTCTTACCCCAAACGGTACTTCCATTCTTCAAGAGATGAGTTGTCACACCACATCCATCACAGCCTTATTTCTGCTGCAGACTTGCTTTTATTTGTGCAGACAATGTTGGCAATTGCTCATCCTACTCAACTGATCCCCAAGAAATGTCCCTGTTGCTTGTGGAAATCACAAACACGTGAGACGTGTTTGCATGAAAATAAGAGCATGTGTTAAAACTACTGGGTGAAATGCTGTGAACTTGGAGTTTGGGGAAGAACAGATGAAGTTCAGGCTAGAAAAGATCACTGTGATAGTGTATCATCGAATTACAGAATGGTTTGGAAGGGACCTTCAAGATCATCTAGTTCCAACCCCCATGCCATGGGCAGGGACACCTCCCACTAGACCAGGTTGCTCCGAGCCCCATCCAACCTGCCCTTGAACACTTCCAGGGATGGGGCAGCCACAGCTTCCCTGGACAGCCTGTTCCAGTGTCTCACCACCCTCACAGCAAAGAATTTCTTCCTAAGATCTTCAATAATTTCAAACATTTTGGATTGTGGGTGCCAGCTGTGGCTGAAATATGAATGTCTAGTTCAAATGTCTAGTCCTTTAGCCAAGCCCTGTGGTCCCTGGTGAAGACTGCCAGCCACTAAAGAGAAGTACCACCATGGCAGGGGGGTGGAACTGGATGATCTATAAGGTTCCTTCCAACCCAAACCATTCTGTGATTCTATGATTCAATGAAATTATCTGCAGGGAGAGAAAAGGAGAGAGATGAAGTTGAGTATCCAGTTTAATCCTCAAAACCTAACGAGATGGGGGTGCTTCAGCTCTCAGACCCAGATACATAGATACCCCAAACATGGACAGATGGGGCTACCCTGGCAGCCATTCAGACTGTTTTACCATGCCACAGCCTTGCCCCTCTCTGCCTTTATGAAGCCTTAGGATGTTTTTCTGGAGTCCTCATCTCTCCTCCCAACTCATCGCTGATCACCAGGCACCCAGATGCTTCCTGCCACTTCAGACATCTCCTGGCACTTCACAGCACTGCCTGGAGAGCTCTGCCCTTTCAGAGCATCTCTGCTGAGACAGCCTTGGCCCCCCCAATGGGAAACCCATCCATTATTACCACGAGTGGCTCTGACAAGACTCTTCTCAGGACTGTTTTGACACCGTGGAGTGTGTTTTGTAGCAACGATGAGATGGGAAAGGAGTGGGGGGAGGAAGATGTTTTGCCTCTCAAAATATGAGTCCTATGAGCCCGTATGACCCAGCTCTCCTCTCCAGGCCTGTCTTTACCTGTCAGATGGATTTTGCTTGTTACAGTGCAAAGCTGGCCTCTGAGGGTTTGTGTCTGGAAACAAAAATACAACAAAAGCAACAAGGACGATGCAGCAACCCACGTGTCAGGCAACTGATGCTACAGGGAGGAAGGCAGAAATAGGGGAGGGAAACTTTTTTTGCTTGTTTAGAAAGATTTATTTCTTGCAAGGACAAGGCTATGTCTCCAACCCAGCTACGGAAGCTGCAAAGAGCTGGGAAGATGTTTCTTTATGTTTTGGGACTAACCACATCAGCTTTGCAAAATATTCCAAGTTTCTATCCAACAGTGAGAGCTCAAGAACAGTGGCTTGCTCCACAGCCCATGCCTTCACCCTCATGTTCAAGCACATCCTTGGACACTAAAAACCAGCCTACCATCCTATGAGGAGAGAGATCTTCATGACAGCTTCCCACTTATGGAAGAAGTCTCTTCAGAGTCCCCTGTTGCTGCACTTTGACAATACTACTTGTAGGGTCTTGCACTGCCATGTGCTGGGGATAGGATGGGGATGAGGTTCAGCAGGTGGGACTAAACCGTGGACAAATGCATTTTTGCTTCCTTAACTTTGCTCTAGTTTGCCTTATCCTTCCTTAGGACACCCTTAACTTGATTTGTCAAAGCTTGAAGGGTTTTTGAGGAAGGACTCCACTATTCATACCACATACTGATGTCCTTCCTCAATCACCTGCTGTTGGTCACTGCCAGATCCTGGACAATTCTCTCCATAAGCATGGCCCAATATGGCATTATCATGGTTTCACCTGACAGTTTTGCACATCTTCAAGAATTTATTTTGCATCTGTCACATGAGATCAAGAGGTTTCATAAGTTTGCAGGCCTTGCAGTGTTCCCCAAAGAGCAACTGAGCCTAAACCTGCCCACTCCTCCCCAGGCATTTGGTTTAGAGATGGAGCTCTTTGGTGAAAAACAATTTGGTAGAGGCTGGTAGTGGTGAGGTGCCATGTTCACAGAGGAATTTGACCCATGTAAATGTTGGCATGTCATGGCCAAAGCTATAAGCTGATAGAGGGAACCAGCTGGTGCCCAGGGACCAGCATGGGTCCTGGAGGGAGCAGTCCATCATCTCCAGCACAGCAGGAGTGGGCACCTCCAGGGGGTATTCACACCATCCAAAGATAAATTCTGAGAAGAAAGGGGAAGAGTCACCCTCCAGAAGGGTTTGTCTCCTTCAACCTGGTGTTCTTCACCTCCAACACCTACATCAAGGCTCCCTTCAAAAGCTGCAGCCATACCTGGTATGGCCCAGTATGGCTCTTTTGGCCACAGGACCTTGTTTCTGTCCCCCAGCTACACATCTGTATCCCCAGCACGATTCCTGGCCCCTGTGTGATGTTTTCCCACAGCACACAGCAAATTATTTTCTCAAGCCCTCAAGGGGCCCACCCAGAAAGACTGTTCTGTGTTTGTTGGGATGGAGTTAAGAAAAAAAAAAACACCCTCTCTCAAGCAATTATGTCTAGGCACAGATTTATGGATTCACATCTCCCACGTCCTGCCAATCACATCATGCTATCTCAGGTTCCCACTAAGCCTTGCACTCCCTAATCATAAAAATAAGCAGAAAGTTAACTCCAATAATAAGCAGTCACTGAGAGTGGGTTCAGCTCTCTAAACACAGAGCCATGGGAGATGCTCTGGGTTATCCCAGTGACTTCCAGCAACACCTGAATAAGGGTGAGAACTTCCCACAAACTCTCTGTTGATATCACGGGTGCCCCAGGTCATCTCAAATGGCATTGTAACACCTGTATTCAGAGAAACAATTACCACTGTGGCTGTTTTCATCCTTCTACAGTTTTGTTTATACAGAGATGGGACCAAATCACAGTCCTGCCCCAGTCTGGAGTCAGGATTCCCACTTCTTCAAGCTTTTTTCACTTGGGCAAGCTCACACCAGCTAGGCTCTTCAGCCATAATGCAACCCTGATTGCAAATATTTCATTGGTCCCTAGGTTGGAAAGGCATCACTCTGTGTGCACCATGAAAATACAACCATCTTTCCTCTAGATTTCTGTTCCTGGATGGTTAGTTTTGCTTGTTGAAATAGATGGGCAATTTGGGTGAAGTGTTTCTGTGTTTCCATGGGAATTATGACAGCCTTCCAGTGCCTGAAGGGGCTACAGGAAAGCTGGGGAGGGACTTTTGACAAAGGCAGAGAGTGATGGGATGAGGGGGAAAGTTTCAAGCTGGAAGAGGGGAGATTTAGATGAGATCTCAGGAAATTCTTTGCTGTGAGGGTGGCGAGACACTGGCCCAGGTTGCCCAGAGAACTGTGGCTGCCCCATCCCTGGAAGTGTTCAAGGGCAGGTTGGATGGGCTTGGAGCAACCTCTAGTGGGAGGGGGAGGTCGGAACTAGATGATCTATAAGGTCCCTGCCAACCCAAACCAGTCTGTGGTTCTGTGGTTCACTGGTTCTATGAATTACTGGACAAGTGGGATGGCTGAGCTCAGCCTGCATCCTCTCCTCAGTGGAACCATGGCTAAGGTTTCTCTTTGGTCATATTTTTCATGGACGTGCAAAACAAATGTCTTTGAGATAACTTCCCTTCCGTCAAGTCTGGGGCTCAAGATCTCTTTGGGAACACAGGCAGACAGGCTGCTGTGGGGCAAGATCCCTCTGCCCCATTGCAAACATCTTCTACACAGGTGTCTCCAGGTGGCCACACTCCACAGCCAGCTAAGACAAACCTGCATTTCCTGGGCACAGCAACACAAACATCTAGAGTAGAGTCCAACAAACTGTCCTTTCAGTGACATTTTCACTCCAACTGACTGCAAAGGGAGCTCAGGGGCAGAAGTTCAAACAGATGCATCTCCCCTCCAGGCATTTTGTGTTCAGCAAGGTGAGTCCTACAAACACACACACACAAGTTGCTCGTGGGAAACTTCTCCAGAGACGAGGCTGATACACATGGATGTTGCTGAGTGCCATTGTAGGGTTTACTTGCTCCAGGGTTACTCTTGGACTTTTTCAAACCTTACGGTGAGCTCACAACACAGTTTGGATCAATTTCTCAGTTATTGTTGTTTCCTCCAAGGATCTGAATTGCCCCTCTACCATTTCCAGATAGTCTGTACTAAAGGATTACTAAAGGAGTACTCAATGACTCCCACTACACAGACTGAAAAACCACAGACCTACAGGGACAGCAGGTTTCAGATTGGCCTATTTTGTGCAATTTTCAGTGGTGAAATAGATGGGAGGAGGGAGAAGGTGAAACAAGACCAAAGACAGCAACGTGAAGCTCTCAGCAGCCCCTGTTTGGATGTGATGGATGCTGTATTTGTCCAGATCAATCACCCAATGCACTATATAACATCTTCATTACAAGCAATGCATAATTTTAAATGTAAAACCTGTTCCTTTTGGGTCTTTGTCACTCATGAAAAATCCTGACATAATATCAAAGCACATTTTTCAGGTCCTCTCCCCCAGGCTGGGACATCCTTCTCACACCAGGTCTGTGAAAACAACTTACCAGCTCTTTTCTGGGTTGAACATCAACCCAGCACTGTCCTTTGGACAGTATTTCATCAGGAGCAGTTAATCATCTTAACTGCCACAGCCTTCCTGAATAAAAGATGGTGATTGCTTCTGCTTTCATCTGGGTACAACTGGTGAGGGACAATCCTACAGCTCCTCGTGTGAATATAACAGAGGCTCCCGGTGAGAACTGGGTTATTCCTTTTTACATTTCAAAAGGCAGCTATTGTGCAAAAATGAATCTTAGAGGCCCTGGAGCACTGGTTTTTACTTCATTATTTTTTTCCTTTCCAGCACCCCAGTGGATTCCATCTAACGATCTGTCATCTTCAGATGAGTTTTGGGGATAAGGGCTTTTGCTGCTGGTTGGGGTTTTTTTAGCAGCCCAAATCTTTGTTTTCAGTTCAGCCTGTGGGGCAGCTGGGATCCATCTCCTGGGCTTTTCTTAAGAATTGTCAATGGCACAAGGATTTCATCCTCTACAGATGGAGATCTGAGACACAGAAACTGTAGCCCAGATCTCCTGAGGCTTTTTGGACTGCCCAAGCCTGTACTGTCTGTCACCTGGACCTGGCATGCATGCCAACTGTGTCCTGGGCTGCCTCCAATGCAGCATGACCAGCAGGTTGAGGGAGGAGATTGTCCCCCTCTACTCTGCTCTGGTGAGACAATCCTGCAGTGCTGGGTCTAGTTCTGGGGTCCCAATACAAGAAGGACATGGAGCTGTTGGAGAGAGTCCAGAGGAGGCCACAGAGATGATCAGAGGGCTGGACCAGCTCTGGTCTGGAGACAGACTATTCTATGATTCTATGATTCTATAGTTCTATGATTGTATGATTCTATGCTTTGTGGTGGCTCAGAGGGCTCAGACATCTCCACCATCTTAACCTCTGACTGGGTGGTCAAATTCAACACCACCTTATGGGCATTGCTGTCTTTGCATCCTACCAGCTTCTGCATTTCAGCTCCAGACTGGCCAAACTCAGACTCCTTCCAGTCCTTCATCCAGATTTCTGTCTCTGCAGGAACCCTGGACCCCCCTTCCTCACCCTTAACCAAAACCTAAGTGTTCTTGTCTCGTTGAATCTCCTTTTCTTGAACTCCAGCCTTCAGCCCAATTCTTAAGCTTTGTTTCATCCTGAACTGGTCTCAGGAGTCACAATTATAAAATAATAAAGGCTGGAAGCTGAAGCTACAGAAAGGATTTGCCCTTGGAGGGGATTTCTGCAGGCACAGGAGGCAGAACTTAGCAGATATCCCATGAGAAACCCATCCTCACAGGAAGGAAGGTCAGAGCTTGTGGCTTCTGTCATCAAACTCCTCAGTGTTAACTTCACCACCGTGCACTGAGCTGCCATTGGTCCCGGGGGACCCGCACACTCCTGGAAAATGAAGACACGGGATGACAGGAAGCTCTAAGTGGCTTTAAAAGCCCCAAGCTCTGAGCAGCTGCTGAATTTTTAATAACCCTGGTCTCTGGGCTGCCCATGCCCATGTTCAATGCATGGGTCTTGCAGAGCAAGAGCAAATGTCTTTCTAGCCAAATTTGCTTCACATGGCCCCAAGCCAGGGTGGTGAGCAAGTTCTCATGGTGTCCATCTCTTCTCTCTATTAGAAACTAAGCTTTGCTGAGTGCACGTAAGGACCTACATGGGCTTCAATGAAATTTATGGATAGAAAGAAAGAAGTGAGGCTGTGAATTTATTGTTCTGTGTCTGTTTTGTTGTAATGTGTGCAACTTGGGAACAAACTGGGGTAGCTACATCCATGGTTGACACCTCCTGAGGTCCAGCTCTGCCCTAGTAACCTCAGTGTGTGTTGATATCTTAGCTCAGAGTTTCATGGTTTGTCTTTATTCTTTGGGAAAGAGAGAAGAGCTTGCTTGGAGATCACTTGCTGGGAGGCTGGATAAGTGGGGGGGGAAAAGGGACTTTTGGATAAACAAAGTTTAATTGGCTTGTACAACTAATTTTATTGCTATAATTTGGGGTTTAACCAGGCGCTGACCCCTTCAGCCCATCTTGGCAGGGGTGGTAACATGTACAAACCAGCTGCCTGGGAGAGCGTGGGGTGAAAGGGTTGTTTGTAATCATTCCATGGACCACCTTCTGATGTCTGGCAGACCCCAGTGAGCCACCAGCACAAGGTGGGTAACACTCTGCCATGGGACCTGATCCTATCTTCTAGTATAAAAGTTTTTTATCAAAGTTGTGCCTAGAGCCTCACTGGGAAAAAATAAATAAATAAATTACTTACTTGTGAGACTGAGAAACAGGATCTTAAATAGCAACTGGGATCTAAAGAAACATTTTGTTCTGTTTCTTTTCAAGAAGGGTATTTGGGGTTCTTTAAAATGAAGCTGAAATAAGGTTAAAAAATTGAATGCAACTTCTAAATGAGAAAATTGAAGTATTTTCATGCCAGATATGTTGAAATTCTTCAGCTGTCAAAATGTTTCAGCTTTTACGTGGCTCTTTCCAGATGAAATGATGGGTGAGTTAACAGGAATTAATGAAATGAATGAAGTTCCTGACAATCAGATCAGCTTTTTTGGTAGTATCTCCTATTGCCTCTGACTCCAGAGGGAACGGGTCAGACTCTGCCCCACCACAAATCCAAGCTGCTGCTCTGGCAGTTGCAACCACATTTTGGGTGAGAAGAGACAAAACTTGACTCATGTCATTCCTAGTTGGGACTTTTCCCCTCTTGCTCATTTATTTGTCAGCTGTGCTGGAGAGTGAGTCTGCAACCAACAACCCTGCAACCCTGTGCAAACAACATGGCATCCTGAAGGTGCTGGTGTGTGTGTCTCACAGATGAAAAGGCTGAAAAATGTCAAAAAACAGGACAGTGGATGCTGGGAGCAACCATGAGCTCTGCTGCTCATGCTGATGGGGACATGGCACTTAACTCCAGCATTTAGGACAAGGGCTGAGTTCCAGTGTGTTGCCTTGATTCCTTCCATGGTCTATAAGGAGAGATGGCTTTAATGGGGTAATTCATCCCATCCTACAGTAGGCAGGTAAAAAGCAAGGGCTGAATCACCAAGGTCTCTCCATTGTCTAAAGAAGAAGCATGGGAAGCTGGCTGAGATAGAATGATAGAACCATCTAGGTTGGCAAAGACCCATAAGGTCACTGAGTCCAGCCATTAATCTAATACTGCCAAGTCAAGATGATGGATCTAACACTGGGATGGCTAAAATTAGTGAGAGATGTCCCACTGCAAGGATTTGAAGGCCCCACCTCAAATCCTGGGGTCAGTTCTGGGCCCCTCACAACAAGAAGGACACTGAGGGGCTGGAGCATGTCCAGAGAAGGAAGATGGAGCTGGGAAAGGGTCTGGAGCACAAGTCTGATGAGGAGCAGCTGAGGGAGCTGGGGGTGTTCAGCCTGGAGAAAAGCAGGCTGAGGGGAGACCTTCTCACTCTCTGCAACTGCCTGAGAGAAGGCTGGAGACAGGGAAGGTCAGTCTCTTCTCCCAAGGAACAAGGGATAGGACAAGAGGAAGTGGCCTCAAGTTGTTCCAGGGGAGGTTTAGGTTGGATATCAGGAAAAATTGATTCCCCAAAGGGTTGTCAGGCCCTGGCCCAGGCTGCCCAGGGCAGTCGTGGAGTCCCCATCCTTGGAGGGATTTCAAAGCCATGTAGATGTGGTGCTGAGGGACATGGTTTAGTGGTGGCCTTGGCAGTGCTGGGTGAACGGTTGGACTGGATGATCTTAAAGGTCTTTTCCAACCAAAAAGATTCTATGACTCCATGATGCTGACCTGAGCACAGCCATTAGGCACATTAATTAACACCAGCAGCAGATCCACGCCCACCAACAAATGGACAACTTTTCTCTGGTATAGGGAAGAGTCTCACCCACAGCTGTGGCAGTAGGACAGGCTCGTTTCATCCAACCAGCTAATTTTGGGATCACAGGAAGCACAACCACATTTTGCCTTGCAGGCTGGGTACTAATGAGCTTTCATACTGATACGTGTTAAAACTTCTGTCCTCCTCCCCATTGGCACAGACTGTCAACAGCGTCGCTGCAGATGTTGAAGTGGGATAATCCACAGAAATTAGCATGCATTAGCATGCATTTCTAAGCAGGCCCTGAACTGCCATACAGCATCTTGGGATTGTTTGCAGATCTGTAAAAATCAACTAGAATGAGAGTGCTGATGTGTGCTGTGCTCTGCACCCGTGGCCCACGAGATCAAGGGAGAACTCGGTGCTATCACAAAATCACAGAATCACAGAATTATTGAGGCTGGAGAAGACCTCTGAGATTATCGTGACCCAACACCACCACATCAGCTAGACCATGGCACTAAGTGCCACATCCAGCTTTTCCTTAAACACCTCCAGGGATGGTGCCTCCACCACTTCCCTGGGCAGTCCATTCCAATGTCTGATCACCTGATCCATGAGGAAGTGTTTCCTAATATCCAACCTAAACCTCCCCTGGTGCAGCTTCAGGCTGTGCCCTCTTGTCCTGTCACTGGTTGCCTGGGAGAAGAGCCCGACCCCCACCTGACTACAACCTCCCTTCAGGTAGCTGTAGAGAGTGATAAGGTCCCCCCCTGAGTCTCCTCCAGGCTAAACAACATCATCCAACAAATAAAATGAAGAAAGATGAAGGACCTGCTGAATTGCAGGTGTGGGATTGGAAATGGCTGATACAGTACCAAGTGACATGGCCAGTGGATTGTGATGTGAGAAGACATCCTATTATTCCATGCCCTTGTAAAATGTCCCTCTCCAACTTTCCTGTAGCCCCTGCAGGTACCTCTCCACCCCCAAATCTCAGCCTAAAGCATAAGAGCCATGAAGGTGATCAGAGGGTTGCAAGATGATCAGAGGGCTGGAGAGATGGGATTGTTCAGCCTGGAGAAGAGAAGGTTCTGGGGGGACCTTAGAGCACCTTCCAGTACCTGAAGGGCCTACAGGAAAGCTGGGGAGGAACTTTTTGTAAGGACATGGAGTGATAAGACAAGGGATGATGGATTAAAACTGGAAGAGGGGAGATTTAGGTTAGACATTAGGAAGAAATTCTTTGCTGTGAGGGTGGTGAGACACTGGCCCAGGTTGCCCAGAGAAGCTGTGACTTCCCCAACCCTGGAAACATTAAAGACCAGTTTGGATGGGGCTTGGAGCAACCATGGCCATGGAAGGGGGGCCATGGAAGGGGGTTGGATCTAGATGATCTTTAAGGTCTCTTCCAACCCAAACCAGTCTGTGATTTGATGATAAAGGGATATTTCAGACACCACATCCATGTGACCAGACAGCAGCTGGGCACACAAAGGAATGTGCCAGTAGCTCCTGTCACTGATGGTTTTATTTGCACCACCTTTCCCAGCTGCCATTTCTCACCCAGCCTCTCCAGGCCAGTACGGGCCCAGAGCTGGACTTTTGTATGCCCAAGCCAGAGCATCATTTTCATGTTTCAAAAAGGACTTGATTACATTAAAAGACCATTTGAGGATTGAGACTCCCTAGGCACAAAGGAGCTCAAACTCCCAGGTTTCTCTCTCATCAGTGTGAAGTGCTAAATCGGGGCTTTGTAGCCTCTTGGAGAAATTTGTAGGCGGGGCACCGGAAAGGCTCCGGAGGCTGCTGTTGAATTTTGATGATGTTCATCCATTATGGATGAAGAGGTTTATGTAAGAGTCTTTCCCTGGCGTTCATCTGAGGCCAGGCTGTCCCAGGCTGCCCATGGTAATTGTCAGCACATCAGAACAGAGAGTGGGGATGGGAGGAGGGAGAACGGATCCGGAGCCGGGATTGCTGCTTTTCTTCCGACAATTGGATCCACTCAACTTCCTCCCCTCCCAAAAAAAAAAAAAAAAAAGAGGCGCCAGCATCTGGTACAACCTTGTCCTCTCTGCAAGGTACATCCTGGCTGTGTGAAATATGTATAAAGCTTCTGTTGAGACATGAATCATGCTGCTGTTTTGGGATGTAACCACACTTCCATCCACTACCTTTGCACTTTGTGGAAAGAGGGGTTTTCCACGGAAGGATTTTCCTCCTGTCCTCTTGGGCAATGTTATGACCATGATTCCCCTAAGACTGGTGAGACAGCCAGACCTTGCTCACTCTGCTCTCTTTAAACAAGGAGGAGATTAATTAAGCCAGAGAGTTTGCTAATGTGCTGTTAAATCTGTCCACAGGCAAGGCAAGAAAATGAACCACAGTTAATTAGCAAAGATATTATTAATAAGTCACCTGGATCAAAACCTGCCTGAATGGATTAGGGTTGAATGTCCTCCAGCTCAGACCTAGAAAGCTTGTTAGAGTGTCTTTGGACATCTCTTTTATTTTCTCTGCCTGACTCTGCCATCCATCACAGAGGATTTCCACATATTTGCTCATTTTCCTACGGGGAGATCAAACAGAAAACTGAACAAGTACCATCTCCTGTTGACACCCTGGCCGTGTTTGCAGAGATGCTGAAGAGGTTCTGTGTGTCTCCACACTTGTGGACAGGATGTGGAGAGCATTCAAAGCCCTAGCAGGACCTGAATAGGGATGAGGTGGGCCACAGTCAGCAGAGGCCACCACTTTTTGCAGAACTGCCCACAGATGTGGACCAGCAAAGCCCTTACACCTTGTGTGTAATCAACAGGCCTCCATGGTCAACAGGAGATTTTTTCATCCTTACCACAGCCAAGGATAGGTATGAACACACATGACAGGGGTGTTCACAGAATCACAGAATCACGGAATTGTCAGAGTTGGAAGGGACCTCTAGAGATCATCTAGTCCAACTCCCCTGCTAAAGCAGGATTGCCTGGAGAACATTCCACAGGGCTGCATCCAGGTGGGTTCGTAATATCTCCAGAGAAGGGGACTCCACAACCTCTCTGGGCAGCCTGTCCCAGGGCTCTGTCACCCTCACTATAAAGAAGTTTTTCCTCATATTTCAATGGAGCTTCCTATGTTCCAGATTGTGCCCACACGTGTTACTGCAAGATGTCCCTCTAAGGAGCCGAGTCACATCATCAGTCTTACTTGAACATCTGGATCAAGTCCTCCAGATCTTTTTGCTCTCCCAGTTCTCAGTAAAACCCCATCTTCAGGCTCCTTTCCTGTAAGACCTCTCCCACGCAGAACAAGCCCTTTCCAGTCCTATAGAGGACCTGTAAAGCCCATTTCCATACAGCACTGATTGCTATCACACTTGTCCTATCACTCCGTGCCCTTGTAACAAGTCCCTCTCCAGCTGAAGTGATGGGTGAGTTAACAGGAATTCATGAAATGAATGAAATTCCTGACAATCAGATCAGCTCTTCTGGCAAAAGCATCATAGAATCATAGAATGATTTTGGTTGGAAAAGACCCTTAAAATCATTAAGCCCAACCATTAACCCAGCACTGCCAAGGCCACCACTAAACCATGTCCCTCAGCACCACATCTACACAGCTTTGAAAACCCTCCAGGGATGGGGACTCCACCACTGCCCTGGGCAGCCTGGGCCAGTGTTTGATAGCCCTTTCAGTGACTAAGTTTCTTCTGTCATTCCAGGTTAAAGTCCCCTTGGTGGGTAGAGGACACCACGCTCCCCATCCTTTCTTCCCTCTCTGCTCTCCTGCCACCAAACATGTTTGTAACTTTGCTGAGCGCTGCTACAGATCAAAGTGACATCTTCACTGAGCTCATCTGCATCAGCAGCTGCATCTTTTCCCTTCCTTTTCCCCCACAGAGGTTTCACTGGTCTCAGAAGTCCTCCGTGGGCACAAAGTGCGTCAATTCTATTTGCATCACCTGCCACTCGATTTGAGGCTCCCCCCACACCTACATGAACATCCCCAAAATATGTGGGACTTGCCGGAGCAAAGGCAAAGCAGAAACTTGGCAGAGCAGCTCCTCTGCTTTCCAGGATTTTCTCATCTTCCTCACAAATTGCCCTGAGTGACCTTGAAATGTTGTGTTGCTCTCACAAGATTGTAAATGACAACCAGTGAGCATCAATCTTCTGCTGGGGAGAAAGTGGCTGCCCATTTCTCTTCCTTGCTTGCTCCTCCCAAGAGTTTTATTGTCTTTGCTCCAGGATTTCCTGTATTTTCCTGTATACAGGAATTTCCTGGCCAAACCTATAGGTTTATCAACACCATCTCTAGGACAGCCTGTTTATATCCACTTCCCATTGGATCATCCAAGACTTCAGCTCTGGTTCTAGCCCCCTCAGCTAAGTTGAGTTTGACACATGCTGTGCCACCCTCCTACTACCACCAAACAGGCAAACCTGACATTTAACACTAGTCTTCCCATGAAAAGCATCCTGAAAGCAGGATAATTTATTCAGGGAATCATATTCTGGAGAAGTATCTCTTGCTCATCACTCACACCAATGCCAGTGGAGCAAACTGCTGAAGGGATGGGACTTAACCCCAGCAGCCAGGCTGCAAGCATGGGAAAATGGGCAGCAGCCATCTCTGCAGTTCCCTGCTCTTGGCTTTGCTCTATCTGAGCATCTGCTCTTCCTGCCTCCCCTAGTGGTGTGAGGACCAGCCTGAGATGGGAGCTGAGTTTCCTTAAGGCCTGTTCCAGGAAGGCCAAACTCGTTATCAGAGAAGGAAGAGAAGGTGGGGAGCTTTGGGGTGAGCTGCAAGACATGAGGTGAATTGAGGTAGGACTAAGCTGGCAATAGAAATACCAGTGAAAGGGATACTCCCAGAGCTGCCCACCTTCCCCTCTGGACAATGGGATGGCTTGTCCTCCTTGCTGTCCCCATGGTCCTTCATGGTGCAGAGCAGGAACTATGCAGGTGGAGGAGGAAGGAACAACACAGCCTCTGCCAGCACCATAGAATCAGAATGAATCATGACATGGTTTGGGTGGGAAGGGACCTTTAAAGGTCAGCTAGTCCAACCCCCCTGCAGTAAGCAGGGACATCTTCAACTAGATCAGGTTGCTCAGAGCTCCATCCAACCTGGCCTTGAGTGTTTTGAGGGATGGGGCTTCCACAACTTCCCTGGAAAACCTGAGGCAGTGTCTCACCACCCACACTGTAAACCATTTCTATCTAATATCTAGTCCAAATGTTCCCTCTTTTAGTTTGAAACTATTCCCTCTCATCCTCTCATCCTTGTCCAAAGCCCCTCCCCAGCTTTCCTGTAGCCCCTTCAGGCACTGGAAGGTGCTCTAAGGTCTCCCTGGATCCTTCTCTTCTCCAGGCTGAACAGCCCCAACTCTCTCAGCCTTTCCTCATAGGAGAAGTGCTCCGGCCACATTTTCAGCTGAGAAGACAAACTGTTGCATAGGACCCCACACAAATGCACAGCCAACACCTCTGGGCTCCATCCAACCATGGCAAACACCGAGGGGAAACCATCAGCACTGCAACAGAGAGGATAAAAGGCCACTGATCAAAGCACCACAGCCCCTAAACATGTCAAGATCTCCCAGGAGGTGGATGAAATCAGTCCAGGGATGGCAAAACAAGGGTTAAAGATGCAATTCCCTGCAATGCTACAAACCAAGTGTTACAGAACTTCCTAGGGATTTGCAAAGTTGGTGTTTCCTGGTGCCTGGAACAGCTTGGAGGGGACCTGTTCATCGCCAAGTGTGGAACAGGCAATTAATAAACGTCCTTCCAATCCATGAATGTGGACCCATCCTCCAGGAAGCTAATTACAAGCTTTGGAGGCTGTTTCCAGCAACAGTCTGTGCATTTTAAAAAAAAAAAAAAATGTAAAAAAATAGAAAATGTAGCATTAAGGTTTCAAATGAGAGAAACCAGGGAACCAAATTATCGAGGTTTAATTAGGCCACTGATTAGTATGATTAGTGACAGGGTTTAAGGATGGTGGGGTCTCCCCAGCATAAAGCAGCACATTGCTGGAAGGAGGCAGCTTGGAAGACAGGCAGGTAGTTTCTTCCCCTTCACAAAGCTAGCAAGTCTCCTCTTCCACAGCAATTATTTACCTCAGATGCTTAAAAATATCATGCACTGGGATTTGTAAAACTTCTAGGTTTTTAACACAAGATGAACACTTTGAATGAACATGGCTCTTTGGGCACGAAGCAAGTCAGAACTTGCACAAATTTTGTCTCAGTCCCATCCCAAAGTCCCATTTCAGTTTCATTTCACAGAATCACAGAATCACAGAATCACCAAGGCTGGAAAAGACCTTTAAGATCATCAAGTCCAGCCTATGACCAACACCACCACACCATCTAGACCATGGCACTAAGTGCCACATCCAGCCTTGCCTTGAACACACCCAGGGATGGTGCCTCCACCACTTCCCTGGGAAGTCTATTCCAATGTCTGATCACCCTCTCCATAAGGAAGAGTCTATTGTGGATTGTTTCAAGCCTTCCCTCACTTTGGAGGTGCCAAATCTGGGCTTTTGTAAACCTTGGCTGTCCCCACAGCTGTGTGCAGGGTGTGGGAGATGGAGGCAGGGAGGCAGCAGAGCTCCCTCACTAACTAAGCACAACACCTCGTGCTGCAGGGACAGTCTGGACTTGCTACACGACCAAAAACCTCCCAGCAGCTGTGGGTCTTGTTTTACCTCCTGGTGTGTCTCCAGCCAACACGGGTCTGTGGGTCTCAATCATAGAATCACAGAATGGTTTGGGTTGGAAGGGATCTTTAAAGGTCATTAGTCCAACCCACTGCAGTGAGCAGGGCCATCTTTAACTAGATTAGGTTGCTCAGAGCCCCATCCAACCTGACCTGGAGTGTTTCAAGGGATGGGGCATCTCCCACCTCTCTGGGCAACCTGGGCCAGGGTTTCACCACCTTCAGTGTAAATTATTTCTTTCTTCTACCTAGTCTGAATCTCCCTTCTTTTAGTTTAAACCATCACCCCTCATCCTACTGCTACAAGTCCTGCTGAAAAGTTTGTCCCCATCGTTCTTACAGGCCCATTTTAAGTGCTGGAAGGCCACAATAAGGTCTCTCCAGAGCCACCCTTCCTCTGTGTCATGGGTACCTCGTGTCCCCAGCCCGTATGGCACTGAGGAGGGAGGGCTGGCCACAGGTTTGTTTTTCACCGTTGTTTGCACAGGGTTTGGAGATCCCAAAGCTGCGGATGTGTGAGTCATTCCCAGTGCCCACCCCACCCGTGTCATCTTAGAAGCCCTTCCTCGGGACTCTTTCAGGCTGCCTGGCTTTTAAGCTCCCCATCCGATGCTCCCAGGCATGTGCTTTGCAGTCTGTGGGAGGAAATGCTTTCTGAGATCCTCCTGGGTTTGCCTTGAACTCCTCCAGAAACCGGGAAAGGGATAAAACAGAGAGTTTCCTGCCGACGGAGGGGATTTGACCTGGCTCTAAAACCAACACCCGCAGGGCAGTTGCTGGAGAGAAATGAAAGGACAGAGAGGAGGCGCACGAGTCCTTTTCTATTCCATATGCCCAGGCTCTCGATGTTGAAACCCAGTTCCAATGAATTGTACAAATGCTTATGCAATTAGAAGGAGCTACAGTGAGTCCTTCTGCAGCCACAAATAGCTCCGTGCACCAGCAAAGGGCTTGCCTGCCTTCACATCGCGTTAGGAAGAGAGAACATGCCAGGCTGGAGAGTGGGAGAAGCTTCAGACAGAACAAAATATTCCCATCTGCCAACGCTGGAGGGCAACGTGCTACAGGGGTGAAACCTGCAGCTGGCCCCGCGCCTCCCCCTGCTGAAAATCCTCTGCCTGAGGGTCATGTCCCCTGCTGGAGACACAGCAGGGACATCGCTCGGTGTGCAGGAACCCCAGGGGTATCTGCACAGAATCACAGACTGGTTTGGGCTGGAAGGGACCTTCAAGATCATCTAGTTCCAACCCCCCTGCATGGGCAGGGACACCTCCCACTAGACCAGGTTGCTCCAAGCCCCATCCAACCTGCCCTTGAACACTTCCAGGGATGGGGCAGCCACAGCTTCTCTGGGCAACCTGGGCCAGGGTCTCAAAAGGATGCCTTGTCCTGGTGCCCATCAGGATGTGCACGATCCCAGGAGCTCTTGGATGATGATAGTCTCCATATCAGCATAAGGAATTTGTCTCCAAAAATAAAGAGGGGAGTGCTCTGACCCAGTAGGCAGGTGCCACAGGGACACCCCAGCCCCACACATGGCACCCATGGCCCTCACAGCCTGGGTAGACAAACCCAACTCCCCTGGGCTCCCTCCAGACCACCGCACATTGCTCCTGCAGAGCCTTCAATAGCATTTTTTCTCATCCTGCTTCCCAACCTTTACGTCCACAATCTGTCCAGCTGGAGATGGTTTGCTGCTGCCAGCTCCCAGGCCCCCCCAAAAGCAGGGAGAAAGCCATCCCTCTCCTGGCTCTGAACAGATCAACAGCCTGAAGAGGAAGGGTGAGGAGGAGAAAAAAGGGTTTCTCTCTGCTTTGAGCTGAGATCTTGGGGTCTTGCAAGGGAGGGTGCAGACCATGGTGATTCTGGTCAAGGCTGAGCCAGTGGTGCTGGCCCCATCACTGACAATAAAAATCCTACACCACATTTACAAAGCATCTCCCTCTCCCAGCACAGAACACTCCTTTCCAGCCTCACATCCCTCTGCTGGGGAGATAACACTTAGGAGGGCTCTGATGGCCACCATTCCCTCCTGGAGGCTTCCTGGCCACCTTGACTTCTAAGTCCTAGTGCATGTTTCTCAAGTCTTTCCTTGCATCCATGACATCTGGAGATTTTTATAGGAAAACTAAGAACCCAGGGAAGGAGGGGACAGCTCAGAAGAGGTTCATTTGTGTGTTGTCTTCACCACACTGGACCCTTGGCAGATCATCCAATACAGGCTCTTAAACCATGGCACAAACAGCATGGAGCCCCCATCACAACAAAGACGTGGACCTGCTGGAGTGTGTCCAGAGGAGGCCACGAAAAGTGGTGATGGAGCACCTCTCTTATGAAGAAAGGCTGAGGGAGTTGGGGGTGTTCAGCCTGAAGAAGAGGAGGCTCCGTGGGGACCTCATAGCAGCCTCCCAGTACCTGAAGGAGGCCTACAGAAAGGCTGGGGAGGGGCTTTTTACAGTAGCACATAGTGATAGGACAAGGGGTAATGGTTTTGAAACTGCAGGAGGAGAGATTTAGGTCAGAGATCAGAAGGAAATTCTTTAGTGTGAGGGTGGTGAGACACTGGAACAGGTTGTCCAGAGAAGCTGTGGAGGCTCCATCCCTGGGGGCATTCAGGCTCAGGTTGGATGGGGCTCTGAGCAACCTGGTCTGGTGGGAGGTGTCCCTGCTCATGCAGGGGAGTTGGAACTTGATCTTCAAGGTCCCTTCCAACTCTAACCATTCTATGATTCTTTGATTCTATGATAGTCCCTACAGGGTACACCTAAGCCTTGAGGAATGAAATTATTTTTTTAATAAAAAGCCCACAGAAAAATAGTTGTGATAAGAGAGACTGTCATTTAACAGCTGATAACTTTTTTTTTAACCCATTTTCTCCTTACTAGCTGTGACCCAACATCTCTCTGCAGAGCTTGGTGATTGCCAGCTTGTGGTCATGTTTTTTTAGATGAAACACAAACCCATCCCCAGGCTTCATTTGCAAGCATTAAAGATAGGGCCAGTGGCTGGTTGAAGCAAAGTGCCCTAAGCAGATTTGGGCTTGAACAATTTTATGATCTCACCATTAAAATTGCAGCTGGTTCCAGCACTCTCTGAGAGTGGGGGGCTGTGTAAGTTGATTTATGGTTGGCCTCAGCCCACTATAGCTCTGTGGGCATGTGGCTGCAGAGAATCATAGCATCATTTTGGTTGGAAAAGACCTTTAAGATCATCAACTCCAATCATTAACCCAGCACTGCCAAGGCCACCAGTAAATCATGTCCCTCAGCACCACATCTACATGGGTTTGAAATCCCTCCAGGGATGGGGACTCCACCACTGCCCTGGGCAGCCTGGGCCAGGGCCTGACAACCCTTTCCAGGAAGAAATTGTTCCTCATATCCAACCTAAACCTCCCTGGTGCAACTTGAGGCCATTTCCTCTTGTCCCATCACTTGCTCCTTTGGAGAAGAGATCAACCCCCACCTCTCTACAACCTCCTTTCAGGAGCCGGTGACCTTTCTTGAGTTTGAACCAGTCTGTCCTTCTGACCTGCTGTACAGAAATATCAAGATGACTTTCTGAACAGGGGAAGCCAAGCAAGGCTCAGAGTAGCTCTGAAATTGCCCCCTAAGCATCCACACTCCAAGTGGGAGAGGGATGGGGAAGGGACCACTCCCAGTGATCTGGGAGGAGATGCATCTACCAGTTTCCTTCCCAAGCTGTTGGGATTTCCCAGTTTGATGGGGAAGGTTGAGATGGGCCAGTACTTAACACAGTGCTAAGTCTGACCAGCATAGTGCTGGTCTTTGGGCAGAAGGATGTAAGTCCATGTCTAAATGAGGTGAGCCACCTCACAGAACTCTCTCTCTCTCTGCACTAACAGGGCAGACCTGGGTGACCAGCTAAGATGTTGATATCTCCAGCTTAGATATTTCAGCTCAGGTGAGGCAAGGTGACTAAGCTGGATCAGCACTTTCCAGCCAAAGCAGTGAAAAAGCCTGGGATCTGGAGGGGACCAAATATTTCTTTTCAGAGAGAAATGTTGATATTTTCACTAGAAATACCAGGGGCATTAGCCTGAATTTACAGTAGCCTTCAAAAAGGGATTTGGAGACTCCCACCCTCTGTGCTGGCCAGGGCATGGGTAGGAGCTTGAAGGAGAAGGGAAGCAGAAGCACCATCTGGGCTTGGCAGAGACACTCCTGAGATCCATGTTCTTGGCACATCCCAGCACTGCTGAGGCCTTCCAGGATAAAGTGGCAACGGACCAAACATACCAACTACACTGCACTTGGGCCAGGGTGGGGAGACTAGTGGAAGAGGGCCAGACATGCTCTGGGAGTCCATGGAAGTCACCAGAGATCTTAAATCCTTCCTGGCAGTGGTGCTGCTGTCGGAGAGGAAGGCAGATAGCTGCAAGTCTGGGAAACACCACGGTGGCAGGAAGGTGTCTAGGTGGTACATGCCATTCTTGAATGAGTTTGTAAAGCAGTTCTGGCCAGTGGAAAGACAAACAGGTGGCAAACAGGTCTTCTTCTGGTGGTCCATCACATATTGGGAAATAGCCCATGGACACCACTGAATCCATGGAGCACAGATTGGAAACAACAGCCACAGTACAGCTCATAGATGGCAAGTGGCCCTGGATGTGCAACCTTAGATGGAAAACCCACCTTGTCTACTTGTGTCCCACCTGTCAGCCTCCCAGATACCTGAGGGCATCTCAGGTGGTTCCTGGCACAATGGTCAGGGAACCAAATCACAGCCCTGCACCATGGACACTGTAGTGAGAGTATCTCAATGTCAGAAAGACCTCACTCTGGGCATGGTAAGTGTGACACCAAAATCAATCACACTGTCCCCAGATACTACACAAAAGAGGGACAAATAAGATTCCTGGGATTTTGTATCACAGCCCAAGGGCTGTCACTTGGTGCAACATTTCACATCTCAGTTTGTTGGGGAACAAAAGAGAAGCTCCAAACTGTGCATCTGGGAGCATGTTTACTCTTTGGAAGCTGTAGGTGTTGCACACAGCAGCATCTAGCCAGCCTGCCAGTGAATTTATGTCAAAGTTTTGCTCATGGAAAAAACATATTGTGGTAGATAATGCTCTGGCTGACAAGCCAGATGTCAAAACATGGCAGGATAATGTTACTGAAAGCCACAGCTGCTATAAAAGGGAAGTAAAGAGACAATTGTTCCTTTGTTAGACATCAAAATTTGATGGCATATCCCTGTGAGGTAAAGGCTGATGAATGCTCAAAATAAAGCACAGTTAAAAGCTCCCCAGGATGTCAGCTGGGGAGATTCATGGGAGAGGCTGACCATCTTTGGTGTCTCTTGAGCACATGCACACAGCCAGGAGACGTGGGGCTCCTGCACCCCTGGAAGAGAAGATCTACCATGGACAAGTCACAGAATCATAGAATCGTTTTGGCTGGAAAAGATCTTTAGGATCACCAAGTCCAGTGGTTAACCCAGCACTGCCACATCCACCACTGAACCATGTCCCTCAGCACCACATCTACATAGCTTCTAAAAGTTCTAAAAGTCAAGACAAGGGAACACAAAAATTGGAGGGTTTGGGTGGTTGGTTTCTTGGGGTTCTTTTTCCTGAACAAGTGTTTTACTATTTAACTTCATTTTCTACCCAGACCCTTTTAACGAGGCCTTCGTGGGAGGTGTCCCAACCTTTTGCAAACCAAAAAACAGAAGGTGCTGCAAGTCAGACAGGAAGTTATTGGGAATGGGGGAAACAGCCTGGCTGGTTTGGCAGAGAGCCCTTTGCTCCGTGCACTTCCAAAGGCTTGGAAAGTCCACAGCTGCTGCCCGAGTTTGCTGCACAGAGGCTGCCTCCCTGTTGTGCCCCGCTCCTCTACATTGATGTCTGAACACACTGGATGGATGATGCTGGAAGGATAATACTGGACAGATGGACATAAAACACTGCGGAATCTTGCCCAAAACAACAGGCAGAAACATCTCCTGTGATTTACAGGTTGACAAGGATACATCACACCCGCAGAGGGGCTCAGGTTAGCTCAACACCAAGGGATGCAGCTCAGACTGGGGAGCGTTGCCCACTCCCCAGCATTTTCTGCCCAGACCAGTGTGCCAGCTTTAGCTCTGCAATGAAAAATGTAACTCGAGGGTACAGTCTAGAGCAACCATCATCCTCTTTACGAGTCAGAAGGACAAGCAGTGACTGCTCAGATTGCTTTTGAACTTTGCTGGCATCATTTATCCATGTTCAATGCTCCAAGGCCCATTTGTCTTGCAAAGATCCTCTCGTGACACCAACCCCTCCTGACAGTTCTTTGTCAACTTCATTGTGTCTTTTAACACAAAGGCAGCCTGCCCTGACTCTTCCAGGAGGCTTTGTCGAAAAAGAAAATGAAAATGGAAATGCTCTTAACACTTTACCAACTCCAAGAGTGATTTATGGGTGTTGCTGCACGCGCGCATCGTCTGCAGAGATAAATCTCAGTCACTTATGTGTGGCTCTTCTCCTCAACAGCTTTTAAGTAAGGAAGGAGGAAAAAAAATCCCAACCAAAAAATGGGAATAGAAATCAGCAGAAAATAAAGGGGGGGTTCTTTGGGTAACCCGTCCTCTGCAGGATCTCAAGACCTGCATGAGAAATATGAAGCTGCCATGTCCCCATTTTACAGATGAGCAAGCAGAGGGAGGGAGAGGAGAAATGCTGTTCCCACTTGCTCATGAAGGGGTTAACTAAGAAAGAAAACAACCCAAAAGTCTAAAAGTGCCATAATAATAATAAAAATTATAGTAATAATCATAATAGTAAGAATAATGCTTGCCTCACATTATCACAGCAGTGGAGATTCCTTCATTGTGTAAAACAAAAAGCAATGGGACTGAGCACTGGGTGCAAGTTCCAGCTCTAGCTCCCACACCTTCCCAAGCCCACCTGAGCAATTTCTTTTCTCACATAAAACACCAAATCACACATTTATGGCAAAGCAATTCAGCTTTATCCAGCAATTTGTCCAGTGCTGGCTACTCTGTGTACACCAGAAAGCCTCCCTCAGTGGCAAACACCAAAAGGTTTGTCAGACATTTCATTTCCTTCCCTAAAAGGGTTGTCAGGCCTGGCCCAGGCTGCCCAGGGCAGTGGTGAAGTCCCCATCCCTGGAGGGGTTTAAAAGCTGTGTTGATGTGGTGCTGAGAGGCATGGGTCAGCAGTGGCCTTGGCAGTGCTGGGTTAATGGTTGGACTGGATGATCTTAAAGGTCTTC